>OZ007594.1:21952735-24405860 GCA_963931845.1 Maratus michaelseni
ACTGTTCTGAAAATATGGATTGTTTCCTATTCTCTATGCTCGTGTTGAAACACTTACCGCTCTTTTATTTAAAACCCGAATATACAATCCATATTATAAAGGATAAACGTGTCCACCCGTATCCGTGCGTAACGCCATTTTGACGTTGGCAGCACTAGACGAATAATTTTTTTTTTTTTTTTTTTTTTTTTTTTTTTTTTTTTTTTTTAAGTTCTAAGCATCGCACATTTTTTATTTTTACACCGTCAAATAGGAAAACAAATGCAATTTGCCATGTAATTTGTTTGAAACCTCTATCAAAATTTACCGATTTTTTTGCGTTTTTAAAAATAAATTCCAAGCCTGTTTTTTTTTTTTTTTTTTTTTTTTTTTTTTTTTTTTTTTAAATCTGTCATCGCTATCGCATGCTTAAGAAATCGCGTGATTACAAAATATTAAATATTGTAAATGTTTACTCAGATAAAATTAAAATGTATGAAAGAAATGATGTGATTTCATGCCTTTTTATAACTTATTTCATTTCAAATTATTAGTATTTACACGATTTGAAATTTTTACTCTCCTTTGAATTCAAAAAAAAAAAAAAAAAAAAAAAAAAAAAAAAAAAGTCGGTGTAGGTCTCAGGTAAGAAAAATCCTGTAACCGATGTTTTCGCGGCCCTGTTAACAAGATATCCGGTTGGTCAACTTCATTTTAGATGAAATTCGTCTCTTTCCCTCCTTGGCAATTTCCTGCCATTCAATGGGAAAATCATTTCCCCACTTACCAGTAACTTGTACATTCTACAAGTTTCGGAACATTTTATGCAACCTTACCTAGACTTTCTTATCGGAGCTACACAATGGCTAAAATAGAATGGAAATTTCAGGAACGCCCATTAGTGACAGGTAGGAGGAGATAGTTTGTTAGAGACTAGAAATGTGTTAATCATTCTTCACATATTATCATCTTTGGTTTTATATACTGATGTGTGTTTTATTTATTTATTTAAATGCGAGGAAATAATTTTAGATACACATTCAACAAGAATTTTTTATTTATGACCTGTTTCAACATTTAGCTGCTAACCGTAAACTGAAAATTTATTATTACAAGAAAAGAAAAAAGAATGTTAGAAAAAAGACAAAAAAGAAAGACAAAAAAAAAGAAAGAAAAAAGAAAGAACTAAATTCAAAGAGATTTATTTTACTTATGTTGAAAGATAATGACAATCGGAGACCGCTAAATAACTTAAAAAAATAATTGACAAATAAATTTATATCAGTACATAGTATTTCAGTATGTAAGTTTTCTTCTATACTTATTAAAAGTGACTGCAATCAGTGATGCAGCCAGGATGAGGATCCTGGGACTTTGGATACCAACCACTATTTTAGAGAAATAGTCTCTCTGCCTTATCTAATCTCAGAATTTTCTTCGTTTAAACAAAACGAAAATAACTTTACGAAAATAGTTGCACAGAGAGCATTTGAACCCCTATCCTAGCTACGCCAGTGACTGCAATAACTTTCGCAAACTGTGAAACTGCAATGTTGAATAATCGCATTTCGATACGTAGTGCAATGATGCCATTTTTATTTTCACCACTTATCCTCCTACATTTGTTATAATAATTTTTGCTCTTATAGTATTCTTCTTCTTCATTCACAATTCATCGCAGATTAACTAACTTTTTTTCTCTTCTCCAATAAATAAAAATAAATAAATAATTTTATTTAAAAAAAAATGCATTTCTTAAAACCATTTTAGAAATGCGTCAACATGTATATAAATAATAAAATAAGCTTCCGCCTCCGTGTATGCGAATTTATTTATTTATTTTTAAATCAGCTTTTGATTAAGATTATTGTTAAAAGGCGTTTCATAAAATGTCGTCCATTGTCGTTCATCATTTATAAAGTATCAAACGTAAACGTATATATATTTAACTGTACTATTGATGTCTTCCACTGTTTAAACTGACAGACACATTTCGCGCCGATTATGTAAATGCTTATATAACACCGCCTATGGATGTCACTGATACATAATTTATGTTAAATTACTTTTTAAAAATATACCATCCATATACTTAAAGCTAACCTGCTTTTTAGTTTTTCGTGCAAAAATGCTATTTATACGCATGCGCGAGCATTCAGCTAATCAGCTAGAGGCTTTTACTATCTTCAGACGCGATGTTCCAGCCAATGAGGTGAAGGCTTTTTCCTCTCTCTAGAAGCGTATGTGTTCCATTTGGTTGTTCGGTTGTTGAAACTTTATAGATTTCTTTTATTAAGGTATTTTTTCATTTTACCGTATTTATTTTCTTTTTAAGTCGTATGTATTTTACTACTTTGAATTTTTTATAACTAACCTTTTTTTTTTGAGAGAGAGAGAGATTTCGTGGCACGAAATTCCGCGAATCGTTTCCGATGTAAACAAACTAATTTTAAACTTTTAATATGTAATTCTGTGTGATATGATTAAATTCAGGTTTTCTCAGCGACGATCACAGTATTTTTACCAAATAATTTTTGTATTAATCAAGCTTTTTTGGTTATTAAGCATAGATAAACACGAAAGAAAACTTTGTTATTTTAAGATTTTGATGTGAATTATTTGCGTATATTTATAAGACGAGTTTCACTGAATAATTCAAGAAAAAAAAAATCTCATCATTATACATATTTAGTTATGCATTATTAATTATTTACTTGGCCTTTACTTTTAATATTTCAAACTTACAGTTGAATGTAACTATTAAAACATTTGAAATACTGTATTCGTAAAATGAAATTAGTTTAAACACTCGACAATTACTTTTAGTTATGCATTATTAATTATTTACTTGGCCTTTACTTTTAATATTTCAAACTTACAGTTGAATGTAACTATTAAAACATTTGAAATACTGTATTCGTAAAAGGAAATTTCAGCTTAAACACTCGACAATTACTTTTAGGTTAAATTCAGGTTTTCTCAGTGACGATCACAGTATTTTTACCAAATAATTAAAAGTACTACATGCATGCATCTATCTATCTATATTAGAAATTGTGCAGGTTTCTGGTCACTGATTTGTTTACATATTTTAAACAAAAATTTCAATTTAATAATGCACTGAAAATTATAATGAATGCTTACAATTAAACACAACAACACAAAACAAAAAATTTCACAAAAACACATTATTTCCCCGATATTTTCCCACTACTAATCAATAAATTTCATGATATTTTATTGCGATTTTAAACCATGAACTTTAGTACTTTTCTGTTATACGGAAACTATGCCAAAATGTATGTATGTATGTAAATGTATGTATGTATGTTTGGCGACAATGGTGTACGTATAACGGAAAAGTGCCTGAATTATTATATATATATATATATATATATATAATATAAACATATTTGGCGACACAGCAAGTTTTCTGGATTTCTCCCTGTCTCTCTAACCACATTGTTAACAAAAAAAAAAAAAAAATTCACGAAAAACACATTATTTCCCCGATATTTTCCCACAACTAATCAATAAATTTCATGATATTTTATTGTGATTTTAAACGATGAACTTTAGTACTTTTCTGTTATATGGATACTATGCCAAAATGTATGTATGTATGTTTGGCGACAATGGTGTCCGTATAACTGAAAAGTGCCTGAATTATTATTTATATATATATATATAAAAAGTAAACATAATTGGCGACACAGCAAGTTTTCTGAATGTGAAAGGCGGAGATGAATTTCATTCATTCAATGACCGTTTTAAAAGTTTCAAGTTTGGATTGAGTGCACCTGAACATAAAAACCGATACCTATTTCTATGTTCATGATTGAGTTATTTGGATATCTTTTCGTATAGCACAGAAAATCATTTCTCCCGCTTTCGTAATACAGATAATTTTTGGTGTATTTTTTTTCTTCTTTTTATATCATAAGTACTTTTCTACTTTAAATTTTTTAATTGTCGAGTTTCTAAGCTGAAATTTCATTTTTCGAATGCAGTATTTCAAATGTTTTAATAATTACATTCAGCTGTAAGTTTGAAATATTTAAAATATTAAAAGTAAAGGTCAAGTAAATAATTAATAATGCATAACTAAATATGTATAATGATCAGAATGACATATTAAAATGTGTACAAAATGACATGAAAATTTTAAATAAAAGAAAACTGCCCAGTTAAACTGACGGCATTGAGCTCACAGGCTATTCACACTAACTGTAAATTATATTCTTATTTCAAAGAATTTGAAATAAGCCCTCGAAAAATGAAGAAATCGACAATATATTAAGAGGGGGGAACCATCCCCCGTTTCTCCTTCTTATAATTAACCAATGAACCCATAAAACTAATCAGAGACGCGCCTTACCACAATGAACCTATATACAAAATTTGAAAAAATCGGATAATTCTGCATGAAAAATCCATTTATCTAAATTAAGGGGGGGGGTAGCCCCCGTCCCCCCTTTATACTTAACCAAAGAACCCCCAAAACTAATCAGAGAAGCGCCTTATCACAATGAACATATATATAAAATTTGAAGAAAATCGGATAATTCTGCTTAAAAAACCCATTTATCTATATCAAGGGGGGTTAGTCCCCCCCGTTCCCCCCTTTATACTTTACCAGTGAACCCCCAAAACTAATCAGGGAAGTGCCTTACCACAATGAGCCTATATACAAAATTTGGAGTCAATTGGATAATTCTGCATGAAAAACCCATTTATTAAAATTAAGGTGGGGGGGGGGGTAGCCCCCGTTTCCCTCCTTTACACTTCACCAATGAACCCCCAAAACTAATCAGGGAAGCCCCTTACCACAATGAGCCCATATAGAAAGTTTGAAGAAAATCGGATAACTCTTGCTGGGAAGGCTCTACGGTACGTTATCCTTACTTTGCTTTAATTGATTCGATTGAATTTTAATTAGATTACTTCCATTGATTAATTGATTACCTCTCTTATTAATTAAATATTTGAATAGTATTAAAAAACTACAATGGAAGTTGCGTGGCATCGTGAGTAAATAGTGGTGGTTACCCAGAATCGTACGCAGACCATCACCTCCCGCCTTCTCTGTATTGGTAAATAATTAAACATTAAATTAGAACTAAACAGTTTATTAGAACTTTCACAAATAGGTTACAATACAATTAAAGATTATACTCATAATTTGAATATAAGCTGAACTAGACTTGATTCTAATTAAATAAATAAATACACTTTATCTAAACACATTAGTTAGGATGCCTACGAAGCCCTATACAAGCTTACGTTAAAATCTACATTAAATTTTTGAATGAGAACAATTCGGAATACTTAGTAAATAAATCATACCTGCGGTCAACTGGAACAGTACGCTGATCATCCTAAAATCGGTCCTTTCAAACAGTTCAGCCGGCACTATCACTCACAATTCGACTAATTTTCAATCGGCTATTCTATCCTCTCCAACACTTCAAAAAAACCCATCACTTTCCTCTGATCATCACCAACCTCCTCTTCCTCGTCAACTCCTTGCCCCCGTATCCCCTCTCCTCTTTCTGCTCCCCTATCTTATTTCTCTGTCTCCTCCCCCAAAATATTCTCCCCGTTTTTTCTATCCCAATCCTGGTCACCTTCTCATTTTCTTATCATCCCTTTCCATTCACTCAAATGGCTAGAAACTTCTCACTGTCTGAAAACCTGCCTCCAAACAAAATTATTGGATATCTCTTCGTTTAATAAATCCCACCTACTACGGGGTCATCTCACCCTTTTCCCGCCGAAAATTCTCACGTTTTTTTTGCTCTTAGGTGGTCTGGGGGGGGGGCGTTCTTGCACTCATAATTTTATCTAACGCTGTCAAGTATGACATTTACTATTCCCGACTTTCTTTTATTTAACTTACTTCTATCTATACAATTGTAACCTCTCTTCTTGACGTAACTAACTTTACACCTGGGTTCCCCATTATCGTTCACACGTGCACTCGCCACTTAAAATCAGCAGCTGAGCCAGCCTTTTATCTTCTTAGCCCAACCTAAAATTCCATGTTATTCACGAGCATCCCCATGCTCTATTTCTATTCTTCTAATATAACCTACCTGGCACTTAACCGAAACTCATCTTGAGAAAGAATATTCTAAGCTTACAATTATCTCACGCCTTGCCGATAGTTATCCGGCTATATTAGAAAAGGCTAAATAAAAGAAAAAAAAACAAGAAAAAAAAAGAAAAAATCCTAAACTCCCTATTCCGAAATAACTAGGCATCCCAACAACATAAAAATAATAATATAACATAAAACTAGGAAAAATGCACAATAAACACTAAATACAATACAAACATGATAAAACTACTAGCCATAAGACATAGGATATACCAACGCAATAAAATACCAGACAGCATAAAGTTATGTAAAATTGAAATACTAAAAGAGAATTTTTTTTTTTTTTATATATGTCCTGTGACTAGCTAACAATAACTTTTAACGTGATTTGCAACAACAAGTAATGACAGTCGCGAGTGTTGTAATTATAATACAAATAATGAATTATGCAGCGCCTACCAATTTTAAAAAGAAAAATCTGCTGCCCAAATTTGGAATTTGCAGCCAATCCCATACTCGGGTTGTTGTAGTAGCACTAATTGAAGCTGTGTAATTTGTGTCTAGTTTTAATAATTCTACCGACGGTTCGTCTAAGCAATATTTAAAGGTGCGACATTGTGAGATAGTATTTGATTTAAGGCATAATTTGTCCGTATCACACTTCTTTTCCGCCTGAAATTTTACAACATGTTGTGAGTCTTCTAATTGAAGAAATATGGCCTTAGTATGTATTAATATATGCTGTAGTTGTACGGTGACCATTCCAACTTGACATGATGAATGCGCGGTGAAAGTTAAACGAGCCAAAATCTTACAATTATAACAGCCACTAATTATCAGATTAGCTTCGCTTAATTGCGGGCAAATAGTAGTAGTTTACACTGCTATTTTAAAATTAGAAAAATGCAGTTGAACTCGTACTGCTGATGATAAAAGCTGTGTAGACTGGAGTTTCTCATTGTTGATTCTAAAGAAATGTATGTGTCTTTGGAGTGGTAACGCTGTTTCCTGTGTAGCTCTCAGGCGTTCTATATTGTCAGGCGCCGTAATACATCGTAATCTGTCTTCGAAAAAATCGCACTTTGTGAGGTCAGGTGAGAATATAAAATTCTTTGTAAAGGAAGTGTTCGCTTGGATAGCGCCAACCATATGTGCTTGTGGAGAATTTCGTTCTGAGGCTGGGGCTAAGTAAGCCTCCTCGGGGTGACCCACTCTTTGAATCAATTTATCAGCGAAATGTAAAACAGGCTGATTGTATGCGCCTAACACTGTAATTCTTATACCAGAGTCCGTGATAGCGGTATCAGAAGTAATAAGTCTCGAAATTGTGTTATTTTCTACGTGAGTGATTAGAATTTTATATTTACAAGAGTGTCCTACAATATTCGAGACTTCGAAACTCTGCAACAAATTTGGCTCGTACCAGACTCTATAAAAATTGCAACTTGGCCGCGTTAAAATAAAGCATCCTGAACCATTTTCTCCAGCTAGACAATCGGAAAAACCGGGAAATTCACGGCTCTCTGCAGTTTCAGCTTCGAATTTCAGACCATTTTCATTGATTGTTTTCGAAACACAATGTTGGCCTTGCCCACAAAATTTATTATAGATGCATGAGATCTGGCTAATTTGCTTAGCCCTCACAGGAAACGTAAAGTAAAGACGTTCGTTATTAAATGTACAAAGCACTTCTTCTAGTTTTATTTTTAAAGAGAAGAGATGGTTTTCATTCGCGTCAGAAAACCACAAACAGTTTTCCGCTAACAATGACGGTAGCGAAATCTCTGCGGTCGTGAAGATTTTACAGTTACGGGAACCGTCATTCATTGTCGTACATGACTTGAGGTCAGACTGTATGATTGTGTTCATGTTGCAGTCTGCCGTAGTGGGGGAGAAAAGACAAATACATGCTAGTATCACCACCGGCAGAGCGGGAATGTTACCTCTCCGGTACTCATTTTGTTCCAGTTGTACATAGCAGGAACGTAAAATGTCCCGTATTGAGTGTCCGATAAAAGCACCTAATAACAATGAACACCGAGCGATGAATTTAAAGACACGAAGGACTGCATATAAACACATAAGTACAGATAAAAATAAAAATTGCATACTTTTAAAAATCATTTTAACACACAAAAGTAATAAAATAAATGACACTGAAATAATAAAATAAAGAGAATAGCGAAATATGGCAGGATAACATTGAAAATGTGATAAGATTTCCTTACATAGGAAACAGTGTCTGATTTGGCACAACGATTTTCCATTGACATGTACCGTACCAAATACAACTTTTCCACTTTTGTGGAGGTAAGTGATTTCTAAATCAGTTTTATAAGCTAATAGTTCGAATGGGATATGAATTATATTGTCAGACGGTATGGTTAACACGTGTTCGAAATCAGAACTCCTAAGAATGACGCGTCCTGAGTTTGGAAAATGTAGCAACGGGTCCCGAAAGGAAAAAGTCAAATTGTTCTGTGTAAAAGACGCCGTTTCGCCTTCTAAGAGTTTTCTGCGTACACTGTGAACAGTATTAATCTTAGAGTCGTAGAAGCACACATCCAAATTAATTAATTTTGGATTGGTAATCGTTGAGTCCGGCATCACGGCGATTAGGTCCACTCGTTTAAATGTAGAAAAACAAAAGCATGTGCTATTAGGAAAACATGTATGATGTCCGCAAAAATGAGAATCACCATTACAGTTATTTGAAGTACACGCACATTGTTGCATGATGTTCGTTAAACACTCATATGTAGTAGATGCACTGTCGTTTCGAAGGGGGTCTGCACGTACCAGAAAATTAGAAGGATGAAGTAGTTCATTTCCCGACAAAACAAATGTTCGTTTAATGACAATACATGTCTTGCAGGAGTGAAAATAACAAGAGTCCTGAGGCAACTCTAAAGTTCTCCAAAGGCTTTTGGATATATGGGAGCAATTTCTCATATTTGTGCATATTTCACCGTGAAGATGCCTTTGGCGTGAACACACCTCCTTGGCGAAGTGAAGTAGCAAAACTGCAAGGAAATGATTTAGTTTACACAGTATTCCGAAAAAATTTAAAAGTTAATTTATATTAATAAAGACAAATGTGCTAATAACATATTAAAGTTTCGAATCTCACAAAATAATAACATTAATAATATAAATGTGAATTCGTTTTCATTCTTTTATTTTTTTTTTTTTTTAATTTAAATTTATTTATTTATGTAATATTAATTTTCTTTCTTTCTTTCTCTCTCCTTTTTTTTTTTTTTTTTTCATTTAATATGAGAAACTCAACAGTGACGTATTCTTTTCCGTAAGAAGCAACTAATAAAACAGCAGAAATACTACTGATAATCCACTAAGTTGTCGATAAATGTTATAATGTGGAACCAAAAAAAAAATGCATATAAAAATTTTTTCTATTAATGAAATTGAAAAAGCAAATTTTGAAAATAATTATACATAAAAAAAATCAAAAAGGAGAGGAAATAAAATGTACATGGGTAAATATCGCTCTAAATTGTTATTTCCACAACTCTGGCCAGAATGTAGCGAAAAAACCCAAATTTGAGATCAATTTAGCCCACATTTTTAAATTAACAACTGACAAAATTACTTATATTATGCAGAAAATGTATAATTATAAAATCTACTTAGAGAGAAAGTGTAAAAAATAATGTAGCAAATTTATAGATAATGCTAAAGTTGAAAGTCAGTGCTGAAATGTAAAAGAGAGGAGAGAAAAAGTTATGAATTTTTAAAGCCCTATCAAAAACTTAACTATCTATAAATTTAATATTAGCGATTTCAACAAATATAAATGGTAATAAAGAAAATTAATTCTAAAACTTGTAAACGAACTATAAAGGTAAATAACATGTATTTTAGCGCCAATGGAATATTTATATACATAAGCTAAAATAGTAATTTCGACAAAATATGTCTAAAAAATATAATTCAAAAACTTGTCAAAAACTTTTACACGAACTATAAAGGTAAATAATATGTATTTTAGCGCAAATGGAATATTTATATACATAAGCTAAAATAGTAATTTCGACAAAATATGTCTAAAAAATATAATTCAAACACTTGTCAAAAACTTTTACACGAACTATAAAGGTAAATAATATGTATTTTAGCGCAAATGGGATATTTATATACATAAGCTAAAATAGTAATTTCATAATACAAACTAAATACACTAGACATTTGTTTACGGTACTATAAAATATTAATCCTCATACTACTAGTTATCAGTTCAACTAAATGTCACTACAAATCCTATAAATTATCATTAGCTACAAAAAAAATTAATTAAATATGCACAATAATAAAGTATAAATGATAAAACATCACATCACATGAATATCTTTTATACTATGACTAAACAAGTGGATCTTCCATCCCAAATAATAAAATATTTTTTTTTTCCTTTTTTCCTTTTTTCCTTTTTTTTTTTTTTTGTTTTTCTTTAAATCCTATTCTGTAACCCTGTACGCCCAGTCCAAAAAACGATCAGCTAAATAACGTGGTTCAATAGGCCGCAAGTCATAAATGTGACTCTGCCCCCCATATATGTGTGTGGGTGGGGAGTATACAATAGTGTCCTGAGAACTATCACTTTCAGGTGCGTTCGTTTGCGACGCAATAATTCCTGAATCTTGACATGATGGGGTGGCAAGAGGACTTATGTCTGGAGGGGTAATAGCCGTGTGAGACATTTCAGTGTCGCTGAATGAATTGTCAACTGTAGGGGGAACGGTGATAATAACAGGAGAGTTTTGGCTGCTACCGTTACCCTGAAAACTTGAAGGCCATAATAAGTCTAAATTTTCATTGTCATCGAAAACCGCGTGTGGTCTCGCAGGTGAGATACACTGCCTGTGGGTGTTTCCCGGGGAATCTGTAGCCTTAATAGGGGGGTGAAGATTTAAGTGTCTTCTCCGATCGGGACAAGGAATAAGTCTTTCGGCGTGCACTTTAACGCCTTTTGTGTGTAATTTGAATGGGTCAAAAATAGTATAGTTAACCGCATTATGTCGCTGTTTAATTTCGTATGGACCAACATTAAAACGCTTTTTTGTAGTTAGTTTATATCTGTCACAATCTCTAGTATGAAGAAAAACACGTTGACCTGGAACAAAATCCCTATTCTTAGCGAAAGTATGTTGATAATCGCGTGATTTTTCAGCTGCACGTGCTATACTCTCTTTTATTTTTCGGTTAACATACTGCAATTGCAAAGCTCTTTTTTTCACATAATCTTGATGAGAAACATGTTCCACTGATGTCGGCTCATTTATAATATCCGTAGGCATTTTTGGTTCAAACCCGAACTGGACAAAAGAGGGCTTTTCATTTATAGAAGTGTGATGTGTGTTGTTGTAAATTAGAGCGTAATATGAGGTAAATTCGTCCCAATTTAACGTTTCTTCTGCAAAAATGGCAAGCGATTTCTTTATATTTTTGTTAATTACTTCAGCGGAACCATTTGACCTTGGTAATTGCGGGGTCGTTGCTAATTTCGTTACGCCGAATCGCTTACATAATTTTTGAAGAACTTCTGCCGTAAAACAACTAGCTCGGTCCGTTAAATATTTATCTGGGACGCCAAAAGTACCAATGTAATCTATTAGACATTCAGCCACATAAAATGCTGTAGTATTAGGCAACGGGTAAAGTTTAATATATTTGGAGAAATGATCTACAAAAGTAAGAATATATCTGTTATTCCTTGATGTTTTATTAAACGGGCCTATAAAATCACCGGATATGAATTGATTTACTTTTGATGGAAGGTAATGGACCTGTATGGGGACTGGGGCAATCTTATGTGGTGACTTAAACGAAATACAGGTCTGACATGATTCGACGAAATTCTTGGTGTCGGAATAAAGATTATTCCAATAATATTTTTGACGAGCAGTATTGTAAGTTTTCAATACACCATAATGAGTTAAGTGTGAAATGTTAAGTATATGAGCTTGATATTTTTTTGGAACAACTATTTGCTCGACCATCTTAGATTTTCGTACGCTAGAAATAGATGCTGTATGCAATAATAATCCGTTTCGTAAAAGATAATTGGGAAATTTTTGTGAGATTTGCCTAGGGCTGTTCTCTAATTCAGTAATAATTTGTAGTAATTTGTCGTCGTTGCGTTGTTCGGTCTTAATATCATTAATAGTAGGGACATCGATTTGAATAGCGTTTAATTTTAACTGATTTAAGTGCGACGTTTGATCATGAGCCACTGTTTTAGCATACAATAATATATAAGCTTCATCATTAATGACAGTTTGCGGTGTTACCAACCTAACTTCAGAATCGTCCATTAACATCCAATTATTTTGTGCATCTCTAATATAACAATAGTAATGTCCATTATCACTAAAGGGACCTTTATGTACGATTACCGCTTTCAAATTATAATATAATACTTCATTAACCATTGAATTAACGACACATGAACTTAAGTCTAAGTCTAAAGGATATGAGATGATTTTAGAATTTTTGTTTTCGTGAGAATTTGAATATTCAAATCTTTTTATTTGAAAGGTGATTACTTCAGGAATTTTTGAAATAGAGATTTTCTTTAAAGCTTTAACATAATTTTTACAATTATAACATTTATAGTTTTCAGAAAGTTGCTCAAATGTCGTGAACTGTTGTAAAGCGTCTTCTAACGTATTTGTAGCTTGTGTTAATGATAAAGATAAGTCTGTAAAGGAATCGAATGCAAAACTTCGCTTATTACAGTTTAAACATTGTATTTGGCTTTGAAGTATCCCTTGGAAAATTGAATGAATCGAGGGAGATCATTAGCGGGGATAGAATTACAGTAAATTTTGTGAAATGGAGTAGCTAGCTCAATTTTGTGTAGTACTTGACATAAAAATTCGTGAGCATCTGCTTGCATAAATTTTTGAAAATCTGTGCCTATTTGTTCTAAGTGATTATAAACGTCTGTTGGTCGCATAGTTTTTCCTGTGGTCGTACTTAAAGAATGGAAATGTTTCTTTAACAAACATATCATGCAAAAATTCGGATTAGTACAGTGTGACATGTCACATGAGAGATATTGTTTTAATGCTTGTAATGAAATAAGTGTCTGTAAAACAACATTCATATAACACGAATTTCCGAAATTAACAAGACCTACGCCTAAACTGGGATTATGAAAGTTAAAAAAATTATCTGGTTCGAATTTATGTAATACATTGACTCTTTGAGGTGCAAGGTTTCTCTTATCTTTTTTTTCGGAATTTGGAAAGAAATCTCTTGACAAAATGTCTGCGACCACATTTTCCGAAGAGGAAATATGCCTAAATTCATAGTTATACTCAGCTAAAATAGTAAACCATCGCGTAAGTCGATTTCCTGGCGATTCAAGTTTCGACATTTGAGTAATCGCTTTATTATCGCAGTTAATGAAAAAATGTCGTCCGTAAAGGTAATGTTTAAACGTAGATAAGCCACATATAACCGCCATTAACTCCTTTTCTTGAATCGTGTATTTCTTTTGAGTATTGTTAAGCTTTTTCGAATAGAATGCGATAGGTAATATAACACCATTTACGTCTTCTTGACCGAGCATTCCGCCGATAGAAAAATCACTTGCGTCCGCCGAAAGAATGAAATCTCTTTGAAAATCGGGGTGTATAAGTATGGGTGGGTTGGAGAGATGCTCTTTAAGTTTCTCAAAAGAAATCTGAGCGTCCGTTGTCCATCGAAATCTCGTATTCTTACGAGTGAGGTCGGTAAGGGGGCCTGACAGTTTAGAAAAGTCTTTAATAAATTTTCTGTAGTATGATACTAGTCCCACAAACCTACGGACCTTTTTAACAGTATTAGGGATCGGGAAATCTCGGATTTTTACAATATTTTCATCAATAGGTCGAATTCCTTCTGAATTTAATTTGTGACCTAGAAAATTAATTTCTGGCAGAAAAAAATGAACATTTTTCTGGGTTTACAGTGATGCCAAACTGGCGAAATCTTTCTAATAATTGTCGTAATTTTGAAAGCATCTCTTCAATGCTTTGCGATCCGAACGCAAAATCGTCAATATAATTTGATATTCGTAACTCTGAAAGGGGCGCTAATATTTGATCAGCTAATTTCGCAAACTCCTCAGGACTATTAATTAAGCCCTGAGCCAATACCTTATATTGAAAATTGCCATTTTCTGAACTAAATGTAGTAATTTCTCTGTCACCTGGTCTCAAAGGAATTTGCCAAAAGCTATTACTTAGATCTAATGTTGTGAAAAATTTATTTCCTCTTAATCTTTCCAATAAATGTTGAATTATCGGTAGTCGATGTCTCGGATACTTAATGTGCGCATTTACTTTCCGATAATCAACTACCATACGCCACTTTTGTTTCGTTGGGTCGTTCGTAGGGTTTTTCTTTTTAATGAGAATTAGCGGCGAGCTAATATGCGAATCTGAACGCTCTATAATGTCAGCGTCTAATAATTCTTGAATCTGACGATCAACTTCGTGTCGTAAAGCTTCCGGTACCCGATACGGTCGGCTAGACGGTAATTTCTCAACGTCTACTTTTATTTTCGGTAGTATCGCCTCTGTTCTGCCTATCGTATACACTCTTTTACTAAACACGTCTGCGAATTCAAATAAGACATCTAGCAATTTATTTCTTGTTACAGTGTCTAAATGCTCAAGTTTAAAGTCAGAGGGCTGTAATTCTGATCGTCTTAATTGCTTTAACTTCTCAGTGTTTCTATTATCAAAACTACTGCTAACTGTGCCAAATTTAGTGTTTTTATTTATATGGATAGTTTCGTCTGAACAATTAGAAACATGTAGTCTTATAAATCGTTCATTTTCTATCGTGCATACATTATTCATAACTTTAATATGTTGGTTTTTCAATTTAGAAAAAAATTTCACTAAAGTACCCGTGTGTATAGTTTTATCTAAAGAAAGGTTTATGTCTTTACGTTCTCGAGGCGCCAAAATAACATTCTTTGGTAAATATGCATAATTTGTTTCGATCGCTCCAACGCTATCGTGCAAAGCATCCTTTATAGAGATAACGGCGTGTTTTGATTTCAGTTTATTTGTATCAAAACAAACACTAAATTTTCCCAACTTTAAAAAATCATATCCTACAATTGCACTATAATAATTCGATAATTCATTTTTCACTATATAAAACTTCTGTTGAAATTGTCTGGTACCAATTTGAATAGGTAAAATCGCCGCAGTGGTAATGTTTATATCTTCCCCTGTAACTGATACGATTCTTGCATCGATTTTCAACTGCTTGACTCTGTCATCTACCTTAATCAGACTAAATATTCTTTCTGTTAGAAGTGACGCACTGGAACCGCTATCTACCAGGCATTTTATTAAATTACCCGCAATTCTCAATTCAATAACTGGTAAAGAATTTTTCCTTTTAACGCACCCGAAATCGCGTAAGACATTTTGCGTGTTTATTCTTTCAAGGTAAGAATCAGTCGTATGCCCTTTTTCTCCTGCGGCTAGTAGGGAACTAACATGCGGGCTTTGACGGTCAGTTCCCTTTAAGCGTTTTCCGGAACCGTGTAATTATTTCTGAAACCGCGAGAAGTTTGACCGCGCCTGCTATTGTTAAATCGCTGCGAACGAACAGGTCTTTGAAACCGTCTATCATTGTAAGTTCTCCCTCGGAAATTTCTGCTCTCAGGATTCGAAAAGCACTCGGAGGTGTAATGAGAAAATCGATTACACATATTACAGGTGGGCTGGTTACTGCGTACAAAAGATCTATTCTGCGATGTACGAAAGTCCCTTCCACGTCTATAATTACTTTGAAAATCGGGAGAATTATTAGGACGTCTAGATGTTTGTTCGATTTTCAAATGCTCAACTTCCTTAGCAAGATTATTTATTAACTGGGTCGTATTTGACGCATGGGCCTCTAGCATGGACTTAATCTCACTGTTGTTAGTAACAGCTGACGTATTGTTAGCAAACTGAGTCTCCAATATCTCATCATTCGAAAAGTCATTCGCCTGAAGTGATTGAACAAAATTTAAAGCCTCTTCAAATGATCTCGGGTCTTTTAAAATGACCGAATTTTTATAACGTGCTGACAAACCGTCTATAAATTTTGCCAACTTCGTCTCCTCAAATATAGCTTTAATTGCGGCGTTTGATAAGTCAGGTGAATTAAAAAACCGTTGAGTTGCCACAGAAACGCGTGCAGCGTACATTTTAACAGAATCATTCGGGGCCATAACACAGTTCGAAAATTGCTTTTGCCTGACTCCGAGACTGTATTGGGTATCAAAATAAGAGAGAAATTTCTTCTTAAATTCCGTGTAATCTTTCTCTTGATTCAAATCAGGGGAATTAATTACACTTGAAAGGGCTTCTCCTCGAATACGAGAACGCAAAATTAATAATTTTTCTTGGTCTGTACATCTAGCTAAACCTGTTACTGTTTCAACATTCTCAATAAAATAACTGGGTGAAATGGCAGAAATACTATCATATTGCGGTAAAACGGATTGAAATCCGGTTAGTTTTCTAATAAACGCCTCCGATTCATGATTATTATTTGGTGGAGGATCTTGGGCGTTATCTGAAGGGGGGTCTGAAGGGGGCATGTTTATTTAAAATACGGGAGAAAATATACCAATTTCCGTTCAAATAATTTAAACCGAAAACTAACCTCTCCTTATCTAACAAAATTTTAACCTGTAATAATAATATTAAAACCAATATAATATACAGTAATACTCAAAAGTTCATAAATCATAAAATACACTAGAATATGATAAAACCTATACTAATTCCATAATAAATAATGAGAATAGAAAATTTCGTATAAAAACTTTTAAATGACCATCGTACTTTAAATCATAATGTCTCAAATTAAAGATCTCTAGATAATATAAGTAACACAATATTTTAAAATACATTTACATTCACCCAAGAATAATGTCATTTGTGGAGAAAGAGAAAGGAAAAGGAAGAAAAAAAAATTCTTGACCCCTAGCATTCCACAATACAAAACTGTACGGAAAGAGTAACAAACACTGTATCATTAAACATATCTGTAACAAAGAAAGAGAAAAGTAACGAAAAGTTTATAATCCTTATTTTAATAAAATTTCTTTCTTGTTTTTTTTTAAAAACAAATTGAATAATTTTGACGGTAAATTAAATAATTTACCACTACAGAGGTATACATTAAATTTTTAACAATAGTATAAAACTATAGGTCACGGTAACCATTGCTGGGAAGGCTCTACGATACGTTATCCTTACTTTGCTTTAATTGATTCGATTGAATTTTAATTAGATTACTTCCATTGATTAATTGATTACCTCTCTTATTAATTAAATATTTGAATAGTATTAAAAAACTACAATGGAAGTTGCGTGGCATCGTGAGTAAATAGTGGTGGTTACCCAGAATCGTACGCAGACCATCACCTCCCGCCTTCTCTGTATTGGTAAATAATTAAACATTAAATTAGAACTAAACAGTTTATTAGAACTTTCACAAATAGGTTACAATACAATTAAAGATTATACTCATAATTTGAATATAAGCTGAACTAGACTTGATTCTAATTAAATAAATAAATACACTTTATCTAAACACATTAGTTAGGATGCCTACGAAGCCCTATACAAGCTTACGTTAAAATCTACATTAAATTTTTGAATGAGAACAATTCGGAATACTTAGTAAATAAATCATACCTGCGGTCAACTGGAACAGTACGCTGATCATCCTAAAATCGGTCCTTTCAAACAGTTCAGCCGGCACTATCACTCACAATTCGACTAATTTTCAATCGGCTATTCTATCCTCTCCAACACTTCAAAAAAACCCATCACTTTCCTCTGATCATCACCAACCTCCTCTTCCTCGTCAACTCCTTGCCCCCGTATCCCCTCTCCTCTTTCTGCTCCCCTATCTTATTTCTCTGTCTCCTCCCCCAAAATATTCTCCCCGTTTTTTCTATCCCAATCCTGGCCACCTTCTCATTTTCTTATCATCCCTTTCCATTCACTCAAATGGCTAGAAACTTCTCATTGTCTGAAAACCTGCCTCCAAACAAAATTATTGGATATCTCTTCGTTTAATAAATCCCACCTACTACGGGGTCATCTCACCCTTTTCCCGCCGAAAATTCTCACGTTTTTTTTTGCTCTTAGGTGGTCTGGGGGGGGGGGTTCTTGTACTCATAATTTTATCTAACGCTGTCAAGTATGACATTTACTATTCCCGACTTTCTTTTATTAAACTTACTTCTATCTATACAATTGTAACCTCTCTTCTTGACGTAACTAACTTTACACCTGGGTTCCCCATTATCGTTCACACGTGCACTCGCCACTTAAAATCAGCAGCTGAGCCAGCCTTTTATCTTCTTAGCCCAACCTAAAATTCCATGTTATTCACGAGCATCCCCATGCTCTATTTCTATTCTTCTAATATAACCTACCTGGCACTTAACCGAAACTCATCTTGAGAAAGAATATTCTAAGCTTACAATTATCTCACGCCTTGCCGATAGTTATCCGGCAATAAAGCCCCTTACCACGATGAGCCCATATAGAAAGTTTGAAGAAAATCGGATAACTCTGCATGAAAAAAATCATTTATCTAAAATAAGGGGGGAGGATTAACCCCCCCGTTACCCCTTTATACTTAACCTATGAACCCCCAAAACTAATCAGGAAAGAACCTTATCACAATGAACCTATATACAAAATTTGAAGAAAATCGGATAACTCTGCATGAAAAAATTTATCTAAAATAAGGGGGGATTATTAACCCCCCCCGTTACCCCCTTTATACTTAACCTATGAACCCCCAAAACTAATCAGGAAAGAACCGTATCACAATGAACCTATATACAAAATTTGAAGAAAATTGGATAATTCTGCATGAAAAAACCATTTATCCAAATTAAGGGGGGTTAGCCCCCCGTTCCCCCCCCCTTTATAGTTAACCAATCAATCCCCAAAACTAATAAGGGAAGCGCCTTATCACAAGGAACCTATAAACAAAAGTGGAAGAAAATCGGATAACTCTGCATGAAAAATTCATTTATCTAAATTAAGGGGGAGGACCCCCACCCCGTTAGCCCCTTTATACTTAACCTATGAACCCCCAAAACTAATCAGGAAAGAACCTTATCACAATGAACCTATATACAAAATTTGAAGAAAATTGGACATTTCTGCATGAAAAAACCATTTATCTTAATTAAGGAGGGTTAGCCCCCCGTTCCCCCCTTTATAGTTAAACAATCAATCCCCAAAACTAATCAGGGAAGCGCCTTATCACAAGGAACCTATAAACAAAATTGGAAGCAAAACGGTTATTTCTGTCAAGAGTTATCGCGTTACGTACGTACATACATACATACATACATACATACATACATACATACAGAACGGGCGGGCACATAAGCTCTCAGGCTTTGATAGCCTGTGAGCTAAAAACTGAAATTTTGCACTTGCAACTTAATTGTAAATTTCATTGTTTACATTGGAAACGATTTGTGGATTTTAAGAATTTGCTGAACTTCGTGTCACCAAATTACTAAATCTCTCTCTCTCACTCTTCAAAAAAAAAAAAAAGGTTAGTTTAAAAAAATTCAAAGTAGCAAAATACATACAACACAAAAAGAAAATAAATACGGTAAAATGAAAAAATTACTTTAGTAATAGAAATCCATAAATTTTCAACAACGACATCAAACGAACGTATCTCATCTTTCGTTTGTGATAAGGAACGTTCCTTTGGCCCCCTCCACTCATTGGCTGAATTGTAAAGGGCAAAATTGGGGGACAAAATGACTACAGCATTTCTGAGAATAGAAAAAATCAGAAAATTCACAGAAAATAATTATTTTTGTTGCAAGTTGGGTTAACTGTCTTTATGGTTCGAGTAGATTT
Organism: Maratus michaelseni; assembly: GCA_963931845.1. Classification (NCBI taxonomy): domain Eukaryota; kingdom Metazoa; phylum Arthropoda; class Arachnida; order Araneae; family Salticidae; genus Maratus; species Maratus michaelseni. The sequence continues at coordinate 21,972,749 of OZ007594.1, forward strand.
CTGCAAGTTGGATTTGGGTTAAACCGATTTTTCAAAAGTTAGTTCAAGTTCAGTATATTATTTCAGATTAAAACTATACCTATCAGGGCTTGAATTTCAGGGCGGGATTCGCGCGGAAAATTTTGAAATCCCGCCCAAAAAAGATCATGAGCGGGAGCCTCCCGCCCAAAAAATTTCAGCATTTTTGGAGAAATCTGCATTATTTAATTTACCTGCAACCGAACGATAAATTTCGTGATTTTTTTTCCCCGCAACCGATTGACGGACTTTGTGTTTTTTCCGCGACTGATCGACGAACTTTGTGTTTTTTTCTGTGACAGATCAACGAACTTTGAGTTTTTTCTGCGACAGATCGACGAACATTGCGTTTTTTAAGCGACTGATCGACGAACCTTGCGTTTTTTGGGGACATATCGACGAACTTTGCGTTTATTCCGCAATCGATCGACGAAATTTGCTTTTTACCGCAACTGATCGACGAACTTTGCGTTTTTTCCGCGACAGATCAACGAACGTTGCTTTTTTTTCTGCGACTGATCAACGAACTTTGCGTTTTTTCTGCGACAGATAGACGAACATTGCGTTTTTTAAGCGACTGATCGACGAACCTTGCGTTTTTTGGGGACAGATCGACGAACTTCGTGTTTATTCTGCAATCGATCGACGAAATTTGCTTTTTTCCCACGACTGATCAACGAACTTTGCGTTTTTTGGTGACAGATCGACGAACTTAGCGTTTTTTCCGCGACAGATTGATGAACTTTGCGTCTTTTCCACAATCGATCGGTGAATCTCAATCAAGTAAAATCTAAAGTCAGAAATTTATTTAACAACCTAATTGTTAAGGGTCCCTAACACATTTAATGGAACTTGAAAAATACACTGCATATATAAAACTTAACTTTCTTCCCTTTTTTATAATAAAAATAAACATTTTACATAATCATTCTCAGTTGACTTAATTTTTTCAATGGTATTTTGTCATGTCTGCATTAATGTAATTCTTTAAATAGCACGTAAACAAATAGTGGGGTTTAAAGATTTTTTTTCTCCCTCCCAAACATTACTACTCCCCTCCATTTAAAAATGTTGGTAGGGAGACTCCCGTCTTTGGAAAAATTGAATTTCAAGCCCTGCCTATAATATGTTTGTGTGTATTGAGGTTTGTATAGATGTTTGTGTGTGTGCTGTTTTTAATAGAGACAGTTTCATTTTTCACACGAACCTTTCAAAAAATTCACATTCTTTGCGCAATCCTTTAACAAAATTCGCATTTTTTTTCGTGATTCTTTAATGAAATTCGCATTTTTTTCTGTATCTTTTTTTTGTCGAGATTCATAATTTTTTCAGCTATTCTATGACGTAATTCGTGTTTTTTTTCAGCGATAATTTGACGAAATTTGTGTTTGTTCTGCGATTTTTTTTTCACGAAATTTGCGTTATTTTCCACGATTCTTTTATGAAATTTGCGTTTTTCTGTGATCCTTAGACGAAATTTTCTTTTTTCGCAATGCTTTGATAATAATCACATTTTCTCTGCTGCCTTTTGATAAGATTCATGAATTTTCAGCAATCCTTCGATGAAATTCGCGTTTTTTCAGCAATCTTTGAAGAAATTCGCATTTTTCTCGCGATACTTTAACGAAATGTGTGTTTTCCAGTGATTTTTTGATAAAATACATTTTATTCCGCAATTTTTAGACGAAGTTTGGCAAGAAAGCGCTATCTTTGGGTGAAATTTCCTGTTTTGCGATTCTTTGACAAAATTTGCTCATCTTTTGTGTAAATCGCCTTTTTCTGTGGCCTTTTAACAAAATTCACGTTTTACATGATCCTTTGATGAAATGAGTGTTTTTCCCGTGATCATTTGACGAAATCTAGGATTTTTTTCCCGCGAAGATTGATTATATGTTTTTAGTCTGCAGGTGCCCTAAAAAGTTTGTGACGCCTGTCGCTGCATTGCACGCATTCTGCCACGGTGTATCAAACAAACAAAATTCATCCTAAAGAATTATTGTTTCGTTTCTGGAAATGAACAACCGTCAACTCATTGGCTGAATTATAAAGGGTGAAATGTGTAGGCACTGAGTATCATCTATACTATTAATGTCGGTAAACGTCTGTCTGTGTGTGTGTTGTTGTGTCTGGCGTCTGTAAGCACAAAACTCTGCATGCAGACGACGGACATAAGTGCTTTTGGTATAAAAAAATTCGTAAGTGGAGTTTTTAAAATTCACAACATTTTGCGGGAGAAGAGGGGTGCGAACGAATTTAAAAAATGAGTCCGCATCAATAATTATGGCGGCGGGGGGGAGTATGTTTTGCCTACACGGGGCGGAGACTTTTCTTTGTTGACACCACTCATATGATATATCGTTCGAAAGGCCTGTGATTGCCTTTTCATGTTATGCATCTGTGTGGTCCATCCCCCCCCCGCCAATTGGGGCACTTTTCTAAATTTTGCACATACCACTCATGTTATATATCGTTAAAAAGGTCTGTGACCGCTTAATCATATTATGCATCTCCGGTGTCCATCCCCCACTTTGCCCCCCCCAAGGGGGTACTTTTGTAAATTTTGCACAATCCCTTCATGTTACGTATTGTTGGAAAGGTCTTTGACTGCTTATTCATGTTATGCATGTCCGGGGTCCATCCCGCCACTTCCCCCCCTTAAGGGGGGCAATTTTCTAAATTTTGTTGACACCCCTCATGTCATATATTGTTGGAAAGGTCTGTGACCGCTTAATGATATTATGCATCTCCAATGTCCATCTCCCCACTTTGCCCCCCCCTCCCCCAAGGGGGTACTTTTCTAAATTTTGCAGACAACCCTCATGTCATATATCGTTGGAAAGGTCTGTGACTGCTTAATCATATGCATATCTCTGATGTCCATCTCCCTGCTTTGCCCCCCCCCCCCAAAGAGGTACTTTTCTAAATTTTGCACACAACCCTCATGTTATATATCGTTGGAAAGGTCTGTGACCACTTAATCATATTATGCATGTTCCGTGTCCATCCCCTACTTTAACCCCCCCCCCCAAGGGGGTACTTTTTAAAATTTTGCACACACCCCTCATGTTACATATCGTTTGAAAGGTCTTTGACTGCTTATTCATGTTATGCATCTCCTTGGTCCATCCCGCCATTTCCTCCTCCCCAAGGGGGCACTTACCATTTATTTGCACAACAGCGCTAAATGTGTCAGATGAAAGAAATTCCGCGAGTACATGTGCCAGTGAAACTTAGTCAATTGCTGTTCTTCAACCTAGCTTTAATTCAAAGTGGGTTTTTTATTTATTTGAATTATTCTGCAAAAGTTTCAAACATTTTAAAGCAGCTATGAATTTTATTTTTATGGTACTATCAAGTTTTTTGCCGTCAAATTTTGACGGGTTCCATCTAGTAATATTTATACACTCAATGAATTACGGATGTAAACATATCGAGTCATACATGCATTCGTTTTTTAATATAAACAAGAATATAGAAAATCATTTTGTTGTATAATGCACTATGCAATGAAAACATTCATGGGCATTATTATTCATTAACATTACTGATAAACATTTTTGAGCAAGTGGCCCGCAATATTTAAACTACGATATTAAAATACTTTTTAGTGTTAAAACTCCTCAGTTACGCTCTTAAAAAATTGTTAGCTCTTTTTATGCTTGTTTTTGCATCATGTACTTATATAAAAACTGACAATGTTTTATTAAAAAAGTGTCTTTATATAATGCTAATAATAATATATCCTTCTTGTCTCAAAATATAAAATTTGAATTTTTATTTTGTCGGTAACGAATCATTGATCCGTGATATTTTATTTATATAAATTAATTGCTGTATTCAGAGTGTAGTTTGTCGATTATGCGTGATTTCTGTTAAGACGGAAAAAGTTTTATAATCTTTAACCCGGGAGAAGTCGCATGGGGTATGACATACACCGAGTGCGTACAGATTTTACAAGACAAAGTAAAAACTATTCATACCTCAGATATGCGCAATTTCTCCCGGGTTAACTCAGCTTTTTTTTTTTTTTTTTTTTTTTTTTTAATAGCATTTAGTTAGGTACAATTACTGCTTTTCCAAGATAACTCCGTCGATCACAATCCGCAATGTTATCTATTCAGAAATATATTTAAAATTATCTTTAAAAAACGATAAAATAAAATCGATTTATAACGATAAAATAAAATCTTAAAAAAGAAATAGCGTATTTTCTAGGAGCACAACGTAGAACAGAAGCACCCCATCTCAAAGTGGATTAACAGAATCACTCATTTATTTATGCCTATCACTACTGTGAAAATCTTGCAAGCTCACATCAATACAGAGAGATAGGGAAGGAGGTGTTATGATATCAGAGAGTCTATAGTGAGGCGTGCCAAATGTGTTGGAGAATCATTGCCCAATGCCTTAAGCCTTTCCGGCGCGGAGTAAATCTCTTTGTAAAATGATGAAATATTGGACTGACATCAGAATTTAAAAACGAATTCATTAGAAAATAAAAACTTGCTCATTATCCGTTACTTAATAAAAGGAAAATTTTAATTAAATATTCTTGGTGCCGTTTGTAAGTTTTGGAATTCAAATTAGGTGTCCTTTTTTGTGGACACTGCACCGCCCGTTAAAGGGATAAAATGGTAATTGCCGAATCCGTCTGTTGCAGATTAACTATAATTTAAACTATTTCTTATAAATTTTCTGACTTATAAAGTTTTTTTTTTAAAACCTTTAAACTTGTGCATCACAATCTGCTGATAACATCGAAGGGGAATGCCAGACTGGACGTATCGGAGGGAAATCATTATGCTGGTCTAACAAATAAATTAGAGGACTGAGGACCACCGCCCCCCCCTCCCCCAACCACGCGAGGTAGTGGAGGTCATACGGTGGTATACGCCATATATTTTTGGAATTTTAAAAGAAACTTTGTATACCCTCTGTTTATTAAATACAACTATATGGTATTTAAAATACTTTTTGTATATACCTCCTGACTCTAACGTATACTGAACCTGGACGATATATTGATAAAATCATTAAAACTCTGATAAAATGCATATCGTGGAAACGATATATAAAAAAAATCCTACATAACCGCGAATATCCAGTACTTTGGATTCTATCAGGATCTTAAAGATGAAGATTTGTAGGACGACATATTTCAGAACATATGCAGCCGAAAATTGGTTGACTTAAAGAAATACAATCTCTGGTTTTCCAGGATGTTGCAAAACATATCCAAAAATCTATCAAACAATATCAGACAATTTTTCTTTGTACTGGGTGATCCAAAAGTCAGGACGAACTTTAAAAATAAATAATTCGAAAACGAATCAAGATACAAAGATACGGTTTGCACCAAACGGATGGAAAAGACAACGGGTTTTGTGTGGCAATGAAAAAAAAAACAGTTCTGTTGTCGACCAACAGATGGCGCTATAGTGTTTTATTGCATCAAAAGATGATTTACAAATGAAAAAATGTTGACAACTTACAAGTCAGCTTAATTACAGTTAATTAGTACTACAGTAAATGTTCAACGTGCTGTCCATCATTCAGAAGTAGAGCTGTGAGACGAGGCACCACTCCGTTCGCAGCATTTAGTAGCATTTCTTGCGTTATGGCAGACACATTTTGGCGGATGGCATCTTTCAGTGCTGCTAGTGATGCCGGTTGGTCGCGGTACACTTTTGACTTCAAGAATCGTCACAGCCAAAAGTCACAGGGGGAGATCTTGGAGGCCATGTGTGATTAAAGTAGCGACTGACAATGCGATCCTCCCCAAATGTTGAGCGTAGCAGGCATTGCACAGGCAGAGCAATATGAGGTGGTGCTCCATCTTGCATAAAGGTGACTGTTTGGAGTGCCTGTCGCGCTTGCAGTTCAGGAATAATGTTGTTCTGTAACAGTGCTACATATCGCTGACCAGTGACAGAAACTGTTTTGAAACCCGTCTGTGTGACTTCCTCGAAAACAAATGGACCAATTATGAAATCAGCAGTGAAGCCACATCAGACTGTCACTTTAGGCTATTGCAAGGGTACCTCAACAAATGCATGTAGATTTTCTGTGGTCCACACTCGACAATTGTGGGTGTTAACAGCGCCAGAGAGTGTGAAATGCGCTTCATCTGTCCAAAGCACAATGTGAAGCCAGTCGTGCGACTCTTCCATCTTATTGAATACCAAATTCACAAAATCTCGGTGAGAGTCAAAGTCAGGAGGTCTCAGTTCTTGGTTATGTTGCAACTTGTAGGGATACCGTTGCAAAGTTATTCGCTGTGCTCTCCAGACACTTCCGTACGACACTCCTGTCAGCCTCGAAACTTCTCGAGCACTGCACTCCCCATGTGCAGCAACCGTCGACATGGATTGTACCGTCTGCTCCACTGTCATGGCAACAGCAGCGGCTGTTGAGGGACGTCCACTCCTTTGACGTGACGCCAAATAGCCTGTAGCTTAAAATTTCTTCATCATTTTGTTCAATGCAGAAGACGTTATTGGTCCTGTGCTATCTCGCATACCCTTCATGTAGCAATATGCTCGCAATGCCGCACTTTCCGAATTCTTATAATACAGTTTAACTAAGAGGGCTTTCTCAACTATGGACAGCATTTCGATGCATACAAGCTTCGACTACCATTACCTGCTGCAGTTGCTCCTTTTTATATCGTTTGTTGCTTTGCATAATCCTACATCAGAAATCCGACAGCGCCATCTGTTGGTCACCAACAGAACTATTTTTTATTTCGTTGCCACACAAAACCCGGTTTCTTTTCCGTCCGTTTGGTGCAAACCGTATCTTTGTATCTTGATTCGTTTTCGAATTATTCATTTTTAAAGTTCGTCCTGACTTTTGGAACACCCGGTATTTGTGTATTTCAGAACATGGACATGAGCAAAGGAGTTCTAAATATAAAATGTGACATCTTCGCTCCCCCGCCCCCTCCTCCTCCAGCGCAACACCAAGAAAAGCGTGTAAAAAAAAGACGTATTTTTCAAAAAAATAAAGAAGATCAGTAAGTTTGAAATGACGAAAATTGACTGAAGTTTGATCGATGTTGAAAGAGTCTGTGTGTCATTAATATAGATTATTACTTATTGTTGCATTTATTTATTTTTATAGAAATAAAGTACAGGGTGTCCATAATTAAACGACCCTACTTTAAAGTTGTCTGCAGATGAAACTATTGGTCAGAAAGTTGTGAAATTTTGTGGAGAAAATAATGAAGGAATGGGAATTTTTTTGAGCGAAAAAAAATTTAGTTCAAAATTTCGCCGCCAGGGGCGCTTTCTAATGAATTACATATTTAGCATGCATTTGCGATAATTTGCAATTTTTATTACAACAAAAGATGTTCAACAAATTTTTTTTTTCACGACATGTTCTTAGCATTTCCCAAAACACACTGCGGTCAACTGTGGAACATGCTATCTTACGATTCCAGGTAGTAGAGGAAAATTATGGCCGTCATGTGGAACATGATATGTTGTAATAAAATTTTTAAACTATCGCAAATGTATGCTAAATGTGTAATTCATTAAAAAACGCCCTCTGGTGGCAAAATTTTGGACTAATTTTTTTTCGCTCAAACAAATTCCCTCCCTTCATTATGCTCTCCACAAATTTTCACAACTTTCTGACCAATAGTTTCTTCTGCAGACAACTTTAAAGTAGGGTCGTTTAATTATGGACACCCTGTATATATGAGTTAAATAGTGAAATACAACGAAAAAAATTTAATATTGTACGAAAAAAGTATACAAGCCGTAGCTGCCAACTTTTACTCTTTCTGATTACCACTAAAAGTTAATAGAAATTTTTGCCTTATTGTACCAATGAAGACGTTGAAAAGTGAGAACGAAGTTCGTACTGACTTCGGTTACGAAAATGATCAATCGGATTGTCTTAATGAATTGGTTTTTTGAATCGTCGAAATCGGCGATTAAATAAGGCAAATTTTTATTGCTAAATTTTAGTGGTAACAGAAAAGCGTAAAAGCGTAAAACCTTTATTGTTATATTTATCTAAAATTCTACGTGAAATTTTCTCTTTTTAAATCTTTTATTGTGGATTGTACCTTTTAGTTGAAATAGTCTAAATAAAAAATATGTAAAGTTTCATAATGTTAAGTTGGCTTTTATATGCAACATATAAAAGTCATTTCTGTTTTTCACAAATAATTACAGGATAACATATATATATTTATTTTATTTAAATAATTTTATTTTTCTCGGTTTTCAGGAACACTTTCGTAATTATCATATTTTGCTTTTCTCTAAAATTACCTACTCAATATATAAAATTACGATCATTTAAAAAAAGAGAGAGAGATAAGGGAAAAGTAAGTTTATAAAGAAAGTTTATATATAAGTATATATATAAACCTTCAATATAACAATATAATATGTGAATTTGGATTTTCTAATTAACAGATTTGTGATTAAGTAATTTCTTTATATTGCATTTTCACCCTTTTTTATGTTAAGGTAGGCGATAGCATGCAGATTCAATAACGTTAGAGATTTAGAATATAAAACACTTTAGAAATTATAAAAATATAAGTAATTCGCATGAAAATAATTTCAGAAAAACCCTCGAAAATCCAAATTAAATTCAATCCGATTTTGACAAAATAAAAACTTTCTAGATCCCGAAATGATAATAATAATAATAATAACTCAATGAGAATACATACTCAAAGAATAATTTGCGACTACATTACTATTTTTAGGCATTAGCACTTGCCGCTAGTGCGTTTATGCCTACAACGCACACATTTACCAGTGAAAATAACCCCTCCACACACACACATTCTCTCTCTCTCCCTAGCCCCCGCCCCCCCGAAAAAAAGAAGAGAAAAAGGTAAATATATATATATATATATAAGTCTTTTCCTAACCTATTCAACAGAATGTCAAAGATTTTTTTAAGTAAATAAATAAAGACCTTTCTCATATGTTTTATGTTTTTAAACCGATTCCTAAAAAAAAAAAAAAAAAAAAAAAAAAAAAGTAGAAAAAGAAATAAAGATTATAAAAAAGAATATTCTCCATTCGAAAATGCGCAAATTTCTCACACATTCACAATTTAATATGTAAATGCATGCTTTTCAGGCATGAAAATTCAAATTATTTGAGTTTGAACAGAATTCTTATTTTTCTGATAAATGTATTATATTTTGAATTTAAATAAATTGACCTCCTTAAATGGATTAAAATCGCCTGAATTTTTGCGGATATCCGCTTTTCTCAAAATTTTATGTAAATTCCACCCCACTCGAAATTCCTACCCTCACCCGCACCCCCAACTTTTTCCCCCACTTTTTCAATTAAATTCTTATAAACCTTTACGTTTTTTTAAAACAAAAATGTCCTTTTAGTTATTTTGGTGCAAAACAAATAAGAATCTAAATTGTCCCTCTTCCATTCATGAAATTCTTGTTGCTTCCAATGCTCCCAGTGCACTGACTTTCAAATATTTAAAACTTTTCGTCTTTTCGAAAATCTTTCTGCCTTATCTGTAGTAGTGATAAATCAGTGATAAATCACCATTATTTTAACTGCCTCCTCAATTTTCGGATTTCTTCTCCAACACCAAGCAGCATGGAAAACTTAAAATTCTTTAAGATTCTTTAATTTATAGAAAAAAAATTGCCCTTCTTCTGACTTTCCTGTAAAAAGAATTAGTTGATCTTCTCTAAACTAATCGCCATCCTCTCACAATTTTAACTCATTAATGCCGGTTGGTACGAAAAGTTACCATTTAAGTGATACGAAACTTTTAAATATGAACACCAGTATCTTAGTAAAAGAAAATTGATATTATCTAATGTGAAACTGTCAGAGATTCAACCAGTTAACATAACAGTATAGAAGAACTGGTGTAAACTGGTATCGAAGTATTAAAAGAAGTTTAAAATAAGTCGGCGTTAATGGGTTAAGAGTTCGAGGAACTACACAAATGTGGGAGCGATTTATTTTTACTTATTTATGACTTTCTTATTTTCGACGAATTTATACCACATTCTGCTGATGTTTTTTCAATTTCTACTCGTCGTTTAACAATTGCAGCTAATGTCGACGTGGAGACTTCAAGGCGTTCTGCTAAAGCGTTTTGTGGTCCAACGTTCTCGTCAAATTCGCGTAACATGTTAAGTTTTTCACTCAACGGAAAACGTTTTTGTTTCTGACAATCTGCTATACTTCACAAAGTTTCAAGAATCAAATGTTCTGCAAAACCGAGCGTCCAATACACCTCACTTCTCTCAGAAAAGAGAACGATTGGTAAAAATTCTTAAACTCGATCCCCTGCGTTGTAAAGTGAGGTGAGATAAGAAAGGAATTTATTGTCCTATTTCAAATCAACGTGACAAGTTACACACATGACTCATCTGCACCTCTGAGGTCTAATAATGGGCTGCACCCTCCCCAGTCGAAAATTGCTGGTTATAAGAAAAATCTTCATCTGTTTCGGACAAGATGGTTATGTCATTTGAAAATCAATACAATAATATTTTAATCCAAACTAACAACAACAAAGACAAAATTCGGTACTTGAAAAAATTTGTGAATTCAGGGTTCATTATCCGTTAAATAGGGGGCTTTTGCCTTCATTTTAATCGGGGAAAAGAAAAATTCGTTAAATCGCGAAATTCGGTAAATGGGGGATCGTTAAATCGGGATCCGACTATACGACTATGATTGTATACATGCTTAAAATAAAATGTTTTAGGATAAACGATTATGATTTAACCCTATCAAGGACAAGCAAATGTGTTCCTGTAACGTCGAACTCACACCGGTATTTACGGAAGAATTTAGTTCAAAATAAGGAAAAGCAAATTTTCAACTTTTTTCGTCAAAGTTAAAAAAGTCAAATTTTATTGAATGTTTCTGGTTCGAATCGGACTAAAATTAGGTGGGATATAATATATCCCATCGCCCTTCAAAGGGTTAAAGACACCACTATCATTATAATAACAGAGTGATTTCACTTTGTTCTTGCCCGTATTGATTAATATGTTTCTGAGTGATTAAAGGATGAAAATTATTTATCCATTGTTAGTTTATACTTTTTATATACATTTGTGTTTGGATATTTTTGTCAAATTTTATTTGAATATATAAAAAGTATGCGGGAGTATATTTTAATTATATGCTTCATAAAATAAAATAAAGAAGGGTCATATCTTGGTTTCTTTAAACTTTTATGATATGAGTCCATGCATAATGTAATACTAACATTTCTAAAATATATCTATTATAGGAAAATTGCTCAGCTAGCATAAAAATTAAATTCACATAAAACCACTATGTAAAACTCAAACTTTCCATCGATAATAATAAAGATACAAGTTTGCGCGTGTCTTGCTAAAATCGGGGTACAACCAGTGGGAACCTTCAAAAAATTAGAATCTCTTTAAACTTTTAATTAATGAACCAAGTAAGTGATTCACATTAGAAATGAGTCTATGTTTATTCTCTGTACGCACTTTGACTATGCAACACTATCAATTTTGCTTTTTCATGATAAATAATACTATCTTTTTTTAAATGTTCATTTCTTAATAAATGAACTAGGTTTTTTTACGTAGTCTCCGCTTGGACTGGACAGACACCTGTTTCTGAAAATTCGGAATATACATTATCTTACAAACACAGTTATCTTTATAAAACCATTAAAATTAATTCTGTTTCTTTTCCGGTGCGAAAATGTATTTATTTAGTCTTGTATTGTTCTTGATTATACAAAATCTGAATATCCCAAAAGCCTAGATACCAAACTTCCATTTTCATTTCAAATCCAGTAAAAAAAAACAAAAGTAATTAATTACTAAACCCATAGAAAACAAGAAACATTTCATTAAATATTTATTCAGCTGGAAATTATATTTCTTTGACTTGAAAAAAATTCGGAAGGCTGTCTGGTATACAATATAGTAGTTTATGAAAAACTAGAGCAACTCACAATATCCCTGGAACGTTCGTGGTTTTTTTTTTATTTTATTAGGAGACCTATTTTCTGCATTCTTACAATACATAAAGTAACTAAGTTTATCACAGTTAGAATTGCAAATTTAATCGAATACGTACACAGATGTGTATTAGCAGAAACAATAGGCAAATTTTCGATGATTTTAGATAAATAATAAAGTAACATAAAAATGTTATTGTTTTTTTATAATACTGTTATTAACACAATTATATTCATTTCCTACGAAAACGATAAAATTCCGAATTATTTAAAATATTTTTATGCAGTCTTAAAGATTGTAATTGATACTTTCTATTGTAGACAGTTTGTAGTAAATCAAGTGGACTTCACAGCTAAAGAGAAAAGTTCGCCTTTGAGAATGCATCGTTGAAACTATAATGACACAACAAGTAATAAATCCTAGTTCCTTAAAAATATCTATATTAACTCATTTTTGCGTTCCGTTAATAATCCATTTCCGATTTTGAGCAATCTTTAAGATTTTCTTATTTTAAATACATCTTTGTTGCATAATTGTTTTTGGCTGATCATTAGTGTGCCTGGAAAGTGTTAACCCCTTTATGACTAGCGTCAATGCTTTAGTAAAATGGGAAAAAGTGCATTTCACACCACATTTTTTTAAATAAAAATTTGGTCTCTTATTTTACGGAGGACTCCTCGATAAAGTAAGATATCAAATTTCTATAAAAATAAAAGTGGCGTGAAATGCACTTTTTCCCATTTTACAAAAGTGTCCCAAATTTGGGACGCTAGGCATTAGTAGTAGAAGAATGTATGTTTCACCTCAGCAGGAGCCGTGAGCCGGAGCCGGAGCCGGAAGTCGCAGGTGTGGATAACAGACATGTTGAGACAGGAAGTTCTGCGAACGGTGAAGGTCACCGGAAGTCGCAGGTGTGAATAACAAACAGGTTAAGACAGGAAACCGGAAGGGATTACGAGATAAGGATAGGATGAGACGTATTTTTTATGGGTTTTAATCAGATTCTTTCTTGATAGGGAAAATTTTTCTACACCAGATGTGCTGATGTCTCAAGGTTAGCGGAAGGGACAGGTGATGATAACAGACATGTTTATACAGGAAGTGATTCCATAAGTAAGGCCGGAAGGTAATTGGAGATAACGTTTGGATGTTCTACATCAGATGTGCTGACCACGCAAGGTCATAGGAAATGACAGATGTTGATTACACACAGGATGGAACAGGTATCTTTAGACAGGAAGTAATTCCGTAAGTAAGACCGGAAGGGATCAGGAAGTGAAATGTGATAAGACTTTCTGACTTTATAAAAGTTTAATATGAATTTTTTTTTCTATAAAAAGGGTTTTAATTAGATTCTTTTTTGAGAGGGAAAAAAATGTAGTTTTTTTTCATTTCATCTTGGCGCGTGCGAAAGACGCAAGCAATTTGACATGGCTTACGATTTTATATCGGTTTTAATCTTTTGTATTGGCACTGATGATGGAGCTTTAGGGGCTCCGAAACAGCTGTTTGCCAGTTTATATATTTTTAATTTGAGCTATTTCACGTGTATACATTTATTTAAAAAATGGAATGCAATTGTTGCAATATTTCCCCCTTTCTACCTATACATTATTCGATCAAAACGGATTAAAAGCTGAATAGATGTGAATTTTTAAATCGGATGATTCTTTTTGAAACACCCCGTATTTTAGTTACCCAAGCCAGTCCTCCATTGGATCCATATGTAAATACAAAATACAAAAGAGTTGCTGATTTTTAATGAGTATATTAAATGATAACATAGGATAACCTATAGAAGGAAAAATATTATATTATAATGATCAGACATTTATTTTATTATCTTCAACAAATTACTAAATATATGACATCAGATGAAGAAAGATTGCTTTAAGGTCTAATAGATGCATCTCGTTAGTTGAAAGGTTAAAAAAATACAAAAAATACATTATAATCTAGGCAATCTGGCGTGTAAAGAAAATATACCAGTAAGGCTTCTTTTATTTCATTTTAAGTATTAACTGAAATGAGATTAAAATAGATGTAATGGCTAAATTTTTAAGGATTTAAAATGAAAATTGTGATAGCCATGTAAATAAAAGTAATGTGATTACTTTATAAAAATCTAACACGAAAAAAGCTGGTAGACGTTTACCTTTCGCACTCGTCGACCTAACCGCTCGGAATTTTGTTTAAACTTCTCTCGAGTTCGTCGACATAACCGTTCAGAGTTTTCGTCGAAATCCGGATATATATTAACTTACAATAGCTAACTTTTTTAAGGGAAGTTTAAATAACATATTTCCCAAAGTGTCTTACAAACATTTAAGAATTTATACACACATAAGAACCTCGCCTACAGGTGCAAGGTTATGACTTTAAAGCTACTAGATGTTGAAATTTAAACTTCTTGCGCTCGGCGACCTAACCGTTCAGAGTTTTTTTTCAAACCTTGTGTCAATACGAGTTAGGATCCCTTAGAAAGACCTACATAGAGACACTTATCCCTAATATAGATAATCAACCCTAAACTAACCAGTTACAACATACAAGACATAATCGTTACATTCAGTTAATAAGTGATTTGACATGCAAAATATTAGATATAAAAACATATATGATATATACAACACACAAAAAAATTTTAAAGATTTTTTTCCCTACAATTTTTAACAAGAATTTACCAATAATTTAACTTGAGAGCAGGTATTTTTTTTTAGAGTTATACGATTATAATAAATTTTCATTAGATTTGACATTATACAACTAACATTTTAAAAAAAGAGAAAGACATCTAGTTTTTATAACGTCACATGTTTGAATTATTAACCTATTTTAGTTAAAAGTATGATACTTAAGTGATTTTATTTGAAAAATCAATACAACAGTTTAAAAGCAGTCGAAAGATTTTTACTTTTAAAAATAACTAACAGAATTTTTTAAAGCAGTAAGGTAGATGACACTAACTTTAAATTAATTTTTAATAGGTCACTTTAAATAAAATACATATTTTTTATTATTATTAAAGAAATATAAACTACTCACACATTATTATGCTGCATTTTAACATAACTGAAATACTACAACCTTTCTGCTGACATGTGGTCACGGAGGAAATCTTTTCATATAGAAGGCAAAATAAGATAATGAATTGATAATCATGATTCGTTATGCATATGTTTAAACAGGAAATTATTTAAGACGTGTGATTAAGACCATTTTACATGGTATTACAGAATAAATCTTTTCACAGGATGCAAGATAAGATAATATCACGTAATGATTTAATAAACGCGATTCGTTATGCATATTTTAAAACAGGAAATACATCCGTCAGATAACATTACTTTGTTTATATGAAGTGACCAAATACAAATTTTGCTGATAAGATTAATTTAATTTCGAAAATATTATTGACAGAACATTCAAATTTTACACAATATTTTTAAAAATTTAAATAAGGGAAATCAGAAAATTGTACACGATATTTTAAAAAATAAATAAATTAGGGAAGTTACAAAATGTTGTACACTCTTTTATTTAGAAAAAGAGAGCGGGTATTTTGTTTTGAGTTATACGATTAAAATAAATTTTCATTATATTTGATTTTACACAACCAACATTTTCAAAAAAGAGAATGGAATCTAGTTTTTATAAATTAACGTACTTCAATTTTTCAAATACTTAACACCCCCTCTTTTGCTAGACTTTATACACATAAGACATAAAAGGTGTTTTCGAATACATCATTTAGAAATTAAGCGACTTGATAAGTAAAACATTATTTATAAAAGCAATACATACGAAAGTAATAAAGATTTTTACTTACAAATGTACGAACTTCTAATAGGTAACACTTTCTTAATCACTGTGCAAGAATTAAGTGGTGATTAAACTTATAACATTATATGATGAAATAATCACGTGACGTATATTTAAACCAATAAAATGTCAGTATTTTTAAACTAATACAAAGTTAGTATTTTTACACGAGCGCCCTCTTTCATTATATAAATTTCAATGAAACGAGTTCATAACATTCTACTGCGACCTGATATCGTTGTAATAGGTTGTATTTTTCGTTAAGTTAGTTTTCATTTAAGTTATTATGGAACGAGTTATGAATTCTTATGTTGGTGATGTAACCAACTTGGAGTGTCAGCACTCATCACCAGAGTTAAATAATCAAGAGATGGATTCTACACTTTTATCTAAACAAGGACCCGTTTCGAATTGGGAAGTGAAACCCACCTCATCAGGACTAAAGAAACAGAAGTTACCTCATGTGTGTAAGATGTGTAACAAGGCATTTCCTCGAAAAGTTAACTTAGTGTTTCATATGAAATGTCATTTAAAGGAAAAGTCTTTTCGTTGTGAGGTGTGTGCTGAAGTTTTTTCGCGAAAGAGTGATTTACGTATGCATCAAAAGATTCACAAATCACCCAAACAATACAAGTGTGGGGATTGCAACGAACTGTTTTCAAGAATGTATGATTTATTAATTCATAAGAAGACCCATAAGACTCATAAACAACATTCATGTATAAAGTGTAGCGAAATGTTTGATTGTGAATCAGATTTAGTACAACATTGTGATACTTTTCATAAAGTTGTGAAATCACCCTATTCAAAAGATTTGTTATTTGAAAAAGTGAAGCATTTTAAAAGACAAAATGATGTGCGAAATATTTTTACTAAAACTATCATTGTATCCAATGAGATGAATCAAAAAGACTTTCATTCATTTTTTAACAGTATTCGAACGGATGTTTTAAACGAATTAAATTATCAATTGCAAATAAAAAAGTCAATAAAATGGTATGCAGCCGTTAAAGTGGATGTCTGTCGTGAATCACAGGATGGTAACTTAGAGAGAGCAACCCCCTTTTTCCTTTCCAAAAGTGAACTGGAATTAACAGACCAAAACATACAAGTGCATGTTGAGAATGCCTTTCTAAAGTTGTACAACGGCTTTGAAGATTTTACAGAACGTGTGTTTAATTGGACATCACAAAAAATTTTAAAATTAGAATTGATTACAGCTCAATATGACAGTCTTATTTGATTTGTATTATTTTAGATGAATAATAAATAGTTTGGTTGTGAAAAAAGTGTTATGTGTTTTCTCAAGCTTACACTGTGTGATGTTTGAACTAATGATGTATATTTCGATTGACTTAGACAAAATAGGAGTGTGTGTTGACATTTAAAAAGATTTTAACATGAGATAAGAGAGTTATAATTAAAACTGGACTTACCTAAAATTTTTTCAAGATAGTCTCGATATCCTTTCCATTACAATTGTTTTAAGGAAATAGAATTCAATTTTATTGCGAATAACACTTTGTTGTTAACATCACGTGGTTTGTCTTATCATAACTATGAGATAGATCACTTCCGATTAACATGATAACAAGAGTATAAAAATGACTAACGCAAACCGATTTTCCTGCCTAAACTTGTTATCAGCTTGCATGAGTGACTCATCTTTACTTGACCTATATCGCCACCAGCTTGTGATATTTCAAAACTTTGAAAATTTATCACATTTTAAGAATAAAACTTAAACATTTAAAAACTTTAAAAATTTGTGTTAGTGAAATTTGTTAGATTGACACAATTTAAAAATAAAACTTAAGCATTTGAAAACTTAATCATTTAAAAACTTTAAAATTTCGAGTTATAGAAATTTGTTGGATTGTCACATTTTCGAAAAAATCTGTTAAACATTTGAAATTGAAAAATCAACATATCATTTTCAAAGCAGTGAATAGATGTATACCTTTAAAAATTCGACTTAGTGGAATTTAGTAGTGAAATTTATTAACCTAACACACATGCTAAAAATAAAACTTTATGAAATTTTCCCATTTTTAAAATAAAACTTATTTAAAAAATAAAAAAATAAATAAGCAACTATTAAACATTTTGAATGTCTTAGACAAAGTAGGAATAAATTTGTTGAAATTCTATAAAACATGAAAAATTTCATTACTTTTAAAGGAAATTTTATTTTTGGTGAAATAAACTCGAGGTATTTATTATATGTTACTTAAACTACATGAGAATTGATTGAAAATGTGTTACTTTTAATCACTCACAAGATAAGATATGATATTACAACATACACATAGGAATTATAGATGGGTTTTTCTCCCACACATGACGTCACTGATAACATATTTACTGACCAAGTCATAAAATCATAGTTAAGGGTAGGTTTATGAACATGACGTTTCGTTGAGATTTAAGATATTTGAGAAATAAAAACTACAACTTTGATTACTTTTTGAAATTTCCCCCTACATAAGAAAAATAACATAGAAAAATAAAATGAAAAGTCGTATTTGAATGGAATCGAATTATTATCCTTTCACTTAACAGTTGAATGCGTCGGCAATTACATCACAAAGGCACTGATAACAACTGATTGAATATATTGTGTTTCTTTTTTAAGGTTAAATTGATTTAATATTCAAGTTATTTCTTAATGATACACTTGAAAACAATAAACTTAATTAGCATTCAAAAAGCAAACGAGCACATTATTGTGTAAAACAATCAAATGTTTTAAAAGTCACGAGTTAAAATTTGAAATGACTTAGAGTTTAAGTAGAATTTAGATGTGAACCTTTTAAAATGAAATAATAGTTTTTTGTATAGCCCTCTATCGGTGGGTAATAGAATTAAGAGATAATTAAAAGTTTTAACTTGAATTCGAACCCAGAACAAAAATTATTTTTCGGTTTTATAATTTAGGGTAGGTTTAACTGAGCAAGCCATGATATAACAGTATTTATAGACGATTTAAGATATTCGATAAAGGAAATCATCTAAATTTCTAATTTAATTGAAGGGTTTACTGCTTAAAGTACTACACGATGCATAGTTTTTTAATTAATTATATTTTTCGAAAGGTTAAATTGAATTATTGATAAACTTAGGATTTATGTTTAAAGTGAATAAATTTGATATGTTAGGTTCACTTAATAACAGAGGGTTGAATAAGTTATTTTTAATAAAAATAAAGTTTACTAAAAGTTTTTAAAGTTAAAAAAAATGTAAGTTACGTTAAAAAAGTTAACAAAAATATAGTTTTAAGAAATTTAAAGTTTACAAAAAGTTTGAAAATCTCTATGTTAATCAAAATTAACTTTTTAATTTTAACTATTGAGAAACTATAATCTGTTTATCCTTGTAACCAACTGGTGCATATCAACTATCTGCACATATGCAGTAAAAACATACACTTTTAAATTATTTGCTAATTTTTATACAGCTCGATTACCTTTCAGAAACAAAACAGAATGAAATACTTACCAAAAAACACGTCAACGTCTTATACTTGCTTTCACTTAACTAATCTTTCTACATTAGCTTTGCTAGGGGGCGCTGCAATCGCCGCTAGAGGCGCTACTAGTTTCCGGTTTGTGACGTAGTTTCCGGTTTGCGATAAGAACAAGGTTAAAATAAAACCCACGTGCATTCAGTTGGTGTTGTTTACCTGTACTTTGTTATAAGCCGTTTACCTTCTCTTGTTCACTTATCACTCGCTTGTCCAGACTTGTTTCTGTGCTGCACGCCTGTTTTGCTGACTCATCTCTTGCTTTAACTGTTTGGACTTGCCTGATGTGAACTATCTCAGGTCTTTTGTCATAGCTTGAATGTACTTTATGTCGATCACTTTAATATAAAAGTTATGTCCCAACTTACTTAAACTTTAATAAAAATATTATTTATTTATAAATTACATGAAATTCTTATTTTTCTAACACATTTACTAAGTCACTTTCGTTCAAAAATATGGTAAAACCCGATTTTAAATCGAAGTTTAGGATAAATTCCCCAAATTTTGTAACATTTTAGCACTAATAAGAAATATTGTAAACACCCTGTACATACAAGTTTTATAAAAATAATATTAAATTCCCCAAATTTTGTAACATTTTAGCACTAATAAGAAATATTGTAAACACCCTGTACATACAAGTTTTATAAAAATAATATTAAATTCCCCAAATTTTGTAACATTTTAGCACTAATAATAAATATTGTAAACGCCCTGTACATACAAGTTTTGTAAAAATAATATTACTTATAGCTAACTCGTTTAGTCCCATGATAAGAACCTTCAATATCGGTAAAATCAGTGTTAAACAAAAATGCAACCATAGGTTTAACCGTCTAATTACATGTCTTTACATATTATTTTAAAATGTAAAGCATTATAGCTGAACGAATGATATAAGAAAAAGTTAGAATAGATCACATATTTTTGTTATTAAAAAAAACTTATATGCAAACAAACTTTTTAAACTTAGTAAAATATTTTTAATTTATAAATTTAATTTAAAATACTTTAAAAATTCTTAAATATTCTTATTTAAAAATATTTTATTTTTAAATTAAATTTATAAATTAAAAATATTTTACTAAGTTTAAAAAGTTTGTTTGCATATAAGTTTTTTTTAATAACAAAAATATGTGATCTATTCTAACTTTTTCTTATATCATTCGTTCAGCTATAATGCTTTACATTTTAAAATAATATGTAAAGACATGTAATTAGACGGTTAAACCTATGGTTGCATTTTTGTTTAACACTGATTTTACCGATATTGAAGGTTCTTATCATGGGACTAAACGAGTTAGCTATAAGTAATATTATTTTTACAAAACTTGTATGTACAGGGCGTTTACAATATTTATTATTAGTGCTAAAATGTTACAAAATTTGGGGAATTTAATATTATTTTTATAAAACTTGTATGTACAGGGTGTTTACAATATTTCTTATTAGTGCTAAAATGTTACAAAATTTGGGGAATTTAATATTATTTTTATAAAACTTGTATGTACAGGGTGTTTACAATATTTCTTATTAGTGCTAAAATGTTACAAAATTTGGGGAATTTATCCTAAACTTCGATTTAAAATCGGGTTTTACCATATTTTTGAACGAAAGTGACTTAGTAAATGTGTTAGAAAAATAAGAATTTCATGTAATTTATAAATAAATAATATTTTTATTAAAGTTTAAGTAAGTTGGGACATAACTTTTATATTAAAGTGATCGACATAAAGTACATTCAAGCTATGACAAAAGACCTGAGATAGTTCACATCAGGCAAGTCCAAACAGTTAAAGCAAGAGATGAGTCAGCAAAACAGGCGTGCAGCACAGAAACAAGTCTGGACAAGCGAGTGATAAGTGAACAAGAGAAGGTAAACGGCTTATAACAAAGTACAGGTAAACAACACCAACTGAATGCACGTGGGTTTTATTTTAACCTTGTTCTTATCGCAAACCGGAAACTACGTCACAAACCGGAAACTAGTAGCGCCTCTAGCGGCGATTGCAGCGCCCCCTAGCAAAGCTAATGTAGAAAGATTAGTTAAGTGAAAGCAAGTATAAGACGTTGACGTGTTTTTTGGTAAGTATTTCATTCTGTTTTGTTTCTGAAAGGTAATCGAGCTGTATAAAAATTAGCAAATAATTTAAAAGTGTATGTTTTTACTGCATATGTGCAGATAGTTGATATGCACCAGTTGGTTACAAGGATAAACAGATTATAGTTTCTCAATAGTTAAAATTAAAAAGTTAATTTTGATTAACATAGAGATTTTCAAACTTTTTGTAAACTTTAAATTTCTTAAAACTATATTTTTGTTAACTTTTTTAACGTAACTTACATTTTTTTTAACTTTAAAAACTTTTAGTAAACTTTATTTTTATTAAAAATAACTTATTCAACCCTCTGTTATTAAGTGAACCTAACATATCAAATTTATTCACTTTAAACATAAATCCTAAGTTTATCAATAATTCAATTTAACCTTTCGAAAAATATAATTAATTAAAAAACTATGCATCGTGTAGTACTTTAAGCAGTAAACCCTTCAATTAAATTAGAAATTTAGATGATTTCCTTTATCGAATATCTTAAATCGTCTATAAATACTGTTATATCATGGCTTGCTCAGTTAAACCTACCCTAAATTATAAAACCGAAAAATAATTTTTGTTCTGGGTTCGAATTCAAGTTAAAACTTTTAATTATCTCTTAATTCTATTACCCACCGATAGAGGGCTATACAAAAAACTATTATTTCATTTTAAAAGGTTCACATCTAAATTCTACTTAAACTCTAAGTCATTTCAAATTTTAACTCGTGACTTTTAAAACATTTGATTGTTTTACACAATAATGTGCTCGTTTGCTTTTTGAATGCTAATTAAGTTTATTGTTTTTAAGTGTATCATTAAGAAATAACTTGAATATTAAATCAATTTAACCTTAAAAAAGAAACACAATATATTCAATCAGTTGTTATCAGTGCCTTTGTGATGTAATTGCCGACGCATTCAACTGTTAAGTGAAAGGATAATAATTCGATTCCATTCAAATACGACTTTTCATTTTATTTTTCTATGTTATTTTTCTTATGTAGGGGGAAATTTCAAAAAGTAATCAAAGTTGTAGTTTTTATTTCTCAAATATCTTAAATCTCAACGAAACGTCATGTTCATAAACCTACCCTTAACTATGATTTTATGACTTGGTCAGTAAATATGTTATCAGTGACGTCATGTGTGGGAGAAAAACCCATCTATAATTCCTATGTGTATGTTGTAATATCATATCTTATCTTGTGAGTGATTAAAAGTAACACATTTTCAATCAATTCTCATGTAGTTTAAGTAACATATAATAAATACCTCGAGTTTATTTCACCAAAAATAAAATTTCCTTTAAAAGTAATGAAATTTTTCATGTTTTATAGAATTTCAACAAATTTATTCCTACTTTGTCTAAGACATTCAAAATGTTTAATAGTTGCTTATTTATTTTTTTATTTTTTAAATAAGTTTTATTTTAAAAATGGGAAAATTTCATAAAGTTTTATTTTTAGCATGTGTGTTAGGTTAATAAATTTCACTACTAAATTCCACTAAGTCGAATTTTTAAAGGTATACATCTATTCACTGCTTTGAAAATGATATGTTGATTTTTCAATTTCAAATGTTTAACAGATTTTTTCGAAAATGTGACAATCCAACAAATTTCTATAACTCGAAATTTTAAAGTTTTTAAATGATTAAGTTTTCAAATGCTTAAGTTTTATTTTTAAATTGTGTCAATCTAACAAATTTCACTAACACAAATTTTTAAAGTTTTTAAATGTTTAAGTTTTATTCTTAAAATGTGATAAATTTTCAAAGTTTTGAAATATCACAAGCTGGTGGCGATATAGGTCAAGTAAAGATGAGTCACTCATGCAAGCTGATAACAAGTTTAGGCAGGAAAATCGGTTTGCGTTAGTCATTTTTATACTCTTGTTATCATGTTAATCGGAAGTGATCTATCTCATAGTTATGATAAGACAAACCACGTGATGTTAACAACAAAGTGTTATTCGCAATAAAATTGAATTCTATTTCCTTAAAACAATTGTAATGGAAAGGATATCGAGACTATCTTGAAAAAATTTTAGGTAAGTCCAGTTTTAATTATAACTCTCTTATCTCATGTTAAAATCTTTTTAAATGTCAACACACACTCCTATTTTGTCTAAGTCAATCGAAATATACATCATTAGTTCAAACATCACACAGTGTAAGCTTGAGAAAACACATAACACTTTTTTCACAACCAAACTATTTATTATTCATCTAAAATAATACAAATCAAATAAGACTGTCATATTGAGCTGTAATCAATTCTAATTTTAAAATTTTTTGTGATGTCCAATTAAACACACGTTCTGTAAAATCTTCAAAGCCGTTGTACAACTTTAGAAAGGCATTCTCAACATGCACTTGTATGTTTTGGTCTGTTAATTCCAGTTCACTTTTGGAAAGGAAAAAGGGGGTTGCTCTCTCTAAGTTACCATCCTGTGATTCACGACAGACATCCACTTTAACGGCTGCATACCATTTTATTGACTTTTTTATTTGCAATTGATAATTTAATTCGTTTAAAACATCCGTTCGAATACTGTTAAAAAATGAATGAAAGTCTTTTTGATTCATCTCATTGGATACAATGATAGTTTTAGTAAAAATATTTCGCACATCATTTTGTCTTTTAAAATGCTTCACTTTTTCAAATAACAAATCTTTTGAATAGGGTGATTTCACAACTTTATGAAAAGTATCACAATGTTGTACTAAATCTGATTCACAATCAAACATTTCGCTACACTTTATACATGAATGTTGTTTATGAGTCTTATGGGTCTTCTTATGAATTAATAAATCATACATTCTTGAAAACAGTTCGTTGCAATCCCCACACTTGTATTGTTTGGGTGATTTGTGAATCTTTTGATGCATACGTAAATCACTCTTTCGCGAAAAAACTTCAGCACACACCTCACAACGAAAAGACTTTTCCTTTAAATGACATTTCATATGAAACACTAAGTTAACTTTTCGAGGAAATGCCTTGTTACACATCTTACACACATGAGGTAACTTCTGTTTCTTTAGTCCTGATGAGGTGGGTTTCACTTCCCAATTCGAAACGGGTCCTTGTTTAGATAAAAGTGTAGAATCCATCTCTTGATTATTTAACTCTGGTGATGAGTGCTGACACTCCAAGTTGGTTACATCACCAACATAAGAATTCATAACTCGTTCCATAATAACTTAAATGAAAACTAACTTAACGAAAAATACAACCTATTACAACGATATCAGGTCGCAGTAGAATGTTATGAACTCGTTTCATTGAAATTTATATAATGAAAGAGGGCGCTCGTGTAAAAATACTAACTTTGTATTAGTTTAAAAATACTGACATTTTATTGGTTTAAATATACGTCACGTGATTATTTCATCATATAATGTTATAAGTTTAATCACCACTTAATTCTTGCACAGTGATTAAGAAAGTGTTACCTATTAGAAGTTCGTACATTTGTAAGTAAAAATCTTTATTACTTTCGTATGTATTGCTTTTATAAATAATGTTTTACTTATCAAGTCGCTTAATTTCTAAATGATGTATTCGAAAACACCTTTTATGTCTTATGTGTATAAAGTCTAGCAAAAGAGGGGGTGTTAAGTATTTGAAAAATTGAAGTACGTTAATTTATAAAAACTAGATTCCATTCTCTTTTTTGAAAATGTTGGTTGTGTAAAATCAAATATAATGAAAATTTATTTTAATCGTATAACTCAAAACAAAATACCCGCTCTCTTTTTCTAAATAAAAGAGTGTACAACATTTTGTAACTTCCCTAATTTATTTATTTTTTAAAATATCGTGTACAATTTTCTGATTTCCCTTATTTAAATTTTTAAAAATATTGTGTAAAATTTGAATGTTCTGTCAATAATATTTTCGAAATTAAATTAATCTTATCAGCAAAATTTGTATTTGGTCACTTCATATAAACAAAGTAATGTTATCTGACGGATGTATTTCCTGTTTTAAAATATGCATAACGAATCGCGTTTATTAAATCATTACGTGATATTATCTTATCTTGCATCCTGTGAAAAGATTTATTCTGTAATACCATGTAAAATGGTCTTAATCACACGTCTTAAATAATTTCCTGTTTAAACATATGCATAACGAATCATGATTATCAATTCATTATCTTATTTTGCCTTCTATATGAAAAGATTTCCTCCGTGACCACATGTCAGCAGAAAGGTTGTAGTATTTCAGTTATGTTAAAATGCAGCATAATAATGTGTGAGTAGTTTATATTTCTTTAATAATAATAAAAAATATGTATTTTATTTAAAGTGACCTATTAAAAATTAATTTAAAGTTAGTGTCATCTACCTTACTGCTTTAAAAAATTCTGTTAGTTATTTTTAAAAGTAAAAATCTTTCGACTGCTTTTAAACTGTTGTATTGATTTTTCAAATAAAATCACTTAAGTATCATACTTTTAACTAAAATAGGTTAATAATTCAAACATGTGACGTTATAAAAACTAGATGTCTTTCTCTTTTTTTAAAATGTTAGTTGTATAATGTCAAATCTAATGAAAATTTATTATAATCGTATAACTCTAAAAAAAAATACCTGCTCTCAAGTTAAATTATTGGTAAATTCTTGTTAAAAATTGTAGGGAAAAAAATCTTTAAAATTTTTTTGTGTGTTGTATATATCATATATGTTTTTATATCTAATATTTTGCATGTCAAATCACTTATTAACTGAATGTAACGATTATGTCTTGTATGTTGTAACTGGTTAGTTTAGGGTTGATTATCTATATTAGGGATAAGTGTCTCTATGTAGGTCTTTCTAAGGGATCCTAACTCGTATTGACACAAGGTTTGAAAAAAAACTCTGAACGGTTAGGTCGCCGAGCGCAAGAAGTTTAAATTTCAACATCTAGTAGCTTTAAAGTCATAACCTTGCACCTGTAGGCGAGGTTCTTATGTGTGTATAAATTCTTAAATGTTTGTAAGACACTTTGGGAAATATGTTATTTAAACTTCCCTTAAAAAAGTTAGCTATTGTAAGTTAATATATATCCGGATTTCGACGAAAACTCTGAACGGTTATGTCGACGAACTCGAGAGAAGTTTAAACAAAATTCCGAGCGGTTAGGTCGACGAGTGCGAAAGGTAAACGTCTACCAGCTTTTTTCGTGTTAGATTTTTATAAAGTAATCACATTACTTTTATTTACATGGCTATCACAATTTTCATTTTAAATCCTTAAAAATTTAGCCATTACATCTATTTTAATCTCATTTCAGTTAATACTTAAAATGAAATAAAAGAAGCCTTACTGGTATATTTTCTTTACACGCCAGATTGCCTAGATTATAATGTATTTTTTGTATTTTTTTAACCTTTCAACTAACGAGATGCATCTATTAGACCTTAAAGCAATCTTTCTTCATCTGATGTCATATATTTAGTAATTTGTTGAAGATAATAAAATAAATGTCTGATCATTATAATATAATATTTTTCCTTCTATAGGTTATCCTATGTTATCATTTAATATACTCATTAAAAATCAGCAACTCTTTTGTATTTTGTATTTACATATGGATCCAATGGAGGACTGGCTTGGGTAACTAAAATACGGGGTGTTTCAAAAAGAATCATCCGATTTAAAAATTCACATCTATTCAGCTTTTAATCCGTTTTGATCGAATAATGTATAGGTAGAAAGGGGGAAATATTGCAACAATTGCATTCCATTTTTTAAATAAATGTATACACGTGAAATAGCTCAAATTAAAAATATATAAACTGGCAAACAGCTGTTTCGGAGCCCCTAAAGCTCCATCATCAGTGCCAATACAAAAGATTAAAACCGATATAAAATCGTAAGCCATGTCAAATTGCTTGCGTCTTTCGCACGCGCCAAGATGAAATGAAAAAAAACTACATTTTTTTCCCTCTCAAAAAAGAATCTAATTAAAACCCTTTTTATAGAAAAAAAAATTCATATTAAACTTTTATAAAGTCAGAAAGTCTTATCACATTTCACTTCCTGATCCCTTCCGGTCTTACTTACGGAATTACTTCCTGTCTAAAGATACCTGTTCCATCCTGTGTGTTATCAACATCTGTCATTTCCTATGACCTTGCGTGGTCAGCACATCTGATGTAGAACATCCAAACGTTATCTCCAATTACCTTCCGGCCTTACTTATGGAATCACTTCCTGTATAAACATGTCTGTTATCATCACCTGTCCCTTCCGCTAACCTTGAGACATCAGCACATCTGGTGTAGAAAAATTTTCCCTATCAAGAAAGAATCTGATTAAAACCCATAAAAAATACGTCTCATCCTATCCTTATCTCGTAATCCCTTCCGGTTTCCTGTCTTAACCTGTTTGTTATTCACACCTGCGACTTCCGGTGACCTTCACCGTTCGCAGAACTTCCTGTCTCAACATGTCTGTTATCCACACCTGCGACTTCCGGCTCCGGCTCCGGCTCACGGCTCCTGCTGAGGTGAAACATACATTCTTCTACTACTGGCATTAATGGGTTAATGCTGATGCATAAAAGTAATAATTAGAGTTTAAATAGATAAAACATTTAACTATGCTTTTATATCAAAAGCATGCGTTGAAATAAATAAATAGAGGAACACAAAAACGAAAGTTTCAATGCAATAGACACAGAGGAAAAGCAGGTAGTGTCTCATGAAAAACTATGAAATATAACAAAAAGTGTATGTACAAATCAATGGCGGCTGTGACTGGCTTTATTTGGAGCACAATATATAAGAAAATTTTTAAGAATTTTATATTAAGAAGGATGTTTATAGAATAAGAATTTTATATATAAGAAAAGATTAAATTTTCTGTCATAGGAAAAGTAACGGTTTTATTTTAATGTTGATTGTTATTTCGAGTGTCCTCTTCTTTTGAGGGCAATCTTCTGACCCTCATGTTCGTGAAGCCAATTATCAGCTTTTCATAACTATTGCGAGATTACAAAAAAGCTCGCTTTGAATGATTTGTATTTGTGAAAGTGAACTATCTAGGACATAGAGCATGAACACCGTTATGAGGACACGCGGATCAGAGCGGTGGAATAGTGAAGGTAGTGGAGAGTTCCTCCACGTTTCAGGCTACCGGTTGGTGGAGTAGATAAGAGCGCAATATCTAAACAGATAAAAAATCTAATTTTGAAATAATTTTTTGCGGCATTTTTTGCGGGAATTTTGTTAATGTACGAGGTTGAATTTTGAGTTGTATTTAATATTTCTCTGTCATGCGAATGAATCAATTAGGTGAATAATTTCATTAAAAAACTGAATAAAATGTCAAAATTTTTTTTTTTTTTTTATTTTTTTTTTTTTTATTGAAGCGGTGAAAAAAGTTTTGTGTGAATTAATGAAGAATATAATTTTAAAATAATTAAAAAAAAACAATGAAAGAATAAACGATAGTAATAAATGAAATGTTACAGGATTCTTTCAACAGAATTTTTAGAATTGGCACTATGCATTAAAAGTTTTATTTCTCGGTTATGCAAATGAATCAGTGAGGGAAATTTCATGAGAAAATAAATGTTACGGGATTTTTCTTTCTTCTGTATAAATTTTTAAGAATTGCGTGTATCGCTTAAAATTTTATTTTATATTTCTCGATTATGTAAATCCATCAATGACTCACGGATAGGAAGACGGTAGTAGCATTTGTGTAGGATTTCAAGCAATTCAGAAAAAAATAATGGGCAATTCAGAAGAAAATATTTGTTTGCTGGATAAAGTTCTTGTTTTAGGAGAAGTGGGTTTGCGGATAGTATTAAGCATTTTTATACTACTTTGGGGAATCTCAATTCCCCTACACATTGGCATTTCTCAAAACTTACTTGGCATTAACAGTATCATTCATTCTTAGTAAACATGAAAATCTCAAATTTTTCATGTAATATCATTTGTGATCTTATTATTATTTTTTTTATCTTTAAATTTACCATACTACCTTTTTTCCCCTAATACAGAAAATAAAATTATGTTTAAGTCTTCAGATGCAAGAAAAAAAAAGGAAGGTTGTTATTAGTTCAAATAATTGGTGTTCGGATAATTAGCGCTCTACTGAAACGATATCCAAATTGCCTATTTCGATTTTATGATATAATCCTGCTCCCTAGAATTTAGGATAATTGTACATCTAGTATACTAATTGTCTTTAATGACAAAAAAAATAATTATAATATTAATTTTTTTACGAAACAGAATAGGAAAAAACATACCTCATTTAAGAGAAACTGAAAATTTCAAAAAAGAGGGTATTTATCACAGCAAAGCAAAAGTGATACGGCTGCTTATTCAAAACGGGTACAGAGATTAGAGTACAGAGTACATTAGATAATTTTCGGTGCGAATCTCCATCGCTTAGTTAGTTCATTTATAAAAAGATGAAATCAGAGTTAAAAAGAATATCTTACAATTCTCTATTTAAAAACATATGGTTGCCTGCAAAATCTAGGTACGACCAGTAGCATCCCTACAAAAATTAGGGCAATTTTGTATAATTCGTTAGTTTATTAATTGTAAGATGGAACAAATACTAAAATGTAGAGATTATTTATCTCTATTGAAATATACAGGGTTGCCTAGTAAAATCGTGGTCAACTAGGTGCAACCCTGCAAAATTAGAGTGTATTTTGAAGCATCTACGTTGTTCATTAATTAAAATCTGAAACCAACGCTAAGTATCTAGAGCTTTAAACATCTACTCAAATATATGGGGTTCCCTCGTGAAATCGCAATGCAACTACTGACAATCCTTCAAAATTTAGGGCTATTTTGGACACTTATTTAGTTCATTAATTAAAAGATTAAATCAGTGCTAAAATGTCTTACAATTCTCCATTTAAAAATATAGGGTTGCATGCTATGATGTAGATACCAGCTGTGACAACCCTCTAAAAATGTCAAAAATATCCCTAATTTTTGGACGGTTGCCACTAGTTGTACCCAGATATTAGCAGGCAAAAACTCTGCTTTTTTAATAGAGAAACATTAGCTTTGAATTTTAGTGTTAGGTTCATCTTTTAATTAAAGAACTAAGGAAGTGTGCAGAAATAACCCTAAATTTTGGAGGGTTGCCACTGATTGTACCTAGATGTTAGCAGGGAATCGTATGTATTTTAACAGTGAATTGTGTGATCTTCATTTTAGCACTGGTTTCATGTTTTAATTCATAAACTAAGCAAGTGTCCGAAAATAGCTTAAAATTTTGTAGGGTTGCCACGACTTGTATCGTGATTTCACTAGGTAGCTCTACATATCAGTGGCGTCGCCTCAGTTGTTTCACAATCACTTTACTACCAGTATTTTAATAAATTAAATTTCTCCTTGTCTAATCGTAGAACATTCCACGATTACTATCTATATTATAAAGGACAAACGTGTCTGTGCGTAACGCTGACATCATTTTGCAAATGGCGAGACTAACGAAAAAGAAAGGCTACCGGGGTGCTTTACACATATCTTTTTTTACAGACCGCGGGAGTCACGTAATGCTCGAAAGCACCAATGCAGGTGTACGGAAAGAGCATCACGTCTGTAAAAAAAGATAAGTGGAATGCACCGCGGTAGCCTGTCTTTTTCGGTAGCCTCGGCAAATGGCCACCGCCCCCTGAATACTAGGCCTGAGCGCTGACAACAATGGCGGCTGTCGTAGGCCGATTTTTTTTTCAGCGTTTGAACGGTCCCTCGAAATTCCACACCAATAATTTCTAAAAGTTTTCTTCGCCTTGTTTTTCGGAGTTATTATAGTTTTTGCCCCTTGGGATTGCACTTCAACTCTAAGGCTAACGCCGGGTTTCCCGAGGTGGTCATCCCTATCCCTGTTTTTCGGAGATCAAATAAGTCAACGATAACTTTTAGATATTATTGGTCCTGAAGTTCGAGGGACTGTACAAACGATTCTGCCTGCGACAGCCGCCATTTTTTTCAGCGCGCAGGCCTAGTATTCAGGGGGCGGTGAAATGGCAACAGTTGAAGAGGAAATTTCGGTTCTGCGATTTTACTATTGCAATTTTTTTTAATTTTTCAACATCTCACATTTTTAATTTTTACACCGTTAAATAGGGAAAAAGATCTACTTTAAAATGCAATTTGTTTGAAAACTGTATCTTAATTAGCTGATTTATAATGGCTTTTAAATTAAAAAAATTGTATTTTTCACTTTTTTCGTGTTTAATGGTTGCCATTGGTAATTTTTCTTCGCCTCTTGGCGACCGCATATTATCGTTGATTAAAGAATTGAAATTAGTATTATTAGTTAGAAATTTAATACAGAGTAAAAAGAAAAAAATATATTTTACTGATTTTATATAAAATGCAAAATAATAATAATAATAATAATAATAATAATAATAATAATAATAATAATAAGCGTTTTGATTAGCGATAATTTTATAAATCAAAATAATTTAATTTAAAAACCAAAGGAATGTTTGTGATACATAAAAATATTTTTCAATATAAAAATTGTAACGCAAAACAATATTTGGCTATTTATCGTTTTCGCCAGGATTATCACGCTCAAAAATCAATTTATGGCGAAGTTTCGCTTGCTGTTTAAATGAAAATTCTAAGGTTTAATATTTTGGTGCACCAGGATTGGCGAAACATTTTTACTTAATGAGTTTTTAAAATGATGAGATCATATAATATGGTTGCGTTAGCTGTTGCATATTGTGTGATCGCAGCTTTGTTATTAGATCAAGGTAGAATAGCACATTCAAAATTCAAAATACCGCTGAATTTTAACAAAACATCTACGTGTACCATTAGTAAACAATCTGACCTTACTGAATTAATAAGATAAACGAAGTTAATAGTATGGGATGAAGCCCCCTTGATGAGTAAATTAGTACTTGAATGTGTAGACCGTATGGATTAAGACATAAAAAAAACAATGATTAGCTATTTTTTTGGAATAGTACTTGTTTTTGCTGGCGACTTTAGACAAATTTTGCCTTGATTCAAACATACAGAATAAAATTCTTTTATTAAATTTTGATTCTAATCCTACGTAATCGGGTCCATGTCAAGGGAGAGTTACAAACAAATGATGTTGTCAAAAATAGGGTTTATTAATAATAAAAATCTATATTATAAACCAGCACATGTCTGATTATTGCTGAAGTAATGTTTATGGTAGCAACGAACTGACTAATAAATTTCGCTTTCACTGCATCTTTTTAAACTTCTAAATATCACACAATTTCAATTTCTACACCGTCGAATCGAAAAAAAAAATGCAATTTCTTTGAAAACTCTATTTGAATTTACTGACTTTATGATTTATGGAATGCTTTCCAAGCTTGAATCAATTTTAAATCTATCTCTATCACGTGCAGTCCGATTGCGAAAGATTAAGCCGTTTGCATTTAAAACAATATAAATAGATCCGCATTTATTTCCGGATAATATTACAGAAAGAAATTAAAACTTCATCAAAATATAACTATAAAAAATTATATAATATAAATAAAATGCAAATTTAACAGACATGTTCTCGAACTACGCGCCTAAGCAGTTGAAATTTTCAGAATAAAAAACCTGCCGTAACAGCGACATCTTGGACGATTCCTTTAGTGGCCGTTAACTCCTGGCATGCGGTTAATCCAAAAGTATCGCTTTATTAAATATCGAAATTTTATTTGAATATATTATTGATATTTTACTTATTCTTTTTTACGTTGTTATTAAATATGAAAAATCTATTAGAATTAGAAAAAAAATGGTTTTCGTCTATGTTCTATAACCCGGGAAGCCCGGGTTCGATTCCCTAGTATACTTTAATAGAGATTTTTAAGCCCTACGTGTTAGTGTTGGTTTCAGCATTTAATTACTGAACAACGTAAGTGCCCAAAGTACGCTTTAAATTTGGTGGATTGCAACTAGTTGCATCGATACTGCACTAGGCAACCCTGTATATCTAACAGAGATAAGTGAGATCTACATTTTAGCGTTGGTTTCATCGTTTAATTATTGAACTAAGGAATCGTCCAAAAATAGGTCTAATTTTTGGAAGGTTGCCACAGGACGCAATCAGATTTTAGCATGCAACGCTACGATTTTAATAGTGAATTGTAAGATCTTCATTTTAGAACTGATTTCATCTTTTCATTTATGAACTAAGTAAGCAATGAAAATTCACACCGGATTTAAACTTATGTCTACTCTCTTTACGTGATTTGACCAGGAAACCCTCCCACTTTTGATTTGCTATTATAAACGCTATCATTTTTTAATTTTCAGTTCTTAATAAATGACCTAGGGTTTTAACACTAGATCGTTCGAAAAATTTACTCAAGTTTTATAAAAATATTTTGTACCAGAATTTTCATTTAAACTATTTAATTTATTTATTAAACTTATTTCTATGTTGTTTATACATTACTTATATTATAAAGAAATTTCTGGTTCGAAACGAAATATATCCATTCGGTTGCGGTCAAAATGACCTCTGGTGGTCGTTATAGTTTTGAGTCAACGGCGCTTGGACTATAAAACCTCTTTCATTCACCGATGCCCTGCCCCATTTGCACCACCAGGCTCCTGAACTGTCTAAATTTCACTGTGCTATCTGCAGTTTAAACAGCAGATCTTCGTGAACGCAGTTTCTTTAGATATACAATGCCTAAAACCGTTTTCTTTGTGAACGCACTTTATAATACTAACATTGTTTCTTTTACTGTGCGAAAACTTATTTATTTAATCACGTACTCTTCTAGATTGTAGGAAATCTAAATTTATTAACAGGATAGCTGCCAACCTTCAATTTATTTTTAAATCGAGTAAGAATAGAAATCTTATTAAGCAAAAGAGATTAATTAATAACCACATTGAAACAAGAAACACTTCGTTAAATGATTTTTCTGGTTAAAATTATTTTCATTTGTCTTTAAAAATTCGGAAGGCTGCCAACTAAATTGATAGTTTTTTAACACCGAGAGCAGCCCATTATGTTCCTGGAATGCTCCTAGAGTTTTTTTCTTTAATTAGCAGGCTTATTTTCTGCATTTTTATAATACATAAAGTTACTAAAATTGAAAAATCAAATAAGAATATTATTTGTTTTGTTCTTTTTAATACTATTAAAACTGAAATAAATTCACTTCTTCCGAGGGATATTAAATTCAAAATAACTGAAAACTGATTCATGCAATCTTAAGATTATGATTTTTCTTCCCATTTTAGATATATTGTAAGAAATGAGTACCCTTCACACCACGAGAATAGGTTGTCTTTGACTATGCGTCATTGATACAACTAATTATAAAACCCAGTTCATTAAAAGTATCTTTATTGAATGATTGTTTCGTTCAGATAAAAATCCACATTCGATCTTCAGAGATCTTTAGAATTAAGTACATCTTTAGTTGAACATTTTCTTTGCTCCTTATTAGTGTAAGTGAAAATATTAATGGTCAGAAAGGTATTAATTAGAGTTAACATATATAAAGTGTTTAACACATCTGCTGCCAACCACGAGTATACTCGTGGTTTTTCAATCTAAAATTACGAATTCATACTGGAAATTTTGAAAGAAGAATTTTTATTTTAGGTAATCACGAAATGTCTGTAATTAAATAAAGTAATTATTACTATTACTATTTTCTGGCATGAATTCGAACTTTCTGAATAAAATAAAATTCCGGTAATTTTAAACCGACAATGAACGTGTTAAGTATGCTTTTCTATCAAAAGCATCCGTTTAAAAAATAGGAACTTAAAAAAGAGAAGAGGGAAAAACAAACCGTTAAGAGTCTCAGGAATACTTCTAGGAAATATAACGAAAAAAGTATGTCAAAATGAATGAAGGATTTTTTAAGGAATTTATGTGTTTATTATTATATTACTTATTATTTATATATGAAAGAATTTAGTTCAAAAATAGATCAAAGCTTGTCTAGTACAACGTGTGAAAAAATATTTAAAAGTAGATAATATTTTCCTCCTAATTACATTGATAAAATCTTTCGATTTTTTTAATATTATTGTTTCCCAATAGAAATAATCTATTAATTTAATGATAGAAATTTCCAATTTAATAAGATTAATATTGAAATTAGAAAATAGTGAAATTCAAAAATCAGTAGGATTTTCATATATACGGAATGTTTTTTTAAAGTATCTTAAAAAAAAAAAAAAGTGCATAATCCATTGCTATAATTTATCCGAATATTTGATTCCTAGATATACAATAATAAGTTTAAATTGGAGAAGTTTAATAATTATATCAGAATAGGTTCCATTTATTATTATTTTTAAAAAGTGTAAGAGTTATAAAAGAATAAATTGAAATTAAAAATCTTCATTAATGTATGGGGTTAATTTACCACAATTAGGCTCGAAGGTCAGTGCTCTGGTTCAATGCCAATATGACCTATGTTTGATGACAGAGAAAAAATAAAATGTAAAGAACAAAAAGTCTGCAAAATAAATAAAATTATATGCTCATAGTAAATACTATTTATTTCTTCAGCAAATTGTTTTTATTTGTTTAATCCCTATTAAATACAAAATACTCGCCACAAAAATTCGTAATTCATTATAAGAATGAATATTTGTGCCATACACGACAGCTAAAATGCAGTAATTTTAAATGAAATTTGATTTATCTAAAATAGAATATGTTTAATGTAGTTCGCCATTCATATTCAACTGTAGACAAATTTTGCGCCGAAATTTACGTTTAATTTTCAACAGTGGCTAGTAATTTAAAATCAAAATAAATATTGAAATTAACTGTAAAATAAGATGTGAAACTTTTCACAAAACATGAGTAAATATAGAGTACTATGCACATAATAGCAATCCTGGACCATTTACATTACGGACCGACAGCGGTTCTAATAAGGACACACCAGTTTTCGCTATTGACTATATCTTAATATGCAATCTACCGTCTTAAAGCAGCAGATCTTCTGGAATTAATAATTATAGAATCAACTGAAGGTACTAACAAATGTTTATTCGTAAATATATTCAAACGAAACTTGTTATTTTTTCCGGTGTATAAATTTATTTATTCGGGTATTATTCTACATTACAGAAAATTCAATTTTTCCAAGAAGTTGCTTTTGAGTAACCAGAGCAGCCCACTATTTTCCAGGAAAGCTCCTGGTATTTTTATTTTGTGTTTGCAGACCGTTTTTTTTTTCATTTTTATAATACATATAGTTACTAAATTTATTACAATTTAGAATTGCAAATATAATCCAATGCGTACGCAAATCTGTAGTAGTTGAACCGAAACAATAAGCAATTAAGTAATGATTTAGTTACATATTAATGCAAAATAAATATTTTAAATTTTTCTCTAACAGTGTTAGTGATATAATTAAAATAATTTTTATGAGGAGTTTAAAGTTCGCATTCAGTTAAATATTTTTCGTTCAACTACTTAAATGTTTATAATTTGTCCTTACCATGAAAAAAAATACATATCGCATTGAGTACCATCATTTTCTAATAAGAGTACCTCACGTTTGAGAATAAAATGTTCTTATTCAAACAGAACTTATTTTGAATCTCACTAATTTAAAAGTATATGTATTAGGAAATTGTAGAGTTCAAATTAAATTTCATTTCCTATGTTCAACAATTTTCCAGATTTTCTTTTTTTTATACTTGCGTCTTTAGTTGCATAACCCCACCTGCTTGCATACTAGACATATTTTGCCCTACTGGAACCCCGACTAAGGTATGGATGTATGCAGATGACCGCAGTGTTCCCAACCAGCCAATTTTAGTTGTATAAAATATTTTCGCTGCTCATTAGTGTACTAGATAAGTATTAAGGAAGTTGCCTGACGATTGCCCTGTTTAAAATATAATGCTAGTTTTCTTACTGATTTTTTTTTTCAGGATATTTATCCATCCATTTTTTTTTAATATTACGTTGTTCCATATCCATAGCTGCCAACTTTTATGTTTTTTTCCTACCACTAAAATTTTATAGTAAATTTAAACTTATTAATCCTTTCAGGGGCAAGCACTTGTGCTCCTGGAACGGTGAATTCCCACCGGAATTTAGGAAAGAATTTAGTTCAAAATAAAAATAAGCAGTCTTCAACTGTTTCTCGTCAAAGCTAAAAAAATAAAATTTAATTAAAAGTTTCTGGTTTCAATCGGATTAAAATTAGGTGGTACATAACATATACCACCGCCCCTCAAAGGATTTTAAATTGCCGAAATCATGCGATTCAATTAGGTAAAAATAAAGCGTAAATGTTGGCAGCTATGTATATCAATTTGACGGGCAGAATTTAGTCTACTTCTTTAGAACTGTAATTTTAATTTTCTTCTATACACATGGATATATAAGGTCATTACCGTAATTTCCGGCGTATAATCCGCAGCTCAAAGAGTCGTTTTTCGACCCAGAAATATTATTTTATAAAATGTAACTTAAAAGATCGCTGTAAATATTTAACTACAATTATCGAATAAAATTTCTGGGTCGAATAACGACTCTTTGTGCTGCGGATTATACGCCGGAAATTACGGTAAATGTTTAACTACGGGTTGATATATATACGACAAAGTGGACTACTCTTTTTTATTCTATTTGTATCACTTTTTGAAGAATAATCTTTGAAATACTCTTATACGAGGATATGTTTAAAAGAAATGTACCATAGATATCTCTTTTTAGTAAATTTTGTTACGATTGAACATAAGAATATGTTCTTTCCTTGTCTGTAATCAAATACTTAATGTCGATGCCTGAATAATTCCTTGTTTTAAAAACATTCTCAATTTCTGTGCTTCAAATATTATAAGGATATATTTTTTGTTTACTATTACACTATTACTTCTTGACTACTTGTTTAGTATTATTGTTCTTTCTGTCATTGTACATAAATATTTAAGGCCTTTAAAAAGACTATGAAAAATACAAAAAGTTCATGCGATTTTTTGTACAAAGTCTAAATTAGTTGAAAAGCAGCGGAAACACTATATTGTGCACATGGACGGCTAAAAAACGCACAGTTGAACCTTGGATTCAGAAATTTCGTTGTGGAAATATGAGTTTTCAAGATGAAGTGGGTCCGAGATGACAATATTTCGTCATTTGTAATGAGAAATTAAAAGCACTGGTTAAATCTAATCCACATACCAATTTAGGAGAACTTGCTGCTGAACTTGGAGTAAGTTGTAAAATTCTTTCCGACCACCTAAGATAAATTATTTGAAAAATTGCATAATTGAAATTGTCGATGATTTTTGATGATCCGTGATTGTTTTTCATGAACAGCACTCTGCTTTGTCATCAACAGCATCCGTTGAAAAGAGTAAACGAAAAATCACGTTTTATGCAATTAACAAGAAACAAAAATTAACGTTTAGTGTCTCTTGAAAAAAACGCTTGTAAGTTTTAACAAATTTTTTTGTCAAAATGAGTAATAAAGAACTTACAATGCATTTATATCTTTTATTTGAAAGATTTTGTTATGCGATACTGTACGATCTTTCTTATTTTTCACCCCTACAATTATCTAAAAAAGTATTTTTATGTTCGTTTTTTTTAAATGGATGCTTATTATAGAAAAGCATATTTAAATACTTTACAAATTAAAAAAAATTATTATTACCTTCAAGAACCAACATTAAAACTTAGAAATTACTCTGATAACAGGGTTCGTACGGGGTCCTAGAATATTCAGGCAATTACCAGTATTTGCTTATGAAAACTCGACTTATGTAATCGCGTGGTTATATAAGGCGAGTTCTTCTATAAGAAAATACTGGTAATGTCCTGAAAATTTCAGGACCGCCTACGAACCCTGAATATGAAAAAATAGCAATCATGTTACTAAGATGTACTTAAAATAAGAAAGTCTTGAAGATTGATGTAAACCAGAAAATAACTTTTATTCGACCTCTAGTATCAGTCAATATACAAGCTTTTAAGTACAATTTCATTTAAACCTAAGTTGTCAACGCTGACAATACTACGTTGACTGAATAGCAGCCTTTGTCATAGAAACCAGGGTTTGCTCTAAGAGCAAGGGATTACTAATAAAAAAGGAAATTCGCCAGTTTGGCAAAAAAAAATGCCTGTGTAAAAATCTGTAAGTTTAATGATATATATGTATAAGTTCTTATGAAATTAGTTTATTATATAATCATTTATTAAAAAAATGAATTGCATTATTATTCTTTTCTTATTTTTTCTATTTTTTAAGTTCATGTTAAAACGTATTTTATTTTATATTACCGTAATTTCGCGCGTATGCGCCGCACCCTAGTTAAGTCTTTTTCAAACCGGTAATTTTATTGAAAATAAGAAGTCGAATAAGTGCTAAGCAGAAGTAATTCACATTTTATTTAAAATAAATTGTGGTAGGAAATCGAATTGTCTGAGGTGCGGCGTATACGTGCGAAATTAAGGTACCGTATACGGCAAATGTACCAATAGTCGGCCACATTGAGATAAAATGCCTTACGCATAGCTTATTTTTGGTTCTAAATGAAATATTACAATTTAGTTATATGCAGCCATCTTTCATAAGTTACAAACCATCACCAAAGAATTGTGGGTATTTTTATTGAATTTGTAATCAGCCATTCTTTTTCAAGATAGAGGTCAAATCATCATTTTCCCTATTTTTTTGTTAACTGATGGCAATTTTTTTTTAAAGGCAAGTATTAATTTATTTTTTATTTGTTTTCTAAAATTATAAGGCTAGAGTATTATCAGGGTAAATAAACTAATGTTTTTGAGTATAAAAAGTAAATAAATTTGTTGCTTTTAATTAATTTTAATGCGGCCGACCATTGGGTATTAATTTTGCTTACATGTCCAATAGTCGGCCTCCAGGAGCTGAATACTGAATACATAACTTATTATAAATTTTTTGAGTTTATTTTTAATTGTTTGGTAGATATAACTTTATCTCTACATCTGTAATAATATTATATATAAAAAGAAAATCTTTTTTTACGTGCTTGTTTGTTTGTAGGGGAAACTACTGGAACTACCGAAAGAATTTCAAAAGTAAAGGTGGCAGTCTCTGCTTCGACATAGACTATATTTTACGTCAGAGCCACTTTTCGCAAGTAGATGGATGAACAAAAAACATTCCAAACTTGCCCTTTTTGTGATATTGAAGGAGCTAATAACTTGAAATTTGGCATGGTTGTTATTTTCTAAAAAATTCGAAATTTAAAAGTGTGAAATGAATGGAAAAAGTTCTAAATTACAATTTATGTAGAATTGTTAGGAATATAAACTTGAAATTTAACATGTCTGTTACTTTTAAGACGTAAAATCTGGATCAAGGCACTTAAAAAAGGGGGGAATTTTAGAAAATGAAAAAAAAACTGTGAATATTCTAAAAACCTTCTAAATTACGATTTATATGGAATTACTAGGGATAGAAATTTAAAATTTGCCAATTCTGTCATTTTTAATATGTAAACGCTGGTACAAAATAGTTTATAAAAAAAGAAAAAAAAACGAAATTTCAAAGGGTATAGGACCAAACAAACATTCTAAAGTTTCAAAATCTGTGATATTTTTGGTGCTGGAAACTTAAAATTTGGCATGGTGGTTAATTTTAAGACATAAGCGACCAGCTAAGAAAGGTTTCTAAAAATTTGGAAATTTAGAATGCTGAAATGAGAGGAAAATGTCTGTGATACTGTTGGGTTTAAAACTTCAAATTTTGCATTGGGGTTTCTTTT
Source organism: Maratus michaelseni (assembly GCA_963931845.1). Taxonomy (NCBI): domain Eukaryota; kingdom Metazoa; phylum Arthropoda; class Arachnida; order Araneae; family Salticidae; genus Maratus; species Maratus michaelseni. The sequence goes on from OZ007594.1 coordinate 22,013,913, forward strand.
AAGATGTAAACTCTAGCAAAGAATGGTTTCTATAAAATTCGAAATTTAAAAAATTGAAATTAGCAGTAATTGTTTTTTATCATTCTAAATTATGATTTATTTAGAATTAATAGGGATAGAAAACTGATATTCGATATCGGGGTTACTTTTAACTCGCAAATGCTCGTACACAGTAGCTTTTTCTTAAACTAGATTAGATGCCGCAGTTGGTACCCCCATTATTTGCTTTTCAATTATGTTGAAAAGTGTTAAAACAACTAGATTGGAATGCGGCAGTTGGGACCGCCCCACCCTACGCTTTTCCACTGCGGGATTAAAAAGGAACTCGTATACTAATAAACTACATACTAAATATATTTCATGTTCAAAATGCATAAAAGTGTTAAAACAACTAGATCGGAATGCCGTGATGCGGCAGTTGGGACCGCCTCTTCGCTGATGCACGAATGTATGCATATTTGCTTTTCAACTACGTTGAAAAGTGTTAACAGCAACTCGATTAGATGCGGCAGTTGATACCTCCATTATTTGCTTTAAAATTCTGTTGAAAAGTGTTAAAACAACTAGATGGGAATGCGGCAGTTGGGACCGCCCCTCCCTACGCTTTTCCACTGCGGGATTCAAAATGAACTCGTATATTAATAAACTACATACTAAATATATTTAGTGTTCAAAATGCATAAAAGTGTTAAAACAACTAGATCGGAATGCCGTGATGCGGCAGTTGGGACCGCCACTCCGCTGATGTACGAATGTATGCATATTTGCTTTTCATCTATGTTAAAAAGTGCTAAAAGCAACTCGATTAGATGCGGCAGTTGGTACCCCCATTATTTGCTTTTCAATTCTGTTGAAAAGTGTTAAAACAACATCTGTATCGAAGTCCAGATTGGAATGCGGCAGTTGGGACCGCCCCTCCCTACGCTTTTCAACTGCGGGATTCAAAATGAACTCGTATACTAATAAACTACATACTAAATATATTTCATGTTCAAAATGCATAAAAGTGTTCAAACACCTAGATCGGAATGCCGTGATGCGGCAGTTGGGACCGCCCCCTCGCTGATGCACGAATGTATGCATATTTGCTTTTCAACTATGTTGAAAAGTGTTAAAAGAAATTTGATTAGATGCGGCAGTTGGTACCCCCATTATTTGCTTTTCAATTCTGTTGAAAAGTGTTAAACAACTAGATTGGAATGCGGCAGTTGGGACCGCCTCTCCCTACGCTTTTCCACTGCGGGATTCAAAATGCATAATTCGATTCAAAACCCACTTTAATCTAACTTCAATTTGAGCGCGACCAGAAGGGGTACCAGCGTTTATTTATTTATTTATTTTTTTTTTTTTACAGTCAACTGTAGCATACAAAATTTAGTCAAAATCGCTTAAACCGTTTTTAAATGCAATTTGTTTGACCCATAGTGACCCCCAAATGACCCACTAATCGAATTTTCTCGAACATGTGACCCAGCCAAATGGTCTTCTTGTATCCCAAAAAGGTAGGACACAAAACTTAGTCAAAATCGTTAAAAACATTTATTAGATAAGATAAAATTACCTTTGACCTTAACATGTGACCCTTAACGTGTGAACCAGCCCAATAGTCTTTTCGTACACCAAATCGGTAGGATATAAAATTTAGTCAAAATCGTTTTAGTCGTTTTTAGATAAAATTAGTTTGACCACAAACGTTTATTGTTTTTTCAGACATTACAGATCGAGTTATTAAAAAATGCTTGCAAATCTAAATGAAAATTTTTAGCTTTAATAAATGGTTAACATGATTGATAATATAGTGAAATAATAGTCGTAGTGACCCTAAAATGACCCACTAATCGAATTTTCTCAAACATGTGACCCAACCCAATGGTCTTTTCGTACCCCAAAACGGTAGGATACAAAATTTAGTCAAAATCGTTAGAGCCGTTTTTTAGATAAAATTTATTTGACGCATAGTGACTCCCATATGACCCATTAATGAAATTTTCTCGAACATGCTACCCAGTCCAATAGTCTTATTGTATCCCAAAAATGTAGGATACAAAACTTAGTCAAAATCGTTAAAGCCATTTAGCAGATAAAATAAAATTAGCTTTACCCGCAGTGACTCTAAATGACCCACTAATTTAATTTTCTCGAACATGTGAGATAGCTCAATCAACTTCTTATAACCAAAGATGCTAGAGTGCAAAATTTAGTCAAATTTGTTAGAGTCGTTTTTCAAGTAAAACAAAATTCTGAAGTGGCCGACTATTGGTGCAGTGATGGCCGAATATTAGAGTTAAAGTGGCCGACTATTGGAGAACTTGCCCTTTTTGAACTTAACTTTGTCTAAAGAAAACTATTACCGTGTTTTTTTTTAAATAATTGCTGAAACATAATAAGAAACGTATGTCTTAACATATATCACTGTTAAAAATGTTGTGTCGTTTTTTAAAAATTCTACGTTAAGGTTTATATACAAAAAAACAGTTAAGTGGTCGACTATTGGTACATTTACCCTATTTAATGAAAAAAAAAGTTTGAAACATAATATTGTTGTAGAATAAAAGTTTGCTTCAAAGTATTTAGTGTTACTACCTCTTCTTTTTTTCGTTTAAATATTAAAACGTGTAACTCAGAAAGCCCGTACCAGGAAAAAGTAGACTTTCCGGCGCAACGCATCACGTGATCTAGAAAAAGAGCTTTGATCATGTACGTGAGCTTGACCGGGGCCTCCGAGATGTCGCTGTGTGTCCTTCACCGGGCCTGCTACAAGTACGATGCTAACGAAAAAGAAAGGCTACCGCGGTGCTTTACGCATATCCTTTTTTTACAGACCGCGGGAGTCATGTGATGCTCGAATGCACCAATGAAAGTGTACGAAAAGAGCAATACGTCACTCTAGCGGTCTGTAAAAAAAGATAAGTGGAATGCACCGCGGTAGCCTGTATTTTTCGTTAGCCTCGCTACAAGTATTAGTGACGTCACAGTAGTGATCCACTTTGGTCAATGTATCGCAGCAGAAAGATGTAATAAAAAGAGCATTTCCGCTCTTATAATTTGTGATTACATAAATAATATTAAATTTCATAATCGTGAAATAAAAGGGAATCAATACACTTGTTTTATTAAAGGAAATTAAAAGTTTTAAATTTAAAAAAATGCTAAGATTAATAAATAAGATTGAACCCATTGACTTACCTTTTCCTAAACACATTATTTTACAATAAATATACGTACAAAAAATATAATAAATCTACCAAAAACTTTACAAAATCAATCCCATTCCTCCCTTTTACAACTACATACCATAATTTAACCACCAAAACACAATAAATGTCAATTTAAATAGAGAAATCGACATTTTTTAACTGTAGAGACCTTGACACTTTTTTTTAACGCTTTGGCGTAATCCGGGCTTCAGAAAGTTAGATATGTTTTTAAATTATACACACAATTATGAAAACAAACCTAATGAACTTTTATGTTTATTTATATATATAAAATTATTTATATATACAATTTTGTTCTACCTGCATATAAAAAGAGATATATGGCTTCTTTATATTAAATAAATTATATAAATATTGAAAAAAAAATACTTATTTATATGAAATTACGAATAGGTTGCCAGAAAATATGTTGCCAACTTTCCTTCTCTCGCCATAAGCCTTTTTCGGTACTTTTCGGTTAGCCGGGCGCCAGTGATACATGTACATATATAAATATATATATTAATTCATACATATATGTGTGTGTAGATATGTGTATATATATGTGTGTGTGTGTGTATATATATATATATATCAGTGGCACCCGGCTAACCGAAAAGTACCCAATTTTCTATCTTAACTTTGTAACTGACTTGTAATATTTTAATAATTGTCTATTTATTGTACTTGGGTCCAGGACGTAATAACCACTCAAATTAACTTATCAAAAGTTTTATTTTCATAATATATTTGTACACTTAAGTTAGCTAAAATGTTAAATGGAACTACGTAGAACTACTAAGTTGTGTAAATCAGTTACTTTTAATTTTATAAACAAAGCACACTCACTTCTAACTAAATGTATCCAGATTTCATTCAATTTATTACAGTATTTCTTTCAAAATCATTTTTTAAACTGTTTATCGTCTGCTTCTTTTATTTATTTTTTTTTTTTTTCTAAAGATCATTTGACTCTTTTCGATTTGGAAGTACAAATTCATTCAAATATGCCAGAATATTTCCATTACAGTAGGTTAGACATTTGTTGTTACGTTCTTTTTTTTTTTTTTTTTTTTTTTTTTTCTGCACAACAAGCTCAATACAATCATATTAATTCTAGCTTCACGAATTGAAACGTTTATCGAAATATTTAATGCAGACTACTTCTGTTGAAATGTAAAAATAATTATCACAAGGTAATTTTCGTAGCTAAAATTTCTTCTTTTCATTATCAGTAGCGAATTTGAAGACTTAGATTAGAAACTAGGAGCACAACATTTTCTTCTCATTATTTTATAGATATAATCTGCACTTTCTTTAATAATTATAATCAATAATTTTTGATAGCATTATAATCTAAATACACTGAAAAATATTATTAATTACTATATAAAACAATAAATAAAATCGAAATACTATCGTAAACAATACGTACAAACGAACAAGTACATGAAAATTTTTAAGTTATTATGGATCACTGTTTTGACGTCAGCATGTTGTGACGTCACTTGTAGCAGGCCCGGTGTAGGACACACAGCGACATCTCGGAGGCCCCGGATTGACTAAAATAAGTTCGTTTTCGTAGAGCGGTGATGTAACTAGGAAAATTGTTGCATCATGCTGTTTAGTTCTGCAAGAATGTAACATTGAATTCTCAGTCGTATATATATGTGTAATGTGCCGTTTCTGTGTGTTAACAAGTAATAAATTTATGAAAATGCCAGCCAAGTATTGTTTCTGGTGTTCTAAACGAATTTTCTTTTCGCCCCGAGATCAAATGTGTATGATTATTCGAGAGTACTGACACAAACGTTTATTGTTTTCTCAGACATTACAGATCGAGTTAATAAAAAAAATGCTTGCAAATCTAAATGAAAATTTTTAGCTTTAATAAATGGTTAACATGATTGATAATATAGCATTATCTTTTAAAATAATCACTTACACTTGCCATTGGGATAGATGAAGAAAAAGGAAAACAGGGAAAAAAATAGCAATTTACGCTTGAAACACACAGAAACAATTCAAAGCGTGACTTTAGTGTAGTTGTAAATTTATAATTAATATTGTCAGTAGTTATAAATTTCAATATAAATTTCAGGTGAGCCTGACGAATTAAAACACGAGCCCGATACTGAAAGTGCGCAGCAGAAATTTAAAATTTTTATTAACATTTTAAAAGTGTTAATAACATTAAAAAATTGTTTCAATCTAATTTTTCTTATTTAAAAAAACTTTTCTTTCACAGAAATAAATATTAATCCTAAATATATTTTCATGACAACGTTTCGTGATTTTCATGTATCTGAAAATTTAATTTAAACAGAAAATTTGTTATTTATACCCAACCACTGGCAGAAATCTGGAAATGGTTCCAATGGTTTCCAATGGTTCCAGATCACTTCTATGTCTGCCTGTTCGTTTGTCAGAGCCCTTTTTCTCGTAAACTATGAGATGTGGAAAGTTCAAACTTGGGAAAGTCATAAAGTTTTTTTACCCATATATTTTCAGATTATTAGCCATTCACATATATATTTAGGAAAAAATTAGCGGGCTAATCAAGTTACTTGAAAAAAAAAAGATTTATTTTTGCCTATCGAATGGGTTATTGTGTGAAAGAACTCTTGTAATACCAAACTCAAAAATATATTTGTTTTGATTTTAGGTATTATATTTTCAGAGATATCGTCGAAAATGAACTACAAAAAATACGTCTACCCTTCTATTTCCACATCTACTGAAACTAAAAATATGAAAAAAATTAAGGGAAGTAGAAATTTATTTAAACCTTGCAGGAAAACTACAGAGATGTTGCTGGGTAACATAGTTTTTATGAATAACGCATTTTTCCGTTACACGCAAACTTTACTTTTCGGACAGTCAGCTAGTCAGTTGACGGGCGCTCGAGGTATCTATCGACGCACTATCATCCAAGGGTATTTGATAATGATTTTCAAAAATCAATTGTCGGTAATTATAATTCCTATTTCCGTATCTACTGAAACTAAATTATGAAAAATTATGGGGCAGTAGGAGTTTATTAATTAATAAATAGTAATTGATACATCCAATATACGGAAACCCTTTGAGCGCGAGTTATACTCGCACTTAAACGATTTAGTTCTGAACGAACGATCCGAAAGAACGATCTGTTCCTTCGGAAACACCTGTAAGTTGTGAAACTTCCTTTATGATTTCATTTATTAAATTTTGGGGTTTTTTTTCACGAAGTTGTGAATAAACATTTAATATATTTCAGCGAGCTCCACTTTTGATCGACTTTCCCCGTCTTGAAGGTGTGTTAAACGTAGATGGTGATGATGTTTTATCAGATATTTTATAATCCAAATAAGTTTGGCGATTCACATAAATATCAAATTATATAAAAATTATTTTACAATAACAAATTTACAGTAAGATAGAAAACATGAACACGTTAAAAAGTAAAGTAAAGATAAAAAAAGCAAGTGTGATATCTATTCATAAGAATAGTAACAGAGCGATTGTGCGGAGTAAGTGCGACAACGCGCTGGAATTGGCACAGAAGCTTAAAAAACGCGCCAGATATTTTAGTTTTGAAGATCCGTTCCTCTCCAAAAGAAAGTTCTTTAAGTAAAAATTTTTACTTTATACGTTCACTTTAGATTCAAAATATTTTATAATTAAATACTTTTAACATATTAATTAAATTTATAAACATTATTTTATAAATTTCTATGCATTTTAGCCATTTAAGACTAAAAAATAAACGAGAACTATTTTTGCATGCTGAACATGTTTCTGAAAACGTTCTACGAAAACGTTCGCTCGAGGTATCTATCGTTACTTAAAAAAAAAAGTTTTATTTTTGTCTATCGAACGGGCTATCATGTATATTTGTAATTTTACAATTAACGTTTTCAGATGCTTTAAAAGTATCTTGCAATTTATTTGTTCTAGTTAAACATTTAAAGTTTACATCAGATTTATTATAATTCGGAATTACTTATGTGATATGGGACAAACTGTATGTAAAGGCAGAAAAATGTTTGAAGATCATGAAAAAAAATAATACCAATGAATAGCATTGACGACGTCTGTAATCGATTACGTAAAATCAATCGATTATAAAAAACAAATATAAATCATTTGGCAACAGAATCATTCCATTATGTCCATCTCTAGTGTCAACAGTGATTTACTTCGCGAAGTTAAATTTAATATGATTCATTTTCAGCTGCTTTTAAAAGCAGCAGTTTCTTGGTATGTTTGGGATCACATTTTCTGTTACGCAGTCCTTTAAGGAAATGAAATATTATATAAAACTATTAGTAAAAAAATACTGGTATAAGAAATTAAATCAAATCTCTTATTTTAATTGATTTAGTTTATATAATTATTCTTTAAAAAATATTGATATTGGAACATTAATTTATTCACTATCGTTTTCTAAATGAAGCCATTTTACAATCCTGACAGCCTTCTGGGTTCTCCATTAATCAAATATACATACATATTTTGAACCAGAAAATTAATTTAATCTAATGCGTCTTGATTATATGTGATAATCACTTGATTTCATTTCTTAAATAAAAGAACTGGTTCAAATATGATTTTGTTTGAAGATAAACAGAAGCTTAACAACTATGATTTTATTATATGGTAACCTCTCGTTATATCACGTACATACAGTGCTGCTACTGGAGACAATATTGTTGCCCATTTTCTTCAACTATTAGCAAGTGAAAAAAATCTACCTTGAACATTAGAAGTTTTTCATGATGATTAAGTTTTTAATTAGTGGTGGACAAATTAATAAAAAATAGTCGCTAGTGGTAACCCTACGCATATCGAGAGACATGAAAAAAGGACGCATCTAAAGAATGCCACTTAAAAATGAAGAAAGATGATAACTAACGAGAAAATGTTCTAGATTTGTCTCTAAAATATTACTTTACATGCATATTACAATTTTCTTAGTATAATAATCATAAATAATTACATTTATTCTAATCGAAATTTATGTTAGTTAATTAAAAAGTGCGGTTAAAGCAGAAACTTTTTTTCTGGAAACCGTATTCACTGAAAGAGATAGTCCCTGATACTCCACAATTCTCTGCTGCTTTTCAACCGAATTTGATCACATGGCAATTCGAAATCAGCCTATCTTGGTCACGTGATGGCCAAGAAGGGTGGAAGTATCGTTGCCTGTCGCTTATGTGCTGGAAAACACGTAAAAAGTGGTCTCTACATCCGAATGAACTGTGTAACAGGGCGCGATAGAATGACGTTCAACTGCACCTTGTTAGCTGTAATTCATATAAAACTTATTGAAACGTTTCCGATATAGTAGAAAAGTTACTAATAACAAATGGAAACTTCTAAAATTACATCTGCCCAATATTTCAAATGGCATTTACTTTTTCTTAAGAAATCCGTAGAAAGAGGGAGGAATCGGAGAAGTCAAAAAATGTCTAGATTTGTGGGAAACATTTCGAAAAAATGGATGGCCCAATTATTGCCAGTAGTTTCCTGAAAGTTGAGGTTTTAGAAAATTAAGGACAATAAAAGGGTCTTCCTATTTCAGAAACGGTTTACAGAAATTTCGTAAATCAATTTTTTTTTTACTATTTTCATTCTTTATTTTTGAAAGATTTCTGAAAATAAAGGAAAATCTTTTAAATCTCAGGATTCTCCGATTAAACAAATCAACTTTTTCTGTACTAAAATACTGGTATCCAAAAAGCCGAAGACTTGGCAGCTCTGCTTTATAGATTACGTTTGATAGGATTTAATAGAATAAAGAAAAGTTTTATTAATATCGGTTTAAGTTTTGATTCGATTTTCAAAAAATTTGAAATGACTCGACAAAATTCTGCAAGAATTATATATATATATATTAAATTTCAAATCATTCAGTTGGGTAGTTTTTGCGCTGTTATATGCGAACGGACGGACCTGACGACGACTATAGGTGCTACGCATTTATATATTTACGAACGCACCTAAAAAACTACGCCATAAATAATAAACAATTTATTTCTTCTTAAGAAAACAAAACAAAACAAAAAACAATACTATCGGATACCAACACCAGAACCTGCAGCTGTTATTCCAGACAAAAGAGCTGATGATAATTCAGCTTACAATCAAAACCAGATGTGCAAAACAAGTAGCAGGAGACGCAAGTTATATAGCGTGTTTGTTCTCTAGAATGCTGGAGATGGCGGTGAGTTCACGATTTTCCCCCTCAAATGTGAAACCTGTGGGCGTGGATTGCATTTATATTTTTAAGATAACTTCCTCAGGAAATTAGTATTTTTAATTTCTTTTATCTCGTCTTAAAGAATATCTTTATTATTTTTTTTTTAGCTGTGAAAATACTATTAAAATGTATACTTAATTTATAATTTTTTGTTTTAAAATGTTAGCAAAACCGAGTAAGAATTGAACAATTCAAATAAAATCAATTATATATTTTAGAAATATTTTGACAGCTAAAAAATACAAACATCCTATAAGAACAGTACATAGAAAAAATAGTTTAAAATATTAATTTCCTGAGGAGATATTTCAAAAATCCGAATGCATTTCACGGCTTTGGGTTTAAGGTTTAACGTTCGCGAGTAGAATTTGAGATTTCACCGACCAACAACCTTAATCCGAACTTTCTACTTTTTGCCGCATTTTTTAATTCATTTTTGTTCGGAAACATGTGAAATTGGCAGGTGCATTTATTAAGAAACTACGATATCAAACTGTTTTTTGGTGAAGGAAAAATATTTTTTTCAGAAAATCCTGTCAACATGGATGTTTTTAAACGAATTTCCGAACTCGACAGCACAAGAAACGAAAAAAAAAAATAAATAAAACTGCCACCCTGATGCAATAATCGCTTAAAATTCAAGCTGTTGGCATTTATCGAAAAATGAAAAAAAAAAATGTTTTATAGCAAATTACAATTACCATGCTGCTTTTATCCTGCTTTTATTATTTAAAAATGTGTCAGAAAGTTTTGCTTTGGTCAGCGAGAATTTTTTTTTTTTTTCAAACCTCCTTAACTGCATTGAATCATTTATAATGAATAATATATGCCATGGTCAGAGTAAGGTAGTAATTTTTCAAAGTCACTTTCAGGATATAGGGGAGACCGGAGCACATTGGTACATTTTGCAGAAAATTGTCTTTTTTATGATGAGTATCCAGATTTTTCAAAATTTTAAACCATGTAATTGAAGAGTGTTTTCTAATGTTGCAATGTGATGAATCATTTTGAAAAATTTTGCTGTATTAAAATCAGTAACATGTAGTTTAGGAAATAATAATTTTTGTACCAATCTACCCCATGGTGGGGTAGATTGGTACGGGGTACTTTGGTACACTTACAAAAAAATATACATAGGGAACTTAACACTTTTATTAGTAACAGTAATTGGGATACAAAAATAGAAAAGAACTTAAAAATACAGCAATATTAATTTGAAACTGCATCAATATATAGAAAACACAAGACAAAACATAGGAAAAAATAATAGTAGAATTTTTATACAATTAGTGGACATTATAGTCACTTAACTCAACAGGAAAAGATAATAATGTTGCAGCTCTAGCAGTACCACCACAAAATGTAGGCTGTGGAAGGATGAAACATACATCTGAAATATCAATAATGCTACTATCAACCTGTTCAGGGAAATAAAATTTTGAGCAGTCAGTTTTCTTCCTTAAACACTTTACGGAAAACTCAGATTCTGTATTCTTAACTTCAATCTGGCCAACATAATAAATAAATCTCTTCTTACCAGCAAATTTTACTAACACATAATCACTAACTGAGATATTGGATCTACCAGACTCATATATTTTGGGTGGGATAAGTTGGTAAAACAAAGGAGATGTATACACTTATTGAACTGTGCCTAGTAAATATACTGCAACTATACAGAAATTATAGTAAACTGGCTTTAACTAAAAGAAATACTTTGAAAAAGAATGTTATACCAGTTTACAGTCTATTATGGGGCAATGTACCCCAATAGGACTGTACCAAACTACCCCAGTAGCAGATTTTTGAAAAAAAAAGTGTCATGGCTGACGTTTGTTGTTTACATTGTAGTTCAAGACAGTGTGAAAATAAATGTCATTAACATACGTTATAATGTGCTATTATAGTCAAAGTGATAGATTAAATGGAATTCTGATTATAATGTTACAAGTAGACTTCCAAAAGATTACAAAATTACAGTAAAACAGTTAAAGTTACTTTTTCCAAGAAACTGCAAATCCAATCCCAGCAAACTTTCACCTGAAGAAAGTCTTCAGTGTTGCCAACTTTTAGGAGAGAAATTAAAAAATGTATTTTTAATGCAAAAGAAATTATAACATTTCATTAGTCTTTTATCTATTTATTTATATATTAAAATTAAATTTAAATAAATAACTAAATGCACAATCAGATTTTATCATTATCATACATTTTTTATTTTAGTGTGTAAATCAATTTTATAAAAGTCGAAGTAAAAATTGTATGTGGTACCTCATGTGAAGAATAAAAGGGGTTTTTCTTTCCTTTCTTTTTTTTCTTTTCTTTTTCCTTTTCCTTTTTCTTTTCTTTTTTTTATTGATCTTTAAAGCGATCGTCGTGATTGTTTGGCGTCTGGTGGACGGAAATCGCCAACAAATATTCGTTGTATTACTGAATCCCGGATATTTCTACTTGAAAAAAATATATATATTAAGAAGGAAATTATTATGCATCTTTTATCATTGAAAGAAGAAGTGTTGTTTCCAATTTCCAATTTTAATGTGTCTTCAAGTTCAAGTGACTTTTGGAAGTGTATTTATATTTTTAATACAAAGAATAACGATGAGGAAAAAAGGGGTGGGAGGCAAGGAGGGGGATAATCTAAATGTTTGAAAACATTGGTATTTGTACACTTCCTTACAAAATTTACTTTAAAGGGGAGGGGTAATCTAAATGCTTGAGCACATTGGTATTTTTGCACTTCCTTGCAAAATGTCCTTTAAAGATGTAGACAAACTATCGCATAATGCCGTCATATTTGCGTTAATTTTTTCCCTCCTAAAGTGAAAAACGTACGCAAATTAAAAATGAGATTTTTATAATTTTAAATTTCCAAATTATAATAAGAGTAAAAATAATAATAATGAAAATAACAATAATAAAGCCCCGATAGTTTAAGTAAAATATTTAACAGTCTTAAGTCAAGAGTTTTGATAAAATATGTAAAATATTGATCTCCCCCTGCTCCACCCAAAGCCGCACAGTGAAACAAGGTTACACGCTTTTGTACATCCGTCACTCTTATTATTTATCCACTGTAATAAAACAAACAGCAGATTCTCACGATCATAAAGGATAACCAGAAACCACCCACAAAACCGAGTTTCTTTTAAATAACTATACAATTAACTTGTAACGTTTTCCGGTGAAAACTTTACTATTCAATTAATCTTACATTGTGCTACTATACTATTTTTAATCACTAAAATAGTTTAAGCTTATTGTAGTAGTTTATATACACTGCTCAAAATAAATTAAAGGATATTGCAGTTTTAGGTGGATTTTGTATCTGGGAAACTTTTTAGCTGATTGATACATGGTCGACAGACATAGTAGGTTATATGAGAATAAATTACACATGTTTGGCAGAAAAAAAATGCATTTTATTGCGCATTTGTGTACAAAAGGAAAAAAACACAATTTGTGCATATGAGAAAAAAAGAATAAGAAAAGGTGTTTTCTTCAAAGAAAATCATTTTCAGTAGGGGACATGGTTTCCACGGGCGGCCAGCAACGTTGAACACCTTTGAGGCATGGACTCAATGAGGCTATTAATGACGAGTTGGCGTATTCTGCCCCACTCTTCCAGAAGAGCTCTTTCCAGTTCTTGGAGAGTTTGTGGAGGTTGTTGGCGGCCAGAAACTCGTCTTCCTAGAGCGTTCCAAACGTGCTCGATTGGATTCATGTCTGGAGAACACGCTGGCCATTCCATTCGAACGATTCCTTCCTCGAAAAGGAAATCCTCCACCAGGTTTGCACGATGTGGCCTGCAGTTATCGTCCATTAAAATGAAGTTATCTCCGATTGCTGCAGCGTAAGGGACTACAATAGGTCTGAGGATCTCATCCCTATATCGGCGACCAGTCAGAGCTCCATCTCGAATGATGTAGAGGTCAGTGCGCCCGTCAATGGAGATGCCACCATACACCAACACTCCTCCACCGCCAAATCTGACACTTTCGTGCACGAACGCAGGATTATTCCTACTGCCACGGTCCCTCCAGATGAAAATACGCCTATTATCCGGATGCACAGAAAAACGGGACTCGTCAGAAAACAGAATATTGCTCCATTCTTTTCTCCTCCAGTTGACATGCTCGGTTGCCCACTCCCTGCGGTCGCGACGATGCCTTGATGTTAATCTAACACATACCATCGGTCGGCGAGCATACAGACCTACAGCATGGAGCCGGTTTCGGACAGCCTGAGTTGAAATCGTGGTGCCTGTAGCCGAGCGAAGGTGTTGTTGGAGAAGAGTAGCGTTCATGTTTCGGTGTCTCCGAGCTGTTAACGCTAAATACCGATCTTCATTGGGCGTTGTTGCCCGTCTACGACCTTGCCCTGGTCTTCGGTCTGCACATCCACTCTCTAAAAACGGTTCCAGATCCTGGAAATGACACTTTGTGACACTCCAATGGCTTGCGCTACTTCGGCTTGAGTTTGGCCCCCTTCTAACCTACCAACAATTCTCCAAGCTTCTGAATCTGTCAAATGACTTCGCTGAGACATCGTACTCATCGAAACAAAGCAATCACTGAATGCCGATCATCCTTGTCTTCATTCTCTTTTATCCAGTTGAAAGTCAAATTTCATTCGCTGCCGCTGAAGCGACGTTTTTGACGTCGAACTCAAAATTTGCATACTCCACAGTTTGAAAACCAGAAAAATTTGCATTTGTGATTCTCTTCTTCTATTTTCGGCAAAAAAATTTCGTTTATATCTTTATTTTATATAAAACTTCAAATATCCTTTAATTGTTTTGAGCAGTGTATTAATAGTAGGTATATTTTTATGTAAAGTGCTCATTGCTAAAAGGTACAGAAGGTTTTCCGTAAATGACCAGTAATAAAAAAGCGTTCATTTAGAGCTGTCCTAACGGCGGCCTGAGGGTCTTCGAACTAACACTATTTTCGAATATCATAATTTTCCTTATTTAGTGACAGAAGCTTATTGATTCAATAAAGCAGTATTTACTTCTATTTGAAAATTGTAAAAGCGACCAGCATTCAAAAACTTTGGACATCCTGTTTCATGTAAAACTCTCGTATATTCTAACAAAAGAAACAAGGAATTGTAATCAAAATGAATAAAAAATAACTTTTAACCGATTTTGTTACTTTATTATTAGTTATAAAACATTTTTAATTATATCATAATAATTAAAAGTGACATTCAGGAAAAGAAGCATTTTACGGTCTAAAAACTATCTAAATAACATATTACTTTTAAATGCTAAAGGTGTAAAATTAACAACTATAATATAAATTAAAATAACTTTTATTAGTTGTTTTACATGTTTCGACTCTTCTGAGTCATTTTCAAAAAGAAAATGAGAATATTCTAAAGCTGCACGGGCTGTGAAGTTATTATTTACATGTACTTAAAAAAAAAAAATTACGCACGTTATCTATTATTTTTTACTTGATTGTCTTTGAGCATGGAGTAATTCTAGCCACAGTTTCGGTAAATTAAAAGATACCGCATCGTTACATATTGTATTTTTGCGCGTGAGTATCTCTATGGTTTCTCTCATTATGGATAGATAGTATAGACTGGAGGGAAATATTATTTTACATTCATTGAAATTTATTTGGATGGTTTCTTCTTGATATAATCTTGCTAGGGCTGTAGTTTTTCTATTGTATTTAATATCAGCTATATGCTCTTTTTTCTGCAATTAAATTTCCTGCTGGTCATGCCTATGTAGTAATTCTTGGATCCGTCTTCTTTAATAAAAGGTATTTCATATACTCCTGAATAAAAAATAACAAATAATAAATGAATGAATAATGAATCTTGAATAATAAATTTATTCAGGAGTATATGAAATACCTTTTATTAAAGAAGACGGATCCAATAATTACTACATAGGCATGACCAGCAGGAAATTTAATTGCAGAAAAAAAGAGCATATAGCTGATATTAAATACAATAGAAAAACTACAGCCCTAGCAAGATTATATCAAGAAGAAACCATCCAAATAAATTTCAATGAAAATAAAATAATATTTCCCTTCAGTCTATACTATCCATCCATAATAAGAGAAACCATAGAGATACTCACGCGCAAAAAGAATTACTCCATGCTCAAAGACAATCAAGTAAAAAATAATAGATAACGTGCGTATTTTTTTTTTAAGTACATGTAAATAATAACTTCAAAGCCCGTGCAGCTTTAGAATATTCTCATTTTGTTTTTGAAAATGACTCAGAAGAGTCGAAACATGTAAAACAACTAATAAAAGTTATTTTAATTTATATTATAGTTGTTAATTTTACACCTTTAGCATTTAAAAGTAATATACTATTACAAGGTGTTATATTTTATTATATTGTTACCTAAATAACATTTTTTCCCCCCAAATAATCACTCCCTACATCTAAAGCAGGGTTGAATCTGCTTATCGGGCGTCGAAATAGGTATACCGCAGGAAGAAACCAGTGGTTCAGGGAAATTATGCTAATTTTCAATACCTTCCTAGTTCCCCAGTATTTGTTAGTGATTTGTCAGTATTAAGATAGCAGATTGTTACGAGGAACACTATTGTTGCTTTTGTTCAACATTCAATAGTTTTTGTAAAATACTTAAACTGTTACTTTTTTGGCAAAATTTTATTAATGTTTCAATTGTATATAATGCTACATAATTTTAGTATTATTAATTACCGAAGTAGCTTATAGGTTTATCACAAGTATATTTTCTCTTAAATACTATTTCTTCTATACGTTGTACATTTCACAGAAATAGTTTAAGTACAGTACATGTAGCAATTTAAATATTTATATGTCTTATTGAAATGATAAAATTAAACATTTTATTATATAAATGCTCCAACTTTAAAGTTTAATAATTTTATTTTGCTTTCATTGATAAATCCAATGACATTTTAATCTCTTACCAATGCGAAAACTATCGGATGTAGATTTTGTGCATAGCTGAACACTAAATTTTCAGGCATTAATTTCGAAATGTTATCCTCGCCTTATTCAGTCGCAGCAATCTGTGTTGATATATGTAAAAAAAATTGATTTCTTGTCTAAAACAGTAGTAAAAAACACTCATAAAATTGTAACAATGTAATACAAGTGTCAAAAGACCCTGCCGTGGTAGCTTTAGTGTTAAGTATTACAAATTAATCAATTAAACTTTCTTTGTTCAGATGCTGAGCGTTTTCAGTTAATTAACATTTATCGTGCTGATTCAGCATTTAATATGCAAACTAATTTATTTTTTATCATCATGAATTACTCTCATTGTATTATTTAAATATATATTATCTAATTTTTTGTTTTAAATTTTATCAGCATTTGCAATTTGTTTTATTTTAAGCGAAATTCAAATTTTAAATTCGAACAGAAACATTATTTTATCTATTTAGCCAGTATTCTTTCTAAAATCACACTTTCATATGCATGTCTTACACATGTAAAATGCGATTTCATTTTCTACGTATTGAAGATACCTAAACAGCGTAAATTGGATAAATGTTCAAATTATTATAGGAAAGATTATATTGATAAAATAGTCCAGGCAATATTTTACAAAAAGTTGCGCATTTTAAATTATAGTTCCTGGGTTCTATGAGTTTTATAAATAAAAATGTCCACGATCCGACAAGCTAAACACTAAAAATTCGATTTTTCTACGACCAAAAATTTCGGGTTTTGATGCTTTGAATTTCGCAAAATTTTGAAGTTTTCTTCTAGAAAAAATCTTTTGACCATTTTTAGTCCAAAATTATTATTATTAGTAGTAGTAGTCGTAGTAGTATTATTTTGTAAGTGATATTATTATTATTATTATTATTATTATTATTATTATTATTATTATTATTTATCATCTAAACATATAAGAAAAGTGTAAGAGTTATAAATGAATAAAATAAATTTAAAACTTTCTATAAATTTTGGAACTAATTTTCCACAAATAGTGTCCGCGATAAGTTTGGTAGAAAAAAAAGAAAGAAAACGAAAGAATTTTAAAATGTTTCAAACAAAAAGTATGTGAAAAGAACAAAATTATATGTTCACTTCATATACTATGTTTCTCCAGCAAATATTCTTTCCTTGTTTACTCCCTATTAAATACTGAATATTCACCACAAAAATTCGTACTACATTGCAAGAATGAACATTTATACCAAAATACGAGAGCCAAAATTTAAGACCTTCACATGGATTTTGCAATGTATAAAATGCAATACTTTTAATACAACTCGCCATTCTTGTGGAATTTGAGATAAATTTATCCTGGACATTTATGTTTAATTTCAAATAGTTGTTACTAATCAAAATTACAAAATAAATATTGAAATTAACTGTAAAATAAGAATCACATTCAGTGAGACTTTTTACTAAATAAAAGTAAATACAGGGTAGACTATACTGGTTTCCCAAACCTTCGATCAGCGGTTTTTATTATCAATGAAGACTACATTCGAGCAACCTAGTGTACGTAAAAGAATAATCAAGATATAATGGCCTCTCAATGAATATAATAATATATCCCAATATAATAATGTCATCCGATTACTCAACGATTTCGATTTTACGATGTAAACCTGATTGTCGGATAACTTAGCGTCTACTGCACTATTTATTCTTAATTTCAAATAGATAAATGCAACTGAAATCTATTCATGTTTCGTACAAAAGGAATAGGACCATCATCTATCTTAACTACGGTGTGCGTGCGACTTTGTCCGTAGACACCAACCTGTTACTTTGCTATCTTCTCGAACTGTAAAGAAGATTTAAAACTATACAGGCTAACCCATGCCTTCACTTTCAAACACATTTAAACTAATTTTGTTATTTTTTCCGCTGTAGAAATTTATTTATTAGTGTGCTATTCCAGATTATAAGCAACCAGACTTTTTTCGGAAGTTGTCGTTGAGCAACGATAGGCTCTCGTAATTTCCAAAAAAAAATCCTGAATATATATATTTTTTGTTTGAAAGTCTTTTTCTACATTTTTATAATACACAAAGTTGGTACATTTATCACAATTTAGAATTGCAGATGTAATCGAATACGAATGGAAATGTGATTCTATCTTTTATAAAGGGCCAAAAATAATTTGTACGGTTCGGGCTGGGTTCGTGCTTAATTTTTGCTTTTATATTGGGTAGGGCCATAAATTGTTTTGTATGGGTTGGGCCGGGTCTGGACCAAGACATTTCAGCCCGTACAGACATCTACCCCATGATCGTTGAAGTAGCCTCTTATTTGGTGGTGTGCAGTATTCAGAGGCAAAAATATGCAAATGTTTGTGTTGGGGAGTGAAAAGTGTTTGCTAAATAATGGTTTCCGCTATTCGCATGTGACTGTCTACACGGTTTCCTGTGTTTGCGCTAATCAGAGGTTTTACTATATATAAGATTTTAAAAAGTAATCCCTAAATATAGCTTTGCACTATTTGAGAGTTTCCGTTATGACTATTTTACTGTATATAGATTTTATCGAAAAAACTACATTAGACTTTATTTTGTAATATCGGATCAAAGTCCAAGGTCAAGGTCAAACCGGGCGGGTGTAAAATCGGGTCAATCTGAACACAACAGTCGAAGTGAACCCGACCCAAATAAAAAAAGTAGATCTTAGCCCGACATAAAACAAAAAAAAAGTAGAAGGCACGTAATAACCCAACCCGCAATTAAAATAAAAATTAGCCCCGATCGACCTGAACTGCTGGTCGGATTGGAACCTCCTAACTTCTAAAATCGCTCCCCACCCCCTGAAGACTCTTTAGATTCGCCCTTGGGGCAAACTAAAAAATATGGAAAAAATGTATGAGAGTTTACAACAAAAAAATTGTTTCCACCTATGCTCTGTACACAGGAACCCGGAAAGCCCTGATCAGATCCTCTGTTTAATCTATAAATGCCATATATACTTTACCTTTATTGTTAATAGAAGCATTTCAACTAAAATAAGGCATTGAATTGAAATGTATGTTGAACTAAAAATTTAAATGAACATAATTAAAATTTTTGAAAAAAGAAATGTTCAAGTGATATTTGCTGTTATATGCTTTTCCTAAGGATTTTAGACACTCGTTTATTTCGAATAAACATCTGAGTTCTTTGAGGCTCCATCTTAATAAAAAGTATCAAAATATCATTTGCGCAATTTACTGACTTTTTATTGTTTCGTTTAGGAGCGTAAGGAATTTCATCATCTGAGGAACAGTAACCTTCAGAAATATTGCGGCCTTTATTTATTTTTGTTTATTTATTTATTTACTGTTAAGATAATGAAATTTTTATTTCAAACTAAGCAAAGTAATAAAAGTAAAGTTCAAATTAATGAGCTACTTTTAACATAAGTTCGAATACAAAATTTTCTTGACTTTATGATTAGTTCGAATTACCCAAAAATTCCAATTATTGAGATTTGAGTACAAAACGTTTTATTAAATAGTGTTTCTGAGATCACAAATTGTTTAGTGTTTCATGGAAAATATTAAAATCTAGCAATAAAGGAGAGGGATGGTAATCATGATGCATAAAAAATTTCTTTTAAACCGAATTTATGTTTTGTTTATAGTTTATTAATTTTCTCTTTTATATCTTTAAATGAATTACTTTTTTTTTTATTTAAACCACAATAATTAAAAATAAGAACCAGTAAAATAAATTTTACATGACGTATAATTTTATGACGTAAAATTATGTTGAAAAGAGATTTGTTAAATTTTCTCCAAAAGAGACTTCCTACCATAGTAGAAAATATCAACAATCAATAACTGACCACCAATTACGGAAAAGAGCTGCTCAACTGTGAAAACTCATCAACGAGATGTCTTCACTATGTTTCGCTATCTGCCATCTTACAGCAGCAGATTGTCCCGATTAAGGAAGAACAAAAGAAATAGTAAAAAGCGTAACAATTCAGCCCTCCTTGTTAGATACATTAACATTAAATTTGCCGCTTTTTCCGGTGACAAAATGTAATTATCAAATCATATATAGTCTAGTTATTTTTAGTTTTCTTTAATACTTTGTTGTCCGCATGTCTCGTAAAAATACTTCTATTCGTAAAATGTTGAAATGATTGATTGCACCAGAATTTAGAAACAAATTTATTCGAAAATAAGTAAAAGCTTTTCTTCGTGCATTTGATAAAAGGGAATTTTTCATTCCAAAATTCTGGTGCCAATGTAGCATATAAAGATTAACTCTTTCCGGCACAGTGGTCCCACTCCGGGCACACCTAATTTTAATTCCAAACTTGTATTCGACACCAAGAATATTTAATACAATTTTGTTTCTAGAAAGAAAGCTTAAAATAAGGAGTTCTTATTTTCTAAAAAAGTCGTTTGTAAATTCTGGTGTAAGTCAGTAATTTCTCATTTTACGAACAGACTTTGTCTGTGCCGGAAAAGGTTAAGATTAAGTTACTTTATATACGACACCACTGTGGTGTCGCCGGACGGCGAAGTGTTAATAAGTGAAGCAGGTAATCAATTTAACCCTTTCAAAACCAAATTAACTCTGTTGGTAGAATGTAGAAACGATTGAATGTCACTAGAATATAAGAAAAAAATTATCTGAAAGTATTTAATTAGGTGCTTTTCCTCACGACTTTTTCTACGGCAAAATTTTATTTAAAAATGTCTAAATTTGGCATTTAAGGATTAAAATTAAGCCGAATAAATATTTCTCACTGCCATAGAAAGGATTAAAGAAAATATATGTGTATTTTTCAATGCTATTTTTGACTGTAAATTGTTAATTTGTGTAACTATATTTCAAGTGTAAGTTTTTAAATTGTAATAAAATTTGGTGTTGTAGTAGTTTCAACCATAAGATGCAAAAAATATATATACCATGATTTGCCAATTTGCATGAACCATAACATGATACAATACTAGAAGTTTCTCCGTGATACAAAATATCCCCCGATACATTTTTCAAAAAGGCTTGATCAGACAGAACCCTCTGCTTAACACTTTGTATGAAACCGGCAATTTGTATGAAATTTTGATTTGAAATCAATAGAAGCTCCGCCCTCTTTTGAAAGTCTTTCATTAAATGGTTTTGTAGATACGTTTTTCAACTTTATACATAAGAAAATAACATTCAATGTACGGATTCAATATAAAACGTTTGACAATCTAAACAAATATTAACGACATAATATAAATGCATATTTTGTAAGATAAAAGCCACGCCCTTAGTCAATGATGCTTGTTGAAACAAACATGAGTTAACTCATGACCAGTCAACAATGTGTTACAGGTTAATAGGAAACACTAAGAGCAGCCAAATGTGAATCGAGATTCGAACCTGACTCATGTTAACCTGTAGCCCACTATAATCACTAGACAAGATAGGCGGATATATCTGTGCTCTAAAGCAACATATTGAAAGAAAATCGATCTATTTATTCTGATTGGCTGTTTAATAACTCCGTTTTTGGTGAAAGATAAAATCATTTGAAAGATTGAACTATGAAACAGATTTTTTGAAAGCTAAGAAGAACGATAATGTGGTTCATTTAGTTACTTTAGATCATGCAGCAGTTTAACTTTGAAGTAAAATTTTTAATAGTGAGGACTGAGGACTACATCAAACACACATTTCTCAGGGTTACAGAAATCTTGAATTATTTTATATTACATATTCTTTTTCCATGTTGTGTTTTGGGATAATCTGGTAAACGATATATATATATATGTGTGTGTGTGTGTGTGTGTGATTTAAATAAGGGTTACACATTTCATTTACAGAATTATTGTATTTAATTTCGGAACTTTTAAAATAAAAGTAAATATTAATTGAAAATAAGAAAGCCGAAACTATTATGAAAACATTTGATTTTCTCGAATTCGAAAATGGCAATTTTTTCCAATCTCTTTGTTTCAAAACGTTGAAGATCAAAATGGAGTACTGAAAAGCCGAATAGACTTGAAAGAACAAACCGATAAATCATCTTGTTTCAGTTGAATATAGCAGAAATACGAAATTTTGATAATCTGGGGTATTAAATAAAATTAATCAATTTATATTTAAAAAGAGGATAGAACGTGTGTTATGCAAGTATACCATATACTCAATGTAATAATTAAACACCCTTCATGATTTGAAAACATATAACATTGCATTAAAAACAAATAATATTATTTTTTTAAAAAATTGAAATTTATTACAAAATTTCCAAACGAACCGCACATGAGCATTCTATGTAATAATGGTAATATATTATTTAAAAGCGTTTCACTGTAAAATCCCTGTACTTAGTATATAAGACTCCTTTTTATCATGTACACTTTGTACTATAAGTATATATATATATATATATATATATATATATATATATATATATATATATATATATATATATATATATATATATATATATATATATATATATAATGTTCATGAAAATATTTAACACATTCAGTGCACCAACAGACTGCAGAACAATGATACCTGCAACAGATTTTAGTTTTTCAGCTTGTATGAAAATTTAAGAAAAATTACGTACACAATAAACATTTTCGGACTGTTTTGCTTAAAGAAACTCAAATAAAGCGACAAAAGTGGTTATTTCTATTTGCAAAATTAAAGTTGGTAATTATTTTTATAAGTAGACGAACTCCTATGACAGAGTAAACACCATATATTTATAAAGAAAATCTATTAGAAAGTTTTATCTTTTAACTTTACATTTATCAGAATTGAAGTTATTACATTAGGTCTATTCTATTTCACGTACAGTACTTTAAGTAAGTGATTCTACTATTCAATTAAAACTCCATTTTCGGTTCTCCTACGAACTTCTAGGATTTCGAATTTTAAATACCACTTGAGTTGGATTATTACATTTTGATGTTCTTTACTGTTCTCGAAAAACAATAGCCAACCATGCTGTATTTCGGATATAAAAAATTCGGATTAGTTAGCTTTATCTTAATTACTCTAAGAATTTCCTCATTCGTCTTTACAGCAATTCACCGGTATCTATTTCTACGAAATAATAAGTTTAAAATGTTTAGAAGAAAACGTTTGTTCTACGCAGTTGGCAGTTTGATCACTATGCGTTACTGCATTAGCACAATGTATTTTACAATAACGTAACGCTATTTAAACGCAATCTACTAAAAGTGTGAAACAATTTGACCTCTTGATAAGCACTTGACATATATTGTAAAAATAAATTTATAGAAATTTATCACTTTCGTTTCAAAAAGAAAAAAATTCCCACGGTTCTCGGTGCGACCAGAACATTTACTCATGAAAAGTTTAGATTAAGCAAAAATTTGTACTTGAAAATAGTGGTAGTAAACTATCTAGAGGGTTAGCAATTTTGCATTAGTGATGATGGCTTGATGATAATACAGTCGAAGCTCCTTAATTTGAACTCTCAGAGACAAAGAAAAAAATTCGAATTAACTGATTTTCGAAAAAGATATGACTGCCGTGCTATCTGTAAAAGAAAAAAAAAATCTAATTTTAGAAGATGTTATTTGAGAAAATAGCATTTGATTTCTTTAGCTGTCGGAGGCTCCATCAGAATAAAAAAAATTCAAAATATCAATTGCACACTTTACAGAATTTTCATTAAAACCTTTACGGAAGTAAGTTGATTCAACATGTGACGAATACCCATCTACAGAAGTATTTCAGCCTTTTTATAATTTTATTTATTTATTTATTTTGTTTATTTTTAAGAAATTGAATTTTTTTTAGCTCGAACTAAGCGATATGATAAAAAAAGTTCGAATTAACGAACTATCTACAATATTAGTTATAATGCAAAATTTTCTTGACTTTATGACTCGTATTGATCGAAAATTCGAATTATCGCGAGTTCAAATTAGTACTGAGAGTTCTAATTAATTATATATTTTTTGGATATGTAATTGACAGGAAATAAAGATGATCGTTCGTGTATGATGGGAAGCTCTTCTGAATTCCAGTTAAAAATCCAAAGGGATAATTGTCAAAATAAAAAAATATCTTTAACTAATTTATGTTTTTGTTTATTAGTTATGAATTTTTGTTTTATATCTTTAAATGAATTATTATCATTATCATTAGTATTTAGTTAAAACATAATAATTAAAAATGAGAACCAGGAAAAAAGCACCCTTTTAAAGACATAATTCTGCCACCTAAAAAATATCTTTAAAAAAATATTCTTTAATATAATCTCCTCCGACACCCAAACCAGGGTTGAACATTCTCACCATACAGGAAAATTTCTTTTTGAACAGTGTCCGACTACTAGCTGTGGAAATGATCCGCTCTAATTTGGAAAAGAGCCACCAACTGTTTTCACTGAGTTTCGCTATCTGCCGTCACAAAGCAGCAGATTGTCACGATATAGCCATGTCATATTATTTAGTAATAATTGTACAGCTAACCTTGTAAAATACAATATAACTAAATATGTTACTTTTTTGGTGGCAGATGTATTTATTCACTTCTATATTATGCTAGTTAATTGTACTATAATATACACTGGTGTGCAAAACTTAAGCAATAAACACAAATGTTAATTTCTGAACACCTGAGTACTCAAAAGGAAATTCTATAAACAGCAAATGTAGAAAATAGGTACTACCCTAACAGCACAGACAGTCGATGTGAAGTCTTCTTGACATCAAAAATGGTCACAATTGTCACAGTCACTACAATGAACAGAAATGTGATATCTTTCATTCGTCTCATTTTTACTCTCATTTGGTCACTCCACTGAACAGTCACCATGACTGCTGCTTTTTGACGAGTCACCAGGTGACTTTACAATGAAGTCATCTTTGACTCTCATGTGATTGTCATTTTGACACCCCATTGTAAAGTCATCCTGATAGCTGTTCTGTGACGAGTTCCCAAGTGACAGAAAATGATATCATCTGGTGACTTTTCTCAAAGAAGTGCAATAATGACTTTACAATAGAGTGTCGATCACTGGAAAGTCACCATGCGACTTCACTGTGACATTATTTGGCGACTCATCACAATGCAATGCTCACAATGACTTCACAATGACTTCAACTGACAGTGATTTGAGAATCATAAGATGGCTTTATTGTAATGTCACCTGGTGACCCATCACAAAGCGACAGTCACAGTGACTTTTCAGTGTTAACAATCATGTGAAGTAACGATAATGAGACAGTGAAATGTACCATATTTTGATTTACCGTAGCGATTGTGACACTTCTAACCATATGTGACGTCAAGGGGACTTCACATCGACTGGTCGTGTTGTTAGAGTAGTACCTCTTTTCTACACTTGCTCTTTATAGAATTTTCTTTTGAGTACTCGCGTGTTCAGAAATTAGCATTTTGTGTTTGTTTCTTAAGTTTTTCACACCATTGTAGTATACTATATATACTACTGCTATAATACTTTACTAGTATAGATGTACTATATTTTTACGATATTTTCATGCCATCAGGTTAATTGACTATTACTTACTGGCGCCGATTTCTGGCTATCGATTGTTGACGTTATGAGAATGCAAAAATTTCTCTGCACCACATTTTAGTTTTATTATAATTGCTAAAGTTGGTACTGGCAAATAAGGCAGAAAATTGGGACCCTAAAAAAAGCACCTTTCCGCACTTGGTAAAGTAAGAATTGCTATGCGGTATAACAATTTTAAAGAACTATAAACAATAAATAGGATGAGAAGACTAAAATGAGAAGAACATGTTATATTTAGAATATTATGTCATAAATACTTGAAAATCAATAACATTTTCACCTTGTCAAGATAGTGAAACTACATTATTTTTAGTTATGTAAAATTAGCGAGTTTTTTTCTTTAAAATAATAAAAAAAAAATTTGGAAATCCCTCAATTTTAATTCAAAACAATATTTTATACCAACTAGAGATGAGCAACATCGTTCCTATTACGAAATCGTTCAACGAAAGGAACGAGTTCTTTGGAGTCGTTCCGCAAAAAAGCACGATTTCGAAAGAAAAGGAACGATTCCGGAAAAAGGAACGATTCCGAGAAAAATGAACGATTCCGAAAAAAAAGGTTTTCGAGAAAAAGAAACGCTTTCGAGATAAAAATAACGATTTCAAGATAAAAGGGATAATTTTGAGAAAAAAGGAACAAATCTGGAAGTATTAGAACGAACATGAAACCCATAATATTAATAATACTAATTTATTTTCTTACGTATTCGTCCATTTTCTTACGCATCCATCCGCCTTATTTTTAAATTTTTGGGCAGATGATTTCGTTTTCAAGAGTTCATTTCATTGATGAGTGTGTGCAATTAATTAGCAATTATTTCGAGTTACCATAATACTACGAGGGAGTAATAAGTATACTCCCTGACTTTATGGTTTATGGCAGGGGTTCTCAAACTTTTAGACCGACGTACCACTAAATCGATATGCATACTTCCGCGTACCACCAGGTAACAAACGTAAAGCTAACATAGCAAAACCTGTCTAAAACGAAACATAATTTCTGTTTCCGTCATAGTAGGTGTTATAAAATTTATAAATGAATAATTACATTACTAAATTGACTGCTTTATAATAACATTCAAGTAAAAAGTAGTATCATCATTAAATTTTAATAATACATACAATATCAAAATACCGTATTTTGGTATAGTAAAAAAGTCACAATACTTAATGATATATTGGAGCACACTGATTCATATACTGTTGTAGTAGGCTAATGAAAAAGGTGGGCTTGTTTTATCAAGCACAACCAAAAACTTCCTCATTTCTGGCTCAATATTAGAAAATTTTAGTCATAAGTCAGATTCGATGTTTAGTTTATTCCTGTATTTGTTTTTGATATAACAAAAGGGGGGGGGGAAGCACATTCACAGAGATATGTTGTGCTAAACACGAACAGACTTTGACGATATTAGACGGTACTCTGATATTCTCGTCAGCGAAAATTCTGTGCCATCCATCCTTTTGAATGTGGATTCCAGTAATCCATCACAGGACAGGAGAGATGAATAAGTTCACTCCTTTTCTCTCTCGTGAGATACAGTGGCAGGGTGTCTAAAATGAGAAACGAATTTACAGAGCCCGATTAAGGTCATGTGGAGCTCAAACCCCAGTACCTTTTTGTAGTCAGTCTTAAACCAAGATAATACCCATAAATTTTTGGGGGGAGTATTCGGAGGTTATCGTTAGATATTATGATATGGTTACCAAGTTAATCGAAATCTTTTTTGGTTTTGGGAGAAATAATTGCAAAAATCTGCAGTAAACAATTTTATTTATTTTGGGGGCCCTAAGGCATGGTCTAGTCGGCCTCTGCATTAATCAGGCCTTGCGAATTTCTTATCTAAAGCTTAGTTAGCGCATTAAACATAGGCTCAATACAACCGTATTAATAATCTGCATATCTTTAAATGCGACAATAATGTCGCCCAGCAGGCGAACATTGCAAGTTTATTCATACATTTACCACCTCAATACATACAGTGGTGGCCAAAAGTGTGGATATTTTTTGAAAGTTTCATGTTTTTCAACTTTGTGTGCTTGTAGAATATATTAATTTTCACTTAAATACAAACGTTTATATATCAAAATTAAGGTTATTTAATGTAGAATTTAATAATAAAAACAATATTACAATATCTGTATTACAAAAAAAGTTATGCAACTAATAGTAAGATCTATCTTAGATTTGCATTTTTTTAAAGTGATACTTACACAATCAATACTTAGTAGGATAACCCTTATTTTTTAAGACAGCTTCACAGCGTCTTTTCATCGAGTGAATGAGTGTTGGAGTTCATCTTTCGTAATCACATGGTGCCAAGAATCAATTATAGCTTCAATAAGTTGTCTTTTATTGGATGGACATTTTTTTCGTACAAGAATTTTCAAACGTCGCCACAAATTTTCAATTTGATTGAAATCAGGGCTGTTTCCTGGCCATTGTAATATATCTATGTCTTTATTTTGAAACCATGTTTTGCATACTTTTGCTGTGTGGCATGGAGCTGAATCCTGCTGAAAAATAAATGGTGCGTTGTTGGGGAAGAGATCCTTGATGGAAGGTATCAATTTTGGTTCCAGAACAGTTTCGATGTATTTTTTGGCATTCAGGATGCCATCAATCACTTGAATTCGGCCCATACCATCTGAAGACATACATGCCCAAATCATGACATTTGTTGGTTTTTTTGTAGTTGCGTCAATGCAATCAGGATGAAGTGCTTCTCCTACTCTACGTCTCACGTATTTTCTACCATCACTACCAAAGAGCGATATTTTACTCTCATCGCTTCATATTACTTGCTTCCATTGATTTTCTGACCATTTAATGTGTTCTTTTGCCCACTTAACTCGTTTTTCGCGTTGCTTTTGATTTAAAAATGGTTTTTTCCTTGGAATTATAGCTTGTAGTCCAAATCCTGATAACCTTCTTCTTATTGTTCTTGAACTTACTGCAATACCCGCTGCATTCATTTCACATCTAATGGCACCTGATGAAATTTTTCTATCTTGAAGGCATAGCCGTTTAATTTTTCTATCGACAGTAGCACTTGTGCCTTTTTTTCGGCCTGATTTGGCCTTATTTTCCACAGATTTCGTTTTTTCATAACGTAAACAGAACTTTCGTACACCAGAACAAGTCACTGAACCACCAACTTGTCTTGCAATTTCAGCATAAGAGAGGCCATTTTCTCTCAATATGACAATTCGGCTTCTTTTTGTAGATGTCCAATTAGTTCTTCTTGTTGATGACATTGTTTAAAATTAGTTTAATTAAAAAAAACGGACTTTAAATATTCAAAACAGCAATACTCTATTTAATTGTACTAGTATGTATCATTCCGCAAAATATTTCCACAACAATAACTCTTTTACCATCCAAATAACCTAAACTATAGTTACAGACATTTGATTGATCCTCAGAACAGTGTTTGTGATTGGCTAGTACGCTTTTATTACAAAACACGTGCTTATTCAAAACGATTTGTTTTTGTTTGTTCTACTAAAATAAGCATAACCTTTTTTATAATACAAATATTGTAATACTGTTTTTATTATTAAATTCTACATTAAATTACCTTAAATTTGATATATAAACGTTTGTATTTAAGTGAAAATTAATATATTCTACAAGCACACAAAATTGAAAAACATGAAACTTTCAAAAACTGTCCAAACTTTTGGCCACCACTGTATGTACAATGCTTTACATCAAATCCGTACTGCATATGACCACAGTTTTTGTTTGATTTAAACAATCTTACTCTCTTGACCATTTTAAATAACCTTACTCTCTTAAAAACTGATTTCCATGAAATAGGAGGAAACTATAACACTTATTGTACAAGAGAAGAAAAATATTTCAATGAACACAATGAATAAATTTATGAATTTTGTTTGAAGTAAGACTTTTATTTCAACACCTCCTAGAAGCTCTTCTAGTACAAAGAGAACAATGGGTTATAAATTACACTTGGAATGTTATTTTGTTTTAACTCCTCCTACCCACACAAGCTCCTCCTACTTCCAAGCATTCAGACTTTACCTTCAGATAATTAAATGTATAAAACATTTTTAAAAACAGTTCTTCGGCTAATTAAAAATACTTCATTCATTCATCAATTTTACAATTTGGTCGTGTTTTTAATTCTGGAAAACTGATTGTATCATAAGCGTTGTGTGCAAATTTCAACAAGTCTACTATAACAAACATTTTTTGTAACAAAAAAATAATAATAAAATAAAAATAACTAGAAAAGGCGTTTACATATCCTAAATCGCGTTCGAAATTTTTTTGAAAATTTCCAAGTTAATAAAGACAAG
Source organism: Maratus michaelseni (assembly GCA_963931845.1). Classification (NCBI taxonomy): domain Eukaryota; kingdom Metazoa; phylum Arthropoda; class Arachnida; order Araneae; family Salticidae; genus Maratus; species Maratus michaelseni. The sequence continues at coordinate 22,044,164 of OZ007594.1, forward strand.
CCGTTTTCGATTCCATAATAATATGCTGCATTTTGTATTTTATTCCACGTACCAATATCGGAATTCTGTGTACCAGTAGCCACAGCTTCACGTACCAGTACTGGTACGCGTACCATAGTTTGAGAACCCCTGGTTTATGGCATTAAACTCAATTCCTCTTGAAAATTTACCCCTGGATGACCTTTCATTTACCGCTATAGTTTATCAAGGAAATTTTATTGTAGCTGTTTGTTTTGCCCACCAGGGTGGCGACCCATTCGATTTTTAGTGTAATCGGGTTTCCTCTTGAAAATATATCGTTGAATGAACCTCCATTTATACTATTAATTATTTTATGCCGGAATCTTTATTCTAGTTCTGATGTTTGGCCCCAGGGTCTACGCAATTTTAAGTCTTATAATTAGATCCCTCTTCAAAATCCACCCCAAGCTTACCAACCATTCATTTACATGTCAGTCCTCGGAACCGGCCGTTTTCTGAGTCACTCCATTTCGGTATGATTATTTGGAAATCGGTCATTTTCTTAGTCTGCCCATTTCTAATCAATTCCCAGGACTATCTCCTTTCAGTATTAAGTTCATGCGTGAATAGAATCTTTTATAAAATCAAATTCCGAAACCTGTCGATTTGGAAAAACATAATTCATTAAACGAATATTTAAGATTCTTAATATATAACAATGTCCTTTCTGACTGCATTATCAATGCACAGCCGAAACCAAAATGCCTGCACCTGAAATCGTAAAATTTTACCTGTTGCTTCCTGTTATGACATAAGCATCCATTAAAAAGGTGTTTTCTGAAATTCAACAGTTTGGTGAAAGTTTTTGAAAAGGTATACCAGTATACTTAAAGTTAGAAATTGCACATAATTAGAATTGTAGATATTGAGATAAGAAAAAAAATCATAACTACATAGTTCAATATGTTTCAATAACTGAACTAACTTTCGCCAACTTTATAGTTTGATACAACTACGATTTCAAATACACAAAATAAATAAGAAAATACAACATACGATACTCTTAAAAAAGATTTTGTTTCAAAAATATGAATATATAAAATTTGTTGATTTGGTGAAATTCTAAAATAATCCGCAACAAAAAAGAAGGCTAAAATGTTAGTACATCAAACAATTCAACAACAGTTTCATGATAGTAAAGAAAATTAACATCAATAATATAAAACAACTAGGACTGGTAATTTGTTTCTAATTTTTTTCTTTTATTGGTGTAAACAATTTTTTTAATCGATTTTATTTTCTAATAATTTTTGTTTAATAAGAATTACTGCTATATAATTCCAAAACTCTGTTAAACTTTCAATATGTGGAAAAAATCTGAAATACTGAATCAGTTCGAACCTGTTTGGGATAGTAAATTGATCTGCCAGTATCTTCGATGAGTTTGTTAATGTAGCTGTTATAGTTAGTTTACAGAAGCACACAAAAGCAAAAAACATTCAAAACTTATTATCACGATAACATCCGAAATATACTGAGCAAATTTAAACCGAATTAGGACAGTATATTGTTCTTGCAAGTATCTTGGAAGAATTCGTTAATCAAGTACTGTTTTGTTTCCCCTATGTGATCACCTAATGATAAAAACCAGCCCTGTTGAAAGCAAAGATAATAAAATGAACGAATACGTTTTTATTTTAGGTTGCCTGATTACAAGTCATTTTTGTTCAAATTTCGTTATTCGACATTTTCTTAATTTTTCTCAAATGCTCTTCATTTTTTACTTCTAAATTCGTTTTGTTTTCATTTTTGAAGAAACATGCCATTTTTTCTTTATTTTCAAAATCTGCGTAATCTGAATCATTCTTGAGGTTTTTAGAATTGTTACTTCGCTTAATTTGTTTCTTAAGTGTAATTACCAGTATCAATTAACGAAAGTAAATTTAATGAATACAGCTTAACATCTTTAAGAATTAAATTTTGAGAACTCGTTACAACATTCACTTGAGAACAATCATTCGAATTTTTTACATCTTTTGTTTTATCACACTGAAATGATTTGTGACCATACACATTGCAAGAAAAACAGAGGGGACCTTTATCTTTATTTCTACAGTCTATACTCACGTGATTTTTTTGGCCACAATTGTAACAGAACTTAACAGTACGATTTTTGGAATTCTGGGAATTAAATGATGACTCAGCATTATCAGGTGTAACTTTAAATTTAGGAACAAATTGTTCATTGTGTTTCGGTTTTTCATCTTGAAAATGGCGCTTATTCTTGAGAAAATCATGCCGAATTTTGTCGTAAATTTTTAACTTTTGTTTAAATTCCATGATAGTTTTACATTCATAAAGGATAGATTTCTGAAAAACAGAACCAGGGATACCTTTAATTATGTATGCATAAGAGCAGAATCTTCGATATTACCGCGGGAACCCAACTGCTTCATGATTAGAAAATATTCATCCAATGACTCATTTTCATTTAATTTTCGCGCATTTAAAATTTCATGTAACTCAGCAGAATTATATAATTCCCCAAATTCGGAAAGAAGCAACTCTTTCAACTTATTCCATGAATTTATGTGACTCTCTGTTTGAACTAATAATAGCGCTTTACCTCTTAAAGATCTTTTGGCGAATAAAAATTTATGCAGTTCAGACAAATTAAAAATATTAGCTACATCTTCAAAATCGGTTAACCATTTACGAATACTTTGAAAAGAACTGCCGTCGAACGGCGCAAGAACAGTTTCGATATCATGAAAATTTACAGTAGTACTTGGTAACACATTTTGAACTGGAAAATGCTTCTTAGGCGAATGAGAAAATTCTTCGTCAGTGCTTAAAACACTCGAACCCGGTACATTACTTTGATTATTTTCAACATTATCAGAATTTAACTCAGTATCAGATTCTGCGCCACTTTCGTTTTGTAAGATATTAGCCTGTAGCAATGTTAAGTCTGAAAGATACGTAATTAAACGTGTAGCAATGTCAACTAAATTTCCCTCGCTATCAACACAGAGTAGATTGCATAAAGTAATTAAATCATTCAAAGAAAATTCGGCTTTAATTTTATCGACTTTCTGAAACTCATCCGAATCTGTGACAAGATTAAAACAGGTAAATTCCCGTATTCTTTTCCTATTCGAACGATCTCCGTCATTATCATATAAAAATCGATGGAAAAGTTTAATCTTATTTGTTTTTTCAATCTTTAAAACAGTTTCCAGTTCAGCTATTTCCACTAGTTTCATGATTAATTTTGAAATATACAAAAGAAAGAGAAGAAGAAAAAAAATGAACTCACCGCAAAAATATATCCTTTAGATAGAATGAAGAAAATATAATTCTCCGTCGGCACGTCATATAAGAACAAAGGCTGCTTCAGTCTCTCTTTATTATTTTTTCTTTTCCTTTATCGTAGAACAAATTCTGCGTCGTCATTTTAGCACTGTAAATTATCTGGCTTTCGTCATCTTGAATGCTGGTTTAGGAAAACATTCTTCTAGAATTCCAAGTGGCGTCGCATTTGTCTAGGGGATTTTATTCCGTTTACTCAGAATTCAACCGGCGAGCTCCCCATGTAAATATGAAGAGTTATTCAATAAAGATGATTACTTTCAATAAAAGAAGACACTTTAAATTAATTAAGATGTTATATTAAACTATTTACACTACTATGTACAAAAATATAATAATAAGCTCTAATCGTCGTTCCAATACATCTTCTCTATTACCCTTCTGTTATACTTCGTTTAGCTACAGTCACTACGTATTGTTCCTTCCGAATCAACTCGTTCTCTGATTCTGGCGGGAAGTTTTTCCGCTGAAGCCTTGGTGGCGCTGTCGTCTGTTCTTATCAAAAGAAGGCGGCGCTGTTGTCCACCGCGCTAGAACTCTGCTTGGATGTACTGTTGCCATTCTGACATATATATAAAACTACACCTTGCACTCTTTAGCAATCAATAATTAAATAAAAAGAAAAGTGCCCTGTTAAACTGATAGCATTGAGCTCACAGGCTATTCACACTAATTGTATGTTATACTCTAATTTCAAAGAATAATGCCCTCGAAAAAGAAATTTCCTTCCTTTATACCTAAACAATGAACTCCAAAACTAATCAGGAAAGCGCCTTATCCCAATGTACCTATAAACAAAATTTGAATCAAATCAGATAATTCTGCACGAAAAACCCATTTATATAAAATAAGGGGGGATTAGTCTCTCGTACCCCCTTTATACTTAACCATGAACCCCCAAAACTAATCAGGGAAGCGCCTTATAACAATGAATCTATAAACAAAACTTTAATCAAACCGGATAATTTGGAATGAAAAACCCATTTATCTAAATTAAGGGGGATTAGCCCCCCCCCATCCCCCTTTATACGTAACCAATGAACCCCCAAAATTAATCAGGGAAGTGCCTTATCCCAATGCACCTTTAAATAAAATTTGAATCAAGTCGGGTAATTCTGCACGAAAAACCCATCTATATAAATTAAGGGGGGATTAGTCCCCCGTTCCCCCTTTATACTTAACCAATGAACCCCCAAAACTAATCAGGGAAGCGCCTTTTCACTATAAACCTATAACCAAAATTTGAAGCAAAACGGATATTTCTATCAAGAGTTATCGCGTTACGTACATAGGTACATAAATACATACGTACATACATACGTACATACAGAACCGGCGGGCACATTAGCTCTCAGGCTTTGATAGTCTGTGAGCTAAAAATAAATAAGCGTAATAGTGCTGCTCCATTTTTTTTTGGCAAAATATAAAAATGTTTATTAATATGTATACACGTATCCAATTATACAATTACATTAGCACTAGTTAAAGAAAAACATGAATGTGTTTACTCTAAATTATGTTTTTTTTTTTTTTTTTTGTTTTTTTACTATATATTTTTACTATATACAGGGTGTGTATTTTAAGTAATGAGAATAAGTCCGCAAAAAATAATTTATTAGAGATATCGCTACAAAACTTTAGTAGTCTGATTACTTAAAATACAAACCCTGTACTATATACTATATACATTTTTACTGTATACATATATTATAAAACTAGTTTAATGTAATCTTAACATAAATCTATAAACAGAAAAAGAATTAAATGCGTAGATTTACATATATGTCACAGTGTTGGAAAATGCCTGCTAATCCATATGTAGCTCGTAATTTTTCTTTCCCGTTTTCATACTCAAAACGGCCATAAGGGTAGCGAACAGCGGTTACATTATTTGAATTCCACCCACTACTCTTACTGTTATATTATTATTATTATTATTAAACATGTTTTTTTTTATCTTTATTATATGAATTTTAAGAAAGAATTGAAAACGTTTTGCAAAAATTCCTTGTTCAAATAGGTTTTCCTTTATGTATCCACTGTAAGTTGATTAAAACTATCTACGAGAGTTCCGAGATCTTTTGAAACATCTTTTAAGGAGAGAAAAATAAGACTCTAAATTAAAGAAACAAAGTGGTACTGTGCTCAAAAATGCTCTTATTAAGTAGATTTTGTAAGAAATACTACCTATTACATTCTCCCCTAAGTTGGAATTTTTGAAAAGTTTTAGCAGATCTACGCCGATCATGACTCCCAGAACCCAAAACCACCCCTAGTTCTAACTTTTACATATCTATCTATGTTTCTACCTATGTCACTTTTTTATGGACACGATAACTTCAATAATTCGGCCCAAATTTCTTGCAAACGGATACATAAAATCAAGGGGCATAAAATCTTAGTCAAGTTCGTTAATGGGAAAATCGAACCAAAGGGGGGGGGGGTTCTGTTTGTGAAAACAGAAAAAACCTCACAACTTCTTAATTATTATACGTATCGAATCCATTTAAAGTTATTATTAATTCTAGGTAAAGGGCCGAAAATTTATGTAGGACACATTTTTTATATCATTAAAAATGGCCGCAGGGGCGGGGGTTTCAGAAGAAAAAAATTCATAACTTCGTCCATTCACAAGATATCAAATCCGCTTACATTTATTATAAATCTTTTTAATATTATCTAAAACTTTAATATTGACAAGTTTTTTATATCACCAACCATTATAGCAAAATAAATAAATAAATAAATAAAAATAAATAAATAATAAAAAATCCCTGCCGGCTCCGCCTGCAGACAAGTTCAGTTTCGAAGTGGGCGCTCCCAACTGCAGCATCATAACAAAAAGGTCCTTTCTTCCGCAATTCCCAACAAACATGAGCCCCACGGTCTGCGTCTTCGAAAACTACCTGTGCCTGTAGGCCAAGCCGTCAGGGATTTTTTTTTTTTTTAATTTTTCTTTTGACAGAGAGGATCCTCAAATTAAAATTCTACTTGATGAAAAAATATGAAGCAGTGAAATATACACGAAAGTGTGTAACTATGCATTTATTAAAATTGATCGAAAATCAGTTCCTTCAGATCAAAAAATCAGTTATTAACTGATTAAAATGCAATTGTTTAGGACATAGCGATGTATTTCTTATATTATTCAAAACTGTTTCTAATCAGATTTAAAATATATATACATTTCCCACTATTATTTAAACAAGAATATACTTTACATTATTTTTTTTCTTCCTGATCAGTTTAGCACAAAATGTTTCGATAGCAATGTAATTAAGTCGCAGATGATAAGTACATAGCTAAATAATAGACAATATTTTAATTGAAGTACAATAATATACTTCTATTTAACTTCAGATAAATTTAAGAGAAAGTAATACACAGTAGTTTATTAAACAATCGCTCCCCCCCCCCCCCCTCGGCACTTCTCTCTCTCTCTTTTTTACTTTTTTTTTTATCACGTACACATTAAAAGGATTTCTTGGCCAGAAACTCCGCTTTAACCCTTCTTTGCATTGTGATGGAAATTTCCATCACTGTTTATTTAACTTTTAATAAATAAATCAATTTCTTCGCCACCACTATATTTATATAGAAATATTAATGTAGCAAATTCTCCGAGAACTATGTTGCTGAACAAAGTTAAAAATCTATCTTAAAATTTCTGGTGTCTAATATTTAATATATGTATAAAAAAAATAATTGTAAAAGAAAAACTCTAGCAAAGAAGGGTTAATAGAATCAAAATCTGCTATTTTAAAATAAAATAGCGTATTTTAATTTATTAAAACTGACCAGTCTACAAGAACAAAGACCGATTCCAAGGACTCGATCTTTTCGGAGTCTGTACATTCTGTACCGATTCCGAGAAATCGAGCCTTTTTAGAATCGATATATTTTGGACCGATTCCTAGGAATCGTTCCTTTTCGGAATCGCTACATTTTGGACTAAATCCGAGGAATCGGTCCTTTTCAGAGTCGGTACATTCTGGATCGATTCCGAGGTATCGATTCTTTTCGGAGTTTATTCCGAGAACTCGGTCCTTTTCGGAGTCAGTACATTCTGGACCGATTCCGAGAAATCGGTCCTTTTAGGATTCGATATATTTCGGACCGAATCCGAGGAATCGTTCCAAAAAGGACCGATTCCCTTTTAAAGACTGGAATCGTTCCTTCAATTTCACTGCCGGAGTCGTTCCTTTGAAATCGTTCCTTGACAAATGACACATCTCTAGTATACATATTCCATAACACTAAAGATGTGGAACATTACACAACCAAGAAATCAAAATACTGTAAGTAATACGCATGCGGATTACATGCATTAACTCGAAAATTTCATTTGAAAGCAACACGACAAAATATTTTTCTAGCCCCAAAAACCAAAAGTTAAAAAAAAAAAAAAAAAAAAAATCAATGACATTACACACCGTAGAATAATTTGCGGCTATTTTTCTACTTTTAGACATTTTAAATGAAGCACTGGACGCTAATAATTTATGTCTGTAGCACACATAGATAAGGATTGTGAAAGTTCTAACAAAATATATAAATAAATAAATAAATAATATATTTTTAATCTATTGAACATAATGTCACAGTTTCTCGAAAACATTTTTTTAATAAAAGAAAATAATAAATAAATAAATTTATGACATGTTTTATCCTTTTAAGACAGCTTTAAAAAAGAGAGAAAAACGAATTGTACAAAAGAAAATTCGCTGTTCAAGAGCACGAAAATTTTGAAATAATCACAAAATCATTTTACAAATCAAAGCGCTATTTTTTTTTAAATTCAAATTCTTTGAAATCGATCAGCGTTCTTCATTTTCTAATAAATGCATTGCATCTTCAATTAAAACAGATTGCTCCCCATTGTAGGGATGAGAATCATCTGTATATTGACACCTGTATATTGATTAAGATTTCCGCTTTTGCTAAAATATTATTTAATACCCCCCTTCCTCCGAAATTCCTACCCCCTCTTTCACACCACATAAAATTAAAATTCGATAAAACGTTAATGAAAAAAAAATAGGTTTGTTATTTTGCTGCAAAATAAGTTGTTTACGTTGCGCCAAAGTTATCGATTGAGTGGACAGTATTACGAAAATATGTAATGCATTGATGCAAATAATGAAAAGAGTACCTAAATTACTAAAATGTTTATATACATATTTACATTACATTAGGTTAAATCCAACGTGCTGACACCATAATCAGTTTCGAACACTATCATAATGAATGAGTGGACAATACCACTTGAAGAACATAACTTGGTTATTCTTACGATCATTAATAAATAACATAACTATACTATCCTTACTATGATAAAGAAATGACTTCTTATTGCGATATTTAATGACCCCATAGTCATTTTAGCTAATAAAATAGCTCCATTTTGCGGTTTATTCTATTTTGAATTATTCGTGTGAATATCACAACAAATGCGGGAGAGACTAACTGTTGCCATGCGCCAAAAACAAAATTATGAAAAAAATACGCTAAAGTCGTCTGCAAGACCAAGGGAAACCGTAACATACCGACCCCCGTTGACATGTGTCAACATTAATAATAATAATAATAATAATACCTATTTAAAACTTAAACATAATAAGAATTACTTTTTAAAACAATGTGCATTACTGTTAGGAACATTACAAATATACAATCCTCAAACACTTCGCATACAATACGTTCAAAATATAAGAAATTTATACTTGATAATACAACAGCCATTAAACTTGAATATAGTACAAAGAGCAAATATCAAAATACACTTTAAAAAATTGCTAACACCTATCGTAAATTTAGCTGAGTCCATGATATTTAAGGAAAGAAAATACTAGATTAATAAATGAAATGGTTATATACTATAATGGATACTAATTGTTATCCTCTATGGGCAGAGGGCAAACTTTTGAAATTGCTCTGGTGACTGTATCTAATTCTGTTTTAATTTCCAACACTCTGACCTTTTTATCCACACCTGGTATTACTTTAATAACTCGGCCCAAAACCCATTTACCAGGGGGTAAATTCTCTTCTTTTAGAATGACCATACATCCTTCCTTTCTCAACTAACCATTTCGAACGTTACTGCAAATGACACAAATAATCAGTTTTCCATTTTTTCCAAATGATTTGAGTCAATTTCGTTATGGTCTGCCAATTAGATAACCTATTTTCATTCACTTTTGTTAAATCGGGCTCGGTTATTAAAGTGATTGGGCGACCGAACAAAAAATGGGCAGGGGTCAGGACTTCAATTCTATTCGGATCAGACGATAAAGGTAGTAAAGGACGAGAATTTAAAATCCCTTCTATTTCTGCGGTTAGAGTCCAAAATTCTTCGAGGGTTACTCGTGAATTGACTAAAGTTCTTTTAAGATGATATTTAAATGTTTTTACCCCTGTTTCCCATAATCCACCAAAATTGGATGAGCGAGGGGGTATAAATTTCCAATTAATAGCCTCAGAGGCCAAATAATTAGCTAATACGTCATCAGGTTTACATACCAGGGCATATAATTTCTTTAATTCAGAATTGGCACCTACAAAGGTAATTCCATTGTATGTCATGATAGTTGAGCTTTTCCCTCTTCGGGCAAAAAATCGTCTAAGAGTTGCAATAAATGATTCAGATTTTAAATCTGTGACTATATCTAGATGGATTGCTTTGGTGGCGAGACAAATAAACAGTGCTACATAAATTTTATTGTAATTTCCTTTTCTTTGGTTTTTATACTTAATGATAAAAGGTCCACAGAAATCAATTGCGCAATTTTGAAATGGCAGGCTAGGATTGACCCTTTCTGACGGCAAATTTCCCATTATTTGATTTGCCCCTATTGGTTTGTTTCGAAAACAGGTGACACATTTATGAACTATCTTTCGGGCTAGAGATCTACCATGGATGACCCAATAATTTTGCCTAACATGGTGTAACAACGATTGTGCCCGAGATGAAAAAACTTCTGATGAAAATATTCAAAAATCATTTCACTCAACTTATGGTTGTTAGGCAACAATATAGGATGTTTTTTATTGTACGTCAGATTGGAATTTTGTAAACGACCTCCTACTCAAATAAGTCCTTCAGAATCTAAGTATGGGTTTAAAAATTTTAATTTGCTGTTACCTGACAGATTCCTCTGGTTGGTCAAATTTTTTATATCCTCAGCAAAGGCTATATACTGTACCTGTTGGATTAGATACCTCTCTCCCTTTTTTAATTCTGACGAGGATAATGGCCCAAATAATTTGCTGCCTTCATTTCTACAATTAAGAAGAAAAAAAAATTTAACTGCAAATTCTGATTAATTTAAGAAAATTATTAGTTATTGAAAAAAGTTTAAAGTCGTTATAATTTAATGGATCTACTAATTTTAAAAGTCCAGAAATGTTTATAGTGTCCACTATATGTGTTTCAGAAGGAACATCTTTCATTTCTTTTAACATAAGACCCTGGTCCTCTGATGATAGCTGAGTTATTTCAGGGTCAGGAACACTAAACTGTAGAGTGAGAAAAGTAGGTCCATGCCACCACAGTTCATGGCTAGCTAATTCAGTTGCGTTCAGACCTCGTGATATTGGATCAGCGGGATTGCTGCTCGATGGGATGTATTTCCAATGAATGTTCTGTGTGTAATCTTGAATCTTGGCAACCCGATTACTGACAAATGTTTTTAACTTCCATGGTGGGGTCTGAATCCATGCTAATGCTATTTGTGAATCCGTATACAAATAGATGTGGTGAATGTCAAGTTTTAAGGCTTTTAAGATTCTGAAGACTAATTTTGATAACAGGAGACAAGCAGAGAGCTCAAGGCGGGATATGGTAATAGTTTTCAAAGGAGCGATTTGTGATTTGCTACTAATTAAATTACAGGAAGTGTTAGCATGATTTGAACTTCCGATGTAAACAGCTGCTCCAAAGGCAATGGACGAAGCGTTGGCAAAACCATGCAGCTCTATATGTTGTGCACAAGGACTCAGAATATATCGGCTAATCTCAAGCTTTTCGATAGATTTTAAGGATTTGGTAAATTGAACCCAGGACTGAGATATTGAATCAGGAAGAGGATCATTCCAATCAAGTTTGATTTTCCACAATTCCTGCATGAAACCCTTAGCCCTTGTCATAACTGGTCCGATAAGACCAAGGGGATCAAATAGGCGAGCTATATCCGAAAGGACACTCCTTTTCGTCAACTTCTTTGGCTGGTCAAATTTTACCTTGAATGTAAATACATCTAATCCAGGATTCCATATGCTCCATTTTGCGGTTTATTCTATTTTGAATTATTCGTGCGAATATCTCAACAAATGTGGGAGAGACTAACTGTTGCCATGCGGCGAAAACAAAATTATGAAAGAATGCGCTAAAGTCGTCTGCAAGACCAAGGGAAGCCGCAACATAAGTAATCATCTAAATTGCCCCTCCCCCTTCCGCGAAATTTTTGCTTCCGTCATTGACCCTCCCGGCACATAAAGTTTAAAATTTTAAAACTCTAAATCTTTTCGAAAAATTTTCTGCCTTACATGTAGTAATGATAAATAATCATTCTTTCAAATGCCTTCTCCGAATTTACGATTTCCTCCCGCTCTCCATATCCTCAGCAGCCCCCCATGCAGAACTTAAATTCTTTAAAACTTTTAATTTTTTAGGAAAATTTTTGCTCAATTTCTTATTTTAACAGTAAAAATAAACAGTCCATCTTTAAACTCCCCCCTCACACCCCTATAGTTTAATCTTTAAAATGCTTTTATATTTTTGAATTATTCTGCCCCATTATTTATTTTGAAGTAACGACCTCCTGCTCCAACATGCTCATACACACCTTCCCACATTGCTGTCGAAATACACAAGTTTAAAGTAAAATTAAAAATTTAAATTGTACTTAAAGTTTAAAAACTGCAGTTATTCGACTTATAATTTTCTTTTAGCTCTGATAATTGTAAATTAATTTTAAACACTTTCTTTTAATAACCGATTGCCTATTTTGCTGTATCATAGCGGGCTGCAAACGCAAAGGTATTTGTATAACAATCGACTTTAATCAAGTATTTTAGTGTTACACACATATAATAATATTTTTTCATGAGTATATATTTTTAGATGTACAGGGTGATTATAATTAAAGTTTAAGTTTTAAAACGCTATAAAAAACGAACCACTGATTAGAATGACGTCAAAATTGAACGGCGTATTATTGAAGAAGGGGGAAAGAACATGAACAACAACAAAAAAAGTTCCAAATTTTAGTGACAGATGGCACTGTAAGCGTCAGAAGATCTAAATTAAAATACCTGGCACGGCCATTTCAGGTGTTTATAAAAGCGTTGGGTAAACGGCGTTTCCTGATTTCGCGTCTCAGACGTTCGCCATGAGATTCTCAATGAAGGACCGCGCTCTGCTTGTAAAGCTTTATTACAAGAACGGTGATTCTGCACCAGTAGCTCTGCAGAAGTTCAGGACCCTCGAGGGTATGATAAAATGCGTTCAACCGATGACTGTCATGGGTCTGGTGAAAATGATGAAAAAATTCGAAAATAGCAGGTTCGTTTGATGTGCAGTCTGGTAGAGGAAGGAAAAGATGTGATTCGGCGGTAGTTAAAGAAGTGGCCACAGCAGTTCAGGAGGAGTCTAGCTGTGGTGTGCAACCATGTAGTGCACGCAGAATTGAACGAACATTGGACAGGTCTGTGAGCACGGTGCATAACATTCTACGAAACATCCTGCAATGCTATCCGTACAAAATTTGCCATGTGCAGGAGTTGTTTCCTTCTGATCTGCCAGCAAGAGAGGGTTTTGCTTTGGAATTTTTTGCTCGCATGGAAGTGGACAATGATTGGCCGTGGAAAATTCTGTGGAAAGACGAAGATCATTTCCATCTGACGGGATATGTCAATAAACAGAATTGCCGAATATGGGCAACAGAAAATCCACTCGCAACGAACCCAGTACCACTTCATCCTGCAAAGGTCACTGTGTGGTGCGGATTTATCGCATCATTTATCGTAGGGCCATATTTTTTCGAGGAGACGAGTGCTTTCGGTCCTGTTACCGTTACCCTCAATGGTCAGTGCTATGAGTCTCTTTTGCGTAATGACGTCATTCCAGCTCTGCAGCAGCATGTATGTCTGGAGAGTATCATTTTTATGCAAGATGGCGCTCCTCCGCATATTGCAAATCGAGTGAAGCAGTTGTTGAGGCGGCATTTTGGAAATGCCAGAATTATCAGTCATCATTTCCCTACATCCTGGCCGGCCCGTTCACCTGATCTTAATCCATGTAATTTCTGGCTGTGGGGTTATCTGAAAGATGTTGTGTTCAGTACTTCGATTGCCAACATAGCTGAATTGAAGACACGCATTGCACAACACATTCGGAACTTGACCCCGGTGACACTTTGATTGGTTGTGGAACATGCTATTTCCCGATTTAATCTTGTTGCACACAACGGTGGACAGCATATTAAACATGTTTTGCGCCAGTCTCGCGAAACTTAAAAACCGATTGGGTGGATGCTTTTTATGCGGTTTCTGGCCTCAGGACAATTAAAAATCAATTTTTACTATGCGATGTGATACGACCTTGCCGTGGTGAATGGACTTACGTAACTAACAGTATCACACTTGTACAGCCATGCACACTGAACAGTACAGTTGGTTTTTCGTGTAACTTACGTCTTCGCCGTTGTTTTACGATTTGTCATAGTCGAAATTCGGACGCTTACAGCGCCATCTGTCGCTAAAATTTGGAACTGTTTTTTTTTGTTCTTGTTCTTTCCCCCTTCAATAATACGCCGTCCAATTTTGACGTCATTCTAATCAGTGGTTCGTTTTTCAGAGTGTTTTGAAACTTAAACTTTAATTATAATCACCCTATATAATACCTACCAACCGCATGCTTTTAATTCGCAATAAACTTCCCTAAAATTTTTATGAAATATTCCTAAACTTTCTCAAAGAGAATTTAAAATTTTTGCTGCTACACGGAACTTAATTCAAGATAGGAATTCAATTTTTCAATATTTCCAATCTAATTATTTTTCTTTTTTCAAAAAATCATTTTTAGTCCGTACAAGCACAATTGTTTACTTTACACGTAATTACTTCTGTTAAAGAACGTCTAATAACCATACAAGCAGCATGCAACTGCTTTAAATCACTGTCCAATAATTCCCCTTTCTTTTTTCCGAAAATTATTTATCTTCCTGGCAACATCCCTAAAGTACCAATCTCTGAATGCCTAGCCTCACCAGGAAACCACGCCATAGTGTAATAATGCAAAAAAGCAGCAATCGAAAGATCATAGTGAAATGTGTTTTTTAACACATAAATCATTTGCCCTCATCTCTTCGTTATCGAGATATAAAATCTTAAAGTTTGCTAATTTATTTGTTCAATTTAGGGAGAAAAGGCGTGGCTCTGATTCAGAAATTTTAATAATCCGATTAATATAATATAGAAAACATATTTAGATATAGTCAGGGCTTAATTTCTAAGAAAAAAAGTACCGGAGCCCTAATATTCAGCAGTACTAACATCCGTAGTGTAGCCCCGCCCCCCTGTCACTCCAATCTGCATATTTATATTTCATATATTATTTTCAAAATTTAACCCCTTAATCGTCGCGCCCGATACATTCACGGGCAGTATAATCTACTTTTTAACACTTTCCAACCTAGTTGAAAAGTGTTTATGACATCGGTTTGTCTGGCCGGATGGCCGTCTAGCCGTCTGTCCGTGCTCTAACTCCCGTAAATATGCTCGGATTGCTCTGCAATTTATATATGTTATTATCGTTATCTATAGCATGTTCCGTATTTCAACGGAAGTGTGTAGCACTTATAGTTTTTTTACAAGGACACTCAAAAGAATTCCGTTACATTGCGGTCTATGGGGAAAAATCATTGGCGGTTTATTTAAATAATGTTTTACTATTTTAAACGCATTGAAATTTATATATATCACTAAGGTGCACTAGAAGAAGCTTAATATGGAATAGGGTGTGCATAGCACTTATAGTTACTTTACAGGGACAGTCAAAAGAATTCCGTAAAATTACGTCTATGGAGAAAAATCGTCTGCGGTTTATTTAAATAATGTTTCACTATTTTAAACGCATTGAAATTTATATATATCACTAAGGTGCATGACAAGAGGCTTACTACAGAATATTGTGTGTATAGCAGTCATCGTTCATTTACAGGGACACACAAAAGAATTCTCTACTGTCTGTTAAGAATAATTCCTGGAAGTGCGTTTTAAGTTACTGAACGCGATTTTAATTTTAACTCGCTTTTTGTCTATTACGTGGTGTGTATAAATTCTGTAGATCCTATACAGGGAAGCACAAAAGTCTCGAACACATTTCTGTTTATTGACAGAAACTCCAGACTTAGAATTTTAAACTGTGCTACACGTTTCCTAACTGAACTAAAATTTAGCATCCTATGTAGTATATATACAAACCTATAGATCCTATACAGGACTGAATAAAAGTATTCGGATATTTTTCCGAATATTGTATATGTTGGAAATTCCTGAAATTATGTTTTTAAATATGTTATGCGTTTTCCAAATTGTTTACTTAGATGTTATCTTTTAGATTATTAAACGGTATGATTTGCAAAATTATTTTGGAAGCTTTGGTAAGTGTTAAATAATCTATGCTTGACGCATGATTTTTCGTTCTTGTTTAAAATTCAGATTGTTTGATTCCCACCAGTTTTTTAAAATATTGTAATTGGCTTTATGCTCGCATTATTTTATCTGCCATTAAGTAATACGATATTTCTACTTAAAAAATTTGGTGGCAATCAAGCAATCTGAATTTTAAGGAAGTAGCCTACGCTTAAAGGGTGCGACGATTAAGGGGTTAAAGAATTGTTTTTTTCTTCAGCGAAATAAAAGTTTTAAATACATCTATCTGCGTATACTTAGCTATCAACTATTTCACCTTTTAGTTATTACTACTTCCAAACAGAAACCTTAGCCTAATCTTAATGCTAATTAATCGCAGAATTATGTGATTAAATAAACTCCGGATTATGATTCGGAAATAGTGTTAACACAAACAATGAATAGTTCGCAGCTGTGCAGAATAGAAAAAGACTATTTCTGTTTACTCTTTATTCTAATCAAAATAGCATTAAAACAATCTGAAATGGAAATAAATAAAATTTTGAATTTAAGACATCAGATTGAGCTCGAGCCTGCCCAAAACCCGAATCGAGCCTGTTTCATCTCCATCTCTTACGTGAGCGACACATTACGTCACTTATAAGTGTTTTGATACAAAAGAAGGCAAAAGATTGGAGATGGGAGGAAAAGGAAAAGGTAATTTAGGATTCGTTTTGCGGAAGCGCTATTGCACTGGGCTCCGGAGAGCACTGTTTATGAGCTCCGGTAAATTCTGGTCAATATTTAAATATTTACTAAAAACGGAGAAGTACCGGAGCTGAGCTCCGGTGGGCTCCGGCGCAAATTAAGCCCTGGATATAGTAATATAAAAATGAAAGAAACTCGCAAAAAATGCTATTGGCAAATATAGTACTGAACCAAAAGAATTATTGAAGCAAAGAAAATGTGTCACCAAGAACATTTCATGTACTTAATTCTAGTGCAATGATTACATAGTCCACTTCCTGCGAAAAACAAAATTTCAAGGGCGTTTCAAATGGAAATGGCCTAGTTTACACTAACCCAGACTTGTACCAAGCATACCGAATCATGTTGGAGTATTGCGACGCACTAAACTGGAAATGGACAAGTAACCGGAGTTTGTTGATTTTGTTACGTTGAAAACGTAATAACTCCTCCTTCCTTCCTATTAAATCAATAAATTAGCAGATTTTAAGACTTTATATCTCGATGACAGGGAGACGAGGGCAAATGATTTATGCGTCAAAAAACACGTTTAACCATGCTCATTCGATTGCTGTTTATATAGATCATTTTTGTTATTACACTAACGGCGTGGTTTCCTGGTCATATTTAAGCAGCATACAGCAAAGAACATACACTACTTCATCCCCCACTTAATTGTTTTTTTTCTGTGTTCCTTGCTCCGCTTCACCCACTTTACCATTTTGGAATCATAGCGTTCTCAGATGGTTTTAATTTTTCCCCTACACTGTCAAAGTAAAATTTCATAGATTTCAAGTTACGTGACTTGGGAAGAATATGGTATTTTGATGGGCTATTACTGTTTTATATGACAATGAACATGTTGAACATGTAAAAAAAAAAGCAGATGGCCGAAACTAAAGTGATTTTGTTCACATAAATGTCTACAAATTTATTGGTAAAAATACATAAACAGAAGAATAGGCAAGGTTCATAGGGGGAAAATCGAAATAATGTGTAGCTCTGCTCTAAATCCATTCCCTTTTTACTTTTTTAGTATGTTTTATATATATTTGTAAATGTTTACGTGTGATACCCATCGCACAACTTGAAGCTAAATAAATATACATGACATGATCAACCAAAAGAAATATTTAACACACACATATATAACAAATATGTTTAAAAAAAAATAAAAACATAGTTTTCACACTATGAGGTATGGGAATGTTTTCAACTTATTAAGAATATATATCGTTTTTTACACTATTTTTCACTGAAAAAAATTG
Source organism: Maratus michaelseni (assembly GCA_963931845.1). NCBI lineage: Eukaryota > Metazoa > Arthropoda > Arachnida > Araneae > Salticidae > Maratus > Maratus michaelseni. Next base: position 22,062,148 of record OZ007594.1, read on the forward strand.
TAAAAAACCCGCCAAATAAAAATTCTTTAGCATCTCTAAAACATATTTTAAATTTAGGAAGTTCAGTGCAATGATTTTTAAGAAAAGAGACTTTTTGCAATATTGATGCTCCGTAAACTTTATATAGCTAGATCTTCTGCACTGATGCTTTTATTCTGAACGAATGCATATAATGACTATGGGCGGAGTACACATGTAACAAAAACATATTATTAGGTTTCTGCCGTATAATCCGTAAACTAATACTGATTGCTTGATATTTTGGGAAATTTATTGTTCACTAAAGGTTAATTTCTGTTAAAACAAAATCAGCAAATTAGGTTAAATGCATGGATATTCTTTGAACAAATTTTACACATTCTTAAACGACATCGCCCTTTTTTCTTCTCAGAGAGTCCTTGACTGTTGTAAATCTCTTTTAAAATTATTTGCGATAAGAATCTAACTATAATAATAATAATAATACAAACCCTTGAATAAAGGAGAAAACAAAAATTGCTTACTTTGGGAGAAATGCTCGCTATTATTATGACAAATGCTTAAAAACTATAGAATAAAATTTCTTTATAGGATCAAGATGTTTACATTTTAGCAGATTTTTTTCATCTAACATTCTTCTGTTTTACATACATTATACATAGTAATATACTTCATCACGAGTATAATTATAACGAATTCTCCCTATGTACGTATGAAGCAACTCTGTTAACCAAAGAGTTGCTTGAAGACAATTTCTCCCATTCTTTTACTTCCTTCTTCCATGTTCATTCATCCCACACATCACATTTATAACTTTCTCACGTTCAGTGTTAAATTCAGGGGGTGACCTGGGGGACATTCCTCCGGAGCATTGAAATGTCCCCCTGGAATATTTGAGATTTTATACTTTTAATGGTTAAAAAGTGAAATTTCCCCCAGGAACTGTACAATGTCCCCCCTGGAGCCACAGAAATCTCTTCCGGAGAAAAGTGTCTAAATTCAATACTGCTCACGTTCATTCAAGAAAAACACAGGAGATTAACAAAAATTCCTATTTTTCCTAGATTTTGGAAAAGTATTGTTCGTCTTCTGAAAATTCCCTAGAAGTCTCTAAATCCCTAAATAAACTTGAATTTCCCTAGATCTAGGGATTTTCCCTTAGATCTGAAAACGCGGCGCATTTCAATGCAAAATGCAGATTGCTTGGGAATGACAAAAATGCTTTGGAGGCCACTCTTTTTACGGTGAGTTCTTGGAAACGCAACTAAGAGGGAGATATAAATTTCGGGATTGACTTTTCAAATCATTCCGAGGAATTGAGAGTGAAAGGGAAAAAAAGTGCGTTCTGATACATAAACCGTCTTTACATACATAACCTCCAAAATCTTTCGTACCGTAGCAGTAGTTACTGTTGTTTCATATTATGACCCAAATCACCAGCAATGGGATCTGATGTCTTGAATAGAAGTTACATATTTCATCTGGAGTACTAACGTAAAGCAAGCACAATTTAAAAATATCAAATAATACCATGATGTTTCCGGGATGAGTTGATTTCTTTCAAAGCTGATAGCTTCTGAAAAGATTGGAATGTTAAAGTTATTTCGGAATTTTAAACGAAATAATGTAAATATTCAATTACAGTTAAGCAAGTGAGTATTATTAAGGAATCTCAAAGTGTAGCATATTTAGCAAAAGTTAAAAATAAGATCTTTTTAATTTTACAATTTATCAAATATTTATCGCGTCATTACTTTAAATTATTCAAAGCGGAAAAAAAGTTATTGCAGAAATATAAAAATATACAGTTTATTTGTCTTTTATTAAATAAATCAGCAAATCTAAATTGAAAAATGTGCAGTTAAAATTTATAGTGTCGTGTGTTATTTACTAATCACATAAAGAAGAAGAAAAACAACCGCATTGCAAATATTAAAACAAAGAATACAAAGAGGAGTGCAGTTATTCCATGAAATGAAGCAACACATATGTTATTGCTTAACATACAAGAAATTTTATTTGGATTTTAAAATAACAATTGCACTTTGTCATAAGTCGTATTCATTGTTGCCAGTTGTTTATTGAAAATAACTACCACTAGTATTTCCGAATAATGATCTTTGATTTATTTAATGACAGATAATTTACTCGCTCAAAAGAGCGAAGAAAATAGCGGCAGAAATTTGAATAAAATAACTGGATAAATTGGCGAAACTAATACTATTTATTTGCTTAAGCCTTCTTTGCATGAGTTTTTCTTTAACAATTGTGTTTTTTTTTTATACATATATTAAATATTAGACACCAGAAGTTTTAAGACAGATTTTTAACTTTGTTCAGCAACATAGTTCACGGGAAATTTAGTAGATCAATATTTCTATATAAATATAGTGGTGGCGAAGAAGTTGATTTATTTATTAAAAGTTAAATAAACAGTGATGGAAATTTACATCACTATGCATATGCAATTAAGGGTTAATTTGTAGATCGACAAGAGAATGAGATTATTTTTCTCTTTCTCCTTCTTCTTCTCTCTCCCTCTCTCTCCTTCTTCCTCTCTCGCTCTTTTATTTATTTACTTTTTTTTCATAAACTAATTATTATTAATAAAGTTTTTTTTTTTTTTTTTTTTTTTTTTTTTTTTTTTTTTTTGTAAAGTGAAAAATAAATCAATAAATAAAATAAAAAAACAAGCAAATAAAATTATTACAGAAATCAGAAAGCTTTTATAATTAAACTAAATATTGAATTTCTCTTTTTTTAATCACAATTTGAAAACTTGCATAATCTTATTTTGAGAAAGTTTCCGTGTTTGAAAAAATTGTCAGTCAATGTGGTATTTTATTGTTTAAAGATTAAAGTAACTGACTTGATCCTTTTTATTTATGTTTTTGCTTCGTCTGATCTTGAAATAATGAATTTTTTTATTTAAATACCTGTATTTTATATAAGCTTTACCTGCTATTTATTGTTGTTACATTTTACACAAAATATACCAAATAATATATTTTTTAATATAATTTCATTATTCATAGATGGCAGCAGCAGAAATCAAATAATGTCCTGTTGAAAATTTCTAACATAATACAGTTTTACATCCAACTTAACTATATGATTTCTTAAACTTAACCTTTCAAAAGCTTCAGATTTCTTTTTTTTCTCTTTTTATTAATTTATTTTTAAACAACATATGCTAGTTATTATTTAATAATGGATTTTTTCTTTCTTTCTTTCACTCTTTTTTTTTTTTTTTTTTTTTTTTTTTTTGTAAATTTGAAAATAAATAGAGCTAACTAACTACATTTTCAAAAATGTAAATAACAAATAAAACAATCTATTAATGAAAAACACATTTTTGCTAGAATTTGAAAATTTATATAAATTTAATGGAAGAAATTTCCCAGAGTTCATACGCGTTTACCGCAGTTTTTTAATAGAATTTTTTCCTTATTTAAATGTAGAAAATTATTACAAATCAGGTAATTAAACGTCCACAATTTCTGTTATTTAAATATTAAATAGAAAAATTCTATTAAAAACTGTGGTAAAAGAGTACGAACCCTGGTTCACATGTTTAAAAAATTCACAGTGTTTCCAAAATTTATACTAAATTTCTAACATTAATTAAAATTAATACTTACATACAATGATTATCATATACAAACATGTGATTGCAAAATTGTAGGTGGCTCTATGCAAACTCACACCTCTATCAGATTTTGACTCTTACAGGAAAAATAAAAAATCTTGCTATAGGGCTTATGCAACGACTTCTTTCGACAGATATTATGCCCCGTGGAGAAATTAAATGTCTTAGTGTATAAAGGTTTTTTCCCTTTTAACCATTTCCTGTTATAAAATCAAAATATAAAATTTCACGAGAAGTTAAATCTTTAATCAAGTGAGTTTTTATAGTTTGTTTTTATAGTTTGTTCTTGTAAATTATTTTATTTTCGGCAAATTAACGCCAAACATTCAGTATATTATGAGCACCTCACCAGTGACTGAGAGGTTCTGCTCTCAAAGGTAAACGGAAAGTCGGAAGTCGAACCCGTCGGCCTCACTGTTTGGAATTTCCCGTGGTTTTCTTGGAACCTTGCTAAACTTGTATAAAAGAGGGTTAGGATCCCATAAAATAGGAATTGAGAACCTGTTGTCCGCGAGCCAATTTCGTGTTATCCAGCGGTGGGTGCCAACATCTCCAGAAATTCTAAAATTGCGAATATCGTCAATAGCTCGTAAAAGAAAAAACCGCGAATTTCGTCCATAGGTCACCGAAAGAATCACAAATTTTCTCCATAGGTCACCGAAAAAATCACAAATTTCGTCAATTGGCCGTTGCAAATAACAATAATAATAATAATACAAATTTCGTCAATCGCTCTCAGAAAAATATTCGGAAATTCGTCAACCGATCGTTGATAAAAATCGCGATTATTTCAATCATACCCCCCCAAAAAGGTTAATTTTGACAATTGGCCTGAAAAATCACATAATTACTCAATTATGCTTTGCACTTTTATAAAAATGTTTAAATTTTTTAAAAGGCAGTTATTCGTCATAAAATATATATATATAATTGTCAATAATGTTCAGATTATTAGAAGCATTGCATATAGTTCATAAAACTTATATATATTTTTTCATCATCAAGTCTCCATATATTAAGAAGAACTAGTTAGTTACTCTTCTTTAAGTGTTGTATAGTTATGCATAAATATACACAAGTCCGGCATAGAGTTATATATTTATTTATTTTTTCTTTTTAGGGTTTCGTTCATCTCACGAAACCCAATTACTCCCGCTTCGTTGTCTGTCCCTCACAGAGCAGGTTCTCAGAAACTATGTAACTTACAGACTTAAAATTGAGTGTACTTACAGCTGAATACCTACTATGGAGCACAAAATCATAAAATTTGAAAAAAATGTACTATTTCAATATAGAGAAATAAAAAAACAAAAATCTAACAGCCTTTTCCTATTAAATTTAAACATTTTTCATTATAGCAGTTGCCAACAATTAAAAATCCACAATAGATTTCTTTCTACAATAATTAATTTTCTATTGAAAGATTTCCACGTGAGAAATGAAAATGAAATAAAAAGTTTCACCAATTTAAAGAAAGATTAATATGACGTCATATTGGTAATAAAACGGAAATTTGCAAACATTTCTCAATAATACAAGGAGTTTGAGTATGTGTAAATACAGAAACCAGCTTAATATCACGTCATTAGATAATAAAAAAGAAAATTAATCTGACGTCATATTGGAAGTTTAACGGATTTTTCAAATGTTTGAAAATAATACAAAGAGAATATCAATATGAGTAATAGAGTGTGATAACGTGGACCAATTTATATATAATCAATACACTCCATTCTCGTTTTAAACGAAAAACTTTATTGTAAATTAACAAATTAAAAAAAAATTTGAAAAGATGATGAGTATATCCAAGATTGTATAAATACAGTGTCAGAAACTAACATTCTGACATCCGCTCAGAGAATCTCATTCTCCAACTTGCTTCAGCGTTCTCCTCCGTATATCGTATCTCGTCAGCATTCCGAATCTGTTTGGTGACCGTCCTCTCTTGAAACTGGCCTTTCTTATATAGGGAAAGAAAAACCCTATAATCTCTTATGATTCACACATTCTTTAATCCCTTACTTACCAAGTGTGAATTTTCACTTCATAGGGGCTCAGTTCATTGTATCAAAGAAATTGCTGAAATTTTTTGTATCCACTCATTCAGAGAGTATTGCCATCAATACAACACATACATTCCAGCTTGGCTTACTTCAAGATGACTATGAAATTCTTCACTCAATAGGATTATCTTCTCAGAAATAGGCCAATCTATAAGACTATTTGCATTCTTAGGAGATTATCCCGTTTCTACGAGTAAGTGATTAGTTGATCATGTCAACCTGTCACAACTACCCCATAGTATTATCTTCCTAGAATGTGGGCAATTCATAAGATCCCTTCCATTCAAATAAAGAACTACTTTAATCTTACAAGTATGTGTGCAATCGAGATTTCAACTTGCCATAAGAGAATAGTAAATATATGAGTTTGAGGAACGCATTGAATCATGATAAAAACCCGATTATGGAATTATTGGCATATTTTAACATTTTGGAGGTCTCTATATAACATGTTTAATTTTTAAATTGTTTTTTTTTTTTTAATATCGCGTTTAGTCCACATGACAGATATTATTTTATGAAATCTACAGAAATATACAGATATGGAATATACAGAATACGGTGTCGGGTTGACGAAAAAAAAATTTTTGGCTTTGTATCAATTTCCGGGTTTACTATATGCAGAATTTTTGATTTCGTGTCATGTATTCAGTGTAATATTTTTCAAAATAGTATTAAATATAGGATGGTCTAAAACCTACTTACCAAACATTACATTCAATTTGTCAGATAGTATGATTCCCCTGTATCACGGAAATCTAGATCATCTAGTACAGAACGAATAACCAACACACAATACAGTAGAGCGCCAATTAGCTGAACCTATAGGCACCAATACCATTTCGGATTTCCAAGAGTTCGAATAACTGAAAGGAATTGGTAATAAAGGAACAAGAATACTTGATAAGAAAAGAACACTGCACATGGACTCTGCCATTACAAAAATAGTGATTCCACCACTGCTGTGAAATATTCAAGTCACAGCAGGAGTTTCAACTGGTCATACTATCAATATTTCGTAGGTTATAAACACTTCATAAATAAGAAAATTTGTGTCATAAAAAAATGTCAGTAATTTTTTTAAATCACCCTCTTTTTTTTTTTTTTTTTTTTTTTTTACGCCAAATTTTTTTTGTCGGGTTGTAAGTCCTAAATAAACCGGTTTCATCTGCATTGTAAATGTTGGATGGTGAATACCCTTCAATCAGGATGAGCAACATTTCTTGCTAATGTTTTAGTGCATTTTCATTTACACCCGATTTTTATCCGGATACTTTCGTTTGGACTACGTCATATCACTTCTTAAAACAGTCGATTCAACCATTGGATGCAGAAAAAGCCTTCACATTATCGTATTTTGACAAGTTGAAAAGCTTTATGTTTGATCAGAGGTCCACTAATGGCTAATTTTCTTGGTACTAAGTATGGTGCACCAATGCACTAGGTCAGATTCAAGAACAGAAAGAGAAGTGGTTTTCAATGACTTTCTTATTTTCGACGATTTTTTACCACATTCTGCTGATTCTTTTTCAATTTCTACTCGTTTTTTAAAAATTGCAGCGAATGTTGACGTGGAGATTTCAAGGCGTTCTGCTAGAGCGTTTTGTGGTCCAACGTTCTTGTCAAATTCGCGTAAAATGTTAAGCTTTTCACTCAACAGAAAACGTTTTTGTTTCTAACAATCTGCCATACTTCGCAGTTTCAAAAATCAAATGTTCTGCAAAATCGAGCGTCCAATACATGTCACTTCTCTCATGAAAAAGAACGATTCGTAAAAATTCTTAAACTGTATATCCTGCGTTGTAAAGTGGGGAGAGATAAGAAAGGAATTTCTTGTCCTATTTCAAATGAACGTGACAGGTTACGCTCATGACTCATCTGCTCCTCTGAGGTCCAATAATGGGCTGCACCCTCCCCCGTCGAAAATTGCTGGTTACAAGAAAAATCTTCATCTGTTCCCGACAAGATGGGTATGTCATTTGAAAATCAATACAATAATATTTTAATCCAAACTAACAACAACAAAACAAAATTCTGTATTTGAAAAAAAAATAATTAAGGGTTTAATTATCCGTTAAATAGGGGCTTTTGTCTTCATTTTAATCGGGGAAAAGAAACATTCGTTAAATCTCGAAATTCGGTAAATAGGGTATCGTTAAATCGGGGTCCGACTGTACGACAATGAATGTATACATGCTTAAAATATAATGTTTTATGATAAACGATTGTGATTTAAATAGACCACTATAGTTTTAATAACAGAGTGAAAAGATAAAAGTGATTCCAGTTTGTTCTTGACCATATTTATTAATATGTTTCTGAGTGATTAACGTATGAAAAACTACATTACCCATTGTTAGTTTACGCTTTTTATATACAGTGGGGCCAAAAGTGTGGACATTTTTTGAAAGTTTCCTGTTTTTCAACTTTGTGTGCTTGTAGAATATATTAATTTTCATTTCATTACAAACGTTTATATATCAAATTGAAGGTAATTTAACTTAGAATTTAATAATAAAAACAGTATTACAATATCTGTATTACAAACAAAGTTATGCAACTAATAGTAAGATCTATCTTAGATTTGCATTTTTTAAAGTGATACTTACACAATCAATACTTAGTAGGATAACCCTTATTTTTTAAGACAGCTTCACAGAGTCTTTTCATCGAGTGAACGAGTGTTTGGAGGTCATCTTTCATAATTACATGGTGCCAAGAATCAATTACAGCTTCAATAAGTTGTCTTTTATTGGATGGACGTTTTTTTCGTACAAGAATTTTCAAACGTCGCCACAAATTTTCAATTGGATGGAGATCAGGGCTGTTTCCTGGCCATGGTAATATATCTATGCCTTTATTTTGAAACAATGCTTTGATTACTTTTGCTGTTTGGCATGGAGCTGAATCCTGCTGAAAAATAAATGGTGCGTTGTTGGGGAAGAGATCCCTGATGGAAGGTATCAATTTTGGTTCCAGGACAGTTTCGATGTATTTTTTGGCATTCAGGATGCCATCAATCACTTGAATTCGCCCCACACCATCTGCAGACATACATGCTCAAATCACGACATTTGTTGGGTTTTTTGTAGTTGCTTCAATGCAATCAGGATGAAGTGCTTCTCCTACTCAACGTCTCACGTATTTTCTACCATCACTATCAATTTTGCTTTTCTATGACAAATAATATCTTTTTTGAAATGTTTAGTTCTTAATAAATGAACTAGTTTTTTTTTTCCGCAGTCGCCGCTTGGACTAATACAACTCTTTCTTTGGCAGATATCATGCACCATTTGGGGCACGTAGTTCTCGGGATACTTCTCTCTCTAAATTTCGATAAGCAAGCTATCTGCCGTTATTAACCCTTTCAGGGGCAAGCACTGGTGCTCCTGTAACGTTTATTTCCCTCCGGAATTTAAGAAAGAATTTAGTTCAAAATAAGATTAAGCAATTTTTCAACTTTTTCTCGTCAAAGTTAAAAAAGTAAAATTTAATTAAAAGTTTCTGGTTTGAATCGGATTAAAATTAGGCGGTATATAATATATACCACCGCCCCTCAAAGGGTTCAAGAGCAGATCTTCGTGAAAGACAACATTGTGTATTTTACTATAATCGGTTAGTTATCTTTAGTCTACAGTTAGTTATCTTTATAAAACCGTTAAAATTAATTATGTTTTTTTCCGGTGTGAAAATGTATTTATTTAATCCCGTACTGTTCTGGAATATCCGAAACCTGAATATCCCAAAAGCATAGATACTAAACTTCCAGTTTCATTTCAATTCGTTAGTTATCTTTATAAAACCGTTAAAATTAATTGTGTTTTTTTTTCGGTGCGAAAATGTATTTATTTAATCCCGTACTGTTCTGGAATATCCGAAACCTGAATATCCCAAAAGCATAGATACCAAACTTCCATTTTTATTTCAATTCGTTAGTTATCTTTATAAAACCGTTAAAATTAATTGTGTTTTTTTTTCGGTGTGAAAATGTATTTATTTAATCCCGTACTGTTCTGGAATATCCGAAACATGAATATCCCAAAAGCATAGATACCAAACTTCCATTTTCATTTCAAATCAAGTTTAAAAAAAGGAATTTAATTACTAAACCCATAGAAACAAGAAACATTTCATTAAATATTTTTTCAGCTGGAAATTATACTTTCTTGATTTGAAAAAAATACGGAAGGCTTTCTGGTATACAATAAAGTAGTTTATGAAAAACTAGAACAACTCACAATTTCCCTGGAGCATTCCTAGATTAGTTTCTAAATTCGTAGCCCTATTTTCTGTATTCTTACAATACATAATGTAACAAAGTTTATAACAGTTTAGAATTGCAAATTTAATCGAATACGTACACAGAAATACAGACCTGCCAAGTCTCCGGGTTTTTGGATACCAGTATTTTAGTACTAAAAATGTTGTTTTATTTAATTATAGCATTATGTGATCTGAAAGAACAATATTTTTCTCTAAACAATTACTGGTGTGCAAAAAGCCGGAGACCTGGCAACTCTGGAAATAGTAAGCAATAAGCAAAATTAGCAGAAACAATAAGCAAACTTTCAATGATTTTAGATAAATAATGAAGTCACATAAAATTGTTATTGTTTTTTTAATACTGTTAATAACACAATTATATTCATTTCTTACGAAAACGATAAAATTCCGGATTATTTAAAATATTTTTATACAATCTTAAAGATTGTAATCGATCCTTTCTATTGTAGACAGTTTGTAGTAAATCAAGTGGACTTCACAGCTAAAGAAAAAAGTTGGCCTTTGAGAATGCATCGTTGAAACTATAATGACACAACAAGTAATAAATCCTAGTTCCTTAAAAAATATCTATATTAACTCATTTTTGCGTTCCGTTAATAATCCATTTCCGATTTTGAGCAATCTTTAAAATTTTCTTATTTTAAATACATGTTTGTTGCATAATTGTTTTTTGCTGATCATTCGTGTACCTGGAAACTGTTAATGGAGATGCATAAAAATAATAATTTGAGTTTAAATAGATAAAACGTTTAACTATGCTTTTATATAAAAAACATGCGTTAAAAGAAAAAAATAGAGGAACACAAAAACGAAAGTTTCAATGCAATTGACACAGAGGAAAGCAGGTAGTGTCTCATGAAACACTCTGAAATATAACAAAAAGTGTATGTACAAATCAGTGGCGTCTCGTGACTGGCTTTATTTGGGGCACAATATATAAGAAAATATTTAAGAAGACACTTTGTCTCTTGTGAACAACACCACTTAACGGCGAGCGAAGCCATTTCCGACAATGGGTTGCTATGCAAATCTGAATCATTGTGATGTCCCTTACCTTTCCTTAAAGTTTGTTCCAATAATCCTGGGACACCCTGTATTAATTTTTTTACGAAACAGAATAGGAAAACACATAGCTCATTTAAGAGTAGCTGAAAATTTCAAAAAAGATGGTATTTATCATAGCAAAGCAAAAGTGATAGAGTTGCTTAGTCAAAACGGGTACAGAGAAGAGACATAAGATCACTGTCGGTGCGACTTATTTCATTGATAAAAAAATTAAATCAGTGCTAAAATGAAGATCTTACAAATCTGTATTTATAAACATGGGGTTTCCTGCTAAATCTAGGTACGACCAGTGGCAAACCTACAAAAATTAGGGCTATTTTGTATAATTCGTTAGTTTATTAATTATAAGATGCAACAAATGCTAAAATGTAGAGTTTATTTATCTTTATTGAAGTATACAGGGTTGCCTAGTAAAATCGCGGAGCAACTAGGTGCAACCCTTCAAAATTACAGTGTATTTTCAAGCACCTACGTAGTTCATTAATTAAAATCTGAAACCAACGCTAACAACCTAGAGCTTTAAATATCTACTCAAATATATAGGGTTCCCTCGTGAAATCGCAATGCAACTACTGACAATCCTTCAAAATTTAGGGCTATTTTGAACACTTGTTTAGTTCATTAATTAAAAGATTAAATCAGTGCTAAAATATCTTACAGTTCTCTATTTAAAAATATAGGGTTGCATGCTAAAATGTAGATACCAGCTGTGACAACCCTCTAAAAATGGCAAAAATTTCCCTAATTTTTGGACGGTTGCCACTAGTTGTACCCAGATTTTAGCAGGTAACACTGTGCTTTTTTAATAGAGAAACATTAGTTTTAAATTTTAGTATTGGATTCATCTTTTAATTAAAGAACTAAGGAAGTGTCCAGAAATAACCCTAAATTTTGGAGCAGGGAATCGTATGTATTTTAACAGGGAATTGCGTGATCTTCATTTTAGAACTGGTTTCATGTTTTAATTCATAAACTAAGCAAGTGTCCAAAAATAGCTTAAAATTTTGTAGGGTTGCCACTACTTGTATCGTGATTTCACTAGGTAGCCCTATATATAAGTGGCGTCTCCTCAGTTGGTTCACAATCACTTTACTACCATTATTTTAATAAATTAAATTTCTCCTTGTTCAATCGTAGAACATTCCACGATTACTATATACTTTAATAGAGATTTTTAAGCCCTACGTGTAAGTGCTGGTTTCAACATTTAATTAATGAACAACGTAAGTGCCCAAAGTACACTCTAATTTTGGTGGATTGCTACTAGTTGCATCGATACTCCACTAGGCAACCCTGTATATTCTAACAGAGATAAGTAAGATCTACATTTTAGCGTTGGTTTCATCGTCTAATTATTGAACTAAGAAAGCGTCCAAAAAGAGGTCTAATTTTTGGAAGGTTGTCACTGGACGCAATCAGATTTTATCATGCAACGCTACGTTTTTAATAGTGAATTGTAAGATCTTCATTTTAGCACTGATTTCATCTTTTCATTTATGAACAAAGTAAGCGATGAAAATTCACACCGGATTTAAACTTATGTCTACTCGCTTTACGTGATTTGACCAGGCAACCGTCCCACTTATGATTTGCTATGATAAATACTATCATTTTTAAATTTTCAGCTATTAATAAATGACCTAGGTTTTTAAGCAGTCGGCGCTTGGACTATAAAACCTCTTTCATTCACCGATGCCCTGCACCATTTGTACCACAGAGCTCATTGGCGGATATGCCACCAAGCTCCTGCACTGTCTAAATTTCACTGCGCTATCTGCAGTTTAAACAGCAGATCTTCTTGAACGATGTTTCAATTGACATACAGTGTCTAAAACCGTTTTCTTTGACCGTTTCTAAAACCGTTTTGCACTTTATAATACTAACATTGTTTCTTTTACGGTGCGAAAACTTATTTATTTAATCACGTACTCTTCTAGATTGTAGGAAGTTTGAATTTATTAAGAGGACAGCTGCCAACCTTAAATTTATTTTTAAATCGAGTAAGAAAAGCAATCTTATTAAGTTAAAGAAATTAATTAAAAACCACATTGAAACAAAAAGCACTTCGTTAAATCATTTTCCAGGTAAAAATTATTTTCATTTGTATTTAAAAATTCGGAAGGCTGCCAGTTATAAAATTATTGATAGTTTTTTAACACCGAGAGCAGCCCATTACGTTCCCGGAATGTTTTTTTTCTTTCTTTCTTTCTTTCTTTCTTTCTTTCTTTTTTTTTTTTTTTTTTTTTTTTTTTTTTGTCTTTAATTAGCAGGCTTATTTTCTGCATTTTTATAATACATAAAGTTACTAAATCATCTATCATAGTTTAGAATTACAAAACCAAATAAGAATGTTATTTGTATTGTTCTTTTTAATACTATTAAAACAGAATTAAATTCATTTCTTCCAAGGGATATTAAATTCAAAATAACTGAAAACTGATTCATGCAATCTTAAAGATTATGATTGTTTCTTCCTATTTTAGATATATTGTAAAATATGAGTACCCTTCACAGCTAACGAGAATGGGTTGCCTTCGGCAATGCGTCATTGATACAACTAATTATAAAACCCAGTTTCCTAAAAGTATCTTTATTAAATGATTGTTGCGTTCAGATAAGAATCAATATTCAATCTTCAGCTATCTTTAGGATTAAGTACATCTTTAGTTGCACATTTTCTTTTTGGCTTATTAGTGTACGTGAAAGTATTAACCTCTTAAGCGTCATATTCAATTTAGTGATAGTATGCTGAATACAGCTATGTTAAATTTCGTCAAAAATACATAAAAATTCAAAAATACAAAATTCATACCAGTAATTTTTAGAGAATAATTTTAATTTATGTAATCACGAAAAGTCTGTCATTATATAAAATACAAAATAACTACTATAACTTTCTGGTATAAATTCAAAATTTTGAATTTAAAAAAAAGCCAAACTGGCAACCTTCCCGTACGCACATATCTCCTGGTATTACAGATAGAGGTCATGAAGTACGCAGGTACGTCGTGGTGCTTAAGGGGTTCATGACGTTGTCTGAAAGGCATTAATTAAAGTTAACTTACATAAAGTGTTTAACCCATTTGCTGTTTTTCAATAAAAATTACGATTTTGCACCGGAAATTTCGAAAGAAAATTTTTTAATTTATGTAATCACGAAATGTCATTATTTAAATAAAGTGAATAATGCTATTAGTATTTTCTGGTATGAATTTGAACTTTTTAAATAAAATAACATTCCAGTAATTTTAACCCGAAAGTGAACGTGTTAACTACGCTTTTGTATCAAAAACATCCGTTTAAAAAAAAGGAAAAAACAGAAGAAAAGAGAAAGGAAAAAAAAGAGAAAAGAGAAAAACAGACCGTTTAGAGTCTCGCGAATACTTCTAGGAAATATAACGAAAAAAGTATTTCAAAATGAATGAAATGTAACTTTTAAGGAATTTGTGTATTTATTATTATATTACTTATTAATATGAAAGAATTTAGTTAAAAAATAGATGAAAGCTTTTCAGGTACAACGTGTGAAAAAATATTTAAAAGTAACTTAGATAAATTTTCTTCCGAATAACATTGATCAAATCTTTCGATTTTTGAATATTATTTATTATTTCCCAATAGAAAGTATCTATTAACTTAATGATAGAAATTTCCAATTTAATAAGATTAATATTGAAATTATAAAATAGTGGAATTCAAAAATCAGTATTTTCAGGTATGCATTTACGGAAATTTTTTTAAAGTATCTTATTTTTAAAAAAAACTGCATAATGTATTGCTATAATTATTTGATTGCATATATTTGATTCATAGATATAAAATAATAAGTTTAAAATGGAGATGTTTAATAATTATATCAGAATAATTTCCATTTATTATTTTTAAAAGAAAAAAGTGTATGAGTTATAAAAGAATAAATTAAAATTAAAAATCTTTTAATAATTTTAGTTACCTAATTTACCACAATTAGAAAGTTCAGTGCTCTGGTTCAATGCCAATGTGCCGCATGTTTGATGACAGAGAAAAAAAAATATATATATAAAGAACAAAAAGTCTGCAAAGTAAGTAAAATTATATGCTCATAGTAAATACTATTCATTTCTCCATCAAATTGTTTTTATTTGTTTAATCCCTATACAAAATATTCGCCACAAAATTCGTAATTCATTATAAGAATGAATATTTGTGCCACGACAGCTAAAATGCAGTAATTTTAAATGCAATTTGATATATCTAAAATAGAATATGTTTAATGTAGTTCGCCATTCTTATTCAACTGTAGACAAATTTTGAGCCGACATTTACGTTTAATTTTCAACAGTGGGTAGTAATTTAAAATATCAAAATAAATATTGAAATTAACTGTAAAATAAGATGTGAAACTTTTTACAAAACATGAGAAATACAGAGTATTATGCACATAATAAGAATCCTGGACCATTTACATTACGGTCCGACAGCGGTTCTAACAGAGATACGCCAATTTTCGGCATTGCCTATGTCTCACTATGCAATCTACCGTCGTAAAGCAGTAAATCTTCTCGACTCAATATCAATGATGCTCCAGCAGATATTAACAAACTTGCATTCGTAGATATAGTTAAACAAAACTTGTTAGTTTTTCCGGTGTAAGAATTCACTTATTCGGGTATTATTCAACATTATAGAAAATCGGATTTTCCCAAGAAGTTGCTTTTGAGTAACCAAAGCAGCCACCTATTTCCCTGGAAAGCTTTTGGAATTTTTCTTTTGTGTTTGCAGACCGTTTATATTTTCATTTTTATAATACATACAGTTACTAAAAATATTACAATTTAGATTTGCAAATATAATCCAATGCGTAAGCAAATCTATAGTAGTTCAACCAATAAGCAATTTAGTAATGATTTAGTTACATATTAATGCAAAATAAATATTTTAATTATTTTCTCTAACAGTGTTAGTGATACAATTAAAATAATGTTTATGGGGAGTTTAAAATTCGCATTCATATAAATCTTTTTCGTTCAACTATTTAAATTATTATAATTTGTCCTTACCATTAAAAAAATACATATCACATTGAGTACCATCATTTGCTAATAAGAATACCTTTCGTTTGAGAATGAAATGCTCTTATTCAAATAGAACATCTTTTGAATCCCACTAATTTAAAAGTACATGTATTAGAAAATTCTAGAGTTCAAATAAAATTTCATTTCCTATGTTCAAAATTTTTCCAGATTTTCTTTTTTTTTTTTACTTGCGTGTTTAGTTGCATAAGCCCACCTGCTTGCATACTAAACAAATTTTGCCGTATTGGAATCCCGACTCAGGTATTTATGTCTGTACATGTCCGCAGTGCCCGCTACCAACCAATTTTAGTTGTATAAAAGATTTTCGCTGCTCATTAGTGTACTAGGAGAGTATTAAGGAAGTTGCCTGACGATTGCCTTGTTTAAAATATAATGCTAGTTTTGTTACTGAATTTTTTTGGGGGGATTTTTATCGATACATTTTTTTTTTTAAATATTACGTTGTTCCATAGCCACAGCTGCCAACTTTTACGATTTTTTCCTACCACTAAAATTTTATAGTAAATTTAAACTTATTAAATTGCCGAAATCATGCGATTCAGTAAGCCAAAAATTTCTATTAATTTTTAGTGGTAACAAAAAAGCGTAAATGTTGGCAGCTCTGTATATTAATTTGACGGGCAGAATTTAGTCTACTTCTTTAGCACTGTAATTTTAATTTTCATCAATACACATGGATAGTTAAGGTCATTAAATGTTTGACTACGGGTCGGTACATATACGACAAAGTGGACCACTCTTTTTTATTCTATTTGTATCACTTTTTGAAAATTAATCTTTGAAATACCCTTAGACGAAGTTATCTTTAAGAGAAATCTACTATAATGAAATCTTTTTTGTAAATTTTGTTTATTTTTTAGAATATTACGTTGTTCTATATCAATTTGATGGATAGAATTTTGTCTACTTCTTTAGCACTGTAATTTTGATTTTCCTCAATACACATGGATAGTTAAGGTCATTAAATGTTTGACTACGGGTTGGTACATATACGACAAAGTGGACTACTCTTTTTTATTCTATTTGTATCACTTTTTGAAGAATAATCTTTGAAATACTCTTTTATACGAGGATATGTTTAAAATAAATGTACCATAGAGATCTCTTTTTTGTAAATTTGGTTACGATTAAACATAACAATATGTTCTTTCCTTGTCTGTAATCAAATACTTAGTGTCGATGCCTAAATAATTCCTTGTTTTAAAAACATTCTCAATTTATGTGCTCCAAATATTATTTTAAGAATATATTTTTTGTTTACTATTACACTATTACTTCTTGACTACTTGTTTAGTATTATTGTTCTTTCTGTCATTGTACATAAATATTTAAGGCCTTTAAAAAGCCTATGAAAAATAAAAGAAGTTCGTGCGATTTTTTGCACAAAGTCTAAATTAGATGAAAAGCAGCGGAAACACTACATTTTGCACATGGACGGCTAAAAAACGCACAGCTGAACCTTGGATTCAGAAATTTCGTTGTGGAAATATGAGTTTTCAAGATGAAGTGGGTCCGAGATGACAATATTTCGTCATTTGTAATGAGAAATTAAAAACACGGGTTAAATCTAATCACATACCAGTTTAGGAGAACTTGCTGCTGAACTTGGAGAAAGTTGTAAAATTCTTTCCGACCACCTAAAAGAAATTATTTGAAAAATTGCATAATTGAAATTGTCGATGATTTTTGATGATTCGTGATTGTTTTTCATGAACAGCACTCTGCTTTGTCATCAACAGCATCCGTTGAAAAGAGTAGCGAAAAATCACGTTTTATGCAATTAACAAGAAACAAAAAATAATGTCTAGTGTCTCATAAAAAAAAACGCTTGTAAGTTTTAACAAAAAAACTTTGTCAAAATGAGTAACAAAGAACTTTTCATGCATTTATATCTTTTACTTGAAAGATTTTGTTATGCGATACTGTACGATCTTTCTTATTTTTTATCTAAAAACGTATTTTTATGTTCGTCTTTTTTAAATGGATGCTTATTATAGAAAAGCATATTTAAATACTTTACGAATTAAAAAAATCTTATTATTACCTTCAAGAACCAACATTAATACTTAGAAATTACTCTAATAACAGGGTTCGTACGGGGTTCCTAGCACATTCAGGAAATTACTAGTATTTGCTTATGGAAAATTCGACTTATGTAATCGTGTGGTTATATAAGGCGAGTTCTTCTATAAGAAAATACTTGTAATGACCTGAAAATTTCAGGACCGCCTACGAACCCTGAATAAGAAAAAAAACGAATCATGTTACTAAGATGTACTTAAAATAAGAAAGTCTTGAAGATTGATGTAAACCAGAAAAGAACTTTTATTCGACGTCTAGTATCAGTCAATATACAAGCTTTTAAGTACAACTTCATTTAAACCTAAGTTGTCAAGGCTGACAATACTACATTGACTAAATAGCAGCCGTTGTCATAGAAACCAAGGTTTGCTCTAAGAGCAAGGGATTACTAATAAAAAAGGAAAATCGCCAGTTTGGCAAAAAAAAAATGCCTGTGTAAAAATCAGTAAGTTTAATGATATATATGTATAAGTTCTTATGAAATTAGTTTATTATATAATTATTTATTAAAAAAATGAATTGCATTATTATTCTTTTCTTATTTTTTTTATTTTTTTAAGTTCATGTTAAAACGTATTTTATTTTAAATTACCGTATATTTAATGAAGAAAAATTTTTGAAACATAATATTGTTGTAGAATAATAAAAGATTGCTTCAAAGTATTTAGTGTTACTACACCTTCTTTTTTTTGTTTAAATATTAAAACGTGTAACTCAGAAAGCCCGTACCAGGAAAAAGTAGACTTTCCGGCGCAACGCATCACGTGATCTAGAAAAAGAGCTTTGATCATGTACGTGAGTGAGCTTGACTGAAATAAATTCGTTTTCGTAGAGCGGTGATGTAACTAGGAAAATTGTTGTATCATGCTGTTTTGTTCTGCAAGAATGTAACATTGAATTCTCAGTCGCACAATATGTGTAATGTGCCGTTTCTGTGATGTTTAGTTTTGTCAACAAGTAATAAATTTATGAAAATGCCAGCCAAGTATTGTTTCTAGTGTTCTAAACGAATTTTCTTTTCGCCCTGAGAGCAAATGTGTATGATTTTTCGAGAGTACAGACACAAACGTTTATTGTGTTCTCAGACAATACAGATCGAGTTAATAAAAAAATGCTTGCAAATCTAAATGAAAATTTTTAGCTTTAATAAATGGTTAACACGCTTGATAATAGGGCATTATCTTTTAAAATAATTACTTACACTTGCCACTGGGATAGATGATGCAAAAATAAAGCAGGGAAAAAATAATAATTTACGCTTGAAACACATAGAAACAATTCAAAGACTGACTTTAGTGTAGTTGTAAATTTATAATTAATATTGTCAGTAGTTATAAATTTCAATATAAATTTCAAGTGAGCCTGACGAATTAAAACACGAGTCCGATACCGACAGTACGCAGCAGAAAATTTAAAATTTTTATTAACATTTTAAAATTGTTATAACATTAAAAAATTGTTTCAAGATAATTTTTCTTATTTAAAAAACTTTTATTTCACAGAAATAAATATTAACCCTAAATATCTTTTCATAACAACGTTTCGTGATTTTCATGTATCTGAAAATTTAATTTAAACAGAAAATCTGTTATTTATACCCAACCACTGGCAGAAATTTGGAAATGGTTCAGACTCACGGTCTCAGACTGAGCACGTCTAATCTTTAATGTACATATAATTAGGGATATAGATATAACTAATCTATATATATATTACGCTATCGTACACTGCACAGAAATCACGATTATTTTATCAATTGCCGATGGCAACGAAAGGTTTGTTTTCACTAATTTGCGAATATTAAGAAAAGTATTTGAGGTATCGATTTAAAAATCATCACACATGTGTAGAAATTTTTTTTGCATCCGAAAATACAATTTTTGTAAAAATTGGCCGGTAGTTTTTCTTATTTATTTTTAAAAACTAGCTATTTTCTAAAACGGAAAGAAAATAAAGTGCGAAATCAAACAAAGAAACGCGCCATTTTGTTATTAATTAAAGCATTAACTCCATTGTTGTACCTTATGCACTTTCAAACTTATTGTTGTCCGCATCGTTATGACGTCAGTGTTACGGATGCACATATTTGTTATTTATAATATGGATTGAGTAATAACAAATAAATAATAACAAATAATAATAAATTAATAAAATAATCTTATTGGGTGGAGATTTCCGTCAAGTCAATCCTACGTGTCATTTTTAGAGGTTCAAGGTCATCAACAGTTTCAAGTTGCACAAAGAAGAGAAGATTTTACATTATGCGACTTACAGAAAATATGCGTGATCTTCCAACAGAGAGAGAGTTAGCAAGTTGGCTGTTACAGGTTGTCGAATGTCAAAGTGGGGAAACTATTAAGTTGCCCTCAATTTGCTATCCAGATATACAAGATCCAGTACAGCAACTTTTCAGTAACATTGATTTTTTAACGGTGACACCTCAAAAGCTTAAAGGACGAGCCAACAGTGACAAACAATTTGTCAATTGAATTGAAGTCAAAACGTTTTCGATGCAGAATATATATATATATATGTATATTCCTAATTGTGAATGGTGTAGATATTTTCAATGTAATATGTATACACTTTTTAATTTTAAAGAGTATCCAGCAACTATTGTGTGCATGCAAAGATTTTTACATGCACGATGCTGAAAAAATACCTCTGTTTTCATATTTCTAAATGGTGTCCATATCTTATGACGTGTATATATTTTTTATTTCAAAGTACCCAGTACTAAGTGGAGAAGTTTTTATGTATGATATTTACTCATATAATGCTGAAATTCGTGTATTCTAATATGCATATACTATTTAAAAGAGTAGACACTAGAGTGCAGACACTCTAGATCGGCTAGTACATTAAAAAAACTAAAATAACTTAAATTATCAAAATGAACAGGATTGTTTTGACAGTTTGTGGAAATAAGAAAGATATTTATAATATACTTACTAAAATTGCTTGTATTTGCATGTACTAAGTATCTTCAGAGCTCATTAGTTCTGAATCACTGTCACTAGAGTTACAATTTAGAGAAATAATAAAGTTCTCTTTTTCACATACTTCATCCACAAGTCCATCGATTTCCCTTATCTTTTTCTCTTTATTTGTTACTTCTCTAATAGAGTTTCTTCAATTTTCAGCTGATACTTTTGCCATTCCTTGGAATAACAGATTCTTCACATCGTTAAGTTTAAAGCTTTTATTTTCGCGAGCGACATATCTTTTAATTTGATTAAAAATTACCTCAATTGGGTTTAGCTCGCAATGATAAGGGGGCAAATTTAAAATTGTATGACCATATTTTTTAGGGTTTCGTTCATCTCACGAAACCCTATTCGTCCCGCTTCTCTGTCTGTCCTTTCCGTCAAACAGCCAATTCACAGAAACTATAACTTACAGATTTGAAATTTTGTGTACTTACAGCTGAATACCTACTGTCACGCTGAAAATCATAAAATTTTGAAAAAAAATCGCATTATTTTAATGTAGAGAGGTAAAAACCAAAAATCTAACAACCTTTTCCTATTACATTTAAACATTTTTCGTTATAGCAGTTGCCAACAGTTAAAAATCCACAATAAAATTCTTTCTACAATTATTAATTTTCTATTGAAAGAATTCCACGTGATAAATGAAATTGAAATAAAAAGTTTCATGAATTGGAAAAAAAACATTATTATGACGTCATATTGGTAATAAAACGGACATTTTCAAACATATCTCAATGATACAAGGAGTATGAGTATGTGTAAGTACAGAAAGCATGTTAATAAGACGTCATTAGAGAATTAAAAATAAAATTAATCTGACGTCCTAGTGGAAGTTTAACGGACTTTTTCAAATGTTTGAGAATAATACAAAGAGAGTATCAATATGAGTAATAGAGAACTTACAGATTTGAAATTTTGTGTACTTATAGCTGAATAACTACTGTCATGCTGAAAATCATAAAATTTTGAAAAAAATGGTATTATTTTAATGTAGAGAGGTAAAAACCAAAAATCTAACAACCTTTTCCCATTACATTTAAACATTTTTCGTTATAGCAGTTGCCAACAGTTAAAAATCCGCAATAAAATTCTTTAAACAATAATAAATTTTCTATTGAAAGATTTCCACATGAAAATTGAAAATGAAATAAAAAGATTCACCAATTGAAAAAAAAAAGATTATTATGACATCATATTGGTAATAAAACGGACATTTTCAAACATATCTCAATGATACAAGTAGTATGAGTGTGTGTAAGTACAGAAGCATGTTAATAAGACGTCATTAGAGAATTAAAAATAAAATTAATCTGACATCCTAGTGGAAGTTTAACGGACTTTTTCAAATGTTTGAGAATAATACAAAGAGAGTATCAATATGAGTAATAGAGAAAGCAAGTAAATATGACGTCAGCAAGTGATTATAACGTCATATGAATTTGAGGAACGTACTGAATCATGATAAAAACCCGATTATAGAAATATTGGCATATTTTAACATTTTGAAGGTACATGAATACAACATGTTTAATTTTGAAATTGATTTTTTTTATATCGCATTTAGTCCACATGACAGGTATTATTATGACAGAGCTATCAAGCCGGTTCAGATATTCGAAAAAACGAGAAAAAATAGACCGGTGACTTTTTACTTTATAAAAAACACTATTTCTTTTTTTTAACGAAATTTATTTGGATTTATTAAAGAAAGGATAAAGTATTTTGAAGAAATATTAAACGAAACCCTTTGTGCGATCTTCGATCACATTTACCCACTTGTTCGTTATTGCTTCCACTCTATACTTATCGTAAAAATGTTTCACTTCGAATACTTTTTGTATACGTTCGATTTTTATCATATCTTTGCTCTAATTAGTTTTATTCTCCGATAGTGATTCTTGAATAGAACATTTTTCCCAAGATGTTTTTAAAAAAATTTTCACTTTCTGAGTCAGCTGAGTGGGGAGACTTGCCAAATGTTTTCACTTTCACAGAATGGTAGGGAGCATTGTCCATTACAGTTACACTATTTGGCTTTAATTTGGGAAATATATTTTAATTTTTTTAAAAATGATTGCCATCCATTTCTTCATGATAATCACCACTTTGTTTCCCGAAAAAAAAAATCTGCTTCATTTAGAACAAAATCTTCGTCGCTTCCAATATGAGTAACAGTGAGTTTTCCGTCCTTTGCCTTTTGGGGCGGTCAAATCTACTGTTAAATTCGAAGAGGAAGCTTCATAGCTGCTTTTAATTGTTGTGCCTCGCCATACTCGACTCCGAGTATGCCCTTCATTCACCCACGTTTCATCAAGATAATAAATTGCCGCACCTTTTTTCTTATATTCTGTAATTTTTCTCAGATAATTTCTGCGCCACAAAATAATATATTGCCTCTCAAGAAGACCAGCCTCCGTGTTTCAAAAGAAAATCCCAGGTCTTTTAGTTTTCAGTACAATATGGTCCGGCTAATATTTTTCTAAATAATTTCTTCATCGTCGTTTACAACTTCTAAAACTTCATCCAATGTTGGTATTTCATTTCTACGGAAAAAGCCATGGACTTTTCGTCGAATGCAAGATAATATGAATTCGTCATATTTTCCCAGTCTTCTGTGTTTACCCACTGCACCAGGTAGTTTTTTCCCGGTTGTGCTGAAAGGACTAGATGACTTTTTTGGGTTCTGTACTTGAAATGTAAAAACGGAACCATTATAAGATCACTTCTATGTCTGCCTGTTCGTTTGTCAGAGCCCTTTTTCTCGTAAACTGTGAGACGTGGAAAGTCCAAACTAGGAAAAATTATAAAGTTTTTTTTTTATGTGCATATTTTCAGGTTATTAGCCATTCACAAATATATTTAGGAAACATTTAGGGTGCTAAACAAATTACTTGAAATTAAAAAAAAATTCTTTTGGTCTATCGTGTGGGCTATCGTGTGAAAGATCCCGTAATACTGAACTCAAAAAGATATTTGTTTTAATTTTGGGTGTTATATTTTCAGAGATACCGTCGAAAATGAACTGGAAAAATACGTCTAACCTTCTATTTCCGAATGTACGGAAAAAAAAATATGAAAAAAAGTTAGGGGAAGTAGAAGTTTATTTAAACCTTGCCGGAAAACTACAGAGATGTTGCTGGGTGACATAGTTTTTAAGATTAACGCATTTTTCCGTTACACACAAACTTTACTTTTCGAACAGTCAGCTAATCAGCTGACGGGCGCTCGAGGTATCTATCGACGCAGTAACATCCAAGCGTATTTGATAATGATTTTCGAAAGACAATTGACGGCAATTATAATTAGTCGAGATATTAATTAAGTTACTCGAAAAATAAATTTTCATTTTATATATCGTGTAGGGTATCTTTCGAAAGATCTCGTAACATCGAACTCAAAAATGTATTTGCTTTAATTTTGGGTATTATATTTTCAGAGGTATCCTCGGAAGTACTAGAAAAATATGCCCCTCCCCCCCTCTCATTTCCGAATCTATTGAAACTAAATTAGGAAAAATTTTGGGGTAGTAGGAGTTTATTATTAATAAATAGTAATTGATACATCCAATGTACGGAAACCCTTTGAGCGCGAGTTATACTCGCACTTAAACGATTTATTTCTGAACGAACGATCCGACAGAACGATCTGTTCTTTCGGAAAATCTGTAAATTGGGAAACTTCCTTTATGATTTCATTTATTGATTTTTTTTAATTTTTTTTTTTTTTTGGTGGGGGCGGGGGGTTCACGAAGTTGTGAATAAACATTTAATACATTTCAGCGAGTTCCACTTTTGATCGACTTTCCCCGTCTTGAAGGTGTGTTAAACGTAGTTAACGTTTTTCTCAGGTATTTTATAGTCCAAATAAGTTTGGAGATGCACATAAATATCAAATTATATAAAAATTATTTTACAATAACTATAACAAATTTACAGTAAGATAGAAAACATGAACGCGTTAAAAAGTAAAGAAAAGAAAAAACAAGCAAGTGTGATAACTATTCATAAGAATAGTGACAGAGGGATTGTGCGGAGTAACTTCGACAATACACTGGAATTGGCGCAGAAGCTTAAAAAACGCGCCAGATATTTTAGTTTTGAAGATCCGAAAGTTTTTTAAGTCAAAATTTTTACTTTATACGTTCACTTTAAATACAAAATCTTTTATAATTAAATACTTTTAACATATTAATTAAATTTATAAACATTATTTTATAAATTTCTATGCATTTTAGCCATTTAAGATTAAAAAATAAACGAGAACTATTTTTTCATGCTGCACATGTTTCCGAAAACGTTCGAAGAAAGAATACATTTGTAATTTTACAATTAACATTTTCAGATGTTCTAAGAGAATCTTGCAATTTATTTTTCTAGTTAAACATTTAAAGCTTACATCAGATTTGTTATAATTCTCAATTACTTATGTGAGATGGGACAAACTGAAGGCAAAGGCAGAAAAATATTTGAAGATCATTAATAAAAATTAATACCGATGAATAGCATTGACGACATCTGTAATCGATTACTTAAAATCAATCGATTATATACAAAAGTATATATATATATAAATCATTTGGTACCAGAATCATTCCATTATGTCCATCTCTAGTGTCAACAGTGATTTACTTCGCGAAGTTAAGGACTTAACATGATTCATTTTCAGCTGCTTTTGCAAGCAGCAGTTTCTTGATATGTTTTGCGATCATTTTTTCTGTTTCGCAGTCGTTTAGGAAAATGAATTATTATATAAAACTATCAGTAAAAAAAGACTGGTATAAGAAATTAAATCGAATCTGTTATTTTAATTGATTTAATTTATATAAATTTTTCCTTAAAATTTTTTATATTAAAACATTAATTTATTCACTAGTGTTTTCTAAATGAAGCCATTTTACAATCCTGACAACCTTCTGGGTTCTCTATTAATCAAATATACACACATATTTTGAACAAGAGAATTAATTTAATTTAATGCGTCTTGATGATATGTGATAATCACTTGATTTCAATTCTTAAATAAAAGAACTTGTTCAAATATGGTTTTGTTTGAAGATAAACAGAAGCTTAACAACTATGACTTTATTATATGGTAGCCTCTCGTTATATCACGTACATACAGGGCTGCTACTGGAGACTATATTGTTGCCCCTTTTCTACAACTATTTCCAAGCAAAAAAATGTACCTTCAACATTAGAAGAAGTTTTTTCATAATTATCAATGTTTTTAATTAGTGGTGCACAAATTAATAAAACATAGTCGTTAGTGGCAACTCTATGCATATCGGGAGACATGAAAAAAGCGCGATATAAAGAATGCGACTTAAAAATGAAGCAAGATGCTAACGAACGAGATAATGTTTAAAATTTGTCTCTAAAAATGTACTTTACACGCATATTACAATTTTCTTATTATAATAATCATAAATAATTACATTTATTCAAATCGAAAATTGTATTAGTTAATTAAAAAGTCTGTTAAAGCAGAAATTTTTTTTCTGGAAACCGTATTCAGTGAAAGACAGTCCCTGATACTACTCAATTCTCTGCTGCTTTTCAAACGAATTTCATAACATGGAAATTCGAAATCAGCTTATCTTGGTCACGTTATGGCCAAGAAGGGTGGAAGTATCGTTGCCTTTCTCTTATGTCCTGGAAAACACGTAAAACGTGTTCTACATTCGAATGAGCGGTGTAACGAGGCGCGATATAAGGACGACCTACTGCACCTTGTTAGCTGTAATTCATATAAAAATATTGAAACTTTTCAGATATAGTAGAAAAATTACTAATAACTAATTAAACTTCTAAAATTACGTCTGCCCAATATTTCAAACGGCATTTACTTTTTCTTAAGAAATCCGTAGGGAGAGGGAGGAATCCGAGAAGTCTGTCTAGAAGATATCTAGATTTGGGGAAAACATTTCGAAGAAAATGGATGGACCAATTACTGCCAGTATTTTCCTGAAAATTGAGGTTTTAGAAAATGAAGGACAATAAAAGGGTCTTTCTATTTCAGAAACGGTTTACAGAAATTTCGTAAATCAATTGATTTTTGGTTATTTTCATTAGTTCGTTTTGAAAGATATCTGAAGATAAAGGGAAAATGCTCGAGAATCATGCGGAACGGCGAGATTGAATTCCCAAGAGAGGCCACTCGTCTTGTTAGGATGTAAACATTTATCCTTGAATTTTCGTAGAAATGTTCCGCATATCTAAAACGTTT
The DNA here is from genome assembly GCA_963931845.1 of Maratus michaelseni. Taxonomy (NCBI): domain Eukaryota; kingdom Metazoa; phylum Arthropoda; class Arachnida; order Araneae; family Salticidae; genus Maratus; species Maratus michaelseni. Next base: position 22,089,563 of record OZ007594.1, read on the forward strand.
TATTTCATTTAAGCTTGAATCTTATACAGTGCAGAAGCAACACCCACAAAATTCAATTTTCTAGACACTACACATTATGAAATTTTTAAAAAAATGCCAATAATATTGACCGCAATTAATGACTGAACACCAGTGACGAGTTTCTGGAAAATCTTTCATGAATAGTGCTTTGTTACGTGAGGACTGTTGCATCTTGAGTTGCGCATATCAAACATAGGCAAATTGAGACTTTCAGATTGGCTTGAAGCGTGGGTTATTAATAATTCATATTAATTCATTATCTTCTCGTACTGAAATCTTTAACAGCCTGTAGCAGACCTCACAGAATACATATGTTGAACTGTGTACAAGGTATCAGGACATACAGCAACTGGTATCAATCATGAACTTGTTTACTTTCGCATCGACAATTTTCTGTGTACAAATCTGCCACCTCAGAAAACGAGTTAATGCCAAAAATGTATAAGTAACACTCAATGACTTAAATGACTTAATTACTCAATAACTCAACTGCGGCTCTGCACGTCACACAATATGCTCATATTCCATTTTTTTTTAAACTTTTTAGTGGATAACAAGTTGACTTTTTCTAATGAAGAATAATTAATTGCTATTTCAGTGTTTTTATCTCGCATTTTGAAGAAAGAAAAAATAAAGATGTAGGGTATTTTCCGTCCACGGACCATTGAAGTATTCTTAAGAATACGTCAAAAATTCTACATTCAAACCAAGTGTGAATTAATGGGTACGCTTTTGCTACAAATTTTTAATATTTTTTTTCTATTTAATATTTAAATAGCAGAAATTGTAGACTCCTCGTTTAATTGCAGGATTTTTTTTTTAACTTTTCTGCATGTAACTGCGTGTGATACTTTTCTGTATGCATTTAATACTTTTCTGCATGTAAATAAGGCGAAATATTATATTAAAAAAAATTGTGGTAACAGCGTAAAACCCTGTATAAGTTTTATCTATAAACGGAATAAGTTGATGTAATATTAAAAACTATAACGAGTGAATGTTTATTAAAACAGGAAGCAGGATTGACGCCTCCAAATTACATTTATACTGCACTAAAGTTTATTTACAGCTGGTAAAAATATAACGAAGGTTATCGAAAAAGGACAGTCGGATTTGAAGAACAAGAAAGCGATCGCAGACTCACATCTATATCAAGTCTTTATAAATTGGGTTATTGAAAAATTATAGGGTTCATAAAAAATACCAACGAAAGATATAATCAGTATATTATAACGTAATGCACATCCATAAATGTCGTTAAGAAACACTGATTGGCGACAGAAAGATATCGACTATGAAAATACACAAATATTCATTATTCGTTAACGTGCAATTGGCATTCGCTGTAGGGAGGACAAATTTCCGAAACGTTTCTTGATATAGGACAAAACGTTAATGAGTATTTACTGCAACTCATAAAACATGCAAATACGTGTGATTTTAGAAATATATCCCAAATCCCCAGAAACAATCGAAGAAATCATAAGATCTTTCCTAGATTTACAGAATGCTTCAGAAATAAAAATGTAGAAACATTTTGATGTGCAAAATTACGAGAACTGTTTGGTATCGAGTTTACAATGACTCAACACAGTTTTCTGTTCTTCATAATAAAAACTGTTTTTTCAATAGGATTTTCATTTCCATCCACCTCCACTGTATTACCATATATTAATATCTTGGGATGCTTCGTATACTCACTTCACCTTCCTTCAAGTGTTGTATATCATGATTTATATTTGCAGAATCCATTAAGTTATAACACAGCTAAAATTTATAAAATGATCCTTGTTTATATAAGTGGTGCACAATAGACAGTTTGTACTGTTTGTGTCTTAGATAAAGAGGTTATGTATTAGGAAAATTCCAATTGCATAATTAACTCAGCAATAAAACTCGAACAACACAGTTTGTTTAAAAGAAAAAAGGGATTTTTACTTAGCAAAGAACATGTCTTTATGTTATATTTTTTTAGAAATAACAGGAAAAAAATATCCTTTTTTTTCTCTTCTGTGTGTGATCAAAATTTTAATTTTCGAAGTCTCTTCTTGAAACATCACTTCAAATAAATTTAAAACAAAAGTTATTCAACCAATTTTTAGTTTTCTTTGCATCAGATTCCTAGCCGCCAAATAATTTAAATTTCCTTCTCTAATATTATACGAGGTGAGATAGCAGCAAATAGCACTAAAGCTTTCATTTATCTTTGAAAACGAACTATCAGAGCCCCTTCCTTTCTAACCATAGCAACAGTTGCAGCGAAACGGGCCTTGACGATTAGTTCCAAAAACGTTGACTTGTTTTTCTGCAACAGGTTGGAATAACAGAAACAGACTTTGAAAGATCAGTTCGTTTATCAAATAAGAGACGAAATGCCTATTTTGATTTTACTTTTATGTTTTCAACGTTTAACATCGGTAATGGCTAATTTAAACAGGAACTTATCGTTGCATATTACATTATTTAACACTAGAACCACCATGAGCTGACATTTTGACGGTTACCAAATGAATATATTCCTATTCGAACCTGAAATTTCTTTTAAAAAAAATAAATAAATATAAAACTTACAGAATACGATAAATGAAAAAATTAAGTAGTTTTAAATAAAATGTCTGGTGTGAAATAGTTTAAAAAACTTGAGTAAAATTTTCGGTAGCCCTATTTTCTCTGAGCGTGTTTATATTATAAATGACTGCATATAATAAAAGTATTATTTATAATTGAAGTATTTGTATGTATAGTATTGTAAAAGTACGAATTTTCTGTATAATTTTTCAGAAATGAAGTAACACATAAAATGCGAAATTGTTGCCTTCCGGGGAATTAAACACGTCCAAAAGATCCTCTACCACCCTTCCTTTGCGCCAATCGAATTGAATCAACCTCAAAGGGATTCGCAACTTTTTAAAATATTGCAATAAAAATTGAAAAACATTAGATTTTTTTTTCAAAGTATTTGAAAAGGAAGATTTTAAAATAAAAGAAATGTTAAAATCTAAGAGGAAGCGGCTCAAAATATTTGCATTTTGCCGCAGATGCAGAGATTTAAACATGGAAATTAAAAGTACTCGGTATTTCATATGTTTTATACAAAATAATTATTTTAATTAATTTGCAGTAGTCTTAAAAATCCACATTTACACGATTTTTCAGTGATTATTTAAATTAAAATTTCATAAACAAAATCTGTGCGTGCCATAAAAACAAATAATGGTATGTATAAACTGGCTATTGAGACAGTGGCAAAAAGAAAAACGGCAGTTGTAGTACTATTTCAGTTGGTTGAATTATAACGGCCGATTATCTACTCTTGGAATAAAGGCTCTAGGGGAAGGAGTGGCCTCAATGGGCGTCTTTCTAAAGGATCCTAAACCGTATTTACGGCAAGGTTCGAAGAAAACCACGGAAAACTCCGAACGGTTAGGTTGAGGAGCGCGACAGGAGTTTGAACCCAGCACCTCCCGTCGGCCAGTTTTAGGAGCAGAACCTCTCAGCCACTGGTGGGGCATTTCTATTTTGGAGAAATCGACAAAAAAGATTGAAGATAAAACACTGAGCATGAGCCGTAAATGCCCATGTAGAGAGATTTTCTTCCTTTAGCTTTTAATTTATTACTCTGTTTTATATATCTTGTTTTATAAACACATCGGCGACAGCTAATTTAAACAGGGACTGCGTTTAGTTGCCTACGGGTTTTATAGTTGCATTTTGAATCTTTTAACAAAAATATTTTCTCTCTCCCTATTTATATTATATATAACTATATATAATAAAAGTACTGTTTCTAGTCGTATGTATAGTATTCTAATTGTACAAATACGAAATTTGTGTATATGTTTGGAGGATTTTAAGAAATACTATACAGTAGAACTTCGATTATGTGACCCTCATTTAACCAGAACTCTCCGTAAACCGACGTCGGTTTCCTGACTTTTTTTTCAGCGTTTTTTTTTTTTCCTTACTTTTACATACCTTGTGTATGCAAGCGGTCCTTTCCGAACTACGAGTACAGATAAAATTTTTGAGTCCCCTTTCTTAGAATTCCTTTGAAATTAGCTTGAGGTCCCTCAAGGTGCGATCCCGGTATAAGTGTACTCCTTCCCTCCTCCTTGTATACACGTCGCTGTTCTAGTAAAAACACTCTCCATTTTAAAATTTGGAAGACCATACAGGTGAGTGCCACAACATTCGAATCTTATTGCACCTGCTGATTACAAGCAAGCGCAGGGAACAAAACCCTTTTTGTCATCTTTTCACGAACAGGAATATTTACAACTGTAGAATATCAAAAGGGGGGAGAGAAATCAATGTCATATTTTTGCTACACACTCGTTTACTCGTTCGTATTGGCACGCCTACACTTCATGGACAGAATCATTGTAAGTTTTTTGTTTCAAAATAAATTTATTTTCATGTATAATTTGAATTAGGATATTTATTTAGCAGTTTAAATAGTCATAATAGCAGTTCGATGACGATGTTACCAATTAAACTAGATGATTATTGATAAATTCTCGATTATCCGATGTAGATTCGGTCCTGATTACGTGATAATCAAGGTTCTCTGTACCACATAAATGCAAAAGTACTACACGTCGGCGAAATTACATATGTACAAAAACTAGCGGCTCTTTCCAAGAGTGGCTCACTATGTACTGGATTAGTCCATTTAGAACTCGCAATAATAGACGGTGGGACAGAAGAAAAGGGGAGACCGGACGAATTAACGTCTATCCTAGCTCCTGACCTCAGAATGTGGTTCTGCTAAAATTTTACATTTGAGGTTATTGTACATGCGTTGATCAGTGTTTTATTATTAGTATTATTATTTCATCAGTGTAAATACATGTTAATTCACATAAATATCCTGTCTGTAACTGCACTATTTAAACTAATAGACCGGGAGGCGGCAGCACAGATAATCACGTCATCGAGTTCATGGCTGAAATTCCAGAGTTAGTTAAAACTCGATTCGCATAATAAAACGCAAGCGGTCTGCCAAGTCATATCTTGATGGAAAACACCTTAAAAACCGATTTTAGCAGTTGACTCGTAGGTTTACCATTGTGTTTTCCTGCATCCAAAGGTATGAAAACATGGGGGACTAGGAGCAGGAACACACAATGTTAAACCTACGAGCCAACCGCTGAAATCGGGTTTTCGGGTGTTTTCCACCAAGATATGACTTGGCAGACCGATTGCGTTTTAATATGCGAATCGAGTTTTAACTAATTCTGTAATTTCAGCCGTGAACTCGATGAGGTGATTGTCTGTGCTGCCGCCTTCCGGTCTATAATATAGTAAGATGATATAATAAGAAAGTTTTTGTGCTGTTTAAAAATTTTAACTTTTTACATTACTAATATTTTAAAAGAAAAATATCCCTATTTTAATAAAAATGATAAGTATCAAGCAAAGGGAGTTTAAATAGTCAAATTACAAAAAAAAAAAAAAAAAGTTTTGCTTTGCCTTTTTCAAATCTAGAAAATATCTTTTGCTGCTGTGTGAAAAGTGGTGTCTGTGTGTGTGGGGGGGGGGGGGATTTAGATTAATAATCATGTATTTTTATAACAAATTAACAAAAATGGACAGTAAAATTTTAAAAGATTACTGAGTTTTTAAACTTGTGTTCTGGGGGAGAGGGGGAGATTTACATAGAATAAAAAATATATAAAATGGAAACACCACAAATTCTTACCCTCGAAATATGTAAAAAATGCTCAGTGTTGACATTCAAAGAATGAATTTAAAATTAATTAAAATACTCGTTATATTATACAAAGTTCAAATCATAAATAATCATTTTATTAAAAATAAATAGTCCCAGTTTTCCACTAGCTTTGCTCACAAAAATCTACTACTACGAATAAAAATAATCAAGAAATGGATATATTATTTAAAAAAAAAAAAAAAAAAAAAAAAAAAAAAAAAAAAGACAAGCAATGGTTATTATTATTACGATTATTATGTAAGGAATCTAAAAATATTTTGTTAAAGCAAAATATTTTTCCTAACACACCAAACAAAAAAGTCGCTAATGCATTCCTAATGTTTATAATGATAAATTAACTTATGAAAACAAATTTATAAAATGCATCATATCAGTACAAAAATAATAAGAAAAAATAAATATTTATGCTTGATTAATCGTATCTAAATTCAGATAAAGATTTTTGAAAATGAAAATGGTGCAGTGATTTGAGGAAATGTTTGTGTATAATAATTTTTAAATAAATGTTTGACGTAATTTTAAAGAATTTTGGGTAAAGGAAGAAAAAAAGTCAAAAGTCTTAAATGCAATTTATGTTTACAATATGAAAATTTAATAATTCTAATGAAACGCATGAAACCCACCAAAAAAAGAGAAAAAAAGGGTATTTTTTAATATATAAAAAAATATCTAAACACAATAAAATAAAAACTTAATTTTTTACCATAAAATTTATCATTTTATTACCAATATGCAAATAATAAATCACAAAATTAATAAAGCTTATAAAAGTTTTTGCCTAAAACTATTAAAAAGTAGGCCTCATAATGTGTCCTGTGAAAATTTACTAGCAAACTGACAGTAACATAAGCATATGCTAAATAATAACACGAAATAATGTACAATGCATCAAACAAAATTTCATTTTCAGTACGAAAGATCAATGTTTTTGTTTGCGTGCAATCAACGCTCCTTAGACTATAACGGGAAGTCGTAGCTGGTAGCCGAGGGTAGGGGCTGAACATAAATTATCTCACAAGGAGACCGCCTAACATGATGAGCACAGATTTTGATGATTTCAAAGTATGTTGTAGGGGTGATACCCCTAACTATTCAGGTCAAAGGTTTCCTTAAAATGGCTTTAGTTTTCGAGAAATTTCGGGTTAAAGTTCAGCATGCAATTCAAATACCCATTAGTTCAACATCTTAAACGAGGTCTTCGTGGCTCTGTGTTAGCGCGCGCGATTTGTGATCCGGAGATGAGGGTTCTGTCCTCTCCTGTGACTTTTACCTTTTTTTAATCAATTTTATATGTTTTTCGCGTTATAAACTTTATGTAGATTTATGAATTCTGCATCTTTGAACTTTTCGATATTTTCCTAAAAATTCCATTTACATTTTCGAATTTTTCGTGAAAATTTATAGTTTTTGCGCAATTTTTATTCCAATATTTCTGTTGATGAAAATCCAAACAATTTTAAGTCTTGATATCTCGTCTTTTTAAAATGATTCTTGTTTATATTTATGTATATTTATTTATCGTATTTATGAAATAATGCATTTTTTTAGCTGCATTTTCTATTTTAAAAAAATTTAAATGATTAAGAAAAAATTAACACAATAATGTATCCTTTTAATATTTGATTTGTTCTAAATATATTGAAATATGTTAACTGCTGAAATACTAAAATATTTATCATTACCGACATCGACATTTTTAGTTCATTAAATATGGAACTAATTGCGTGATACATATCGTAAAAATATTCTAAACAAATTCCGCATTAAAAATCGCCTTTAAATATATTCTTTACGTAAATTGTTTTAACAGTATTGGAAGAATGTATAAATTAGCATATTTTATATTCTTTAAATACTTAAATTGTGATAAATATATTTAAAAATGCATTAAATTTGGAAAAGAAATTATTTCAAACGTGGTAATTTTCTTTAAAAATACTTAAATTGTGATAAATATTAAAAAATGCATTAAATTTGGAAAAGAAATTATTTCAAAACGTGGTAATTGTCTGCAAAGGATTAAACGAAATGGATAAAAAGAAAATTTTATTTATTCTGATATTACCGTAAAAGTCATTGCAGACGATTTTTTTTCAGGTATTTTTTTATATCTATTGTAATTTACAAACGATCTTTCATTTCTAGTTGAATTTTTCTGTATGGCATCGACTTGTTAGAATTAAAAAAAAAATAACTATAATATGTTATTTTTTATTTGCGCAAATCAAAAATGATGTTGAGTTTGAACTTTACAGTTAAATGTATTTAAATAACAATATATATATATATATATATATATATAACTGGCTAAAACTTGGATATAAGCGTTAAGCGTTATTGCTTTAATATTTTATTACTCCTTTCCAGATATGTTGTTGAAATTATCTAATTATACATACCTTTAGAAGATTTGAAATAAAAATATTTTGTATAAATTATAAAAGAATATAAAATTTTATTTAAAATTTCATAAAGTTAAAAAAGTGTATTATTTTAGAACGGTTATTAAAATATAAAGGGTAAATAATAATAAACAAAATAAACAAAATCTAGACATAAATTAGTTTGGAATTTCGTGAAATGTTAATTTCAAAACTGCACAAAAAAAGAAAAAAAATGTATATTATCACGAAAAATTCGAAAATGTAAATGGAATTTATTAGGAAAATATCAAAAAGTTCAAAGATGCAGAATTCATAAATCTGCATAAAACTTATAACGCGAAAAACATATAAAAAGGTAAAGGTCACAAGAGAGGACAGAACCTTCATCTCCGGCTCACATATCGCGCGCGCTTGCACAGAGCCAGGAAGACCGCGTTTAAGATGGCGAACTAATGGGTATTTGAATTGCATGCTGAACTTTAACCCGAAATTTCTCGAAAACTAAAGCCCATTTGAAGGAAATCTTTGACCTGAATAGTTAGGGGTATGATCCCTACAACATACTTTAAAATCATCAAAATCTGTGCGCATCATGTTTGGCGGTCTCCTTGTAAGATGTAAATATTTTGACTAGTAAATTAAGAGAACTCTGTATTTGATATATATTTTTTAAATGAGTTAATTTAAAATAAAACATTGCAGCAATCTTTAAAATACAGTAGACTTCCTCAAATCCACCACTCTAAAATTCGTACATAATTACAGACGTATACAATGAAACTTACCGTCTAGATGTAGGGGGAAAATTCAAGATTTTAAAAATTGTTATATCATTTTATGCACATTTTAATATGTAATTCTTGTTAATATTGCTGAACGTATGTTTTCTCATCAAAGAAGTATAACTTTTATTTCTGAAAAATTTTATGACAGTGCTGATCTCAGTCTTTTTACCAAATACATTTCGGTATTAATCAAGCACTTTTGGATATTGAGTTTGGCTAAGCATGAAATAAACCTTTTTTATTTTATGATTTTTATGTAAATTATTAGTGTACCTTTATGAGGCAAGTTTCATTGAATAATTAAAAAAAAAAAGCTTATCTTATCATTATTATGCCTATTTAGTTATGTATTATTGTTTACTGGCCCTTTAACTTTACCTGTAAAATGTTAATGTTTAAAATGTTCTTAATTTTTCTTACTTTCATTACTTTACTTGATTATTTTAATATTTTTCTTCATTGTAAGCTACTCATTACAATTTGCAGCGTATTATTGCATTCAAATAACTGTTTAAAAATTGTAAACAAGACAGTGACGAGAAATCCGCACAACCTCTGGTTTCAAGCTATGCGGGTTTGAGGGAGTCTGATGTATAACTTAACATGTACGTACATATTTTACACGATACTTTAGTTTTCGTTTAAACGTGAATTTCATTTTAAAAAATCGGCACACGGCACAAAAAGATGACAACAGATTAGCATAGAGTAGGACAGTCAAACAAGGGTCAGACCTTCAAAAGCAAAAGGTTTGAAGCTGCATTAATTTATACATAAAAAGGATTTTTTTGTCTACCTATGAATTGCAAATGATCACAATTTGAAGAGTATTTTTTAATATTTTGTATGAACCAAGTGTGAAAGCGATTAATAAATATCTGAGTTTAAAAATATATAATTTTCAAAATTATTTTAATTAGTGAAATTTATTCAATGGAATTATATTCATGTAAATTTTAAATAATTAATATCAAACTAGATGGAACCCGTCAAAACTTGACGCAAAAAAAAATACTATAACAATATCAGTAAAATAAGCTTCTTTATTATTTATGATTATATTACAATTTTTCCCCAGTCAAATACAGTACTATTTCCGATGCAAACTCCAAACAAACAATCCGTAAATAACTGTGTAATGCAAATCAGTTTGACATTACCACCATATTCCCCACGGCAAGGAAAAAAATTCATGGACCTATGAAGTATATACAAATAGTATATTCCTACGTTCATATCATATTCAGTAAATAACAGAACATAGTAAATAAAGCACCCATCTCCCCCCCCCCCCCTGTGATAATGCAACCGAATGAGCTCATATGCGCATGTGCATTGCATCTGCCCCAAAGCACCGTCGAAATTCGACGTTAAAAAAGTTTTAAAATGATTAAATTAAAAGTTTTAAAATGTCCTCTTTAATCATTGTTCGTTTCAAATCCATATCTTCTAAAACGCATCCATTGTTTTGAGCTAATCAATTTTTATGCAAAGATTAATAAATCTATCTGCAGATGAGGGAGATTTTTAATGTTTTCAAGTGTAATTTATTTGTATGGTTTCTTCGGTTCCTTGACATAATCAGGATGATTATCTCTTTTCCATCACAGTCGGGGATATTTTTCCTCTTATACAGTTGGCAAATGTAAAATAATAAAAAAATGCAATTCCTAGCATATCCTGATATCTGATGGAACATATTCATCAACGAATTCAACATATCAATTTTATGTTCAACATAAACTAAAAAAAATTTTTTTTCTTGACAGATTTTTGTTTAGCGCCAAAATGTTCTATCTTATGGATAATCTGATCTTATGATTTATCACTTTTTTTTTCTTTTTTTTTTTCAAAATTATTATTCACTTTTTATGATGGTTAGGGAAATCTATTTTCAATTGTGGCAACTTTCCCAGGGGCTATTTTACATTATTGAAGTAAACTGGTGGTCATTGATAAGATAGAATTGAAAAACTTTTCATGCTTGAAAATTATTTTAAAAGTCGTTAAATTAATCGGCAGTTTTAAATAAATTTCAATCGAAAGCTAATTTTTTGTTTCTAATTGATGATGTAAGAATTGAAATTGTAAAATGTAGTAAAAAATAGAAATTTGTAGTATTTCGAAGTGATGTAAGCGCGATGAAAGTTAAGTGATAGCGCCTTTGTTGTCACAACTGTTGTACATTTCTAAAAATTGCCACTGTATTTTGGCTGGCGTCCAAAAGTGGAAAAACATTTTTTGACATCGAAAGAGAAATTCACAGTGAAAGAAATAGGACTTTGCGCTAATAAGGAACTGTTAAATGAACTTATAATAAATCTACCAAAATAATTCCTATGAAATATTAGTCTTACAGTGTTTATTCTAGCTAAAAATACAATCATTATTTCAAGATTTTTTTCTACCATAACACTATTTTTAATAACTTTAAATTTCCTGAAATCCTTTACTTTTCTGATTTTTTTTTAATTAAAAAAGGAAATCTTCTATCTCTATCCTATCCTCTATCTCTATCCTCTATCCTATCTTCTATCTCTATCCTATAATTTTAAAAAAAAGCAATTGGTAACATGTAATCAAGGTATGCAATCAAGATGAAGAAATCAATGACGGCTCCAATTCTAATCTTTATAATTATGAATGCAAAAATCAGTAAAATTCTGTCATGTTACCACAATCATATACATTTTTCTCTTTAGTTTTATCAATGTTAAAATGCACTTCAAGCTAAGCATAACGTCATTTTCACAGGCTCAAACTTTTCACACGTACTTCATATACCTTACATTAATGCTTAAACACCATGCACACAAATATAAATATATTTTGTATTTAATTGTAATGAAAAAATGGCATCAACAAAGTTATAATGCATAATGATAAAATAAACCCAATGGACAATATTCTCGTGACGTCACAATAAATATGAATTTTTATTCGCTTATAAAACACGCGGATAAGTATTTTTACCGAAATTTAACTTGCAAATTAACAAATTCGGCCTTAAAACCGCGTGCTTTTAATATTTATTATTTCTCTTTTATTCAACCACAGAGTTTAGAAAATAAACCCTGTGCTTCGGAACAGTAGGCGTTATCCGATTATGACGTCATTAGCAGAAGTAAAAGTTTAATTGAAAATTACGGTTAATTAATTAAATTTTCGAACAAACGAATGCACGATAACAAATCTGTGTCCAAATATCTTTCATTTAAAAAAAGAATGATGTTATTTGATGCAGTAGTTTGTTCTCACGGATTGTCGAAAGAAATCGCTTAGCGTTTTAAATAGATAGATAATGCTATAGTTGTTATATGAAAAATGATTAGATAAAGATGGAATAATGTTATCTCTTTCCTAAAGCCTTTGCAATGAATGTAGCTGTGATTTAGGAGAAAAGATAAGAGATAAAATAATTCATTATTATTAAGACAAAAGAAAACGAATGAAAAGCTCATATTTAGAACTATAAAACATTGTGTATCATTATGTATAAATATTAGTTTGTATAAATATTAATTTGTATAAATATTAGTTTGTATAAAAATTAGTATGTTGTTATCATTTGTATAAAAAATTAATTGTACTTCATTTGAAAGAAATTATGTTTTGGCTAAACTGAAGTGATGATTAAAGATATTTTTTCTTTTAAATGCTAAAAAGTGTAAATTAAAAACATAATATACAGCAAAATAAGTTTGATTAGATTGTTGTATATTATGTGTTTTGTTTATACCTTTTAGCATTTAAAAGGTATATATTATCACAAGGTGTTATAATTTATTATATTTTTAAAGATATTTTGCTAAAGTAATTATGCCTGTCCAAATTTCTCATAGTGTTGCAAAAAAAAAAAAAAAAAAAAAAAAAAAAAAAAAAAAAAAAAAAAAAGAAAAAAATGTGTGTGGGGGGGGGGAGGGGGGGGTGGAGAGCAGAATGAGAAAGTGAAATTTTTAAAGTTACTGAAAATTTATAGAAAAGACATTGGGTAAGATTTGGAATAAGATTATGGATAAAATAATATAGTAAGTCGAGGATAAGATTTTTTGTAAGAATAAAGCTGTTATCACACGGACGACCATACGATATGAAGTATATGCCATTGCCTCTCGAGCTACACTTTCACGCTACAACTAGGGTTATTTTCCCTATTGAAAGTTATCTGCTAATGTAAGGAGAGGACGTAACATTTGGCGAGTAATTGCAGCAGGTGTTTTAATATTTAGTGTAGAGTTCGACTGATACACAGGAAGCATTATCGCGTACTAACATTTTATATATTGCAGTTTCTTTTCATGTCTGTTCTATATATATAATATTGTGATCATTTTACTTAAAATTCCAAGATTATAAAAACAATACTCGCACTAATATAACATTAAAATTCTAAATTATAGAGTCCATATCTTCACTTTACGTCTTTCATTGCCTGTAAATGTTAAGAATTCTGATCCATTAGTATTAAGTGATTTAGAAAAAAATAGTATATTAAAACTAGTTTTCTGTCACATGTATTGGAACCGCACAATATCGCTAAGCCGAAATCTGTAACGCAAAGAAAAATGTTAAATTAAGTTTTAGTTGTGCTGCCAAAATCGCTATTATGACATTTTTAGTTCATATATTTTACATATTTTAAATGTAATTCATGTTACATATTGAATGTAACATAAAAATGAAATACGTAATAGAATTTAGATATAGTTCCCACTCTTTTGCAGTTTTTTCTACCTTGGTTTTGATGATTTTAATCATTTTTCAAAAGTTTAAATTAATTTGATATTTTTCATTTCAAAAACACAATCCTTTTTTTTCATATATATTGTGTACAGTCCTGGGGGGGGGGAGTTATACCCTCTACTAACTTTGCCGCAAATCATTATAAAAATGTCAAGTAACAATAGATTAGTAATAACATCTAATGATAATGCGGTACATGAATTTTGCTGCGGGGGGAGGGGGGAGGATGAAGTTACGTATAGCAATTACGTAACATATTCTAAAACTTTTAGTACTAAACACTAATTTCGACATCATATTTTTCGGTAAATTTTACCTTCGTGTATCAAACTGAAAGTCACCCGTTAAAGTAGTTTAGAAATTACGCAGATTTTATGTTTGTACCTCCTAATGTTAAATAAATGTTCGATCGTCGCAAAACAGATTACAAGACAAGTGCTTTTTAAGCATAACTTAAAATTATTTGGCGGAATGAGTTTTAATTTTGGGTTTGCATATTTGAAAATTCTAGAAATCTATTTCTGTTAGGAAAGTTTTACGTTAGAAATCATTTTTGTTTTCGAAAATATATAAATTTTAATTCTTTTTTTGTTTTTAAGAGAAGCAAAATATTTTAACTGGAGGTTTTTTTTTTTTTTTTTTTTTTTTCGGGGGGGGGGGGGGGTTATATCCGTTATTTATTATTAATACAAAATTTAAAAAAAAAGGGCACATTTTACTTAACAAATTGAAACACATATAAAGGTTTAAAATTTATACACTGCTAGGAGGGGGAAACAAAACTTTAGGGTGGTTGAAATTCAATAATTAAAAAGGAAAGATAGACTGAAAAGGATATTATCAACCACATACATTAAATACAACAATCGAACATGAAGTGAAAAATTAGCCAGAGCCAGGAATCGAACCTGGGTCCACAGCGTTCCAGGTTTTCGCTCTGACCACTGAGCTACTCCGGCTGATACTTAATTTGCAATTTTTCACTAATAAACCATGTTGGTGAGAAAGTCGCCAACCATCTAGCAGACAGCCTTGGATGATCTAAAAACTGTGAATATATTTTTACTATTCCACCCATTTACGAATAAATATGTGTGTGTATAATAGTTGTATATCTTTAAAAAAAGATTATCAAGATTGTTTTAAAAGAAAATTATTAAAAGGTAAAATATAATTAACTATAAATAGCTGCTAGATTAAATTTTCATTTATTAAATTTTATTTTTCTAAATGTATAAGAACATTTTCTATCTCCCCCTCCACTACAAAATTTAGACTCTGAACGCTGCATGCTAAAAGTAGGCTAGAATAATTTGTATTGCAATAAAATGCCTTGATGCATGTTTGCTTGCATTTCTATCTTTGGCGGCATAACTTGGCAACAAGTACGAAATAACGCCAAATACAGCTGCAGAAAGTATTTAAACGAGTACAGTTTGAGAAGTAAATAAGCGACTACGACAGTACAATTATAACATATAGCAAATAATATAAGGAATTGAAATAAAATAATCGCAATAAATAACTTTAAATTAGTAAATAAAGTTCTTATCGGGAGTGTAAATAACGACGAACTCCGAAGAGGCAATCGACGCATATGTAATTCCTTAATTACAAAATAACTGCACATTTTAAAAGTTCTTTTCGTGTATAATTGGTCCCTGTGTTACTAAAGATTTGCTTTTTTCTTAATTCTTCTGTATTTTTGGTTTCAATATTTGCGACGACCTAAACGTAAAATGTTGGCTTATTGACGGTGGCCATCTTTGAATTTTAGAGAGCTCTGATTGGTAGATTTCGAGCTGATAAATATCGTAGAGGATACAAACTACTGTACGTTAGATCTTTAAGAAATTACGAGAGGCAATCTATCAAACGGGACGAATTGGAGCTTTTTCCTCTTGAAAAACGTATGGCTTGTGTGCTGTAAAATGTTCGATATCGATTTATCTAATTTGTGAACTGTTAGAGATTTTAAATCTCATTAAGTATTTGTTGAGCAGGTGGAAGGCCAAGCAATGTTAAAAAAATCTAAAATTTGTACGACAAAAATGTTTCAGTATTGGGTGGAGATTGTATACCAAATGTTGTATACCAATTGTATACCCAATATTGTATACCAAAAGTGTCCTGCTTACTAGAGTCACATTAATTCTAAAAGTCGCCAATCAGGGGCTCCATACGCCATTCAAGTTTTTTTATGGAACAACTTGAAGATTTATGCTTCCAAAAATCGCACCGAAATGGATCATTAATAGAGATGGTCTGAAAAATTTGTCTGTTTGTAAATGGTTGCTATAATAAAATTGTGTATCGCCGAAATTGTATGACTTTTTAACCTTTTCCTTCTATTGTAATTTTTTTAGTTATATGTAATAACACATCTGCTGCGGCTCGTCTATCCTTGTATGTCATGTTCATTTAGGATGCCGTTTTTCTAGACTCTAATAGAATAAAATCTATTTGAAATATTTACTTCTATTTGTTTAACCATTATTTTTTTTTAATTTTGTACTAAAAATCACGATGCACGTGATACACGGAAGCGTGGCATTTAGCAAAATAAATAAATAAATAAAAGAAGAATATGGTGAGTAGTAGCTTCTTTTTCCTTTACTCCTGTCAAAAATGACAAAATGTTGGAAGTCTTACAGAAGGCACGCGAAATTTATCGAAATATGAAATTTATTTTGATATTTTCAAGCAAAATTATCACAGTTAAAAATAAGCACCCGTTAGTTAATTTGTTATTTCCTTTTACATTTCAATAAAACAATTTTTATCTTAAATTAGAAAATAAGAAAAAAATAAAAGTTAACAAAAGGAATAAAGAGCTTTTAAGATAACAGACTTCACCTCTTTACCGAAAAAAAATTTCATTTCCGAGTAATTACACGTTTTGTGATTCAAAAATTTCAATGAGAATTATTTGGTGTTTATTAGTAATTCCATGCTAAAGCATGATAAAAAATTCTCCAATCGTCATGTTTATATATTTTTTACAAAACGTAGCAATTTTATACGGTGTCTTCTGATCGTCATATCTTATTTATATCTTGCTTAATTTCAAAGTACAATAAATGTAATTACATTTTAATTGCTCGCAAAATATTTTAAACTCAACCCGGAAATATAATACTGCAAAGTGTAAATATTTAAAAACGGTGTTTCTCACCTTAATTTCACAATTTCTTTATATATTCAAGAAAGACCGCAGACGAAAGTGTGTAGTCTTTAAAATATAAGTAAATTTTCTTTTTTTATTTTAACGGTAGTGTAAAACGTTAAGCCGCGCATTAATTTTGATGTTTTTGTGAGCAAAGCTAAATACATGATATTTTGATTACATATTGTTAATTGTTATTAAATTATTATAGATTATTGTTATAATTATTATAATTATTATTATAATAATTATTATAATATATTATATTATATTATTATATTATATTATTATATTATATTATATTATATTATATTATTATTATTATTATTATATATTATATAATATATTATTATAATAATAATAATTATTATTATTGTTATAATTATTATAGATTATAATCATAATTATAATCTATTATAATCATCTATTAACAATATCTAATCATCTATTGTTAATAATCATCTATTCTTAATCACCTATTGTTATTATTAATCATCTATCTTTCACCACCGGTTTTTCAAAACAGAAATTTTCGCCTAATTGAATTGCAGAAACGCTAGGGTTACATAAGGCAAAGCTTACAGTAAAAAATAACTGGTGGGAATAATCGAGGATTCGGGGCATCTTATGCATCACGTATACGTGTCGCTCGTCCCCAAGGGGTTAACGACTTCATAGCAACTCTATATAATGTCATTTACAAAAAATTGTTTATTCTTCTGTTAGAGACAGGTTGATCGGTAGTACTACCTAACTGCATCTATGAAGAGCCTGCCGAGTCTGTCACCTTGTGCCAAGGCCCCACCCCTGAAGTGTTTCAATTTCTTGAAAATACATCCATTTATTTAAAATATGTGTCATAACGCTTCGCAAATGTTAGGTAGTAATTAATAGAATATATTTTTAAAAATAATTAATGAAGCATTTTATATTATGTTTACACTGAATAAAAAAAATCACAGTTTACAAGTAACAATACTTTTATTCTGTAGTGTTATTACTATTAAATACGATATTATTGAATTATTTGAACATCATTTTATATTACATTTTTCTATATATTTTAAAGAATCCCAATGAGATTTATTACAACTGTGCTAAACTAATTTAAATCACCAAATCATATTTACATTTTAACAATGCAATAGCATCTTTCATTGGACCCTTCAGAAAAGAAAAATATATTTATTTTCAGCTAAAAGCAGATACACAGTAGTACTAACTGATGGCGACAATAAAGCGCCTATCAATTTTGGCGAATTATGCTAAGGCAGGTACGCCCCCCCCCCTCCTCCTGATGTGGCTTAAACTTTTAAAATTATATCTAAAAATAATAATAATTAGGTAATAACTTGTAATTAGTATTCTTAAACATGTTTAATGCTTTTCATTTATACAAAATTTAAATGAATTTTGATTAAATCAATCTATCTAATTAATTGACATTATCTATGTAAATATGATAATATTGATCAGAGATTTCGAAAATGCAAAATTATATATTTTTAAAAATTGCGATTTTTTTACGGCATTTTCTAACATGAGAGTGTCGACGCTCTATTATAGGTATTTCTGTGGTATGAGATAGATGCACAGGCCAGAATTTCCAGGCCCAGTCCGAACGAAAAGTATCTTCTTCTGATCCGGTCCTTTCATGATTTAAAGGTTCTGTTAGGGTAGGTTTTTTCATTTATTCTAAATTTTCCATATTTTCTTTATTTTTTCTATATAAGTTGTAGCCCCCCCCCCCTCGTTTTATAATAATCGTAATGTTTTTCATTTAATATTCTCTTTATTTTAGTCTGAAATAATGGAGTTAAAATACCTTTTCTTTCTTTTAAATGTCTAAGCTAAAACAAATTCATTGTCTCTTTTACTTAAAATCATAATTTTTATATTTCCCCTGTAAGTTATAATTTCACTGGGGTGGTCTTGTTACCATGGGAAATTTCCAAATGCTCTCGGACACTTGGGCAATAAAAATCCATTTCCCAGACAACGTATATTAGCTTGTATTGTCAGGAGTTTTATGACTTTGGCGGTGTTGGTCGCCTTAATCTGCTCTGAAGATCTTTCGTGGAAAAAGCAGGACTCGGGCGGCAGATAGTGGCCCGTATTGTTAAAGTTGTATTATTCGTTTTTACGAGCCCAATTATCCCGTTTTATGTAAACAACAGTTCACGTGGGAGGTCGAGGGAAGCAGCAGCAGCCTTTTACCTTCGTGGAAAAGGGAGCGAAAACGGAACAGCTGTACACATGCCATCACCCCTATGCGAAGTAGTTCCACCCGCGAGAGAGAGCGACGACCAATGGTTTTACGTAACGTATTCGCGGGGAATATTTTTTTCCCCTGGTATCGCTTAGCGCGGGAGAATGTAACTGGCGAAGGTGTTTTTGTGAGGTTCGGGGAGGGCGTATGCCCCCCCCCCCCTTAAAAAGTTTTCCTGTTGGTGACCAGAGAATTTGAAAGGCATTCGATCGAAAAATGTGTAACTGGAAGGTCCGGTAAAGAAAAAAGGTATCTGGTTCCCCGAGATATATTCGAATGTAAATTGAAGAGATGGTAGCTAGAAAAATCATGCCTCGTGCCGCGAGGAATATTACGGATCCTGATGCTGAGAATAAAAAAGATATTCTGATCGAGAAACTAGCGAGTCGCTATTGTAGTGGTGTTTGAAATCAAGATTTTTTTTGCCATCGGGATCTGTGATGGTTGAGAGTGTTTGTCGTTGAAGTCGGTGGTCATTCGCTATTAGTAAAACGTAGATCCGGATGACTAAAAGATTACTCTAAAGATCAGTGCCACTTGGAGTCTCATCGACTGGTCCCTTTTGTATTCGCAAACGGAATTGTCAGAAGAGGCACTATCAAATGCCTACTTCATACTATTCATGGAAGAGTAAAGACTGCTCTGAGAGTCGATGTTGCTGAAATATCTTCGAAAAATACCTTCTTGTTCTTTTGTTTTTCAAAAATAAAGTAGACTGCCAACCCTGGAACATTATTAACTCATCTATTACGGCTGATAAATCCCAGTCGTACGAATGCTGAACCTGCAAGTAAAATTTTGGTAAATATTTTTATTTTAATGAATAAGTGTCTTTGATTATTACTATTATTCTACATGAATATGTTTTGATACACCTGTGTATAATTTAGATCACCTGTTGTCATACAAACTAACCTAACACCTATAAATTTAAATATGTTGGTGTTTTATTTAACATTTTTTTTGTTAATAAAAATCAAATTCGTGGTGATATTCTGTCTGTGACTTATTTGTATGCATCATAGAAATTCATTTGTTTTTTTTTATCTAAATTTAACATTATTATTTAATGAATAATGAGTTTTGTTTAATTATTTAAATAATCAGAGCAAGTAATTATTTAATATTTAATTCTTTTCTAAGATGAATTTACTGAAATTGAAATCCCAAGTAACCTTCTTTTGTTAATAAAAATTCATATAAGTAAAATTTAAATTCTTTACTTGTTTTTGAGGATGTTGTATTATTCTTATTAAAAGAATTAAATTTAATGAAGTAAATTTAAATTCTTGTTTTGTTTCTGAAAATGTTTATTAATTTGGTTTTCTTTAAATATTAAATTGCTTCTTTTAAATATTGTGAAGTACTTTTATTTTCTTCTATAAAGAAAAAGATTTAATAAATAAAGTAAATTTAACCTGCTCTTAATTGAAGTAAAAGAAGTGATACTGAATGTGAAAGAAAAATTTAATATTAAGTATGTTTAATTCTTAAAGTTTATTAGCTGCATTTAAGGTAATTAAAACTTCTTATTAAAAGAAAATTGTTCTACCTAGTTTCTTCTTGGTATGGTACTATCCACTATACAAAATCACTCGCATGGTTCTGACAAATTGGTACATTGATATGATCATGTTTTGTAACTTTAATTAATTATCTATATCCCTATTTTAATTAACTTCTTTCCCCCTTTTTTTTGTGCCTTTCAAATCTGGAAGGATTGCAGGCCCCTTTTTCATGTTTTTCTTATTCAAAATCTGTTCTATAAAGTTTTAATGAATTTCATTAATTTACCATAACAATGTTCCAATTCGTCAAACCACTTGTTGGGTATAAGCGGTATGGTGATAAATGAGAATTTTGTTGATACCTTTTGGCAAATTTATTCATTTACTTAATTAATTTTTTAGTTATTCAAAATTTATTTGGTTTGTTTTGTTTATAGCATCTCTCTGTTTTGATTTATAATTAGTAATTGTGAAAAATTGTTTCAATTTCTGAAATCAACAAAATTCATTCTTTTGGTTATTTATCACTTTATCAAATACCCCAACAAGAAAATGGTGCCGTGTAGAAACATTCCTGCGGTTACCAAGAAGTAAAACTTTTGTTTTTGACTGTAAATTTTGTTTTACATTATATAATTGGAGCAACTGGGTATCGGTTTTTACTTATTATGAAATTGTTTACATATATTTGCCTAGTAAAAGTTTTCTCTATATATTTTTAAATATCTAGTCAACTATAATATTGATATTTTTTAAAAGTTGTATAATGAAACTGGTGATGTTCTTGTGCTACAGAGTTTTATAATCCCCATTTTTTCCCCTTTTCTGCCTTCTATTTTTATTTTTTTTTGGGAGTTCTGTGTATCTATCTGACTTAATTATGGCCAAAGGAGATCATACTAAGGAGCTGGTAGAGCTCCAGAAAAAAAATTCATTAGTTGACAACTTGTGCAACATACCACCATTTAATGGAGAGGCTAGCTCAGTCTCATTTACTGACTTTTCAGAGAAACTGGATAGTCTCTCCACCCTTTTTGCTTGGGATGATAGTGAGAAAAAATTTGCCCTCCTTAACCGCTTGAATGGTACTGCGGCGAGATTAGTTAAGCCCCACAAAGATAAAACTAGTGCGGAATTATTAAGTATTTTAAAAAATAAATTTGTCCAAACACCTACTCCTGATGTGGCACTTGCCAAATTTCTCAACTTTAAGCAAACTCCAGGTATGTCAGTGCAAGAGTTTTTTGATGCTGCATCTGACCTCTCATCAAAGGCACTCGTTATTGATGGAGTAGCTGATGCCATTGTCAACAAAAGCCGTGAAGCCATGCTTCACTCTATGCTTTTAAACAACCTTGCACCTGAGATCAGAAAGGGTGTCATCACCAAAGATCCCAAAACCCCACAACAAATTTTAACTTTTGCTCTCCTGGAGGAAAGAGCGTGCCGCAGTGTAAATCCTTTTTACACTTTACATGAGGAACCAAACCCCCTTTTATATCAACAAAATTTCCCGCAGAATCTAGCTTGTGCAGCTACTCAGCCAACTAGGGACAACAATGCAGAAATAGAAACTCTTAGAATACAGATTGAGGCTCTAAATTCCAAACTTGACAACCTAATAAGTGATAAAAGCAGAGAGAGAGAGGTGCAGAGCCAGGAAAGAGTGCCCAGTAGAAGTATTACTTGTTTTTATTGTTCCCAACCCGGTCATTATGCTAGAGACTGCCCCCAGTATGTGTATAATTTTAATAGGAGCAGAGGCAATAATTTTAGGAGCAGGGGAGGATATGAAAATAGTTACCGGGGAAGTTACAACAGGAGAGGAAATTTTAGGGGAAACAGAGGAAATAATTACAACAGCAACAGAAGTGGTAGGAACAGAGTACAAAATTATGTGGAGGGTCAGCAAGCAAATGATGCAACTAATAATCCCACGGTTACTGAGAATGTTCATTTAAACGGGGATCGGCTGAATCAGAGGTAGTCGAACTGATTCCAAAAAAGGCCAACGACCCACCTGCGGTATATAGTGTTTTTTCTCCGCAGTCTTATAACTTGCCAACTGCCAGTATACTTATAGGTAATACTAACATAACTGCCCTCTGTGACTCAGGTTCTGCGATTAATCTTTTAAGCAGTGTAATTTTGAACTCACTCACAGACTATAATGTGCAACAATGTTATACGCCTATTCTGACAGTAACTGGAGAACAAGTTCCTCTTACTGAAAAAGTAGTTATGAATTTTAAATTCCATAACACCCAATGCCAAACTGTTTTTTTTGTAGTGCAGGGCAAGTTGGCGAAGGAATTTGATGCCATTCTAGGTATGCCCTTTTTGAAACAATACAATGCAATCATTGATTGTGCCACAAATACTGTTTCTCTTCAAGCTTCGGAGCAAACACTATGTAAACAAATCCCGCTTACCCCTCCTTGTACCAAAAACAGTAGTGTGTGTTTAGAAGAAACAAAGGTAAACAAACAAGGTAAGAGTAGTGACCCATGCATGCAATGTTATGAATTACCTGTATATAATAATCCTATTAATGTGTATAATTGTGCTAAATGTAAATGTATGTGTAATGTAAATAATAACAATTCTAGTGTAAATACTTGCAAAAATAACTATCCCATAGATCATAAAGTTGAAACTGAGGCTAAATTGATAGCAAAAAGTAGTACCCCTGACTATTCGAAAGATATTGAAATAAGAAACTGTGCAGAGAAAATTAAATTAGGGAATAGTAGGGAGATAAGGAAGGTTCATCACAGTCAGAATAGTAGTGACGAAGAAAATAATGTTGATAAAAGGTGTAACAGAGTATGTGATGAAAGTAATAGTGATTGCCAGGTTTTTATGATGGAAGAATTACCGGGTGGTACTACTGTTGATAAAATTGCTTCGGGAAATAGTAAACATTGTGAGGAAAATTTTCAAAATTTTGAACAATGTATTTCTCAAATCAAATCAGAATTTTATAGTGTAAATAATGTAAATGCAAATATTGGGGAGCAGTTTAGTGATAATTCTGAAAATTCTGAAATGGGTAGTTATGAATTTACTGAAAATGAGGAAATGCAAGCAAATAATATTAGTGAAAATACAGGTAAACATGATGTTGAGAAAAAGGCGTGTAATATCAGTATGGCATCTTTGTGCAATAAACTTGAAATCCCAGCCCAGTCTAAAATTTTAGCTAAAGTCAGATGTACGAAGGAAAATTTCAATGACAAGGATAGTATTTTAATGTTAGAGCCCTTTGCTAAGAATTTACATGCAGGCCTCTTAATTTCTAGATCCATTTGTACCCAAGAACATGGCCTATTCCTATCCTTTGCTAACTTTTCTGATAACAATATAGTATTAAATAAGGGTACTTTAGTAGCAAAAGTTCAAAAATGTATTGATAATTCTAACGTAACCCCAGATAACTGTAATTTAGCATGTAATATCAATACTCCCCCTCCAATTGCAGATTTTGACCATGCCGACCTCAGTTGGAGTTCCGAAATTAATTTAGACCACTTAGAACCGCCCTTAAAATTAAAAATGCAAGAATTTTTACAAGAAAATAAAGATGTTTTTGCTGCGTCTGTCTTAGACTTACCCGGCTGTGACACCATACCCCATTCAATTAATCTAACTTCAGAAAAACCGGTTAAATGTAAAGCATATAGAGTCCCCCATAACTTACGACAGGAAATGGAAGATCAACTAAATATTTTACTACAGGCCAATATAATTTCCCCATCTATTTCAGAATTTGCTTCGCCGGTCATTCTTGTGAAAAAATCAGACGGATCGTACAGACTAGCTGTTGACTTTCGAAAATTAAATAAAAATCTAATGAAAGATGCCTACCCCATACCAAACATCACAGACTCAGTTGACGCCTTATCAGGCTCAATTTTTTTTTCCACATTAGACTTAACTAGTGGATTTTTTCAACAAACTATCCGTCCCGAGGATAAATATAAAACAGCTATTATTACTCACAAAGGGTTATTTGAGTGGAATCGAAACTGTTTCGGACTTTCGAATTCGGGAAACAGTTTTCAACGTCTTATGTCTGCAATTTTTGGTGACCTAGGAAATTTGGGAATTTTAGTATACATCGACGATATAGTAATAGCTTCTAAAGATGTCGAATCCCATATAAATAAACTTAAGCTTGTTTTTGAAAGACTTCGGCAACACAAGCTTAAACTCAAACCCAGTAAGTGTACATTTTTATCCGACAAGATCCAATACTTGGGCTTTGAAATCCAAAAAGGACGAGTGTCACCAATCAACAAAAATATTGAAGTGATAAGGAAATTCCAACCTCCTAACACCCGAAAGGCTGTCAGATCCTTCATCGGTGCACTCTCCTTCTATAGGCGATTTTTGCCAGATTTTTCTAAAAGAGCGAGAAATCTCATCAACCTCACTAAAGATACGGGTCGATTCACTTGGAACCAAGCAGCACAGGAGGAATTTGAGGATTTAAAATCTGCACTAATATCCAAACCTTGTCTTGCCCTTCCTAATTTTGATAAGGAGTTTTACCTTTATACTGATGCGAGTGGCGAAGAACTCGGGGCAGTACTATCACAACTGGATGAAAATGAGATGCTTCACCCTGTCGCATTTGCTAGTAGGAAACTCAAAGACGCTGAAACGAGATACTCCGCCACTGAGAGAGAGTTATTGGCATTAGTATGGGCCACTGCACACTTCAAGTGCTACCTTGCCAATACTCATTTTTGTATATACACTGATCATGCACCTCTTACATACATGCTCAAAATTCAGGATCCCACATCACGTATGGCTAAGTGGATCTGTACACTTTCTGATTTTACATTTACCATCAGATATATTAAGGGAAAATGTAATAGCGTTGCAGACTTTCTTTCAAGGTTCACCACAGATAGCAAACCAGATAATGTCACCAATTGCAACTTTTCTATACAAGTAGCGAAGGAGACAACTTTTATGCCACATTCCAACCTTTTAGAAAAGATAGGTGAATTACAGAAAACAGATAAAAAGTGCTGTGAAATTGCTCGCAAAATTAGTGAAAATCTTGAGGTTGCACCCAAGTATTTGAGATTTTTCTTTAGGGATGATCTTCTTGTATGCGAGGATACAAGGGAGTCACCCCTATTGAATAATCCTATCAAACTTGTGGTGCCGAAGAAAATGGTTGAGCAAGTGTTTGCACTAACCCACGAATCCCTAGCTGCTTGTCACCAAGCTTTCCAAAAGACAATAGACCGCATTCGTGAGCACTTTTATTGGCCAGGAATGTCGGCAGATGTCAAGCACCTAGTGGAGTCGTGCGTTAGCTGTCAAGAAAAAAGAGTGCACAAAGCAAATCAACTTGCACCCCTCCAACGTGTACCCACACCTCATTTCCCTATGAATAAAGTGAACCTCGATGTTATAGGGCCTCTTCCTGTTACCTTTTCGGGTAACAAATTTATAATTACATACATTGATGCATTTTCAAAGTGGCCTGAAGCTTATGCGGTATCCTCAATCACATCTGATGTGGTAGCCGATACTCTCGCAGACTTCATTTCACGTTATGGAGCTCCATGTTACATCTCAACCGACAGAGGACCCAATTTAATTTCTGCAGCTATCGAGCATGTGTACAAAATGTTTGGAATAAAACATCCCAAAACCACGGCATATCACCCAGCCGGAAACGCTCAGATAGAACGCCAGAACAGGACTCTAAAAAACGCCCTGTGTCATATTGTGAATGAGAATCAATCAGACTGGGACACCAAGCTTAAATTTGCACTTTTAGCCATGCGCACGGCTGTGCACTCTTCTGCCAAACTAACTCCAGCAGCTGTTATGTATGGCAGAAACCTTAACCTACCCTATAATTTATTTTCTCAACCCCCCCAATTTAGTTATAATGATGCCCCCTCTTTTTGTGAACTTTTGATACCAGCTCTGCAAAAGGTATACGCTGAAGTGCACAATCATTTAATAAAAGTATCAGAGAATCAAGAAAAGTATAGAGAAAAGACAGCTGTTGACAAGAAACTAAAAGTTGGTGATCTGGTTTGGCTTTTCACTCCAGCAATTGCACCTGGTACAACAAAAAAATTAAGTAAGTTGAATAATGGCCCCTTCACTATCTTGGAAAAATTAAATGAGGTAAATTTTAAAATCGCCCTTGTTGCAAATCCCAAAAACGTTCAAATTGTCCATGTGGATCGCCTCTCTGCCTTTAAAAACAGACTCCCGATTTGGTCCGACGACCCACAACAACAACAACAGAGTGTCCCAGATTCGATTGACGATCCACCTATCGATGTGCAGCAATCGATTCCCCATGCAGAGCAATTCGCTCAGCGCAGACGCCGTCGCGATTGCTGTGTTATACCAAGTTCTGACACTCAAGAGAGTAACCCTGGTACGATTACTCAAAATGAATTCAGCACTCACGGAAGCCAAGCGAATTCAGCTAGCGATCCAGCCGAGATCGACCCCCCTCCTCCTCACTCAAACAAAACTCCGGAGGTTGGAAATTCAGCTGATAACCATCAGCAGAAAAGTGAATCAGCGGAGGAAGCTCTATCGGAGGAAAATAATGAATCGGAAAGGGAAGTACAGGAGTGTGAAATAGCAGCAACGACCAGCGAAGCTAGCGTTGCCGAAAATTCGATTAACAAACCGAATAAGTCGAAATCATTGAATCGACCGCAGCCGACTTCGCAGGATGCTTACGGGCTACGTGAAAGACGAACTCGCCCTATTTATAAAATTTAGTTTCCTTATATTCTTTTATCTATGTGTATTTATAGTTTTATTTCGTAATATTTATATGTGTTTATGTGTTGCAATGTATTTTATAGTAATTTTATATATTTTTCATCGTATATATTAGCGTTTTCTGACCCAAACATGGTTTGTTTTGGTTCACTTAGCGAAAATCGGAAACCCGATTTCGTGTTTTTTATACACCCTGTGTCGTGTATACATACATTTTTTAGTGGTATTTAGCTACTTGTATTAGTAAATACCCCTCCGCACACCTTTTTGTGCAGTTTTTTCTTCAAATTTAAGATGTATTCTGGGTACTTTGAAAATGGCAGATTTTTTTTTCCCCCCTTATTTTTAACAGCAAGTGTTAGGCTGGGTCGGTTGGCACTTTTCATCGTATGCACGCAAGTACGATATTATAGATTCCTAATTATGTATATAAAAATTTTTTCATGTGTTTTTATACCACTTTTAGTCTAGGAATGTAGTTTGGCATATCATAGTTTTTATTTTGATACTTAGGTGTGACATACCAATTTACCCCTTTGGTTTCGTTCATGAAATTCCTTTTTGTTTTTCTTCTAGTGCAATGTCAGCAGAGTGGTATTTTATCTAATCCTAGTGGGTAGTGATTTTTTTTTTATAAATATTTTTTTTTCTTCCTGAAAATTCCACCTTTTAAAATTTGTGATTATCTTAAATTTACTTTCTGCTTCTAAATTGTGTTTTTTTTTTGTATGTATGTCTTCAAAATTAGTAATTATATATACTCTATATACATCAGCCCTTTTATTTCTATGGGGATTATGACCTTGTTTTGTTGTGACTATGTGTTATGAGTCACATCTGTTTTTATTTGGTTTTGGGTAGGTAAATTGGGTAGTCTGATAGTACTGCATCATCACTGTCTGGGTTTTCTTTGGAAAACCATGTTTCCAAAAAAAAAAAAAAAAAAAAAAAATTCTAGGCTGGTTCAGTCTACGGGCGGGTAGCACAAGAACATAACTACTTTTCCCATGCACAGTGTTTTCTTGTTGTAACTGCATTTATATACATTTATTCTACACCCCAAACACCACTTTTACAGACTTTAACTTTATCACGGGGTTCATTTTGCATTTGTTATCCTACTTTAAACTTTGGTATATTGTTACTCAATTACTTTGATGAAATATGTTGTGTCATAAGTCCATTACATGTGTAAATACCCAGTTGCTTATTTTTTTTTTGTTATTGTATGTGCCAGTAGTACTGATATAGGTAAATGTATGTTGTAATTTGATTTTGTTTTCACATCAAACTGGCCAATTTATCATGATTTTATGCAAATGTTGTATATATTATTATGAGTAATGTATTGTTTTTCAGTTGGCAGTCTCAACACTCTTGCAATCTTTTTCCAAAAAAAAAAAAAAAAAAAAAAAAAAAAAAAAACTTGTAAATAATTTAGTTTGTTTTTTTGGCAAAATTTTGGTCGTATAGGTAGATAGGTATTATAAGTAGAACCTGCTAGGACTTGCAATATACAGTGACAGTAATGGCATTCGGAGCAAGCACAAGTATGTTTATAGGTGGGATTCGGTATCAGGAGTTAGAAACGGTTATGCAGCGAAGGTGTCCTATGTAGAAACAAAGTGCAGTTTTCCCCGCCTTAGAAGGTAGTACTCCTTAGGTGTCTTGTTACCCTCTTGTGGTTTTCCCAGTTCTAGTCGTCAGGTATTTCAGCAGTTACTTGGGAGTGGTTCATGGTGGGCAGCTCTTAGTGTACATTCCGGAGTGTATATCTGACAGCGGCGACTTCACTCTATAATTCATGATTGTTCTTCGGACCGATGTCTGGCCTGCTCGAACGGTTAGGTCTTATATTGTGGAATCTCCAGCGTACTGTGAACTACCTCTCAGCCCGGTAACCCTTGCGAGAATTTTTTTTTCTGTTTCGGTCTGCACGTTTCAAAAAATTAAATTTTTTTTTTATCAAAAAAATTTTATTTTTTTGCGGTAAAGGGAGAGTCATGTTAGGGTAGGTTTTTTCATTTATTCTAAATTTTCCATATTTTCTTTATTTTTTCTATATAAGTTGTAGCCCCCCCCCCCTCGTTTTATAATAATCGTAATGTTTTTCATTTAATATTCTCTTTATTTTAGTCTGAAATAATGGAGTTAAAATACCTTTTCTTTCTTTTAAATGTCTAAGCTAAAACAAATTCATTGTCTCTTTTACTTAAAATCATAATTTTTATATTTCCCCTGTAAGTTATAATTTCACTGGGGTGGTCTTGTTACCATGGGAAATTTCCAAATGCTCTCGGACACTTGGGCAATAAAAATCCATTTCCCAGACAACGTATATTAGCTTGTATTGTCAGGAGTTTTATGACTTTGGCGGTGTTGGTCGCCTTAATCTGCTCTGAAGATCTTTCGTGGAAAAAGCAGGACTCGGGCGGCAGATAGTGGCCCGTATTGTTAAAGTTGTATTATTCGTTTTTACGAGCCCAATTATCCCGTTTTATGTAAACAACAGTTCACGTGGGAGGTCGAGGGAAGCAGCAGCAGCCTTTTACCTTCGTGGAAAAGGGAGCGAAAACGGAACAGCTGTACACATGCCATCACCCCTATGCGAAGTAGTTCCACCCGCGAGAGAGAGCGACGACCAATGGTTTTACGTAACGTATTCGCGGGGAATATTTTTTTCCCCTGGTATCGCTTAGCGCGGGAGAATGTAACTGGCGAAGGTGTTTTTGTGAGGTTCGGGGAGGGCGTATGCCCCCCCCCCTTAAAAAGTTTTCCTGTTGGTGACCAGAGAATTTGAAAGGCATTCGATCGAAAAATGTGTAACTGGAAGGTCCGGTAAAGAAAAAAGGTATCTGGTTCCCCGAGATATATTCGAATGTAAATTGAAGAGATGGTAGCTAGAAAAATCATGCCTCGTGCCGCGAGGAATATTACGGATCCTGATGCTGAGAATAAAACTAGCGAGTCGCTATTGTAGTGGTGTTTGAAATCAAGATTTTTTTTGCCATCGGGAGCTGTGATGGTTGAGAGTGTTTGTCGTTGAAGTCGGTGGTCATTCGCTATTAGTAAAACGTAGATCCGGATGACTAAAAGATTACTCTAAAGATCAGTGCCACTTGGAGTCTCATCGACTGGTCCCTTTTGTATTCGCAAACGGAATTGTCAGAAGAGGCACTATCAAATGCCTACTTCATACTATTCATGGAAGAGTAAAGACTGCTCTGAGAGTCGATGTTGCTGAAATATCTTCGAGAAATACCTTCTTGTTCTTTTGTTTTTCAAAAATAAAGTAGACTGCCAACCCTGGAACATTATTAACTCATCTATTACGGCTGATAAATCCCAGTCGTACGAATGCTGAACCTGCAAGTAAAATTTTGGTAAATATTTTTATTTTAATGAATAAGTGTCTTTGATTATTACTATTATTCTACATGAATATGTTTTGATACACCTGTGTATAATTTAGATCACCTGTTGTCATACAAACTAACCTAACACCTATAAATTTAAATATGTTGGTGTTTTATTTAACATTTTTTTTTGTTAATAAAAATCAAATTCGTGGTGATATTCTGTCTGTGACTTATTTGTATGCATCATAGAAATTCATTTGTTTTTTTTTATCTAAATTTAACATTATTATTTAATGAATAATGAGTTTTGTTTAATTATTTAAATAATCAGAGCAAGTAATTATTTAATATTTAATTCTTTTCTAAGATGAATTTACTGAAATTGAAATCCCAAGTAACCTTCTTTTGTTAATAAAAATTCATATAAGTAAAATTTAAATTCTTTACTTGTTTTTGAGGATGTTGTATTATTCTTATTAAAAGAATTAAATTTAATGAAGTAAATTTAAATTCTTGTTTTGTTTCTGAAAATGTTTATTAATTTGGTTTTCTTTAAATATTAAATTGCTTCTTTTAAATATTGTGAAGTACTTTTATTTTCTTCTATAAAGAAAAAGATTTAATAAATAAAGTAAATTTAACCTACTCTTAATTGAAGTAAAAGAAGTGATACTGAATGTGAAAGAAAAATTTAATATTAAGTATGTTTAATTCTTAAAGTTTATTAGCTGCATTTAAGGTAATTAAAACTTCTTATTAAAAGAAAATTGTTCTACCTAGTTTCTTCTTGGTATGGTACTATCCACTATACAAAATCACTCGCATGGTTCTGACAAATTGGTACATTGATATGATCATGTTTTGTAACTTTAATTAATTATCTATATCCCTATTTTAATTAACTTCTTTCCCCTTTTTTTTGTGCCTTTCAAATCTGGAAGGATTGCAGGCCCCTTTTTCATGTTTTTCTTATTCAAAATCTGTTCTATAAAGTTTTAATGAATTTCATTAATTTACCATAACAATGTTCCAATTCGTCAAACCACTTGTTGGGTATAAGCGGTATGGTGATAAATGAGAATTTTGTTGATACCTTTTGGCAAATTTATTCATTTACTTAATTAATTTTTTAGTTATTCAAAATTTATTTGGTTTGTTTTGTTTATAGCATCTCTCTGTTTTGATTTATAATTAGTAATTGTGAAAAATTGTTTCAATTTCTGAAATCAACAAAATTCATTCTTTTGGTTATTTATCACTTTATCAAATACCCCAACAAGAAAATGGTGCCGTGTAGAAACATTCCTGCGGTTACCAAGAAGTAAAACTTTTGTTTTTGACTGTAAATTTTGTTTTACATTATATAATTGGAGCAACTGGGTATCGGTTTTTACTTATTATGAAATTGTTTACATATATTTGCCTAGTAAAAGTTTTCTCTATATATTTTTAAATATCTAGTCAACTATAATATTGATATTTTTTAAAAGTTGTATAATGAAACTGGTGATGTTCTTGTGCTACAGAGTTTTATAATCCCCATTTTTTCCCCTTTTCTGCCTTCTATTTTTATTTTTTTTTGGGAGTTCTGTGTATCTATCTGACTTAATTATGGCCAAAGGAGATCATACTAAGGAGCTGGTAGAGCTCCAGAAAAAAAATTCATTAGTTGACAACTTGTGCAACATACCACCATTTAATGGAGAGGCTAGCTCAGTCTCATTTACTGACTTTTCAGAGAAACTGGATAGTCTCTCCACCCTTTTTGCTTGGGATGATAGTGAGAAAAAATTTGCCCTCCTTAACCGCTTGAATGGTACTGCGGCGAGATTAGTTAAGCCCCACAAAGATAAAACTAGTGCGGAATTATTAAGTATTTTAAAAAATAAATTTGTCCAAACACCTACTCCTGATGTGGCACTTGCCAAATTTCTCAACTTTAAGCAAACTCCAGGTATGTCAGTGCAAGAGTTTTTTGATGCTGCATCTGACCTCTCATCAAAGGCACTCGTTATTGATGGAATAGCTGATGCCATTGTCAACAAAAGCCGTGAAGCCATGCTTCACTCTATGCTTTTAAACAACCTTGCACCTGAGATCAGAAAGGGTGTCATCACCAAAGATCCCAAAACCCCACAACAAATTTTAACTTTTGCTCTCCTGGAGGAAAGAGCGTGCCGCAGTGTAAATCCTTTTTACACTTTACATGAGGAACCAAACCCCCTTTTATATCAACAAAATTTCCCGCAGAATCTAGCTTGTGCAGCTACTCAGCCAACTAGGGACAACAATGCAGAAATAGAAACTCTTAGAATACAGATTGAGGCTCTAAATTCCAAACTTGACAACCTAATAAGTGATAAAAGCAGAGAGAGAGAGGTGCAGAGCCAGGAAAGAGTGCCCAGTAGAAGTATTACTTGTTTTTATTGTTCCCAACCCGGTCATTATGCTAGAGACTGCCCCCAGTATGTGTATAATTTTAATAGGAGCAGAGGCAATAATTTTAGGAGCAGGGGAGGATATGAAAATAGTTACCGGGGAAGTTACAACAGGAGAGGAAATTTCAGGGGAAACAGAGGAAATAATTACAACAGCAACAGAAGTGGTAGGAACAGAGTACAAAATTATGTGGAGGGTCAGCAAGCAAATGATGCAACTAATAATCCCACGGTTACTGAGAATGTTCATTTAAACGGGGATCGGCTGAATCAGAGGTAGTCGAACTGATTCCAAAAAAGGCCAACGACCCACCTGCGGTATATAGTGTTTTTTCTCCGCAGTCTTATAACTTGCCAACTGCCAGTATACTTATAGGTAATACTAACATAACTGCCCTCTGTGACTCAGGTTCTGCGATTAATCTTTTAAGCAGTGTAATTTTGAACTCACTCACAGACTATAATGTGCAACAATGTTATACGCCTATTCTGACAGTAACTGGAGAACAAGTTCCTCTTACTGAAAAAGTAGTTATGAATTTTAAATTCCATAACACCCAATGCCAAACTGTTTTTTTTTGTAGTGCAGGGCAAGTTGGCGAAGGAATTTGATGCCATTCTAGGTATGCCCTTTTTGAAACAATACAATGCAATCATTGATTGTGCCACAAATACTGTTTCTCTTCAAGCTTCGGAGCAAACACTATGTAAACAAATCCCGCTTACCCCTCCTTGTACCAAAAACAGTAGTGTGTGTTTAGAAGAAACAAAGGTAAACAAACAAGGTAAGAGTAGTGACCCATGCATGCAATGTTATGAATTACCTGTATATAATAATCCTATTAATGTGTATAATTGTGCTAAATGTAAATGTATGTGTAATGTAAATAATAACAATTCTAGTGTAAATACTTGCAAAAATAACTATCCCATAGATCATAAAGTTGAAACTGAGGCTAAATTGATAGCAAAAAGTAGTACCCCTGACTATTCGAAAGATATTGAAATAAGAAACTGTGCAGAGAAAATTAAATTAGGGAATAGTAGGGAGATAAGGAAGGTTCATCACAGTCAGAATAGTAGTGACGAAGAAAATAATGTTGATAAAAGGTGTAACAGAGTATGTGATGAAAGTAATAGTGATTGCCAGGTTTTTATGATGGAAGAATTACCGGGTGGTACTACTGTTGATAAAATTGCTTCGGGAAATAGTAAACATTGTGAGGAAAATTTTCAAAATTTTGAACAATGTATTTCTCAAATCAAATCAGAATTTTATAGTGTAAATAATGTAAATGCAAATATTGGGGAGCAGTTTAGTGATAATTCTGAAAATTCTGAAATGGGTAGTTATGAATTTACTGAAAATGAGGAAATGCAAGCAAATAATATTAGTGAAAATACAGGTAAACATGATGTTGAGAAAAAGGCGTGTAATATCAGTATGGCATCTTTGTGCAATAAACTTGAAATCCCAGCCCAGTCTAAAATTTTAGCTAAAGTCAGATGTACGAAGGAAAATTTCAATGACAAGGATAGTATTTTAATGTTAGAGCCCTTTGCTAAGAATTTACATGCAGGCCTCTTAATTTCTAGATCCATTTGTACCCAAGAACATGGCCTATTCCTATCCTTTGCTAACTTTTCTGATAACAATATAGTATTAAATAAGGGTACTTTAGTAGCAAAAGTTCAAAAATGTATTGATAATTCTAACGTAACCCCAGATAATTGTAATTTAGCATGTAATATCAATACTCCCCCTCCAATTGCAGATTTTGACCATGCCGACCTCAGTTGGAGTTCCGAAATTAATTTAGACCACTTAGAACCGCCCTTAAAATTAAAAATGCAAGAATTTTTACAAGAAAATAAAGATGTTTTTGCTGCGTCTGTCTTAGACTTACCCGGCTGTGACACCATACCCCATTCAATTAATCTAACTTCAGAAAAACCGGTTAAATGTAAAGCATATAGAGTCCCCCATAACTTACGACAGGAAATGGAAGATCAACTAAATATTTTACTACAGGCCAATATAATTTCCCCATCTATTTCAGAATTTGCTTCGCCGGTCATTCTTGTGAAAAAATCAGACGGATCGTACAGACTGGCTGTTGACTTTCGAAAATTAAATAAAAATTTAATGAAAGATGCCTACCCCATACCAAACATCACAGACTCAGTTGACGCCTTATCAGGCTCAAATTTTTTTTCCACATTAGACTTAACTAGTGGATTTTTTCAACAAACTATCCGTCCCGAGGATAAATATAAAACAGCTATTATTACTCACAAAGGGTTATTTGAGTGGAATCGAAACTGTTTCGGACTTTCGAATTCGGGAAACAGTTTTCAACGTCTTATGTCTGCAATTTTTGGTGACCTAGGAAATTTGGGAATTTTAGTATACATCGACGATATAGTAATAGCTTCTAAAGATGTCGAATCCCATATAAATAAACTTAAGCTTGTTTTTGAAAGACTTCGGCAACACAAGCTTAAACTCAAACCCAGTAAGTGTACATTTTTATCCGACATATCATGATTTTATGCAAATGTTGTATATATTATTATGAGTAATGTCTTGTTTTTCAGTTGGCAGTCTCAACACTCTTGCAATCTTTTTCCAAAAAAAAAAAAAAAAAAAAAAAAAAAAAAAAAAAACTTGTAAATAATTTAGTTTGTTTTTTTGGCAAAATTTTGGTCGTATAGGTAGATAGGTATTATAAGTAGAACCTGCTAGGACTTGCAATATACAGTGACAGTAATGGCATTCGGAGCAAGCACAAGTATGTTTATAGGTGGGATTCGGTATCAGGAGTTAGAAACGGTTATGCAGCGAAGGTGTCCTATGTAGAAACAAAGTGCAGTTTTCCCCGCCTTAGAAGGCAGTACTCCTTAGGTGTCTTGTTACCCTCTTGTGGTTTTCCCAGTTCTAGTCGTCAGGTATTTCAGCAGTTACTTGGGAGTGGTTCATGGTGGGCAGCTCTTAGTGTACATTCCGGAGTGTATATCTGACAGCGGCGACTTCACTCTATAATTCATGATTGTTCTTCGGACCGATGTCTGGCCTGCTCGAACGGTTAGGTCTTATATTGTGGAATCTCCAGCGTACTGTGAACTACCTCTCAGCCCGGTAACCCTTGCGAGAATTTTTTTTTCTGTTTCGGTCTGCACGTTTCAAAAAATTAAATTTTTTTTTATCAAAAAAATTTTATTTTTTTGCGGTAAAGGGAGAGTCATGTTAGGGTAGGTTTTTTCATTTATTCTAAATTTTCCATATTTTCTTTATTTTTTCTATATAAGTTGTAGCCCCCCCCCCCTCGTTTTATAATAATCGTAATGTTTTTCATTTAATATTCTCTTTATTTTAGTCTGAAATAATGGAGTTAAAATACCTTTTCTTTCTTTTAAATGTCTAAGCTAAAACAAATTCATTGTCTCTTTTACTTAAAATCATAATTTTTATATTTCCCCTGTAAGTTATAATTTCACTGGGGTGGTCTTGTTACCATGGGAAATTTCCAAATGCTCTCGGACACTTGGGCAATAAAAATCCATTTCCCAGACAACGTATATTAGCTTGTATTGTCAGGAGTTTTATGACTTTGGCGGTGTTGGTCGCCTTAATCTGCTCTGAAGATCTTTCGTGGAAAAAGCAGGACTCGGGCGGCAGATAGTGGCCCGTATTGTTAAAGTTGTATTATTCGTTTTTACGAGCCCAATTATCCCGTTTTATGTAAACAACAGTTCACGTGGGAGGTCGAGGGAAGCAGCAGCAGCCTTTTACCTTCGTGGAAAAGGGAGCGAAAACGGAACAGCTGTACACATGCCATCACCCCTATGCGAAGTAGTTCCACCCGCGAGAGAGAGCGACGACCAATGGTTTTACGTAACGTATTCGCGGGGAATATTTTTTTCCCCTGGTATCGCTTAGCGCGGGAGAATGTAACTGGCGAAGGTGTTTTTGTGAGGTTCGGGGAGGGCGTATGCCCCCCCCCCTTAAAAAGTTTTCCTGTTGGTGACCAGAGAATTTGAAAGGCATTCGATCGAAAAATGTGTAACTGGAAGGTCCGGTAAAGAAAAAAGGTATCTGGTTCCCCGAGATATATTCGAATGTAAATTGAAGAGATGGTAGCTAGAAAAATCATGCCTCGTGCCGCGAGGAATATTACGGATCCTGATGCTGAGAATAAAAAAGATATTCTGATCGAGAAACTAGCGAGTCGCTATTGTAGTGGTGTTTGAAATCAAGATTTTTTTTGCCATCGGGAGCTGTGATGGTTGAGAGTGTTTGTCGTTGAAGTCGGTGGTCATTCGCTATTAGTAAAACGTAGATCCGGATGACTAAAAGATTACTCTAAAGATCAGTGCCACTTGGAGTCTCATCGACTGGTCCCTTTTGTATTCGCAAACGGAATTGTCAGAAGAGGCACTATCAAATGCCTACTTCATACTATTCATGGAAGAGTAAAGACTGCTCTGAGAGTCGATGTTGCTGAAATATCTTCGAGAAATACCTTCTTGTTCTTTTGTTTTTCAAAAATAAAGTAGACTGCCAACCCTGGAACATTATTAACTCATCTATTACGGCTGATAAATCCCAGTCGTACGAATGCTGAACCTGCAAGTAAAATTTTGGTAAATATTTTTATTTTAATGAATAAGTGTCTTTGATTATTACTATTATTCTACATGAATATGTTTTGATACACCTGTGTATAATTTAGATCACCTGTTGTCATACAAACTAACCTAACACCTATAAATTTAAATATGTTGGTGTTTTATTTAACATTTTTTTTTTGTTAATAAAAATCAAATTCGTGGTGATATTCTGTCTGTGACTTATTTGTATGCATCATAGAAATTCATTTGTTTTTTTTATCTAAATTTAACATTATTATTTAATGAATAATGAGTTTTGTTTAATTATTTAAATAATCAGAGCAAGTAATTATTTAATATTTAATTCTTTTCTAAGATGAATTTACTGAAATTGAAATCCCAAGTAACCTTCTTTTGTTAATAAAAATTCATATAAGTAAAATTTAAATTCTTTACTTGTTTTTGAGGATGTTGTATTATTCTTATTAAAAGAATTAAATTTAATGAAGTAAATTTAAATTCTTGTTTTGTTTCTGAAAATGTTTATTAATTTGGTTTTCTTTAAATATTAAATTGCTTCTTTTAAATATTGTGAAGTACTTTTATTTTCTTCTATAAAGAAAAAGATTTAATAAATAAAGTAAATTTAACCTACTCTTAATTGAAGTAAAAGAAGTGATACTGAATGTGAAAGAAAAATTTAATATTAAGTATGTTTAATTCTTAAAGTTTATTAGCTGCATTTAAGGTAATTAAAACTTCTTATTAAAAGAAAATTGTTCTACCTAGTTTCTTCTTGGTATGGTACTATCCACTATACAAAATCACTCGCATGGTTCTGACAAATTGGTACATTGATATGATCATGTTTTGTAACTTTAATTAATTATCTATATCCCTATTTTAATTAACTTCTTTCCCCTTTTTTTTTGTGCCTTTCAAATCTGGAAGGATTGCAGGCCCCTTTTTCATGTTTTTCTTATTCAAAATCTGTTCTATAAAGTTTTAATGAATTTCATTAATTTACCATAACTATGTTCCAATTCGTCAAACCACTTGTTGGGTATAAGCGGTATGGTGATAAATGAGAATTTTGTTGATACCTTTTGGCAAATTTATTCATTTACTTAATTAATTTTTTAGTTATTCAAAATTTATTTGGTTTGTTTTGTTTATAGCATCTCTCTGTTTTGATTTATAATTAGTAATTGTGAAAAATTGTTTCAATTTCTGAAATCAACAAAATTCATTCTTTTGGTTATTTATCACTTTATCAAATACCCCAACAGTTCACGGCCTGGCCCGTTCAAAAATCAGTGAAAATAAACCCAGCCGACACGACTCAATTTCTAAAAAAAAAATCCAATTTTTTTTTAAACACAGAATTAAGATTTTTTAATGAATACTACATACATAATTACGGAAAAATGTTACAATATATTATAGATTAGTGTATGTTCACAAGGCATAGAATACAGAATAGCAACATTAATGATCACTTAGACT
The DNA here is from genome assembly GCA_963931845.1 of Maratus michaelseni. Lineage (NCBI taxonomy): Eukaryota > Metazoa > Arthropoda > Arachnida > Araneae > Salticidae > Maratus > Maratus michaelseni. The sequence goes on from OZ007594.1 coordinate 22,128,870, forward strand.
ACATTAGAAATTCAAATCAAGACATTAAAAAGATTAATGCAGTTTAGAAGAGAGAGAGAAAAAAAAAGATGGTTAAAAACATCACAAATTTTGTTGTTGTATAATGAAAAAAAGTAGATTGTTTGAAAATGTTTCTCTGTAATTCATTAAAGTATATTTCTAAAGATTCCGTTAACCATTTCTGGCACAGTGGTCCCACTCCGGGCACACGTAATTTTAATTTGAAACTTGCATTCGACACCAAGAATATTTAATAAAATTTTGTTTCTACAATGAAAGATAAAAATAAGGAGTTCTTATTTTCTAAAAAAGTCGTTTGTAAATTTCGGTGTCAGTCAGTAATTTCTCATTTTACGAACAGACTCTATCTGTACCGGAAAGGGTTAACAGAAGTTAATTATCGCTATTACTATTTTTACAAAACAAATTGCTCGCTTGAAAAATTATTGCTGGGAAAAATTAAGTCCAGTTCCGGCCCGGTCCGAGTATGTAGAATAAAATGCAAGCCTATATATAATCCCGGCCTGCCCGAATCTACTGAAAAAAATAAGCCCGAGCTCAGACACCATGTAGCTGTCCGATGCCGATTTCTACGCTGGACATGTAATATATCTGTATTGATGTTATCAAGTTAGCATTTATACATATTTTCGTCCCAGTCACATCCATTGAAAAATTTTCATATTTATTCGTTTAGTTCTATCCTATTAAATTAGTTATATCGGACCGGTCGGCCTACTTAACACTTTTATCGACCTGATCGGCTCGTTACAATTTTTATTATCGGCCCGGCCCGTTAAAAAATCGTCTATATTCTGCTGGCCACGATTCTGCCCGTGCAGACTTTTAGTATGAGGTGCTTTCAAACAGTACCATCTCGGAGGGTCAGGCCTTACCACCCATTAAATATGGCGGCTAAAGAAAGTTTGACGGAGAAAACGTTTACAGCAAAGTGCCATTCGCCAGTAATCTTTTTACTGGGAATCCCACATTTAAAATTTTCGATTCTTTAGTAACGGCCAAACTCGATTCCTCTTTTACGGCCTTCACAACCAACCCTTATTTTCTGAATTATTAAAGGGTTACTTTTGTCGATAGTTGGCGCAAATGCCCACCGTAAATTATGCTTAGTAAAAGTTTCTTTATTACATGAAAATACAAAAAAACCTCGCACTAGATCAGTTATAAAGGGTATATATCAAGGTGGTGCACAATTTTTTATTTGATTAACTATTGAAAACTAACGATTTAATGTTTAAACATGACTAAAGATTGAGAACGAACTTCGTTTATATAATATATGTATATTTTCCCTAGGCTTTTTTTACACTACTAAGGGAAAAAAACTGAAATATTTAATGAAAATATAAATAAATACATTGATTTAATTAATTAAAAATATTTTAAGTAGCACACTACTATAACATTCAAAACAAAAATTAAAAGTTAATTTCTACGTTTTATACATTTAAATTCTTGATTACTTGAAGCATTGATAATTCTGACCGTAAAATTTTTTAAAAATAATATTTACTAATTTCGCACTATTAAGAAAATAAGAAAAACGTTTCCAAAGATATCAAACTCTTTCAAGTGAGGCTAATTTTACAGAAATTTAATTATTTTTGCGCCGTACTTTCGATAGAAAACAAAGTCATACATAAAGTAGATTCCGGACGACTTTTGATAATTTTAAACATTAGACGTAATGACGATGGGAAATAGAAAAAATATATATAATTACAGAGATTTCATTATGTTTACAATACAGTGTACTCTCGATTATCCGTACGCTGGTTTGCGGTTTATCCATGATCATTCCGGACTCACAAAAGCATTTTAAAAAGAAACATTTTCACGCTTAACATGCATGTAAAATCAATGTTGATGTGAAATATAACATTGTCGAGTTTAGCTGATAGCATTTTGAAGTGCGTAGAGTAGATGTCAAATCGAAAGCTCTGGAACCTGTTTGACAGGGTAGTGTTGAAGGAAATAGGGGGTGGATCGGTATGTTGTTTGTACAATAGCTTTCCAGTTGAGCCCTCTCACTTTCGCATGTGGTGGTTGTCGTCAGTTAGTAGCGTGATTTTTTTTTACTTTTAAAAATGATTGGTGTGAAAGGAAATGAAACGTTTTAAATGTTAAACAAAAATTAGGAAATCCTTCAAAAACTTCATAATGGAGAATCAGCTAGCAAAGGATTATCGAATTGGAGTACAAACTGTACGTGATATAAGTGATGTAAGGGAAAAAGAGGATTTGATTACGATACCATTACTGCGGTTCGTAAAATATGTGTCGACGGACGATAAGAGATGAACAAACAGCAGAAGCAAAGAAGCATTACAGATTTTTTTTAAGCAGTACACGATAAAAGGAAAAGTCCTAGTTTGGTGTTATACAGCATGCAAATGCAAGTAATTTTTATATTTTTGTACTGATGTTGATTTTTTTTCTTTAATAAAAGGGAGTTTTTGGATTATCCGTGTTTTTCTGTTGTCCGTGCGACCTCTCCCGGTGATTAACTCGGATAATATATAACTCGCACTGTATATATATATATATATATATATATATATAACAGGGAAAATTTTAAAATCAAAAACTTGAATTCTGGATAAAGCCATAGTATAAAAATGTATAATAAAACTAAAAAGATATTTACCTGTTTCGCAATATTTAGAAAATAAGTAAGTATCACCACTATCTGACAATTAACTCATATCAAATAATTTTGTCAGAACAATTATTATCTTGGGCACGATTCTTAATAATTTAGAAAATATAGTTTATGTCTACATTGCCGCAAGTTTAACCAATGTTGGTGCTAACTTGAAATATACAAAGAAATAGAAAATTACATTATTACAGTTTATATTACGTTCATAAAATATAAAATAAAGGCAAATTATAAAATGAAATATTCGGATTCTGGAAGTCATCGTATAAAAGTATAAAAGCGATATTTACATATCTGAAAATATTAACTGAATAAACAATTTTTTTTCGCCAATAACCCACAACCAACTCATATCGAAATAATGTTTTCAGATCTTAGAATATTTTTACAAGATTCTTAATTATTTAGAAAACGTAGATATATTTGTATATTACGGACGAATTTCACTAATTCCAGGTGCTGCTCATATGTATATTTTTAATGATGGACAATAATTTTGCACATATTAATTAGCATGTATTTATTTTAGGCACGTTTATGTCACATTCTCATAATGTGCTTTTATTATTTTAGGATATATCAATAAATAAAAAGTTTCAACGATTCCGTTTGAATTTAAGATTGGTACAGTCTGCTCCATAAAGTCTAAAATGATGGAAATCAGATTGACGATTAGTGGTTTGGGATAAGACAATCCAGAAATCATCCCTGAAATAACTTTCTAACTATTTGTTCTTAAGTTCAGTTTTGAACGAAATTCATGAAAAGACACTCCAGTATTTTTTAAAAAGCGAATCGGAAATGCCGTATGGAACACAGCAATAAATCAATTTCAACTATAAAAAAAAAAAGAGAGAGAGAGAGAGTGTGTGTGTGCAATGCAAAGAAAAGGAAATTCTCCTTTAGCCATGGTGGGTAAAAGCGCCATCTACATTTCTCCGGAGGGAAAATCTGATTGCACGAGAACAAAGGGATTTTGGCGTTTTTGGCACGGCCGAATAGGTTGAATCGGATTTCGTCGTGGATACGGATCTAATCTGATCTACGGATATAATCCTAACGATACGGATAATTTTCAAAATAATAATAAAAATAATAATTCTTCAAACTATAAAAAAAAAATATTTCACTGTAAATTTTATAGTGCACGAAAGACGTCAATAATATTTAAAACAGAACGGATGTTGATTTTTTTTATTCATAGAAATATCTTATGCTTAAATCACATAAGTTTGAGTTAATAAGTATTGCTTTTAAATAATTCTATTATTTTATTTTTATCATTAATTTTCAATTACATAATTTTATTATTTCTGTGAAATCAAATACAGTTTAAACATTACTATACATAGTTATTTAAAAATAAATATCCAGAGAAGAATAATTTGTCAGTAAAAGTTTTACGGGAGATCCTGTATTTAAAAATCTCATTTTTTATGGCTAATGATAAAACAAATTTTCAAACAAAAGATTTTTCAAAATTTTCCAATTAAATTTCTTTTTAAATTTTATGACACACTAAAAGCAGTCATAATATTTTAAAAAAACAAAACGGATTTAGATTTTAATTTATTATAGAAAGAGCAAGGGGCTTGAGAGCAGTTGGCAACCGCCAGAATCGCAGCTTGTGAATTTGAGAAAATGACAGCCTGATTGAAATTAGAGCAACGAGCATTTAGTTGAACCAGGGTTACTTTAATTGCTTCAACCTCACCATCAAAAGCGGTCCCAGCCGTTCCCAACGAAAGATCATGAGAGAAATGCTCATAGTGAATACCTGCTCCAACGACACCATCCATCTGCTAGAACTCGACTCTAGAAGACTGGATTTGCTTTCGTCTTCTAACTGAAATAATGCCAAGTTGCCCAGTTGTTTAAAATTTCTTTATCATCATGCGTAAGGCACATAGAGTCATTGGATCGTTACTTATCTGCTTCATACAGCGAAATTCTTTTACAGCTGCAACGGAGTTCTGCAAATTCTGGTAGAAAAATTATACCTTTAGCGCTTTTTCTTGCATGATGTGCAGAGAAGTAACTAATGCTCGTTCGGAATCTGCCTTCTTTATATCCAAAGAATAATGCTAATAGGCATGAGCTGTAACGCAAATGATGTTTCACATTTTCAATATATGCAAATAAATACCACTGGTGTTACAGCACCATGTATTGGTGAATTTTCATAATAATATTTTTTATTTAATAAATGTCAAGCGCCTCATTTGAATTATTTGAAGCTCAAATTTTATCTAATTTGGACCAACAGAACGCATCCTAGAACCCGCTGAAGTGAAAAACTCATTTCTTGCTAACCCTGTACATTAATTATAATGCATGACATATAATTTAAGATGACTGATGCATGAAATACTGAAAAGTCAATTTTAAAAATTTTAAATTAATAAAAAATTGAAAATTCTGCCATTTCAAGCATATATAATAAGCAATATTTCAAGCATATGGCTTTTCATCTGATAAAAATGGAAAATTTTGAGCTTAACGATCAGAGCAAACAATTAAATATTATTTAAAGAGCCCACACAACAATTATTTTTGGAAAAGAAATATTTTCTTGCAAGTTTTTGGATTTCTCGAAGGTTTTTTTTTTCACAATTGAATCCATTTTTTTTTTTTTTTTTTTTTTTTTATCAACGATTTTCTAAATAACTGAGAAAAATTAATATAAGTTAGGAATGTTTTAATTGTAATTGATGAAAGTGTTTTCTTTATTTTGTCTCTTCATGTTCCAGTACACTTTAAAAAATATATATTGCTTGTACCTTGCATACTATGTTAAACTAATACAAAAAAAAAAAAAAAAAAACTGTTTTCTGAACTCGTTTTGTTTTATTATGTGAGCTTTATGTTTTTCAATTTAATGGGCCCCACCAGTGGCTGAGAGGTTGTGCTCTCGAAGCTGGTAGACGGGAGGTGCTGGGTTCGATCCCAATCGCGCCCGTCGGCCTCGTCGTTCGGAGTTTTCGTGGTTTTCTTCGAGCCGTGGATTTATCCATGCGTAAATACGGATTAGGTTCCCTTAGAAAGACCCCCACGAAGGGCACTCCCCCCGGGCCTATATCCCTAGTGTAGATAATTGGCCGTCAATAATCAACCCAACCCAATTTAATGGATTTTACGTGAAACTTATGCATTTCTGATAAGTAAAGTTTACAGTACGAAAAATTTATTTGTGTGAATACTTAATTTCATGTATGTTGTAGTTTTACTATTTATTTAAACTAAATTTATTTGTGATAATGCGTGTATTCTAATGCATGCATTTATTATATGCATGTTTTAAATCTCTAAATTTCAAACTAGAATAAATAATAAATACTGTTCAGTAAAATAAATACTTGTTTTTAATTGCGTTCATAATTATATTGTAGCACCTATAGTCGTCGTCTGGTCCATCCGTCTGTCCGCATATAACAGTGCAAAAACTACCCAACCGAATGGTTTGGAATGTAATATATTTAACCGTTGCAGAATTCTATCGAGTCATTTCAAATTTTATGAATATCGAATCAAAACTTAAAAAGATATTAATAAAAGTTTCCTTTTTTCTATTAAATCCTATCATATGTCATTAATTCAATGATATCCCATGATAGTTAATGATTCTAGGTTGGCATGGTGATTGCGTCCTATTTAAGATGGAGACATATTATTTCCGTATTAGTGAATTTAAAAACCGAATTTGTATACTAAAATTGTTTAATTATAACAATCCTTTAACCCTTTCCGGCGCGGAATAAATCTGTTTGTAAAATAATTAAATAATGGACTGACACCAAATTTTACAAACGATTTCCTTAGAAAAGGATAACTTTTGCTGATTTTCCCTTACTTTATAAAATGAAAATTTTAATTAAATATTCTTGGTGGCGTTTGTCACTTTTGTAATTAAAATTAGGTGTCCTTTTTTGTGACCACCGCCCGCTAAAGGGTTAATCTACCGACAGTTTTTGGATAGATGTTTCCGGGGAAATAGATATAAAGAAAAAAGTGTCTAAGTATGGATTTCAATTTCTGTAATTTTTAACACGAGAAACCGCGGAAAATTTTACTTAAGTTTTATAAAAATATTGTACACCAGAATTTTTATTTAAAACTATTTAATGTACTTATTTAACTTTGTACGGCATACATTTAATTTATTTAATGAAGGAATTTCTCGTTCGAATCAATACTATCGCAGTTCTAGTGTTAAAGCTAGGCTTAAGTTTCCTATTTGAATTTTCAGTAAATGTCAACAAAAGATAAAATGTGGCTAATTTAAAATGCACTTACTTTACAACGGAAATTAATCATATCATAATAACAGACGATATAATTCATTTTTTCAGTGAAATAAAAAGGATAATTTTTTTTTTTTTTTTTTTTTTTTTACATTGTCCTGTATCGGATATTAACGCCTAGTATAATTTTAAGGAAAAACTGCACATAAAATAAATTTTGCATTCATGCATTTGTGTATAAGTTTGCAACAACTATTCCACCGAGCTCTGAATATTTATAAAATTAGTTATAGTACAAAGGCACCTCATTTGTCACGTTTGACGTACAATTTCCAACTTTTTTTTACATTAACCAACCATTTTTTTTTAAATTTAACTTTAATTTGGATGCACATTTTGATTGACACAATGATGCTATTTCATTAGTTTGTTTTTGTATTATTGTTACGAGTGATGGAAATTGAATGAAAAGCGTTTTATTAGCCTCTTTAAACTATAAATATATATATATTTTTGCCGCATGCTGTGATAAGAAGTTGGAATATACATGAAAGAATTGATGTTATAAATAAAGCCTGTGCTCCACACGGCTGCTGTCAAGAAACCTGGTTTTTGGTTCATACAGATGCGTACCAATAAGGTTAAAATAGTGTCGCCTCATAGAACCCTTTGGCCCCACCAGTGGCTGAGAGGTTGTGCTCTCGAAGCTGGTAGACGGGAGGTGCTGGGTTCGATCCCAATCGCGCCCGTCGGCCTAATCGTTCGGAGTTTTCTTCGAGCCGTGGATTTATCCATGCGTAAATACGGGTTAGGTTCCCTTAGAAAGACCCCCACGAAGGGCACTCCCCCCGGGCCTATATCCCATGTGTAGATAATCGGCCGTCAAAAATCAACCCAACCCAACCCAACCCATAGAACCCTTTAGAGATAGATACGCCTAAATTAGTCTCAACTTTTATTGAATCGACCACTGGGGGATTCAATACTTTTTTAAGTTATTCGCTCTCGTATGAATGCGATGCAAGCTAATTCGCTGTAGTTTTACTTACAATGTTTGTCGTATATTTTTTCCGCGTGGAGTTGATTTCTTTGAAAATAACTGAAAGTGAAATCCATAAAGAGATGGCACTGTTTAATTTCTGTCATCTTTTATTAAAAATGTTTCACGCGCGCATGAATGCTAATAAAAATAGTAAAACTTAATTTATTTTATTTTATTAAGTACATATTAACGATTTTTTAGCATTTTTTAAAAGATACAAATAATAATTCCTTTTTCTTAATACTAAATTTTAAGTTTGATTTATTTTAACAATAAAAAGAAAAGAAAAAAAACTTTGCGCCAATAAAAAAATTAGATAGATCAATGTATTATTTATAAGATATTAACATAAATTAATTTTAAAAATTTACAATGAATGTTTACCGTATTGCAAAATTTTAATACTAATAATTTTATTAATATTTTACTTCTCTGATAATATTAATTGTTTCCTATTCATTATGTTCGTTTTGAAACACTTCCCACTTTTTCATACATTTTTTTTTTTTAAATTTTTTTAAAAATAATTGTTGAATATTTATTTATAGAATATGCACGAACGAAATGATATGATTCCGTGTATTTTATAACTTATTTTATTTGATTTTGTTCGTATTTACACATTTTTACTTTGATTTTATAACTAAAAACAGAAACAAACAGGCATGGTTCAGTTAAGGAAGAACGCTGCAATCGGCGTAATCGCGCCCATGTTGCCAGGGTATCAGGTTGGTCAGATACCCTCAACTTCACTTCTAGTCCCTTTCTTTTCTTGCCAATTTCCTGACATTCAATGTGTAAGTCCTTCTTATACCAAGTTAACTTGTCTTTTGTACAAGTTTTGGGAACTTCTAAATCAGGAACTGTAAAATGCATTGGAAACTTTGGAACGCCCATTACTTATAGATCGGAAGAGAATAGTTTCTTATAGATTTAAAATGTAGAATTCTTGCCTTTCTTCTCACTATTATCATCTTTCGCTATTATCATTATAGCTTTTCACAATTTCATTTATAGCTTTTAATGATTATCATTATTATAGTATCATTCTTGCCATTCACAATTCGTTCAAGATTAACTCCTTTTTTTACCCCCAATAAATAAAATAAGAACGAAAAATCATGCGTCACGCATAGATTATGAAACACTTTCAACACAGCCAGAAAACTGTAACGAAACTTCACCGTTAAATAAGGGGAAAGAAAATATGTATGTAAACAGTTTAGAAAACACATAACACCACAGTTTTCGAAATTACCTTCCAGTGTCAAAAAAGTAGTCGAATTATTTTGTGCAGCCCTGTATATGATCAATAGATGTGGATATATAGAATGATAAAATTTAGTTCAGTTAGAATAATCACATTTAGCAATTTTCGCGAATCGATGGAAATGCACTCGAAATCTTTTGTACAGCCCTGTATATTATCTGAAGACTTTTGTACACACCACCTATTAAGCTAAAAGGCAACTTAAAACTCACTTGCAGCAATTACCAAACGTAAACGACAATGTATCTTTTTTCGTAGCCCTGTATATGAATTTATTTATATTCCACAAACTTCTATTAATCCACTAAGTATAGTTCAGCAGGAAAAAATGCGTAAACACAATTAAAAATTACCCTTAAGCAATTCACTCCCATAGTCTGTAGTACTTACGAATTTTCTTGTATAGCCCTGTATAGGGTCAACCGAGTTTATAAACACACACGTACTATGAAAAAAAAAAGTTAAAAATGCAAACCAAAGTTGTAAACTCACTTATCACACATAGACTCTAAATATCGCACAAGTACTGTAACCAATATATTTTGTGTGTCCCTGTAAATAAACGCAATGCACACAAGAGAGCAATTTATAGTACACCTCAGTAATGCATATAATTTTCATTATGTTTGAAATAGTGGAATATCACTAAATTACACTGCAGACGATTTTTCCCCATATAACGATATGTAAAAGAATTCTTTTGTTTGACCCTGTAAATGAATAATAAATGTTTTGCACTCCATATTCTACAAAAAGCATGTTTTAATGCGCTTCATAGTTATGCATCAATTTCATTATGTTTTAAATGAAATAGCGTCATCAAAATGCACTTGAACCGATTATTCCCCATTGACTGTAATGTAACAGAATAATTTTGACTGCCCCTGTAAAAAACTGTAAGTGCTACACACTTCTGTTGGAATAGGGAATATGCTATAGTAAACAACAATAACATACAAAAACTTAGGACAATCGAAGCATATTTACGGGAGTTAAAGCACGGACAGACGTCAGACGCCAGACGCCAGACGGACAGACGGCAGACAAACCGAAGTCATAAACACTTTTCAACTAGGTTGGAAAGTGTTAAAAATATACATGTAAATAATTTTATTTAAAAAATGCATTCTTGTAAAACCATTAGAGAAATCTGCCAACATGTAAATAAATACGCACTAAGATAAGATTCCCTCGCAGCATATGCGAATTTATTTGTTATTTATTTTTAAATCAGACATTGGTTATTCTCCGGGGTCAGAAGTAGTGCGTTACAAGTAGCGAAACTACATTAGTCCCTACTTTTTACAGTAGTTTGTAGTGTACCACGCTACAATTTGAACAATGTATTTTCGCGAGTAGCACGATACAAAAAATCAGTATTTTGTAGCAAGAACCGAGTCTACTTTTAATGATATTGCAGGGGTGGAATATGCCACTCTGCAAATTATGACCAAAACTTGCTTCTTTTGTGCAACATTTGTTCTGCTCAACAATTTGCTAACCTTAGCGGCAAATCTCAGATGCAGTGTATTAGCAACGCATAGTATGAGGTTTAAAATTTTTCCCATTGACAGTTGCTGCTAAAACCAAGTACTAACCCATCAAAATATTTAATTTACTTGTCTATTTACTCGTTATTAGCTCTTCATGTTTCAACGCCGGGTTTCTTATTATTCCGAATTCGTTTATTTACAGATTTATTTATTGTTTGCATTTAGAGTTTATTTTCTTTAATTTTCTAGATTTTAATATCTGTCTTACTTTTACTACGAAATTTTTAATCTGCGTATGAACTGACATTTTGAAGACAAGCAAAAATCATTTTCTTGTTAAGTTTATCATTCTTAATTTTTTAATGTTCTCGGTTATGTCGCATTTATTTAATTGTATCATTGCAAACGCGATATAACGAGGAGTCGCTTTATTATTTAATCAGTGTCTTCAATTTCTTATATAAATTTGGCCCTTTGACAAAATCTGAAGGTAACGAAATAGTGACTACTTTTGGAAAGTAGTTTATAGTCGCGACTCTTTAAAACAAATACTTGCAAATGTAGTTAACTACATTTTCGATAAATAACTACATTTTCTATAACAAGTTCGCGAAAGTAAAAAAGTAATTTATCCAATAAAAGAAAATTCGAAACGAAAGATTCGCCTTTGTTTATTCACTATAAGAAAAACATTTTATGAAAATGTTTTTAATTTATATGTTACTAAAATAGACGTAAGATAAAACCAATATACACATTTAAAACATAAGATCTTAGTAGTACATAATTCCTAGTACTTTCGTCTATACACTAAGCCATTATCAAGGATCATATATAAAGCTGCTGCTATATATAAAGCTGCTGCTTACCGCTTTTATATAAAGCGTGCTTACGTAGTTTGCTCTGATTTTAATCTTCAAGATGAATTAAACAAGATTAAGTTAATTGCTAACAGTAATGGCTTTTCTAATAGTTTTGTTAATAAGTTGATTTACAAGTTTAAGTATCTGAAAGTAACAGAAAATGAGAGAATCAGTAACAATAAAAATGAAGTTAATTTTGTAGCAATAGATTATATCCCCCATTTATTTGAAAAGTTAAAATATATCCTGAAGAAATATAATATGATTTTAGTAGCCAGACGTGATTCTAAATTAGTAAACATAGTGCAGGCAAGAATTGATCCTATTGATATACACAGTAGGTCAGGTGTTTACGTGATTCCCTACACGGATAAGGTTACAAATAAAGTATTAAATTATATAGGTATGACCACTAGAAAGTTCAAAATGAGAATCAATGAACATATTCAAGATATTAGCAAAAATAGACCTGCCACTGCTCTATCTAGATTATTCCAAATAAGAGATATTGACATATTTTTTCATAAAGCAAGAATCATTTATGCGGGCTGCTGATTTTAAAAGTTGTCTAATTTTGGAGTCACTAGAAATTTTATCGGAAGCAAACAACTGCTGCAATGATGTATTATCATACCAAATACATAGTTGCCAACCTCCCGATTTTTTTCATACCGGTATTTTGATGTAAAAACATTTATTTTATGTAATTGTAAAATTTCTTCAATTTAATAAAGCGAATTTTTTTGTAAGATTTTACTGGTATTCAAAAAATTAGGAGGTTGGCAACTATGCCAAATACCAAGTATTTGGTACGAATTGCTTCGAGTTACGGGAAAGTAAGGGCTCCCGAAAGTGTTGTGATTTGAGTCTCCTCCTTACCAACAGTGGGTTCATCAACCGGCACGTGTCCATAATGAGTTTCTCCTGTCATTTTTCAGTTCAGATCTTGAACAGCATCTGTGTTGGGGTCTCCGCTGGTCGAGTGTCCTTGATAATGGTTTAGCGCAGCGGTTGTTAAACTTTGTGATCTCGCGGACCCCTTTTGATGTGATATGCATTTCGGGGACCCCCAACAACATTTATCTTAATAAGATAAGAAATTATTTTAATGTATACGCTTTATTTATTTTCATTACTCATATTCCATGTTTAGTTTACAGTTTTGAAAAAAAAAAAAACAGCAGCAGTAACAAGAAAAATAATTATAACATACAATTTTAAGACAGTCAAAATATACGTGTATCTATTTACTATGAGAAGGATGCTCCTATTTTTTTGTTTTTTGATGTGCAATATCTGATTCAATGCTTGAAACATGTTTGAAACCGTGATTCTGGTTCGACATTCAGTCAAATTCTGCATTTGTTTTTCATGTGCACAAGGGTAGATAAAGTCTTAAGTGAAGAGTAATTGCTTATTAACTTTTCCAGCTAGTTCTGCATACGTATACGTCTCACGAAGAAACAAAAATTAGGAAGGCTAATTCTTTATGATGGAATCTGCATGGAACCGTGGCATGATAATTCCGCAAGTTGTTACTTCTCTAAGTCAAGTTTTGACTTCACTAACTTCTTCGAAATAAAATGGAGCTCTTGTCCACTCATTTTCTGACTTCAAGGCAGGAAAAGAAAGCCTGTACGTTTATTTCAAATGTTCATGCTTACAACAAGATTTTTAATAATATCAGAAGAAATCGTATCTCCAGATATTTGTAAGAATGTAAGATGTTGGAAATGATTAAAAAATATAATTTTCAAGTCGGTTTGTCCACAAATCAATTTCTTTTATTGTTGTTTCTACTTTTGTTGTTTTTATTGTTGTTTCTACTTTTGTTGTTTTTATTGTTGTTTCTACTTTTGTTGTTTTTATTGTTGTTTCTACTTTCAACTTTTTCGCCCAAAATTTTAAAAAGCGTAGAGTTTTATAGGTGAGCATTGATATTAATTTACTGCTGGAACAACTTCGTTGGATGTAGTCTTCAAATCTTCAGACATTTTTTTTAGCAACCAGCTACTCAATACGAATCCAACAGCGTATCCAAAATACATGTGCTACTTTGGCTTTAACCAAGCAGATTAAACCATTAACAGTTCCTCCTATAGCTTGAGCTTCATCAATACTTATTCCAACACATCTTGACCAGTTTGTTTCTTTTTCGTGTATGAAACTGTCTAAACATGTGAGTAGTGGTGCACTTAATGTGTAAATGGTCACGTGGTTGCTGTTATAACAACACAAATAGTATGCATATTTAAAGCGAATTGAGGATGAGAAAAAAAAAATCGGTAATAGGTTTAGTTTGAGCAATGTTGAATTCAGAGTGTCGCCGGGGGAAGAAGGGGATTCCCCTTCCGGAGCATTGAAATGTCCATCCCCGAAATATTTCATACTTTATGCTTAATAATGGAACTAGACTGGAAGAGCTAGTGGAAGTTCTAGAAGAACTAGAATGGAACCAGACTGGAAGTTCTAGTAGTGCAAATCTACTCTTTCCAGAGCTACAGAAATCACTCCCGCAGAAATCCCGTCTGAATTCAACATTGGGCTTGAGGACCCCCGGCTGTAAGTCGCGGACCACAGTTTAAGAAACACTGGCTTAGTGTATAGCCGAAAGTACTAGGAATTTTGTACTACTAAGATCTTATGTTTTAAAGTTTTTAAGACATGAGTACATTGGTTTTATCTTACGTCTATTTTAGTAACATATAAATTAAAATCATTTTTATTAAATGTATTTCTTATAAAAATATATCCTAATTGTCTAAAATATGAAATTCGAAATATTTTTTCCCATGCGAATCATTGATTACTCATACCTTTCTGCTATGAAACAAGTAAGGAATTCAGGGCGTAACCCTGTATAAGTGCTTTCTGCTAAAACGAAAAATATTAAATGATCTTTAATTTATGTATTTTTCTTTTTTAAAATAGAACAATACTTACAATGAACGCATTATCCAAGATAACTCAATCGATCCTAATACAGAATAAAATCTATGGAGAAATATAGCCCGTTAATTATTAGACATTAGATTTTGGAATCAATCTCTAATAATTAAAGGATATAATTTTCTTGTACGAATTGATTTTCCTAACCGGCACGAACTTTCGGATAACCCAGTATTTGGATTTATGTGTACAGTTAAATTTTAAAGATATAAAGATATCTTTAAAAAGAAATGATGGGTTTAGAAAGTTAAATATCTAATTTCAGTGCTAGATGATATAATTAAATTGATGTTAAAAAGCATAGCGAACTTCGCAAACACATAGATCAGACGTAAAGATTAATATTGCAAAGGAAGGAGTAAACCCATACATTTGTGAACAATGAGTGAGAACGCCCATCCTTAATTCTTATTCTTACTAATAATGAACTGAATCAACTTATAAGCTGACTCAGTATCTTGAATTTCTAATCTGTATATAGTGAATAGACCGAACAGGTGATGTCGGTTAAGGGGCTTCCGAGTTGCGATCTACTTTACGCCCAGACGATTGTGAATAGACTGTCTTGTAAAATGAGCCAATGGGAAAAGTTTAAAAACTGCAATCAGCAATTAATAAAAGGGATTAAAAAAAATTAAAAAAAAATTTTGGAAAAAAGATTAACCCATTTATGCCCAACGTCGATGCTCTAGTAAAATGAGAAAAGTACATTTCACACCACTTAAAATGTAATAGGAATTTGATATCATATTTTACCAAGGGGTCCTTGATAAAATATGCCACCAAATTTCTATAAAAAAAAAAAAGTGGTGTGAAATAGTGACGCTAGGCATAAATGGGTTAAGGAAAAAGTCAAAAATTAAGAATAAATGGTATAGCTGCAGATCATAAAGATTAATATTGCAAAGAAAGGAGTAAACACATACATTTGTGAAAAATGAGTGTAAACGTCCATTCCTACTTCTTATTCTTACTAATAATGAATTGAATCAACTTATAAGCTGACTCAGTATCTTGAGAATAGTAATTGTAAATAGTGAATATACTTAACCATCTTAACAGAACAGTTGCCGAACAGATGATGTCGGTTAAGGGGCTTCCGAGTTGCGATCAACTTTACGCCCAGTGTATTTGTGAGTAACCTGTCTTGTAAATATTGAGTCGTTGGGAAAAGTTAAATATAGTATAACTACATTTAACTTTTATAATAATCTCTTAAAAATAGAAGAAAAATTAAACAATGGGAATAAAAAAGTAAAGCTATAGAGATTACGGAAAGAGTCTAATAAATGGAAAAAAGTAAAATGGTATAGCTGTAGTTAAAATTAACTACTGAAAAAAGTTGAAAAAGTGTAAGTGAATATGCTAAATCATGTATCATGTATTTAAATTCACAAACTTTGTAATTTTTCTGGTTTAAAATGTTTTTATAGCTGAAACAGATATATTTTTAAATAAATCGTATTTTCCGGTTTCCAAACCACAAAATTTAAGGGAAATAAAGTTCTCTTCAATTTGAATACAAGTATTTCCTTATAGTATCCTTCATTTTATATAATTTAAGTAATTTTACATTAATTCTGCGGTTTAACAATGGGTTGACAAAAGTTAAAAAGAATACACGCATGAAACGTCAATGATACCTGTTATTTCTCTCAAATTTTGTACATCGGAATACATTGTATATTTTCACTTTGCTATTCTCCAGGAAATACATTCACATATTAGCTTCCATCCATAGAAATTAGTTCATTTTATAAATTATGAACAAAAAATGTTATTCACAGGGTAAATTTGATAAGGTCATCGAAAAAGTTTGAACACATTTAAAGAAGTTATGACTTCGAAAGTGATTGAGGAAACGCAGTAATATTTTTGAAAAGTTTGCGGCAGCTATCCAAGATTTTTTTTTAGATGTAACTGCTTCGCAGCCTTGACCTTCAGGCGAAGCTAAAAAGTTATTGCACGGTGAACGCAGCCTTCGTGATGTCCAACATTTTTCGATCCTTTCGTAATCCTATCCAGTGGTGTAGGCGAAGGGGGACGCGGGGGGGACAGCGTCCCCTCACTTTTTTATTTTATCTCAAGCGTCCCATCACTTTTTATTTTCAAGGGGACGGTAGGGACGCGGGAGGAAGCAGACTTTCCAAACTTATTAATTTTTTTAAAGGGATAAGCACATTAATCAATTAACAATTTTAAGAAATAAAGCACTGATTTTTAATACTATTCATCAAAGTTGAAATGTGTTTATCACTTCGGGTCGTCTACCAGGTCTGTCTATTTGTCTGTTCTCCCTCTAACTTCTGTAACTTTGTTTGAATTGTGACGAAATTTATGTATGTTTTTGAGTTTCTTTGCGTTATTTTCACTTCTGAAATTGATATAACTTCAATCTAGAGATCTGCATTCACCGACATTTTCAGACACGAAATAAAGTTCTGAACTTTTCAATTAGGGACAAGCTATTTAAAACATTACAAGTAAAAATCTTTAATAAAATTAAACCGTTAAATTTTTCAGTTACTTTCCTATGAAATTCAAAATGGAAGGTAACATTCAGTATGAAGTTTTCTATCGGTGACACAGACCCTATGTTTGGAACTATGAGCGTCCTCCCACTTTTTCTCTCAGGACTACACCACTGCCCTATACTTAAAACAATCGAAGGTATGGTAAAAATATCAGTTAGAAAGTCCTTCAGCATCGTCAATTTGGTAGGAAAGGATCCACTATGTACTCGAAAAGTCTAAGACAAACATAAAAATTGCGAATGTGTGGTTTTCAGATCATCGATTCTCCGCATCGTCTAAATGTCACGGATTTAAAACACTTACATCTAACAAATCTTGGCTAATTGCCGAGTACTTTGGAAAGAAAATTATTCCGTTTACTCAATTACTTTTAGAGTTATGATTGTTTCAAAGTTGTCCAATCATTTTCCATGACTGTGCAATCACAAGAAATATAATTTTTAGCCAAAGCATTATTGTTTCTTTTAAAATCATTGAGTTTTTTTTCTTTCTCTTAAAACCTATGCTTATGAAATATGATTATTACCGAGGTTACAATAATGTTGCATCATTTAGCTGTGCTGACCTTTACCTAGGATGAGTTTGGAATCATCATTAAAAACCGATAAATGTTCAATTTCGTTATTTTACATGTTTATAAAGTAGTTTTTATTAACAACCGAAATAATGAAAAGCACGCAGACCCAATATAAATTTAGCATTCAGATGTTTCAATGCTTAATAAAAGGAGGCCCTTCAATAATCCTCTGATCACAATAAAGAAATAGGAGTTAAAAACAGGTAATAACTGTAAAAAAAAAAAAAAAAAAAAAAAAAAGGACTTTGTTACTACTATTGTTTTCCATTACCGCTTTTTTTCATTTTGCACTGAAGAAGGGGCGGGGCTCCTAATATAAAGCCTTGAAACAGTTGAAAACTAAAATATTTTTTGTACGCATTTTATGAGTTTTTTAATTATTCTGTTAGGGGTTTAACCTCTAAATAGCTTCTTCGCTGCGCTGTGCATTCAAAATGCACATTGCATTTAAATATACTGTAAAAAATGAAATAAAAAATTCTGCATATGGGGAAAAAATACATTTGTAAAATCTTTGAATTATGTTCAAAATACACAGCAGAGAAAAAAAGGTAAAATGCTTTAAAGTTGAATTCAAGAACTCAGTTTTCACAGCATATACAGGTAACTCAAATTAATTGCGAATGTTAATGTATTTCAGGGGGCGAATCTTATCATCCAATTTGAGTATGCTCTTTACCACCAGTAATTTCTAGTATTTTTTTCGGGTAACATTTCCAGGAATTTTTTGCAATTAAATAAGACAATAAAAATTAGTCGGAAAATTTGGTGGGAAAGACCATCGATAGGCCACAGTAGGAGACTAGTGGCTACCGGCCAAAGTAGAAAAAGTTAAGTTTGTATTGTATATCTCTGTAAATCTGGTATACTTTGTATATCATTGTATTTCTACTCCGTGATTCTTACCTTTAAACAGTGGAGCATGTGTTTTACCCCCGACGCCCGATTATCAGACTTTCGGTTATACGACACACTTGGTTACCTGATACTCCTCATATTTCATCGTTTGGTTTGCACGGACATATCAAAGGATGTTTAAGGCTTCTAAGGCAAAATTACAGAAAAAAAATCATAATTTATAATAATAGTATATAAAAAGCTTTATATCGTAAATCCAGAAAATTTAATGTATAGAATCTGAACAATCATGCGTCGACGTATATAAAAACTTAGAATTTTCATGTTGTATGAAATCATAATATTGATAGTGAAAATGCATAATAATATATAAAAAGCTTTATATCGTAAATCCAGAAAATTTTATGTATATAATCTGAACAATTATGCGTCGATGTATGTAAAAACTTGGAATTTTCATGTTGTATGAAATCATAATAATGATACTGAAAAGCCGGAATGGAATGTAAGTCATACAGATGCTATCCAAATGTTTTGAGGTGTTTGAGAAATAAACAAACGAGACAAAAATCTTTTATTGCTTAGAATGTGAAATTTTTCTGTAAAAAAGGATAGTTGTCTATAACGTCCCCTTGAAGTAGTATTATTTTTAATTATAACAAAAAAGTTATTCCCGATTACAACAGAAAGTAGTAGTTAAAGATTCTGTATTTTTTATTAAATTATTTCTTTTATGATAACAATTGCTTATTCTACTTATAGTACTTATTGCTTGTTTTACTTATACTTTATGATTATAACTACAGTCGAGACTCTCTATAAGGAACTTCCCTATAATAAATTTCTTTACATAACGAATTTTTAGTAGGAACGGTCATTTTTCCCATGATTGCATTAAAAAAAATCTCCATATAGTGAAATATCAATCTCCACACAACGAGGTTTTTTTTTTTCGGAAATTAAACTTCATTTGTTCGGAAAAAGCTTCCAAACCATGTGTAATCAATTTTCCTTCATTAAATCCTCAATTATCTCACAAAACTGTGTACATGTTTATTTTCCATTTTGAATCTGTTTAAATAATTAAAAAATCCAATATAAAAATAATATTTAGAGTTAAACATCTCAAAATCTTAAAACATTTTTAAAAAATTTTCGTTTCAAAATTTATACATTAAATAGAGATTTTTACGCCATTCTCTATATAACGAATTTTTTTATATAACGAATTTTTTGACTGGAACAATGGATTTCGTTGTATTGATACTCGGCTGCATTTATTCCATTCATAGTCATTTTAATTACTATGAATATTTAATGTTTGTACAATTTGAAAATGCGTCTGATATTGCCTAACGATTATCCAACGAATTCAGTTTTCCGATATGTGCCCACCTTCACGAGTGCCGAATAATGTTGGGAAGAAAATACGTCCGGATTTCCTCTGACGAAAAGAAAAGCACTTGTAAGAAAATTAAACAATTAATTTAAAAGAAATGGAATTAAAAATGTATCAATAAAATAGTCTGGCACATAAATTATTTTTTCAGAAAATACTGATACTTTCTAACCCATGTCTTTCGATATCAAAAAAAGTTAAAATTTATAATTAGAAAATAAATTATAACGTTTTAAATAGTTTTACTTTTATAACTCAACGATGCAATACATTTATCTATCTATCTGTCTATCTATCTATCTCTCTCTCTCTCTCTCTCTCTATATATATATATATATATATATATAACAAAAACTATGGGTCATTCTCTCAGGAAGGGCACATTTTGCTAAAAAATATTGTTTTAAACTGTTAAATTTATAGAATGTACTTTTCTGAAAAATAATGCACATCAGGATGTTACTACTTTTTTAAATTTCTATTTATGTTTGAGACATCCTTATACTGCACATAAATGTTTCACAAATGACTGAAAAACTAGATAGTATCACTAATAATCGGCCAAGTGAGAGCTTTATTCGCGCGCAAAGGGTTCCGTAAAATAATTTAATTAATTACTAACTGCAATATTACAAAAAACGTTCCAGAATTATTCAATTAGTTATTGTTCAAAAATTGCCTTCAATAATTTATTTCAATTGGAATGAAACACGTGGACTATTTATCACTATAAATCGCCTTACATAAAACAAAGATCTTGTACAAAGTTTAAACGTGGCATTGTGCTAAGCGTGCAAAGTTTCAACGGCGTCTTCAGCTGTGCCGCGTTTTTCTAGATAGGTTTTTAATTAATATATCGGCTAATTAGCAACATATTTTTTCGAAAACCATTATCGACTATCCTTGGATGATCCCTCGTCGATAAGTACAGATTATGTTATCCCAGCGCGGGAAAATGTTTTTATTTTATTTTATCTTATTTTTAGCAATGCATATTATTATGAACGTCACAGTGTTTAATTACATTTCTCGTAATATGACCCATTACAGATGCTGCAAAGTTACAAAATATTGAAAAATAAACTTGAAATTATATTCAAACAAAATAAAAATAAAACTTTTATTTTGAATTTGGCAAAACTAAGAGAGTTCATTAACTGCAAATTTTGAAATAATAAAATCAAAATTATTTGACTGGATTCGATAGGCTAAATAGGCAAAAAATCGTTTTCTGGTTTCACTATTTATTATTCTATCGACGCTCTCTCATCAGATATAGATTTTGTAGCACTCAACTATTCGGACATTTGAAGCATTCGGCAATCAGCATTTCCCGAACATGTCGGTTATTCAGAGTTTACAATATTTCCTTTTTGGGTTTTTTTTTCAGAGATATATAATTTTGATAAGTTTCCTTAGAAAACTTAGTTTTATTATCTTTTTAAATTATGTACTATTCTAAACTATGTAACTAATAATTCTAAACCATGTTTGTTATTATTTTTGTTCACTTAATTTATAAAAAAACATTTGTGCTTTTTGAAAATGAATAGGGGGAGGGGGGAGGGGGGTAAATTTTTTTAATTGGCAACTACAATTATACCTGGCTACCAGATATTTTCAAATTTGTAAAGCCTGCATGTATATATATATGTAATAATAAAAAAATTTCGCCATTTTTCTTTAGTTAAATTATTCCAAATTCTTCAATTCTTTTTTCCCTCTCTTTTTAAAATATCTCTTAAATCTATTTTGTATTTTATTCCATAACTTAATCAAAATATTCTTTTATTTATCATTCTAAAAATCTTAATCTGTTAAAAGCTACACGTATTTATTAAAACCTTATTCTCTTAAATTGCAACACTGCCTCTAAACGCACCTGCCTAATTTCTTCTTTTGAGACATTTAATTTTTATTCTTTGGAACTTTTATAATACCATTTTTATTTCTATTTAATTCATTCGGCATCCCATGATTCCAAGCGGTTTTCGCGCCCAAAGGCCTGTTTACCTTTTTAATTTGCCGCTTCTGTTAAAGAGTTTTAATCATACGTCAGAGACACGTCTTCGTGGCCTCATTTTTTTTCATCCATTAGCGAGAAAGCTCCGCCTTTTTTATCCCCCTAGCGCCCTCCGAACATGGATGCGAGTGGACCAGCTTGTTCGCGCGTTTTGTACCTTTGGGCCAAATTTTGAAGTATTTATACGGTTACACTGGCTTCGGAGACAGATTTTACACGAATTAGTGGTTGTCATCTAATTGCCGTCACTGGGGAGTCTACACTAATGCATCGGTAGTATGTTCTTCAAGCTCTAATAATTCTTCAAGATCTTCAAATGTGTTCAGTTTTAATGAAGCGAAAGTTGGTGGAGTTGTTTTCATCTCTGTGATCACAATAAAGCCACTGCTCATCTATTAAGTTATTAAGTCTTCTTTTTAATGTTTTTGGGAAATTTCTTCTGGATTTCACTGCCTCTGCTCAATTTTTACGACTGCAAATACCTTACGATTTCCGATGTGATATACTTCGAGATTTGTCTTCATGGTGAGTGACTCGAAGTGATGCCCTGTCCGGGTGTCATGACTACATTTCAACGATCTCGACTGCGGCTACCTCGATATGATTATCAGGTAATTTTAGTGGTTTCGGACTGAGATGTTCCGATTGTCTGGTGGAAAGAACGTTCAAGTCGCCAGCAATAGCGATCGTCTATAATGTGCCAATTTTCGACAGGAATGTATCAAAAAAGCCGGTCAGGATAACTGATGACCTGTGTAATAAAAACATTTTGGAGACTTCCCAGTGATATTGGAGAACAACTACCGATTAGTTGTCAAATTATCACGCATAAGTGTTTATAAATTTATCCCAGAAGTGACGTCTGTAAGTTAAATTATTCTTTTATTTTTATTGATTTCTTATTTTATTGATTTGTTATTATTGGCTTATATAGAACAAAAATTGTTCTTTGAATACTTTAGAAGAATTTTGTTCCTTTTATCCTGAACATTTAGAACTTACGAAATTTAATATTTATTCTTATGTATTGTTAAAAAATTAATATTATTTGGTTAAGCTCACAAATATTACTGAAAGTTTTGAACTGCTCTGATATTTATTCCTATATTACTTCATTTTACAACAGTAACTTCATTTTATGTTCTTATTTTATCATTTAATTATAGTCCCTTTTCATTCGGTGATATTTATTCATAGGAAATAATTTCTATTTATTGAAAAAATATATGAGTAATCTCTTTTCAAGTAACATGTATTGGAACATATTCTATGCCATTCTAAAAATGCATAAAAATTTATTAGATTATCTGAAATTACAGCTTCACTGATTGCATAATAATCGCAAAAATAGCTTTTGAAGTTTATTAATGTGAAAAAAAAAAAA
Source organism: Maratus michaelseni (assembly GCA_963931845.1). Classification (NCBI taxonomy): domain Eukaryota; kingdom Metazoa; phylum Arthropoda; class Arachnida; order Araneae; family Salticidae; genus Maratus; species Maratus michaelseni. Next base: position 22,152,186 of record OZ007594.1, read on the forward strand.
AATGTGTATCTCAAAAGAAAGTTGAGTAACATTGAAAGGGTAAAATTATTGTGCAGTTAATTAATTTGTTTATTTTATTACTTTTGTTTTTTGATGCTATATTCTGAGAGTACAATTCAAGAGCCAAAAAAATTGTTCTACGAAATAATGATACTTATTTTAAAAAAGTGTTTTATTTATTTCATTCTAAATTGTGATATTCATATATAGTGGATCTATTTATAGAAAGATTATAGTAGTAGTTTACATTTACTATTTAAGTGAAATGAATTTTAATATGAATTGGACTTTTTTACTGTTGAATGTTATTTAGTTTGTTATTTAAATTATTAAGAGTTAGATATTTACAGTTGTTGTTAAGTTAAAGAATTCTTTATACATTGTTATTTTTTTTACATGTTATTAAAGTCAGGGTTCGTTAAAGTTATTGTTGAAAGTAAGGGTACTCAAACCAAAATGGCTGAAAAAGAGCTTAATGTTATTATTTTTGACCCAGAAAGTGGGATGAATGTTGTGTCTTGGCTTAGACACTTTGAAGGATCAGCTCCTCCAGATAAAAAAGAGTGGAAAATCAACAATATTTCCAAATATTTGAAGGGCGAATCATTAAAGGTGTATGTTAATGAATGTCTAGATTGTAAAGAGTATGAAAAAATTGCTGAGATCTTAACTGAAAAATTTCTGAAAGTAACAGTCCCCCGTTTTTCTGATTTCGCCTCGCTGAAATTGCATGACCTAAACAACTTAGAAAATTACTTCCGTCAGAAAATAGAGATAGGTCGACAACTTAAACTATGTGAAACTATTATTTTACAAGGATTGACAGATGGCTTAAAACCTGAATACCAGAACTATTTAATAGTAAATCCTCCTGAATCTACTACCGATTGGTATAGATTAGTTAAACAACTTGTTGTCATTCCATCTCATTCTAGCAGTAACAATAATAGTAATGTTAGAAATATGTCTCAAAATTCCAGACCTTTTTCTCAACCAATTAATTCACCTAGACATTGGATTCGCCCTCAACCTAATTACAGGAATCCAAATTTCCAAGCAGCAACTAATTTTAACCCTTCAACGTCCAGGTTCGTTAGTCCCAGATTGCCTGTCAATCATTATCAAAGAAAGCTTTCTAGTCGACCATGTCGAATGTGTTTAAATAGAGGTATCCAAAATGCTTATCACTGGGAGAGGGATTGTGTATTCAATGTTAGGCCTCTGCAATCTTCTGCACCCCCTCTTAGTCGACCACAACCATCTACTGATAATATATGACAGTTAATTGTATCAGGATATGTAAATAACAGGGAACTACCTTGTGTGATTGACTCTGGCTCAACCATAAGTATTTTGCCTTTTAAATTTGTTAAATTCTTAAATGCTAAAGTTATAAATATTCCACCTGTTATTATTGGCCAAGCCAAAGGAACTGTTGTACTAGATAAAGCTTGTAATTTATTGTTTAAATTAGGTAATGTGCAACAAAATATTAGATTTTTAATATGTAATACAAATTTAGATTATGCTATACTAGGTTTAAAAGAATGCTGTAAGTTTAATTTAATTATTGACTGTGCTACATGTAGAGTATTACAAGGAGACCTTGTTTTAAATGAATCTAAGAACATATCCAGTGATAAATTAAGGTTACTTCATTTTAATGTTAACTATGATTATCAGAGAGTGCAACCCGATTATGGAAAGATCATATCTCCTCAATCCTTTGTTCCATCTAATGTTGATAATTCTAAATTAATTGGGGAAATAAATTCTATAGAAAATGAAACTTTAAGGGAAAGTATAAGGGATTATTTAGATATATTTTCTAAAAATAAATTTGATGTCGGGAGAATTAATATCGAACCGCAACGTATTCTTCTTAATTCTGACCTACCAATATCTCTGAGGCCATACAGAACTTCCCCTTTAGAAGAAAAAGAGATTTCGGATCAAATTCATTCACTATTAGATGCTGGTTTAATTAAAGAGAGCAATAGTCCCTATTCTGCCCCTGTTACATTAGTAATGAAAAGAGAAGAAGGTAAAAAAACTAGATTATGTGTTGACTATAGAAAATTAAATGCAATAATGAAAAATGACGCAGAACCCCTACCTCGTATCGATGGAATTTTAGATCAACTGAGTAGTGCGCAGTATTTTTCAACTTTAGATTTAGCCTCTGGCTACTGGCACATACCCATACATCCATCCGATACTGAAAAATTGGCTTTTGCTACCAACTTTGGGCTCTTTGAATGGTTAGTTCTGCCCTTCGGGATTAAATTAGGCCCCCCGATATTTAATAGAACCCTTAGAAGAATACTTACTAAATACAAAATAGACTTTGCTTGCCATTATTTTGATGATATCATTATTTTTTCTTCCTCATTAGAAGAACATATGCAACATTTAAACCAAATATTTGAATTATGTAGACGCGAAAACATTAAACTTAAACTCTCTAAATGCAATTTTGTCCAAAATAAAATTAACTTCTTAGGATATACCATCCAGAATGGCACATTAACTCCTGCTAATGCTAATATTGAAGTAATAAAAAAACTAAAACCCCCTTCAAATGTAAAGGAACTTCAGAGATTCTTAGGATCTATCAATGTTTATCACAAGTTTATAGATAAATATGCCGAAATTCGAGTCCCTCTTAACAGATTACTCAGAAAAAATACACTATGGGAATGGAATACAGATTGTCAAAATTCTTTTCAAAAATTAAAAGATGCCTTAATAGCCAAACATATCTTAAAAATTTATGACCCTAAGTTACCCCTCCATATGTTTGTTGATGCCTCACAGGTGGCAGTAGGTGCAGTCTTAAAACAAGCTGATAGTAATAATTTTTTACATCCAATTGCTTATTACTCTAGAGGATTGAGAAGTTATGAGAAGAATTATTTTATTACCGAGCTAGAGTGTCTTGCCATCATTGACACCTTAGACAAATTCTATCATTATTTTCATGGTGTAAAATTTACCATTCATACTGATCATGCATCTCTTGTATGGTTAAAAAATACTAAACATTTGAGAGGCAGGTTATTTAGATGGTCTTTGAAGTTGAGCATGTTTGAATATAATATAGTTTACGAAAAGGGATCCACAAATGTCGAAGCCGACATGTTGTCGAGAAACCCAATTTCACATTTTATTCAACCACTTACTTTTCTTCTGGACGTTAAAGAAATTATAGAGAGGCAGGAAAAAGATAATGTGTGTGGTAAAAATTATCTAAAGGAAAATGGACTTATGATAGTAAAAAAGAAAGGTTTTAGAAAAATAGTAGTCCCCATGTCTTTAAGGAGAAAAATACTAAATGTTGCTCATGAAAAATTTGGTCATCCTGGTATCCAAAAATGTTAAATTTAATCTCCCCTAATTATTATTGGCCTGACATGACGCAAGATATAACCAATTTTGTAAAACATTGTGATATTTGTCAAAAGAATAAAAAACCCAGACAGAAAAAATTTGGCTTATTACAAGCTATGCACACCACAGATCAACCTTTTGAATGTCTTTCTATTGATACTGTGGGAGGATTCAATTATTATAACTCCACCAAAAAATATCTACACATCATCATCGACCATGCTACTAGATATATTTGGGCTTTCCCCTCAAAAAGTGTTACCACAGAAACTTATACTAATTGTCTAAACCAAGTTTTTAATATTCAAACACCACAACAATTATTCTGTTTTAATAAAATTCTTAATGTCCAGACCCATCAAAAAGTGTTAAGTGATAGAAATGCAGCCTTTACTTCATCTAGATTTAAAAAATTTCTGCGAAACCACAATATTAAGCAACGTTTAACCACATCACATCATCCTCAAACGAATGGCAAATGTGAGAGAGCGAACCAGACAATAGTTACTAGATTGAAGTGTAAAGTCAATTCTACCAACTCCAAAATTCCTTGGACAAAAATTTTGACAGAAGTAGTTAATGAGTATAACAATACCCCTCATTCTATCACTAAATTCCCTCCTGCTTACTTACTTTTTGGCCAATTACCCTATGATTCTCCTCTTCAACAAAATTATTACCCTCCTGTTCAAGAAGCCCTTAAACTTGCTAAAAAACGCACTGATGAATTCTATTGGAGAAGTAAAAAATATTATGATCGAAATTATCTAGAACCAAAATTTGAGATTGGAGATCTTGTAATTTATGAAGAGTTCCAATATCCTAATACCAGAAAACTTTCACAAGTCTTTAGTGGTCCTTATCAAATCCTTAATAAGTTATCTGATGTCAATTTTGAAATTGATAGACAAATTCAAAATAAACCTACTGAAATAGTACATGTATCAAAATTACGCCCTTATTATCCACCTGATCAATTAAAATTATCCCATGAGAACCAACAACAAACTAATGTTAAATTTATAGTTTCGTCTTGATTTTAATATAATCCAAAAATAAACGAAATAAAATAAATTAATAATTAACTAATCAATTCTCTTCTGTATAACCGTGGTGTTCTTGATTGTGCACACGAGAGTGTCACTGTTGAAGTTTCCACTTGAGTCAACTTTTTATGCTGGCGTAATTTAGTTGATTTAAGTTAGGAGTTTCTGATACTGAATTGGATTAGATTAGAATAATAAATTAAACAGTATTAACTAAACTAATAAAATAAACTGGATTAAATTATATCTTAAACTAATCAAATATGATATCTTAATACTAATTGAGAATTGTCCAACCTTTCTTAATATGCTACAAGGTCCCATTTTTTCATTTCACAACTTATGTTTTCTTGTTTGACTGAAAGCAAGATAGTTACATAACCATCATCTACACAATAATGATTGTTTTCACGAATTTTTCTTATTTATTCCTTTTTTTGTATTATGTATTTTATTGAGTATATTTCATACCTCATTCACTACTATATGGATGAGATATTAATTATATACTTAAGAAAGTAATTAAAGAAAGAGTGTGATATTTTTGAATTATAATGCTTGTTATTGCTGAACTTATTGTTGAATATTATTATTATTAGTTATACTATTTATAATTTGATATTGAGATTAAATATTACTTGAATTTGAATACTACTTGAATTTGAATATGTTGAGATATATAAAATTTTACTTCTAGAAGTAAACAAGTAATAAAGTAGTAAAGGTAATGGAAGTTATAAAGGTAATAATGGTAATAGTAATTTTGATGTTGAGTAAAAAACTCTTATACTGCTTACATTACCTATTTGCCTTTTTAGGTAATTACCATTTGTCAGACAAACTATACCATAACAAAATACTCATTTCTCTTAAGTTTTTCTTAGCATTCCATTCAGGACTGAGTTTTTCAGACAAACATAAGTTTAATATTTGAAAATTAACTTATGATTATTGTTATTGTTAAGTATTATTATTTTAAAATTTTTATTGTTGATATTCTTCTTCTTCTTATTATTATTATTATTGTATTATTTGTGTTTTATTGTTATAATATTAATCTTAGTACTATTTTCGAGTTGTTGCTAGTAAATATAAAGCATTCAGATGAACTTTAATTCTGAAATAGACTTTCATAAGGAAGATCAGTAAGATCTAAAATTTGAAGGATTTTTCTCTTTCAATTTGTGAACTGTTCAGTTTGTGAGGTATGCAAATAACTTTTTTGGATGGACTATCACTCAGACGAGAACTGAACGACAAATTAAGCAACAATTCTACAAGCAATTTGCAACAAATTTTGTAAGATGATATTCTGGAAGTATGTTATCTATTATTTTAAATTGTTACAATTCTTTTCTTATTTTGTTTAATATTTTCTAAAGCTTTTTATGTCATTGTTAACAAGATTAATATCTTGTAATTGTATTTTTATTAACAACTCCACCAATTCGCGTTATAGTTATTAAATTTAATGTTATTGGGCATTAATGAATAAATTTTGGAAATGTACTTATTTTGACTTCCTCCAGTTGATAAATTGTAATCCAAGTCCGTGTAACATTTCCCTTCAATGAACTTGCAGGTCATCTGACCTACCGGTTCATTCGTCTTTTTGGGTGGGGGGATATGTAATAATAAAAAATTTTCGCCATTTTTCTTTAGTTAAATTATTCCAAATTCTTCAATTCTTTTTTCCCTCTCTTTTTAAAATATCTCTTAAATCTATTTTGTATTTTATTCCATAACTTAATCAAAATATTCTTTTATTTATCATTCTAAAAATCTTAATCTGTTAAAAGCTACACGTATTTATTAAAACCTTATTCTCTTAAATTGCAACACTGCCTCTAAACGCACCTGCCTAATTTCTTCTTTTGAGACATTTAATTTTTATTCTTTGGAACTTTTATAATACCATTTTTATTTCTATTTAATTCATTCGGCATCCCATGATTCCAAGCGGTTTTCGCGCCCAAAGGCCTATTTACCTTTTTAATTTGCCGCTTCTGTTAAAGAGTTTTAATCATACGTCAGAGACACGTCTTCGTGGCCTCATTTTTTTTCATCCATTAGCGAGAAAGCTCCGCCTTTTTTATCCCCCTAGCGCCCTCCGAACATGGATGCGAGTGGACCAGCTTGTTCGCGCGTTTTGTACCTTTGGGCCAAATTTTGAAGTATTTATACGGTTACACTGGCTTCGGAGACAGATTTTACACGAATTAGTGGTTGTCATCTAATTGCCGTCACTGGGGAGTCTACACTAATGCATCGGTAGTATGTTCTTCAAGCTCTAATAATTCTTCAAGATCTTCAAATGTGTTCAGTTTTAATGAAGCGAAAGTTGGTGGAGTTGCTTTCATCTCTGTGATCACAATAAAGACACTGCTCATCTATTAAGTTATTAAGTCTTCTTTTTAATGTTTTTGGGAAATTTCTTCTGGATTTCACTGCCTCTGCTCAATTTTTACGACTGCAAATACCTTACGATTTCCGATGTGATATACTTCGAGATTTGTCTTCATGGTGAGTGACTCGAAGTGATGCCCTGTCCGGGTGTCATGACTACATTTCAACGATCTCGACTGCGGCTACCTCGATATGATTATCAGGTAATTTTAGTGGTTTCGGACTGAGATGTTCCGATTGTCTGGTGGAAAGAACGTTCAAGTCGCCAGCAATAGCGATCGTCTATAATGTGCCAATTTTCGACAGGAATGTATCATATATATATATATATAAACTAAATTAGCTCCCCTAAGTTTTTCCTAAAAATATTTTTGAGTGCCTAATAATCTATAAATATGTTGGTCAATAGCATTTATAGTTCTGACAAGTTTGAAGTTTCCACGTTCTATAGTTTACGAAAAAAACGGCTGTGACAGACTGACAGACAGATACACGAGTGATTTTATAACGGTTCGGGTTTTACTTTTTAAGTACAGAAGACTATGAAGATTATAATCTAGTGTTTTAGTAAGTTCTCGTGTTTTGTTCATATGCTTCGAAAATGACTGAAAAACTAGAATGAATCAGTAAATATAGACAGGCCAAGTCCACGGAAGGCAATTCCAAGAAAGAGACAAAAACTAAGTTTTGAAATTTTAAGGACATTGATTCTCAGATTGCTTAAATAGTACATTTCTTTTTATAAAATGCATTGTTAAAGGCGTCTAAAATTTCTATTACAATTATAAATCAGATTTTCCTTACCTCATTTACGATGACTGAGAACTGTGCCAAACTCTGAATGAAACTAATAAATTGGAAAAAGATTTAATAACTTTGCAACATAAGAAAGAGTGATATGTAAAATACAAATTGGCTTTCTTTTTCCAAAAAAGCCTTACGATGATTTGGCATGTATTGTCATCTTTGGTACTTTTTGTTGTTGTTGTTGTTGTTGTTATTTTCAGTATCTAAGAAAGGAGGAAAAAATATTTTGTCTAGGAATCAGTTTATAAGTTAATTCCATGGTACAAATAAAACAACATTTTCAAAAATATTAAGTTACAACTTAGCTAAAAATATTTAACTGTTTATTATTGGGAGGGGGAGGGGGAGGATGTAAAAAAATTTAAATTGTTTAAACATCAGAGAAAATTATTGTGCATTTCAGATGTAGGGCCGTCCACGGAGGGGATTTTCGACTGATATTCATTAAAATATTAAAGTTAAATATTAAAATTATTTTGTCAGAAATATATTTAATAGCTTACTTAAAACTCGAATATACCTGTCAATTAAAATAATATATAATAAGGAATTTTATTACATTTTCTTATACTTATCAGTTTGTGAAAATAAAAACCACTTTTCGTGACAGTGACCCTTACTTGATTCCAAAACACTTTAGTCCCAACAGTGACTGAAAGGTCCTACTCTCAAAGCTGGAAGACAGGAGGTGCAGGGTTCAAACCCTTGTCGCGATTGTCAAGCTAACCGTTCGCAGTTTTCCGTGGTTTTCTTCTAACCTTGCCCTAACTGCGGGTTAGGATCCCTTTGCAAGACCACCACGGAGGGCACTCTCATCTAGGGACTATATCTCTCGTGTAGGTAATCGGCCGTCATAAAATCAACCACAACCAAAACACTTTAATTGTCGTGACTGCTAATTTGATGCTTTGATACACTGACAGGACTCCGTCACTTGTTTTAAAAAACACTTAAGTCGGTTCTCAACCGAATATTTTCCCCCGCTCAACAACATGAAACTTTCTGACATTTTTTTTAAACATAAAAATATGATACTTGCCTGCATGATTACTGAACTGATTTGCAATCGAACATTTTGTTTGTTTGTTTGTTTCATTTCCGGATAAATTACTATTATTGTCTCAGGATAGCATATTTTTTCCTTTCCTGTACTGTCGCGTCCGTAAATTTAGTTCAAAGCGCCAATTTTGCTAGAATTGTCTGAAAACCTTTGTTCTTTTATCTAAAAATGGAAAAAAAAAATGTTCGATCAAATAGTCTCTTAATGAGAGCACTTGCAAATTTGATACGTTTGCGAACCAAAATTAATTAAAAAAATGTGAAATGTAACCCGTTTGGATTTGAGATCAGCCTTAAGAGATTAACAGTATTTGCCACCGTGATACTATAGTAGTACATTGCTTTATATATAGTAGTACATTGCTGATTTAGTACATTGCTTTGATTCCGCAATAACCCGAGCTCTAATCCTGGTCACGGGGTCTTTCTTTTTTATTCAAAAATATTTTCTTTTTAACACCTTTAAAATAAAATATAATGAGTTTTTATTTAATATGCGATCAAATTCTAGTTGTCTTGAAACCAAATGGTTTGCAGCTATTCATCGTTTCAATGCAGCAATATCATCTGAATGACTATAATGTTTGTTCAATAAAGCCATAAAAAATAACATCTCTTTATAACAATCATTTGAATTTTTTAAACAAATTTTTTTTTTGATGAGTTAGTTAAAATATAAAAGAATTTTTATACCCATACTTTTGTTCTTAATATTTAATTCAGATTCAAGGAGCAGACATTTTTAATTCTGAATAGTTTAAACTTATTAAATTCGAAAACAAACAAAGAAACAAACAAAATTCTTGAATTGATACGAGACATAGGAAACCAGGTAATTTATAGTGCTGCCATATATCACACAGAAGATAAGTTATTTCTTCCCATACACTTCACAGACACACTTTTTTAACACTTTCCAACCTAGTTGAAAAGTGTTTATGACTTCGGTTTGTCTGGCCGTCTGGCCGTCTGGCCGTCTGGCCGTCTGCCGTCTGCCGTCTGCCGTCTGTCCGTGCTCTAACTCCCGTAAATATGCTCGGATTGCCCTGCAAATTTTATATGTTATAATCGTTATCTATAGCATGTTCCCTATTTCAACGGAAGTGTGTAGCACTTATAGTTTTTTTACAGGGACACTCAAAAGAATTCCGTTACATTGCGGTCTATGGGGAAAAATCATTTGCGGTTTATTTAAATAATGTTTCAATACTTTAAACGCATTGAAATTTATATATATCACTAAGGTGCATTAGAAGAAGCTTAATATGGAATAGGGTGTGCATAGCACTTATACTTACTTTACAGGGACAGTCAAAAGAATTCCGTTACATTACGTCTATGGAGAAAAATCGTCTGCGGTTTATTTAAATAATGTTTCACTATTTTAAACGCATTGAAATTTATATAAGGTTCATTACAAGAGACTTACTACAGAATATTGTGTGTATAGCAGTCATCGTTCATTTACAGGGACACACAAAAGAATTCTCTACTGTATGTTAACAATAATTCCTGGAAGTGCGTTTTAAGTTACTGAATGCGATTTTAATTTTAAATCGCTTTTTGTATATTACGTGGTGTGTATAAATTCTGTAGATCCTATACAGGGAAGTACAAAAGTTCGGGAACACATTTCCGTATTATTTAACTCCAGACGGAGAATTTTAAACTGTGCTACGTGTTTCCTAACTGAACTAAAATTTAGCATCCTATGTAGTATATATACAAATCTATAGATCCTATACAGGGCTGAATAAAGTATTCGGATTACTTAGATGTTATCTTTTAGCTTATAAAAGAGTATGATTCGTAAAATTATTTTGGAAGCGTTGGAAAGTGTTACATAATCTATGCTTGACGCATGATTTTTCGTTCTTGTTTTTCTTTCTTTTCCGTTCAGAGCTTTCCGTGGTTTTCTTCGAATCTTGCCGTAAATACGGTTTAGGATCCCTTAGAAAGAACCCCCACGGAGGGCACTCCCCCCTAGGGCCTATATCCTTCGCGTTGATAAGCGCCCTTCATAAATACATCGAACTCAACTCTTTCTTTCTTTTTTTAAAAAAAAATAAAGTAGATCATCCGTTTTGGAAAAAGCTTAAGAGATTACTGACTTCTGTCACTGTGATCGCATAAGCGTTAATATATTGCGTTGTGGCCTCAATAACCCAAGGTCGAATTCTGGCCACGGCGTGATTTCTTCTTCTTCTTCTTCTTTTTTTTTTTTTTTTTTTTTTTTTGAAATTTTAAAGTTTCTTGTTGATAAGTAAATAAATAAATAAAGAAACATTTTAATCAGAATTAATCATTTAATCTTCAGTAAAAATTCCACATGTATTTACTTAGGTCCTTGAAAAAAATATTTTTAACTGCTCAAAAATATGAAAGCTTCTGAGACATTAACGCTGCTCGTCAGTAAACTTCTCGATTCCCCTCGCTAATGTTATTCCTATGGGCGTAGGATGCATTCGTATTTTTAAAATATCTCCTCGGGAAATTAATATTTTTAACTTCTGTTTCCTGTGTACTGTTCTTAAAGAATGTCTCTTTTTTTCTTAGTTATCAAAATATTTCTAAACTATGTGCTTAATTTATATTTTTATGTGTTAAAATCTTAGCGAAACTGAATACGATTTTAACATTTCATATAAAATTAAGTATATATTTTAGAAAAAAATTGACAACTAAGAAAAAAGAGACATTCTTTAAGAACAATACAAAGAAACAGAAGTTAAAAATATTAATTTTCCGAGGAGATATTTTAAAAATACGAATGCATCTTATGCCCAAAAGAATAACATTAGCGAGGGGAATCGAGAAGTTTACTGACGAGCAGCGTTAATGTCTCAGAAGCTTTCATATTCTTGAGCGGTTAAAAATATTTTTTTCAAGGACCTAAGTAAATACATGTGGAATTTTTACTGAAGATTAAATGATTAATTCTGATTAAAATGTTTATTTATTTATTTATTTACTTATCAACAGGAAACTTTAAAATTTCAAAAAAAAAAAAAAAAAAAAAGAAGAAGAAGAAGAAGAAGAAGAAATCACGCCGTGGCCAGAATTCGACCTTGGGTTATTGAGGCCACAACGCAATATATTAACCCTTATGCGATCACAGTGACAGAAGTCAGTAATCTCTTAAGCTTTTTCTAAAACGGATGATCTACTTTATTTTTTTTTAAAAAAAGAAAGAAAGAGTTGGGTTCGATTTATTTATGAAGGGCGCTTATCAACGCGAAGGATATAGGCCCTAGGGGGGAGTGCCCTCCGTGGGGGGTCTTTCTAAGGGATCCTAAACCGTATTTACGGCAAGATTCGAAGAAAACCACGGAAAGCTCTGAACGGAAAAGAAAGAAAAAAAAAAGTGTGTCTGTGAAGTGTATGGGAAGAAATAACTTATCTTCTGTGTGATATATGGCAGCACTATGAATTACCTGGTTTCCTATGTCTCGTATCAATTCAAGAATTTTGTTTGTTTCTTTGTTTGTTTTCGAATTTAATAAGCTTAAACTATTCAGAATTAAAAATGTCTGCTCCTTGAATCTGAATTAAATATTAAGAACAAAAGTATGGGTATAAAAATTCTTTTATATTTTAACTAACTCATCAAAAAAAAAAAAATTGTTTAAAAAATTCAAATGATTGTTATAAAGAGATGTTATTTTTTATGGATTTATTGAACAAACATTATAGTCATTCAGATGATATTGCTGCATTGAACGATGAATAGCTGCAAACCATTTGGTTTCAAGACAACAAGAATTTGATCGCATATTAAATAAAAACTCATTATATTTTATTTTAAAGGTGTTAAAAAGAAAATATTTTTGAATAAAAAAAGAAAGACCCCGTGACCAGGATTCGAGCTCGGGTTATTGCGGAATCAAAGCAATGTACTAAATCAGCAATGTATTACTATATATAAAGCAATGTACTACTATAGTATCACAGTGGCAAATACTGTTAATCTCTTAAGGCTGATCTCAAATCCAAACGGGTTACATTTCACATTTTTTAAATTAATTTTGGTTCGCAAACGTATCAAATTTGCAAGTGCTCTCATTCAGAGACTATTTGAGGGAACATTTTTTTTTCCATTTTTCGGTAAAAGAACAAAAGTTTTCATACAATTCTATCAAAATTGGCGCTTTAAACTAAATTTACGGACGCGACAGTACAGGAAAGGGAAAAAAATGCTATCCTGAGACAATAATAGTAATTTATCCGAAAATGAAACAAACAAAAAAATGTTCGATTGCAAATCAGTTCAAAAATCATGCAGGCAAGTATCATATTTCTATGTTTAAAACAAGTTGGAAATTGTACGTCAAACGTTACAAACGAGGTGCGTTCGTACGCACGTTTTAGAATTAAATTCATGATATCCCGTGCGTAGAACGGGTTAAACAGCTAGTTAAGTATATATTTTATGACACTGTTCATACAAATATCTTAACTAGTTATATAAATATTCAGATATATATGTATCAGCTAGTTATATAAATATTCAGATCTTGATGATTTTTAATTCTGTGAAATGAATTATATCGTCTGCAGATTAATTTCTGTCATAAAATAAGTATCTCGGTCGCTTGACGATTTAACATCCATCGGAAGCTCCTATAACAAAAAAGCACCGATTTTTTAAAAAAAATCAAATTTCTTAATAAATATTTTTATTAATATCTCCTAAAGTTTTGATTCGATTTTAATAAAATTTGAAATGTCTCGACAAAATTCTGCAAAGATAATATATTTTAAATTGCAAACCATTTGGTTACGTAGTTTTTGCGTTGTTATATGCGGACAGACAGACAGACGGACGGACAGACAGACAGACGGACGGACAGACGGACGGACCAAGCGACGACTATAGGTGCTACGTATTTATATAATTACGAACGCACCTAAAAAATGTCAGAAAGTTTCATGTTGTTGAGCGGGGGAAAATATTCGGTTGAGAACCGACTTAAGTGTTTTTTAAAACAAGTGATTAAAAAAAAAAGAAACAGAAAGAAAGAAAAAGATGATGAAATGAGAGAAATGAACACAATGAAAGAAAGAATGTGTATTTCAAGCATACGAAGAAAAACCAATTTATCTGCTGCACAATAGCTGGCAGCACAGTAACGTAAATGGCAGCATATCATTTTCTTTGATCCCACCCAAGGAGGTAGATAGACCTCCGTCACCCCACCCTTTAGAAGAGGGACATCACCAGTGTCTGAGAGGTTATCTCAAAGCTGGTAGACGGGAGATGCTGAGTTCGTACCCCTGTCGCGCTCGTCGACGTAACCGTTCGGAGTTTTCTGTGGTTTTCGTAAAACCTTGCCGTAAATACGTGTTAGGATCCCTTTGCAAGACCCCCACGGAAGGCATTCCCCCCTAGGTCCTATATCCCTCGTGTTGATAACTGGCCGTCATAAAATCAACAAATCCTGAATATATAGTGGTTAGTACATTACGTGGTGGAGTTTTATTTTTAGATCTTAAAGTATCCCCTTTTGAAAAATAAATAAATACAAAAATACAATCCCTTCTAGTTCCTACATCCCTCGAGTAGATAATCGGCCGTCATAAACCAACCAATCAACCATTTTCTTTAAAGACAACTGTAATTTGATCGAATACAACCCTTTTATGTTTCAAGTTATGAACTAACAAACATGTCATCTTTCAAATTATTGTTAATGAATTATTGAAAATACGCGCTAATAGATTTGTCCAGTCATTAAAATGTTTTCAGAAATATTTCGTGTTTTAAAATTTGTAGGGTGTCAAGTACTGGTATTTGGGCTGCTTTGATCTATTTCTGTTATTACATTGATAGATAAATATAATGTTAAAAAATGGAATATAATAATTATAACTAGTAATAAAAAAATAAAATAAAATAAAATAAATAAATAAAGATACTTTTTAAGGGTGTCCATTACTAACACGTTACCCTACATTTACTTTGTTTAATAATCTTATTATTTTGTCTGTAATAAATGTATCTCGTATTATTTAGTAAATTTTAATTTAATCCACTGCTTTTATATTTTGCGTTAAACTTTTTAAAACTTGCTCATTGTTTTTTATCCATTAATTAAATGTTTTATTTTTGATGGAAATCTATTTACAAATAAAAATAAGAGCTGTTACTTTATACATTATAATTAATTAAAGGAAGAACTTTTATATTAAAAGCAAATATTTTATATAAAAAATGTCAGTGACTACAGCAATTTAAATTGGTACTTATAGAAGAAAATAACATAAATAAATTAGTGAAATTCTACAAATTAATTACAAATTAAAACTAGTTGTTGGGGACCACCGTAATACTTACCCTTCCTAAATAAGAATAATATGAAATACGAAAATAAAACAGGTGTAAACTACTTATAAAATGCATTGCAATTCGAATAAAATCGTGGCTTGATGACGTCATAAACTTTAAATGTTCTATTACTGAATTGCGCAAAAGAAACATCCTTATAACTACAAAAATGTTAATCATATCAACTAACGGTTTACTGCGTCGGATTAAGGGTCTCATTTCCAATTAAAATATATCTTTGAATTGAAATTTGGATGAAATACAGTGTCATGAAAAATCGAAGAGTGTTGAAAATATGATTACAAATATCTCGGCAACTCAATATCCTTCACCTTCATTCTTTATGCAAAATTTATTGTTTTTTTTTTTATTGTCTTTTATATTCACTTATTAAAATAACCAATTTCGAAAATTTTTATATATCTTTTATCAGAACGAATATTTCGAGAGTCTGAATAAAATAGTTCCGGATAATCGAGGTCACTGAAATTCAATAAGCTTCTTCCCATTATTACATACTAAGTACATAACAAATTTCAAGTCTCTATCTGAATTTGTTCTTAAGATAGAGCGTTTACAGACACACAAACAGACGGATGGCAATTTTTTTTTCTTCTAAAAATGTGTTTTTTGGAATCTCCAGTGTCTGAAACGTGTAAATCCGTCATTTTTTTTTTCGATTTTCAAAACGATTACAAGACTTACCCTATACTACGTATGATAGATAAAAAAAAATAATAATAATTATATTTTTGTATATAAATATTCTTAATTCAGCCTTTGTTTACGTCAGTTATCGAGATGAATTTAAAGATATTGCCAGTTGTCACCAATAGATGGCACTGTACTTTGGGATAAAATTGACTTCCAATTTTTGTATGGGGAAACAGTGAATGCGAGAGGAGGTTTTGTGGAGGTAGCGATGAAAACAGACTTACGAAATATCACCACGTTCAGCACACATCAGTGAATAAAAATGCAAGCATTGCATATTTCCCCTTCAAAATTACTGTCTGTTTGGCAAACATGCGCGCGCACTTTCGCTGGTCTAAAAAGTTGAGGCAAATGTAATTTGGCAGTGGAGATTATACTAGAGAAAAGTGTACATGCGCGAGAAGAAATAGTTCTTTACTGAATTTGAAAGAAAAGCACTTTAAATATGTTTTTTTTTAGATCTTTCCATTGAAAAATGATTTACTGATTAAACAAAATTTTATTCAGCTTAATATATAATCATTTTTATGATAAATACCTGTAATATTAACTGAACATGTATTGTTTCGCGAAAAGATTTTCTGGCGAAATTTTGGCGATTGGAATAAATCAGTGGGCAACCCTCGGACACCCCGCAGCGTTAAGTAGTTGACCTGCGACAGATAATTCTCCTGCGATTGCCGGAGATTTCAGATTTTTGATGTCCAATCAAATGATTCATTTTTTAAAATATTAATGATAGAGTAATAATTTCGACGGATTTGAATTTTTCGGAAAATTTTAACTCAAGTACATACCAAACATATCGATAAAAAATATAATATAAGAAGAATTTTCTTTTCTTTAAAATAAAACTTGTCATGAAAAAGTTCTTTATTCACATTCAACGACATCGATATTTCCGTGTTTCCTAAGTTAAAAGTATTCTTATTTTAATTGCACAGAACTCATCAGCAGTTTATTTAATTTGTCTTTTGAGGTATGGTAAATATTCAATATATCAACAGTATTTTAGACTCAGAAACTCCATAGACGTAATGTAACGGAATACTTTTGACTGTCCCTGTAAAGTAACTATAAGTACTATGCACACCCTATTCCATATTAAGCTTTTTGTAATTCACGTTAGTGATATATATCAATTATAATTTGTTTGAAATTGGGTAACATTAAAATAAACCGCAAATGATTTTTCCTCGTAATGTAACGGAATTCTTTTGAGTGTCCCTGTAAAAAAACTATAAGTGCTACACACTTTAGTTGAAATAGGGAACAGGCTATAGATAACGACAATAACATATAAAAATTGCAGGGCAATCCGAGCCTATTTACGGGAGTTAGAGCACGGACAGACGGCCATACGGCAGACAAACCGAAGTCATAAACACTTTTCAACTAGGTTGGAAAGTGTTAATAAAAATTGAAGAATGCTAAATAAATAATAAAAATCTTATATTTATTTAAAATGTTATTTTTTTGTAAATAAACTTCTTATACGGTTTCATAAACACTGCAAATCTTTTGAATTTTAGTATTCATTAATATGAGTTTATTGTGTGCGGTTAGAATTTTTTATTATTATTGTAATACCAGCTTTCAAATCTGTGACTAAATAACAACTAACTTATGTAAACTTGAAAAGATAAAAATATTTCTTCCTATTTTCTTTTATGATTTTCCTAAAATGAGTTCTGTTACATAACAAACACCAAACACGATTTATTTTTATTAGACAAATAAGGAGTAAAAAGATTTTTATTCATGTTCTATGTGATTTACAATGATTTAGAATAAATTCGATGTATTTATTAATGTACTCCAAAATAGAATCTCAAATAAATAAATAAACGTTCAATTTAGAAAAAACGATATATCAGATTTTTTGTCTGTACCTTTTTGATTATTTTGATTATTTATTTATTTTCATTTAATATTTTCTAATTGACATAAAGCATGTATTATATATCATTTTTTAAACTTTCTTATCCATTTTTTTTCTTTAAAAAAAAACTTTTTCTTTTAAATTAGTTCTTTCTGAATAATCTTGTACGTTAAATCATCAATAAGTTTAAAAGTTAGAGTCGCTGTTTGCGGCTCACAAACTCCTTTCATTTGGCGATTTATTTCGTGGTTTAAATTTTCGGCAACCCTCCAGGCTCCTAATTTCGTCTGTTTTCTTTGTCATTGGTCATTCATTTTCTGGACTTCGGACTTGACACTTGCTTTCTCTCACTCTCCAGTAATTTATCTTTTCATCTGCATAATGGCTTCGTTTACAAACCAATTTCCTCTTTCTTTCCAACCTCATGAAAAGGGGAAGACTGGAATAAAAAAGAAATGGTAAATTTACAACTCCTGGCAAAAAACGTCCTTTGAAAGTAAATACATGTACAAGAATGCAGATTTATGATGAATTTACTAAAACGGCTATTCGTAAGAAAGTGCATTCTTTTTTCTTTATTAATGAAATACCGACGGCAGAAAAAGTAATGCGTGCCATAAATGAAGATAACGAACTCCCAAATTTCAGTGTTCGAACTGTTAGAAATTTTATGCATGATTTGGGATTTGTTTTTAAAAAAAGAGTACGTTCATCAATGTTGTTGGAACGAGAAGATATTAAACAATGTCGACACGAATATTTGAGGAATATCCGAAGATTTCGTTCTGAAGGGAAACAAATTTATTATACCGATGAAACGTGGGTTAATGCAGGGCACACGAAAGAACGCGTATGGCAAGATTCTACGATAAAATCGAAAAAACAGGCATTTTTAAACGGTCTGTCTACAGGTTTAAAAGCGCCTTCAGGTAAAGGAGGCCGATTAATTATAATACATGCTGGGTGCGAAGATGGATTTGTTAATGGAGCATTGGAAATAGTCAAAGCAAAAAAAAAAATGGAGATTACCATGATGAAATGAACGGCACGCATTACGAAGAATGGTTAGTAAATAAATTTTTATCCTATATTCAGCCTAACAGTGTTATTGTTATGGATAATGCCCCATACCATTCTGTTAGGGTAGAAAAAATTCCAACAAGTTCAACCAAGAAAGAAGACATACAAGCATGGTTAACAAGAAAGAGTATCACTTGGCAGGGGTGCCCAGAGAGGGGTTTGGTGACGCAAAGTACGTCATAAAATTTATTTTTGGGGGGGAATTTAGAGATAAATAAGTACATTTTGGGGGGGATTTTTAAATTCTTAATATTTCCTTTTCTTTTCTTTTCTTTCTTTTTTTTTTTTCACTAATAAAAATGTTTTTGATTTTTTAAATATATCTTTAAACTTTTTTTCAACATTCAATTTCCAGAAAATTTCCTGTTTTTTTCATTCTTTAAATTCTAGATAAGGACAATAAGAACCCATTCTGCATCTTGCCACCTTTGATGGTGCGGTAATAAAAAGAAAATACTTGTAATACAGGTGGGAAAATGTTTAACACATGTTGAAAGGCAATTAGGATCACAAGTTGTGATAAAAGGAATAGCTTTCCAGACGCGTCTTAAGTAATTTATTGTCTTGTTTGACAGGGTCGTATCGTACGGTCCGAGTGCCAAAATACATTCTTGATGGGTGGGATAAGAGAACAACAAAATGCATTTCAGAGGAAGAGACAACGCTAAAATTACTTGACCATTTTCAGAAAACTAGAATTTAAGTACAGTATATTTTAGTGATGTTAGAAGAGTAGTATTGTATGTCATTAAAACAATATAAGGTAAACAACCTGTACAGAGAAAAAAACTTCCAGCCATTAATTATTTTAGGGGGAAGGGCGGAATTTAAAGAAAATTAGATTTTTTAGGAGGGGGAGGAGGATTAATTACTAGGTAATAAGACTGAAAAATTATAGTGTGAAAGAAAAACATATACAGAATACAGGGGCTTACAATAGATTTAGGACTATGTTTTAATGATACAGTGTCTGCCAGTGCCTGCCAGTGCCGCCAGAACCGGTACTTGTAAGAGTATGTTGTTAAAGCAGTATAAGGCAACAACAACTTGTACTGAAATAAACGCTTCAATCCACAGTTTATTTTAGGAGGGAGGGGGTGATTTAGATATATGTATTTTTTGGGGGTGGGGGGAGATTAAATTGTATGAATAGGTAGTATAAAAAATAAGATAGGAAATTATAAGCATTAAGATTTAATCCTTAACAAGGGCGTATGTACATGCAAATGTACATACACCTTTGATATAAACGACTTGTCTTTAATATTTTAGTCTTCTTAAAACAATATGCAATCTTTGTATTTAAGATTTATTTTGTAATAATTTAGAAGATTTTCTTTTAAATACTTGTAAGTAAATAGTTATTTTCATATAAAAAGTAGCTTTATTTATTAAGATATTTGACTTTTAGTAGATAACTTAAATTAAATAAAAGTTATTGGTGTTTACTATAGGATAGCAACAAATAAAAAATTTCTGCTTTTAAGCAGAATTCTTTTGCCACAACTACAACAGTCAGAAAAAAACAATTGACAAAAATTTAAAAACTTAGTCTAAATGAAAATTTAACATCTTGATTTTTTACTTCAACTCATAACAGTTTCCAAAAAATATTATCCCAGATATTTAAGTTATGTTGATGATAATTTGAATTCTAATGTATCACTCTTTTTTATTTTCTGGTTATATTAACAATATTTTTTTGACTTTTTCATCTTTTGGCTTTTTTATATTTGATCGAGATGAAACAAACATCAATCAGATTTTTTTTCTTAATTCTAGAATTTATTAAAATTAATTTCAAATTTAAATTTAGATTTTTTTTAACTTTCCTGTTTTATGCGATTTTTTTTTTCAGACTATGATTTGAGACAAGGTCTTTTCTTTTAAAAAGTCTTCTTAGAATCTCTAACAATTATTTCCATATTTAAAAATTTATAAAACATAATTCATATTTAGGCAAAATATTATAACTTAGTTTTGCATTCATGCAACCAAACATGTGAAAAAAAAAAAATGCTTTAAATTTTGTCAGACAATTCTAAAAACATCTAGTCTTCTCTCTCAAAGAGAGGTGAAAAAAAGTTTAATCAACAGTTTAATAATTTTTCTGAATATATGACAACTTCAGTGGCTTAAAAATTGCATTTTTTAAAAATTTTCGCTTAAAAAAATATAAAATCCTACAAATTCGAGAGTGTACGCTGTCGAAGGTACTAGTACTACCCCCCAGCATAATGTTCGTTTGGAAAGTTCTTTTTTTTTTTTAATATAAAATGAAAACAGATCGGAGCGTACATAGCACCCCCCGGCATACACTGCCGAAGGCAGTGGGGGTTCTCGACTCTAGGGTCGTTTGGATATATTTTCGTTAAAAAATAAAAATTCATATATTCATATTCCGAGGATGTACACTGTCGAAGAAATGTGACCTAATATTGGTTCGTTTGGAAAGATTTTCATTTAAAAATATAAATAACTGAACACTAATTTTAGATATATTTGAGGTTATTATCGCGATCCTAGGCAACAGCGGGCCTATATATATATATATATATATTCAATAAAAATAAACAAATATCAGAGAATAATTTTAATATATATGCAAATTAAAAAGATGAAATCATCCTATAAAAATGAAAGCAATATTTCTGATCTCAGAGCAGTAGCCTCATCTAACAAAATCTCAGCACCTAACAAGGCAAAAAAGGGAGAAGAGAGAAAAATAGGTTGTTCTAGACATATTACGCGGTATAGTGAAGTGACATTTTCTGAGTTTGTCGGGCTATTTTCTAAATGCACCTAATTGTTTCAAATGTATGCTCACATTATGCGAATACTACAGGTCTGCTGCAGAAATTTCCAGTTCCGGCCCGATCTGCAGAAAAAAAAATTCCCCGACCCGGCTCGTTATAAAAGTTAAAAGTTCGGCCCGATCCTGGCCCAGTATAATGACTAAAAGTCCTGTCCGAGCCTGGCCAGAATTAATATTACAAGACATAGATTTTTAACACCGATGTGGTTAAAAATGGAGTACAAGGAGTTCTGTGAAAAAATACTTATTTTAGCTTTTTTTTTTTAATGATTATATTCTTTGTTTTTCAAAAAATGCTCTGTACTGCGAAATACAGTCACGTCAATTCAAAAATGCTACATCTCCCAAATTTATTTCTGCCTATGCCCAGTTAAACTACCACATTGATTTATTTTAATGAATCTCTACCTGTTTGTAAATGTCTGAGTTATCATTAAAATCTTTAGTCCATGTTCCATGGCTTGGAGACTTAAAAATCTGAAAAATGATATACAGCAAAATCATCTCAACACGGAATCGCATAGGAGAATAGAAAATCCGTTATAGACAGGTACTCTATTTATCATGTATACGTCGTCTACTATAAATGTATTATACTCTTTTTTTCACGAATTATTATATATTTTCTATCTTGCATGGATCAACACATTTTTTCCGTAGACAGGTTCGTTTTCATAAGTTTTACTACACTTTAATTTTTTGCCTAGCAATATATGTCATATTCTTAAAAAAAATTTCAATTGTAGAATAATGTCGATATAAAAATATCTGCCTATTTTTTACAAAAAATATTGGAGCAGGCCAAAGTTTACGGATTTTTACACAGGTCAGGCCGGGCCAATTGATATTCATACGGTTTCGTGGTTTGGGTCGGGACCGGGCGTGAAATTTCGTCCTATACAGACCTCTAGTAAGCCCTGAAAAAAGAAGTCTGGTCCGGCCCGGGCGTAAAAAGAAACGCTTCGTTAAAAAGTAAGGCCCGAGAAACCCTTCCCCGAAAAGAGCAAAAGACTATGCCCGGCCATCCCGAGTCTCGCGAATAAAAATAGAACTGAACCCGGCTCGCAGACTGGGCCGGGCCGGGTTCCGGCTTCCCAACCATGCAGATCTCTAGCGGATACACTGTGCTATTCCCATACATGCTATGCCGTTTTCTGATTGTCCTGTGCTGTTATTAGTGTTTAGAATAAGTAATATACAAAAATAAATTCAGCTTATTTTAAAATTAATCTAAATATAATAACCAACGATACCATTTAAAATTATATTTCGCATTATGCTCAAGTAATAGTCATTTGCCAAATACAAATAGGCAATTTCCAAATAGTATATAGTATAGTAATAACGCTTGACGGCAGTGTTTCAAAAAACTGTAAAATGAATTTATTTTGTGATTGCATTATTAGTAACGAAGAAACTACATATAATTACTTTGACACAGGTGAAAATTTTTATTTCATCTTTTAATAAAAAAATTTGTGAAAAAAACATACAGAGGCTAAAATTAAAATTTGTGCTTAAAAAAAATATAATAAGAATTAACGTAATAATAAAAATAATTAATTTTTGTGTTGATGTTAAATACCATTTGATGTATTATTTCGAGTATAATACCTCGTCTACCTTATATAAATTCTAAAAGTAAATGTAATTACGTAAAACTGTTACAAATTATGTTACAAAAGTTACAAATTATGTAAAATTAACTATAATGCAAACAATAAAACAAAATGTTAAAAATATATTTGAAAATTATTGCAATAAACTACATAAAGATTTAAAATAATGAAATTAAAAACATGGAAATAAACCGTGCTAATGAAAAACAGAATTCTGGATAAGAAATACACTATACTAGCTTGAACAGTTCTCTTCTTTACCTCTAATACTAACCCCTAAAACATCTCCCCCTACCTAACTCATTACTCAAATCGGACAAAGGGATCGGGGAATCCTTTGATATCGAGTGATAAATTGCCTGGCTGGGGGAAAGAACAGAACTGATCAAAATTGAAATGTATGTGTTTTATATTAATTATAGCCCTAATAAATTAAAATAAAATATTTTTATATCAATGTATAAATCAGAACACTAGTTTTTTCAAATTTCCAAACAACCTATTAAAACTGCCAGAAATTCCAATTTACTGAGACATAGTAATTATTTTCATCATACTCGGATTATTCCACATGAAATAAAGTATTTAAAATTATTTTTAATAAAAAATGAAAACTGGGGTAAAGAGCGACATGTTTTAAGAACTGCATGCAAAATACAAATTTAAAAAACTCCATTTTTTCATGAGATATCTTTAGAAAAGTGAGGAAACTTATCCCCATTGGATTAACATGGAGAACGGAAAACGAAATTTTGACTGACGAGCAGCCTTAATACTCACATTTCTGAAAATACTTTTTCTAACATAGGAATGTATTTCAGATTGGTGTATTCTTTTACGCAAATTAATGAAAAAATATGGTTTTCATATGGTAAACCGCACAGTATACAGAAAGAAAGAAATGAAGTTCATTATTATTTTAATTTACTTCAACTTGTTTTCAAACGTTTATCAAATTTGTTTTATATAATTGTTCTCCTTTTCCATTTTTTCCAGAATATGTTTTCTATATATGTTAACATACCGTATGTTTTTTCCAAACGTCGACCAATGAATAATTTCTTAATCGTTAGTCTTAAGCATATAGTTCCAATTGCAAAAGTATTTAAAATTAGCTAAATAATTATGTTGAACACAATTTGGATAAAAAAATGTAATTATGATGAAAAAGTTATAAAAAATAACTTTTTATACAGCCTACAGGTCCTATAAGTTATACTTGGTAAACAATCCTGAAGCTCTGATATATAAAATGAAAAAAAAAAATCATTTTTCTATGACCAAAACTCACCGTGTTTTAAGAGTTTAAAATTTGAAAATTTTTCGCTTTTAACATGGTGCCCGAAGTGATGTGCGGTTAGATCGAAATCGTACATTATTTCAGGCACTGTGTTCCAATTTTTTCCAAATTTGAAACTCTATAACTTTTTGTCGTACTAAAATGATTTTTCCCCCCGCATGTCAGAGCATGAGGACTGTTTCACTATATATAACTTATAGGACCCAGGGACGAAAAAAAAAGTTAAGCTTGGTAATGTCTTCAAAAATGCATTTTTTGACCCAAACGGCGTACAATTTAAAATATTTTTCATCTAATTTTAAATATTTTTGAAATTGAAACTATTTATCAAAGACTAACTGTTTAGAAATCATCTATTAGTCAATGCTTAGAAGGGACATATTTTGTATTTTTTACAATATGTGTAGATGGAAATTTTTTATAGTTTTTTTTTTAAAGTTTATATTGTATTTATTTGTTATTAAATTATTTAAAAATGAACCATTAAGTGTAATATATGAAGCTATCATACTGATCTCGAGAAACAGGTACTGCCTTGCAAGAGTGATCCTCATGTCCTGCGGAAAGCAAGGCACAAGCACTGATGTTGGGAGGAATTTAAATTTTCATAACCTCCAGCTAACGAGCAAATGGGCAAAATTGTAATGCTGTTTTCTCTGTATTTTATCTTAAATGCTAAAAAGAATTAATTTTTCTAACATAAAAAAAATGATTACGTATATGAATGTAATCATTTAGAGTATTAATCACTACTTCAGTCATTATATATTGCATTATATCTTTAGAATTATATTAATTGAAATAATGCTTGTATTGCAGTGAAAACTGGAGCTTAGTGAACGTATAACACGGCTTGTCGGTCAGGACTTACAAATGTGGAAACAATCAGATTGCTAATAATAAAATATTTATCTTCATTATTTATTACGCTGTTAAAACTTTTATTTCATGTTTGTGTGATAGCACGTAAGAATACTATTATTAAATTATCAGTAGAATATACTTTACAATTGATGTTCTGTTTAAGGGGGGGGGGGGTCGATGTTAATGTAGGAAGATGTTTTTTTTTGGGGGGGGGGGGATTTGCGTCATTGGGTTTGGGGGGGATGGTCACCACTGTCACTTGGAACCCAGACATGTTAAAAGTGGAATTACTTAAAATTGTGGCAGATAATAGAAAGTTTTATGAAGCTTACCACATAGATAAAATTGTTGCTCAACATGGCCATACCGTTCTTCGATTGCCCCCTTATCACTGCGAATTAAATCCCATCGAACTTATCTGGGGCGAAGTTAAAGATTATGTTGCGAAAAAAAATCGAACATTTAAAATGGAGGAAGTTGAAAAACTTACTCATGAAGGAATCCAGAAAGCGTCTTCTTCTTCGTTTAGTTGTGTTCAACATGTAATTGAAAATGTCGTAACAAACATGTGGAAATTAGACGGAATTCAAGAACAGTTAATTGAAAAAGTCAATTTCACTGTTGATGACTCATCTGACGATTCTGATCATTACACAGATGGTAAGCCTTAGCGGAATAGAGATACGTATCATAATTAAGAAATTTTTTTTTCTGTTTTCACAAAAAGCCCCCCCCCCCCCATCCCCCCCCTTGGTTCGATTTTGCCCATTAACAAACTTGACCGAGATTTTATGCCCCTGAATTTTATGTATCAGTTTCGAAAAGATGCGGGAGTTGGAACCGCCTACTTCGAAAAATAACTTGTTTGCAGGCGGAGCCGGCAGGGTTTTTTTTGTTTTTAATTTTTTTTTTGCTATAATGGTTGGTCATATAAAAAACTTGTCAATATAAAAGTTTTAGATAATACTAAGAGGATTAATAATAAATTTACCCGGATTTGATATCTTGTGAATTGACGAAGCTATGATTTTTTTTCTTCTAACCCCCCCCTTTTTTCCCCCCCTTGGGGCCATTTTTAATCATATCAAAAATTTGTCATACATAAATTTTCGGCCCTTTTCCTAGAAGTAATAATAACTTTAAACGGATTCGATACGTATAAAAATAAAGAAATTATGAGGGTTTTTCTGTTTTCACAAAAAGCCCCCCATTTCCCCCCCCCCTTGGTTCGATTTTGCCCATTAACGAACTTGACCGAGATTTTATGACCCTTGAATTTATGTATCAGTTTGGAAGAGATTTATGCAGAATTTTTCCAGTTATCGTGGTCAGAAAAAAGTGACATAGATAGATAGATAGATAGATAGATAGATAGATAGATAAAGTTTTGAACTGGGGGTGTTTTTGGGTTCTGGGAGTCATGATCGGCGTAGATCTGCAAAAATTTTCCAAAATTTCCAACTGAGGTGAGAATGTAATAGGTAGTATTTCTTACGAAATCTACCTAAAAGTTAGAAATTCTTGGGAACGGGCACTGCGGCTCCCGCAGATACGTTATATGTACCAAAGTTGGATACAGAAGAAAGAGAAAACACTCGCGTGTTAGAAGAGAGCGGAGTTGCAGTGGTAGCGATTAGAACTAAAATGTTCGATAGTAGGCGGGGTGCTCCGCGCTCAGGTATTGGTTTTGCTTTCATGGCGATCGCGGCAGTATTACAGCAACGACAACTTTCAGATATTTTCAATCCTGTCATTACACAAACTCATAGATGGAAGAAATATTTAAATTTTTAATGAAAACTAATCAGTCATTTAATTTTAAATCTTAGTTATTTTCTGTTTACTTCTTATAATTTATAATGGCGCGAAGAATACGAATATTTTAAAAGAGATTAATGTCTGAAACAGTGTATATATATTTTTTAATGTATAATAATTTAATTGAATATTTATAGGAGGTTAATATTTACAACAAATACTTTTTAACAAAAACATTGTTATTTTTCGATTATAAGAAGTGAACAGAAAATAAAATTAAACATCAAAAGAAATACATAATTTGATTAGTTTTCATGAAAAATTAAAATATTTCATCAGTCCAAGAGTTTGTTTAATGGCAGGATTGAAAATTCGTGATTGCCGTTACTGTCATACAGCCGCAAAATAAACGTAAATTCCATAAATTACTTAGAAAAAAAGTGTATCGTGCAATCTGTTTCTGGAGTCATGAAATAGCGTTTTTTTAAATGCCTTTTAAAATGTTGAGTAGTCTATTATAAACATGCCCAATTGTTCAATTTTTATTAAATACTGCAAGTATGTGGTTTTGTTCCATAGAGGTGCATAAAACACATTTTATTATAAACAAGAAATATTTAGAAAATTTAGAATTCCGGATTTTTTTTTATAAGCAAATATTTAGTGGATTTTGTTTCTTTAAAAATTGTACCTAAAAAATCTGATAAATACTGTAAGTGTATCCGATTTTTGTTTTATGAAACCACATAAAATATTAGATTATACATAATTATTTGGATAAATAAAATTTCCACTTTTTTTTAATTTGAAAATTGAAAGCTTTTTCATTAAAAAAAAAAAAAAAAAAAAAAAAAAAAGAAAGAAAGAAAGAAAGATGTTTCTTTGTAAATTAGATTCTTATAAAATCTGATAAGTACTATAAATATTCTGATTTTTAAGCTACATAAAACAAATTTTATTATAGGGTAGATGTGCCAGTGATGGACCCCCTTCCTGTAATGGTCTATCAAAGTTTTTGATTTATAAAAAAAATAACCAATAAAAATTTAGCCTTTTATATATTTTTTCATAATTCCTCCTTGCTTGTTTTATAATCTGGGTTATTGTTGACACTCTTAATCAAACCAATCAGGAAGCAGAGAATAATGTTTCACAGTTTCACAGATTTTCTGTGAAAATCTTAATGAACATGCTAAGAGATGATGATCTTAATGAACATGCTAATTCACTTAAACAATTGATATATTTTTTATTTTCTTGAAAAAATTGCATGTTTTTGTTTAGACAATAATAGAAAACTTTGAACTTTACATACTAATGGCAATTTACAAAATTTCATTTATTTTTCAGGTTTTAGGACCATGGTCCATTTCTGGAATGCTTAATTAGTCAATTTCCAGTAATGGACAGCCCATGTGGACATTACTGAAAAAGCAATTTCAGTAATGTTCATAGTGCATATATTTTTAGCACTTTCCAACCTAGTTGAAAAGTGCTTATGACTTCGGTTTGTCTGGCCGTCTGCCGTCTGGCCGTCTGGCCGTCTGGCCGTCTGGCCCTCTGCCGTCTGGCCGTGCTCTAACTCCCGTAAATATGCTCGGATTGCTCTGCAATTTTTATATGTTATTGTCGTTATCTATAGCATGTTCCCTATTTCAACGGAAGTGTGTAGCACTTATAGTTACTTTACAGGGACAGTAAAAATAATTCCGTTACATTACGTCTATGGAGAAAAATCGTCTGCGGTTTATTTAAATAATGTTTCACTATTTTAAACGCATTGAAATGTATATAGATCACTAAGGTGCATTACAAGAGACTTACTACGGAATATTGTGTGTATAGCAGTCATCGTTCATTTGCACGCAAAAGAATTATCTACTGTCTCTTAACAATAATTCCTGGAAGTGCGTTTTAAGTTATTGAACGCGATTTTAATTTTAACTTGCTTTTTGTCTATTACGTGGTGTGTATAAATTCTGTAGATCCTATACAGGGCAGCACAAAAGTTCGCGAACACATTTCTGTTTATTGACAAACTCCAGACGGAGAATTTTAAACTGTGCTACGCGTTTCCTAACTGAACTAAAATTATCATCCTATGTAGTATATATACAAATCTATAGATCCTATACAGGGCTGAATAAAAGTATTCGGATATTTTTCCGAATATTGTATATGTTGGAAATTCCTGAAATTATGTTTTTAAATATGTTATGCGTTTTCTAAATTGTTTACTTAGATGTTAGTTTTTAGCTTATTAAATGGTATGATTTGTAAAATTATTTTGGAAGCGTTGGAAAGTGCTATATAATCTATGCTTGACGCTTGATTTTTCGTTCTTGTTTTTATTTAGCTGAAAAGCTAAGTAGTCAAATTTAATTTTTAAATTTTACTTACCAGAATGTAATGCCCATTACTGGAAGAGAGGGTGTCCATTACTGGAATTTAGGGTGTTTTGATTTATTTCTGTTATTTATAATTAAATTTTGATCCGCATTGGGAAATGTGACTGTGAGAATGATTAAATATTGTTGATAGATTAATATAATATTAAAAAAAGTGGACTGTAATAATTATAACTATTAATTAAAAATAATTTTTAAAGAAATTCCTTAAGGGTGTCCATTACTGGCACATCTACCCTATATTAAATAACATTAAGACAAAAAATTTCTTTTCTTTTTTTTCTGAAAGAATACTTTTTCTCATTTTTTTCTCTTGCTGTAAAATTTGATTTCTAAAATTATTTTCTAGGAAAATATAAGACCACGTTTAAAAGACTAGATGGCACTAAAAGTAAGATGTTATTTTAATGGGTGGTGGGGAAAAAAAAAACATTTATTTGGATTGATAAAGTGTAGAATTTTTTAGCAGTTTTATACAGACATCATTTTCAAATGGAAATATTTCATTTACCAGTTCAAAAATTATCGTTAAATCTTGAAAGAGAAAAATGCCTTTACACGTGAAAATGATGTAATTTTTAAAAAGTATCTAACTGATAATGTTCATTTTCATCTAGAAAACTGCTGCTTACTACGATTGTGACTAAATTGTGTAATTTACATTGGCTTTACCTTCCTCCAGTACCAGGATTATTCTTCCAAATTTCTCGTTTGAATATATATATATATATATATATATATATATATATTGCACAGGATAGCCGATGTTAAACTCTAATAGGGCCATTTTTTACTTTTTAGATTTTGGTTCCAGATTATTTAAATAAAGGTAGTTTCACTTCCAAACCAGTTCGAAAAATGAAAGCAGCTGTATTAAAAAAAAAATCTAACCAAAATGAAAAGAAGTAAAAGATGGCCTTATTAAACATCAACATCAGCTATTCTGTGAAAATAAATACATAAATGTATTAATTAAAAATATTCAAATTCAAACGAGAAATTTGAAAAGAACCCTCCTATAGGTTTAACATTAGTTTGCGAGTGAGGAGTCCCCTTAATGCCCAAGAGCGTAAATCCTCTTTTCTCCTATACTTGCAAAGAACCCATTCCCAGAAAGGCAGAATGTTTCTGTTAGTAAAGATTATATAATATTTAAACCATAATACATATTTTCATCAAATGTTACAATTCAATACAGTCACGCCAAAATGATTTCAAATATGTATATATTTTTAAAGTTATGTTGGTATCGATATTAGGATTTAATCTCAAAAGAAAAAAAAATGCCTTTGCCAATTAAAGTGACATCATGCTTAAAAGAAAAGTTAAAAATACACATGATTAAGATCAGTATCTCAAAACACAGAACGATGAAATGTCTTCACCGTTGCAAAATGATGTCATAAGTACCTTTTTATTGACAAAACTAAAGATACTTCAAGTGATAGGATCCTGATGATGTAATTTTTTACTCACATTTTGTTCCATGCTAAGCTCCCATATGATTCAGGATTTTTGGAATTTATTTTTAAAATAGGGTTTTGCATGAATGGAAAATCACCTGGTATCTCAAAATAGATTTACCACCCACTTTAATAACAGAAAAAACATGGTCAAAAAAAATTATTGGAAAAGAATTATTGGAAATAAAGTTTAAATACCAGCGCCAAAAAATGAGCACTGTGATCAAAATAATTCTAAGTTAAAACTTATAACCCCCTCTTCATGCTTTTTCAAGTACTCCCATTTCTTTAAATGTCATAATTAATAACCACAAGAAAAACATTAGATTTCTTTTTATTAATTAGCATATAATAAAAACAATCTACAAAACATTGTCATCAGATTCCAGTAACAAATTTTACAACCCATATGAGAACTTCCTGCAGAGAAAACTCTTCAGCGTTTTGTTTCTTCAAAGTTATCAGTAACAGGCATAAGTTCCGATTTAATGAATGCACTGAAAAAGGTTTTGTCAGACAAGCCAAACCACGAAAGGATGTTTGCCTTAATATTTGACGAGATGTCTATAAAACCCTGTCTGGTGTATGACAAACAAAAAGATCATGTGGTTGGTTTCGAGGATTTCTCAGGAGGTTTTCGGACTGACAATGTTGCAAATCATGCCCTAGTGCTCGTGTTAAGAACTCTGACAAGCAGGAAAAAACTCCCCATTAATTTCTACTTTTCTTGCTATGCCATTCATTCTGACAAGCTAAAACGTATTGTCATGAAAGCTCTTACATCATGCAGGTGCTACTGTAAAAGTTCTAATATGTGATCAAGGAGGAAACAACACAAGATTGTTCAGCATACTTGGAGCAGATGTATCAAAGCCATTTTTTTAATTTAATGGTCAAAAAGTATACTGCATCTTTGATCCACCTCATCTTATCAAAAATTTAAGGAGGAATTGCAGTACTTGTTGAAGAACGAGCTGGAGTCCTTAGCTAACACGGCTTCCATTACCGAATTTATGAAGAGCATCACCAATTGTCTTTCTTCTTCGTTCTCTGGTGGGATCAGACGATTCACTTCCTCCTGTGCTAGAACAAGGCCCCGGTCTATTCCAGTTCTGTAAAATATCCTCCATAGTCGAAAAAGTAAGAGGTTGGTCTTGCATCTGAAATAAATAAAAAATATATATATAAATAAAAACTTACATTCTACGTTTGTTAAGCCATACATGATAATTAGGATATCCTAAACAGGTTGAGATCAATCTACGATCGAATGCGTAAAAATCATGAATTTTATTGATCGGCGTGTAAAAATCATGAATTTTGCCAATTGTGCGCGTAAAAATAATGAATTTTGTCAATCGTGCGCAAAAAAAAATGAATTTTGTCGATTGGCTACGTAAAAATTAAAATTCGTCATTCGGGAGTGTAAAAATCCTGAATTTCGTCGATCGAATGAGTAAAAATCATGAATTTCGTAGATAGAACGCTAAAAAATCATGAATTTTATCGATCGGCCTCAGAAAACTAATGAATTTTGTCGATCGGCTATGTAAAATTCAAATTTTGTCATTCGGGAGTGTAAAAATCCTGAATTTTGTCGATCGAACACGTAAAAAATATGAATTTAGTTGATCGGGCGCGTAAAAATCATGAATTGTATCGACCGAGTGTGTTAAAATCATGAGTTTTATCGACCGAGCGTATAAAAATCATGAATTTTATCGACCGAGCTGTGATGTATAATATGAATAAGTGGTCACAGCCCTTTGTAACGATATGTGACATGACGGATATCGTTAAAATTTAGAAAAGTGTCCCCCCCCCTTGTGTAGGCAAAACACACTCCGCCCCTCCCTATTATTTTTGACGCGGCTTTATTTTTTAAATTTATGTTATGTGTTATAAAATATAGTAAAGTTTCAAACAGATACTCTTATTATACTTCCTAATTTTGTTCACGCCCCTCCCCATCCCCTCCCCGAAATGTGACGCGCCATTATTTTTTATAATTTTTTTATCATGTGTTATAAACTATCTTAAAGTTTAAATCAGATCGCATTGGAATTTAATATATTTGCTGAAATTACTATTATATATAGAATAATATAGAAATAAACCCTCCTTTAGCATGTAATTAAGATATACGAACAATTTTTAGAATTTCTGAAAGCTGATTTTTATTTATTTATTTATCTATTTATTTATTTTTTGTTTATTTATTTATTATTATTTATTTTTTTTGGGTTTCCCTGTGCATGTTTGGAATTTCTTAGCAATATCTTAGGTTTACATTATTTTATTCAATTAAACATTGTACTGTTACAATAAATTTAAATGGAAACTTCACTTCTAAAACAAAAATAATTTAACAATTGGATTTCATTAATTTATAGGAAAATGACG
Source organism: Maratus michaelseni (assembly GCA_963931845.1). NCBI lineage: Eukaryota > Metazoa > Arthropoda > Arachnida > Araneae > Salticidae > Maratus > Maratus michaelseni. Next base: position 22,185,525 of record OZ007594.1, read on the forward strand.
TGAAAGGTATTCCTGCGAACGAAATGCCTGTCCTTTACTGTTTTTTTTTTTTTTTTTTAGAAATAAATGAATCACATTTAATTCATTTAAAAAATTTTGTTTACGTTTGGAAAGAAATTTTAAATGCCGATAAGTCTTAATGTATACATTTTAGAACGTACATCTTCCCTCAAAAACTAATTTATTTTTAAAGATCTTTCTAAAAACGTAAATTATATATTTAAAATATTTTTTAACGCATAAACACTACGTCTGATTACTTTATTTTACAATATTATAAGAACACGCAATTTATCATACAATTAAATACACTAAACAAACATGTGTGTGAAAAGTTGACCTGGGGTAGGACTCGAACTTGGGACTTTGTGCATGCCGTTCTGACGCGCTGTGACTGAGCTACCCAGACCGATATCCTTCAGCGGCAATTTCTCATACTTATTCATGTTGGAAACAGTCATCTGCCACAGTTTGCAGTCATATTTAATTGTCTGACAAAATGTGTGTTCTTATAATTATGAAGTTTTATTTTTTTTTAAATATCTTCAGAAAAAAATCGCTGACTTGCAGATGAAATTTGATGTGGTTATAACCTGTAACTGATATGTGCTATTATAATACAGATTGTACATGGTCGTTCGCGGGCTTTATCTCTGTTTTGGCATAATTTTTTAATCGCCAAGTTAATTAACAGTTTTTTGCTAATTAAGGATAGAAAATAATTTTTTTTTACACTGAATTTTATAAAAGCACATAGATTACGTAATTACTTGTCCAAAAATGCAATCCTTTTTTTATTCTGCCGAATATTAAGGCCTGTAGGTTGTTTGAAAAAAAAAAAGTTTGACGAAGAAAAAAGTGATCATTTTAAGTAACTCGACGTTTTTTTTAAAAAGCTATATATCTGTTTATAAATCACTTATGAAGATGAGTTTGGTCTTAAATTGAAGAAATTCTTCCTTAGATTCTTCTAATTTTCGTTTTTTTTTCTGCGACGCTTGGTTTCTTTGATATCTGATATTTTAATCTGGCATGTTTTGTCGATTTAACATTGCGAAGTCGCTTTCTGTAAGTAAGCATTAGCGGTCAGAGCGACCGCCCTGCTTGATTGTTTGATAAAATGTGTGTTCTTATAATTATGAAGTTTTATTTAAAAAAAATATCTTCAGAAGAAATTGGCTGACTTGCTGATGAAATTTGATGTTGTTATAACTTGTAACTGATTTGTGCTATTATAATACAGATGGTACATGGTCGTTGGCATGTTTTATCTCTGTTTTGCATAATTTTTTAATCGCCACGTTAATTAACAGTTTTTTGCTAATTAAGGATAGAAAATAATATTTTTTTACACTGGATTTTATAAAAGCACATAGATTACGTAATTACTTGTCCAAAAATGTAATCCTTTTTTTATTCTGCCGAATATTAAGGTCTGTAGGTTGTTTGAAAAAAAAAAAGTTTGACGAAGAAAAAGGTGATCATTTTAAGTAACTCGACGTTTTTTTTAAATCTATATCTCTGTTTATAAATCACTTATGAAGATGAGTTTGGTCTTAAATTGAAGAAATTCTTCATTAGATTCTTCTAGTTTTCGTTTTTTTTCTGCGACGCTTGGTTTATTTGTTATCTGATATTTTAATCTGGCATGTTTTGTCGATTTAACATTGCGAAGTTGATTTCTGTAAGTAAGCAGTAGCGGTCTAGTTCAGTTCTTGGCGTTGTTTGTGTGGCGTTTTTTTAAGCTTGGCTTGGCAGAGCGACCGCCCTGCTTGATTATATATATAGAATAATATAGAAATAAACCCTCCTTTAGCTTGTAATTAAGATATACGAACAATTTTTAGAATTTCTGAAAGCTGATTTTTATTTATTTATTTACCTATTTATTTATTTTTTGTTTATTTATTTATTTATTTATTTATTTATTTATTTGCGTTGCCCTGTGCATGTTTAGAATTTCTTAGCAATTTCTTAGATTTGCAATATTTTATTCAATTAAACATTGTACTGTTACAATAAATTTAAATGGAAACTTCACTTCTAAAACAAAAATAATTTAGCAACTGGATTTCGTTAATTTATAGAAAAATGACGTGAAAGGTATTCCTGCGAAACGTTTGGAAAGAAATTTTAAATGCCGATGAGTCTTAATGTATACATTTTAGAAGGTACGTCTTCCCTCAAAAACTAATTCATTTTTAAAGATCTTTCTAAAAACGCAAATTATATATTTAAATTATTTTTTAAAGCATAAACACTACGTCTGATTACTTTATTTTACAATATTATAAGAACACGCATTTTATCAGACAATTAAATATACTAAACAAACATGAGTAAAAAGTTGACCTGGGGCAGGACGCGAACCTGGGACCTTGTGCATGCCGCGCTGACGCGCTGCGACTGAACCACCCAGACCGATATCCTTGAGCGACAATTTCTCATACTTATTCATGTTGGAAACTGTCATCTGCCACAGTTTGCAGTCATATTTAATTGTCTGATAAAATATGTGTTCTTATAATTATGAAGTTTTATTTTAAAAAAATATCTTCAGAAGAAAATGGCTGACTTGCAGATGAAGTTTGATGTGGTTATATTATAACCTGTAACTGATTTGTGCTATTTTAATACAGATGGTACATGGTCGTTGGCGGGTTTTATCTCTGTTTTGGCATAATTTTTTAATCGCCAAGCTAATTAACAGTTTTTTGCTAATTAAGGATAGAAAATATTTTTTTTTACACTGAATTTTATAAAAGCACATAGATTACGTAATTACTTGTCCAAAAGTGCAATCCTTTTTTTATTCTGCCCAATATTAATGTCTGAAGCTTGTTTGAAAAAAAAAAGTTTGACGAAGAAAATAGTGATCATTTTAAGTAACTCGACGTTTTTAAAAAAAAGCTATATCTCTGTTTATAAATCACTTATGAAGATGAGTTTGGTCTTAAATTGAAGAAATTCTTCCTTAGATTCTTCTAGTTTTCGTTTTTTTCCTACGACGCTTGGTTTGTTTGATATCTGATATTTTAATCTGGCATGTTTTGTCGATTTAACATTGCGAAGTTGCTTTCTGTATATAAGCATTAGCGGTCTTTATTCCATTTCTTGGCGTTGTTTGTGTGGCGTTTTTTTTTAAAGCTTGGCTTGGCAGAGCGGCCGCCCTGCTTGATATATATATATTATATAGAACAGGATATTTGTTAAATTGTAATTAATGTAAGTAAGTGCTAGTATAACACAAGACAATGTTTTATTTATTTCGTGTTTTCAAAAGATAATTCACATTTTCAAATTAAATCTGTTTCTGTTTCTCCATTTGTTTTAACTGTATATATTTAATTGTTTTTATGATTCAAAGTTTTGTAAATGAGTTTTTTTTTAATTTCAAATAAATTTAAATGAGCTTTTCTAATTGTTAATTTTAATGATTTAATAAAGACTAGATGGTACCCGTCAAAACTTGACGGAAAAAATTACAATAGCAATATTAGTAAAATAAGCTTCTTTATTACATAAGTAGGGGTGCTTATGAAACAATCTTTGAAATATTTTATTAAAAAAAATTTCCCCCACTGAATTACGTTATTATTTCCGATGCAAACTCCAAACAAACAATCCGTAAACAAAATGGAAATCAGTTTGACATTACCACCCTATTCCCCACGGCAAGAAAGAAAATTTCCTGAACCTATGAAGTATCATACAAATAGCATATCCCTACGTTCATCTCATATTCAGTCAATAGAAGAACATATTAAATAAGGCACACATTCACCCCCTCCTCCTGTGATAATGCAACCGAATGAGCTCCTATGCGCATGGGCATTGCTTCTCCCCAAACGCACCGTCGAAATTCGACGTTAAAAAAAAGTTTTAAAATGTTTTGATCAAAATTTTTAAAATGTCTTCTTTAATCATTGTTCGTTTTAAATCCATATCTTCTGAAACGCATCTATTGTTTTAAGCTAATCAATTTTTATGTAAAGATGAAGAATTTTTTTTACAATAATAAATCAATCTACAGCAAAAGGAGATTTTTAATGTTTTCAAGTGTAATTTATTTGTATGGTTTTTTCATTCCTTTACATAATCAGGATGATTATTCCTTTTCCATAATTAAGAGAAATAACGTAAATAAATAAATATCCAAGATTATTTTTGATTCTGTTTTCATTAGTATATTGTAAATTTTATTGTTAAAAGTTACTGATAAATGATACTTTAGTAAATGGGGCTTTTCTTAATTATTATTATTATTATTATTATTATTATTATTATTATTATTATTATTATTGAGATTTAATGGCAACATTCTTCCGTTTGTTTATTCGTCGCTACAGTTTGGCGAATTATTTGAGGTACTTTTTGGTTAGCAGGGCGCCAATGAAGTATATATATATATATATACTTTATTGGCGCCGGCTAACCGAAAAGTACCTAATTTGCATATAGTTTTTTTTTCTTTATCGGACGACGGGATAATGCACGGAATTTCGACGGGATAATGAATATTTTTTATGGTACCAGAATATTTTTCTGTATTTTATAGTTATATTAAGAAATACATATTTTTATGATTTGCTGAATCACTTAGTTGTTTACTTTTTCATGCATTATATTATTGAAGGTTGTTAGTTCTCTTATTCGTTTAAATATACCCTACTTATATAAAAATAGCGTGTGTTCTCTGTGGTGTTTCGCATAAACGTTGTAAAATTCAGGTTATTAGATTTTATCCAACTTTGCTGTCATAACAGCTGATGAAGCAGCCATTTTCGGCGATTTTTTTGTTACCTGTAAAATGTTTGTTTTTGGTATAGCTCGAACTAAGAAAAAATTGAGTACTTTTCCATTATACGGACACCATTGTTGCCAAGCATATATTTACATGTATGGCATGGTGCCGGTATAACGGAAAAGAACCAAAATTTGCGATCGATCAAATAATTGAATTTCGTTAAACATTAAATTTTCTGGTATTTTTCTATTATCCGGTCGACCACTTTTCATAACAAAAAATTATCGCCAAACTGTAAAATTAAACGCCAAAAATACAGTCCGATTTACTTGATGTCAGAAGCATTACACTTGTTTGTTACGTCATCAAGTGGTTTTTAATTCGAGATTTGCGTCTATTTTTCATTATGTTTTACTGATTTATTAGTTATTTCATTAATTAAAATAACAATTGTGTCCTTAAATTCATGTATTTTATTTATTTATTTATTTTGATATTCCAATGGCAACGTTCTCCCGTTTATTTGGCGTTACAGTTTGGCGATAGTTTTTTGTTATGAAAAGTGGTCGACGGGATAATAGAGAAGTACCAATTTTCTTATTTTTAATCTGAGAAAGAAACAATAATCATGGATTTAATTAATTTTGCAATATGCGGTGCAACCAAAATAATTTTGATTAAATCAGTACAGATATCGCAGACGCACATGGGTTATTTTTTGGCACCTAAATGACGATTTTTGCTTTGTATGGCAACCTGGTGTTTATAATAAATTTGAATATGTGTGTAAATAAATAAAATAAAATAGGTACTTTTATGTTAGCTGGGCGTCAAAGATAACTCTCCAAATCTTGTTTCAATTGGAATCATTTAAATTGCAACATTTTACGTGAGATTTGTTATTCATATTGATATGTTTATGTTTAGATATTTTATTATGATTATATTCTAGCTAATTAAGTTTTTTTTTTTTTTAAAGATTTTATACTACAATGTTAAAATATTACCTAGTTGATATGTCAAAAGATTGGCGAACCACAGGGTTCAGGGAAAAAACTCTATGCCCTCAAAAGTGGGAATTGTCAACTTTATGACGTCATAAGCAGAAGTAAATGTTTAATTGAAAATTACAGCTAATTAATTAAATTTTCGAACAAACGAATGCACGATAACAAATCTGTGTCCTAATATCTTTCATTTAAAAAAATAATGGTGTAATTTGATGCAGTAGTTTGTTCTAACGGATTGTCGAAAGAAATCGCTTAGCGTTTTAAATATATAGATTATTTTACTTTTAAATGTGTAGTTTTAAAATTATATTTTGATTTTTTTTTTAAATAAAAAAAATCACGAACCTTGTATTTATGTAAATTATTGAATTTTAAGAAAATTATATCTCTATTTCTTAGCTGAAAGAAAAATAACAATAGAATGGTGAAAAAATATTAAAATACATTAAAAAAATATGCGGTAACGTACTTGACATTTGGTAATGGATATAGGGTGTGACACTAATCCATTTATACTGATTTATATTTCAACAATTTTTATTGTTTTTAATTTTTAATGCTAGAAATACTTAATGCATAGCTCAAATTAAACATTAAATATTAATGTATGTTTGAATTTTCTTATTTTTCCTCTGGGACAGCATAAGCAAGTAAATTTTAAAAAGGGTTTACACTCTATGAAAAGCAAGTATTTTTAAGTACACTTTAATGATTCCAAACTCAACAGAGGTACATTACAACTTGCTTCTGACTGAAAACAGTGGACATAGCATTTATAGTTCTTATACAGGGCAACAAAAAAATTCAGATATAATACTGTCTATAGGGTGATATTGTTTAAAGTCAATTTGAAATAATTATTATTTTTTAATTTGGCTATACTTGCATAGTAGCCCGCAGTCTACAATCTTTTTTTTTTCTTTTTATTATTAATTATAAATAAATAAATAAATAAATAAAAATAAAATAAAATAAAATAACGTGTTTGTAATAAGTGAATATGGATTAACATTATTTTGGAAATGAGAAACAAAACAAATGTGTTTTGACTTTAAAAAAAAAAAAAAAAAAAAAAAAAAAAAAAAGATGGCGGACTGCGGGCTAATACGCAACTGTCTTACGAGACTTTTCTGTCGAATTGACCGGACATGCAGATATGGTTTTTAATCGACTTACCATACTTTTTCATGTATACTGTGCCCTTGTGTGACACGCAAACTCGCAAACCCACCCTAATTTTTCATACCTCATTTAGAGAGAAAAACAGATTTTTTTCTATTAAAATCTAATAGCTAGTGCCAAAATTACAAAATATTCACAATGCACTGCTAACTAGTTTCATAAATTTGAATGCAAAATTGCTAGCAAACTATTTTATGCAGTGATCAATGGTTATATATATATATACAGAGACCAGTCAAATCCCAAATACTGATCTTGTATCACATGCAAATTTTTTCCTTATTTAAACTGAACGTTTCACAAATTAATCATATAAAAGTAAAATCTGACCTGTCACTTTTACATATATAAAGAAAATATATGTATCTTACATCCATATACAGAGTTGCTAAATGCCCGGGTTTTTTCAGAAAAAACCCAACCCACTGGGTTTTATCAGGGTTTTTTAAGTTAAAAGAGGTGGTTCAGAATGTTTGAAAAAAATGTTCTTACTACTAAATACAATTTAAAGTAACTAATTGATTACAAAAATATATAAATCAATGACAATAATCAAAATTATGCTGTACTTTTAGATAAATTGATTATTAGTAATAGTTTTAACAATGAAATTATCATTAAAGTACTATACTAATACTGAATTTAAGTACTAATAATGCTGAATCAGAACTTTTAAACTAAATTTTATTAAGGATATAGTATCTTTATTCATGTTAATTGAAGTGATTGCCTATATATAATATATATTTTCCCTAGAAAAAATTCATTCTGAAACTTATTGATTAATGATGGATGGCAAGATTTTTTTTTTTTTTTTTTTTTTTTTTGAGTTGTTTGCATTCCAAAATGTGTTGCTATATTCTTTCTTAGGCACTCTAAGTAAAATTTCCTTAGCAAATCGGAAATTTCTGTTTACCCTTAGTTTATGTTGTTATTGAATTAAATTTGGGTGGTAGTTTATATTTAATTAAGCAAAATTTTTTGCAATTGAAACTGGATAAAACAAAATTCGCAGAACTGGAAAAAAAAATATTTGCTGTAAAGTAAGTATTTTTTATTATAACTAATTAATAGAATAAACCAAATAATTCTACATGTCTACATCATTAAATTGGGATTCTCAACATATGTGGTATTTTTTACGAGTTTCAACTGTAGGATTTTATATCAAAGTATTTTTTTTTAATGGGAAAAAAATTACTTTTTGTGTTTGTGATAGTTACACGTACTTATAGAAAATTAAGTTACAATTATTTGTTTTAAAAATTGTCATTGTGAGAATTAAGACTTTTTTCCCCTTGGGGTAGGGGGGTGATAAACTTTACGACTGGTGTACTGACATTAAGAAATATATTACCCATGTAATTTAAAGTTGAAATTTTGAAAAAACCCACCCAGGTTTTTTGGGTTGGGCTAAATCATAACAACCCTGTCTATATATATTCTTAAAAATGTATAAACAAGAACCTGAATATAATGATCATTTCAAATTCACAAAAATATTATTATATTTTTCACAAATATAAAAAGCTGTTCACAATTTCACAAAAACAGGACCCTGGAAAAAAGTCTGGACAGACCCCTGTTCCTTCAAGTTGGCTTATTTCATGGACATGCAGATATGGTTTTTAATCGACTTACCATACTTTTTCATGTATGCTGTGCCCTTGTGTGACACGCAAAGTCGCAAACCCACCCTAATTTTTAATACCTCATTTAAGGAGAAAAACAGATTTTTTTCTATTAAAATCTAATAGCTAGTGCCAAAATTACAAAATATTCACAATGCACTGCTAACTAGTTTCATAAATTTAAATGCAAAATTGCTAGCAAACTATTTTATGCAGTGATCAATAGTATACAGAGACCAGTCAAATCCCAAATACTGATCTTGTATCACATGCACTTAGATTTTAAAAGTAAATTTTGAAGGGAAAAACCATGTGGCATACACAAAAAAATACAGTAACTTAGCTTTATTTATTTATTTTGTTTAGAATGGCAGTAAATCATCACTTGAACTTTACTGTTGTAAATATAAGATTTTTATTTTACTTCATTTAAAAATTAACCTCCACCAAGCTAGAACATGTTTAAGAAGCAATATACAGATTTGTAACTCTCCAAGCCATGGAATATGGATTAATGATAATTCAAACATCTGTGTACAAATAGAGATTCATAAAAAATATATTTTACATGGGCATAGGCAGAAATAAATAGGGAGGATAGTATTTTGGAACGGATGTGCCTGTACTTTGCAGCTCTTTAGAATTTTTAAAAATGAAGACTATAAACATGAAAAATAAATATTTTATGTCAGAATGCCTCATAGAAGAGAATGTTTAACCACATTTGTGTAAAAAACTATCTTTTGTAGAAATAAGTTTAAGTTTTTGTATGCGCCAGGCTCGGGCCAAACTTTGAGCATTTATACTGGGCCGGGCCAAAGAATTTTCTAGTAATTATATATTTTTAAATTTGAAAAATATTTTATACAGTGGACGCTCGTTAATTCGAACTCAAAGGTTTACAGAAATAAATTCGAATTATCCGAAGTTCGGATTATCCGATGTTAAGAGAAAATATAACTTAAAAAGTGTATCACTGAAGAAGAAAAATCTCCCAGTATGTATAAACCCATAAAATATATTATACTATGCTATTTAAAATTAAACACATTAAAAAGCAATAAAGACTTACCTTATTCATAAAATGAAGCAGTAGGTGCGCAGTAGACAGAAACCTTTAATTAAAAAAAGTCCTTCCGGCCTGTACCGGGAGGAAAAGGTAGCTTTCCTATATCTTCGTTTTAAAATTTTAGCTAATGTTACACGAAAACAGCAAGCTAAAATGCAAAGAAACGTTTACAAAAGATTCGTTAATACTGAATTTGAATAAGAAATTCGCCAAATTATTGAGCAATAGTCAAATTGGCTTCATTTATGAAGACTTATTTTGATCGCCAAATTTGGCGATATTTCGCCAAATGTCGCCCAATTTTGCCCATTTTGTCCCCAATGTCGCCAATTTTGGCGTTAACGGATATGAATATATAGTTTTATGCGTATGATTGGGAAAATTATTACAACAATGAAAGAAAATAATTTGCGAGTAATCGCGTTAATGTGCTGTTTTGTTTCAAAATGTCAGCCATCCTAGAATTTCAAACTGCTCTATCTCAGCCATTTTTTAAGATAGAGGTAAACCAAAAAAAGCTCTGGAATCCTTGTATCAAGGCCTAACACGTAATTAAAAAATAAATTTGAATTTTTAAATTTTTTGTATATTTATTTTAGATTTTAAGTTATTTTACATCTTTAAATGGCCGCCATCTTGAAACAAGATGGCGGACCAAGCTGGCCAACGAACTCGGTCGAGACATTAGTGACCTTAATACACACAATTAGTTTCATCAAAATCGATTCATAATTACGGGCGTTATCGTATGACATAGGTCAGATATATATATATATATATATATATATATATATATATATATATATATATATATATATATATATGGATATATCTATATATATAAATCAACATTTGGACGGAGGGTGGTTTTGGGGTCTGGGGGTCATGATCGGTGAAAATATATCGAAATTTTCCGGAACTGCTTTCCTCCGAACGGCTGCAATAGGTAGCTTTATACTTTTTTGTATTGAAAGCTACCTAATATGAATTACACTTTTGGGTAAAACTGTAAAATGGATGTTTGGTTTTGTTTATTATGGCCAGATTTTTCAGCCAGCATCTCGATTTGAAGTAAACATTTCAATTCATTTTCAGAGGAAGGTTCCACCTGAATAAATGCTTTCAGAGTTTTTATAGAGTCCATTATGGCTTGGTCATTAGGACGGTTAACAGTCTCTGCATTCTCTTCTGAATCCGATAAGGTCTCTGCCTTTTCATCTTCTCGGATAGTTTTTATTATGTCATCGTCCCTCAGTTTTCCACAGACTTCTACGTCTTCATCTACCCATACATAATCAGAAAAAGTAACGTTATCACATTTAAATTTTTTGAATTCAGGAAAATTGGTATCAATATCGTCACATTCTTCGATATGATTGTTCTTTTCGGCGTGCATGAATTTAGCATGACGAAAGCAATTACTAATTGTTCTTTCTTTAACAGCGTCCCGTGCGGCGTATAGATCATTTATAGCTGTCAGCAGAGTAATGTCGTAATTTTCACTACAATCTAAAGAAAAAATTATTTGTTTTAAGAGTCTCTTACGATTATTTGTTTTAAGATTCTGGATGATTCCTTGATCCATTAGTTGCAGCTTCGCAGTTGTGTTTGGCGGCAAATATTCAACTGTATGGAACTCAGTTCTGGAAGCTTCATGTGGCAGCTTGCGTTATCCACAAATAAGAGAATTTTTAAACCTTTGTCTCGAAAACTGCTTATCTATTCCTTTTAACCAGCTACTGAAGATGTCTAGTGTCATCCATGCTTTTGTATTGGATACATAATCAACAGGCAGTGTTTTCACTTCTTTAAAACACCGTGTATTCTTGGACTTTCCAATCACTAATAATTTAAGCTTTTCGCTCCCATCCTTATTAGCACAAACTAAAGCTGTAATCCTCTCTTTACTGCTTTTACCTCCTACGCAAGTTCCCCTTTAAAATGTAATGTCTTGTTTGGCAAGAGTTTATAAAAAAGAACAGTTTTGGCCGCATTAAAAACCTTTCGGCAGGTAAGTAGATAAAAGCCCTGGCAGTTTCCGACCAAAATTAGTGCATACGTCTTCGTTTACATCATAGCTTTGGCCACTTACAGTTTTATAAGAAATATTGTGCCTTGACTTAAATCGAGAAAGACATCTATCACTGCATTTAAAATCTTCATTACCCATTCGGCTTGTCAATTCTTCAGCCTTCGTCTGCAATAGGGGTCCATTTATCGGAAAGTTTCGAGATGTAGAATCGTGGAACCATAGCAGTAGAGCTTTTTCTAGATTTTCTGGGGACGCATTTCACACGTGTTTCCTTCCGCTAGCAAATTTAGATTTTTCCCATGAATCTAAAATTGATTCCCTGTTTTTCAAATAAGTTGACAAGGTATTTTTTTTAATTCCATAGTCCTCTGCTAACTTTGTTTTACATTCACCAACCTCTACTTTCTTTAAAATTTCTACCTTTGTCTCCAAAGTTAGGGTATTGTACTTTCTACGTGTAGACATCCTAAATTTTTACACGGTCACACCACACACTGAGGAAGAAAAGCTAGAGCACATTAACTTGTCTGCACTGTAGTCATAACTGACGCAGCCCCCTAGAATCGGTAGTAAAGATTGTTCTTTTCTGAAATTCTAAGAAAATCGATAACAAATAAATAATGATAGCGCTCCCCCCCCCCTCCTGCTTCTCCTTCCTGCCCGTTCTGTTTCTACTAACGCGGGTGGATTCCGCTTGGCGGGGGGGGGGAGGAAAAGTACGTTGGTGTGTTTTTAGTTTAAGTTTCTAACTACTTCGGGTGGTGCACTTGGAAAAGAAATACAGATGATTTTGACACACAAAATAATAAATACAGCGTGTTTTTTTCTCCGTTAACCGAGAAAAAAATATTTTTTTTTTGTAAATTTTTTTGTTCGAATTAACCGAAGTGATAAAAATTAGTTCGAATTAATGAGATATTTTTAACATTAATTCCAATATAGGTTTTTGGGGGCTTTTGGATTAGTTCGAATTAACCGAAAGTTCGAATTAACAGAGTTCGAATTAACGAGCGTCCACTGTATTTTGCATTTTAGGTTCTAAAACCCATATATTTTGTATCGAAAATGGTTTTTGATGTATTTTGCTCATCTCTGAACTGTAACATGTTCATTAAGATTTTCACAGAAAAGTAGGGGAATTGTGAAGCATTATTTTCTGCCTCCTGATTGGTTAGATTAAGAGTTTTAACAATAACCTAGATTATAAAACATACACGGGGGAGTTATGAAAAAAAAAATTAAAGCTAAATTTTTAATTATTGATTATATTTTTTATAAACCAAAAACTTTGAGGGTGTCCACTACTGGCACACCTATCCTATATAACTGTGATAATTTTAAGTACGAAACTTTCTTTATATAAAGTTTGAGTACCTAAAATATGCTTATTTTTTTTCTCCATTATTAAGTCATAAAAAAAAAATGTTCGTGCTGCTTGAAAATCAATGACGGGTGAGAAAAGAGGGTGGGGGGGGGGGATTTTTTTTCTTTTTTTTCTGGCGACTAGAATTTTTTGCTGGCTATCAGATGTTTATCAAATTTGAAAAGCACTGACTCCACATATTATACTACACATTTTTAAAGTCTTGTTTAAGGATATTTTAGTACATGAAGCATAGAAAAAAAAGAGACCAATAATAATAAAACGTTTTCAGAATAAATCTTAAAATAAATTATGAAAATACTTGTTGTAATCTAAGAGAGTAATTCCTGCATATCTTATTCCTAATAACAGATTTCAATGGTGAGAAAGTGCTTTTTATTAAATATGACTGCATATATGATTTTAAATATTTATGAGAAAAATAAGACTATTACACATCAAAAGGTCTTAAAAAGACTGATTTTAGTGAAAAATCTGAGAATCACAATGTGTGTGCCAGCAACTAATACATGACTTATATACAGAACTCATACATTACAAAAAAGAAACAGAATTATAAAACAGTTTATTACTAACCTTTTTTCTTCTTTCGGGAATCTGTAGAAATGAATTCCTCTTGCATTCTTATTCGAATTCTTGCAGCCACTAAAACGTCAGTATCGCGATGGTCAACTTTGTTGGATATTCATATCATTTAATTAATAAATGATCAGTGACGGATCTAAGGGGGGGGGGGGGGGTTAGCCGGGGCAGCTGCCCCGGGTGCAACACTTTGAAAGGTGTAAAAATGAGGAATCATAAAAGATTAAGAATAAAGGGAAATTAAAAATTCGCATGAAAAGATATTCAATTTTATTTTGTTTAACGGCGGTTTACTTTCGTTGCATAAGGATCAGAAATAAAAATAAATTAATTTGTATTACATTATATAAAATATCACATTGCAACCAGTATTTTTAAGAAATTTTTATTTATTTAAAATTCAAAGATTTTGCGGTATTCTTTTTTTCGATACTGTTTTACGTTGTTTTACAACGTGTGCAGTATTTTATTTTTGTTATGTCTAAAATACATTCAGGTGATTGTTACAGGAAGAAGGCTAAAAAAAGAGAAGAGTAATCTTCACAGCTACCATCTAGTAAGTTCACATGGCTTAAGTTGAGCGATATTCATGAAGAAGCAATCAAGTTACTTGTTTTGTTTTTTTATATACGTGCCACACCATATAATAATTTATATGTATTATTTCTGTTCTAAAAATCTCCTTTTCTATGGAATAACTGAGTTGATATGTAAGAAAATAATTATAAATCGATTTTTTTTTATTAATTTCTTCTAAATTTAGATATTTGTGTAATTAACAGAAATGTTTGTTTAGCAAATGAAAACGAAACCTATACTCTGTTGAGAATTCAACACGTTCTGGCCCTTTTAATTAATTTTGTAAGTTAAAAAGGTTTACTATCCATGGGAATCAGTTTTATGTTTTTATTTATGTATATCAGTTGTTAATAAGCCTTTTAAATTTTAATTTCCAAAATATCGCACCTATACTTTTTAAAGATTAATTAAATCTTTGATTAGAAATGTTTATCTATTAAAATATGTTAACTTAAGTTGTGCTTCACAGTCACGCCACTTTAACTAATTTTAAAGCAAAAAAGTACATTAATTAAATTTAAATGGCGTAGGTTAACATAGCCATAAATTTAAACTTTACTTTTAATCAAGATCGTCATGATTGTTTACATTTCTTGCTATGCTTATATTTTCGCTTCAAATCTCCTGTTTCTTTTTACGTACAATAACGAATTAAGTTTATAACAGTTCTACTATAATTTTTAAAAAGTTATAGTTATTTGAAAAAAATGTTTCTTGCTTTAAAAAAAATGCTTGGCTTCTTTATTTCTAATGTAGTTCATAAGAGAGGTCGTAAGAGAGGTCAAGTTAGTTACTTTTCACATGGCATTCAAAATGACTTTATAGATATTATTGCGGCGAAAATAAGAGAATATATTGTTAGTGATATCAAAGAAGCAAAATACTTCTCCATCATGTTCGATTCTACTCCTGATGTAAGCCATTTAGATCAAATGTCACAGGTTATTTGATATGTAAAGATGAGTGAAAATGGTCCTTAAATAATCGAAAGTTTTATTGACTTCATCAATGTCCGCCAGAAAACTGGAGAAGCCCTTACTGAACACATTTTATAGAAATTAGAAAATGATGGTCTAGATATAAATAACTGTAGAGGCCAATCCTACGACAATGCCTCCAATCTGTCCGGAAAATATAAAGGAGTCTAAACCCGAATATTGCAAGCAAATGGTGTAGTGTTTTCTTCTCTTGTTCTGCTCATATCCTCAATCTTGTTGGTGTAAATGGTGGCAAAATTTTGCCAGAAGCTGAAACAAAAAAGTCTCAGTTTCTGGTAAAATTGTCTTTGCAATATTTTAGTGTCTCAACTAGTAGATGGGACATTCTAAAAAAACATGTTCCTCTTTCACTAAAATTACAAAGTACTACTCGGTGGTCATCAAAACGTGAAGCTGTAACAGCAATTTATAAACATATTGGAAAGATCATAAATTTTCTAAAGGAATTACAAACTGACACATTAGCAACTCCTGATACAAAAACAGAAGCTTCTTCAGTACTCTTTAATATTACCAAATTTGAATTCATAGAGATAACATGCTTCTGGTACAAAGTCCTGACTCAACTGGATATAGTGAACAAGCTTTTTCAAAGGGAAGACATGACGATTTTATAGGTCTGTAAAACACTTAAATGGTCTCATTAACATGTTAGATTCAGAAAGGGCAAGTATTGCAACTAATACAATACAGGATGCAAATGGTATTGCTACTGATATTGGTATTGAGACAAAATTTAGGAAAACGAGGAAGACAAAAAAGAAGAGGTTTTTTGATGAGCTTTGTGAAGATGAAAGTAGTGCTATTTGTAATGAGGAGAAATTCAAACTAAAGATCGTTGATCTTTAATATCTTGATATCTTTCTTGATAATGGTTAACGTTCTATAGAAAATTCAAAACCAGGGAGAAATCGGCAGAGTTACTGCAGTTGACGATTAATTGCACTATCCTTTTAGTATTTACAGAGTGTTCAAATTTTTGGTGAACCAAGAAATAACGGATAAATTGCCAACAAAACAGCAAATGTAAAATAAAATTAACATTAACCTTCTATCTTTATTCATTGTACCTTAATGAGACGTCGCCATTTTCACATACTTTCTAACCACCACACTTTTATCATCATTACAACTTATTCAACAAGTTTGGATTTCAGATTCAGGAACAGAATCCTAACTGAATTAAGAGACTATTCAAAATCTCAATGGCATGTTTAGTTTTCTTCATGGAAGGCATTTCCTAAAAATGTCAAAATAAGAATTACAAGCGCAAACTGAGCAGTTGGCAAATATGCATAAAAACGATATAGATAAAGAGGAACTTTTCTGGAAGTCGAAAGCTTCAAATATCATGCACTGGAGTTAGACCAAAAGAGGAAGTCAAGTTCGGCTATTGAACTGCTAAGTATGATAAATTTATGTGGACTTCAGGATTCTTATCCAAATCTAACTACTTGTCTAAAAATATTCATAACACTACCTGTATCCGTCGCTTCTAATGTAAGAAGTTTCAGTAAATTAAAATTGATTAAAAAATATCTAAAAAATTTAACAAAAGAACAAAGATTATCCAATTTACGTATGATAAATTTAGAAAATGCGATAGCTTGCATATTAGCTTATGACGACATAATAAAAACTTTTGCATCAAAGAAAGCTTGCAAAGTAAATCTTTAATAGGTATTGTAGATGTTAAAACAGGTATATTTTCTGTAATTTTTGTATTGTGTAATATTGTACTTTTTATATAGAAAAAATGCATAGTAAAAATATAGATTTTGAGTATTGAGTATTAATATTACTTCCTTAAGCAACTGTTTATCCAGATTTTATTCTGATATTCTTGGGAGCAAGGGTGGGGGCGCAAATCTACAAGCTTGCCCCGGCTAAAATTTAGTCTAGATCCGTCTCTGTAAATGATACACAAAAAAATTAATTTGGCTCTGAAAAGTGCCGTTATTAAAACTCAATAGGTTAAAAATTATTCTTAAATTACAGAACCTATATCACCAAAAAAAAAAAAAAAAACCTCAACACGTGAGAAGTGAAGCACGAACTCTTTTGAAAAGTGTTGTAAAAATGGGGGAATGCGCGCGCAGTTTTCGCTGGTCGGGGCGATCGCAGCGCTCGTAGCTATAGCGTTTAGAACTACAAATCCCGAACTTTCAATGTGAAGTAAGTTTACGATAGTTCTTCCGTGCAACTGTCTTGGCTTTTACGTGGATGGGCTTTGCTTTCACTTGCCTGTTGTTTGTTATAGAACATGGCCGAATCCGTCTAACGCAGATTCGTGAGCTTGAGCTTTGTTTTGGAATACTTGCATGATACGGGAAGTGCTCAGTATTATTTAAAAGCATTTCTTTAAACTTTTTCTGACTCGAGAAAGTTTTATTTAAAGTTCTAAGTCTGTTCATTACAATCTGCAACAGATGGGAATTTCAGTTACTTTTAGGTTATGTTTACTTACAGGATACTTTGTCCCACAGTATCATTAATAACAGGCTCTAATATCCTGTTATTGTTGTAGCGTATAATCGTTATGTAGTCTGCCAACGGACATTTTAATTAAGAGGTATTTAAACAGAATATTTGAAATGAATTTGGGAAGTATAGACATTCTTTTCTGATAATACCACACAGTTAAATTCAGCTTACATATTAAAAATTCAATTTTTGCGCGAGAAAAACTTACCTAGTTATGATACTTTGAATTTTATGAATTTTCAGAGTGTTCTAAAAACCTGTTTTTCCGTTTATAGTGACATAGAACCCCAAAAATTCATAAAATTCTAAATTTTATAATACGGTAAGTTTTGGTTATAGAAGAATGATTTTTTAATGTGTTACGTGTTTGAAGACGGAGAAACTTTTTCTAAATAAAACTTATAGGACTAAAAAATATATATATATATATATATATTCGAAACTATTTAAAAGATACTATTTTGACTTAAATCGATTTTCATATAGCAAAGAACAGCATTTGAGACATTTTTGTTTTCGGAACTATATCTCTAAAACTTACGGTTTTGGAATTCGTTATTGGTCAACAATAAGAAGTAGGAATGAACGTTATTTAACGATTAGGATAAATGACACTGTTACTACGCTGGAACCTAGTATTGCATTAATAGGTTACCAAAAAGTCAATGGTTATTAAATAACATATAACGTTTAAAAGACATTTTACCATTTGAACGCGGATGAAGTGCCAACATCCATTTTATTTATTTGCTTAATTTTTAGATAAACATGAGAATGGGATTCTTTGCGCTCATACCGAATGAGCGAAATTGGTAAAACGTTAGCATCTTGAAATTATAATCAAAATTTTTAGTTTATCAACTCTCAATTTTAAGTACTTCGAAGTATGAAATCTTCACAAAATTTAAAATAATAAATTAATCGTTTAAAACGTGACGAATTACTTGATATTATCGGATTTATTTATTTGATAATGATTTATATATATATATATCAAAATTAAATCTAAACACCTGAAAAAAATTACTGTTGAATAATAGTAAAATGGAAGATTTAGAAGATTAGAAGAAAAATGGATGTATGGAAGGGAGAAGGGGGGACGGGAGTGTTATGGTTACTCCCCTTCCTCGTATTGATTTTTTTTTTCATATTTCATTATAATTAAAAAGTAATAAAATTTATTTTTTTTACCAGATGACGGAAAAAATTAAACACCAGTTGGAAGTTACGATTAGGAGTGATTAAATACATTTATTTATTATTTTCTGAATATATTTTATTGTGAAGGGGATTCGTACGAAAAACAATACAATTCTACTAAAAAAACGTCCACATGTAAAAACCAGATCAGAAACATTCTAAAAAGTATATTTTAACAATGAAATTCTGATATTTCACTTTTATAATTTCACTTTGGATGCTGTGACCTCTCCTTCTCCCTTCCCCATTCCCACTCGCTGTTAACTGCCGCTAAAATATATTGCCGCTATCTGGATTTATTCTGATCTCGCCATGAAAATAACAACAGCAACCAGAACAAAAAACATTATCTCTAAACGAGTGTGTACAAATTTCAAATGAGAATATTTATAAGGATATATCATCGCTACCATGTCAAACTATCGAATATGAAAAAATGTATTTTTCATTAATTTTAACAATTGGCCGATTGTTAAAAGCCACTAAATTTTATTAGAATTCTTCGTCTAGTGAAAATACTAATAAAATTGTTACGAAGAACAGGGTTGTCAGTTTGGCCTTCACTTTGATTTAGAGATGCCGAGTTCTTACCGGAAATTTTGAGAGAAAAAAAAATTAAATAATCATGAAATGTCTGCTATTAAATAAAGTAAGAAAATCTATTTTAAATTTCCGGTATAGATTCGAAATTTCTGAATGAAAAAGAAGACTAAACTAGCAACAATGCTGAAGAATACTTTTAAAATTTAGTGGTGGCAATTGTCCAATTTTTAACCCTTAATTGCATAGTGATGTAAATTTCCATCACTGTTTATTTAACTTTTAATAAATAAATCATCTTCGTTGCCACCACTATATTTATATAGAAATATTAATCCAGCAAATTTCCCGTGAACTATGTTGCTGAGTAAACTTAAAAATCTATCTTCAAATTTCTGGTGTCTAATATTTAATATATGTATAAAAAAACACAATTGAAAAAGAAAAACTCATGCAAAGAAAGGTTAAAGGTAATGAAAAATACATTTTTTCAAATTCGATAGTTCGACATTGTAGCGACGATATCTTCTAAGGATATTTTCTACAAGTACATGTACATTAGATGTAGAATTAGGGGAATGATTGTATGAATGAAAGAGAAGGCGTTTAGTGAATATAATTTCCGGCATGCTAGATGCCGGATAGGCGATCTAGCAGTTGATATCTTAAATTTTTTTCTGAATAAGAAGTAGTAGAGTTAGGTAATGGAACATTTTCAACTGCTTTTGTCACATGTCATACAGAAAAACTTATAAGAAAGAAAAATTATATTTTATTTTTGTAACAGGTTATTATAAATATGCTCTGTTTATACTAACTTTATTTTATAACGGGTATAAAAATGTATCTCAGTATCTATCACGGCTTCCGAAATAAAATTTGGGAAGCGGGTAAATTGCAAAATATATAAATACCAGATACGATTTTTTTTCGCTATTCCACATCTTTGTTCTTTGCCCCATGGTGGGGAAATCTGAGAATCTTTTCGCGTCTTTCATGATGACATTTTGCAAAAAAACTGAAAATCAATAAAATTATCAGATACGTTTTTTTTAAAAATACTTTATTGCAATAAAAATATTACAAAAATCGTCATTCACAAAAATCATGTAAATTAAAAATACATTAGAAAGTAATTGTAAGAAAGTGTTATTATTGACATTTAACGAACGATTTACCTTATACAAAAGTGACATTTTGACTTTTCAAATTAGAAAACACAATTTTTATGTACATACATGTGTTTTTACATTTCATACGGGCTTTTTTTTTACAGATGTATCTGCATTTTCCTTTTTATTGTTTCAAGTTTTTACAATGAGTACGACTATATTTCTGATTTCTTTGTACATTTGTATATGGTTAGTAATTTTATATGGGTATTTTAAATTTATGATGTTTTTTTATTTTTTTTGTAGAATTATCCTTTTCTTTACCATATGACTTTTGTATTGTACACAAAATGTCCTATCGTAGATCGCATCTTAGAATCTCTCACGGATTTCGTGATCAAAATTTCTGAGAGCTGAGTTCCAAAATATATACATAAGAAACGGGTGAAAAATTTTAAACTTTCTCGCCTTTTCCCCCGCCACCCGGCAGGGAGACGTAAAATAAAAATCTATCATGGTGTTAGAAATGGAAGAGAATCAATCGCAGAATTTAAACATCAGATATAAAGAATGTTTACCCCCTTCCTCTAAGTCTAGGGCGGGGTAAAAATAATGTCATCGCTTTCGTTATGATATTTTGCAATATTCTGTCAAAATATAAATATAAGAATCGGATGATTCTTTTTTAACTCCCTCCCAAGAGAGGAGGCATAAAACGTAACTCAGTATCTATCACTGTTTTAGAGTTGAAATTTGGGAAGAGGATGAATTGCAAAATATAACCATCAGATACGAATACTTCTTTCGAAGGTCCGCTCTCTTTCCCCACCGTTCGCCAGGGTGGGGTAGGGCCAAAACTTTATCTGAGAATCTCTTGCGTCTTTTGTGAGGAAATTTCATAAACAGTTCAGAATCAGAATATAATTATCAGATAAGGATTTTATTAAAATGTTGTAATAAAAATAAATAAAATAAAATTCTTTTTTATTCATTACACAATTTATGTAAATTAAAAATACATTAGTAATTGTAATTATTAAAGCAGTATTGGAAAGTAATTATAAGAAATGCATACTATTGACAAATAAAGAACGATTTCCCTTTTATAAAAATAACATTTATGACTTCTCAGATGTTTAGTCGCAATTTTTATATGCGCGCATGTTTTTTTATATTTTATATGGGCTTTCTGTTTACAGATATATTGTATGTGCAATTTCATTTTTATTCTATCAAGTACTTCATAATAAGTACATATATATACATATATTAATGTGATTAGTAATTTTATACGGGTATTTTAAATTTATCACATTTTTCTGCAGAATAGGTATTTTCTTTGACATATACAGGGTGTAACTGAAATGCTGCAACAAACTTTGAGGGATGATAGTACTCATGAAGATGGGCAAAAAATGCAATAGAACACGGGGTCGCAAATGACATTTAACCCTTTCAGGGACAGTGGTATGTCTAAAAAACCACTTAATTTTAATTTCAAAACGCCACAATGGCACCAGAATTTTGCTAAAATCTTTTCCATTTAATATTTATGTGAAATATAGTCTTTTTCTTATTTACAAACAATTTCTTTTGTAAATTCCGGTGCCAGTCCATTTTCAGACGCATTTTCTCTATTTGTATCCTTTAAGCCTTTTAGGGGCAAACTACTTTTAGTACTAAAATGTTGAAATAAATGACTGACACCGGAATTTATAAAAAAAATTGTTTGTAAATAAGAAAAAGGCCATATTTCACATACACATTAAATGGAAAAGAGTTTAGCAAAATTCTGGTGCCATTATGGCGTTTTGGAATTAAAATTAAGCGCTTTCATAAACATACCACTGCCCCTGAAGGGGTTAAACGTCATTTGAGACCCCATGTTCCATTGCATTTTTTGTTCGTCTTCATGAGTACTATCATCCCTCAAAGTTTGTTGAAGCATTTCAGTTACACCCTGTATATATATATACAATGGTTCATATTTCATTTCTTAATCCATTTGTATTCACTTGATAGCAACTCCAAATTATTATATTTTTTTCTCTTTCTCTTTTTAAATTTTCTTCATGTTTTCAGTATTTTTGGCCAATTACCATTGAAGCACAAGCTATGGTAATATTATGATTGCACTTGTTAATCTATTAGCTATGTGGTATTCTGTATACACATTATCATTAATTATCTCTTTGGAGATTTAAGTAGAATGATACAAGAACTTGATATGTTTTTTGAAATTCATAGATATTATAATTATATATATATATGTATATATGTATATATAAGTTACGGTGAAACACCGAAATCTGGAGAATGTCGACTTTCACCGGTGAATATCAACAAACACATAGTCGCTTGGTGTATGTCCGAGATATTTGCTAAATACCTTATTTCTGACTTACACCGGTAAATGTTGACATTCACAATGCACTAATGGTGAATGTTGAACATGTCCGAGATTTATATTTTTTTCTCCGTAATTCAGTCGCGATAAATTTTTCGCCTCTCTTTCTGAGAGGAATGACTAAGAACTTAAAACACACAGTACATTCAAAATGAGAAAGGAAAATAATAGAAGTTAAAAACTTACTTAATTATACAGTACATTCAAAACCAGAAAGGAAAATAATAAAGTTAAAAATTTACTTAATTATACAGTACGTTATAAATGAGAAAATAAAATAATAGTAATTAAAAACTTACTAAATTATGTGATTCAAATCTTATTTATTGCAACAACTTAAACTATTATGACACTTTGAATTGCACAAGAGGCCCTTGCTTTTACAACTTCATTTATTTGTGGAACACTTCCTTTAGCAATGACAGCGTGTATAGTCTTGCCCACAGCTTCTCGAATTAGCTGCAGCTGCTTCTCTCAGCGAAATTTCTTTAAAATAAATCTCATCTATGGAAAGTAACTTTTCTTTACAAATTACGAACTGATTACGTGCGTAAAGCTGCTTGAGGGTACCATTTTCATTTGCAAGTTTATAGAAGTCGGAGTCTTCTATTCCAACAACAACCGCTAACACATTTCGGTTATCTGTACGACTACGGTCGACATCAGGGACTTGTATTCGTACAGTATCACCAATTTGAGCAGGAGTAAATTGTTTTTGTGAGGTTCGTAACATTTTTGTTGCTTGCAGTAGAAGATTCTCTTTCGCGGCCGCTCTTTTTATAGAAATTAACTCGTGTTTTTCAGTCAGACCTTGATGTAAAGATATGGTATTGCAAGTCCTCTTCAATATTTTTCTTTATGGTTTTCAGTATGACCACCGCTCAATGTTTTTTTCAGAAGTATTACCAGTTTCTTCAAGCTGTTCTTCGGTTTCAAAAGTATTGGCAATTTCTTCAAGTTGTTCTTCGGTTTCAAAAGTATTGGCAATTTCTTCAAGTTGTTCTTCGTTTTCGATATTTGCAATTTGTTCGCTAGGCCAAAAAAGACGATGCTATGCCTCTTTTCGTTTTAATGCCAAACATGGCTTCATAAGGACTTTGGCGTATTCCTTCGTGGTATGTAGTGTGTGTAGTGCAAATTGAACAAAGGGTAAACCTTCTGACCATTTATTTGTATCGTTATCGTTCATCCATGCAGTTAGCATATTCTGTATATCCTGGTTGGCCCTTTCAACTGAGCCTTGTGTTTGACTGTGACGAGGCTTTCCATGAACTATCTTAACATCTTTCCGCATAGCGCATATTTCGGATATGACTTGATTACTGAATTCTCTACCATTATCTGATTGCAATATTGCTGGAGCACCAAATGTTAAAAATATTGGAAGAACGTGATACGCTACTTCTTCCGCCCTCTTAGTTTTCAAAGGTCGTAGCTGGACAAACTTAGTTAAATGATCTTGATACACCATTATGAACTTATATTCGCCATCTCTGTTTGACTGCAGATCTATCAGATCAACTTGACGTCTTGAGTTTAACTCAGAACTGATCATTGGTGTCACAACAATACCTTTCTTAGGTGCACTGTGTTTCATTTGACACTGTTTGCATAAATTTAAATACAACATTACAACTTCATATGTAATCTTTTTGTATTTATTTTGCAACTCTTTAAACATACGTGTTCTTCCTCCGTGGCCCATTCTGGTGTGAGTTTCATATAGTATACTGAACAATTCCTCATTGGTAACATAATACTGTATATTCGCTTCTCCTGGTTTTAATGGTACAATTAACTTCTCTTCATCATTAATTTTTAAAACGTCAAAACGTTTTAATCGTCTGTAATCCAAATGTGTGTTGCACTTAGTTTTAGCAGAAACCACATCAAAAAGTATTTTAGAGTACTTTTCTTGAGAAAAATAAAAACAATTGTCTTCTCGTTTATCCGCAATTAATGCATTTAACTTTTCAAGAAAAAGATCCCGATTCACTGCTGTATCCATTCTGTATAAATTAGGGTATCGGAAAAAAAAATAAGAAAACGTTGCTCTCACCATCAAACCTTGCATAAGACTGACAAAGCTGACTGATTCCACCAGAACAAAGGATTTGGCGGGAAACAGCCAGTCGCCTCTTTGTCGGCTCAGGACCTTCTCGATGATCGCGCTCGTGCGCTGGTCAGTAACACTTCTCTCCGGGCCTAAATGTACGGATCGTGACGTCACACCTTCACGATAGCTACCGCAAGGGAGAAAGAGATTCAAGCTTCTCTCTTTTCGACCTCCACCAAAGCATATCTGTGATTGTCGACATACACCGGTGAGGGTCCGAATGTACAAGAATGTAATGAAATATTCGATCTTTCACCGACGTATTTGGTGTTTGTTGACATTCACCGGTGAAAGTCGACATTATCCAATTTCGGTCTTTCACGGTAACATCTCTATAATAAAACCGTAAGTCATGTGACTGTCATCAACAGTTCCGGAATGCCCGCTTCACTTTTTCATATGCCAGGCGGCCATTTTTATTCAAGATTATTTTTTCGAATAAAACTTCATAAATGTTACATTTTTAGAAAGATTGTTCAACATAAATTAATATTTGAGAGATGACTTACGTTCAATTATGTATATATTCTCCAATAACTTCAGTTGAAATTAGCTTCGCAGTTCAAATTCTCTATCCATGAAAGTAAACAAAAAAAAAAGATTCATTCGTCGTGAAGGTTTAAAATATTAAACCATTAAACCATGGAGATAATCGTTCGTAAAGTAAGTTTTCCGTGAAAGATTTTTTGGAGCGCTGCCTGGTGTCAACAAAATAATCCGTACCAGTGACACAATCAAAGTTTACCATAATTATGTGCTATACAACTCAACTTCTCTTTTTATCTTTTCTTGATGTAAGCTGAATGTAATCAAATACAACTCATGTAATGATATTTAATGAATCAAATTTCGAAACAAATTGTCAGTTAATTTTTTATTTATGTATTATATGTGCAAGGAAGAGAGACCACTGAAAATGATTGTTATTCACCAATCATATTTACCATTATTAATCACCAATCGCTTTCAAAACAGTAATTAAATATACATTTACAAAATACATCACATCATTAAGTACTTTTGTGTTATTTGGGCGCAAATCTCGGCAATAGCATATTTAAAATCACCAATACCAGCTTTTATTTTTTGCGTGTTGTTCTGATGGAACAGCTGTCGTAGACGCACCGAGGCACTATATTAACTATAGAGTTGCAATATAGAGAGAAAAAACGGGTTGCTGTAATTAGAATTATAGGCAGTAATGTTGGCGTGGCGTATTTACAAGTTACGGATCTTAATAGTCAGTAGACATTAAGCAGAAATGCCAAAGTAAAGGAATTATGTAGTTATGAAAACTCCTGAACTATATGAAAATAGGAGAGCAGAGAAAAACAGAGTTGAACAGAGATCTGCATCTAGAAGGAAGTTCGGGAATTTTAATCAGATTCTACGCCACGGGTCAAAAGTGCTGACAGCAAATATGGTTTATAAGGAATGTGATTATCAAAACTGGCTTAAGAAAGTTCAATGTTTCACCAAACCATACTCGAAAATTACGTGTTATAATATGCACCCCGATTATGTCACATTATTCAAGACGTTTTAAATGAGAATAATGATAGATTTTCTAAATCCCGTAATCAAGTCTACAGCCAAAGTTAGCAAGAAACAAACAAACAAACAAAAAAATATTGGCAACAATATGGTTTAGTGTAAATGTGGATATCATTAAAGACTTTCACAAAATAGACTTCATTGCACCAAATCGTATTAACTAAAATACGCCATTTGGCAATGGATCCAATTACGGAAAACTACTTAATATGTTTAAGGATCTCCTCATTAGCAAACATATTGCAACTGATAAGCAAACGGATATGAAGCATAAACGCTTAAGTTAGTTAAGCGGTTTTTGTCAAGAAAGATGAAATACATAACAACAAAAAATAAGCGAAATGCTACCACGATCGCAAAGGTTTTTGATTTGTCTATTAGAATCTTCCGGTTTGGCGAAGGATTACGGAAAAAAAATTATGAATAAAAGTAATGTGTTACAGTGCTTAACATACATTTAAGGGAGACCAAACTGGTCGCCAGTGGCGGCTAGTATATATATATATATATATATATATATGGGGTGGTTATAATATAAGAAGTATCTCTATTTGGAGCTGCCTGTAGATCGAAGGAATAACCCGAATGAAACCAAAATCGGTACACTTACTATTCAAGAAGGGGTAAGAAGTATGAAAAAGAAAATTGCAATAATCACCGACAGATGGCGCTACTGAGTGTGAATTGCAATGTGTAATACACGAACAAAGGATTAAGGCGTCAAACCGGATGGCACACCTAATTTATTGGAAAAGATCACAGTGAATGGGGTTACGCTTTCGCATGGCAGTGCCGATCATGTTCAAGTTCCACATGGCCACTGTGCTGGAGGACACAATCCAGGCAGTGTACCACCTGCTCAACTGCTGAATGTAACGCATCAGAAGTGATGTCTCACGCATGTTGTGATATTCGGTAAAGTCATTGAGGTTTGTGACACCTCCATGGTACACAATATTACACATTACATTTGACACTCAAAAGTGCCATCTGTCGGCGATTACTGCAATTAATTTTTTATTGTCTCATTCTTCTCTCGCCTTCTCGAATAGTAAGTGTACCGATTTTAGTTTCATTCTGGTTATTTGTTCCAGCTACAAACAGCTTCAAATAGAGATACTTATATTATAACTACCCGGTATATATTATACTATTAATTAATGTTTATCTAATTACATTATATTTGGCATTACAATTTGTGTACACAATGATGTACATTTTTCAAGAACTTCATGTATAAATTCTTTGTAAAAGCGAAATAATCTATGATTAGAATAGAGCCAAAACTTTTCATGATCGCTTAGACGCATTGCATAAGCTTGAGTGCAATTTTGTCGTAATTGTGACCCAAACAATGAAAAATATTTGATAGAATCAAAAAAGAATTGGAGTTATTCATAATTCATATACAGAAACAGATTCAAAGGAATCAAACAACATTTTCAATTTATCTACAAATGTAAGGATTTTTTTATTTTTTTATTGGTCAAAATTAAACTGATTTTCCAAACATGACAATCACAAAAAGAATATCAGGAAATAAAAGACAATAATAAAACAAGTAATACATTTAATATAAAATAAAAAACAACATTCGGTGCCTGATTGAAAATATCTACAAATTTGATAAATATTGAAATGAAAATTATTTTGAATCTGTCAGAAAGATATGCGTTGCTAAACAGGTAAAAACAGAGAGAGACTGTTAAGACTTTAAGACTGTTCTCAAAAATAAATAAATAAATAAATAAATTGCTTTCTTGTTTAAAAACACGAAACATTTTTTTCAGAAACAGGCAGGCATGACGTGATTTGGATTCAAATAGTGATACAGTAAAACCTCTAAATAACGAACACCTAGGGAGCGCGGAAACTGTCCGCTATTCGGAGGTGTCCGCTATTGGGAAAACCTCAGAGATTCAAAAATTGCTAAGAAATGCTTAATGTTTCATTAATTGACTTTTATATGTCCTAAAACCTCTACTATATGATTAATCAGAAGTTAAAATTATTTTTAAGCAATAAAACTGAAATAAAATTGTGCATACCTTTATCCACTGTTTATTACATTCTTACGAAACAAATCTGTTACAAAAGTTTGCTTTTGCTTGCAATTACATGTAATTTGTTTTTCAATGTGCAGTTTTAACTCTGCCAGTAGTTTTAATCCTTCTCAATCATCTTTTTTTACAAAAAAATTGTGCAACTGCTCACTGTATTTTGCTGCTTCTTGGAAATTCTGAATATTTCAGGAAACATCTCCAGTTTTAGTATCTGTTTCATCATGACTAATAGAGTCAGTTTTTGTCGAAAATTCTGAAGGAATATAATCGCATACATCAAATGATTCTTCTTCAGTAGGTAATTCATCATCAATTTTAATGAAAATTTCGGCAGTTTCTCCACTTCTGATACATTTCATTAATTCACTTATTTCGCTTAATTCTTCATTTGTGTAGGAAATGTGTGTTTCATTTTCTTTTAATATAAAGCCTGCTTTTCTGAAACATTGTTGTACGCTTTCCGGTTTTATGTTTTTTACAGCTGAGGAAATCCAAATGATAGCATCGAGGGCATTAACTAATTTTAGGCCGTTCTCAAGTGTATTCATAGAATCTAACTTTGAAAGAATGTGAAGTAATAGAAGCTTTCTCTACCAGGCTTTAAAATTGTGTATTACGCTTTGATCAAGGGGTTGGCATACTGAAGTTGTGTTTTGGAGGGGGGGAACACAATTTCAACATTGCCGAATTTCAAATTTTTTGGATGAGAACTTGCATTGTTCAAAAACAAGAGAACTTTCCTTTGTTGCTTTTTCATCCTATTATCAAAGGAAGTTAACCATTCGATCATTAAAGGACTGGTCATGCACGCTTTCTTATTCGCTCTCCACACAATACCAAATTTATTAAATTGAATGTTCATTGGGAAACACCTGGGTTTCAGAGATTTTCCAATAATAAGAGGGATTTCAAATTCTCCTAACACATTGCAACATAATAAAATAGTGAGTCGCTCTTTTGACATTTTTCCACCGATAGTCATCCTTTTTAAAACGCAAAGTCTTATTCCGGAAAATTCTGAAAAAGAGTCCGGTTTCATCGGCATTAAAAATGTTTCTCACCTCATAACCTTCACAAATTGATTGCAGTCATTCATGCCAATCCTCCACTTCTTTAAGATCTACAGATTTTGCTTCTCCACATATTGTTTTGAAAGAGATATTGTGCCGAGATCGGAACTTTTTCAGCCATCCACTGGAAGCCTTAAAATCGTGTAATCCGAGTTCTTTAGCGACTTCTAAAGCCTTTTTCTGAATCAAAGGCCCACTGATAGGAATATTTTTTGAACGAAGTGAAGTAAACCAATTCAGAATTATACAATAAATTTCAATGGAATTAGTCTTCCTCAATTTCACATTTTTGGTGTTCTCGTTAGAGTTAGTATTCCACAAATTTCTTATTTCTGCTTTATTTCGTAAAATCTCTCCCACCTGTGTTTTACCTATTTTAAAACGTTCAGCAAGTATCCGTAAACTCAATTTCTCTTTCTCAGATACACTTACAATTTCAAATTTTTCTTTAAAAGTTAATCGTTTTCTTTTTGAGGCCATTCTCGAAACATTAATCACAAACAAGAATCAAACAGTAATCGAAATTGCGAAATAGTTCTTTTTCCCCTGCTCTCGTTGCATTCTTGACGCCTTTAATTCTCGCACCCAAAAAATAAGTACCCAATATTCCAATTAAAAAAAAATAGAGTAACTCTTTTCTTTGTTTTATAAAAGAGTAAAATAAATAAATAAAATCGTATGTTATGTTTTCAGTGATTATTTTTCTTTTGCTCAGATTATATGACGCCATGTGACGTCTCTGATTTCTCTCTTCTATGTGCAATGATGCAATCCAGTTAATTACTTTTTGAAATTTACGTTATTTTGAAATAAACGAGCCCTACTAAAATAAAAGGATACTCCTTTTTTTGTTTTTCTTTGTTTCTTGACACTGTTTAACATTATCTGAGAAAATGTTTGAGCTTGTGTAAAATGAAACAAAATACTAGTCAGCATATTATCTATTCTGAAGTTTCATGCCAATTTAATCTTACGCGCATTTAAAATGAAAGAGAAAATGATGTATGTATTATGGAATTCTAGAGATCAAGAAATTTGTACTTCTAGACATTAATCAGCAGGAAATCCCAAATCTTTCAAGGAGGGACTTTTTTTTTTTTTTTTTTTTTTTGGAGGGAAGGAGGTGGGGGAGATTTTCCACAGCCCACCCCGTACATTTAACTGTGATCACAAAATTTGTGACACATTGCTCTGATAAATTTAGAGGCTTTTTACTTTCTTTTTTTCATTTTCTTTCTCGTTAAAAATAATTTTTCATCCTGTATCGCCAAAATTACTGTCCGCTATTCGGAATGTCCGTTATTTAGAGGTTAACATAAAAAAATGTAGGTTTTGGGAGTGGGGATTGGAAAACTGTCCATTAAATAGAGGTGTCCGTTATGGAGGTTTTACTGTATTATATATATATATCTACTATATATATAAAACACAAACGGAAATTTCGTTCCGTTCCTTCATAACTCGAGTTCTGCTGAATGGAATTTGATGGAACTTACACTGTTGGATAGATAATTTTTCAGGGAAGGTTTTAGTATATAAGATATAACGCATAGTTCTACGTAAATTAGTTATAGAATTATGATGGAAAGTTCTGTTATTTGGACGATAAGGTCACCATAGGTCATTTTTTTTTTGTGACCGTTATCGTTGCCGAAAGAATTGAAACGGCTATATCAGAAAATAATGCAAAAACATAGAAAAATAAAAGAAAAGTTCTGTTATTAATTTTATTTAAAGTCCCCCTCCCCGCAAAAAAAAAGAAAAAAAAAGAAAAAACAACTGTTTTAATGAGGCATAATATTTAATTTAAACCCCAAAGGAATGTTTGTAATGTTTAAAAATATTTGCAATGCATGAGATTGCAATTCAGATTAAGTCAATATTTGGCGATATATCGTTTGCGTCAGGTTAACAAAAATGCATCTGATAATTTGATTTAATAAAATATGAGTAATTTTTTTTTCCTTTTTTCTTTCTGTTAATTTTTTTTATATAACTCACCTATCATGTGTCTTATAGAAGGAACTAGCAGATGTAATTGTAAAAATGATTGCATTGATCAGTTACATTTTATTTGTTTATTTACGGTTTTGATTTTACTTTTGTCGCCAAGCAATGTGATTTTAAGCCAAAAATGCATAAGCGTGACATCAGCATGAGCGATATTAGCAATAATAGAGTTTTTTCATGTATACAAGATCCTTTTTGGAGTAAATTTTTATATTCAAATGCAAATTATATAAATAGCAGTTATTGTTATGAATATGGGATCAAATATTTAAATTTTAGAGTCTGTCTGCTACTCAAACACATATTGTAAAATAATTAAATTTTAGACACTTAAAAATTTACTACGGTAACATGCCGGTTTGTTTTCACCAAACATATTATTTTTATAGCCTCGAACTCAGATCAGCGAATATTGTCTATTCTTTTATTTTTATTTTATTATTTTTTTAATAGATCGCCAATTTCACTTATTGAAATATTCACTGTTTCAAAAGTTAGGAACCAAAGAATATTCTTAAGGAGATGTGTGCATTTATGCGTTATTGCTATCACAAAAGTCTACATTTTGCAATAAAAATTGTTTGCTGAAATAAATTTTCGATGCTCTTTTTGATTCGTCATTTCTTTTTAGTTTTTTCTGCATATCTTCCCTTCTTTCAGGAAGGTTTTTAAAAGACATTTGACTAATTGTTAAAAAAAAAAAATTGCTTTAAAAAATGATTGACATTGAAATGCGTGCACGTCTAAATGATTCACTACGCAATGGAAGAAATTATGTCTCCAGAGCAATTAAAGAAATTTACAAATACTATTTGCATAAGTGCCGTTGCTAGGAATATTTATATGTACCCGGATCGATATATAAAAGCAGCTATGTGTTAAAAAATCATACTGCTTATAAACTTATATATTACTTATAAAGTTATTCGTACACATGCACAAAAAAACAAACACACATACACACACACGCAATAATAAAAAAAAAAAAGATGAGGAATGATTACAGCTACGTTTTTGCTAGATTAAGATTAACAGACCAACTTGAACAAACAGTTTTTAAAATAAATACAATTCAGAAAATTCAATTAAATTTTGCACATTTAGTTAATGAAAAGTATTGTGAAAATTTTTTTTTCTTATTTTCGAAAAATAAAGTAGAATAAATTATGAAGTAATTTGTGCGTATAGATATTACTCTATACGATGATAATAACATTAACAACTTTATTTTATGTGGATCGCAGCTTCTTTGTGCAATGCTTAATTTGGCCGCCGGTGTTAAATGAGTTTGACATGACAAGTGTCTAGCCAAAGAATATAGAATACATGTTCTACTTCTTTGGTCTAGCGCTCAGACTTTTTCAATTTTGATCCCTGATACCTGATCCTGTGGGATCAGCGCTCTGTCGTACGAAAAAGACGCTACTAACAAATATTTAAACAATTAAACATTTATCCAATCGACCGCTAGGGGGTTTGATGCATTTTAAATAGTAATTGTGAAATTTGTTTAAAATACATAAACTTGAACTTGAACTTGTGATAGGTTTAATGGGCTTCCAAGTTGCGAAGCAACTGCACACCCTGGCTTTGAGTAGGTGTATATCAAATCCTGAGAGAGCCATATGAAATGTCTAGCCGTAGTCAAATTGACTACATAAAAAAGGATAGAGTTAAGTATATTTATAAAATAATGAAAATTTACTAGTTAAAGTATAAAAGTAAAAATAGTTCATAGTTAAAAAATAATAATAATAATAATAATAATAATGCCTGACGAGGTAAAGTTAAGATGTTAGGAGAAGTTTAGGAGATAAGTCAATTTAATTTTATTTAATAAAATAAACATATAATAATATATATTTTTTTAAATAAAGAAAAAAAAAGTATTATAGCTCGGAAGGACTATTCACCAAGAATAGTGGAGTACCTTGGTTTTTTCCGGTTGGATGGAGTGCAAGCATCGTAGTCAGGTAGCTCATAGATTAGTTCATTTGGGATGCGATTAATGTCATTGTAGAATTTTTTGAACATTGTGAAATTTGTTTAAAAAGAATAATAACTCTGTAGTTTTTACTTAAAACATGTTTTACTATATTTATTCCGCATGGAGATGATTTCTTTGAAAGTAATTGTAATTGAAAGCGAAATTCCGAAAGAGATAGTGCATACCATCTCTGTTTAAAACTACTGCTTAACTCTACTGTTTAATTTTCGTCGTCTTTTATTAAGACGTGCGTCACGCGTGCATTACTGCTAATAAGGATAAAAAAACTTTTTTTTTTTTTTTTTTTTTTTTTTTAATAATTTTACTAAGAACGTTCAAAATTTAAGCATTTTTTAGTAGATACAAATAAATATTTGTATTTCTTAGACATAAGTGCTTGCTTGAATTATTTTAACAATTAGAAAACAAAAGAAAACTTAGGTATTTCAGCATTAAGAAAGCAATACAGAGATTTATGTATTACTGATAAGATACAAAGGCGCATTTACTACAAAGATGCATTTTAAAAATTTACAATAAATGTTTTCCTTGTTACCAAATTTTAAAACTAATAATTTTAATAATTTTTACTGTTCTGAAATTATGGATTGTTTCCTCTACACTTAGTTCGTTTTGAAACACTTACTACTCTTTCATTTAAAACCAATCTATATTATAAATTACAAATTTGTCCACCTGTGTCCGTGAGTAATGCCATTTCGACATTGGCAACACTTGACGATTAAATTTCCTTCTCACTGCATTTATTTTAACTTCTAAACATCGCACATTTTCGTTTTTTTCGCCGTCAAATAGGAAAACAAATGCAATTTGTTTGAAATTTCGGATGCAATTTGCTTGAAAACTCTAACACAATTTATTGATGTTTGTTATAGTTTAAAAAATAAATGTCAAACCTGATATATATATATATATATATATATATATATTTATCTGATATCTCTGTCGTGTGCTTACAAAATATTAAATATTGTAAATGTTTAATTAGATAATATTAAAATGTATGAACGAAATCAACTGATTCTATGTCTTTTTATAAATCATCTCATTTCACATAATTCGTATTTACACACTTTTAAATTTTTACTCTGTTTTGTATTAAAAAAAAAAAAAAAAAAAAAAAAAAAAGTAGGTGTAGGGCTTAAATAATAAAAATCCTGAAACCGATCTTTTCGCGGCCCTGTTGTCTTGGTATCCGGTTGGTCAACTTCATTTTAGGCGAAATTCGCCCCTTTCCTTTCTTGTCAATTTCCTGCTATTCAATGGGGAAATCATTTCCCTACTTACGAGTAACTTGTACTTCCTATAAGTTTTCAAACATTTTAAAGCAGCAACCTTACTGAGACTTTCTTATCGAATCTACACAATGGCGAAAATGGATTGGAAATTTCAGGAACGCCCATTAGTGACGCGATTTTGGAAAATTCCCTCGTTTCACGCAATTTGGCGAAAAAAGCTTGGCGATAAAGGTATTTTGAGATGAGATGTAATCTCAAATGTGGCATCAAGCTTAGCGTTGTTTGCAAAACTAGTTGCTTGTATTATTTATCTGGCTCCTCTGTTTATGTTTATATGTAGGAAATGGGGCCTCCGTGGCTGAGTGGTTAAGACACCATTCCGCTAATCGCTTGTGAGCGTAGAAGTCAGGTCGGCGGGTTCGACTCCCGCCAGCTCCATTGCACACACTTTGTGGAGCTCCTGGATGTAACTCTCTGGTGTTGTAAATTTCCTTATGGCTATCTCGTCCCTGTATATTGACGATGACTTATAAGCGGGCACTTGATGTCAAGCACACAAGTCAGATGTATGTTCTCAATAAACAAATAAACAAATAAACATTTAGGAAATGAAATGTAACAATTTGATAAAAGTAAGTTTTAAGATATTTATTATTTATCACTGTAGTATATATATGTATATATATTTAGCTTATTATAATTAATATTGTTACCGAACTTTAACATCGATCAAAATAGTCGTACCAAATATATAAATAAAATTGCTAATCGCGTTTGTTTATACTAGAATTTATACGTTCAGAGAGTTTCTTTCTTTTATTCTACTTATTACCAAGATTGCAATTTTAACAAAAATATTTTTCTCTGTATAAATTCATTTATAACTTTTAAAAAGTTCAAAGGCTGCATTTTCTTTCACACACACAAAATAATAATAATAATTATACTACCATGAACTGCGAAAAATGTAAATCTTTTTTTAAGTGATTTATCTAGAAAATAATTTGCATGATTAATTTTATAGTATTCCCGTGTCACTCTTAAAATAAGCTTGGGTTATATTTTTAATAAACTCTGTATTTCATATATTTTTCTGCATTCTTTTAAAATATGGATTATTTTTTTCAGTGACAGCTCCTGCTCACTACTATTAACAACACCAGCACATTAATTGAATGAGTATTGTCTGTGCTGTATGATTTGTTATGCTCATCATATCATTGACAATACTTGCTCAGTTACACTTAATTCTGTATGGATATGGTTGTGAAAATGTAACAGTTGGAATTTTCTGCAAAGCTTGGAATGGGAGTTATTGAATCAACATTCTACTTCAGCGTTAATTCAAGGTATAATTTTTGTTTCATGACATTATTGATTAAGTAATACCAGTTTTTGTCCAGCTTTCTAAATATCCCTGCAGTTATTTATTTTTAGAGTACTTCATTTTTCAATAAAATTATATCTCTTTATAAGCTTTCAATTTATAAAAGAATAAATTAACATCCTTTCTATTTAGGGCTAACCATGAGTTAGCCCTAAATACTTGTGCAGATTACTTTTTAATGTATATTTGGTTGATTTTATTTACTTATATATCTTAATAAAAATTCCTACAAATTTTGTAAATAATTATTTATAATTTTTTATTACAGAATAATACACAATTATTCATATTTAGAAATAAGAATTAAAATTAGACTGAATATATATATAAAAAATAATATTTCATGAAATTAGATTATTAGAGATTGTGTATTATAAATTGTTTAAAAATATTAAACAGCCATTGAATAATACTTAAAAAATCAATGTAGGCGACCAATAATTAAGAAAAAATACCTGTTTCCAGAATTACTGTGATATAGAATTTCGTTTAAATAAACAATAACTGTGTTTATTGTTGCTTTATTTATAAATAGGAATAGCTGTTTACTGTGAAGTGCATACTAAGATATTTTTAAACAGTTAAATTTTGATGATATCTTTTGCCTATCGTTTAAAAAAAAAAAAAAAAAAAAAAAAAAAAAAAAAAAATACAGACATTGCATTTAGATTTCTGGTGTTTTTTTTTTTTTTTTTTTTTTCATTGAGGACTTTTAGTATGCTTCTAAATAGGATTGTATACAGGGAGGATAAATATTCATATTTAAAGAGTAAATTTCTTATGTCAATGATTTATAAAACTGTTCCATAAAAATATTAATATGATCATTATAAGAAATTGCAATATTTATTTTTTACAGAATAATTTTAGTTTTCTCTTTTCTTATAATTGAAAAGATATTTTTAAAACATGATAATTGCTTAATTAAAAAAAAAGTGCTGAATTAAAAAGTAATGAAGATTAAAGTGTAACTCTTAAAGTATTAGCAAAAACTTCCAAGTGTTTTATTAAATATTGTTAATTGTTATTTTGACAAACCCTTCAGAATGTTGCACTAATTTTACCATTTAACAAATGCTTTTGACCATTGATGATCAAAACATATTTTCCATCCAGATTGTTAAAACCATGCTTAAAACTAAAGCTAATACAGCTCTGTTTCCGGGGGGGGGGGGGGGGGCAGAGCCATCCTGATGAAAAATAATAATAAACTAGAACTAAATATAATAATCAATGTTTACATCTATCTACATTCTGTCTAACATTAACATTTTATTCAAAAGTAAAAAAAGAGAAGCTCACGCGGTGTTAAAATAATAATTTTAAAAAAAGTTAAAGTTGCAACAGCTTTTGCAAAAATATTATTTTCCATCATCAGTATTTGATAATACATTTGTGAGAAAAAAAAAAAAAGGAACAGCTTTGGAATTCACCCAAGGTTCGCCATCTTGTATTTTAAATAAAAACATATTTGTTTTGCTTCTCATTTCCAAAATAATTTTCATTCATATTTACTTATTATAAACACGTTATTAAATTTTATTGACTAATTTATTTATATTTAATAATAAAAGTTAAAAAATGTTTTAATTTTACACACACATTTATTTTTTTATGAAACACACATATTTATTTTTTTATAAAACATATATAATTTTTATTATAAATACATACAAGTTTTTTGTATTATTATAAACATGTTTTTAATTTTATTGACTAATTTTATTTATATTTAATAATAAAAGTTAAAATGTTTTGATTTAAAAAACACGATGGCTGACTGCGGGCAAATCCCAAAGCTTAGTCAAAAAAAAAAAAAAAAAAAAAAATATGTACATAAAGAAGCAGTATAAATATTGAATTAAATTTCTAATGTGTAAATCTGTAGATCAGATGCCTTAAATGTCAGCTCTTCAAGTCACATTTTTTTAAAACTTATTGTGTTTAACATTAGACATTTTCGTTTAAACCCAGTCCTTTTTCTCATGTAACTTGTATTACTTTTAATTTGTTAGGCCTTATATTTATTCTGTACTAAAATTTGGGGAGAAAATTTGACAAAGCCTCCTTATAATATAAAATTTGAACAGGTTTCAATAATTAGATCTGAAGTCACTGTCGAAACTAGAGGGAGACGAAGGGGATGCAAAATTAAGATTTGGTTTGCCATTTGATACAATATATATATATATATGGTGTGGGATCTGTTATCTGACGTTCTCGTATCCAGAACGCTCTGAAAACCGAAATGCAATATAATAACCAAAGCTCAATTTGTCAAAAACGTTTCAGAAACGTTAAAAAAAATTGCAAAATTCGTCCGTCAAACTTATGAATAAACACCCGCGTAGTGGGGAACCCAGTAAGTCATGGGGGAAAATATCGCCGTCAGTCGGTAAAACTCGAAATTTGGCAGCCAGTCACAGGCAAAAAATGTAAAATTCGTCGATCGGTCACAGTAAAAACTATAAAATTTGTCCACTGATAGAAGGAAAATATTGCGAAATTTGTCAATCAATTGTGGGGAAAAAGTTGCGAATT
This sequence comes from Maratus michaelseni, assembly GCA_963931845.1. Taxonomy (NCBI): domain Eukaryota; kingdom Metazoa; phylum Arthropoda; class Arachnida; order Araneae; family Salticidae; genus Maratus; species Maratus michaelseni. The sequence continues at coordinate 22,224,469 of OZ007594.1, forward strand.
CATCAGTCAAATGTTGCTGAGTTGGCAAAATGACTGGGTGTTTTGCATTGTACTGGAGAGGTGAATTTCGCAGCCTACCTCCCACCCTTAGCAAACCGTCACTATCAATAAAAGGACAAAGTGAGAAAAGAGAACTTCTTTTTGGAAACTGATCTATTTGATCGAATACAACTAATTTCATCAGCGAAATATAGCTGCTGAACATAAGAAATAATCAAATTACCTGAATGTCTTCTTTCGATTGTTGATAATGGAAGAAATTTACCTTTATTCAAAGGACTAGTGTTCATTTTGCCAACTTTCTGTTTGCAATTTTTCACAAACCTAATACAAAAAGCTAAAACATCAATAATTTTGGTAAAAGAAGAATAAATTTCAAAATATAATTCAAACAGAGAATTATTTACAGTTATTGGAAAACAAAATTTAGAGTTCTTTTTCTCTTTATTTACAGTGTCTAAATCAGTCTTAATCTGAGGTTGAGGCCAATGTTCTTGATTCAAAGAAAGCCAATTTGGGCCATCCCACCAAAGGGAACAATTAGGAAGATCCCTGGGAGATAACCCTCTAGACGCAATGTCAGCAGGATTTTCCCTTCCTGGAACCAACAGTCAGATGGAACTGAATCTAGAATTTCAGAAGTTCTATTGGCCACATAAGGCTTCCAACACCTAGGATGAGATGACAGCCATGAAAGTACTACCTGGGAGTCAGTCCATGCGTAGAACTTAATAACGAACGTATTCAAAATAGTCACAAGTGTAGAATATAGTCTGGAAAGTAGTAAAGCACCATTGAGCTCAAGCCTAGGAATAGAAACTGGTTTAAGTGGCGCTACCTTGCTTTTTGCAACTAATAGGGTCACCTTTGACTTTATTTCACCAGGTTGTACTACATATATCACTGCAGCATATGCCGATTCTGAAGCATCGCTAAATCCATGCAATATGATCTCTTTACTGGAAACTTGGATCCATCGGGGAATTCGAATTGAACAAACTTGTTCAAATTCCCTTTGGAATTTTTTCCAATTTGTTTGGAAAATTTCAGGAAGCGCAGTATCCCAATCTAACTTCATTAACCACAATTGTTGGTAAAACATTTTTATAGAGACAGTGCATGGTGCCAAAAATCCTAACGGATCAAATAATTTGGCAGATTGTGAAAGAAATTTTCTTTTAGTTATGTTATCATCAAATTGTAAATTAACGTTAAAGATAAAAATATCATCTGAAGAATCCCAGCTAAGCCCTAAGGCTTTGGAACAATCATCAGGATGGATTTCTAAATTTGTAGACTCAAGAGAATTTGAAGATAAATGAGTTAATACATCAGAAGAATTAGATCTCCACTTTCGCAAATGAAAACCTCTATTTTCTAAAGCCAGTGAAAGCTTTTCAATCACTCTAATAGCTTCTTCACTTGAGATTGAATCTGACATACAATCATCAACATAGAAGCTCTCTTGAATTATTGCAGCTATTGCAGGATCGTTTTTCTCTATGTCCTTTGCAACTTGATATAAGCAGCAAGTAGCCAAGAATGGAGCTGAAGATGTCCCATAAGTAATAGTTCGCAGCCAATATTCCTTTAAAGCTGAGTATGCTGATTCTCGCCAAACAATACGTTGTAAATCTTGATCTTCTGGAGCAATCAAAACTTGTCTATACATCTGCTGAATATCAGCAGTAAAAGCAACAGGATTTGTTCGAAATCTTATCAGAATAGTAAAAAGATTTGGTTGTGGAATTTGTCCAACCGCCAAAACAGAATTTAAAGAATTACCATTAGATGGTTTGCATGAACCATCAAACACCACACGTAACTTTGTTGAAATAGAGTCACTTTTTATAACAGAATGATGCGGAAGGTAATATACTTTGTTGCTTGTAGAATTTGAATTTTTGTTCACAAGTGTCATATGACCAAGATCTTCATATTGCTTCATAAAATTTCTGTACTCATTTTCAAAATTTTTATCAAACTGAAATTTTCTCACAATAGCAAACAAACGTGAGACTGCCATGGATTTAGAATCTCCTAATGACATCACATCTTTATAAATTGGTAACTTAACTTCAAATCTATTCTCTGGAGTTACCTTGTAAGTTGAGCAAAAATGTTGTTCACAAAAATTTTCTTCATCAGACAACTGTGGAATTTTAATGTTTATTTCTTCAGTTTGCCAAAATTTTTGCAATAATAGATCAACATTTAATTCACTTGCAACACTAAGAAAATGAGATTTGATACTAGAAGAATATTTACATTTAGGTTCCAATTTTCCAGCTACCACCCAACCAAACATAGTATTTTGGGCAATTGGCTCATTCTCAGTACTCACAATTCTACCATATCTTAAAATAGTAAAGAAACAGTCAGATCCCAAAATAACATCACATTCTTGCGGTTTCATGAAATCTTCATCTGCTAAGGTAATACTTTTAAGATACTCCATTTTTTTCGTATCAAGTAATTCAGCTGGTAACTGAGATGTTACTTTAGGCAGTATATAAGCCTGAACCTTTAAGGACTCATTAGAAAGCCTAGACCCAACTGTAAGAATCACTGAACCTCGAGTTTGTCCAGCTGATACTCCGGCAATTCCATTTAGAACAATTCTGTCATTTTTTCTTTTTAACCCTAAAGTTCTTATAACATTTTCACTTACAAAGGTACATTCTGAACCAGAATCCAGCAAAGCTCTGAAAGAATAGGCTTTATTTTCATTATTATATAACAGAACTCTAGCAGTAGGAAGAAACGAAACACATTTGGAATTATTGAAAGAAGCACTAGAATTAATTTGTAATTCATGAGATGTTGACTCGTGTACAACTTCCCTACTTGAAAGATGGTTTTTATTCTCAGATGAATGAGGAAATAATTTAGTTTCAGTCTGAATAGTGCAAGCATTATTACCCTTACTCTCTTCATGTAAGAGTGTATTGTGTTTACTTTCACATTTAAAACATTTTAAATGAGAATTGGGACATTCCTTAACTTTATGAGAATTTAAACACAAAAAACAACAGTTATTACGTTTAACAAAGTTTTTTCGGGCAAAAACATCCATAGATTTAAATTTTACACATTTGTACAATGGATGCATTCCTTGACACTTTAAGCACACCTTTGATTGTTTATTATTTGAAGTGTACTTGGAACCAACAAAATTTGAGCTTTTGGAATGTTTAATATCACTTTCATTGTTAGAGATGAGCTCTAAATAAGAACATCTTACACTTAAAAAATCAAAAGATTCTTTCAAAGTGGGAAATTCATTTTCTGTACTTTCAATGGACCAAAGTCTTCGACTTTCAGGATCAAGTTTTTGGAATAACAAATATATTAACCATGGATCTCTATTTGTAGCTTTATCACCAACAGCTTTCAAACCCCTAATAACTTCATCACTAGTATTAAGCAAATTTCTTATATTTATGCTATTAGGTTGAAGAACTGATTTCTGGTCTAAAAATAATTTAATCAAAGAATTGACAATCTGTTTCTTTTTATCATACCGGTCTAACAATTTTTCCCAAGCTTCTTGGTACGATTCATTAGAAAGGGAAATGTGCTTAATTAATGAAGCTGGTTCTTCAGAAAGTAAACCTTTAAGGTACTGGAATTTCTGAATACCACTCAAAGCTACTTGGGAATGGACAGTGGAAACAAACATATCCTTAAAATTTGTCCATTCGGAAAATTTTCCAGAAAATACTGGAATATTTAATTTGGGTAATCTAATATTACATTGATTTGGAACAACAACAGAAGGACCTTGCACAGGTTTTTGTGTTACAGTATTAATAACTTCTGAAGAATTCAAAGAATCTAGTTTGTTTTGATATTTAGTTTTTAACTGAAAATACCTTTCTTCAAATTCTGATAATTCAGAATCATCATCATTCAAATTAGAATCTAATCTTAAGAACTCTTTAAGTAAATCATCTAATCTTTGTAATCTAATCAAAATTTCATTCTTTGTATTCACATTATCAAAACTATTCTCTAATCTAGTTACAGAGCCTTTAACTCTACCTCTCTCAATTTTAATTTGAACAGCTTTCTTTTCATAATCTTCCATTTTATACAATAACTTATAAGCAGAAGGATTTTCAAAATAAAATTAACTTCAAAACAAAACTAATAAAAATTACTTCAAAATCAAAAGTAATCAAAATTGCTTCAAAACAATAATAATCAAATTAAGTTCAAAACCAGAACTAAATTAAATTCAAAAACAGAACTACTATACAATATTCAATCACTTAAGAATACTGTTTCATACAAGCAATAGTGGAATGTTCTGTTCTACAATCTGCATAAACTTAAAAATAATCTTCAAATTCTTCAATGCAATATAATAATTCACTATAATAATTAAATATTCAAATTTTTCAATTAAATAAATCATAATATTCTTGAGAACAATAAATAAAAAATCATAATGTTCTTCAGAACAATTTTCTTTTCAAGAAAATCCAAGCAATATAATTCTAGAATACTTTCTTATTCTATCATTTTCAATAAACCAAAACTTAATTGTTCTCATATTGCAAAATAATATATGCTGAATACACTTTCATATTTAACTGTATTTGCAAACCAAATTTCAGCATCAAAGAACAGTATAAACAAAGGTACTCACATCATAGATCATATCTCGCCATAGTGCCTCCAAAATTTTCTTATGTAGATTTTTTATAGAAAAGATTCTTTCTTGGTTCTCTTCTTTATTGTCACAAACACATAAAAAAACATGAACTTGACAAAACACAAAAAAACTTCACAGTTGGCATCCACGAACATATACAATGGAACTTCTGGTTTCACATTCTATTAACTAATGCAAAAATATTCTTAGAAATAAACCTATTTCAAATTACTTTCATCTAACATGAAAGACTTAAATTAAATTATAAATTATTAAGTTCCCAGCCAACATAATACTGGGGAAATACAGTACAATAGAATAAAACAAGGACAATCCATGACCTGCCAGTACCTTCCACCATCCAACTCAGAACTGACTGATGTGAGAATTCTGAATCAAAATTGTTCTTAGAATTACATAGTGGCGCCATCTGTTATCAAACAGAGCAACTATTAACTGTACTGAACAAATGTTGAAAAAAAATCTTTTAACAACTGCAATGAGTTGCAGGAAAATTATCATGAAATTCTTTGATCTGTCACAGAAAAAAATCCCAAATTTGTGCGTGTATCGAAGGCAAAAGCTAAAAAATATATGAAAGTCGGGTAAAAACGTCTTGCAACTAAAATATTTAAAAGAAAAACTGAGTCAAGTGCATTAAAATTGACGAATAGATAAAAAGTTCCATTTACAATACATAAGATCAAATGAAGAAACAAGAACGAAAAATCATGCATCAAGCATAGATTATGTAACACTTTCCAACGCTTCCAAAATAATTTTACGAATCATTACCGTTTAATAAGCTGAATAATAACATCTAAGTAAACAACATGAAAAACGCATAACATATTTTAAAACGTAATTTCAGGAATTTCCAACATATTCAATATTCGGAAAAATATCCGAATACTTTTATTCAGCCTTGTATATGATCTATAGATTTGTATATATACTACATAGGTTGCTAAATTTTAGTGTAGTTAGGAAACGTGTAGCACAGTTTAAAATTCTTCTTCTGGAGTTTCTGTCAATAAACGGAAATGTGTTCGTGAACTTTTGTGCTGCCTGTATATGATCTAGAGAATTTATACACACCAAGTAATAGACAAAAAGTGAGTTAAATTTAAAATCTCGTTCAGCAACTTAAAACGCACTTCCAGGAATTATTGTTAACAGACAGTAGAGAATTCTTTTGTATGTCCCTGTAAATGAACGATGACTGCTAAACACACAATATTCTGCAGTAAGCCTCTTGTAATTTATATATAGCACCTTAGTGATATATATAAATTTCAATGCGTTTAAAATTGTGAAACATTATTTAATTAAACCGCAAACGATTTTTCTTCATAGATGTAATGTAACGGAATTCTTTTGACTGCCCGTGTAAAGTAACTATAAGTGCTATGCACACCCTATTCAATATTAAGCTTCTTATACTGCACCTTAGTGATATATATCAATTACAATGTGTTTGAAATTGTGTAACATCATTAAAATAAACCGCAAATGATTTTTCCCCATAGACCGTAATGTAACGGAATTCCTTTGAGTGTCCCTGCAAAAAACTATAAGTGCTACACACTTCAGTTGAAATAGGGAACATGCTATAGATAACGGCAATAACATATAAAATTTTCAGGGCAATCCGAGCATATTTACGGGAGTTAGAGAACGGACAGACAGCAGAAAAACCGAAGTCATAAACACTTTTCAACTAGGTTGGAAAGTGTTAAAAAGAAGCCATTCTCTGCTTTTCCATTCTTCCAATCCAAACGTACCATGCCTATGTCTCCAATTGCAGAACATCCCTTCCTGTGTAGGAAGGTATTTCAAGATTTATTCGCTAACTAGTAACATTTTTTAATATGTAGATTATACCCCATTTCAAAATCTGAATTCGAAAAGTCAACACAATTTCCAGTGGAACAGTGCCTTTAACATCTCTCTGCGGCAATTTGGTGATTAACAAGAACGAAAAATCATGCGTCAAGCATAGATTATATAGCACTTTCCAACGCTTCCAAAATAATTTTACAAATCATACCGTTTAATAAGCTAAAAGCTAACATCTAAGTAAACAATTTAGAAAACGCATAACATATTTAAAAACATAATTTCAGGAATTTCCAACATATACAATATTCGGAAAAATATCCGAATACTTTTATTCAGCCCTGTATAGGATCTATAGATTTGTATATATACTACATAGGATGATAATTTTAGTTCAGTTAGGAAACGCGTAGCACAGTTTAAAATTCTCCGTCTGGAGTTTGTCAATAAACAGAAATGTGTTCGCGAACTTTTGTGCTGCCCTGTATAGGATCTACAGAATTTATACACACCACGTAATAGACAAAAAGCAAGTTAAAATTAAAATCGCGTTCAATAACTTAAAACGCACTTCCAGGAATTATTGTTAACAGACAGTAGAGAATTCTTTTGCGTGTCCCTGTAAATGAACGATGACTGCTATACACACAATATTCCATAGTAAGTCTCTTGTAATACACCTGAGTGATCTATATAAATTTCAATGCGTTTAAAATAGTGAAACATTATTTAAATAAACCGCAGACGATTTTTCTCCATAGACGTAATGTAACGGAATTATTTTTACTGTCCCTGTAAAGTAACTATAAGTGCTATGCACACCCTGTTCCATATTAAGCTTCTTCTAGTGCACCTTAGTAATATATATAAATTACAATGCGTTTAAAATAGTGAAACATTATTTAAATAAACCGCAAATGATTTTTCCCCATACACCGCAATGTAACGGAATTCTTTTGAGTGTCCCTGTAAAAAAACTATAAGTGCTACACACTTCCGTTGAAATAGGGAACATGCTATAGATAACGACAATAACATATAAAAATTGCAGAGCAATCCGAGCATATTTACGGGAGTTAGAGCACGGACAGACGGCAGACGGCAGACGGCCAGACGGCAGACGGCCAGACAAACCGAAGACATAAGCACTTTTCAACTATGTTGGAAAGTGCTAAAAAGCATGAGGATGTTCTCTCTCTCTCTCTTTAACTACTTTAAAAAAGAAAGAAGAAAATAAAATACCTCTTTGACATGGCCAACCCAAATTGGTAAAAAACAAAACTAGAGTCCAGTCCGAGAATTATGTAAGGAAATTGGTTAGAGTCTGTATATACCTCTACTAAAACATAATACTCCCACCCTTCCCCTCTCCTCAAAAAAGTGCAATCCTGGGTGCACCAATGTGTATGTTATGCGAGCTTTTTAAAAAGGCAATTCCGTTATGAGAAGTAGTGTTGTCAATTTAGCAGAATTTTTTTTATTTAAAATATCTACCAGAATTTCTTCACTTTATTTATTCACAGAATGTCTGTCATTAAATAAAGCAAACATTACTATTCGAAATTTCTGGTACATGAAAAAAAAATCAGCTAAATTGGCAACATTGGTGGGAATGGGAGAGGTGGATTAACTAGTTTGGAAGAGAAAAATCTCACAAAACTTCTTGCACGTGGCCTCACTTTTGCTAAGGATGGCTCTGGTTGTCCCCTTATATTTTAATTACACTTTACACATATTGACAAAAAATTCTCTTTGTTTAAAAATGATTACTGTGCAGGAAGCATTAATTGGAATTCGTGTTATGTGTACCTTAAAAAAATTGTGATATACATAATTTAGGGCCCAGTTTATAGTCGGTTGATTGTATTGGCTCTTATACTTACTTTATAGTTAAATTTAGAGGACATCGATAAAAAACTACCAGTCCCTTTTTAATGAATATGTATACACGTGTAAAATTTGTGTAGGTTCCATTAATTAGAGCTCAGGTTAGAGCTGTTTTAATGTATTGAGCCCTTATATTGTAATAGACCGGGAGGCGGCAGCACAGACAACCACCTCATCGAGTTCACGGCTGAAATTCCAGAATTAGTTAAAACTCGATTCGCATATTAAAATGCAATCGGTCTGCCAAGTCACATCTTGGTGGAAAACACCTTAAAATCTGATTTTAGCGGCTGACTCGTAGGTTTACCATTGTGTTTTCCTGCACCCAGTTATCCATGTTTAAATACTTTTGTGTGCAGGAAAACACAATGGTAAACCTACGAGTCAACCACTATAATCTGGTTTTCACGTGTTTTCCACCAAGATATGACTTGGCAGACCGATTGCGTTTTAATATGCGAATCGAGTTTTAACTAATTCTGGAATTTCAGCCGTGAACTCGATGAGGTGGTTGTCTGCGCTGTCGCCTCCCAGTCTATAACTAGCTTACCCGGCCAGCGTTGCCCATGTCAACAACCTTAATTGTATCTGAAATCAGTGTTGAATAATTTTTTACTTTTAAACAAATCTAATGTTGGGGGCCCCTCTACCTTAGCCAGCATACACTGGGCATGCCATGCACACTCACATATGTTACTGTAAGTCGAGTCGAAAAAGCTATACCCCGCCATGATCCAGCCCACAGAACAAGAGATAGGAAAGCACCCCCTGGTGGTCAAAATCCAAACTAAAATCAGTAAGCTCTATCGATGTCGAGTGGAAAGAGTCATATCCTGTCGTGATTCAGCCCATAGAAACAGAGATAGCAAAGCGCCCCTTGTGGTGAGTGCAAGTTTATGTAGAATAAATACGATATTTAATAAAAAGTCATTCCACATCCCCCCTTATCTCGACATTCTCGCAAAAGTATTACTAATATACAGATGTTTCTTAATTACATCTAATGTTCCAATCTGATAGCGGGCGAAGCTCGCTTTTCCCTATCATAATACCTGGCTGGCACTCTAATAGAAAAACTTTAATTACCTATAATGCAGTTTAAACATCTTAGCTCAGGTTCTTCGATTATCATTAGGCTTTTAATTTATTTATTATTTTAATCTGGGGATAGAGTCGCCTTTATGTCTGACATTGAAATTACATGTTTAAAAGACTGTACGAAAACGATGGGATTAATTAAAAATTTTGTGATTTTCCATTCAGTTCTTTTTCTTTTACTAATCTTTTCTCTCCACTTTCCCATATATTACTCTCTTAAAACGAAAGAGTGGGGTTTGCTTCTCAGAAAAGAGCTCTAATTTATTGGATGGTGAATGAGTTGATTTTTAAATGTTTCACTCATCATGATTTGAATTTTTATTTTCCTAATGCACTCCAGAAGGGCGAATACTAAACAACTCATCTCGATAAAAAAGCACTCATTGGCGAGCGGAAATCCAGTAAGCTGACGCAATTGACGTGACCTCACTGTCCCCATATCCGCTGAGCAGACGACAGACGTGTGGTGTGTAGTACGCGGCTAACACCACGTTGTTAAAATTTTAAAGAAAGAATGCTTGAAAAGGTAAGAATTTCTGCTGATTTAAATACTCTAATTATGTTTTTTATAATGATTCTGTTTTATATTAATTGTTATTTTATATATGGCGTGATATTTTTCAGTTTATATCAATATTTTTATTAAATATGTCTTAACCCTAACATTTAGGACTATTTATACGAGCGAACATTTAGAGATCTTTTAAGTTGGAAGGATAAATATTAAAAAATACTCTAAAATATAATGAAATAAATCCTTTGCCTCTCCTTTATGTTTTTTTAATGTTGTTTCAATAAATATGATTTATATAAATAACATTTAGTAGCAATTTAAACTTTTAAAGAAAATATCTTGGCGGTACGTTTGTTTATATAGTCAGGGGTCGATGCAAGTTTTTTATCTTGGCGCCCATTTTGTGAAAAGTAAAGGTTATTTTTGTGAAATTTATTATATTTTTGTGAAAAATAACATTTTGTAACGAAAGTTGAAATCCAGCTAATCAAGTTCGAACCAAGCATTTATAAACAAAAAGTTTTTAAAATCCTTTTGCTGAAGTTTTTCTCTTTTTTGAACTTGTTTGTTTACAAATTACACATTTTAAAACATCATAAAATAATAAATAATAAGTTTTTATGGAATAGAATTTTGTGAAAGGATCAATTTTAGTAAAAGGAATTTTGTGAAGGGGTCCATTTTATCAAATTGATTTTTGTGAAGGGGCCCTAAATAGGCCCAAAATAGGCCCAAAATTTTGTCTGGATCGAGCCCTGATAGTATATATTTTTAGCGATGTTTCAGAACTCTAACTTTTATAATACTATAAATTGAAAATTGACTTGTCTGACTTTAAAAATATTGTTTTAAAGTAAACAAATTATATTTCTTATTTTATTCTCAGTCTGAATTCTAATATTTTAAAATATACTTGATTTATGAAACTGTATAAATCCCATATTTTTTATTGTATGTTGTTAAAAATAAGGTAAATATCTACATTCCCGGATATTCACGGTGTGAATATTCCTAAATAGTATTAGGATTAAAACATATTTAATGATACTATTGATATAAACTGAAAAATATCATGCAATGTATCGAATAATATTGCATAGAAAACATAATCATTATAACAAAATAAAAAAAAAGATTAAAATATTTAAATCAGCAGAAATTCTTATCTTTTCAAATATTCCTTATAAAATTCTCTTTTTGGGTCGGGAGGGGGGGGGTATATATTTCAAGCAGCTCAGAAACAACAACAAAAAAAAAAAAAAAAAAAAAAAAAGATACTTTTCACTTAATTGTTGAATATATACATATATGTAAACATAAATATGTATACATTCAATATGCAAATTACTTTTTTTTTCTAAAATAATAATCTACCTGTTCATGAAATTTATTATTTTACAATGAATTATTACATTTTACCATGAATTTTAATTCTCCTTCCCCTCCTCAAGTATGAGTTAGTTATAAATCACTCAAGTGCTACTGGATTTAACCTTCATTGATTTGATTTCACTCAAGTATGAGTAAAATAGAGATAACTCAATCATGAGTTGCTTAAAAACAACTCGTTCACTCGAGTTGTTTCAACTCTTCATGAGAAGCTGACTTTCAAATCATGAGATGAGTGGATTTCGGCTCAACTTGAGTTATTTTGGCTCTTTCGTTTTAAGAGAGTATGAATTTGATAAGAAATCTTAATGAAAACGTATATATTTTGCACTATACTGAATGTTTTGATAGTGATATCAGTTCAAAGCTAATTCAATGAAGCGAAAATTTTGAGTATTTATTGTCATTTACTATCTTTCTTCCTGTTGTTTTCGACTACATTTTTAGTTCCCAAGAATGGTGAACTGATAACATGTGATAAATTGTAGAACTGAATGAGAAAGACTGTATTTCGTCAATAAATCGCGGAAAAAAGCATATTTTATCATAGAATCGCTGAAAAAAACATGAATTTTGTCAAAGGATCGTTGAAAAAACATGAATCTCGTTAAAAGGCAGCAGACAAAACATAAATATAGTCAAAGGATCACAGAAAAAGCAAATTTCGTCAAAGGATTGCTGAAAAAACACTAATTTTGTCGAAGAATTGTTGAAAAAACATGAATCTCGTCAAAAGGCAGCAGACAAAATGCGAATATCATCAAAGGATCGCAGGAAAAACGCGAATTTTATCAAAGGATCACAGGAACGTGAATTTTGTCAAAGGATCGCACGAAAAACGTGAATTTCATCGGAGGATCGCTGAAATAAAACAAGAATCGCGACAAAAAGATGCGGAAAAAACTTGAATTTCATTAAGGGATTACAGAAAAAGCAAATTTCGTCAAATGATTGCAAGAAAAACTTTAATTTTGTCAAAGAATTGCAGAAAAAAATGCAAATTTCGTCAAAGGATCGTGGAAAAAATGTGAATTTTGTGAAAGGGTCGTGGGAAAAATGCAACTGTCTTTATTATAAACAGCACACACACAAACATCTATACAAACCTCAGTACACACAAACATATTATAATAGGTATAGTTTTAATCTGAAATGATATACTGAACTAACTTTTGCAAAAACGGGTTAACCCGAATCCAAATTGCAGAAATCTACACTCAGTCTGAAATCAACCTGAAACACAATTAACCCAACTTGCAACAAAAATAATTATTGCCGAAGGGATTTATCCCCTCACCCTGTGCTGTAACCTTTCAGAAATTTTGCTGTGAAATCCAGATTTTTTTTTTCTCAAAATCATCCCTGATATAATAATACTTAAAGAAAAAAATGAGGTGAAAGCGATGTTTTTCTGAAAAGAACCAAAAGTTCCTCATATTATAAGGTTTTTTAGTTTCTGCTAATCAATTCCAGTATCTGAAGCAACATGCGAAGGCTGGGGTTCTGTGATAAGCAATATAATGCAGAAAAGAACCAGAGCAGATGATGGAAATGCACAAGAAATAGGCACAGCAGATATGCAAGCTTTTATTGAACTCAATAATCCTTCTGCAGGATATAAATCTGTTAGAAAAATTTTAAAAAGCACATTAATAGATATGGCACAAGTTTTTACAACCACTTCAAAAATATTATCAACATCAACTTCATTTGTATCATGCATTAAATCCACAGTTGTGTCAAGAATTTTGGAAAATGATAAAACAATATTGCCTTCTTTTAAATAAAGCATTTTCCAAAGTTCCATTTTTTATCTAATTTTCTGCCTAATGCCTAATAAAAAACCTCTTTGTGTGTCTCACTTTTTTTTTAAAATTTATTTATGTAAATGATGCAAACAGTTTGTATATATATATATATCTATCTATGATGCTATAATTAATTAGCACTACAACAGCAGCAAGAATATATTTATATGATATATTGCATATTGCAGACTATTTTCAAAGACATTACTAGTGTTGCAAACACTTGAAGACACTCGTTCTGTCACTGGGCTACTCTGTATAGCTGCAAACTATTCATTTTTTGTGTTAACACTATTTCAGAATCATGATCCTGAGCTTATTTAATCGCAGAATTCTGTGATTAATTAACATTAAGATTAGGCAAAGGTTTCTATTTGGAAGTTGTAAAAACTAAAAAGTGGAATAGTTGATAGCTTAAGCACTTAAAATTTTGGTTTTGCTAAACAAAAAACAATGCTTTAAATTTTGAAAATAATGTATAAAATATGAATATGAAAATTAGAGTGATGGGAGGGGGGAGAGGGGGTGGCCGCTACGGGTGTTAGACCTGCAGAATATTAGGTCTTTTTTCTTAAAAATTAAGCCCTGCTAGGGGGGGGGGTGAAATAAGAATGCATCAAAATAAATGCAAAAGGTCATTTACAAAAATTTTAAAAACAAAAATGCTCCACGTGATATTATGCGCTAAAATCTTAGATGTAGCTGATCAACTATACCATGCATTGGAGGGTTAGATTATTCAAATCACTGTCCTAAAACTCCCTTGCAATAATTACAAATCACAATAGCTTAATAAAAACGATCTGTAAGACTTCCTGTATTCAAAGCTTATCCCAAGTAAAAATCTGCTCTTTATGTTAGATTATATATTTTTGTAGCATCATTTTAAATTTTAAGCTCGCAAACATTTAAGAAGCGAAGCCATTTTGTTTAAACTATTAATTCATAAAATATTTGAACGTGAATTACTTATAAATTATTGAAAAAAGAATGTTTACGCAAACGCTATACGGAGAAATTAAAAATTCCCCCGTTTCACGCATCCTACATGAGTGCAACCCCATTGCCAGTTACTCGCGCCAAGACTTTTTCGCCAAATGCGTGAAACGAGGGAACTTTCCAAATTAGCATTAGTGACAGGTAGGAGGAGATACTTTGTTAGAGACTAGAAATGTGTTGATCATTTCCTCCTATTATCATCTTTGGTTTTATACACTGATGTACGTTTTATTTATTTATTTAAATACGAAGAAATAATTTCAGAAACACATTCAATAAGAATTTCTTATTTATGACCTGTTTCAACATTTAACTTCTAACTGTAAACAGAAAATTTACTATTACAGGAAAATAAAAAATAATGTTGGAGAAAAGAAGAAAAAGAGAGGGAAAAAAAAAGATAAAAGAAAGAATTAAATTCATGGAGATTTTACTTATGTTCAAAGATAATGAAATTGGGACACCGCTAATTAACTTTAAAAAATAATTGCCAAATAAATTTATATCAGTACACAGTATTTCAGCATGTAAGTTTTCTTCTGTACCTGTTAAAAGTGATTGTAACCAGTGGTGTAGCCAGGATAAAGATCCAGGTACTTTGGATACCAACCACTATTTTAAACAAATAGTCTCTCTGTCTTATCTAATCTCAAAATCTTCTTCGTTTAAACACGGCGAAAATAACTTTATGAAATTAGTGGCATAGAGAGCGTTTGAACCCCTATACTGGCTACGCCAGTAAATGCAATCACTTTTCACTAATTGTGAAACTGTAATGTTAAATAAACACATTTCGCGATGGTGCCATTTTTATTTTCCGCACTTATCCTCCTGTATGTGTTACAATTATTCTTTCTCTTATAGTATTCTTCTACCTCATTCACAATTCGTCGCAGATCAACTAACTTATTTTCTTTTCCTTAATAAATAAAGATAAATAAATAATTTTATTTAAAAAAAATGCATTTCTTAAAACCATTTGAGAAATGCATCAACATGTAAAATATTATAATATAAGCATTCACCTCCGTGTATGCGAAATTATTTATTTATTTATTTTTAAATCAGCTATTGATTAGGATTATTGTTAAAAGACGTTTCATATAATGTCGCCATTGTCGTCCATCATTCATAAAGTATCAAACATACACGTATTTTTAACTGTATTATCTACTGGTTTTTTTTCCTCTGTTTGAACTGTGAGACACATTTCGTGCCGGTTATGTACATGCCTATACTAATGGGATGCATATAACTCCGCCTATGGATGTCACTGATACATAATGAATGTTAAATTACTTTTTAAAAATATACATAATATTTGTACACGCAAAGAATTACGGATATAAACATATCGATTCACACATGCATTCCTTTTTTAATATAAACATGAATGAAACGATAATCTTGTTGTATAATGCACCATGCAATGAAAACACCCATGTGCGGAGCTTATTGATAAAGATTTCTGAACAAGTGGCCCGCAATATTTAAACAACGATTGTAAAATAATCGTTAGCGTTCAAGAACTCCTCAGTTACGCTCTTAAAAAACTGTTATCTCTTTTGAAGCTTGTTTTTCATCATTTACTTATAAAAACTGAAATGTTTTATTAAAAAATGTCTTTATATACTACCAATAATAATATATCCTAATTGTCGCAAAATATAAAATTAGAAATATCTTCTTCGGTAACGAATCATTGATGGTATTTTATTTATATAAATTAATTGCTGTATTCAGGGTGTAGCCTTATTTTAAGTGATTTCTGATAAGACGAAAAAATTTACATAATCTTTAATTAAGCTTTTTTTTTCTTTAATAGCATTTAGTTAGCTACAATTAATACTTTTCCAAGATAACTCCGTCGATCACAATCTGCAAAGTAATCTATTGAGAAAGATATTGAAAATTATCTTTAGAAAATAATTTATAACGATAAAATAAATCTTAAAAAAGAAATAGCGTACCGTAATTTCGCGCGTATACGTCGCACCTTAGACAATTCGATTTCCTACCAGCATTTATTTTAAATAAAATGTGACTTACTTCTGCTTAGCACTTATTTGACTTCTTATTTTCAATAAAATTTACGGTTTGAAAAAGACATAATTAGGGTGCGGCGCATACGTGCGAAATTACGGTATTTTCTAGATCTAGAAGCACAACGTAGTACAGAAGCACCCCATCTCAAAGTGGATTAACAGGATCACTTGTTTATACCTATCACTACTGTGGAAACCTCGCAAGCTCACATCAATACAGAGAGATAGGGAAGGAGGTGTTATGATATCAGAGAGCCTTTAGTGGGGCGTGTCAAATGTGTTGGGGAAACATTGCTTTAAGACGCTTAATTGCCGAAGGTATGTCAGAGCTTTTTTAAAGCTTTCACCTTGATCCCTGATTACTGAGTTAATATTCTTTGACCATGCTCTGAGCCTTAACCCCTTAAGCACCACGACGTACCTGCGTACGTCATGAAAACCTATATCTGTAATACCGGGACGTATGTGCATACATCCAGGTTGCCAGATTCATTTATAAAATTCAAAATTTTGAATTTACACCAGAAAGTTCAGACTACAGTGCCTAGAATAAATAGTGTGCCGTCCGTTGATTACCAACGCTTTTTTCTTTGGCCTTGAAAGGAAGGATGCCACAAGATGGCGCTCATGTTATCACCGACTGGGAATTTTGAAAGCTTTTACGCCGTGACAGTGAGGCATATTATAAACAAACGCGAGTTCTTCCCATAAAGTTATAATTATGTCTGTTTAAGACACAAAATATGAGTGAAAAACTAAGAAGAAATATCAGCAAAGGTATTGTTTTGTGCCTGGATTGTCGTACGGGATATTCTGTAGCTAAGAATAGCCCTAAATAGTGCTCTCATAAAGAAAATTATAAAATTTTTTGTCATAACTCGATTGCACTTTTATGTAAAACAAATAAATAAAAATCGCCCAGCAAAAAGACAAAAAGCTAAATGCTTAAAGATGCGACGCATGCAGTAAGTGCATATCAACTTTTCCCATAGTTATATTGCTTGGCCCATTTTTAATAATATTGTTTTTTTTTTCATGCAAAATACGCAGAAATTGATTTTAAAATAACCATATAGGTTTACACAACTTTGGATGTACAATCAGTCTGTACTTTGTTTTGAATTGGGAATATATGTAATTTTTAAACCTATGTTGCTTTTGCGTACATAATACAAAAAGGTAAAAGAATTTTTTTTTATAATTTTTTTAATAATTTTTTTTTATCAACAGTTGTTGATATTTGTATATAAAGCTAAAGTAAATTTAACCTTTTGAATTTATTTTTGAAATTATTTGCTTTTCATACATAATTCATAAAGAAAAAAAATGTTTATAATTTTTCTTAAGAATTTTAATATGTGATTTCCAGTGTGAGAAAGATTTGTTTAACAAACGGGACTTTGTTTTAAAAATAACACAAAGTAAATATTGCTATTGGAAGTGTATTTTTAAATATTCATTGTATGTTTGCACAGTTTTAGAAAGAGTGAATAGTTGTTGATATTTGTAAATAAAGCTAAAGCAAATTTAACCTTTGAAATTATTTGCTTTTCATACATAACTCATAAAGAAAAAAAATGTTTATAATTTTTCTTAAGAATTTTAATATGTGATTCCCAGTGTGAGAAAGATTTGTTTAACAAATGGGCTTTTGTTTTGAAAATAACACAAAGTAAATATTGCTATTGGGAGTTTATTTTTAAATATTCATTGTATGTTTGCACAGTTTTAGAAGGAGTGAATAGTTGTTAATATTTGTAAATAAAGCTAAAGCAAATTTAACATTTGTATTTATTTACTTTTCATACATAATTTTCATTTTAAAAAAATGTGTCTGTTCAAAAATAACAGTTTGTAAATAATATATTTATTATTGAAATATTTCAGACATGTTTTCATCTAAATATCAATTCCTATAGTTAAATGTCTTCTTATATAATATCAAAATAAGTATCTAAAAAGCATTAATTTATCCGATTACTAGATCTGTTTTCGGAAATTTTCAGTCTGTAGTGCAGTCAGCGCCATCTATTGGAGGCTTACTTTCGCGTGCATTTTTTTAGCATCGAACGGTACACTATTTATTCTAGGCACAGACAGACCTTTTCCCCCCCGATTGCTTAAATTAAATTATTCTTTTAGAATTTCCGGTATGAATTTTGTATTTTTGAATTTTTTTTATACTTTTGGCGAGATTTAACATAGCTGGTGTGCAGCGTACTATCACTGAATTGAATGTGGTGTTTAAGGGGTTAAGATGCTAATTGCCGAATCTGTCTGTTGCAGATTCATTAGTTTAAGTGAAATTCAACTATACTAACACGGCGTAAAACGGTGTTTAATTATTTTAAAATTATTTCTTATTAATTTTTCTGACTCCGAAGTTTTTTTTTTTTTTTTAATCTTTAAACTTGGGCATCACAGTCTGCTCATAATATCGAAGGAGAATGATGGGGATGTCCGAGGGAAATCATTATGCTAGTCTAACAAATAAATTAGAGGATAGGGGACCCCCGCCCCCCATCCACGTGAGGTTGTGGAGGGTATACAGTGGTATACGCCTTATATCTTTGAAATTAAAAAAAAAAAAAACGGAAAAGGGAATATGGAAGTTAGGAAAGTTATAAAAGCATCCACTAGAACAACCAGTGTTGATTAGACATCGACACTTTCAATATTTCACAAGAAGTTAATAGATGGGTTTGAAAACATCTGTAGCGATTTTTTTTTTTTTTTTTCAGATTTAAATATCACAAAAAGGAGGTGCATACTGGAGCTTGAATTGGGAATTGGAAGGTGAAAAGTAACACATATAAATATCTTAATTTATCTATAAATGAGAAAAAATAATGATTCAAATAAAACTTAATAAAAATACATTTAAACATCGAATCTTCCATAAAAGAATATCCTGTAATTTTTAATAACAATTCTATTTGCAGGAAACGAAACTAATAGCTAGTCAATCTGTCAATAATAATTATGTGTATAATTAACAGACTCTTATTACACATGCAAAAATATGGAATGTATAAGTGATTAGGCATTTATTAAGCAGCATTTACATAAGTGTTTTAGCCACATGAAAGTCATAAAATGAATGTATGTTTCAAATTATCCACCCTGACGAAATCAAGAGAAAAACTATATTGATATCAAACTATATTCGTGACAAGAAGGGGGGGCGGGCGAATAGCCATGTCTCCTCCCCGAATTGTAACATTTTAATTAAATACTCTTGATCATTAAAAAGCTATATTAAAAAAATAATAATAACAATAATACAACAACGTAAAATTTACTTTTGCCAGGGGACTTAAAATAAGAATTATTATCCGCTTGGTATCTTGTTGAGAGAAAAATATATTTTATTTGTAATATTAAATATAAATAGTTTTAAACAAAACCTCCACCTCAAGATTTCGTTTTGCCGGCACCTACGATTAAACATAATAAATTTAAATTTAAACTGAGGAATGTGCCATAGTCGGAGTGTCCCATATTTTCTGATAAAAATGAATTTTCAACAAACGAAGCAATAGCTACATTTTAACGTTGGTGTTGCAGAAGTGGCGATATTTTTACCTTTTTACTTTTTACATTTTTTCGTTTAGCAAGTATTGTCATAAGTATTGCCTGACTTATGACAATACTACAACAAGAAGGGAAATCAGCCCATAAAAGAGGCGATAAACACTACAGCGACAACCCACCATGAACGTGACAAGCCAACAGACATGGTAAATATGTAAATCTATGTACGCTAATGGCACCTGGTGCATGTAAAATCCGTCGTGGGTGCAAAGCCCTCCAAGTTACCTGTGAATAATACCTCTGGGGGTGCCTAGTCAGGTGAGGGTCTCGTCACCTGATCAAGGTTCTAAATTACGAGACCTATTAAATCTGTCAATTCAACAAAGTTAAACAGAAACAATGAACCGGCAAACAAAGATAGCGGTAGCAAATCACAAGAGAGCAAGCACAGCAGCGATGTGAACAAATCAATAGTCAGGTGGATCACAGCCATGCTGTGATCAGGCGATTTCCGCCCCGCACCCAGGTACTAACCCGTTAAGCTAGGCATTCATGCCGGGCAGGTAGGGGCCTGGTTAGCGGTATAAAAAAAAAAAAAGTATTGCCTGTCATTGAGGATTGACATTGAGTCAGTGAATTATTGTGTGCTGTTGCTATTAATGTGCTGTATAGCGCTACCAGGTCCATTGTCACAAAAAGCAGGACGAAGTGACTAAAAAAGCGGGACCTCTGTCTCTAAATCGGGACATAAAAATACAGTAAATCCAACGAAAAATGGACTGTCTATAACGGAATCCTGTTTCAAACGTAAAAAAATAGGGTCCCTACAGAAAGAATACCATTCAATTATATCTGCTAAGACGGAAACCTGTATAAAAACGGAATATTTCTTTGGTCATTCGAGATTAAGTCTTAGTATGTTTTTAAGAATTAAAAAACGTAATAATCAGTAAAATCTGTGAAAGCAAAATCCCTAAAAAACAGAAACAAATTCCGTTATGTATAGTTTTCTGTCTCAGCAGGTAAAATTGTATTGTATTCCTTCTGTAGGGAATATTAAATGTTTACGTTTTCAATATGTTTCAGACAGGATTCCGTTATAAACAAGTTATTTTTTCACTGTTGTTGTTGTTGTTGTTGGCGTATCAGAGTCACAAGAGAGGTTGGACTACTAGAGCTGGTCTCCTAATTTTGAACCAATTCCAGATGAGAGAGTAAACACTACTGATTTTACTAAACAAAGTACAATAAAACCTGTAAACACAGAATAGATAGAAATCGATCCGTCTTAGAAAGGTTTTCGTCTGACCAGATAAATTTGTAAGTTATTCTATCTGATAAGTCTGCGGAATCATAAAACATTTCCGTTATAGGCAGATTCACTTTTCACACGTTTTATTGTATTAAGAAGTTCCATTAGACTAAGCGTGGTACTTAAAATATAAAATAAGTTGGGCATTATGAAAAATTGGGACTTTTGGAGTCCCGCGCAGTGGTTCCACAGGACGGGTCTTGGAATTTCTCAAAATCGGGACTTCTGGAAACGCTAGTGTCGTGTGAAAGTGTCAGAATCACAATTTTAGACATGGTGTCGTTGAAAATTTAGAATAAAATTACAAATTCAAATAGTCAATTAAATTTAAAATTGCAGTTATTCCAATTTTTATTGTCTTACATCTCTGATAAATACCCTTATTGTTATATTTATCTAAAATTCTACGTGAATTTTTCTGTTTTTAAATATTTTATTGTGGATTGTACCTTTTAGTTCAAATAGTCTAAATAAAATATATGTATAAGTTTCATAATGTTAAGTTGGATTTTATATGCAAAATATAAAAGTCATTTCTGTTTTTTACAAATAATTACAGAATAACATATATATTTATTTAATTTAATTTTTCTCGGTTTTCAGGAAGACTTTCGTAATTATCATATTTTGCTTTTTTCTAAAATTACCTACTCAATATAAAATTACGATCATTTAAAACAAAAGAGAGATATAAATTATATAAGTTTATATAAACAAAACTTTCAATGTAACAATATAATACGTGAATTTGGATTTTCTGATTAAAAAATTTTAGATTAAGTAATTACTTCATATTGCATTTTCACAATTTTTTTATGTTAGGTAGACGATAGCACGCAGATTTAATACATTAGAAAGTTAGAACATATAACACCTTAGAAATTATAAAAATATAAGTAATTCGCAAATCCCAATTAAATACAATACGAATTCGACAAAATAAAAATTTTCAAGATCCGAAATCGAAGTAATAGTAATAATAATAATAATAATAATAATAATAATAACTCAATGAAAATACATACTCAAAGAATAATTTGCGACTACTTTGCTATTTTTATGCATTAGCACTTGCCGCTAGTGAATTTAGTCGTACACCGCACACATTTAAGAATGAAACCAACTCCTCTACAGACGCCTTCCCACCACTAAATAAAAGGGATAAATACATAAATAAAAATTTTCTCGAAACCAATTCAACAGAATGGCAAAGATTTAAATAAATAAATGCATTTCTGATATATTTTATGCCTTTAAACCTATTTTAATAAAATTAAATAAATAATTAAAGACTGTAAAAAAGAAAATTCTCCATTCGAAAATGCTCGAATTTCTGACACATTCGCAATTTTATATGTAAAAGCATAACGTTTTCAGGCATGAAAATTCAGATTCTTTGAGTTCAAATAGCAATCTTAATTTTCTGTTAAATGTATTATATTTTGAATTTGAATAAATTGGCCGCCTTAAATGGATTAAAATCGCCTGCATTTCTGCGGATATCCGCTTTTCTCAAAATTGAATGTTAATTCCAGCCCATTCGAAATTCCTACCCTCACCCCCACCCCCAACTTTTTTTCACACTTTTTCCTCAATTAAAATCTTATAAAGCTTTACCTTTTTTTTTTTTAAGTCCTTTTAGTTTTTTGGTGCAAAACAAATAACCATCTAAATTGGTCCTCTTCCCTGTATGAAATTTTTGTTTCAGTACACAAACTTTCAAATATTTAAAACTTTTTATCTTTTCGAAAATCTTTCTGCCTTATCTGTAGTAGTGATAAAGCAGTGATAAATCATCATTCTTTTAACTGCCTCCTTAATTTTCGAATTTCCTCGCCAACACCAAGCAGCATGAAAAACTTGAAATTCTTTAAAATTCTTTAATTTATAGAAACAAAAATTGCCCTTTTTCTGACTTTCCTGTAAAGAGAATTAGTTGATCCTCTCACAAGAAGACATGGAATAACACAAATCTGGAAACGCTTTATCTTTAAAATGCGTTTATTTCTTAAAATTATTCTGCCCGATTTGTTACTTAAAAGTTAGGATAAATAAACAATCATCTAATCCTCGAGTCCAACATGTGCATACGCCTTTCCCCATATTGCTGCTAAAGCACAAGTTTAAAATCTTAAAACACTTTTTAAATGCCCGACTGTTATTTTGCCGTATGCATAAATAGATAATTAAATCATAACGTATTGCAAAATAAAAGATGCAATACTATCAAATTTAATCAAAACCAGTGGACCCGTGCGAGGATTTCGCACTACAATCTAATATTTTTTTATCGATATGCAATATTTATTAGATGCAGGTTTAAACTTGTAAGGAAAATCTGAGGATAAAAATATCTACAAACAACATGTAGTTTTTAGTAAAGCCGGAATATCATCTAATTTATTCGAGAGTTATTAGAGTAAAAACGGATGCAAGATTGCAAAAGGCGCGCGCGAGAAAAAAAAATTAACAATCGTATTTTAACTGCATTAGAGGATGACGTCAAGGCAACACTAGATACCGGGCTTGCTCATTCACTCTCAAAACGTCACAAATGGTGGCTGACCGCGACCAGCGATTGGTCCAAAGCAACGCGCCCATCGTTTTGTGCCAATCGCTGTATGTCTTTCCTCCTAGTCAGCCACCTTTTGTGACGTCATCATAATGAATGAGCAAGCCCAGTATGTAGTGTAGCCCTGATGACGTCATCCGCTTCGGGAAAAACATGCGACATAGAAATATAAATCTAAACGTTTCAATTTCAACTTCTCTTTTTAATCATAAATATAAAATAAACTCATGCTTTTTTTTTTTTAATCATTGCTGAGCATCATATAATGTGGTATTTTATTTTTGTGGCAACAGTAATTGGAGGAAAACCTTTCATTTCTTTCATGAAATCAATGCCGATTTAATTTTTAATTATCAGCAAATTTTAATCAAAAAACATGTTTTAGGAAAATGTAAGTGTACTATGTCAGAAGGCTGTTCAAAATCCTTTCATATGGTATCTCAATCGTCGCTCTGCGTTTCGTATTTTCTTAGAAAAAGGGATGTTGACAGGAGAAATAATATATATGATGATGATGATTGAAGTCGATTAAAGTTTTTCTTTTTAAATAAATATAGTTCAGTGTCACACACAAATAATAAACAATGTTGGTGAGAAAACGTAATTAAATAATCAAAAGTAAAAGTCTATCGACTTTAATTAAATTGATTGAAGTTTTTATTTTTAAATAATTAACTTTTAGTGTCACACATGTATAATAATCATTTTTTGTGAGCATACATATTTATTTCAGATGTATATTATCTACCAAAAGTTTGCTTTTAATTCGCAGTTATTATAGTTTTAATTTTCTCTAAAATTGTGTGAAATATTACTAAAATTCCTCTCTAAGATTTTCCAAAATTTTGCTTCTTGCCCTGTATATACTAAGTTTAATTCAAAATACGCGTTCAATTTATTTTCTTTGAAATCTAATTATTTTTAAAGTCATTTTCATTCCTTACAAGTACAATTGTTTATTCTTCACGCTAATTACTTCCGTAAAAGAACACCTGATAAACACAAACACATTATGTAGCTGCGTTCACTGACCATCCACTATTTCAGTTTATTTTTTCCGACAACGGTATGATACTATATATCTTTCTGACATCAATATCTCCTTCCACTCCCCTAACGCCTATCCTCAGATTTAAGTAGCATATAGACAGGGAGAGGGAGGCGCTACTATATACACAACTTTATATTCTTTGCATGTATGCATATTATATTAATATCCTCTACTATTTTTTGTTTTGTTTTACCTATTTGTTAATTTTCACTAACATTAAAAAACTATCTGTATAAGCAACACTAAAATGCTTTATATAGTATTCTAAATGACTCCACCGTCCCTCCTCTCTCTCTCTCACACACACACAGTTTTCCACCCCATCATTAAAAGCTTTAAAATTCTTTAATGTTTTGTAAAATTTCTGTTTTATTTCTTACTTGGCAGTAAAAATAAATAACTAAGCATTTATAAACACTCCCCACGCCACAGCACACAGATTAATTTTAAAATGCTTTTTTTTAGTTCTTATTTTTGTATATTCCTATTTATAACTCTGCCGAAATAATAAATAAAAAATCAAACCTTAACATGATGTAAAAGGAAAGGTAGATAAAAGTGATAAAAGTTTTTTTTTTTTCTTTAATAGACATATAATAATAAAAAGAAAATGTAGTTTGTAAATATATTTTTTCAGATTAACAATACCAACTAAAAATATACTTTATAATTTGTAGTAATTGTTCCTAAAGTTTTCTATAATTTTGCGAAAAATAACTAAAATTCCGCTCTAAGATTTTCCAAAGTCTTATTTCTTGCTCTGTATATACTGAACTTATTCAAGTTAAGCATTTTTTACAAACTAATTATTTTTTTCAAAAGTACTTTTTATACTTTACTAGAACAATTGTTTATTTCTTTCTACATGCCAATTACATCTGTAAAAGCACATATGATAAACACATAAACAGTAAGTAACTCTGCATTCACTGACCATCCTCTAATTCCGTTTCTTTTTGCTGACAACTGTATAATATATATATTTTTTGACACCAATATCACTCCCCTAAAGCCTATCCTGAGACTTCAGTAGCATACAGAAATGGAGAGGAAAGTACTGTGTAAATGCAGAAAATTATTATAAAGCATACCATTAAGCATGGTGTCCACAATTTCCCCCATCGAATCGAATCGACCTCAAAGGGATTCGATACTACATAAACTCTATTTCGTTTTGTTTTAGCAAGATAGTAAGAATTCTGATGAATTTTGAATGAAATATTTTATTAATATTTTTTTTTCGGACACAAATGGATTTATTAAAAAGCATTTGAACAGGGTAATCTTAAACTTAATGTTAAAATCAGAAAGGAAGTGTCTCAAAATATTTGCACTTTGCTCCAGATGCAAAGATTTATACATGGAAATTAAGACTGCTTGGCATTTGATATATTTTTAATAATAATAATAATTTAAAAATAAAATATTGCAGCAGTCTTGAAAATCCACCATTGCATGTAGATTGTAATTTTTTTTCTGAAAAGACAGGAATGAATGCAAAATTTTTACTAAATCAAAAATCAAGTGTGTTTACATGTTATATGGACTCAATAAGATGGGAAGTGTTTTCTGATATTCTAGTTATGAGATAAAAACAATAAAAAATTGGATTTAGCGTAAAATTTAATAATATTTTTTAAATGAGGTTTAAAACTATTGAAAATAGTTATTTTTGTTTAAGGAAATTGCCTTTGAATCATAAAAATATTTGCTTCTTATTTGCCAAGTCATTTTTAATTAAAAAAATCAATATGGATAATAAAATCATACTTAAGTTATTAGTTTAGTTTCAGGGGAAATTATAAATATACTTCAAATATTTGTTTACGAAAATGTATCCATTTCTTAGTTTGTGCATATTTTCTTTGATTTATAAATTAAATGTAAACTTTATAAAGATTTACATTTTTCAGAGTCAGAAAGATTCATGAAAAAGGTAAAAATTTTGTTCAGCTAAAAGTAATTCTTTATTTTTGTTCTGTGCACAATGGATTATTCCCCAATTGCCTGTATTTAATTACATTGAATTTATAGAAAACTAACGTTTTCTTAAAATTCCCAGTTATGGTCTGTATATGTTGTTTTCTAAATTCACATACTTTCTAAAGTAGAAGAAAAAAAGTTTAAATATTTAGAAAACGAATAATTAAATTAGGATCGAATTTTAATTAATATTTAAAACTTTTTTTTTCAGCTACTTTCTTTCTTTCTTTTTTCTATTTTCATCTTTTTTTAAGGGGAGTTAGTTGGTGAAGAGGGGAAGAAAAGCTAAGTTTAAAGGATATGTCGCCAAAAGTGATTCTAACTTGGCGCTATCACCAATATTTCGCCAAATTCAAATAGACTTCCATTGTAATCCAATCCGATTTACTTGCTTGCAGAAATTCAACAAATTGAGATATTTTAATGCAACAAAAACTAAATATTTGCTTATGAATAGAGCTTAATTGAACTATTTACATTATTTTTAAGTACAAACACTAACTATTTACAAAATCCGTAACACTGTGTAATTCTTAAGGTGCGTATGATGTGACAAGTAATATATTACTCATTTCGCATACTTCCTAATCATTAAATAAAGTGAATAGAAATATAAATGTAGGTATTCGAAAATCTGTTAATTTAGCATTAATGCAACTGATTAACACCAATAAAGTATTTCTCTGTTCTTGAAGTCGATACCTTTAAATTCATTCATTTAAAAGAGATTTTTCACACAAATGTAGTTCTTTCTCAGATAAAACTTTCAACGTTTAGAAAAACAAAATCAAAATATGTGAGTACAATTAATTTTATTTAAAATTGTCTATCTGATGGGGAGGGGGGGGGGATAATAAATTTATAATAAGGTATACATTTTATTCTAGCTAAATACAGTTTATAAAATACATTTAAATCTCTGAAGATGATGCGACCATAGAAAGTACTACATAAAAAGTGCAGGTATCCTTGATAGGTATACTTTTATTACAACCGTAATAAAAACACTTTTTTTTTTATTTTACAAAATTACAACAATCTCAAAAAATAAAAAATGACAATAGACTATTAACTATTTACCAGCGATTGACATTGGTTTTATTCTTTTAACATGGTAGTTTAAAAATAAATCTTAAAATCTCTGTCTTAAAAGTTTTTGTTTATCTATATTTACTCTTAGTTAGTAGTTTAGAAAATTAAGTTTTTTTTTTTTTTTTTTTTTTTTTTAAATATATATATCTCAATGACAGTCGGACACACAGAATACAGACAGTTTGTCCTCCGCTCTAATCGGCCACTCTTATATTTAAATATATCTAAACCTTTTTTTTTAATGAAAAATGAATTTTTAAACAATGTCGCTCTTTATTCTTTTTCCGTGAGTGTGTAATTAAAATTTTAATTTTTAAAATCTCCTCCTGAAACATCAATTCAAATGCATTTTGAAAAAGAAATTCTCGTTCTCGTTTTGTTCACATACACTACTGTGTTACTATTATGTTTTTAAGGCTGTACTTTATATGTATATACCGCTAACCAGGCCTCTACCTGCCGGCCATGAGTGTCTGTCTACCTTGACGAGTTAGTGCTGGATGCGGGGCGATATTCGCTTGATCACACCATGACTGTAATCCACCTGATAAGAGCCTTGTTGGATCACTGTTCTAGTTATGTGCCACAGTTTTCTTTCTTTGCCAGTTCATGGTTTCTATTTAACATTGTTCAATTGGCAAATTTAAAAAAAGCAAAAATTAAAAAAGAGAATGGAATCGATCTCGTAATTTAAATCGTTGATTAGGTGACGAGACCTTCACTTAACTAGACTCTTCCAGATGTCTAATTGACAGGGAACTTGGAGAACATTGCACCCACGACGAATTTTACATGCACTAGGTGACATTAGCGTACATGACTGGAGGAACTGGCATAGCCTGACATATTCTTAAATTCAGTTCCATTCGTAAAAGTATGAAAATGGTAGGTGTTCGTATTTGGAAACTTCTAAATCGAACACCGATAAATGAAAGGATCTTTCTGACAATGTTGCCAAAGTTGGCG
Source organism: Maratus michaelseni (assembly GCA_963931845.1). Taxonomy (NCBI): domain Eukaryota; kingdom Metazoa; phylum Arthropoda; class Arachnida; order Araneae; family Salticidae; genus Maratus; species Maratus michaelseni. Next base: position 22,253,218 of record OZ007594.1, read on the forward strand.
CTGTGAACTGAATTTTCGTATCCAGCAGCCTGCACCATGTCGTCTTGAGATTTAATAAATCCTTCAATTTAACAAGGAGAAATCATTCAAAGATGAGGATAAGTAAAAGGGTTGTTATGTTGAAGGACTTTTTTTCTTTTAATGAATAAAAATAAATAAATAAATATGCATGTAAATATAGAATTAAAGGCTTAAAATTATTATGTTACTTTATAAGTAGTTGAATAAATAATTTCTGAAAGTTAAATGTAAAAAGTTCGTCAAAATTAACTGAATGTCTTATTGTTTATTTACATATATATACCTATTACATATATATGAGCGCAGGAGGGGACGGGAAGCGGGTTCTCAAATGCATTTAACAAATTGAAAAATTCAGATTTTTGTTATTGTGCTTGATTAAATAGAAAAATTCTTAAGCGAGGTTATTTAAAATGAGAATTTCAAACACTGTATTAAATTTAAAAAGAATTTTTTTTAATTATTAAGCAGCTTAAATACAACAGTACATACATTTATTTAAATTATTTTTTCTCTTTAAAACAAGCTATTGTAGACGAACAATGAATAGGAAAAATACTTTGTGAAAAATACTTACTAAATGTTAATTGTACTAAAATCGCTAATTACACTAAATATTGAATATTACAAATAAACGGATTAATAAGAAGAACTGGATTTTTTAAAATTTAACCAATGAAAATCATTGACTGAATATTTTGTAACTAACTTTTGTCATCAATATATTTTTCCAGATAGTACATAAATATGTACCAAAATAGTAGAACGCGTTTTCCTTTTAGTCATGATGAAGCTTGGATGATTTGTTTCTTCCCTATAAACTCCAAAATCTGTACATTAATTTAATTTATTAATGCTGTTAGTTTTTTAAAGCAATATTGTGTGCAGCAGTATGTGTTAAACAGCGTCAAATTCCGTAATGGCTGATTGAGAAACGCAGCCAATGACAGAGACAAGTGGCGATACTCGACCTCTCTCGGCTGCTTTTCCAAGGCTCCAAAATGGTCCGCTTTTTGCATACCAACATTTTCTTAGAAACATTTTATTTTTAGATTTTTCTTGCAAATTTTATAGAAATCACCTTCGGATGTAAATTTTTGCGGAAATGTTGAAACCTACCATGAAATTTTCTGTTAAAAAATATTGGTATTCAGTTGGCGGACCATTTAGGAGCCCTGCTTTTTCAGCCTACCTTGATCACGTAGCAATTCGACTATTGGTGGAAATCACCCTATTCTGATCACATGACAGCTGATTGAGAGTGGAAGCATTTCGGTCTATTTCTTTTGTTGGCAAAGATTGAGGATTGATCAGATGCACTTTTAGAGAATGATCAAGTTTGGGCGTGCTTTTGTGTGTGTTGACGCCGTGTGACTCTTGGTTTAGATTTTGTATACGCACATTACACACAAAAATGGAGGAAAACATTTCGGAGAGAGAAAAAACGTGCCGATTGTATATTATATCGTAGTTAGAATATTATTGAAGTACAATTTTTCGTTGCTCGATATTTTATTCTCCCAATAATATCTAAAAATTTCTCCGACACATAAATCCTGTAATTGAAAATTGACTATCATTTAATTCATGATTCCCGGCATAAACTTTTCAAGAACATTTCTATAATAGTTCAAATACTTTTTAATTTTTATCTTTATGCAACTATGAAAAAGCACTAACTCGCCTTCAAAAATAACTCATTGAACGAAGCATTTTGTTTGAATGAAAAGAGTTTTTGCAATTGATACTCGACCCTATTCAGAATTATTTTTTCGCATTTACACTCTTATGTTCGCACTTAAATGAATTCATATTTCAGACAATTGTGTACAAGCTAGAGTACCATCTCCCTCCCGCCAGGGGAAACTAAAATGCCTATACCTTACAGGGTCCGACAAATCCCGGGCGCCAGGTCGCCCGGGCGACTAAAAAATTCCTCTTGGCGACTAACTTTTTTACCTACTGTTAGAATATTTTAAGTTTAGTTTTCCCCCTTTAAAAACTTATTATTTCGTCCACTCTGCCAGCAAACGCACGTACGTTTATCAGTGCCATTGCTGTTCGTTTACATTTTCTCCGACACCTTTTCTCTAAGATGAGTTGTCTCGCAGCTGCTTCAATGTTAGGCAAGTCATTTTTGCAAGGTCTATAGGCGCTGGCTGTCTGCGCATGTCTTACTGCTTTGTGACGTATACTGCACCGTGATTCGTCCAGGCAAGTAACTGTTCGTTTTAGCTCTCTGGTTTTCGGCCTTTCCCGCTCATTGTACTCTTAGTTCTTACTTCGTGATTCATTCATTCCCGAGACGACAGACTGGTTTGTTTTTCGAGGTGGCGCCCGCGTATTTTGTTCTTATCCATGTGATCTACTTTTTTTTGGCCCAATATTTATTTTTCTTTTAATGAAGATACGATTAAAAAATGAAGAGAAGTGTGAAAGAAGATTCACTTCCAAAGAAACAACTGAAAATTGATCGCTTATTCTTTGCTAATAAATCTGAAAAACTTCCCATTACAAATAATGAAAATCAGAATAGTGCGGAAGAACATAAAAGTGGGTGTTCATCGGATTTCTGCGAAAATCAAGTTCATGAAAATTTTCTAAGAACGAAGATAGTTTCACTTTCGGAACCGGTTTCGAAAGTGAAACTATCTTCGTAAAAAAAATACGCAAAGAAAATCGAAAAAGTAATCAACGGCGGAAATAGAGATTGATCTCTGCTATCCAGTGCAAAAAAAAAATCGTTTAAAAATATTCAAATGCAAGCGAGATATTAGCACATTAATGCCCCATTGGATTAACATTAGCACAGTATTCCTGAGAGCTTGCTCAACGGGAGCCTTAATGTCAGAGAAATGATGCTTCAATCTGGCTCCTGAGAATTTTTTCTGGCGCCTAAGAATTTTCAACTTTTGTCAGTCCCTGCCTTAAGATATAAAACTTCGTATTGCCGGATTGATTATCCCGAAGAAGAAATTATCCCTTCTAGAATGCCATTTAGGATATTGTTATTTATTACTCATAATTTCGCTTATTAAAAGCAATCAAATCCGCTAGCGGTTGATTCGGTGAAAGGACATGAGACATCGGATATAAATATCCATCTTAATATTCATTAGCTGTGTGAGACTTTGATCATCCTGAGAGTATGGTAATTGTCAAAAGGCTGTTCTGATGACAAACAAAAGTTGAATTATCACATAAAATTACAACACTTGATAAGGACAGGAACATCACGAATTGCACTAAATAACATAAACAATTAATTTAATTTTTTCATCATTATGACCAGCAAAAGTCACGGTCATTCTAGGTTCTTATAACAGATAACATTCTTCGTTGCCGCCATTACAAGTTCTGCTGCGTTTTTTCTCCTAGAGGTGGCGTTACTAGAGAAAGAAAAAGCATCCGCAGACCCCACAGTCTGTATTCAGTCGGATATAACATTCGCCCTACATCCCAACTGCTTACTTGTTGTTACATCTTTCCAACTAAATTTTTAATGTGATTTGCAAGAGTATTTTAGCTATATTTTTCATTAATTTATAACCGCGAGGATTTTAAAATTAGAAACACTTAAATAATTTTATTTTATTTTATTTTTGTGCCACTGATTAATAATCGAAGGATGATAAATGTATGTATTTTGAAGTATGATGCTTCAGAAAATGAAAATGAAATAAATTATTCATTCTTTTATGAGATCAAAATTTAAAACCTTCATAATGCTAATAATTTTTCCGTCGCTTACAATTTGTAATTTATTGGATTTGGATAAAGAAAATAATATCTCATTGGTATATTTTACGTCAGGTGAAGCTCATTTAAAATAGAAAATAAATATTTAGATTTTGGTATTTTTTCCTTAAACATCAGGAAATTTCAGAATTGTGTTAGTAAAGAGAATCCGTCCGCTTACTTTTTAAACTTTAGATACTAGAAAGAATGCCCTAATGACAAGGAATTAAGAAACTCTACCCACAATTTAATATATGTTTAAAAACTTAGTGATATATATATGTGTGTGTGTGTGTATTTTTATTTACTTTTTTTTCTCTATTTATTTATTTTATATTATTTCTTTATTTATTAATTTGCAAAACAAATAAATAAACAATAACTTGTAAATTTAAGGTTCCTATAGCTATTTAATCTTTCAGATTAGCTAACATGCTAAATACATCAAATTTACTAATGGATTATCATTCGTCTACAATTTAAAAATCATCTGTAAAGAAGATTTCGAATTTAAATTTTAAAATTTTATGACACTCGAATATTTTGTGACAATATTTCGGTAATTTAGAACAACTGGGAACATTAAAAGAAGAAATACTTAGATCTGAATATTTTTTCTTTTATTCATTTCTTTTATTAACACACAAAAATTCCACTTAATACATTTTCACTACCTTAAGAAATTTACTTTCATTTATTACGTTTAAAATTTTTCACAGAAATTTATTTCTTTTTCTATCAGTTTCACTTTTCCTTGATCCGTTCTAATCGATTTCCGAAAGTATACAGACACATGCGGTTCGCCATCGCCTATAAATAATCTCCACCACAACAGGATAATGGAATATTCGAGAATGCTCCAGTAGATTCAGGACTTTTGTTTCCTGCATCTAGAACATTCTAGAACGTTCAGGAACTGGAAGTTCCTTCGAAGGTCCAGAACTTTCTTAGCCATTCTAGAACATTCTCGAACATTCTAAAACAATGTGGAACATTTCGTAAAGAAGTATTTTTTTTTCAATATTTCTTGTTTAGAATAAAATGCATGTTTTATGTAACTCTATAAAACGAAAACCTCATATACTTGCAGTACTTATAAGATTTTTTAGGAATTTAATTTTTAATGAAAACTAATAAGATTATGTATTTCTTTTAATGTTTAATCTTATTTATTTTCTGTTTACTCCTGACCAGCTCTCGTTTTCACCCGCGGTCCGCCATCTTGTTGTTTAACATGGTTTTAATTATCATTTAACTAATATGCACAGACATAAAGTTGTGATGGATTGAATTACAAAATTATATGTTTTCTTATATTTTCTAATATAACTGCAGGAAAAGAAGTAATAGTTAACTTAGAGCAAAAAGTTATAATCTACTGGACGAATTACTGTAACAAAAATTTAAACTGGGGATAATTTACATTACAATTAAATAATTGTTGAAGAAGTGTCAGTGCCAAAAGATTTTGCGCATAAAATAAGCAACTGAAAAAATGGATCAGTCTATTTTAATATAGAGTGATCATAACACATTAATAAAAACAAACGGGGTTGATTAAAAATTGTTTTTGAAATCAAAACATATTTGTTTTGTTTCTCATTTCCAAAATAAGTTTTATCCATATTTACTTATTATAAACACGTTATTCAATTTTATTGACTAATTTATTTATATTTAATGATAAAAGATTAATATGTTTTGATTTAAAAAAAAAGATGATGGACCGCGGGCGAATATGATAGCTTAGCCTTACTCCTTATAACTTATAATGGCCGAAGAATACGAATGTTGTTGTAAGAAAATATTTGTTCTAAATATCAACCTTATATAGTAAATATTCCATTAAAACATATTGTTGAACACATTAAATGCTATATTTAAAAAACATATCCACTGTATCAGAAATTAATCTCTTCTAAAATATTTGTATTCTCTACACCGTTATAAGTTAAAATAAGTCAACAGAAAATAAATAAGATTAAAAATTAAAAGAAATACTTAATGTGATTACTTTCATTAAAAGAATAAAATATTTCTTCACTCTATGAAATTGTTTAATGGCAAGATATAATTTTTTTTAATTTCTGTTACTCTCACAATGCTGCGAAATAAACGAAAATTTCGACGGTTACATTTGAGGACATGAAAGCAGAGCCTAAAGCAGGGGTGAGATTTCGCCGGTTTTTTGCATACCATGTTTTTTTTATTTATTTAATCGGAACATTCTGCGATTTGTGAGAACAACAGTTTTTCTAATATACTGGTATGCAAAAAGTCGGAGAAATATCATCCCTGCAAAAACTGATTGCGAATGCTCCGCCCACTACCGAACAATTTAGTTATCATCACGACCACTGCAACTCCAGTGCCGCCACTTTACGGCATCTTCTTATGGTCCGAACATATTCCTGATCGGGTTGGGTTGGGTTGATTATTGACGGCCAATTATCTACACTAGGGATATAGGCCCGGGGGGAGTGCCCTTCGTGGGGCTCTTTCTAAGGGAACCTAATCCGTATTTACGCATGGATAAATCCACGGCCCGAAGAAAACGACGAAAACTCCGAACGATTAGGCCGACGGGCGCGATTGGGATCGAACCCAGCACCTCCCGTCTATCAGCTTCGAGAGCACAACCTCTCAGCCACTGGTGGGGCCATATTCCTGATCGGAACGTCTGTTGTGGTAATTCGCTATCTTTGTTGGTTTATAACTTCCTTAGACTGTCTGAAGTTCCGAGGACAGCAGGGTGACGTCGCTGAAAGGACAGTTACCGGCTCTTTTTTTTGTTGATGACAACAAAATCTTTAGTGAAGAATGGGTAATCGTTAGATTTACGACTCTTTTAGATTTAATTTACTTTGTATGCAAATAAACACATTTCACATGCGAGTTTCTTCGCATCAAGATTTAAGAAGAATGCTTTGCAAAAGCAGGTCTTCTGTAATGTAACCTATGTATGTAACGAATGCAGCACACACCTGTGTTTTAAGAATTGCCGAATCCGTCTGTGGCAGATTCATTGACTCGATTATTAGTGTTTGTGAAATATGTAAGTAGGGTAATATGTTTGATATTACTTACATGTATTTCTTTTAAATATTTCTGACACAAAATTTATTTTTGAAAGTTTCAAAGCTGTGCATTTCAGAGTATTCGGACCATAGAAGGGAACAATGCCGGTCTAAGAAATATTATAGGAGATTGGGATACCCCCTCCACACACATACACTCATCCAGAGGTGTAGTGGAAGGTATAAGATGGTGTACGCCGTATGTCTTCTGGATTTTCAAAATAAATTCCTTATACCGTCTGTTTCTTCAATAAAACTATAAGTTATAAAACTCTCTCTTATAACGCATATAGGACTGGGCAATATATCAATAAAATCGTGCTAAAACGATATAAAATGCAAACCGTGAAAACTATTAAGAAAAAAAAAACTACATAACCGCGAAAGTTCAGTACCTTGGAATTTAACATTACGTTAAAGAGAAAAATTTGTAGGACCACATATATTGAACATACGCAGTTGAAAGGTGGTTCTTTTTAAATAATACAATTTCTGGTGTCCCAGGGTGATAGAAAAGGTATATAGGAACCTATTAATCTGTAATAAATTTATTTTTATTGTGAATTTTAGAACATGGCCGTCTGCAAAAGGGTTCTCAATATAAAATTTAACATCTGCTCAACCTCACCTCTAGTAGGGAAGGGGAGGAGGAAAAAATTACATTTCGGGATCTGCTTGTCCATTTAAGATGAATTTTTTTGGAATGATGAATTTTTTACCATAAACATGGGTAAAAGAGTCGACTTCAAAATTCTATCCCTGCCCGTCAGAACTGCAAAATCATATTTCGTCATCTGTCAGCCTCTTGTTGGTGAACAGAGGCAAGTGTAAATAAGGTCGTTAATTAAAAAGTCTATCCCGCTGTCCCTACCCACGTAAGCAAAATCATATTTAGTAATCAATCACGACCTCAATCATTAAATTTTGAAGAATGGTGATTTTTTTTATTACAGACACGGTATAGGAGTTGTCTTTTATAAATTTGGTTCCCTGTAACTCAAGAGAGGGATGCAAAACCATATCTCAGAGCCTTCAAAGGAGAAAATTTGTGGGATGTAAATTTTAAAACATAGACTCTTTAAAACATTTGTTTTCTTATGAGTAGAAAAACCTGTTCTCTAGGAAGTTGAAAAACTATATCTCAGGATGATGAACTTTGAGAGAATAGGACCAGACTCCAGAATGTGGGACTAGCTTGAAAACCAGTCCTTGAAATTTAGTTGATCAATAGGTCGTTTGAGGCGCAGCAATTAGGAGAGATGTGAGATTTGAATTGAAAGTATAGTAGAAGTTCCTATTTTTTTTTTATTGTAAATCATTTAAACTACTCACAATGGCAATATGACGAGGGATTTTTTTTAACCTGGTTATGATGGATCGGACAGCCGTTAGTAGAATTAAAGAATTCACACATTCGCATCGGGAAACGAGAATTCTCGTTTTAAAAAATTAATCGTTTCATCGGGAAACGGGAATTCTCCTTTTTATTTAAAAAAAGAACATCATTTACTAAGGGCGTATAGCTTCTAACTTACAGAAAATGCATTTATATCATGTTGTCCAGTGACGTAACCAGGGTGGGTGACAAGATGCTCCGATTACCACTAATTTCGTAAAGTTTTCTTCACCTTCTTTAAAAACACAAAATATTTCGATTACACAAGGCGAAGAAAACTTTATGAAATTAGTGGTATTCAGAGCATCTGGGCACCCACCCTGGTTACGCCACTGTTGTTCATTTTTTTTTACATCGTAAAACATTTTATAATAAATACGTATATTGAATGATATTTACTTTGCATATTATTATGCATAAACTTGAGAAAACTATCTTGGAAACAATTTAGGAGAGCGATTCAGAAGAGGGAGCAGCTACCATTGTTTAATTTAAAATAATCATTTTACAGCAAAGTTTAAAGTAAAATTGCCCGATACGAATCTGTTAAGAAAAAAAAATCCAAGCTAACTTTTATTCGCTAATTAGTGATTCATCCAAAACTAAAATTTCGTATTGTTGTATTTTCTAATTCTTGTTTTTATTCAAAAAACCTCATTTACTAAGGGCGTAGCTTCTACCTTACAGAAAATGCATTTATATTATGTTGTCCATATTTCTTTACATCGTAAAACATTTTATAATAAATAGGTATATTGAATGATATTTACTTTGCATATTATTATGCATAAACTTGAGAAAACTATTTTGGAAACAATTTAGGTGAGCAATGCAGAAGAGGCAGCAGCTACCATTGTGTAATTTAAAATAATCGTTTTATAGCAAAGTTTAAAGTAAAATTGCCCTATACGAATCCGTTAAGAAAAAAAATCCAAGCTAATTTTTATTCGCAAATTCGTGATTAATCCAAAACTAAAATTTCATATTATTATATTTTCTAATTACATTATTTGTTTGTATTTCAATGAGTCAGTCATATATCTATTTTACACATTATAAGGCAACGTAACGATGATACGCAATCAAATTATTTTTTAATTGATATCATTAATGAATATTATAAAAATATTATTAAATAATTATGAATTATTACTGAATAAAAATTATTATTATTAATTTTACTATCTTTATAATTATTTATTAAATAATAATATTAATAAAATTTTTTTAATTATAATTATTATTATTATTAATTTAATAATAATAACAATTACTAAGTTTCTTTACATCAACGGTTTTAATTATAGCCTGTTTACATAATTTTTTAATTTTTATTATACAAGTATTTCATTTTAAATAAATAAAAATAAATATTTATATAATTTAACAAATTATTTTTTATCAATACAATTCATCGCTGTTATTAATTATATTTTTTCTTTTCTGCATTTCAAACAATTATGTATTTACAATTTCGCATGTTTAAGTAATTTTTAACATTACCTTTCCCCATAAAAAAATCAAACGTTATTGTTGTGCTTGAGATGATTTTTTTCCTCAGCAACTGCGGGGAAATAACGGGAATAATTAAGAAATTTAAACCTCTTCCAACACACGAAACACTGATGAAACAAAAAACGCTTTTTGTTATGATGAGTACATAATGTACAAACACCAACATAATGAAAAGCACAAACATCAGAAAGAATTCAGTTTAGAAATATTTCAAGGCTTAATTGGCGGTGGAGGTCTTTTATAAACAGGGTTCGTACGGATTAGGGAATTTTCCAGGAGTGATACCAATATTTTTTTTATAGATAAAGAAATTTAGGTTAAACTCGCGAAACTTCACCTTCTTTTAAGCAGAGATTTTATATAAGAAAATACTGGTACCGAAAAATTTCCTGGTCGCAAAATTCCAGGAGCCGTACGAACCCTGTATAAAGATGTAAAAGTTGTAGCTAATATAATAAAAAGCGTTTGAGCTTTTCTTTACGTAGTTTTTGATTGTGTTGTATTAAATACAAAATATTTTTATACGCAATGAACAACGATTTTTTTTTTCCATTCTTGCACTTTTTATGAATAACAATGATTCAAGCTCCTTCTGGAAAAAATTGCCAAACTCATAGGAAGTTTCGCAAGTTAAAAGATCTTCACATAGTTTTTATCATCCATCTTTTTTGGATTTGCGAGCTAAATCCCTTGCATACAAGAATTCCCGGTTCTTTTACCTCTGTTTATCAGTCACTTTGCATTTTCGCAGCTCCTGCATGTGAAGGGCTTTTTCTTCTGATATTTTATTTTTGTCATCCTTCATTATCTAAATTCTTTCGGCAAATGTGTGGCATGGCGTAATGGATTAACTTATTATATATATTGTGTTGAAATGGAATACATACGGCGATGATGATTTATGGAAATATTTCTGTCATTTACAGACGTAACATGTTGTTACTATTCCAAATTTTCATTGTGTTAGTTATATTGTATTTTAATATTTAACGGCTTTAAGTTTCGACACTGAACAACAGATGTCTGCTTAGGCTTTAAAATAAAATTAAGAAAAGCAAAAGGTGCTTTGAAAAATTATTCAGCTGGGACTATGACAATTTCCACTGCGTTTACACTGCTCTTGTTTAAATTAACTAACCTCGGCGAATGTTACAAACGGTGCTGCTATATTTTATCTTGATTGAATGAAAAACCGAAAAAATAATTAATTCATGCTACTTTGTGAAACTGTAATCTAAAAATTAACATTACATACTAGAATGTAAAATTTCAGCTATGGTGACAATTAAAGTTGCGAAGTCAAAAATAAGTAAATAAATAAATAGGGAAGGTTTTTTTATGTATAGCACGGAATGTGGAATTTTTAAATATGCTTCAGGATGACATAAGAGCATTCAGTTAGAAATTAAGGGGGTGGTTAAGGGTCTTCCATAGGGAAGATTTTGGATTTTATGTCTTTGATGGTTTAATGGCTTAGAAGTGCATATTTCTGCTGCATCTGTAGCTTAAATATATATATATATATATATATATACATATATATATAGCTCAGTTTCTTAAAGATAAATAGTTTTCATTACAAATAACAATGTTTTTTAATATAAATATATATATATATATATATATATAATAAATTTCATTATAAATAATATATAAAATTTATAAAACAGGCTTTATCTTAAAAAAAAGAAAAGAAAAAGAGCCAGTTTCCGAATGGAAATGATGAAGATTTGTTTTATACGTCTGTTTTTAGAATTATTTTGAGTGGAAACCATAAGATTCATCATCTAAAAATTATCATATTCATTCAAATCTATAGTATTATTTGATTGAAATTCTAAATCCTAATAATCCCTCATGTATGAATTGCTTTTAGTTACTTGCGGTTTCAAATTTATTAATTAATTTGTGTTTGATTGTAGAAATTTTCTTCAATTTCAGAAATTTTGTAATTATTTTTATTGCCATAAGAGGATATTATAAAATAATGGAAATTTAGAAAGTATAGTAATTTTGATTGTCTTTTCACAATTTACAAAAACATTTAGAACAGTTTAATGATTTACAATCATAAAATGCTTCAATCATTGCCCCGCCCGTTTTTTATCATTCACACAATCTCAGACCCTTTTTTAGAATTTTTTCAAATCCAAACAAGCTACTTTCTTATACATTTCTGAATTTATTTTTGTATGCATACACATGAAATTGGCATGTATTCTTATCAAGAAACATTGTAATTGAACACATTTTTCCATTTTCTGGTAAAGGCAAGATCTTCAGAAAATGCTGTCAAAATGGACGTTTTAAACCAATTTTTCCGTATGCGAGAGCGCGGGAAATGAGTAAAACTGCCATCACGAGATAGCAAATGCTCATAACTCGAGATGAAATCCATTTATCGAAAAAAAAAATTTGAATAAACTATTCGGTTCCACATCACTTTAATAATCATACCTGGAAGTGTCATGTGTTTAGAAATGAGCCAGTTTTTTCATTTTGCCCTGTATATGCTGAACCTAATTCAAGATACGTATTCCATTTTCATTCTTTAAAATCTAATTATTTTTTAAGCTTTTTTTATTCCTTACAAGTACAATTGTTTTTTCAGCACGGATGTTATTTCCGTAAGAGAACATATGATAAATGCATAAACAGTATGTAACTGCATTCATCCACCGCCCAGTAATTCCGTTTCTCTTTTCCGAAAACTATATGATACTATATTTATCTTCCTGAAACCACTGTCTCCAACCTAGCAATGTTCCCAACGCCTATAATCAGATTTACGCAGCATACAGCAAGGAAGTAGGAAGCGCTACTTCTCTCCTTTCTCAATTTTAAATCTTGTTGTAAACCGTATGCTCATTCCTAAATCTGCAATGGGCCGGAGTAGCTCAGTGGTCAGAGCAACAGCCCGGAACGCTGTGGACCCAGGTTCGATTCCTGGCTCTGGCTAATTTTTCACTCCATGTTGGATTATTGTATTTATTGTATGTATGTCTGTATTATAATATTTGTGTATCTTTAATTGCTGAATGCAGGCGTTGTTTATGTGTGTTTTTATATATATTCGTATATCGGTGGATTAGTAATAATCTAATACCGTTGTCCTGTCATTAAGGCTATCTGTTAGATGGCTGGTGACTTTCTGTCCAACATGGTTTATTAGTGAGAAATTGCAGACTCAGGAATGGGCGGGAGTAGCTCAGTGGTCAGAGCAACAGCCCGGAACGCTGTGGACTCAGGTTCGATTCCTGGCTCTGGCTAATTTTTCACTCCATGTTGGATTATTTTATTTATTGTATGTATGTCTGTATTATAATATTTGTGTATCTTTAATTGCTGAATGCAGGCGTTGTTTATGTGTGTTTTTATATATATTCGTAGATCGGTGGATTAGTAATAATCTACTGTAATTTCGCGCGTATACGCCGCACCTCAGACAATTTGATTTCCTACCAGAATTTGCCCCACCAGTGGCTGAGAGGTTGTGCTCTCGAAGCTGGTAGACGGGAGGTGCTGGGTTCGATCCCAATCGCGCCCGTCGGCCTAATCGTTCGGAGTTTTCGTGGTTTTCTTCGAGCCGTGGATTTATCCATGCGTAAATACGGATTAGGTTCTTTAGAAAGACCCCCACGAAGGGCACTCCCCCCGGGCCTATATCCCTAGTGTAGATAATTGGCCATCAATAATCAACCCAACCCAACCCTACCAGAATTTATTTTAAATAAAATGTGATTTACTTCCACTTAGCATTTATTTCACTTCTTATTTTCAATAAAATTTCCGGTTTCAAAAAGACTTAACTATGGTGAGGCGCGAAATTACGGTAATAGCGTTGTCCTGTCATCAAGGCTATCTGTTAGATGGCTGATGAGTTTCTGTCCAACATGGTTTATTAGTGAGAAATTGCAGACTCAGGAATGGGCCGGAGTAGCTCAGCGGTCAGAGCAACAGCCCGGAACGCTGTGGACCCAGGTTCGATTCCTGGCTCTGGCTAATTTTTCACTCCATGTTGGATTATTGTATTTATTGTATGTATGTCTGTATTATAATATTTGTGTATCTTCAATTTAAAGTACATTTCCTTTAAGGGAGTCCGGCACATATATATATATATTTAATTATAAATATCTGTTACATATTTTTTCACTTAAAATAGATCTGCGTATAAATATATATTCGTTTTCAAATGTAAAAATCAAAGAATATTAATTTTAGCAAAATTTAAAAAAATACAAATATTCTGAAGCAGTGCATTTTGCAAATCTTTTTCATTCTTGAGTACAAGAGATAATAAATATTAATTTGTCTTCTTAATTTTTAAAATTTTTTAATATATTTTTTAAGCAAATTTTTCTTTTTTATTAATGTATTTTACTACAAAAAATCCGACAGACAATTTAATCAGTATATAACTAAACTAAAAATAATTTTACGAAGTCTCATAACTATATATTTCGTAATAGTTTAGATCTGTTAATTTATATATGGCAAAATGTATTATGAGTTAAATGCATTTTAGTTTTGGAAGAAGGTTCAGCAACCAAAGACATAAGTAACGTTAATGTAACGTAACATAAGTAACGTTATATAATTGTGTCTAATCTAATTTTAATTTTTCTAAAAATAAACTTTGATTCAAAAATTTTAACAATATTTTATTATGAAAAAATATACATATGTATTGAATTAGACTATGAATTATAAATTTTTTTGGCAAGTATTAATTATTACAAACATATTAAGATTATTTTTATTTAATTTTAGAAATTATAATAATCTCAAGAATTAAAAAAATAATAAGCTGTTAGCTATTTGCCAACGATTGGCATTGGTTTTTATTTCTAGCTTACTAGATTTAAAAAGAAGTCTTAATAGTTTAGTCTCACAATTTTGGTTTATACCGAACGTTAATTGTTTTGAAAATCAAGTTTGATAAAAATTCATCCTCCGCATGCATATTAGCTGAATGACAAACAGGCACAGAACACCTTCAGTTTTATATACTGACCCTTGGCTCCAATCGTCTAGTCTTTTATTGCTGAATGTTTTATGAAATGCATATTTCCAAACAGATACTTTTTGGGCTTTTTTTTCCCTGTGTGTGTGTAATTAAATTTTTATTTTTCCAAATCTTTTCTAGCCCCACCAGTGGCTGATAAGTTCTGCTCTCGAAGCTGGTAGACGGGAGGTGCTGGGTTCGATCCCAATCGCGCCCATCGGCCTAATCGTTCAGAGTTTTCGTGGTTTTCTTCGAGCCGTGGATTTATCCATGCGTAAATACGGGTTAGGTTCCCTTAGAAAGACCCTCACGAAGGGCACTCCCCCCGGGCCTATATCCCAAAGTGTAGATAATTAGCCGTCAATAATCAACCCAACTCAACCCAACCCAAATCTTTTCTTGAAACATCATTTCAAATACATAAAAAAAAGTCATTCATCTATTTCTTTTTTAGCATTGGCTTCCTAGCCACTAAATAATTTATATTTTCTTCTCTAGTATTGTGAGTCATTATGTATCGGCTAAAGATTTCATTTCTATTTGAAAACGAACAATCGAAGCCCCGTCCTTTATAACCATACGCAGTCCTGCCAAGTGTCCGGCTTTTTGGATACCAGAAATTTAGTACGGAAAATGTTGTTTTATTTAATCAGAGCATTTTGTGATTAATAGAACAACATTTTCTCTAAAAAAATACTGGTGTGCAAAAATCCGGAGACTTGGCAACTCTGCATAAGGGTAGTTTCAGAGAAACACGTCTTAATTTCGAAAACAACGTTCTGTTCTTCTGCAACAGGTTCAAAGAAAGAAAAGTTCCAGCATTTGAAAAAACAGTTCGATTTAGTTTATCAGAAAAAAAAATACAGAAACGACTATTTTATTTATTTACTAGCAGGCTATGACAGTAAATATAGACCTTCACCTGAAAAGTCCTTCCGTATTTGTGAATACAATGCTTTTGCGCTATTATAATATCTTGTGAGTCAGGCAAAACTCGTGCTATTAAGAAGCAATTTTTTTATTTGATCATTTATAGTACAGTTTGATAGAGAAATGTGGACCATTATGATCAACAGAAATTAAAATGTTCTCTAGTCACTAAACTACTAAAAAAGACAGCATTACAATCATTGCAGAGATTGACCATTGAACTTAACTAATGTTCGGGGTATTTATTTTCGTTTGTTAGTTCTTAAACACCGGGCCTCTCAGCTTGGTGCTATGTGCGGCTCTGGTAGCTTAAAAACAATCTCGCTCTAGATTACATTATATTTCGTAATATAGTCATCTGCTGGAAGGTCTACCACAGTTTTCTATCTTTGTATTCCAGCAGATTAAATACAGTGAAAAATGTAAGAAATTATTTGGACACAACGAGCCGCGTTTAACTTTCGTATTTAAAAGAAATGTGAATCCTGAAAAATGGGTTTTTAAAGCTGAATTGTTTGAATAAAAATAAAATAACGTCATTTTCTAATCAGAATTCTGTGTGCCTGCCGAAATTATTTTATAATGATAGAAATTTTATCTAATCTGAATTCAAGGTACTTTTTTCTTATCTGACATAAGATAAAATGATAAATCAGCAAATAGTTTTTCTTGGCTACCATTGGCATCTCAAATTTTTTGTCGTACATTGCATGTATTGTTTTTTAGTTATAGTAAAATAACTGTAGGTGAAAAATATATAACAGTAAATCTTCTTTTGTCAGTTACTTTCATAATGAAAAACCGCAAATTTACTAATATCTGAGTACACATTTCATGCAATCTTCTGCAATCGGATTCAAGTTCCAGAATTCCCTTCAAATATAAAAGATATTTTCAACAATATAGTAAATACGCCAATTGGCGGATGACCCGATTACAAAAGATTAGTCAAATAGCTTTTTAAAATCTTCAAAAAGAAGATAAGATATGCAAAGAAAAAGAAAATGAAATAAATGGTGATTTTTTAAAAATGTGTATTAATAATTTGTGTGTGGCAGACATTTACACTAAAATGTAAATATGTGACTTTTTTTTTATATAATATTGACTGTTATTTATATAATTTACATTTGTATAAAAAAATACTCCAAAAATGATGTCATACACTTGCAAAAACACACTTATTTTGGACATCTATCGAATCAATGTCACGATTATGCCTGTTTGGCTTAAAATAAAATTGGTGATAAAAGTAAAATCAAAATCGTAAATAAGCAAATAACACGTAACTCACAAGTACAGTCATTTTTATAATTACATCTGCTATTTTCTTCTGTAAGTCACTCGATAGAGGAGTTAAAAATTTTAAAAAAAGAACAAATAAAAACAAAATTGTTAATCAGATTTTATAATTCAAATTTTCAGATGCATTTTTCTTAACCTGACGCAACCGATAAATCGCCTATATTTTTTCAATTGGAATATTTCACACTGAATAATATTTTAAGCATTGCGAACATTCTCTTTCACGTTTAAAATAAATACTTTCATTTTAGTACATTATCTCTCATCGTTTTCCTTTTTTTTTTTTTTTTTTTTTTTTTTTTTTTTTTTTTTTTTATTATTAAAATTAGTAAGATTTTCTTTTATTTTTTGAAATATTTTTATTATTTTGTAAATGATACAGCCGTTTCATTTCCTTCACCAAAGACAAAAATCGCCAAAAGATGACAAATGGTAACCTTTTCGTCCAAAATAACAGAAGTTTCTATCATACTTCTATAACTAATATACGTAGAACATATTGTTCTACGTAGATTTGTTATAAAACACCTTCCCTGAAAAAATATCTATCTAACAGTGCAAGTTGCATCAAAATCCATTCAGCAGAACTTGATTTATAACAAGTAGGAACGAAATTTTTTGTTTGTAGATTTTTTAAAATGTTTTCAATGTTCAAGATCAATGTCGGCTAGTTTAAATTGAAAGGCCCCCTTGTACGCGTTAGACTTACAAATTACATTATTTAACAAATAGATTTTCTTTGTGCATGATAAATGACTGTATAAAGGCATAAAGGCATTCTTTCTATAATCCAAGTATTTATATGCTTAGCAGTGTAATTGTAAAAATGCGAATATTGTGTATGTGTTTTGAGAAATAATGTAACACATAAAATGCAAAATTATTGGCAGCGGGCGAAATCACGCACATCCAAAACAACCCTAAATACACGGAAAAGGCACAGACACCTGTACGGAAGAACTATCGTAAATTTACTTCACATTGAAAGTTCGGGAATTGTAGTTCTAAATGCAATAACTACGAGCGCTGCGATCGCCTCGACCAGTAAAAATGCGGCGCATCCACCCATCGCAACACTTTTCAAAGAGTTCTAAAGAAAGTAGAATAGATGATTCTATTTCTTTGGAGTTCCAAGAAAATGTAAACGCTGGAGCTTTCCTCGCACTGATCTGTGCTGCACGTGGTGAAATTTCGGTAAGACTTTTTTCAGAGTATGCTCATTAATTTTGTTTTGTGAAATCCACTTTAATCTTAATTAAGTTCATTATTTTTGTATATATATTATTCCGTACATGTTTAATCTCTTTTAAAAATGTAATTTGCGTGGGTATTTTCGTTATAGAAATGACAGGTGGTTGAAATTAGAAATATATGTTTTTGCAGCTTTCATTATATTTTTATTATTTAAGCTTTTATGATATGTGGCATATTTTTATATTTTTAGTTCTTTTTAGTTCGAATTCTTTAAACGTATTTTTATTATAATAATTACAGGATGACATTTGGTTATTATTTGTTTACATTCTCATCCATTCGATGCTCCGAAATTTTAAAATACTCCTGCTATAGTTCATATACTTAAAAAATCGTAAAAAATTTCGATTGTTTAATAATAATAATTTGTTTAATATAATATTTGAAATTTAACTTATTCAAAGTTATTAATTCATTTTTTTTAAAATTATTTAAACCATTATTTTTTATTTACATATTCTAATATTTTTATGCTGTATCTATGCATTTAATAATACTATTCAACAACAGATAATTTTAATTTATTAAATTTTTGCTGTACAAGTTGCTTGAATTTTAAGAATTATTATTATTATTATTAAACTTTTTTAATACATTTTATTTCTATGAACTTTAAAATAAATTAATTTTGATTAAATCAATCTAATTACATAGTTGATATTTTAAATGTACAAATAATACATATGAGAGATTTTGCAAGAAAATTTTAAGTTAAAGATTTTAAATTAAAATATATTTAAAGAAATTAATAAAAACTAGAAATAAGAAAATATGCAACATGTAGATCACACAAAAATATTTTTAATAATGCTATAGAAATGTATTTTTCTGATTTTGTTCAGCAATTTTATAAACTCTAAATTTTGTTTATATATTTTATAAAAAGAGATTAATCGTTATGAAATAAAATTATACAGAAATATTTAACTTGCTTCAGATTACTTTTAAATGCTAAAGGTGTAAAATTAACAACATAATATAAATTAAAATAACTTTTATTAGTTGTTTTACATGTTTCGACTCTTTCCGAGTCATTTTCAAAAACAAATTTTTGTTTTTGAAAATGCCTACCTCACTCATTGGAAGCATGACTTAAATGTTTCGGATGAACCGCAGACAAACACAAAGCTCCTTTCCGTTTCCAAATACTTAAAATTCTTTGAGTACGGGTATGTTATTATATTCTCTAAAATTGTGTGAAATATTCCTAAAATTCCTTCCTAAGATTTTCCAAAATTTTGCTTCTTGCCCTGTATATACGAAGTTTAATTCAAAAAACGATTTTAATTATACTTTCGTTGTAATCAAATTATTTTTCAAGTCATTTTTATTCCTTACAAATACAATTGTTTATTCTTCACGCTAATTACTTCCGTAAAAGAATATTTGATAAATTCATAAACAGTATGTAACTGCATTCACCAACCATCCACTAATTCCGTTTCTCTTTTTTGAACAGCTGTATGATACATCTTTCTGACACCAATATCTCCTGCTACTCAACTAACGCCTATCCTCAGATTTAAGTAGCATACAGCAAGGAAGAGGGAGGCGCTACTGTATACACAACTCTATATTCTTTGCATGTTGATATTATATTAATATCCACTACTATTTTTTTTGTTTTGTTTTCCTTATTTGTTAATTTTTACTAATAGGTAACTTTGTGTTTAACTTTGTGTACAAGCAACGCTAAAATGCTTTATATATTCTAAATTTACACACATTACGACTCCATCATTAAAAGCTTTAAAATTCTTTAATGTTTTGTAAAATTTCTGTTTTATTTCTTACTTTGCAGTAAAAATAAATAACTAAACATTTAGAAATACTCCCCACATTACAGCACACAGCTTAATCTTAAAAATGCTTTTTTATTATTGTTATTCTGCCATTTATTTACTTACAATCATTATTTTTGTATATTCCTAATTATAACTTTGTTGGAATAATAAATAAATAATCACACCTTAACATGATGTAAAACGAGAGGTGGATGAAAGTGATTAAAGTCTTTTTTTTTTTTTTTTTTTTTTTCAGCAGACACATAAATTAGTATCACATATAATAATTAAAAGAAAAGGTAGTTTGTAAATATGATTTTTCTGATGAACAATACCAACCAAAAATATGCTTTATAATTTGTAGTAATTGCTCCGAAATTTTCCTATAATTTCGCGGAAAATAACTAAAATTCCTCTCCAAGATTTTCCAAAATTTTGTTTCTCGCTCTGTATATACGGAACTTATTCAAGTTAAGCATTTTTTATAATCTAATTATTATTTTTTTTTTCAAAAGTCATTTTTATACCTTACTAGAACAATTGTTTATTTCTACATGGCAATTACTTCCGTAAATCAAGTCCGTACAAGACTTTTCTCTTTTCCCACAGCTGTATAATGTAATATATCTTCCTGACACCAATATTACAGTGCCTAGAAGTATGTTCTAGGCACTATACCAATACCACTCCCCTAACGCCTATCCTGAGAATTTAGTAGCATACAGAAAGGGAGAAGGAGGCGTTTAATCTTACTCTATTCATGACTCTTAATAAATCTCATCTCAGTTTAGTATATATGCATATTTTATTAATATCACATCGACCGTGGAGGGATGTGATTGTTTTTAAAATGTGTGGTCATATCATCCTCCCATCTCTCTAGCTATTAAAGAAAATCCGAAGATATTATTAGTAAAATAAATTCTTTTAAATTTTCTGAGATAAGTTTACTTTTTTAAAAGTATTTGATTTTTTTTTATGTGATGGAATAATTTCATTTATAGTCAACTCGCAACCAAGGAAAGAGTCACACCGCGATACTTCCTGACCCTCTTTGTTGGTACGTGATCAAGAGAGGCTGCTTTCCACTAATTGTCGAACTACCATGTGATCAAGGTAGGCTAAAAAGCAGCCAAGATTATTGGAGTATCCTATACTGTTGTTTAAAAACAACAGATTGTTGACTACGTAGTCAACTATAAATTAAAAATATCCGATTCTTATACTTTATTTTCAACTGAAAATTGAAAATTGAAAATGCAGCATTTTGATACGCATGGTTAAACTTATTAAATACTAGCTGTTACCCGTGACTTCGTTCACGTAACATTAAAAAATGAATAAATGCATTAATTTAGCAAAACATTTCACTTGATAATTAACAACATAGATAATAAACCAAAGCTTTATCCCATTTTATAGGAGATCATACGATATTTCTTTGCTATAGGGGCCTTGACATAACCCAGTCTTAAAAAAGTGAAATTTCATGCCAAATAATATATACAATCGCGATAATGAAACTGCAACCAATTAAAAAAGGAGGACCAAGTAAACTCGTGTAAATCGACGAATCCCTCTTCGTAAAACGAAAAACAACACTGGGAGAATTGTTCTATACAACAGTGCATTTTAGGTGGTATTTTTGGTGTGAAATTTGTATATGTGTGCATTGCTAAATGGGCATTATTATATTGTTTATTTGCATAAACATATGTTATATATTTCTTACTACATTATTATTTTATGTATTGTTTATGTATACATTAAATAAAGTGCTTCGCGCTAAGTGGTGTAAATAGTGAACGAACTGCTTGTGGATTTTATACATTGATAGATATTTCGTAAAGATATAACAATCTGATGCGATTCTAAAATGTAAATAAAGGTTGCTTGAAAGTACTTTAAATTCTGCCCAATTTAACCTCGATATTTTCTCTATCGCGTCAAGAACACTATAAGCAAATAAATACCGACAATACTAATCTGATGATCTAAATTTACATATTTTTGTTAGTATATATAGGATTATTTTAATTTATTTCGTGCGCTTGAAATTTTTTACGCTTTCTCTAGGGTTAGGTGTCGAATAAATGTACTTTCTTGTTATTTTATTTTGCCATTTCTATTTATTCTATTTTCCATTCATTCCATTTATGGATATTGATTTAATTTACATATTCGTGTCAAAGAATATTGTTTAAAGTTATTATTAAGATTAGGATAGGATACGATTAGGGTTAGGATTAGGAATAAAAATTGAACGACAATGGCATGACTGATTTAGGTGTAAAGTATGAACCAGGATGTCTATTTACATCATGAAGCAATAAGAAAATTAGAAAATTATCGGCTGATATTTTTAATATGTTTTACAGTCACAGTTGGCATTAAAGGTGAGCGGGGAAATGATCATCTAAAATACCATTAAGTGTTTACCACGCAAAAAACAAATCTGGTTACAACAATGTATTTAATTTTGCGCCAAATTTCACTTGATAAAAAAACAAAAAAAGCAAATTGGCTATGGATCCGATTACAGACCCCTAACCTTCCTATTCTCGTAATTTTTCTACCTATATGTAAAAAAATTTCTACTATATAGAAAGCGCTTTCACGTTTATAACGTTATGAATTGGCACGATCGGCTTGTTCAAGTTTACACAATTCGGCTTTATGAAAAGATTCATTACTTTTTGATTTCTTCTTTGCTTTTGCATTACGCGAATTTGCTGGTAAAATCGATTTTCTTTTCGATAACATTGTTGTTTTTTATGTTTAAAAAATATTGTAATTTTACTTAAACATTGCTAAAATCTATGCAATTTTTTTCATCTTACAAGACTTTATAAAAATCTATTATGAAACAGAACTATAAAAAAAGCTATATTTAAAAATGACAATAAAGTTTTTACTATTTTAAAACTAAAAGAAATGTAAAATTAAATTCCTGTTCGAAACGACGATTTACAAATGTGTTTCGATTGTGGGAAAATGATAGAGGAAAAATGCTGTTACTTCGACGCAATCATATTAAATCTTTAGCTTTTATGAGAAAAGTAACTTTCTTTTAAAAAATATAGTTATTTTTATTAAGATTTTCTGATTATCGATACCGATAATTTTGCGATGCATATCATTGACATTTGCAATCCAATATTTTTCAATTTTTATTTTTTACTTTTTAAAATTTAAATTAAAACTATGGTATCTTTATAGTAGCCGAGTGCAGACGATAAATCACCAACATATCCCATCATTCATATTGAATTCATTAAAAATATAAATCTTTCACTCATTTCTTTTAAAACACAGAACTTTAATTTACAACACATACATTTAAAATACATATATTACGTACACTTAAAATAATTATTTTCATGTGAAAAAGAAAAAGAAAAAAAAAGAGAGAAATTAATCGCAAATAATTTGATAACCCAAGATCATTTTATTTCAACATCAAATCAAATCTGTTTTATTTTTCTATATATGACATCATATTCGCTTGCTTTCCATACTTACTCGTATTTATGCACTTTGTATTATTATCAAATATTTGAAAACGCACGTTTTATTTCTAATATGACGTCATTTCATATTCTGTTTATTCTTAAATAATTCATTTCCTTTTCATTTTTCACGTGGAAATTTTTCACTTGAAAATAAATTGTTGAGTAAAAATTATTACTCAGGGGTTTTATTTAATATTGGCAACGATAAAGTATTAGCAACGGTAAAATACATTTTATGATTTTAAAATATTATACGAAAAAATGTCCATTTATTCTCTATGAAAATAACGAAATTTTGAAATATTAAGAAAAATATTTGAATTAAAAAAAAAAAAAAAAAAAAAACAGCCTATGTTCATTCGAGGGTTATAATTAACCTATATGCAAAGATAAAGGATTATTAAATGCTCCATTTTGACGCTGGCTTCAGCCTAACATTTGCACACAGTCGGATTTATAATATTATTAGGATATAGATAGTTTTTTACAACGACATGTATTTGCTCAAAATCTCAAAATCATCCAGTTTTTATTATTGTTATTATTTTAAGAGCAATAGCATAAAATAGATATTAAAGTGTATTACTTAATTTCAAAATATATAAAGAACTACTTAACAGCAAAAGAATGAATATTTATTGTGATTTAGATTGGTAGATCTGACATGAATAAACGACCAACAAAATAAATTTTGAAGCAGTTAATGGCTGATTTTTTTTAAGTGGAGATTCGACTTCTCTGGGTCAAAATTTTCGATTTTTTTATTTTGAAGTTTTTGCAACACTCAAATTTGTAAATTGTAGTCTTAAAAGATTTCGTGATACTCCGCCTATTTACAAGCTTTTTTTCTCGTTGGATGTAACGCTATTATAAAATTTTAAACTTGTTTACCTTGAAAAAATGTTTTACTGCCATGCGATCAAGGTAGGCTGAAAAGCAGACGAGATTGGTGGAGTATCCTGTATTTTTTGTTTCGCTGATTGCCTAATAAACTATAAATCAGGGGTGTCCAACTGTGGCCTGCCGAATACCACTAAAATTTTATATTAAACTTTTCCTTAACTACCCATCAAATTTCTGCGATTCAACATGGCGAATATTTCTTTCAAAATTTAGTGGTATCAGGCGTGCCACAGTTGGACACCTCTGCTATAAATTAAAACATCCAGTCTTTATTCTTTATCTTCTTCTTTATGTTAACTTGACGAACATTTTTCTCGAGAACTATTCGACCGATTAATTTCATTTTTATTTAAAAGAAAGGTAATCGTTTTTGTTAGAGCTTACAACACCGAAAAGTATATGTATTTTTTACTATTATTTTTTTTTCGAGCTGACTAAAGGTTGAAAAAAGGCAAAAAAAAAAAAAAAAAGTCCTTTTTTGTTCAAACGACCACAATTTTGTCGCAAATCAAATTTTTAAACTAAATGTTGGTATAAGCTCCAGAGAATTGAATGCTCTTTCATAATTTGGAGGCCAAATTTGTTTCCAATGCTTGTGACCGGAGAAGTAACTGTCACCCGATGGAAGGTCACGGCTCGCATCTGCAAGAATTCCCCGTTGCACAAGGCGTATTATTCCCTTTTTATTGCACACAAAAATTCATAATCACAATAAGTTAACCACAATAAGTGAAATCTCAGTAAATGTAATTCAAAAAGTCCGAAAGTGGTATCTCATTTCTTTGTAACCGAAAAAAATCATAAAAATCACGTACATTTTAGGCCACAGAAGCAGAACCTCCCCTTTGTACAGGTGTTATTACTTGATAGGCATGAAGTCTAATGTTCATCTTTTAGTAATAATTAATGAAGTTCACCCAAGTTATTTTTTTCTAAAGGTGTATACATAAATTAATATCCTTGAAAACGTACAGAATCTGCTAGCTATATGATAAAATATCAGTAAATTCTAAAGATAAACAAATATTCTTTTTTACTCCAGAACTAAACCCCCTCGGTCCTATATATGTATGTATTTTCGAGTTACTGCTATTTTCGTTTAGTAATTTTCGACTTATTTAATTACAGAATTATCCAGATTAAATAGAGGTACGATTACTGTATGAAAACAGTGGTACTCAAAGGAAGATGGAATTGGAAATAAATAATAGCGTCGCTTGTGCTAAAGAGTTTAAATTTATTTTATAAATGAAGAAAGATACAACTCCTCTTCCTTTTTTGCGAGTTAAAATGAAACAGTCTCAATTAATGGAAATATTCTAAGGATTGGAGGAATATAAAAGAGTTATCTCAAATCCCGACACCAATAAAAGGATGCATAGAATGAGGAAATTCTTAACATATGCAAATAATCCACATAATTTTTAAGTATAAATGTCCTCTTTGTTTTGCAAAGGATTTTTTCACTATGTTTTGAAATAGTTCCGTTATTTTTTGCTTGAAACATTACTGTTTGATTAGAATATTGGTATCTTATGTATGTTAAGAATGTTCACAGTTTCCGCTTGAGTGTCATCGACGAAACATCTCGCTTTCACATTGGACACTATTTTAAAATAACGTTCAAGTAAAAGCATGACTATTTAAGTGATTTGGAATCATGTCTTATTTTAAATTTTTTATTAATTGTATTATATCTTCACTTATAAGCGACTGTTATCTCATGACGGCATTTTTTTTCTCACATTACCACGTCTCTAAAATAGGTTCCGAAGATTAACTTTGAAAGCAATTACTGAAAGGTCTGCTTTTATCGAATTATTTGCGTAATTTGTAGAAAAATATTGAATCTCGAACCGAATGGACGAAATTGTTAAATCTCATCACTATCTCATCACCCTACCTCCGTAATAAAAATATGTATTACAAGGGAAGTGCTTATAGTTAATATTTTCAGTTAATAAAATACTAAATTGGCAGCAATATTTTAGATTTAAAATTTATTTCCAGAATGAACGTTTCAGAAAATCCTAAATTTCACATTTTAATGTCTTTAAATTAGTTGACATTATCGGAATTTTTTACAGGAGGGGATCCACGGAAGGGAGGAGGCAAATAATGACGATCGATCCTTTCGAATGTGGTTGATTGGTTGATTTATGACGGCCGATTATCTACACAAGGGATATAGGCCCTAAAATGGAGTGCTCTCCGTGGGAGTCTTTCTAAGGGAACCTAACCCGTATTTACGTATGATTATCCAAAGTTCGAAGAAAACCACGGAAAACTCCGAACGATTAGACCTACGAGCGCGGTTGAGTTCGAACCCAGCACCTTCCGTCTACCAGTTTTGTGAGCAGAACCTCTGGACCATTAGTGGGACTACCTTCTGAATGGGTCTTTGAGCAGACGTGTTTTCTTGAAAATTCGTATGCTTTTATGATATCTCATTTTTATAATGAAAATTTAACAGATTTTTTTTTTTTCTCTTATGAAAGATTTAAGAAAACCTTTATTTTTTAGTGTCAAAAATAATTTGCTACTAACGCACCATTACTGTAATACTACTAAAATAATTCTTAAGTTAATTTTATTTTTGAGGATTTAAGAGACAAACAAACAAATTTCCCTGATCATAGTAGGCTGTCTGGTTAGTTTTGTGGAGCTATAGAGTCATTTTAAGGGACAAACAATACACTCTATATCCTAAACTATCTCTCTAGGTATTGAATATTGCTGATAAAACTGTTATGAAAGGATGGATTGTTCTCTATTCAGTTTGTTTAATTTTCAAACATTTCCCACTTTTCATTTAACACAAATGTATATAAATAAATATTTATAATTGTAATAGGAGAACTACAAGAATATTTACGGTAGAATATCAGACAGAAGTGATAAATGTGGTAATAAAGTTTATATATCATTAAAATAGGGGGGGGGGATTACATGTAACTTAACTCCTCCGAAATATTTCAAAGCCCCCTGTGATTTTTCCGGCTGGCTACAACCCTTAACAATGGATTTCTCAATTGGCAAGTCCACCAGCGGTTGAGAGGTTCTACTTTCGAAGCTGGTAGATGGGAATTGCTGGACTTGGGCCCAATCGCGTCTTTAAGCCTAATCTATCGGAGTTTTCCGTGGTTTTCTTTGAACTTGAACCTTCATAAATACAAGTTAGGTTTCCTTAGAAAGACTCCCACCGAGGTCACCCTCTGTCTAGATACCTCGCACAGATAATCCGCCGTAATAAACATCACCTACACACCTTAACAAGCAAGCATTGCTAATTCGTCCGTTTAAAAACAGATAAGTTAGTTCAAGAATGATAAAATAAAATAAAATAAAGCAATATAATAAAGGATACCTATATATATAAAATGTTTTCGAATTTCCCAAATTCTCGGCCAATATGTTTGTTTAGGTCTAAAGTTTAGTGCGACTTAATTGATTATTTCTATTTGCATTATCCTTTTAAACAGCCGTAACGAAAAAATCTTTGAATGTTCCCTCCGTGAGAGGTAATTTTAAAATTTATCAATATAAAAAAAATAATGCAGAAATTCAACAATGAGGAAATATTACACTTATTACAAATATGTTTTTCATCGAGAGAACCGCTCATAGATGGCAGCACTAACAATCAAATACTAATGTGTTGAAAATTCTCCACTGTAATGCTGCTTTGCATTCAACTTAACTAAATAATTTCTAAGTTCTTTTAGTCCTTCTTTCTCTTTCTCTTTTTTGTTTTTGTTTTTTTTAAATATCATATGCTGATTACTATTTGATACTAAATAGAACTAACTAGCTAAATGTTTAAAAAATTAAATAAATAAATAAAAACAACTTACTAATGGATATCCTATTTTATCAGAATTTGAAAATTTATATAAATTTAGTAACCGAAATTTCATTTGTTTGAAAAATTTATATTAAATTTCTAACATTAAATAAAAATAATACTTACGCCTGGGATTGATTATAATATACAGACATATGACTGCAAATTTGTAAGTTCTCCATGCAAATCCATACCTCTATCAAGTTACGCTTTTACAAGGGAAAAAAACAAGCAAACGAATTAATCATCTACGGCGTATGCGACAACGTCGTTCGACAGCTAATATGCCGCATGGAGAAACTAAATGAGTTGGTGTAAAAGGTTTTTTTTTTTAACCATTTTCTGTTTTAAATCAAAATATAAAAATTTACCAGAAGTTAAATTTTTAACCTGACTCTTTATATTTTGTTGTAGTAAATAATTTCCTTTTCGACTCTACCTAAGCAAGCTAACGCCAAAGATTCAGTATATATACAGATTTCAGGCATAATGCTGACAATATTTGATGAAATAACATATATTTACTATGAATATTCTTATAAAGCCCTTCTAAAGATTCTATAAGATAGTTTTGCATTTTTTGCTTTTTCATCCTATCAAGTATAATTCTTGCAGTGTCCATTTCATTGATTTTTATAATGCCTTATCCTTTGTTTTCCACATGTGTTTTCATTGTTAAATATATATGTATATATATATATATATCCAAGGTTAAACAAATGCATGTAACACATTAAAAATACTTGCTATATATATATATCTTACCTTGAACATAAAATGAAAGTTATAGTATTTAATTGCATACCTTCGTTATTTTCGGCGTTTCCATTTTCTTCTTCATGACTCTTACAAGTGAAAACAAATAAGGGTTACATCAAGCACATAAAATTCTCCAAGGGGTAGATGAAACATGAAAGTTTGGGTTGGGTTGGGTTGATTATTGACGGCCAATTATCTACACTAGGGATATAGGCCCGGGGGGAGTGCCCTTCGTGGGGGTCTTTCTAAGGGAACCTAATCCGTATTTACGCATGGATAAATCCACGGCTCGAAGAAAACCACGAAAACTCCGAACGATTAGGCCGACGGGCGCGATTGGGATCGAACCCAGCACCTCCCGTCTACCAGCTTCGAGAGCACAACCTCTCAGCCACTGGTGGGGCCATGAAAGTTTGGGAATCACTGGATATGTTAATGTGGAATTTCGTAATTGGCGAGAATCGTTAAACATTCTTTTAAGAAACAACTCCGTTAATTCAACAAGAAAAAAAAAAAGCACTCCGGGAGTGCCGACAGTAGTGAAAACTTGAACAATTACGTGTGTATTTTTTGAATCGTCAGGAAATGTTTTATTGTGCACGAAATACTTTTAAATGAAGTGTTTTTTTATTCATTATTGTAAACTACTACTACAAAAATTATATTATAATTTTCATTTAATGCGCTATTGTACATGAAAAATAATACATATTATTTTACACACAAAAATTTCGGGAAACAGACTTCAGTTGCACTATACCGCTGACATTTTTCTGCCTTATTATACCGCTTACTCTACCGCTGACATTTTTCTGCCTTACTATACCGCTTGCATTTTTATGCGTTACTATACCGCTTACATTTTTCTGCGTTTACTATACCCCTTACTATAGCGCTTACATTTTTTGCGTTACTATACCACTTACATTTTGTCTGCGTTTACTGTACCGCTTACTATACCGCTTACATTTTTTCTGTGTTACTATACCACTTACTATACCGCTTACGTTTTTCTGTGCTTACTATACCGCTTATTATACCGCTTACTATACCGCTTACATTTTTCTGCGTTACTATACCGCTTACATTTTTCTGCGTTACTGTACCACATACTATACCGCTTACATTTTTCTTACTTACTATACCGCTTACATTTTTCTGCGCTTACTATACCGCGGTGCAATAGCGCACAGGCAAGCATGCGGCGCGCGACGGTGTTGGTATTAGTGACGGTAGCAGTGTCGGTTACAGGTGTCGCGAGTTCAATGGTTTTTTCCCATCTCAAAAAATGCCCAACGCGCATAAAGAAGTTTTCACTTCAATCACTTCAAATATACAGAGGTGTCGGTAACAGTGACGGTAACAGTGTCGGTTACAGGTGTCGCGAGTTCAGTGGTTTTTCCCATCTCAAAAAATGCCCAACGCGTATAAAGAAGTTTTCACTTCAATCACTTCAAACATACAGAGGTGTCGGTAACAGTGACGGTAACAGTGTCGGTTACAGGTGTCGCGAGTTCAATGGTATTTTCCCATCTCAAAAAATGCCCAACGCGCCTAAAGAAGTTTTCACTTCAAAAATTTTAAAGAAAGACCCATGATTTTCACCGTTATAACTTAATATGTTAATTCGCCGGTAAGTTATAATTCACATAAAGTAGAGAATTATTTTGTAGACTGTTACTTGTAAATTACTGAAACTATCATATTATATTCCTTTTTCTTTCTTTTTTCAATATTGCATATAAAAACATTTTTTATTTAAACTGTCCTCATTGAATCCAATTTGGAATTTGAAAATCCATTCTAAATGAAAATTTCGAATCCAACAGATTTAACACTAGTTTCCAAGCGCATTGTTTGTTTAAACAGAATAAATTATTTCTTATCACGTCTTATAAACTATTGGGTTGGTTGGTCCTGTGGTTGAATAGATTTTTATGGAGCATGGCTCCTTTAGAACGAAATAAAATTATTTAGAAATATGTATGTATGTGGAAATATTTCTGAAAACCCTATATTTCCTGTAAAATTTAATATGAATAAAACAAAACAATTTATTTAATTAAATAAAAACAAAATAAGTAAATGTAAATGATATAAAGTTTTTAAAAATAATTTAGAATTGAAATAGATTAAAATAACCCTTTCTTTTAAATAAGATATTTCGAAATTTCCTGTAATTTTTTTGCGAAAATGTTTTGAAAATTCTCAAATAGTTCGACATAATTTATTTATCATTTAAAATAATATATTTCTGTGATGAATCTGTGATATGAATAAAACAAAACAATTTATTTAATTTAATAAAAGTTAAATAAATAAATATAAATAATATAATTTTGTTAAAAATACTTTAGAATATAAGTAGATTAAAAGAACTTAACAAAAAAAAAAAAAAAAAAAAAAAGTTCAAAATTTACTGTAATTTTTTGCGAACATGTTTTGAAAGTTCTCAAATACTTTGACTTAATTTATTTATCATTTAAAATAATTATTTCTGTTTATATTTTTATAACTTTAGAGAGAAAAGATTCAGATCTCAGGACTTCTAATTTCAGTGAGCATTACCTGTTTTAAATAACTGATAAAAATAGAAAATATATAGTCAAGACAAAATATACCATCCTCATAGGCCCCACCAGTGGCTGAGAGGTTCTGCTCTCGAAGCTGGTAGACGGGAGGTGCTGGGTTCGATCCCAATCGCGCCCGTCGTCCTAATCGTTCGGAGTTTTCGTGGTTTTCTTCGAGCCGTGGATTTATCTATGCGTAAATACGGGTTAGGTTCCCTTAGAAAGAGCCCCACGAAGGGCACTCCCCCCGGGTCTATATCCCAGGTGTAGATAATTGGCCGTCAATAATCAACCCAACCCATCCTCATAGACATTTATAAAATTTGGTTCTTCTTTTCATTCATAGATGGCAGCACAAAATTTTAATTATTGTGGAACTTACCAGCCAAGCCCCCCCCCTTTTTATACTTCGTATATATGGGTATCATACACCCATCATATATCCCTTGTCATACGAAGATGTCCATGCTATCCCTTATCATACGATATACGATATAAGTATGATAAGGGGCAGCTTTTACAGATGTCCGCATGGGGCTGAACCGGCAAAATGAGGACAAACTTTCGAACTGGCCGGGGCGCGCTGACAAAAAAAAAAAATAAGAGGTCCGATCGGCCGATGTAAAAAATTTTAGTCGACAAGATATGAACAATTCTCAGTGGACCTGAATGGACCGAGAATAATTTATAAATGTGCTGCCCAAGCCAATGTTAGTTTGTCAACATCAATTTAGAAATTTAACATGACCAGTGTAAAGGTCTGCATCGGACAGGTACATCGTCTCTGACCTTTTCGGGGTTTCTAGGGTAAACTGATAGATGGCATCACTATATTTTAAAACAGTGCATGAAGGAAAATTCATCTGTATTATAAATATTTTACCATTTAACTTATATCTAACTTATAACTTATATATTTTACCCTTTAACTTATTACTTTAAGTTACATTAACTTCCTGCTTTTTAACTCGCAGAAGCGTGAGGTTACTTTTTCAAAATTCTTATTCTAATTAATTTGAGAGGCGAAGAACATATTATTTACTGTAAAATAATAAATAATTTCGTAGATAGAGCAAAATAAATAAATTTTAAAAAGTTAAAAGAAATAATTAAATAACATACTATTATTTAAATAATATATTATTTAATATATAATAAAAATATACTGCTAAATAATACATTATTAATTAAATGGTAGCATTATAATAATAATAAAAGACATGCGTAAATTTAGGGGGGAATTTAAAACAAGTGAGTAAGTGTGATCGAAGATCGCTCAAAGGGTTTCGTTTAATATTCCTTTCAAACCACTTTAACCTTTCTTATATAAATCCAAATAAATTTCATTTAGCAACCAAAAAAAAAAAAAAAAAAAAAAAAAAAAACCTCACGTTTTTTTGTTTTTTATAAAGTAAAAATTTACCGGTCTATTTTTTCGTTTTTTTCGAGTATCCAAACCAGCCCTGTAGCGGGTGAAGCCGGCTGTTATATTCTACCATAATAATATCTGTCACGCGGACTAAGTGCGATATAAAAAAATAATTTCAAAACTAAACATGTTGTACACCTTCAAAATGTTAAAATATGCGAATATTTCCATAATCGGATTTTTATCATGAGTCAATATGTTTCTCAAACTCATATATTTACTATTCTCTATTACTCATATTGATACTCGCTTTGTATTATTCTCAAACATCTGAAAAATTCGTTAAACTTCCAATATGACATCAGATTTTCTTTTTAATTCTCTAATGACGTGATATTAATCTGCTTCGTGTACATACACATACTCATACTCCTTGTATTATTGAGAAATCTTTGAAAATTTCCGCTTTATTACCACTATGACGTCAATCATTTTTATTTCATATTAATCTTTTTTTCAATAGGTGAAACTTTTTTTTCATTTTCATTTTTCACGTGGAAATCGTCTGATAGAAAATTAATTATTGTAGAAAGAATTTCATCGTGGATTTTAAATTTTTGGCATCTGCTATAACGAAAAATATTTAAATTTAATAGGAAAATGCTGTTAGAATTTTGATTTTTTTATCCCTATTTATTAAAATAATACGAATTTTTCAAATTTTAATATTTTGAGCTCTTTATAGCTCGTATTCAGCTATATACACAAAGTTTCAACTCTGTAAGTTACATAGTTTCTGAGAATAGCTCTGTGACAGACAGACAACAGAGCGGGAGTAATAGGGTTTCGTGAGATGAACGAAGCCCTATAAAAGAAAGAAAAAAGAAGGAGGATTTATAAATTATTTATTTGTTTTGTGAAAACGCAGTTGAAACGCAGCATTTCTATATTTATTGGCACTAACGTATTTTCGTAATTTTTTTTAATATTAAATAAATATTATTTTAATTCTAAATATAGAGGTGATAATTGTTATAAAACTTCTCAATTTTATATTATTTATTTATTAAACGGAACAAGACCTTTCCTTTTTTAAAAAAATCCTTAAAAGATGTGATTAACCCAAACTGTGAAGCAACGCTGTATAAAATCTTATACAACTGAAAAAATATGTTATCCCGGTGTGTGTCTATTTTTATTTTTAGTCAGGCTTCTATCCATATTGGTAAGCCTATTACACCAATATACGTTTATTCATAAAAGTTTCGTAAATTGCATAAAACAATTTAAAATCTTGCATCATTTAATTTTTTTTAAACACCAATCTTCGCATAACTATTATATAAGCTCACAAATGAATTCATTTATCTGATGATTATTTATGTTTCTCACATATATTTTCCAAATTTTGTTACTATCACAATATTTAAACTTTTATCCTCCAAACATAATGTAGAAAAAATGATTCTGGGAAAAAAAAAAAAAATGGTAATCACATTTTTTAAATGTCCATTAAAAACGTCGTTAAATTTTTAATAAATTTGTTTCCTTTTGTTTGTATTAAACTTTATTTAATTATTCTATTCAATGAATATTTTCCTG
Organism: Maratus michaelseni; assembly: GCA_963931845.1. Taxonomy (NCBI): domain Eukaryota; kingdom Metazoa; phylum Arthropoda; class Arachnida; order Araneae; family Salticidae; genus Maratus; species Maratus michaelseni. The sequence goes on from OZ007594.1 coordinate 22,287,805, forward strand.
TGTGGAAATAGTATTTAAAAAAAAAAAAAAAAAAAAAAAAAAAAAAAGAAAAGAAAAGAAAAGAAAAAGAAAGAAAGAAAAGAAAAAAAAGAAAAACCTAAATTGCATAAATTGGAATTGTTATGTAGCAAACTAAATGACACAATTGAATGACATTTTGCACAGACAAAAGCGTTAAATTATTCCGATTTCTTTAAATTCAACTTAAAATATCGAACAAGCTTCGATTCTCTGAAGGCAATGGTAGGAAGAAATGGAATTGCATTTCGCTATAGACAAACTGTTAAATATTCCACTCTACGTGTTAAAAAAAAAAAAAAAAAAAAAAAAAAAAAAAAAAAAAAAAAAAGTTGGTTGGTTGATTTATGACGGCAGATCTCGAGGGATATAGGTCCTAGTGGAAGTGCCCTCAGTGGGGGTCTTTCTAAGGGATCCTAACCCGTATTTACGGCAAGGTTCGAAGAAAACCACGGAAAACTACGACCGGTTAGGTCGATGAGCGCGACAGGGGCTTGAACCGAGCACCTCCCATCTACCAGTAGAACTTCTTAGCCACTGGTGGGGCTTAAAAAACCTCAGAAAAATCATTAAAATACCAATAAATGAACGTAAAATATAAACTAATTTTTGTCTTTTTTTTATTAGCGACAAAACCTATTTCTTTCACCACAAACTTTTATGTCGTCGTATAAAATAAAAAATAAATTAAAAATCGTTGCTTACTTTTAGGCGACTGCCGAAAACCAGTACCCTTTTTTTTTTTTTTTTTTTATGTTTTTCGATGGTGCTAGCGGTCTGTGCTATATCTTTCGCTTTTAAAGATCTTATATAATTTCTAAATATCGCATAATTTCCACTGTTTACATAATCGAAAAAAAAAAAAAAACAATTCATTTTCCAATATAATTTGTTTAAAAACTGTACCTCAAATTATGACAATCATAATATTGAATAATTTACAAGCATGAATTTTTAAAAATCTATTTCAACAATGACACGGCAATGAAAAGTACTTAGTAACAAATGCTCTGTCAAAAGTGGCAATGGATCGCCCATAGCAAATTAAAAAGCGTTTTCTTTCGTTTCTTTTTCTTTTTAATGCAAATTTCCCAGTCGTTTTCAAAATGACCGCGCAGAAGGGGAAACAAGATGTTTCCATATGGAATGCCACACAAAAAGTTAAACTGCCACAATGAAGCAAAAACTGGCAATGTTTTAACTAATAATTTTAGGGACTCTCGTGTACGTCCATACAGTACGTATAGTGCAGATAATCTGCCTGAGGATTTTTTGTTTTGGATTGTTGTGGGGTGGGGGAGGAGTAAAATTTTTATTTTGTGGTTATCTTCCTATTACTTTCATAAAAGTGATATTGATAGGCTTCGAAATTCACTTTTGCAATTAAAAATTAGTTAAACAATAAAGTAGCCAAAAAAAACATTTCAGTGGGACCGGGTTAGTATAAATATTGAATGCAACGAAACTTTCTTAAAAATGAATTTTAAAAAAAAATTGTAAATTTTCAGTGTCTCGGTTGGGGATGGGGGATGGGGGGGGGGGGGAGTACTGAATTTAATAAACCTCCATTTTGCAATGGGCCTGGTAATAGATGTGAGCAGGGCCATTTCAATCACTGTTTAATATCGCACTGGCTCCGGGTCTAAGATGGCATTTACAATTTTCTTTCTTGTTTGTTTGTTTCTTTTTTCTTTTCTTTTTTTACATAAAATTTACTACTTTATTTGCAAAATAAATTTTATAATTTTAATTTGTATCTTAATTTTATTATAAATATACTTATATTACATTTATAATTTACTAGCTGAAATACCCGGCGTTGTCCGAGATTTTGAGAATCTTTGTGTAGAAAAATCAATTTCAAAATAAAACATCTTGTACAGAGAACTTCAAAATGTTAAAATATGTCAATATTTCCATAATTGGGTTTTTATCATGATTGAATACGTTCCAAAACCCATATGATGTTATATTTACCTGCTGACGTATATCTACTTGCTCACTCTAATACTCATATTGATACTCTCTTTGTATGATTCTCAAACATTTAAAAAAGTTCGTTAAACTTTCAATGTGACCTCGTATTAATTTTCTTTTTCATTTTCTAATGACTTCCTATTAACTTGCTTTCTGTAATTTCACATACTCATACTCCTTGTAGTATTGAGAAATGTTTGAAAATTTCCGTTATATTACCCGAGGCTAACGAAAAAGACAGGCTACCGCGGTGCATTCCCCTTATCTTTTTTTACAGACCGCTAGAGTGACGTGTTGCTCTTTTCGTACATCTACATTGGTGCATTCGAGCATCACGTGACTCCGGCGGTCTGTAAAAAAAGATATGCGTAAAGCACCGCGGTAGCCTTTCTTTTTCGTTAGCCTCGATATTACCCGAGGCTAACGAAAAAGACAGGCTGCCACGGTGCATTCCCCTTATCTTTTTTTACAGACCGCTAGAGTGACGTGTTGCTCTTTTCGTACATCTACATTGGTGCATTCGAGCATCACGTGACTCCGGCGGTCTGTAAAAAAAGATATGCGTAAAGCACCGCGGTAGCCTTTCTTTTTCGTTAGCCTCGATATTACCCGAGGCTAACGAAAAAGACAGGCTGCCACGGTGCATTCCCCTTATCTTTTTTTACAGACCGCTAGAGTGACGTGTTGCTCTTTTCGTACATCTACATTGGTGCATTCGAGCATCACGTGACTCCAGCGGTCTGCAAAAAAAGATACGCGTAAAGACCATGGTAGCCTTTCTTTTTCGTTAGCCTCGGATATTACCCGAGGCTAACGAAAAAGACAGGCTACCGCGGTGCATTCCACTTATCTTTTTTTACAGACCGCTAGAGTGACGTGAAGCTCTTTTCATCCACCTGCATTGGTGCATTCGAGCATCACGTGACTCCGTCGGTCTGTAAAAAACGATACTCGTAAAGCACCGCGGTAGCCTTTCTTTTTCGTTAGCCTCGATATTACCAATATGACGTCATATTAATCTTTATTTCAACTATTCAAACATTTTATTTCATTTCATTTTTCACGAAGAAAGCTTTCACGAAAAATTAATTATTGTAGAAAGAATTTTATTGTGAATTTTTAATTGATGGTAACTGCTATCACGAAAAATGTTTAAATTTGATAGGAAAAGGCTGTTAGATTTTTGTTTTTTTATTAATTAAAAATTAACTATACATTATTTCAATTCCGGATTACTATAGTTGCTTCGGCCGTGTTTTAATAATACACCTATACGTAACATTTCACAATTCTGGCTTCTAAACTATTGATTTGTATAGAAGTGCAGACAGACAAATTTTCATTTTTGTATATTAGATAGCAATGCTTAAAAAACATCTCCTCTTTCACACTCCCCTCGCTATGAGATTTTTTTTTCAACACTTAATTAAAAAAAAAGTAATTTTAAGTGATTCATTGTTAAATGATCATTGTTTTTTATGATTATTATTGATTATAGTTAAATAATTATTGTTTATGATTTATTGTTAAATTTTTACACACCAGTTAACCAATTTAAAGTATAAAAACACACATAAACAACGCCTGCATACAGCAATTAAAGATACACAAATATTATAATACAGACATACATACAATAAATACAATAATCCAACATGGAGTGAAAAATTAGCCAGAGCCAGGAATCGAACCTGGGTCCACAGCGTTCCGGGCTGTTGCTCTGAGTTGGGTTGGGTTGATTATTGACGGCCAATTATCTACACTAGGGATATAGGCCCGGGGGGAGTGCCCTTCGTGGGGGTCTTTCTAAGGGAATTAATCCGTATTTACGTATGGATAAATCCACGGCTCGAAGAAAACCACGAAAACTCCGAACGATTAGGCCGACGGGCGCGATTGGGAACGAACCCAGCACCTCCCGTCTACCAGCTTCGAGAGCACAACCTCTCAGCCACTGGTGGGGCTGCTGTTGCTCTGAACACTGAGCTACTCCGGCCCATTGCTGAGTCTGCAATGGGCCGAGTCTGCAATGGGCCGGAGTAGCTCAGTGGTCAGAGCAACAGCCCGGAACGCTGAGGACCCAGGTTCGATTCCTGGCTCTGGCTAATTTTTCACTCCATGTTGGATTATTGTATTTATTGTATGTATGTCTGTATTATAATATTTGTGTATCTTTAATTGCTGAATGCAGGCGTTGTTTATGTGTGTTTTTATATCTCTATCTCTATAAAAGAGTAAGTGTCTGTCTGCCTGCCCGCGGATTTCTCCGTAATTATACCACCTAGGACTCAGAAATTTTTGTCATGTGTAGATGTTATCACCGGACAGTATACCTCACGGTCGGAGTTTTAAATTTTAATTTAGATTTTTTTTTTTAAATGAAAACGTGTAGATGGAATTTTTGGTTCGAGGCTATTTCAAGCTCCTCCCATGAAATAGCCTCGGCAACACCATCCGTGGCAACGAAGCAGCCAGCCAATGAGAGCAGGTGCAGCATCCAGGATCTAGCTACAGATTAAAGATATTCCATTACTCTATGGATCTAGCTACCAGCGACGATTTATTTACTTTCTGTTCAGTGAAGTGTAAGATGAAATTTCCCTAAACCCAGTGACAGAACTATCTTCGTGTGTCTGCAACGCTAATAATATTTCAAAAATAGTTTGAAATATGCAATATATATCATATTAAGTTCCCGATAGTTAGTTTTGTCACTGGGGTTTAGGCCTATTTCATCTTACACTTCACTGAACAGAAAGTATATCTTCATGTATCTGCAACGCTTATAATATTTAAAAAAACTATTCTTGACTGTATTTTTAGTTAGTTTGTTTCATTTTTTAACATTTTTAGTATGAAAATATTCAGTAAATAATTTGTGCAACGCTTATGATATTTTAAAAAACTGTTTTTGACTGTATTTTTAGTTAGTTTGTTTCATTTTTTTAGCATTTTTAGTATGAAAATATTCAGTAAATAATTTGAGTTCTTGGGCGGTTAGGAATCCATTGTGATTTTTTTTTTACCTCATACTTACAAATTAAATATTTTTGATGGAAACAAACAATTTACATTAAATTTTTGAGTAATTTATTCTTTACAATTTTTTTCCTGTAATTGTTTTGGACTACATTTTTAGTTCCCGAGATTGATGAATTCATAACATGCGATAAATTGTTAAGATGTATGTTCTCATTAAGATTTGTTATTGAACTCCATTTAAGAACCATTTTTAACTCCATTTAAGAAGTTTCATTTAAGAACTTTTTTAGTCGCCCAAGAAAAATATTCTTAATGAAACAGATTTTCTGAGCTGTTTCTATATATTCATGATTTTTTTGTTGGGGCGTTTTTGAGTGATGTTTATGATTTAAGAACTTTTTTAGTCATCCAAGAATCTAATGTTTTTCTTGAACTTTACTTTGAATAAAATGAAAACATTCAGTAAATAATTATTAAATCTTAATCACCTGAGAACGGATTTTTTTTTCCAAATTTGTTTCTTTTGTCACTTTATAGAATGCATACTTTGCGACGATTGGCCGGTAGCATCCAACCACCACCACCATCCATAAATATCATATAATACAATTCTAATACCGTGCAAGCGCCCCCCCCCCTGGTTATTTTACGATTTTCCGTCGCATTTAGGGGGGCAGATTACCGAGATTTGACGGTAAATATTAAATTGTTTTGATGAACTGATTATAAATTCCCAGTCCGTGAAATATTTATGATGTGCATTTTGTGACATGAGTTTCATACGAATCACTCACATATAGGACAAAATTAGCACTCACCAATCTGCAAGTAATGCTAAAAATTTGTCGATTGACTGTTTTGCCACCACTGGCCATCTTAATAGTCACACTCGCCAATTGTGATGATTGATTGAAAAAAGATTTTTTACCCGTGCTGTCGTTTGATTATTTTGAAAACCATTTGGTACATTTCACAATTACCCCCCCCCCCCCCCCCGAGACCATTTGATGATTTTTGAGATTTTTTTCAACTATTGATTGATCAATTTTGTGATTTTCCGTTTTCTCACATTATGAGTTTCATCAGAAAGTAAAACAATAAATAAATATGAATGATTTGCGGAGCTGTTTCAAAATAATTATAAAGAATAAGTCTTTAAAAATGTAAAATCAATGTGATTTCTGGCCGAGTTTTTTTTTAAAAATAATTATAAACCATTTTAATTTGTAAGCATGTTGTAAAAAAATCACCATTTGTGACAAATTTTGTGTTTTATAAGAATCGCCCAAGAACGGACATGCAAATTTATGTTGTCGTCGCACTCTTTATAATTATTTTTGTTGAGGGTTTTTGGGCGATGTGATTGAATTTTTGATAGAAACAGATCCGCAAATCATTCATATTTACTTAATGTTTTAACTTGCTGATAAAACTCATAATATGTGAGAAAACAGGGATTTTTTTTTTTTTTAACTTCATATTTACAAATTAAATTGTGGAAGACAGAATAGGTTTGTGTAGAGGTTTGTGTGTGTGCTGTTTTTAATAAAGACAGTTGCATTTTTCCCGCGACCCTTTCACGAAAGTTTTTTCTGTGAACCTTTCACAAAATCTGCATTTTTTCCACAATCCTTTGACGAATTTCGTATTTTTTCTGCGATCCTTCGATGAAATTCAAGTTTTTCCTGTGATCCTTTGGCAAAATTTGCGTTTTCTCCGCAATCCTTTGATGAAATTCGCATTTTCCGTGATCCTTTGATGAAATTTGCTTTTTTAATGATCGTTTGACAATATTCGTGTTTTCTCTGCTGCCTTTTGACGAGATTCATGTTTTTTTAGCGATCCTTTTACGAAATTCATGTTTTTTCAGCGATTATTTGATAAAATTCGTGTTTTTCTTGCGAACCTTTGACGAAATTTGCATTTGCCAGCGATTCTTTGATAAAATATGCTTTTTTCTATTATGATAGGGAAAAGCGGATTAGGATAGGTAGATAGGGAAAGCCCATTATCAGATCGGGACATTAGATGTAATTAAGAAACATTTGTATATTTGTAATAATTAGCGAAAATGGCGAGATAAAGGGGGTGGGGTGGGAACGACTTTTTATTAAATATCACATTTATTCTACATCAACTTCCTCTCACCACCAGGGGGTGCTTTGCTATCTCTGTTTCTATGGGCTGGATCACAACGGGGTATGGCTCTTTCCACCCGACATCAATAGAGCTTACTGATTTTAGTTTGGATTTTCACCACAGGGGGGCGCTTTCGTATCTTTGGTTCTATGGGCTGGATCATGACGGGGTATGCCTCATTCGACTCGACATCGATAACCTTAATGAATTCAGTGATGTTCGTATAGAACATGTGCTCCCTGGCGGTGGAAGGTGTAACTAAAGGACTTTGCAGCTAACTCGGGTTCTATGGGTCACATCACGACACGGTTTGGCTCATTCGACACAACATCAATAGAGCTTACCTATTTTAGTTCTGAATTTCACCACCAAGGGGTGCTTTCCTATCTCTGTTTCTATGGGCTGGATCACAATGGGGTATGGCTCTTTCCACTTGACATCGATAGAGCTGACTGATTTTAGTTCGGATTTTCACCACAAGGGGTGCTTTCCTATATCTGGTTCTATAGGCTGGATCACGACGGGGTATGGCTCATTCGACTCTACATAGATAGAGCTTTTCGATTTTCACCACCAGGGGTGCTTTTCTATCTCTGGTTCTATGGTCTGGATCATGAAGGGGTATGGCTCTTTCGACTCGACTTACAGTAACATATGGGAGTGTGTATGGCACGCCCAGTGTTTGCTGTCTAAGGTAGTGGGGCCCCCAACATTAGATTTGTTTAATAATAAAAAAATGTTCATCACTGATTTCAGGTACATTTAAGGTTGTGTTGGCACGGGCAACGCCGGGCGGGTAAGCTAGTATATTCGTAGATCGGTGGATTAGTAATAATCTGCCGTAATTTCGCGCGTATACGCCGCACCTCAGACAGTTTGATTTCCTACCAGAATTTATTTTAAATAAAATGTGATTTACTTCCGCTTAGCATTTATTTGACTTCTTATTTTCAATAAAATTTCCGGTTTCAAAAAGACTTAAGTAGGGTGTGGCGCGAAATTACGGTAATACCGTTGTCCTGTCATCAAGGCTATCTGTTAGATGGCTGGTGACTTTCTGTCCAACATGGTTTATTAGTGAGAAATTGTGAGTAAGTACATTTCCTTTAAGGCAGTCCGGCACATACATATATTTTTTTAATTATAAATATCTGTTTCATATTTTTTCACTTAAAATAGATCTGTCTATAAATATATATTCGTTTTCAAATGTAAAAATCAAAGAATATTAATTTTAGCAAAATTTAAAAAAATACAAATATTCTGAAACAGTGCATTTTGCAAATCTTTTTCATTCTTGAGTACAAGAGATAATAAATATTAATTTGTCTTCTTAATTTTTAAAATTTTTTAATATATTTGTTAAGCAAATTGTTCTTTTTTATTAATGTATTTTACTACAAAAAATCCGACAGACAATTTAATCAATATATAACTAAACTAAAAATAATTTTACGAAGTCTCATAACTATATATTTCGTAATAGTTTAGATCTGTTAATTTATATATGACAAAATGTATTATGAGTTAAATGCATTTAAGTTTTGGAAGAACGTTCAGCAACCAAAGACATAAGTAACGTTAACGGAGCGTAACATAAGTAACGTTATATGATTGTGTCTAATCTAATTTTAATTTTTCTAAAAATAAACTTTGATTCTAAAATTGTAATAATATTTTATTATGAAAAAATATACATATGTATTGAATTAGACAATGAATTATAAATTTTTTGGCAAGTATTAATTATTACAAACATATTAAGATTATTTTTATTTAATTTTAGAAATTATAATAATCTCAAGAATTAAAAAAATAATAAGCTGTTAGCTATTTGCCAACAATTGGCATTGGTTTTTATTTCTAGTTTACTAGATTTAAAAAGAAGTCTTAATAGTTTAGTCTCACAGTTTTCGTTTATACCGAACGTTAAGTGTTTTGAAAATCAAGTTTGATAAAAATTCATCCTCGGCATGCATATTAGCTGAATGACAAACAGGCACAGAACACCTTCAGTTTTATATACTGACCCTTGGCTCCAATCGTCTAGTCTTTTATTGCTGAATGTTTTATGAAATGCATATTTCCAAACAGATTCTTTTTGTGCTTTTTTTTCCCCTGTGTGTGTGAAATTAAAATTTTATTTTTCCAAATCTTTTCTTGAAACATCATTTCAAATACATAAAAAAAAATGTCATTGATCTATTTCTTTTTTAGCATTGGCTTCCTAGCCACTAAATAATTTATATTTTCTTCTCTAGTATTGTGAGTCATTATGTATGGGCTAAAGATTTCATTTCTGTTTGAAAACGAACAATCGAAGCCCCGTCCTTTATAACCATACGCAGTCCTGCCAAGTGTCCGGCTTTTTGGATACCAGAAATTTAGTACAGAAAATGTTGTTTTATTTAATCAGAGCATTTTGTGATTAATAGAACAACATTTTCTCTAAAAAATTACTAATGTGCAAAAATCCGGAGACTTGGCAACTCTGCATAAGGGTAGTTTCAGAGAAACACGTCTTAATTTCGAAAACAACGTTCTGTTCTTCTGCAACAGGTTGAAAGAAAAGTTCCAGCCTTTGAAAAAACAGTTCGATTTAGTTTATCAGAAAAAAAAATACAGAAACGACTATTTTATTTATTTACTAGCAGGCTATGACAGTAAATATGGACCTTCACCCGAAAAGTCCTTCCGTATTTGTGAATACAATGCCATTGCGCTATTATAATATCTTGTGAGTCAGGCAAAACTCGTGCTATTAAGAAGCAATTTTTTTATTTGATCATTTACAGTACAGTTTGATAGAGAAATGTGGACCATTATGATCAACAGAAATTAAAATGTTCTCTAGTCACTAAACTACTAAAAAAGACAGCATTACAATCATTGCAGAGATTGATCATTGAACTTAAATAATGTTCGGGTTATTTATTTTCGTTTGTTAGTTCTTAAGGTGCCTGACTACGTACGGAGCAATTTTTTCCAAAAAAGCTATTTAATTATTTTTTGAACTTATTTTTATTAAGATTATGACTGGAAACTGTGAAAAAAGGTAAAAAATATTTCATTCATTGATGAAATTTTGGTAAATGGGGGATTTTGTGGTGAAATTTAGTGAAATTTGGCCCAATACGCAAAACAGGCTACAGAAAAATATGTTGTATGTATCTTAATTTCCTTTTTACACTTCATACTTAGGACATTGGTGAAGCCAATGAACTAAAAGCTAAGAGATATTTTAAATGTTTCAAAAATTATAGCATATCGCACCTTTTTACATGCTGATTTTCTTAAAATTCATCGATGTCTTTCCACGAAAACATCCATAAAACAAAAAATATTTATTCTAAAATTAAATCTGTAGTTCATTGCCTTCACAATAGTATAAACAACATGGGTTTTAAGTTTCATAGTGATATTCTAATAACTTTTTGAGAAATCATGTTTTGCGTATGAAATTTTCACCAAAAATTACATTTTCCAAAATATGCACACTTAAAGTTGAGATTTATGTTTTCCTACAAGAATTTACACAGTAATATGCATCTAAACTTTACTCTTTTTTTTAAGTACTGAGCCTTTGTTTATTTCTAGAAGGTCATAGTTTTGCTTCCCCCCTCCCAGTTAGTACCTTTAAATAGTACTTCCGGCCCTTTAAACAGTACTTCCGGTTTGAGTGACAGCTGTTGAGTAGTTGAAAAACCGCTACAACTCCAGTTCTATTTGTCACACAATAAATATAAATACAGTTTTGGAAAGGTAAAAAGTTGGGCTTTAATAAAATGTAATAAAACCCTTTTGACAATTTTGGTCGAAAACCACTTTTTAAACACCGGGCCTCTCAGGCCGTGGATTTATCCATGCGTAAATACGGGTTAGGTTCCCTTAGAAAGACTTAGAAAGACTTAGTTCCCTTAGAAGGGCACTCCCCCGGGCCTATATCCCAGGTGTAGATAATTGGCCGTCAATAATCAACCCAACCCAACCGGGCCTCTCAGCTTGGTGCTATGTGTGGTTCTGGTAGCTTAAAAACAATCTCGCTCTAGATTACATTATATTTCGTAATATAGTCATCTGCTGGAAGGTTTACCACAGTTTTCTATCTTTGTATTCCAGCAGATTAAATACAGTGAAAAATGTAATAAATTATTTGGACACAACGAACCGCGTTTAACTTTCGTATTTAAAAGAAATGTCAATCCTAAAAAATGGGTTTTTAAAGCTGAATTGTTTGAATAAAAATAAAATAACGTCATTTTCTAATCATAATTCTGTGCGCCTGCCGAAATTATTTTATAATGATAGACATTTTATCTAATCTGAATTCAAGGTACTTTTTTCTTATCTGACATAAGATAAAATGATAAATCAGCAAATAGTTTTTCTTGGCTACCATTGGCATTTCAAATTTTTTGTCGTACATTGCATGTATTGTTTTTTAGTTATAGTAAAATAACTGCAGGTGAAAAATATATAACAGTAAATCTTCTTTTGTCAGTTACTTTCATAATGAAAAACCGCAAATTTACTAATATCTGAGTACACATTTCATGTAATCTTCTGCAATCGGATTCAAGTTCCAGAATTCCCTTCAAATATAAAAGATATTTTCAACAATATAGTAAATACGCCAATTGGCGGATAACCCGATTACAAAAGATTAGTCGAATAGCTTTTTAAAATCTTCAAAAAGAAGATAAGATATGCAAAGAAAAAGAAAAAGAAATGAATGGTGATTTTTTAACAATGTGTATTAATAATTTGTGTGTGGCAGACATTTACACTAAAATGTAAATATGTGACTCTTTTTTTTATAATATTGACTGTTATTTATATAATTTACATTTGTATAAAAAAATACTCCAAAAATGATATCATACACTTGAAAAAACACACTTATTTTGGACATCTATCGAATAAATGTCACGATTATGCCTGTTTGGCTTAAAATAAAATTGATGATAAAAGTAAAATCAAAAACGTAAATAAGCAAATAACACGTAACTCACAAGTACAGTCATTTTTATAATTAGATCTGCTATTTCCTTCTGTAAGTCACTCGATAGAGGAGTTAAAATTTAAAAAAAAAGAACAAATAAAAACAAAATTGTTAATCAGATTTTATAATTCAAATTTTCAGATGCATTTTTCTTAACCTGACGCAACCGATAAATCGCCTATATTTTTTCAATTGCAATATTTCACACTTAATAATATTTTAAGCATTGCGAACATTCTCTTTCACGTTTAAAATAAATACTTTCGTTTTAGTACTTTATCTCTCATCGTTTTCCTTTTTGTTTTTGTTTTTATTAAAATTAGAAAGTTTTTCTTTTATTTTTTGAAATATTTTTATTATTTTGTAAATGATACAGCCATTTCATTTCCTTCACCAAAGACAATAATCGCCAAAAGATGAAAATGGTAACCTTTTCGTCCAAAATAACAGAAGTTTCTATCATACTTCTATAACTAATCTACGTAGAACATATTGTTCTACGTAGATTTGTTATGAAACACCTTCCCTGAAAAAATATCTATGTAACAGTGCAAGTTGCATCAAAATCCATTCAGCAGAACTTGATTTATAACAAGTCGGAACGAAATTTTTTGTTTGTATTTTATATATATATATATAGTAGATTTTTTAAAATGTTTTCAATGTTCAAGATCAATGTCGGCTAGTTTAAATTGAAAGGCCCCCTTGTACGCGTTAGACTTACAAATTACATTATTTAACAAATAGATTTTCTTTGTGCATGATAAATGACTGTATAAAGGCATAAAGGCATATCTTTCTATAATCCAAGTATTTATATGCTTAGCAGTCTAATTGTAAAAATGCGAATATTGTGTATGTCTTTTGAGAAATATTGTAACACATAAAATGCGAAATTATTGGCAGCGGGCGAAATCACGCACATCCAAAACAACGCTAAATACACGGAAAAAGCACAGACACCTGTACGGAAGAACTACCGTAAATTTACTTCACATTGAAAGTTCGGGAATTGTAGTTCTAAATGCAATAACTACGAGCGCTGCGATCGCCTCGACCAGTAAAAATGCGGCGCATCCTCCCATCACAACACTTTTCAAATAGTTCTAAAGAAAGTAGGATAAATGATTCTATTTCTTTGGAGTTCCAAGAAAATGTAAACGCTGGAGCTTTCCTCGCACTGATCTGTGCTGCACGTGGTGAAATTTCGGTAAGACTGTTTTCAGAGTATGCTCATTAATTTTGTTTTGTGAAATCCACTTTAATCTTAATTAAGTTCATTATTTTTGTATATATATTATTCCGTACATGTTTAATCTCTTTTAAAAATGTAATTTGCGTGGGTATTTTCGTTATAGAAAAGACAGGTGGTTGAAATTAGAAATATATGTTTTTGCAGCTTTCATTATATTTTTATTATTTAAGCTTTTATGATATGTGGCATATTTTTATATTTTTAGTACTTTTTAGTTCGAATTCTTTAAACGTATTTTTATTATAGTAATTACAGGATGACATTTGGTTATTATTTGTTTACATTCTCATCCATTCGATGCTCCGAAATTTTAAAATACTCATGCTATAGTTCATATACTTAAAAAATCGTCAAAAATTTCGATTGTTTAATAATAATAATTTGTTTAATATAATATTTGAAATTTAACTTATTCAAAGTTATTAATTCATTTTTTTAAAATTATTTAAACCATTATTAATTTTGTTTACATATAATATTTTTATGCTGTATATATGCATTTAATAATACTATTCAACAACAGATAATTTTAATTTATTAAATTTTTGCTGTACAAGTTGCTTGAATTTTAAGAATTATTATTATTATTATTAAACTTTTTTAATACATTTTATTTCTATGAACTTTAAAATAAATTAATTTTGATTAAATCAATCTAATTACATATTTGATATTTTAAATGTACAAATAATACATATGAGAGATTTTGCAAGAAAATTTTAAGTTACAGATTTTAAATTAAAATATATTTAAAGAAATGAATAAAAATTAGAAATAAGAAAATATGCAACATGTAGATCACACAAAAATATTTTTTAATAATGCTATAGAAATGTATTTTTCTGATTTTGTTCAGCAATTTTATAAACACTAAATTTTGTTTATATATTTTATAAAAAGAGATTAATCGTTACGAAATAAAATTATACAGAAATATTTAACTTGCTTCAGATTACTTTTAAATGCTAAAGGTGTAAAATTAACAACATAATATAAATTAAAATAACTTTTATTAGTTGTTTTACATGTTTCGACTCTTTCAGAGTCATTTTCAAATACAAAAATTTTTGTTTTTGAAAATGACTCGGAAAGAGTCGAAACATGTAAAACAACTAATAAAAGTTATTTTAATTTATATTATGTTGTTAATTTTACACCTTTAGCATTTAAAAGTAATATATTATTACAAGTTGTTGTAATTTATTATATTGCTTCAGATTTTCATGTGTTTAATAAATAGTGAAATAAATACATTATCTGATTAATTTCATTAAAAATTTAAATATTTCATCACTCTATGAGTTTGTTTAATGACAGGATTGAAAATTTCTGATTGCCGTTATTTTCATAGTGACCCGAAAAAAAAAAAAAAAAAACGAAAATTTCAAAGGTTAATTTCCGGCCATGAAAGCAGAACGAAAATCTGAGCACGGAGCTCCCACTGCAGAACACTTTAGTTATAATCGCCACCACCGCACCTCCGGTGGCACTAGCTTGCACCATCTTTTAAAACGCCAAACGAGGTGAATTCGCATACCCAGTTAGCAATCAGCTTTTCTGTGCCAATCGTATCGAATCAACCTCAAAGGGATTCGATTCCGTTAAAACTCTTTTAATTTTTATTACATAATTGAAAGCTAATCTAGTGAATTTTCATTATAAAAGTTTATTGTTATTTTTTTCCGACACAAATAGATTTATTTAAATGCATTTGACTTAAAAAAAAAAAATGTTAAAATCAAAAAGGAAGTGTCTTAAAATATTTGCACTTTGCCCCAGATGCAAAGATTTATACATGGACTGCTCGGCATTTGATATATATTTTTTAAATAATAATAATTTAAAAATAAAATATTGCAGCAGTCTTGAATATCCACCATCGTAATGTAATTGTAATTTTTTTTCAAGAAAAAACAGGTATGAATGCAAAATTTTGATTAAATCAAATATCAGGTGTGTTTACATGTTATATGGACGCAATAACATGGGAAGAGTTTTCTGATTCTCTAGTTACAAGATTAAAAAAAAAAAAAAAAAAAAAAAAACTGGATTTAGCGTAAAATTTAATAATATTTTTTAAATGAGGTTTAAAACGATTGAAAATAGTTATTTTTGTTTAAGGAAATTAACTTTGAATCATAAAAATATTTGCTTCGTATTTGCCAAGTCATTTTTAATTTTAAAAAAAAAATCAATATGGATAATAAAATCACACTTAAGTAATTAGTTTAGTTTCAGGGGAAATTATAAATATACTTCAAATGTTTGTTTACGAAAATGTATCCATTTCTTAGTTTGTGCATATTTTCTTTAATTTATAAATTAAATGTAAAGTTTATAAAGATTTACATTTTTCAGGGTCAAAAAGATTCATGAAAAAGGTAAAAATTTTGTTCAACTAAAAGTAATTCTTTATTTTTATTTTGTGCACAATTGATTATTCCCAAATTGTCTGTACTTAATTACAAGAAAACTAACGTTTCTTAAAATTCCCAGTTATGGTTTGTATATGTTGTTTTCTAAATTCACATATTTTATAAAGTAGCGGGGAAAAAAAGCTTAAATATTTTAAATATTTAGAAAAAGAATAATTAAACTAGGATCAAATTTTAATTAATGTTTAAAACCTTTTTTTTTTCAGCAACATTCTTTCTTTCTTTTTTCTATTTCCATCTTGTTTTAAGGGGAGTTGATGTATGTGTGTGTGTGTGTGTGGGGGGGGGGGGTAATTTTAAAAGAATCTTTTGCTTTGCGAAACTTTAAAAATATGTCATTCATATGTGGAATGATTTTATTTTAAAACATGCTATTTTTAATTCTAGAATACTTTAACAACATTTTGCATTTTTATAAAAGTGGCATTTTTGCAATATAATCCGTCCTTTAAAATGAAAAGACAGTCCTGGTAATAATTTTATGACTGAATATTGCAGAGCAAACATATACAGTTGATAACCTTTATTTGAGACGCCACAAAACCAGTTTTTAAGTAAAAGAGCTGTTTCCTTGAAACTCCTCGAATGCGAAAACGCATGTCTACGGGATAACTTAAATAAGCCATTTGTCATTACCTAATATATCTAACGAAATTCAGTTTTCAACATCAGAAAGTACACGTCAGATCCGGCGAATTTCATAAACGCACCTCATCGGCAATTGACGTCTGCTTTATGAAGGTGAAAACAGAATTTCGATAATTATATAAGTAATTGCGTATTTAAGTTTTTTGCAGGTCAACATGGGATTTCACCATCGGGGTGTTTCAGTGAAGCGGGTACATAGTAAATCTCTCACTTATACGCGATGTTCAGTAATTACTTTTTCATACCACTATTTTAAAACAGTAAAAATCGATTTACAAATTCTGCGATTTAAAAGTTAATTACCCTAAAAAGAAAATGGTGCTGAAAAATGATTTCCGTGTATCGCGTATAAGTGAGATCGCCGTAATGAAATTGTCGTTGTGATGTCATTGAAATGAAATGGTCGTTGAGAACCTGAAAGCTGTGTTCTGTTCTGGTGACTAAGTTTTATTTTTAATACAAAAACGGCTTTTGATGGCCGTTTGTCGAGAATTGACTGGGCTACAGAATGCACTGATGCAAGTTAAAAGTGTAAAAGTAATATACAAATTTATTTTTGAAAATTTACGGTGTAAATTCTAAATTAAAAGTTTGTATTTATATGTAATTCATATGTAATTCTTAGAGTGCGTATGATGTGATAAGTATTACCCATATTCAGGCTTTCTAATAATTAAATAAAGATAATATAAATATAAAATATCGGAAAACTCCTAATTCGGCATTAATGCAACTGATTAACAGCGATAAAATATCTCTTTGTTCTTTAGGTCGATACCTTTAAATTCATTCAGTTAAAAGAGATTTCTCACACAAATGTATGTCTTTCTAAGATAAAACTTTTAACGTTTAAAATAACATAATCAAAATATGTGAGTAAAATTCATTTTATTTAAAAGTCTCTATCTGATGGGGGGTGGGGATGATAAATTTATAATAAGATTTATATTTCATTCCAACTAAATACTTTTTACAAAATACATTTAAATCTCTGAAGATGATACGATCATAGACAGTACAACATAAAAAGCGCCATATAGTTAATCTATGATGCTCACTTTTAAATTTTTATTAAATCTAAACGCTACATTGTAAATTTTTTGGTAGGTATACTTTTATTACAAACATAATATACATATTTTTTTTTAATTTTAGAAATTACAATAATCTTAAGAAATTTAAAAATGGCAATAAACTACTGGGTTGGTACGCTTTTACCACACCTTTTTAATAGAATGTTTCGCTTTATTTCAAAAGTATTACAAATCCTGCAATTAAACGAGTCGTCTAGATTTTTTGCTATTTAAATAACAATTCTATTAAAAAGTGTGGTAAAAGCGTTCGAACCCTGAACTATTAAGTATTTACCAATGATTGGCATTGGTTTTATTCTTTTAACCCTTAATTGCATAGTGATGTAAATTTCCAGCACTGTTTATTTAACTTTTAATAAATAAATCAACTTCTTCGCCACCACTTTATTTATATAGAAATATTAATCCAGTAAATTTCCCGTGAACTATGTTGCTGAACAAACTTATAAATCTATCTTAAAATTTCTGGTATGTAATATATAATATATGTATAAAAAACACAATTGTAAAAGAAAAACTCATGCAAAGAAGGGTTAACTTGCTAAGTATTTACCAATGATTGCTATTAGTTTTATTCTTTTAACTTGCTAGTTTTGAAAAGAAATCTTAAAGTCTTTGTCTTAACATTTTTGTTTATCTATAGCTGCTCTTAGTAGTTAAAAAAATTAACTTAAAAAAAAAGAAGACATCTTAAGTATGCATTTTATTTGAATGACAGTTAAACACACGGAATGCGGGCAGTTTGCCCTTCGCTCTAAAGGACCACTCTTATATTGCTGAACTTTTTTTTTTTCCTTTTTAATGAAAAATGGATTGTCAAACGATGTTTCTCTTTATTTTTTTTTCCGTGTGTGTGTAATTAAAATTTTCATTTTCAAAATCTCCTCCTTAAACATCATTTCACATGCATTTTGAAAAAGAAAGACGTTCGTAATGTCCACGCTCGTTCTCGTTTTGTTCACATTCACTGCTGTGTTACTATTATGTTTTTCAGGCTGTTCTTAAATTCAAACTGGCATATCCTCACATATTCTGAAATTCATTTTCGTTCGTAAAAGGATGAAACTTGCAGGAGTTCATGTTTGGAATATTCGAAATCGAACATCGATAAAGGGAGGGATCTTTCTGACAATGTTGTCAAAGTTGGCGTTGTAAATCGAATTTCCGTATACAGGAGACTGCGTCATGTCGTCTTGAAATCTAATAAATCCTTCTATTTTAATAAAGAGAAAACATTCAAAGGTAAGGTAGGTAAAGAGGTTGTTATGTTTAGGGATTTTATTTTTTTACTAGCTTACCCGCCCGGCGTTGCCCGTGTCAACACAACCTTAAATGTACCTGAAATCAGTGTTGAACATTTTTTTATTATTAAACAAATCTAATGTTGGGGGCCCCACTACCTTAGACAGCAAACACTGGGCGTGCCATACACACTCCCATATATTACTGTAAGTCGAGTCGAAAGAGCCATACCCCTTCATGATCCAGCCCATAGAACCAGAGATAGAAAAGAACCCCTGGTGGTGAAAATTGAAAAGCTCTATCTATGTAGAGTCGAATGAGCCATACCCCGTCGTGATCCAGCCAGGATTGCGGAGAAAACGCAAATTTTGCCAAAGGATCACAGGAAAAATGTGAATTTCGTCAAAGGATCGCTGAAAAAAAAAACACGAATTACGTCGTAGGATCACTGAAAAAACATGAATCTCGACATAAGTATGTGGAAAAACACGAATTTCGTTAAAGGATCACAAAAAAGCAAATTTCGTCAAATGATTGCAGGAAAAACTTAAATTTCATCGAAGGATCGCAGAAAAAATACGAAATTCGTCAAAGGATTGTGGAAAAAATGCAGATTTTGTAAAAGGTTCACAGAAAAATCTTTCGTGAAAGGATCGCGGGAAAAATGCAACTGTCTTTATTAAAAACAGCACACACACAAACCTCTACACAAACAAACCTATTCTGTCTTCCACAATTTAATTTCTAAATATGAAGTTTAAAAAAAAATATCCCTGTTTTCTCACATATTATGAGTTTTATCAGCAAGTTAAAACATTAAGTAAATATGAATGATTTGCGGAGCTGTTTCTATCAAAAATTCAATCACATCGCCCAAAAATCCTCAACAAAAATAATTATAAAGAGTGCGATGACAATATAATAAAATATAACACCTTGTAATAGCATATTACTTTTAAATGCTAAAGGTGTAAAATTAACAACTATAATATAAATTAAAATAACTTTTATTAGTTGTTTTACATGTTTCGACTCTTCTGAGTCATTAAAAAAAAAAAAAAAAAAAAAAAAAAAAAAAAAAAAAAAATCGTCAAAAAACACGATTTTTTTTTTTTTTTTTTTTTTTTTTTGAAAATGACTCTGAAGAGTCGAAACATGTAAAACAACTACCGTAATTTCCGGCGTATAATCCGCAGCTCAAAGAGTCGTTATTCGACCCAGAAATTTTATTCGATAATTGTAGTTAAATATTTACAGCGATCTTTTAAGTTACATTTTATAAAATAATATTTCTGGGTCGAAAAACGACTCTTTGAGCTGCGGATTATACGCCGGAAATTACGGTAATAAAAGTTATTTTAATTTATATTATAGTTGTTAATTTTACACCTTTAGCATTTAAAAGTAATATGAGTGCGATGACAACATAAATTTGCATGTCCGTTCTTGGGCGATTCTTATAAAACACAAAATTTGTCACAAAATGGTGATTTTTTTACAACATGCTTACAAATTAAAATGGTTTATAATTATTTAAAAAAAAAAACTCGGCCAGAAATAACATTGATTTTACATTTTTAAAGACTTATTCTTTATAATTACTTTGAAACAGCTCCGCAAATCATTCATATTTATATATTTATTTATTGTTTTACTTTCTGATGAAACTCATAATGTGAGAAAACGGAAAATCACAAAATTGATCAATCAATAGTTGAAAAAAATCTCAAAAATCATCAAATGGTCTCGGGGGGGGGGGGGGGGGGTAATTGTGAAATGTACCAAATGGTTTTCAAAATAATCAAACGACAGCAGGGGAAAAAAAATCTTCTTTCAATCAATCATCACAATTGGCGAGTGTGACTATTAAGATGCCCAGTGGTGGCAAAACAGTCAATCGACAAATTTTTAGTATTACTTGCAGATTGGTGAGTGCTAATTTTGTCCTATATGTGAGTGATTCTTATGAAACTCATGTCACAAAATGCACATCATAAATATTTCATGGACTGGGAATTTATAATCAGTTCATCAAAACAATTTAATAATTACCGTCAAATCTCGTTAATCCGCCCCCCTAAATGCGACGGAAAATAGTAAAATAACCAGGGGGGGCGCTTGCACGGTATTAGAATTGTATTATATGATATTTATGGATGGTGGTGGTGGTTGGATGCTACCGGCCGATCGTCGCAAAGTATGCATTCTATAAAGTGACAAAAGAAACAAATTTGGAAAAAAAAATCCGTTCTCAGGTGATTAAGATTTAATAATTATTTACTGAATGTTTTCATTTTATTCAAAGTAAAGTTCAAGAAAAACATTAGATTCTTGGACGAATAAAAAAGTTCTTAAATCATAAACATCACTCAAAAACGCCCCAACAAAAAAATCTTGAATATATAGAAACAGCTCAGAAAATCTGTTTCATTAAGAATGTTTTTCTTGGGCGATTAAAAAAGTTCTTAAATGAAACTTCTTAAATGGAGTTAAAAATGGTTCTTAAATGGAGTTCAATAACAAATCTTAATGAGAACATACATCTTAACAATTTATCGCATGTTATGAATTCATCAATCTCGGGAACTAAAAATGTAGTCCAAAACAATTACAGGAAAAAAATTGTAAACAATAAATTACTCAAAAATTTAATGTAAATTGTTTGTTTCCATCAAAAATATTTAATTTGTAAGTATGAGGTAAAAAAAAAAAAATCACAATGGATTCCTAACCGCCCAAGAACTCAAATTATTTACTGAATATTTTCATACTAAAAATGCTAAAAAAATGAAACAAACTAACTAAAAATACAGTCAAAAACAGTTTTTTTAAATATTATAAGCGTTGCACAAATTATTTACTGAATATTTTCATACTAAAAATGTTAAAAAATGAAACAAACTAACTAAAAATACAGTCAAGAATAGTTTTTTTAAATATTATAAGCGTTGCAGATACATGAAGATATACTTTCTGTTCAGTGAAGTGTAAGATGAAATAGGCCTAAACCCCAGTGACAAAACTAACTATCGGGAACTTAATATGATATATATTGCATATTTCAAACTATTTTTGAAATATTATTAGCGTTGCAGACAGACGAAGATAGTTCTGTCACTGGGTTTAGGCCAATTTCATCTTACACTTCACTGAACAGAAAGTAAATAAATCGTCACTGGTAGCTAGGTCCATAGAGTAATGGAATATCTTTAATCTGTGGCTAGATCCTGGATGCTGCACCTGCTCTTATTGGCTGGCTGCTTCGTTGCCACGGATGGCGTTGCCGAGGCTATTTCATGGGAGGAGCTTGAAATAGCCTCGAACCCAAAATTCCATATGCACGTTTTAATTTTTTTAAAAATCTAAATTAAAATTTAAAAATCCGACCGTGAGGTATACTGTCCGGTGATAACATCTACACATGACAAAAATTTCTGAGTCCTAGGTGGTATAATTACGGAGAAATCCGCGGGCAGGCAGGCAGACAGACACTTACTCTTTTATAGAGATAGAGATGAATAATATATATATGTATCTGTATACATGTAAATATAGAAATAAAAGCTTAAAATGATTATGTTCGTTTATAAGTATTTGAAAAAATAATTTCTGAAATTTAAATGTAAAAAGTTCGTCCAAATTAATTGAATGCCATATGGTTTATTTCCATATATCTACATTGAGTTCAGGACGGGGCGGAAGGCGGATTTTCAAATGCATTTAACAAATTGAAAACTTCAGATTTTTGTAATTGCGATTTATTAAATAGAAAAATACTTACGCGAGATTATTTAAATTGAGAATTTCAAACACTGTATTAAATTTAAAAATAGTTTTATTATTATTATTATTATTATTAAAACAGCTTGCTAAAATACAACAGTACATACATTTATTTAAATTATTTTTTCTCTTTAAAACAAGCTATGGTAGACAAACAATGAATTTGAAAAATACTATCCCCCCTCTTATTTTTAGAAGAAATTAACATAAAATTGATTGTTAATAATAATAAAAATTATAATAAACATACTAAATATTAATTGTACTAAAATTGCTCACTACGCTCAGTATTGAATATTACAAATAAACGTATTAATAAGAAGAACTGTATTTTTAAAATTTTACCAATTTAACATTCACTTAATATTTTGTAACTAACTCTTATCAACAATATATTTATCCATGTAACACAACAAAATTCACCAAAATAAAAGAAAAGCGTTTTCCTTTCTGTCATGAAGGAGAATGGATGGTTTATTTCTTTCCTGAAAACTCCAAAATCTTTATCTTACCTTAATTTATTACTGCCGCTTTGTTTTCATCGCGATATTCTTGGGTGTGTTGAAAAACCGATAATGGTTGATTGAGAGACGCAGACAACGAAGTATAAAATTAAACATTTTAAGATATAAATTTCCATTAAAATTTCATAAATTGTTCTGTTTTAATTCATGGATCTGTTATCATGTATGATAATTTTAAATGATTAAAATGTACTTTATTAAGATGCGTTTATTTCTGCGTTATTTAACTGATATTTTATTATGGCAACATTTAATATACAAATTACTGCATCTTTTAACGTCATGAATTACACTGACTGTAAACTTGGTAGACTTTAAGAAGGTATCACTCTGCATCTAAAGCATCTCAGTCGGTTAGTTACGATCCGCAATTTAACAAGCTGTCCACAGACTGCAGATTGTAGATCTTCAATTAGGGAACAATATTGAGTAGCATTCACTGCGTTGATAAGGTCCTTGTGACATGAATGTTTGGTACGTTCAAATACAATTGTGTTTAAAATGTGTTTTCATGTCTTTTCAGTATATTTCCATCTATACTTGTTTTTTGAAAATAAAAATACTATTTTTCGCGTAATCCGTTTTCCCATATATTGATAGTATATGGGCCGAATTTGAAGTTCATACACTGAGTAGTTCAATATAAAAAGAGGTCGGAGTAGAGCTATTTTAATTCTGGCCACTCTGTATAAAGTTTCGAGCATTATGAAGTAATTTTAGTCGTTTATTTTATATTGGTATTTCCCCCCTTTTTTAGGATTTCATTCATCTTACGTAATCCTATTCGTCTTGCTTCGCTATCTGTCTGTCGCAGAGCTGGTTCTCTGAAACTGTATTAGTTACAGACTTGAAATTTTGTATACTTACAGCTGAATACCCACGCTGAAAATCATAAAATTTTGAAAATGTGTTCATTAACGCAAGATGTTAATTAAAAACTTAAAAACCCACTCATTAATGAATAAAAATATTCAACTAAAGTGCAGAATTTATTTGAATTGTTGCCAATTTGTAGAATAGCGCACATAATAATATTACCTTTCAATTAAAAAATGTATTTACACGTGACTATCAAAAACAGAAATAAAACTTTAAAAAAAAATGATCACTTGTTAAAAGCAGTAATTGTAGAAAATTATGTAATAAAAAATATACTTGCGCATCAATATTGAAAAGAGAAATAATTAAATTATTACGCGTTCAAAGCATTAAATAGGTAAACTTACGTCATATTTAAAATGCTCAAATAACAATATTTCAAACAGTTTCAATATAAAAATATATTTACACGAGATGTTAAGTTCTTTCTACAAAATATTAGTGTTGATGACGTCAGTTGAAACGGATCTGTTGGGCGTAACTATGCATAGCAACATTTTTTCAACGCTTTTTATCTTTTAATGTCATGACGTGCCATTTAAGGTCGTTATTGTTTTTTTAAATAAATTAAATAACTAATAAATGGGTAAAATATCATTAAAAATACAGATAAATGTCGAATAAAAATCTCTCGATTACATAACAAACACGTGTAACACATCTGATGTCAATTGAATGTGACGACACGGTAACGCACTTTTTATCTCCTATATTTTGGCGACAGTTTTTTCTTTTTTGGATAGTGGTCGACAGGATAACGGATAAATACCCAATTTTTATAACATCATTATAAAATTCCCCGATGCAGCGACATTGTTTACTTAGTCGTTTTACACAAGTTGATTTTCAAATGTTTAATTGATATTATTCAGTCAATCACGAAAACAGTTGTTAGCTCTTTCGACAGTAGTTGATTCGGCCTTAAAATACCTCAATGAAAGGAAAATGAGTGTAAACCCGATTACAGCAGATCGTCACTGGTCGCTTAATTATAATTTAATCTTCCGTAATCATTTTAGAGTTAATCAAATTAGCTTGATTTTAGAGTTTGCGGTGTCAGAACGGGGGTTAGCGAGCGTACCTCATAGAGGACAGAACCCACTAGTAGAAAAAAGAAATAAAACGCTAATAGACAATGACGTAATTAATAATGCGAATAGGGATTGTTAATACAGAAGGGGAGAAGGGTTGGAAACTGCTGTTTTTTAAAAATATCGCATTTACTTCACATGACAGATATAATTATGACAGAGTATTCGCCCGCTATCGGGACGGTTCAGATATTCGAAAACACGAAAAAAAATAGAACGGTAAATTTTTATTTTATAAAAAACATGCCTTTTTATTGGAAAATGAAATTTATTTGGAGTTATTAAAGAAAAGATAAAGTGTTTTGAAAGGAATATTAAACGAAACCCTTCCTGCTATCTTCGATCACACTTACCCACTTGATTTTTACATGCTCAAAATTTTGAACCAAGAATATTTTATTATCAGTTTCACAACAAAGGCTTGACTCAAATAGCAAGTTACAATTATTCTTTAATGTACGTAATATTTTTAACATTCCACTTGAAAATAAAAAAAATCTGTAAAATTTCAAATGTGCATAAATTTTCCACATACGTGAATACGAAATCCCCATATGAAACCGTTTTACGTCGAATCATTTGACACATAACTGGAGCTGGTGATATTTTCTTTTAAATTTTATAATTTCTATTGAAATAGTGTTGAAATTGTGTTGTCCAAATTGAACTTGAACTTGAACTTGTGATAGGTTCAATGGGCTTCCAAGTTGCGAAGCAGCTGCACACCCTGGCTTTGAGTAGGTGTATATCAAATCCTGAGAGAGCCATAAGAAATGTTTAGCCGTAGTCTAATTGGCTACATAAAAATATGTAAACATTTAATTTCAATTATCGAATAAAATTTCTGGGTTGAAACAGAATTGTTTGATCCGCGGATTATACGCCGGAAATTACTTTATATAAAATTTTAATTTTAATTTTTTTTTTTTTTTTTTTTTTTTTTTTTTTTTAATGTTGTAAATTTTACAGAACTCTTAATAAATTTGCAGTTTTTGCTATTAAATACTAATTTTGTGATGATCACAAGATCTTTCCTCAGACAACAGTTTTCATTTAGTCAATTTATTAAGTGAATGGTCATTTCTTAAGATCTGCATTATCACTATAAGACGCATTTCCAAAACATCCCGTAAAGATACGGACTTTTAATTTTGATTTGAGAAGGTTTACAATTTTAAAATGTTGAAGAAAATGTAGGCAAATCAAAATAATAAATATTCTGAAATCTTGCAATTTTTTTTATTTGTGAAAATTAAGAAATAGAAATTTAAATGTAATACGATTTATCTGAGAAACCAATATAAATTAAATCATTTATTTGCGTATGCAAAATCATCTTCAAAAATGATTAAATTTTGGCATGCATTTTAGAAACAGCAGTGTCTCATTTCATAGTAAAATAATGTTATGTTTTCTAATTCCTAAGCATTTCACAACATACTACATCTACAACAACATACGAATCGCGCTAGCGTTATCAACATGTCTTCGTGTAGTCGAGGAGAGAAAAAAATATACCTCGAAATAAATCTGCCAAAAATCATCTTATAGAAATGTGACTGGTGAAATCGATTAGGCATAACGTTATATTGAATTATTAGTACAGTCAAACCTCGTTAGTACATCATTCTCAGGTTCATTTAAAAATGGCTTACTCAGCAGAATGAATTCTTAAGCGGACTTTAATATGAAATGTAAACTGAAATTCCATGTTTTTATGTAATAAGTATACCTACTAGTAAATTACATTATAAATTATATAAATTAGTGGAATGGGAATTACAATTTATAAAATAGATAACAAATTAAGCAAAATGTAGTAAGTAAGTACGTTACGAAGTATTGAATTGCACAATTCAGTACGTACCCATTTATTACTTTCACGAAGTATAGTTCACATTAGAGTCCAACACGGGTCGGGTTGTACTCGACCCGAACCCGCAAATTTCACTTGAAGTCAACCCGCAACCCGACCCAAAACCAACAAAAAAAAATTTCTTCGACCCGTAGCCTGATCCGAAACCGCAAAAATAATTTTCGGCGACCCGCAACCCGACCCGAACCCGCAATGAAAGGACAATAAATCATGTTTTAATGTTATTATGAAATGTAATGTATAATTATATCTCTAATACCAATTTTATATTTTATGTAGAAAAATGAACAAATCTATATTCTTTAATATTCAAATATAGAGAAACCTCTGAATAGCAGACACCTCGAGATCGTTGATTGCATTACTACATTGGGTCGGGTTGTTTCTTTTTCTTTCTTTTTTTTTGGGGGGGGGGGGAGGTCAGGATGACTCTAAATTTTTTTCTGCGTGAGCTGTTCACACTAGACGAATTCTTCCGGGTCATATATAGAGTTTTAGCGAGTCGGATTGTTGGGATTTTCACAAAAAGTTTGAACAGAGCTATGTTTCAGATTGAAAAAATACGTATTTGAATATGAATGAGTATATATTCAGTTTACTGCATGATAAAACATAAAATATATGTAAGAAATGTAATCATAGACTTTTCTTTCTTTACTGTGCAAGAACCATTTTTTCTTTTCTCAGCATATGAAAAACATTAAAAACATTTTATTTATGATACACACAAAAACACATGTATCGTATTTGTGATAGTTTATGCGCACATACAGCATACACCTGCTACGTGTGCGTAGATTTAAAGGTGCCCACTATTCCAAGGTATAAGCGTACAAACATATAAGTGTCAGGAATTGAAAAAGTGTTCGCTAAATAGAGAAGTCCGCTTTTCGGGAGTGTCCATTATGGAGGTCTTATTGTATATATGAAAGGATAAAAATTAA
Organism: Maratus michaelseni; assembly: GCA_963931845.1. Taxonomy (NCBI): domain Eukaryota; kingdom Metazoa; phylum Arthropoda; class Arachnida; order Araneae; family Salticidae; genus Maratus; species Maratus michaelseni. The sequence goes on from OZ007594.1 coordinate 22,315,694, forward strand.
ACCTTTTTTTAAAATTTTAAATTAAAAGTAAAAATTAAAAATTTAATATCCCCAAAATTTATCTCTAATTTTTAAATCCTGTACTTAAGTCGGAACTGAATTGCCCTTGTTATCTTGGTTTCCTAGCCTCACATTTATCACTCTCGCGCTTCAAAATTCTATGTTCTTTAACAGTGAAATTGCTGGTTAAGGGCTCCTTGCAGTTGTTTGTGGTTTTGATGCAAACAGATTTGTAGAACTTGGTGTCGTCAAAGAACAAAGGCTATGCAAAAAAGGTCATGCAAGAGCTAAATAACAAATAAGATTGTTTTTACCCTCGCATGTCTCAGTGGCGCAATATATATGTAATCTGAAAAATTATTGGGCATTCTTTTGAAAAAGCGGGTCAACCCCAACCCGACCCGCAAGAGTAAAAACCCAACCGAACCGAACCCGAAAAAATGGGTGTCAGCCCGACCCGAACCCTACCCGCAGCAAAAATAGAAGTCAACCCGACACGAACTCGAACCGCAATGCAAACATAGAGCGCAAACCCGACCCGACCCGATCCACGAGTCGGGTCGGGTGCGGGTAAAAACGGGTAACCCGACCCGATGCAGGACTCTAGTTCAAATGCACGTAATTATTTCAGACATTGCATAAGTAAAAGATTTTCTTCCATTTTAACCATACCCCAAGTTAAAATTATTTGGGACAGATTCAACTCTTTTTTTACGCTGATGAGCCCTAGCGGGAAGGAGAGTAACAATTTTTTAAAAATATATATTATTTATGTTCTACTGTACGACATCAGAACTCAAGTTGAAAATAGATAGAACTGATTCAATGCAACTTTTTCTATTGTTTATAATGCCCTTTGCCAGGAAATAATGTCACTAAATATGCGAAAATTATTTTTTCATGTGTTTTTCAAAAGAGGATTTGAACTCGAATTAAAAATATTTTAACAGAACAGCAATTTTTTTTTGTCCTAATCACTATTGTATTGAATTACAAGTTGACTTAACTTATGAATGTTTATTTTCCTTTCCCGTATAGCATGTATGTTCACAGGGACGTCACAGTGACGTCACTGTGAGTCACGTACGTCACGTCACATATGTGACCGAATTACCACCATTCAGTGAAGTCACACTGTGACTAAAATGTGAATTGCTTAGAAACCTTAAAAAATTGCAAAAACACTACAAAATAAATATTCAATGTAAAAAACATGTTTCTGATATTTATTTTTTATTTTTGTGACGTCACTGTGACGTTACTGCAAGTCCCAAACGTTACGTCACCTGTGTGGTCAAAATATGTCAAATAGGTGTGGTCAAATTAGTCGAAAATATCGCCACCTGTATGTATATATATATATATATATATATATATACAGGTGGCGATATTTTCGACTAATTTAAACCTGACATGCGACTAATACAAAAGTATCACTAATGAATTTTAAAACTTTATTTAAATACATAATTGATAATTTTCATATGAAAATTATTTTTGGTGTTGTTAGTGGACAATCTAAAATAATGTATTAAATGTAAAAAAAAAAAAGTATTAAATGTAAAATTAGAATTTTCAATTTCAGAATATATCTATCTATATATATGCTCTATTCTATAACCCGAGGAACCCGGGTTGGATCCCCTATTTGTTTCAATTGTAAATTACGGCAGAAAATAATATACAGATGGGGTAATTAAAGATTTGTTTTTGTGAAGGGAGGTAGGTTGTGATAAACAAACATTTATTATAATAAAAACCCTTGTATATTTCCAATAATAATTGTTTTTCTGTTAGTGTTTAAGTAGATTAAGTACCTCTGCCAATATATATTTTGGTACTTGTTTCATACTTCTTAAATAAATTTAACATTTTCCGAAAATAAAATGAAATATACGAAACGTATGCAAAACGCATGACATAAATAATTATTTATCTTTTCCCTTTTCATTTATCAGAAATTTATTTTTAAAAAATATTGCTATTTTACAAGCTGTTTTATTCTACAGGATATTACTAAATAAAAAAAGAAAGGTTGAAAAAGGAAAAATGCCTCCTCCCATCTCCCGCGATAAACCTTTTCTATTTTTTTATGATCATATTTTGCATTTATTACGCGTGATACAAATGTTACTGTTTTTGTTAACCGATCTTGCATTATTGCCCATTAAAATATTTATTATTTACTCCAAAATTTAATCAATGTTTTATTTGATATGCCATAAATATTATAATATCATTGCTTTAGTTTACAAAAAAGGAACTTACAAATCATTTAAATTGAAATTATTGTGAAACTAATCGAAAAAAAAAAAAAAGATCAAATGCATAAAAAATACTTCTTCAAATAATAAATTTTAATTGGAGAGAGTCTCAAAAAAATATTCCGTATTTAACTTTCTACTCTAACCGAAACTTTATAATAAGAAACAAAAACCATCTGCCCTTCTAAGCAGGCAGATGTTTTGAAAATATCGTCTGCAGATCGACGTCAGAGTACGAAATTCTTAATAAGTAAAAAATAACAGTGTAGGGATGGAAGTGGGATGTGAATGAAGTACTTGGACAATAGACATGTATAATGACTGTGGAATTAAAATTTAACAAAAACCTGCACAGAACTTCGCATATACAATATTTGATTGAAAATTACGTTCGAGAAAGGTACAGTTTTTATTGGCGCGGTGAAATTTGAGTCCGGTCAATGATACTGTACCAGATTTGGACGAATTATTTTCGCCGAACGAAGCGCAGCTTTCGTTATTTGGATTATATCAAAACAGAATATTGAAGATGATGACAAAGGAAAATTGGTATGAAGAAATATTATTTTACTTGTTATATTTTTATTAAATTATAAAGTTTTCAATTAATTCCATATGAGATTTTTACAAAAGCTATATATTTCATTAATTTAATTTTTATAAAAATAAAGTTTATTAAATTTAGAAAGTTTATTTTTTTTAAATAAATAGAAGTATGTCAACGATTTTAATCAGATGATTAATGTTACTGTTTCATTTCCTGAATCATTGTATAGTTATAAATTTCAAAATATGTAGGCACTATTATTAAACATTTATTATTAACAGGGGCATGTTATTTTTAATTATCATATTCTGTCTATTCAGATTCTATTAAATCTACTTGTTCTATTGATGGTGATATCAGAATTACAGAACGTTATTGTGGTTATTGTCCCGTCACCAAATATCAAACCAGATAGATCCTTCATCGGCGTCATATGATACGTATATGTATCACTATCGATGCATCTAAAATCTGCAGTAAAACGTTAAAAAATGACTCACATTAGATGCCGAACAGAGTAGGTGTGGTGCTGTGTCATTATAAACAATTATGATCTGTGTTTTCAAAAAATAATCCCTAGTAAGATCTATTACTTATATAAATATATAATTTCCTAAATAAAATTATAAATTTGACAATCAATTAATAAAATTATATTTTTAATAACCAAAATATTGTTTTTAAGTAAAATATTTTACTGCATTCAAACCCTGTTGCAAAATGAATTAACCCTTTGTATCACCGTGTTGCATATCTGTACACATACCCAAAAGTCAAAGTTTTTTACAGTGAGCTTAAAAAGGCGATTTTATTTATTACTGTTATATTTCAACACAGAAGTTAATATAAATTGTTCACAGAATTCTCAACATACGACAATGCTAAATTAATTTTTCATATAAAAGTCTTATTTATCATTTGAACAGTTTCACCCCGTTATTGTAAACTAAATTTTGTTGCATTTAAAAGTCCAGAGACGTTCAAAAATAGATTTTTTACAAAGGTAAGTTCGTACACTTTAGAATTTTGTATTAAAAAATGACAATATTTATGAGAAGTAGCTATGTAATTTTCTGTTTATTACAAATATGAAAAATACTCTTTTAGCCAATAATTTTTATTTTTATGATTTAATTTTTTTAATTACTTTTTACTTTCTTAAAATGATGTATTCTATCATGTGAGTATATATTTTTCAAATCGATGTTGTTGAGCCCCAAAGGGTTAAAATATAATTATAAATAATAGTCTATTTTGATCTGTAGGTTAAATTTTTGTTTTTCTCTTTCAAAAAGGGCAACTTTAATCAAATATTTTTCCAAAATCATCCTTAATAAATTAAACGTATCGTTATTTTTTTTAAATATCATCTAAAATCTGGACCCCAGAATATGATAGAATACATTGTGTTGATATTTTTATTAATTAAATATATAAGATTAGAGATGGGAATACTCGGGAAAAAAACGGAAATTTTGGGGGAAAAAAACTGGGTTTTTTTCCGTTTTTTTCTGAAGGGGTATTTTTCAATTTTTTCAAATTGGAAAAATTGAAATTTAATTTATAAAATAATGTATTCAAAATGTAATGGCTGCATTCTGATACTTTTTTCTTTATATATTTTCATGTTCAGTGACTACCATTAAAATGTTAACATAGAAAATATGATATGTAAGCAGTTCAAGAAGAACTTGAGTCCTTTAAAAAATCCTTTATAATTTTTTCACCTTAAAACATAGGACCCTTCAAAAAATTCATAGTTTTTTTTTCAATTTTCATTCTGAATCCTCCAGAAATGTGATGATTTTAGAATAACAAAACATGTCACATAACAGCTGAAATCGCCAATGAATCTCGTATCTAGCTGTATATACAGTAATGGCCAAAATTGTGGAAACCTTTTGGGAACAATGTTTTTTTTTTTTAAGTTTGATGGCTCATAACACCCAATATTTCTTAGTTATACCATAAAAGCTTTATACCGCTGGAAAGATAATTTAATCAAAAATATCAGGCAATAAAGTTTGTTTAATTCTAATTAATTTATCAAACATTATAGCCAAATAATCAGAAAAAAGCAGTAAAATTTGGTTAGGTTGATGATAATGATTTTTCTTTTTCTTGAATGTAGTCAATGCATATGAATGTTTGGAGTGTCAGACAGATTCCATTTTATTTGGTAATGTGTCTATCAAAGCTAGGGTAGGATTAAATATATACATGCCATATTTTGGTACTTATAGGAGGACTAAAAATGGAATAACATCTAAAAAATGGAAAACGCTATTCATTCCAAATCACTTTAATAATCAGGCATGCAAGTGCCACACGTTTAAAAATTTGTTCATAAATGTGTCAGAAAGTTTCGTGTTACTGAGAGAAGGGAAATATGGCACATTTAAAGACTTCAATACTTAACAGCAAAATAGCATAGTTTTAATTATTGTCAATATTTTTCGTGGTTACACAAAACAAATAGAAGTAGGAGTTAATTTAAAAAGTTGTTATTTGCACAATAGAATTTCATATTATTGAAATATTTACTTTTATTATAATTTTTGATGGATTCATCTATTACCGTAATTTCGCGCGTATACGCCGTACCTCAGACAATTCGATTTCCTACCAGAATTTATTTTAAATAAAATGGGACTTACTTCTGCTTAGAACTTATTTGACTTCTTATTTTCAATGAAATTTCCGGTTTGAAAAAGACTTAACTAGGGTGCGGCGCATACGCGCGAAATTACGGTATTTTTATATTACCGTAATTTCCGGCGTATAATCCGCAGCTCAAAGAGTCGTTTTTCGACCCAGATATATTATTTTATAAAATGTAACTTAAAATATCGCTGTAAATATTTAATTACAATTATTGAATAAAATTTCTGGGTCGAAAAACGATCCTTTGAGCTGCGGATTATACGCCGGAAATTACGGTAGCATGCGTTTTTTACATTTATAATTGTCTTGCTTAACGGCTACATTAGCCGGTTTCCCAATCAGATGCAAAGTTTTAATTTGAATGCGAGTTGCATCAATAAAAATTATTTCCGATCCAATCCTTATCGTCGATCTTATCCGGATTTGGTAAAATCTTGTTATCCGAATCTATACGAAATCATTTATCAGGTTCGGTCGGGTTGTGGGCCTACAGATTTTGTTGTTGTTGTTGGGTTAGGGTAAGAATATGGATTGAATCAAAATATAATTTCAGTCAATCATCATTTATGCTCAAGTAGACATTCAACCATGTTCAAAAAGTATATAACCGGATTCGTGCATGACTCTAGATCCGAGCCGACATCAGAAATTGTGTCGTAACACCAATTTGTGATAAAATCTGGTTACTCTGTCGTATGCAAGATTCTATTCCGAACAAGACTTACAGTAAAAACATTATACCCGACTCGGGTTAGTTCGGGCTCACGAAAATCAGGTCACCCGACCACTAATCCAAATCTATTCTGTAGCCAAACAAATCCAAAAAGATCGATCCGCACTTTCTGGATTGGATTCCGGTAAAATTTGGTCACCCGACCCGGTGCAGTGTCGTCACAAACGTCACAAATATGTAGCATAAAAAAATGTCGATCCGAACAATCCGGATAGGATTCGGGTAAAATCTGGTCACCCTATCCGATGCACATTCGTCACTTTTTTCACATTGAAGTCGCACGGTGACTTCACAAAGTAGTCACATTGTGAGGTCACAGAAAGCCTTGAAAACGGCCATAACGACTTCACATTTAGGTCACAGTGACTTCACATCGACGTCACGTGACGTCACGACGACGGTCACAAAGTTACAGTGTGACTTCACAATGACGTCACCGTGACGTAACCATGCCTTACGGGTTATGACGTGAACAATTTAATCTACATCTAGCGTAATTTTGTGGGATGCATAAGAGTGCAATATACATGTAAATGACTTTAAGATAATTTTTTCTTTCAACATTTTTGAATATAATTTTTTTTAAATTTATTATTATTTGTCAGAAAAATGTTTCATATCTTGAATGGTACTTCTCTAGTTTGCGTATCTGGAAATTTGATTCAAAACGCCAAATTTAATAGCTTAATTTGAAAGTACTTTAAATTTATTGGCTGGTATCGGAAAATGGCAAACGCTTTTCTATTTCCGTTACTCATGTTTCAGTTAAAACTAAAACTAACTCGGTATGATATCAAATTTTCAATTATTAACGGTGTTTGGCAGTTAAAACTAGTTCTAAATGAAAAGTGTGTTAGATAAAAAATACGAATTCAATTAAGGCAGTTCTAAAATAATATATATATGTGTATATTTCCCGCTCAACAGTACGAAACTTTCTAACACATTGATGGATTCATTTTTAACGTAAAGCAGGCAATTGAATGGCATTACTACTAAAATGATTCGGAATTGTATAGCATTTTGCATTTTTCAAACAATATTTTACATTTTGGTTTATATGCTGTTTCTGTCTCATGACAACCTTTCTAGATCTGTCGTGTTTAAAAATCAAGTTCAAAACGTCAATTTTGACAGGTTTCAGTCTATCATTTCCCTTTATCAAAAAATGGAAAAGAACATTCGATTTCTTTCTGTTATGTTTCAGTTAAAATTCGAATTAGCCAAGTATGAAAAGGCCATTTTCAAATGTTAACGGTTTTCAGCAGTTAAAAGTAGTTTCAATTGAAAAGCATGTTACTGTAAAAAAACCCAAATCTGTAAAGGAGGCTCTAAAATAATATTCGCTTTCAAGCACAAGCTATTTGTTACGACGCTGTTTTATTCCAGTTTCGATAATCAAAGATAGATGGCGTTGCGCTGCTTCAAAGTGTTAGATAACTCAAAGTAACTTATAAGGGGGAGGGGGAGCAAAGTTCACTCAGATCTTGACCTTTTGTTGGTGTTTAGCTACTGAAACGAAAAAGAAAAAAAGATTTTCGTCTTGAAATTTTAACGTTATCTGAGAATTATTGAAATTTTAAACAGTACAGCGCCATTTATCGGTAATATTTTGAACTAAAGCAAGAAAGAATAGTTAAGTGATTTCTCATATAGTAAATTATTCTCTTGCACGAATAACTTCAATAGCTTGCATCCTTTACCCAGTATTGAATTTTAAAAACAACCAAGTCACTTTTAGACACCCCCGTACATTTATAAAGGCTTTGCAGGCTCAAGAAAATTGGCTGGTGGGTGCTAGTGCTCGATCAGACGCGCAATATAGGACACATGCTTTAACACATTGGCATCGAGAAAGGAAAATTCTCGTTTTAAAACGAGAATTCTCATTTTTTTTCAAAAAACATCATTTACTAAGGGTGTGGCTTCTACCTCACAGAATCTGAATTTATATCACGCTGTCCCATATTTTTTTAGATCGTAAGACATTTTATGATAAATTCGTACATTGAATTATATTTACTGTTGCTAAAACTTAAGAAAACTGTCTGGGAAGCAATTTACGAGACTTTCAGAAGAGGGAGGAGCTACCATTGTTTTAATATCATTAAAATACCGCGTTTTACAGGAAAGTTTAATGAAAAATTGCCTGATGCGAAAGGGTTAGGTGAACTACATACATACCTAAAAATTAACCAAATTTCAAAACAGAAAACTGTAGCCTTCATGAAAGGAGGAAAGAAATTTTAAAAAATGACTGTTACCGTTGAATATGTTACCATTCTTTGGAATTGTCGGATACCATAGAGACAAAACTCCTTTTGTAAAATAATCTTAAGTGTTCCCCAACTCTTTTATTTACTCATACGCATATAGCTGTCAACTTTCTGCTTTTTAAAACTTTCCAACATAGTTGAAAAGTGGTTATAAAATCAGTTTGTCTGTGTTTTCGTGATCTAACTCGCTGTGTTATTGGTGTTTACTATGGCATGTTCGGTATTGAAAATGTAGTTAGTTTCAGATTTTAATTAATGAACTACATAAGCGCACATCATATGCTCTAATATTACATGGTTGCCACTAGTTGCACTGATATTTCACTAGGCAATACTATATATTCCATTCGATATAACTAAGATCTACATTTTCGCGCTAGTTTCATATTTTAATTATTGAACTAAGGAAGCATGCAAACAGAGCTCTATTTTTTAGGGATGCCACTGGATGCAACCAGATTTTAGCATGCAACCCTGTGTTTTTTAATACAGAATTGTAAGGTCTCCATTTTAGCACTGATTTCAACTTTTAATAAATGAACTAAGTAAGTGATAGAAATTAACACCGGATATGAGATTTTGTCTATTATCTGTACGCGCTTTGACTGGGCAACACTATCATTTTTGCTTTGCCGTGATAAATACTACATTTTCTGAAACTTTCAGTTCTTAACAAATGAGCTTTTTTTCTCAGTCGGCGCTTGGAATACTACATCTCTTTCTTTCACCGATACCCTGCTCAATTTTAAACCATTTGTTCTCGGCCGAAAAAAGCCCACCTGCTTGCTGCACTGTCTAAATTTTGCGTTCCTGTCTGCTGTAATTAAGCAGCAGACCTTCGTGAACGATACCCAATCGGTTTAGACAACCTATGTTACACAGTTTTCTTTCTAAGCCAAATAAAACTAACATTGTTTCTTTTCCGGTGTGAAAAATGTGTTTATTTAATTACGTACAAATCTTGATTACAGGAAACCTGTTTGCCAATTTTCCAAAAGCATAGCTGTCAATCTTCCGTTTTCTTTTCAAATCCAGTATATATATATATATATATATATATATTAAATTAGAAGGAATTAATTAGGAACAAGAAAGATTTCATTAAATAATTTTTCAGTCTAAGATGATATTAATTTAGCTTAAAAAATAATCTGGAATGTTGCCTGCGATGTAATAGATAGTTTTTGAGCAACTAGAGCAATCCGTTATTTCCCTGGAACATTCTTCATTTTTTTTTTTTAATTAGAAGGTCTATTTTTTACATCATATTTCTTACATCATAAAGTTACTAAATTTAACAAACAGTGCTAAAAAGTGTAAAAGTTCTCTAGGGGCTTTTTAGTTGACAGCAACTTTATCCCCCAATCTTTAGGATAATGTCTTATTATTTACGAGCCATTGGAAATGAAAAAAAAAAGTCTAACCGTAGTTATAAACTACATTGTTAATTTTATGATATTAAGGATTAATACCATAAAATTGTGGTTGAATAAAAAATTAAGAGAATAATAAAAACAATAAAGCTTTAAAGATTAGTTGCGTTGAGAGTAAAAATAAATAAATAGTCATTTAAGTGAAAAATTTAGTTATCAATTACAGTTGTCTTTGTAAACCCATTAAAAGAAGCATTGTATCTTTCGAATGTGAAAACGTATTTATTTACGTATTATTATTAACGTATTTATTATCACGTACTATTCTTGATTCTAAAAAACCTGAATTTCCCGAAAGCAAAGCTGCCAATCTTTCGTTTTCTTTTCAATTAACTAATTTCCACATAGAGAAAAAAAAAACATTTTATTATAAGAATTTTCAGAATGAAATTATATTTATTTGTCTTGAGAAAAATCCGGAAGGCTGCCGGCTGTGTAATAGGCAGTTTTTGAACAACTAGAGCAATTCGTTATATCCCTGGAAAGTTGCTGAATTTTTTTAATAATTAGGTGCTTATTTCCTACATTATTAGCTCACAGGCTATCAAAGCCTGAGAGCTAATGTGCCCGCCAGTTCTGTATGTATGTATGTACGTATGTAGGTAACGCGATAACTCTTGATACAAATATAAGATTTGTTTAAAATTTTGGTTATAGGTTCATTGTGATAAGGCGCTTCCCTGATTTGTTTTGGGGTTTCATTGATTAAGTATAAAGGGGGGGGGGGACGGAGGCCTAATCCCCCCCCTTAATTTAGATAAATGGATTTTTCATCCAGAATCATCCTATTTGCTTCAAATTTTGTATATAAGTTCATTATAAAACATAATGTTACTAAATTTACACAGTTTAGAAATGCTTATTTAGTCGAATACGTGCACAAATTTGTAATAGCTCATATAATAAACAACTTTTTAATGATGTTAGATAAATAATAAAGACGCTGAAAGATGTATTCGTTTTTTCTCATACTGTAATTAACGCAATTAAATTCATTTCTTACGAAGAGTATGATATTCCGAATGTTTCAGGCAAACTTAAAGATTATAATTGATCCTTCCCATTTTAGATACATTGTAATACATCCCTTCACTAATAACAAGTAAAGTTTGTCTTTGAAAATGAATTGTTGAAACATAAATGATACAACAAATTATTCTAGCCAACCAAAAGTCCTATGTCCTTAAAAGTGTTTGTATTAACTGATTGTTTAGAAATTCCAAATTAAATAAGATTGATAGTACTATCCGGAAATAGCGGTATTGAATATTCAGAAGCATTGTCAGATATCCATTTTCAGAAAATCTTGTAAGTTATATTGCACATATAATAAAATAAATATCGAAAACTTCATGATACATTGCTGTAGAGGTTCATACGTATATTTCCTTCAAATATATAAAATAATAAATTTAAAATGGAGAAGTATCTTATTTATTTAAAAATAAGTAATGTTTAACAGTGTTAGAAGGAAAAGTTTATGCGTTATAAAACAATAAATTAAACTAAAAGACTTTCATTAAATTTTGAGGCTAATTTTCCCCAAGTAGGCTCTGTCGGTAGGTTTGGTAACAATAACAACAGAAATCGGAAAAATTTTTAAATGTCTGAAACAAAAAATTTTGTGCAATGAACAAAATTATAAGCTCACTTCATATGCTATGTATTTCTCCAGCAAATACTTTTTGTTGATTTCATCCCTATGAAATACTGAATATTTGTCACAAAAATTCGTAATTCATTGTAATAATAAACGTCTGTGCTAAAACACGACAGCGAAAATTTATACAGCTTTCTATTCTTCTTGAAATCAAGGGCTATTTACCCTGATATTTACAGTGGTGGCCAAAAGTGTGGACATTTTTTGAAAGTTTCATGTTTTTCAACTTTGTGTGCTTGTAGAATATATTAATTTTCACTTAAATACAAACGTTTATATATCAAATTGAAGGTAATTTAATGTAAAATTTAATAATAAAAACAGTATTACAATATCTGTATTACAAAAAAAGTTATGCTACTAATAGTAAGATCTATCTTCGATTTGCATTTTTTTAAAGTGATACTTACACCATCAATACTTAGTAGGATAACCCTTATTTTTTAAGACAGCTTCACAGCGTCTTTTCATCGAGTGAACGAGTGTTTGGAGTTCCTCTTTCGTAATCTCATGGTGCCAAGAATCAATTATAGCTTCAATAAGTTGTCTTTTATTGGATGGACGTTTTTTCGTACAAGAATTTTCAATCGTCGCCACAAATTTTCAATTGGATTGAGATCAGAGCTGTTTCCTGGCCATGGTAATATATCTATGCCTTTATTTTGAAACCATGCTTTGCATACTTTTGCTGTGTGGCATAGAGCTGAATCCTGCTGAAAAATAAATGGTGCGTTGTTGGGGAAGAGATCCCTGATGGAAGGTATCAATTTTGGTTCCAGGACAGTTTCGATGTATTTTTTGGCATTCAGGATGCCATCAATGACTTGAATTCGGCCCACACCATCTGCAGACATACATGCCCAAATCATGACATTTGTTGGGTTTTTTGTAATTGCTTCAATGCAATCAGGATGAAGTGCTTCTACTACTCTACGTCCCACGTATTTTCTACCATCACTACCCAGGAGCGATATTTTACTCTCATCGCTCCAGATTACTTGCTTCCATTGATTTTTCTGATCCTTTAATGTGTTCTTTTGCCCACTTAACTCGTTTTTCGCGTTGCTTTTGATTTAAATATGGTTTTTCCTTGGAATTCTAGCTTGTAGTCCAAATCCTGCTAACCTTCTACTTATTGTTCTTGAACTTACTGCAATACCCGCTGCATTCATTTCACATCTAATGGCATCTGATGAAATTTTTCTATCTTGAAGGCATAGCCGTTTACTTTTTCTATCGGCAGTAGCACTTGTGCATTTTTTTCGGCCTGATTTGGCCTTATTTTCCACTGATTTCGTTTTTTCATAACGTAAACAGAACTTTCGTACACCAGAACAAGTCACTGAACCACCAACTTGTCTTGCAATTTCAGCATAAGAGAGGCCATTTTCTCTCAATATGACAATTCGGCTTCTTTTTGTAGATGTCCAATTAGTTTTTCTTGTTGATGACCTTGTTTAAAATTAGTTTAATTTAAATAAAAGGACTTTAAATATTCAAAAACAGCAATACTCTATTTAATTGTATTAGTATACATCATTCCGCAAAATATTTCCGCAACAATAACTCTTTTACCATCCAAATAACCTAAACTATAGTTACAGACATTTGATTGGTCCTCAGAACAGTGTTTGTGATTGGCTAGTACGCTTTTATTACAAAATACGTCCTTATTGAAAACGATTTGTGTTTGTTTGTTCTACTAAAATGAGCATAACTTTTTTTGTAATACAGATATTGTAATACTGTTTTTATTATTAAATTTTACATTAAATTACCTTCAATTTGATATATAAACGTTTGTATTTAAGTGAAAATTAATATATTCTACAAGCACACAAATTTGAAAAACCTGGAACTTTCAAAAAATGTCCAAACTTTTGGCCACCACTGTATATATAATTTTAAATAGTGGATAGTAATTAAAAATATAAATAAGTATTGCAATTAACTGTAAAATGATAACCATATTCAGTGAAATCTTTTACTAATAAAGAGTAAATAGAACGTATCTTAGAGTGGTTTCCCATTCCCTCTATCAACAGTTTTATTATCATCGAAGACTACATTCGAACAACCTAAAGAACGAAAAGAATATTCAACATTGAATAATGCCCTCTCGACTGATTACCTAGCGATTTTGATTTTACGGTGTAACCCTGGTTTCATGATTGTCGGATATAATCAGGCGAATGTTTTCTTAATAGCACATAGATAAATGCAATGGTAATTTATTAATGTTTCATACAGGGATAGGGATGTCCACCTCGGGAAACCCGGCGTGAGCCTTAGAGTTTAAGTGCAGTCCACGAGGGGCTAATATTTCATACAGAGGGAATAGGCCCTTACATTTCTTTATATCGCTATATATGTCTATATATGTCATGGATCTCGAATGCGTGCGATTCCATCCATGGCCAACCTACACTGGCCTCCAAAAGTTAAGGTATAACATGTTTTTCGAAGCTCACCAGACAAAAAATGGCAGTCAGATTAAACTTCATAGTTTATATGAATGACAATAATAAGCTTTAAAAAAACTTACGCAAAAATTACAGCTACCACTTTTATTTTATAGAAAAGAATAGGTATTTGTGAATGAGAGAAAGATATGCAATCACGAAGCTTTCGTACGTTTTTTGTATTCGAACTATTGTTGTCAGTTTTGTTCACAACAGCCAGTAGAGACTAGAAATGTCTAGAAGGAGTCGTTTGCCCGATTCGTTAAGGTGGCGGGCGGTTGGATGGATGGGGTTGTCACAGGCCGATACTGCTAGACGGCTCAATGTGTCTCGCAGTGTAGTCCAACGACTCTGGGATCAGTATGAATCCGAAGATTCAGTGTCCAGAAGACATGTTCCAGGCCGCCCACGTGTTACAACACCTGCAGAAGACCGGTTTCTAGCTCTTTCGGCCCGAAGGAGAAGACGCACTACTGTGCCGTAACTCATTGCGACCACTTTGCAGCATCAGGGAGAAGATTCTCCGCTACTACGGTGCGAAGACGTCTTCACAATGCAGGTCTCTATGCAAGGCGATCAGTTGTGTGTGTCCCCCTCAACAGACGACAGAGAAGGGCCCGCTTATGCTGGGCAAGAGAACATGTTCCCTGGACCAGACAACAGTGGGCTTCTGTACTCTTCACAGACGAGTCCAGATTCACACTGGAGAGTGGAGATTCAGGACGTCTTCTGATCTGGAGAGAACAATGCACTCGATACCATCAATCAAACACTGTCGAAACACACAGGTACAGAAACGGTGGAATCATGGTTTGGGCAGGGATCCCACTCGGAGGCCACACTGACCTGCATGTGTTCCATGGAGGAACTGTGATTGGTGCGAGATATCGGGATAAGATCCTTGATTCATATGTGCGCCCATATGCCGGCTGGGGTTGTTGAGGATTATCTTGAGGATCACGTTTGGAAAGAATGGAAGTGGCCAGCTCACTCTCCAGACTTGAATCCGATAGAACATCTTTGGTCCTATCTTGGAAGACAGGTTGCGGCTTTAAGTCCTTCTCCAAGGTCATTAAATGAGCTGGAACAAGGCTTACTCCATGTCTGGTCAGCGTTACCTATTTCGGTGTCCGACAATTTAATTGAGAGGATGGAAAGTCGATGCCGCCAATGCATTCTAGTCCGGGGTGGACATATTCCGTCTTAGAACCAGTTTTTTAAAGTTTCTGTCACATTTTACTGCATAATACTGCGATGTACTGATTTCTCCAAGAATGGAATTCTCCACCATGAGTGCTTTTTTGTTGTAATTTCATTTATACGTTTAACTTAAGTAAATTTCTATGTCGCTTTAATAAATAACAGTTTAGCGCACATTTCATCCAAATTTGTTGTTTCAATATTCATTCATTTGCAAATTAGACGCAAAAAACCGGTTCTACATTAACTTTTGGAGGCCAGTGTAATTGTAAATACTAAAAGGAATCGGGGAAGAGGGGAGATATTTGAGTTCAATACGACCAGTTAAAACTGAACATTTATGAAACATAGCACACACATATATGTATATATAATAAATTATTATACGGTAGTTTTGGTGTAGTAATACATTTTTATGGAGGGTTTTGATGCAAAATATTTAATTTGATCATTGATCATTATGCGTACGCACCTTGTCTTTCTTGAATTGTTTAAAATTTTTAATATGCACTACTTTGATGTAATAATAAATAAACCTATTTCATAAGTTGACTATTTATGCATCGTGTAAAATTTGGATACACAACATAGATATAAGATCAAAATAAGGCGAAGCAAGCAAAAAATCAATAAACAAAAACAGTTAAAATGTCTTACAAAAATGTTCGTAAACATTTCGAAGAATTTACTCAGGAGAGAGTTTTTAAATTTATTTTCATTATTCAAATTGCACGTTTCATCATGATTATTAAACAATGAGTATCAGTGTTGAAAAAATAAATCAAAGATTCAGTTCAACATTACAAATGCTTCAAAAAAAGAAAGAAACAACTCCCTGACGGCTCGGCCTGCAGGCACAGGTGGATTTCGAAGACGCAGACTGTGGGCTGCCTGTTTGTTGGGAATTGCGGAAGAAATGACCTTTTTGCCATATACAGTAGTAGGAACCGCCCACTTCAAAACCTAACTTGTTTGCAGGCGGAGCCGGCAGGGATTTATTTTTATTTTTTTTAATATAAGGTTTGGTCCTATAAAAAACTTGTCAGTATAAAAGTTTTAGATAATATTGAGAGGATTTATAATAAATTTAAGCGGATTTGATATCTTGTGAACTGACGAAGTTATGAATTTTTTCTTTTAAAAGCCCCTTCTTCCCCCCCCCCGAATTTTAATGATATCAAAAATCTGTCATACATAAATTTTCGGCCCTTTTCCTAGAAGTAATAATAACTTTAAACAGATTCGATACGTATCATAATTAAAAAATTATGAGGTTTATTTCTGTTTTCACAACCCCTTCCCCCCCCCCCCCCTTGGATCGCAAAATTATATATTAAATTATGATGAAATTTAAAAGCATGATTACCTATAAGACTTTCGAAATTTATTTTCACGATAAAGATGTTACTTTCAAAAACTTTTTTATTAAACTAAATATTTTTAAAAAGCCAAAATGTTGATATTTTTACTCATAAGACATAAATTTTCAAAATTGTTTTGTGGAAAAAATTGTTTAAAGAAAAAAATATGCATCTGGTTCAGCAAAATTTTTAATCGTCAAATTTCAAAATTTAATTGCCTACTGGCATAGTTAGAAAAAACCCGGATTTTTTTTTTTTTTTTTTTTTTTTCAAAAGTTAAAATAAACTTAAGTTTTTTTATTTAATTTGTTTGAAAAGTTTTTTTTTTTTTTTTTTTTTTTGAAAAGTAAAAAATAAAAAAATAATATTTTAAAATTTTGTTTCTGTATCTTAAAAAAAAAAAAAAAAAAAAAAAAAAACAATAAATAAATAAATAAATAATAAATAGTTAATTATATAGTTTTGCATTATGAGATTTTCTTATTCAATAGAATTTCATAATATGTTTTAAATTATTATCTTACAACTAATTAGCAATATTTTGCTGTTATATTTTTAATATAGTTTTTTATTTGATTTGTTAGTTATACATGAATGTGATAAGTAGTAGATTTGTACATGTAAGAAGTTTTCATCATATTCATATTTACTTATTTGTAATTGCTATTAATAAATATTTTATCTGTTTAAAAATGTATGCAATTCAAGAAAACGTTAAAATAATTAAATTATTACATGCGAAAAGCATTAAATGGAGGAAATTACGCCATATTTAAAAAGCCCAAATAATAATATTGCCAAACATTTTCAACTGAATAACATTAAATGAATGCACGTGAATAATAAACGAGAAATAAAAACTTTAAAATAAGTAAATTATTACAAGCGAAATGCATTAAATAAGAAAAATTATATCACATTTAAAATGATTTTCTTATAGCGTCTGAAAAGAAAACTTTTCTTCAAGACGTTATTATAAAAGTCCGGAAGTAGCGACATTTTTTACTTTCAATTTTGATGATTTTTAAATGTGTGATAGAACTTACTTAATCAATCACGAAAAAAGGCGTCAATATTGTCGTGACCGTGGTGAATGCAGTCTTGAGAACCGAAAAATCTTCAGTTAAATGGAAATGAATGGCAACCCGATTACAGATCACCACTGGTCATTCAATCTTATGTAATCGGTAATATTTTTAAAACAAAGCAAATTAGTACGTATTTAGAACCTGTGGGGTCTGGACGGGGATTTGCAGTTCGTAAGGGGCAGAACTCCCCCCCCCCCAAAAAAAAGTTATGTCATTCACAGTTTAAATGAAATTTTGTTTACTTATTACTGAAGTATAAAATAGAAAAATTCATAATTAAACTGAATGAATAGCGATCCATTCAATATGCTATTTATTTGCAACTAGGATATTTTTTCTAAAAAACTCTGAGTTCAATAAGACAAGTTAAATATGAACATGTATGAGCTATCTCTCTCTCTCTCTCTCACACACACACACACACAAACATAATTATGATACGGTATTTCTGGTACAGGGATACTTTTTATGGGGGTTTTGATGCAATGCATTTTTGATGCAAAATATTTAATTTGATTATTATGCACATCATGAACTTGTCTTTCTTGAATTGTTTAAAATTTTTAATGAGCACTATTTTGATATTAGCCTATACTGTGTCTCTTTTTATGTAATAATAAATAAAGGCTGTTTCATAATTTGACTATTTGTGCATCGTGTAAAATTTGAATAAACAACATATGTATAAAATCAAAATAAGTCGAAGCAAATAAAAAATCAATAAACAAAAATATTTAAAATGTCTTAAAAAAATGTTCATAAACTTTGATGAATTTATCCAGGAGAAATTTTTTAAAATCTGTTTTCATTATTCAGATTATGCCTTCCATCTTGATCATAAGCAACAAATGTTAAACAATTTGAAAAAAGGATATACAAATATTTGAAATACATAGGTATGTACCTACCTACCGTAATTTCGCGCGTAAGCGCCGCACCCTAGTTAACTCTTTTTCAAACCGGAAATTTTATTGAAAATAAGAAGTCAAATAAGTGCTAAGCAGAAGTAAGTCACATTTTATATAAAATAAATTCTGGTAGGAAATCGAATTGTCTAAGGTGCGGCGTATACGCGCGAAATTACGGTATATCAAAGTTGTCCAAAGAGCTTGAGCATCAAACAAAATTCCAAGTTATGTACAACAAATGCAAAATATTTAAATCTGACCGCAATCCTATTTTAGCGTTAGAAAACAAATTCAGTCCAAAATATGCAAAGTGCACCATAATATCAATAAAAATATTAAATCTAATATTGCAAGATGGTAGAATTGGAAACAATCATAAGATTGATTTAATGGATTTTGAGAAAAAAATATGTCTTTTAAATGACATTTAATCTGTTATGTCAATAAATGTATTGCAGTTTTCAGTTGCTAATCACTTTTATAATTTTCTGGTATAGTGAAGATCAAGGCCTCCTTATCATAGTATCAGGCCTCACAATCAGCAAGTTTCCTTTGACCGCATGGTTGTCCTGCTACTAGCGCCATCAATCGTCAGTAATCTCCATGGTAATAGGAGTATTTACGACACGAAATAACAGGAAATTTTTTCACAGCTCCATTTGTTCTATGCATTTACTTATGAACTAGTATCGGTAGTATCCACCAGGCGGCGATACTTTCCGGAGAAAGTCAATTAATAAGTTGGCAATTACCGCTGACATTTTCTCCCATAGACTTTCTCCGGATTTTCAAGTCTGATCAATGATAAGGGAGTCTTGGTGAAGATTAAATCATTTTGACAAACTGACAAAACATCTAATACTTTTTTTTTCAATTTTCGAGGACTTCATTTAAAACTGATTCATATATTGGTTTAATCTTTACTGTACAGGGTTCACTTCTTTATTAAAAAGTACAAAAAATATCAACAACTAAAAACTTTAAAGATCGGCGCCAATTTTATTGACGTAACAAATTAAATATCTACTAGATGGAACTCGTCAAAACTTGACGGCAAACAATTTAATATGAATTAAAAATTTTATATAAATATTTTACCAGCCCGGCATTGCTCCGGCATATGACAAAAATCTTAGCTATGTTTAAAATCAGTATTGATTTCTGAAAATATTTCCAGTGCAGGATTTCTGCATCTATATATGTAAAAAATCTAATTCATAAAGTGTGAAAATTAAAATTACTATTACTTGCGGTACACCCAAGAGGTGTAGTGAACTCTAACTCTTTATTAACCTTTCAGTGGCTATATGCGTTGAAAGGTTTTAGACAAACATGGTTTTTAAAGAATTTCCTCTTACAAACAGTATTGAAAATCAATTTTTACTATTGATATACACTGCTCAAAACAATTAAAGGATATTTGAAGTTTTATATAAAATAAAGATATAAACGAATTTTTTTTTGCCGAAAATAGAAGAAGAGAATCACAAATGCAAATTTTTCTGGTTTTCAAACTGTGGAGTATGCAAATTTTGAGTTCGACGTCCAAAACGTCGCTTCAGCGGCAGCGAATGAAATTTCACTTTCAACTGGATAAAAGAGAATGAAGACAAGGATGATCGGCATTCAGTGATTGCTTTGTTTCGATGAGTACGATGTCTCAGCGAAGTCATTTGACAGATTCAGAAGCTTGGAGAATTGTTGGTAGGTTAGAAGGGGGCCAAACTCAAGCCGAAGCGCAAGCCATTGGAGTGTCACAAAGTGTCATTTCCAGGATCTGGAACCGTTTTTTGGAGAGTGGATGTGCAGGCCGAAGACCAGGGCAAGGTCGTAGACGGGCAACAACGCCCAATGAAGATCGGTATTTAGCGTTAACAGCTCGGAGAGACCGAAACATGAACGCTACTCTTCTCCAACAACACCTGCGCTCGGCTACAGGCACCACGATTTCAACTCAGACTGTCCGAAACCGGTCCCATGCTGTAGGTCTGTATGCTCGCCGACCGATGGTACGTGTTAGATTAACATCAAGGCATCGTCGCGACCGCAGGGAGTGGGCAACCGAGCATGTCAACTGGAGGAGAAATGAATGGAGCAATATTCTGTTTTCTGACGAGTCCCGTTTTTCTGTGCATCCGGATAATAGGCGTATTTTCATCTGGAGGGACCGTGGCAGTAGGAATAATCCTGCGTTCGTGCACGAAAGTATCAGATTTGGCGGTGGAGGATTGTTGGTGTATGGTGGCATCTCCATTGACGGGCGCACTGACCTCTACATCATTCGAGATGGAGCTCTGACTGGTCGCCGATATAGGGATGAGATCCTCAGACCTATTGTAGTCCCTTACGCTGCAGCAATCGGAGATAACTTCATTTTAATGGACGATAACTGCAGGCCACATCGTGCAAACCTGGCGGAGGATTTCCTTTTCGAGGAAGGAATCGTTCGAATGGAATGGCCAGCGTGTTCTCCAGACATGAATCCAATCGAGCACGTTTGGGACGCTCTAGGAAGACGAGTTTCTGGCCACCAACAACCCCCACAAACTCTCCAAGAACTGGAAAGAGCTCTTCTGGAAGAGTGGGGCAGAATACCCCAACTCGTCATTAATAGCCTCATTGAGTCCATGCCTCAAAGGTGTTCAACGTTGCTGGCCGCCCGTGGAAACCATGCCCCCTACTGAAAATGATTTTCTTTGAAGAAAACACCTTTTCTTATTCTTTTTTTTCTCATATGCACAAATTGTGTTTTTTTCCTTTTGTACACAAATGCGCAATAAAATGCATTTTTTTCTGCCAAACATGTGTAATTTATTCTCATATAACCTACTATGTCTGTCGACCATGTATCAATCAGCTAAAAAGTTTTCCAGATACAAAATCCACCTAAAACTGCAATATCCTTTAATTGTTTTGAGCAGTGTATATAAAAGCGCATATTTTTAACTGACTTAGTATGGGAAGAATTTCATATCCTGTGCTGGTTGGAGCGATTGGCCAAAAAATCCAAAATAGCTCGAAGAGGGATGTGACGTCACGTAGATAAAGTTCATTCCAGTAGTTAAAAATGCAACCCCAAAGACTTAAGATCTCAACAATCACATCAAACACTTATCGCCAAAAACAACTCGCCAAACAAAACCAGCACAGGATACGGAACTCTTCCCTAAAATATTTTCTTACAATTATTTTTCTTAGAAAATATAAAATAAATAATTTTTAGGCTTATGCTATATGAATTATTTTCATTGTACATAAATATGTTACAAAATATATATATATATGATTTTTACTGTTAAAAATTTAGTCTGAGTCTCAGAAATTTCACACAAGTTTTTCTTGCTTAATTAAACGCCATTGAGCCATGAGGCATATTTCCAAGATCAGCAAAAATGCGAAAAAAATAATATATATACCCAATACGGTACTTTTATGTTAGCTGGGTGCCAGTGATAACTGGCCAAATCTTGTTTCAGTTGCAACCCATTCAATTTAAATGATCTGAACTCAATGATTTCAATTTTGATTTCAATTCTATTCTTTAATTTTGTTATTTGTATTGAAGGGTTTGTGGTTACGTATTTCATCATGATTATATTTTAGCTATTTTTAAGTAAGTTTTTAAAGACATTATACTGCAATGTTAAAATATTGGTTATTTGTTATTATCTAACGTTAAAAAATGGTCGAGAAAAAAAGGGTTGGCGAGATTAAACAATTTTGGCGTTCACTGGCGTCCGGCTAACATAAAAGTATCCAAAATACATATATTCAGACACTTCAGTGCCCATTTCGATGTTAGGAAAAAACATTAGACACAGATGTCCTATACGCACCACATTGGCGTGATTTATTTCCCCCGCCAATTTGGCGAAAACTTTGTTTTTGAATATTAATTACAAATAGCATGCAATAATAGCATGTGACTTTTTATTTCAATATAAAAATAAAATAACAAAATAAATGATATAGCTTCTATTATTTAAAAAAGTCCTTCCGGCCTGTACCGGGAGGAAAGGGTAGCTTTCCTACATCTTCGCTTTAAAATTTTAGCTAATGTTACTCGAAAACAGCAAGCTAACATGGAAAGAAACCGTTTACAAAAGATTCGTTAATACTGAATTTGAATAAGAAATTTGCCAAATTATCTTATTTTGGTCGCCAAATTTGGCGGTATTTCGCCAAATGTCGCCAAGTGTGGCGAGAATTTGGGGCTAACGGATATGAATATATAGTTTTATGCGTATGGTGGGAAAATAATTACAACAATGAAAGATAATAATTTGCGAGAAGTCGCGTTCACTAAAACTTTTGTAATGTGCTATCTTTTTTCAAAATGTCTGCCACCCTAGAATTACAAACTGCTGTATCTCAGCCGTTTTTTAAGATAGAGATAAAACAGAAAATACTCCGGAGTCCTAGTATCAAGGCCTACCACTTAATCAAAAACTAAATTTGAATTTTTAACTCTTTTGCATATTTATTTTAGTTTTAAATTTTTAAATGCCCGCCATCTTGAAACAAAATGGCGGACCAAGCTGGCCAACGAACTCGGTCGAGACATGGGTGAGCTTAATACACACAATTAGTTTAATCGAAATTGATTTATAAATACGAGCGTTATCGTATGACATAGGTCAGATATATATATATATATATATATATGGATATATATATATATATATATATATATATATATATATAAATCAACATTTGAACGGAGGGTGGTTTTGGGGTCTGGTGGTCATGATCGGTGAAAATATACCGAAATTTTCCGGAATTGCTTTCCTCCGAACGGCTGCAATAGGTAGCTTTATACTTTTTTGTATTGAAAGCTACCTAAAAGGAAAATAAAAATAAATAAGTGATAGTTTGATATAAGTAAATATTGATATACATAATAAAAACAATTTATAGAATTAAAATAAAAAATAAAAGTAAATAAATAAAGTAAGTATTTACAATGTTAGTAAAAATGTTATAATATGCAAGCTGAATGTAGATATTTATTTTTATTAAGAGAAATATTGTTTCATTATAACTCAGTCATATATAGAACTGTATACATAAAAACTATAATATATAGCTAACATAAAAGTATCGTAAAATAATATAAAAATAATTAATAAATATAATTAAATTCATGTGTTTAATAAAACTAATGTGTGAAAATTGGGTTTTCTCGCCAAAATGTCGCAAAAAAATAGCGCCAATCAATGTGCGTCTGCGACATCTATTTCATTAAATCATTCAATGGTATTTTTTTAATAAATAAAATTTATTAATGTTTAAAAACAAATTTATGAGTAATTTAATATATTTTAATCTTTTTGTATTAGTTTTATTATTTCAGCAAATGTTAAAAGTATATATATTTTTTGAACGCAATTGATCTTTGTTTAGAATTCTACCTTGCCCAGATAGTTTGAAGTTACAGTCAGAGACAGAGTTGCAGCGTCCTCTTGCGATTGACTGTATGACGTCATACGCAGATGTAAATGTTTAATTTAAAATTACGGCTAATTAATAAAATTTTCGAACAAACGAATGTATGATAACAAATATCTTTCATTTCCAAAATTTAATGATGTAATTTGATGTAGTAGTTTGTTCTCACGGATTGTCGAAAGAACATGCTTAGTGTTTTAAATATATAAGATAGATTATTTTTCATTTATCCTCGCAACCACAGGGTTCATAGAATAAATTCTGTGTCTCGCAAAAAATGGGCGTTATCAGATTGCCGACTTTATGACGTCATAAGCAAATGTAAAATTTTAATTGAAAATTACGGCTAATTAATTAAATTTTCGAACAAACGAATGCACGATAACAAATCTGTGTCCAAATATCTTTCATTTAAAAAAAGAATGGTGTAATTTGATGCAGTAGTTTGTTCTCACGGATTGTCGAAAGAAATCGCTTAGCGTTTTAAATATATAGATGTATACAAACATCAAACACTTGCTTTCAACGTATATTTCGTTTAATTTAAATATGAGCTATTTTTAAAACTACATAAATAAACAAAATTTAATTATATTAAATATCATTTAAAATAAATATAAAAACTACAGAAGCATAGTAAAAATTATGTTTTGAATAAAGAGGTTATCAGATTATAAGTTATTTATAATATATTTTTAATTATAAATATTTTACAATAATTTAATACAATTTATTATATTTATATGTTACTGTAGCTACATGTTATATTATAATTTATACTTTCGTAATTATGACATGACTATTGTTATTATTTGCCCCATCGATGTAAAAATCTATGTTATGCTTATATATCCAGTGAAAATTTTCTTGGTATTACTATCGCTTAATACTGCAGTATAAATTTGAAATAGTGTATTTAGTTATACGGAAATAAAATATATTTTAGGCTTTATACATAAATCATTCCTGTGTAATTTTTCTTGTCTTATAATTTTTTTGTATTTTCATATTTTATATTTAAGATAATAAAAGAAATACATAATCAAATAAAAGATTTAGTGGAAATTTATAAAACAATTATAGCAAAACAACAGTTCTAAATGACCAACAGTGGAATTAGTTTTGGGATAAGCATTTTATGCGTTGAACCGGAAGTTCAATCCCGTTCGAGATGAGAATGACCCGGACCACAAGCTATTTACAGCCCTTCTTGGATTCTAGAACCCCTTACTGCGTTGACAGCCAAGGAAAAAGATGGGCGTGTTTCGAAAGAGGGAATGAAAAAGCAAGCTGAGGGCAGAAATCCCGAAGAAAAAATTACTGGAAGAGAGCCTTAACTATATATCCAACTTTGCCCTAGATCTGGGGATTTTCCCCTAGAACTCAGAACGCTGCGATCAATATCAACCTAATTCTAGCTTAAATCGGTGATTCATTTTTCAAAAAGTTCAACGAGGAGAGCCGCGCAGGCACTCTCTCGCTGATTAAAATACACAGCTAGTTGTGTGTGAAAATTATAATGGGAAATACACAATTTTTTTATAAAAAGAAAAATCTAGTGAATTTTACCGGTATGAGTTGAATAATTTTAGTGTGTTAATAATCTGTGGTAATTCCAGTTTTGATCGAGATTTCAAGATTCAATCCCATGTGGCTTGTTTTGGAATAAACAAAATGCAATTATATTTAACTTTTTTCTTTTCTTTTTCTTCTTTTCAAAAGAGCATCAAAACATCTTTTAATTTAAGGAGTAAAATCTTTTTCAAAAGTATTTTCAGTGGGAGAAGTATTGAAATTTCAGTTGTGAAATACTTTGTGAATATTTGAGAAATCATGTTAACCAGAACTACAGCGTTTCCGTGAGTACCTGAATATATTCCCGTACCTCCAGATTGACATACAACCTTAAAAAAATCCATTGTAACTATAATTTTTTCTTTCTTTTCGGGTTCATACCGTTTTATTATTTTATATACAATAATTTTTCGGATTTTTTTTTTTTTTTTTTTTTTTTTTTTTTTTTACAATCTGTAATAACATGTATTATCTTAATTTTATAAGAAAATTTTATCGCATAGCTGATTTTAGATTTTTTTTTTTTTAATTAAAAGAAAACGAAACAAAACTAACGAAAATTATTGTCGCTACTTTTGTTATATTGCAATATTGTAAAAATTACTAGAAAAGTCATTACATTAAATTTTATATCACGTTATACATCTGAATTATAGCCTTTCTGAATCCCAGTAAATAATTACAATAGTATTTATTGAAAATCTAATTTTTAACATCGATACAAATACCGAAGAAAATTTTTGAACAATATAAAATAAAAATTAATATGCTATAGGCATATCAAGAAGGTGGAACAATGGAACAATGGAACAATGTAGTGACCATTATGGAATACCTAGTGACAGTCAACTGAACTTCCAGGTTAGAGGTAAATTTGACTTGCGAGGCAAAAATGAGCCGGGAGAAGTTTAAGAGTTAAAAATTAAATAAATAAAAATATTTTTTTAATGTAATAAAGAATTAATAGAGTATAACAATAATAGTTAAGAAAAAATAAAGAAAAATTCCATTAGATCCAAAAGATGACAGACCAAACCTACCGAGGGTCAAACCCATCTCATAAAAAGAAAATAAAAGACTCATTACAGAGACCATACATTAAGTTTAAGTTTAGAAAAGTATTACCATTAAAAGAAGAGAAGTTAAAGGAGTTTTTTTTAAAAATTAAATAGACAAAAGACAAGAAAAATTAAGCATAATAAGAGAAAGAGGAAAACTCAATCTTCATTATCAAGCAAAGTAGCATATTTAGGGCGCTTACGGTTAACGGGGTCGGAGACCTCATAGTCTGGTAATTCTGCAATGATTTCGTTCGGTAAGTTATAGATACTTTTATAAAAATTTTTGAAAAGTTGACAAATGCGTTGTTTTAAAGAGGTAGTGCAGAGATCTTTGCGGATAATAGTGTTTCTCAAGTAGCGGTGGCAATTCCTGATAATACGAAGACTTTTGTTATGTGCTTTATAAAGATATTTCATATTGGTGTTACTAGCGAAGCCCCATATCGGACAAGCGTAAGTGAGGATAGAGCGAATGCATGCGTTATATAAAATAACTTTATTTTTAATAGAGAGTGTGTTACTTTTAAGGAGGGGAGAAAGTGAGACAGCTATACTAGCGACTTTGGCTCTAATATTTCTAAAGTGCTTATTCCAGGTAAGTCTCCTATCAAGGGTAACCCCCAGATATTTAGTATCATTAGTCCATGGAATAGTAACATTATTGATGTTAATACGGCTAGGGTAAGTGAGTTTTTTAGAAAAGTATACAGCAGTAGTTTTTTGTTCGTTAAGCTTAACACGACATTGGACACATGTCCCACGCTTGTGACACACGCTTGTGAATCACAAGCTTGTGAAACACACGCTTGTGAATTCATCGATGTGTTTTTGAAGAATTTTACAGAGAGTGTATGGGTGATGAGAAGCAGCGTAAATTGCAGTGTCGTCCGCATACAGGGCAAGATGAGTACACAAAGGGGCTATCGTTAAAATAAATGTTAAAGAGAGTGGGACCCAATACAGAGCGTTGGAGATTTCCTGCAAGTATACGGTAGAGCGTAGAGAGGAAATTATTGATGCGGACGCAAAAAAAGCGGCCGCTAAGGTAATAATGTATAAGGTCAAGTCAGCTTACACACCAATCACTTCTTTTTTTTTTTTTTTTTTTTTTTTTCAATAAAATTTCTAGTTTCTATCAAAAATTAAATTATTTTTTTTCTATATTATATAGCTGCATTGCCTAAAGTTTCATTATATTTATAACATTCCCTTTCAAATTGGACTGCAGTAATTTTCTTTTAATATAGTATCTTCTCCGTATTGAAGTCTGTCAGTCTGACAGAAGGATAGTAAAAACTCCAATAGCCTCACAAACATATATCTCACAGAGTGCTATACTACAGTAAAACTGTAATAGCTGTATCAAATGGATGTTTTAACTCCCCTTCAAACTAAATTTTAGGATAAGACGGACACACAAAATTCGCTGCAGACCATAACACTGAAATTTTAAATTGGGAACAATATATAAGCAAACAAATACATCGTACACCAAAGACTAAAGAATATTATTTGATGATCGTTTTATTTGATGTCTTTAGAACAATGGTTCCTAGCGCGCAGCGTATGCCCTAGAAGAAGAGGGGTGATTTTTCAAAGGGTGCAATTTCAGAAATGTTGCTATTTATTATGATGGGAAAATATAAGTGGCTGTTTAACTCTAAGTAAAATTCATTTTATTTAAATTTCTCTATAAAATTGGGGGGGGGGGAGCGAAATTCATTTTATTATATGCGTTTCATTTAAAATAAACAAGTGAATAAACAGTGCGTATTCGTATTAATAGATGAAACGAGAATTCTTATTTTAAAAAAAAATAAGCATTGTCATCAGGAAACTAGAATTCTTGTTTTTATCCGAAAAATATCACTGACTAAGGGCGTGGCTTCTACCTTACAAAATATTCATATATATGTCATGTTGCCCATATTTTTTTAGATCGCAAGACATTTTATAATAAATTCGTATATTGAATGACATTTACTGATGCATAAACATGAGGAAAACTACGCAGGAAACAATTTTCGAAAGCCTTTAAGAAGACAAAGGAGCTACCATTGTTTTAATAACTTAAAAGTACCCCGTTTTAAAGGACAGTTTAATGGGAAATTGTCGGATGCTAATGTGTTAAGATTAGTATTAGTACAAATTTTTTGTGTGGAAATACTTTAGTATTTTTATGATGTTATTTCTTTGATTTATAACTTGAAATGTAATTTAAGTATGTTGAAATATTTTTTTCATCCAAGGACATTTTAGTTATTCAATTTAAACTTTAATACAGAGCTCATTTATTACTTAAAACAAGAAAATTTTTCTGTTAATTCCTAGTTTTATTTTCTTGTTTGATATTTTTTTCTAAATTTAAAAACATTTAAGTATAATAAAAATATTTTTATTGCTGCAAGTTAATCGCTTTTACAAATTTTAAATTTTCAGCATTTACTTGAAAATAATACTATTATGTGTCATCCTTAAGTTCCTTAGATTAAAGTAATCAATAATTCATTGAGAAATTCGTAATACAATTAGCATAATATGTATCATACCAGATTTCTCGTTTTTCTTCTTCTCCCTTTTTTTTTTTTTTTTTTTTTTTTTCGAATGATTTTTAAAACCAATCAATCTCATTCTTTTACAGACAATACAATGTTGTTGGACATTTTTTCCAGACGTTTCGAGATTTTTTCGAATGGAGTACAGTCTCTGATACCCGCAACCCTAAATTCCGCCCACATTGTTTTTGATGTAAAAGCAAGTTGCGTACACACCTCCCAATTTCCAAGGCGCATGCTCTCCTTTTTTTCAGATTAGAAATTTCCTATTTTAAATTTCGAAAGCAGAATCCGTAGTAATCACGTTTAATTGCACAATTGATAATATTTTTCTGCGATTAAATATGACGAAAAGGTCTATTAAAAATTGTAGTAGAAATTTACGCAACTTCCAAGAGTTATTTTTTAAAGAACAAAATAATATTAGATTTTTGCGATTGAATATTAAATTTTCTTAATAAAACATAAGTTTCAAACTAATATAAAAGTTTCTAAGGCTAAGAAAAAAAAATTAAACTGTTAAAGATTTTAAATTGAATTACTATTATATTAAGTAAAATCTTGAAGAGGTGAAAGAAGCAGGATCTTCTGTGAGTTAGAGGGTTTTAAATGAACAAACGAAGTATAATTTCCATGCATAATTCCCAGCCTGTTTACTTCTGTTGGTTAAGTTTCGTCTTTTCCTTTATAAAAGCATTAGTTTAATAAAATATTATATAAATAAAAATATTAGTTTCACAAAAAAACCCGAAACCCGAATTTAAAATTAGTGTCACCAGACTTTGATGTCTTATAATTCTATAAATATTTAAGAAAAAGGTGCGTAAACTGTAGTATACTATATCGGGCTGGTTTTATGAAAAAAGAATAAAAAAATGTCAAAAATGGCTGTTGTTTCTATTTAAAAATTAGAAATTTGCAAATCTGATCGAGCTGTATTTGAAAAAAATGTATTCATATTCAGAAAGAAGGTACAATTATGAATCGAATGGTACCTCTCACATCTGTTGGCAATAATTTCGTGTTAAACAACATGAGATATTGTAGTTTCTTTTTCTTTTCCTTCGAGGGTAAAATGGATTATAATATTTAGTAAATATCGTATTCATTTTTTAAGTTTAATAATCTCATTAAACGCCTTTCCTTAACTGAATAAAACTGAAAACATAACTGTCTATAATTCTGACATTCTGAGTAATTTAGTTTTGTAAAAATATCAGTCAGTCACTATTAAATAAAATGCACCTGGTATTTAGAACACAGATAATTAAATATGAAATCTTTAAAAACTCTTTAATTACCTAGTTATTATTATTATTATTTTAAATTCAACTTATTTTGTTTTGTACTATTTTTATTATAAATGAAAAAAATGCACGCTTGTCTTTTGGGACAAATGGACAACTTACATCTCGCCTGCTTTGATTATGGTTAAAGAGGAAAAAAATATATATAATTTAAAAACATGTTTCATTTTTCTTACAATTGTAAAATAATTAAGCTTATAATTTAAAAAAAATCAATCAATTCTGGAAGATTTTATTTCCTAAAAATTTAAGAGCTCTTTAATCTTTATTTAGAAACGAAAAAAAAAAAAAAAAAAAAATGTGTTTGGAAAATTTTTATCTCACATTAAATAAAACTTTAGCTGTGCTCATTGGTGTGTTAATGCAAAGTAGTGGTTTATCTTAAGAAACAAGACATGATGAATGAAATTTTAAGAAATCTAAATAGTAATTTAGGGTACCATCTCATCCAGGTCGACTCTGATTTTGGTTTTTACTCCTATTTTATCCACTCACGTTTGCAACACTCATTAGAAAGACAGAATTTGAGTAATTTTTTCACTGACTGAGAGAAAAAAAACAGTACTTTTGAACTGTTCGAAGCAGAGTGACTTTATTTATCAGAATAGGTACAGTAGCTCTCAAAAGTTTTAAGACGATATGTTTTTCTGTCGTAACTTTTTCTTTAAGCAGAATTTCTTAATGGTGTAAATTAGTAATTTGTATCCCTTTTAAAGCTCAACAAAATGCAACATTAGAGCAAGTGAGACATATGCATGAATTAAAAATAATTCGGAAATTCGCAAAATTACTTCGCAAAAGTTTTGAGACGATTCAGTTTTTCTAAACATTTATTGAAATTAAGAGCCTTAATGTAACGAAATACAGCAATATTTAATATTTAGTTGCATATTCTTTTGCTTTGAGGACTGCGACACATCGCCTGAGAACAGAATTAACAAAGCTTTCTAAAGGAGGACCTAGGGATTTTCGCTCATTCCGATTAAAGATCCTGAAGGAGTTCTACCTTTGAAGAATGCTTCCGTGTCCCGACTTTTTTTCCATGACATTTCCCAAAGATGTTCAATTGAATTGAGGTCAGGTGACTGACTCGGCCAGTCCAAAACTTTAATTTTTTTTAGCTGTAAACCATTTTGTCACCATTTTGAAGGCGTGCTTTGCATCATTGTCCTGTTGAAGCATCCATTCAGCATCCAGGCATCTTGTTACAAGTATAAGGCTGCATGTGATCTTTTAAAATGTTTTTATAAACATTTTGATTCATAATCACATCGATATGTACAAGGTGGACAGTGTCATCATGATGGGAAGCTCCCCAGACCATTACTGAACCATTTCCGTGCTTCACTGTTGGATGTTCGTATCGGGGATCCATTCTGGACGAATATAACGTCGTATTAGTCTTTCAAAAGGCACCAGAATTGATTTACTTATTAGTTGTATTACTTCCGTAAGAGAACATCTGATAAACACATAAACAGTATGTAACTGCATTCTTCCACCGTCCAGTAATTCTGCTTCTCTTTTACGAAACCTATATGATACTATTTGTGTTTCAGACGCCAATGTACCCTACCACCCTAACGCCTATCCTCAGATTTAAGCAGCATACAGCAAGGGAGAAAGGAGCTACTTTTCTCTTTAATAAATTGCAGATCTCGTTGAACACTTCGCCTACCTCACTCATTGGGAAGCATGAAAAAATTGTTTCGGATGAACCACTCGCAGACAAACGTCCAAAGATCCCGACTATACCTTCTATGAATACATCCATGCTATATTATATTGATATCAAACCTACCATAATGCGACTTGACTATTTTAAAGGAATATCAACGGAGGGAACGGAAATATATATCCGAAAAAAATTTTTAAGCAGCATACAGCAAGAGAGAAGGAAGAGCTATTTTTATCCTTACTAAATTGCAGATCTCGTTGAACACTTCGCCACCCTCACTGATTGGGAAGCATGAAAAAAAATATTTCGGATGAACCGCTCACAGACAAACGTCCAAAGTTCCCGACTATATCTTCTATGAATACATTCATGCTATATTATATTGATATCAAACCTACCATAATGGGATTTGACTATTTTAAAGGAATATCAACGGAGGAAACGGAAATATATATTCGATTTTTTTTTTTAAGCAGCATGCAGCAAGGAAGAAGGAGGAGCTAATTTTCTCCTTACTAAATTGCAGATCTCGTTGAACACTTCGCCTACCTCATTCATTGGGAAGCATGAAAAAAATGTTTCGGATGAACCCCTCGCAGACAAACGTCCAAAGTTGCCGACTATATATTCTATGAATACATACATGCTATATTATACTGATATCAAATCTACCATAATGAAATTTGACTATTTTAAAGGAATATCAACAGAAGAAACGGAAATATAAATCCGAATTTTTTTTAAAGCAGCATACAGCAAGGGAGAAGGAGCAGCTACTTTTCTCCTTACTCAATTGCAGATCTTGTTGAACACCGAATCCGAAATGTAACGTAAAGAAATACCGGAACTTATCCGAATATATTAAATCAAGAAAGTACTATCGTATATAAAAATTTTGTGTAAGATAAACCACACGTTTTTACTGAATGGTGTGTAAATATTTATGTAAAATTAAACTTTAAAAATACATCAAATGGACGTTTCGGTCAACTTCTATGACCATCTTCAGAAATATGATGTTAAGTTAAATACATTTAGAAACAAAAGACATCCATCTTGAAATATAATTCATACAACTAACTCACCCCTATAACATAAGCAGATTCAAATCACAGACCGTGCAGTAGTGCCACCTACTAGAAAAAATCCGAGTTACAGAAGAACCGAAACGGGAACATGAAAGAATAAAAGGTAATCACAGTTTTAAAAATATATAGTTGCACTTTCACTGAAGGCATAAAAAACATAAAGTGTATAAAAATCTAGCAATTTGTGATAATGTAAAAATGTTCAAGCAAAGTTTAGGAATAGAATATGAAACATTGGCTTTACGCACATCACTTTCACTTAATAATATTTCAATCGCTTCTTTCTGAAAACCACCCATGCTATGATTACAAGGTATTATAATTCTTGCATTTCCAAATTCAATGCAGTTGCCCGGATTATTAAAATAAAATCTAGAAAGAGCTGTCGCCTGCCGGTAGTGTATAATATCACTTTTATGCTCTTTTAAGCGCTCTATAAATTTTCTTTTCGTGACACCAATGTAGAATTTACGGTCATTATTTTCCAAATTGATAGGTGTTTCATAAACGCCGGAGCGTTGGTCCCTAGGTGTTGGATCAAGGTTGATGTTTAATTGATCAATAAGGTAAGGGGAAGGAATAGCAACTAGATGAATATTAAATCCCCGAACAATTCTCCTTAATTTTTCCAAAAGAACAAGGACATACCGAAACTTACGAAAGGTTGGACTTTGTTGGTTATTTGGAAGAATGTGAGAAGGGGGATTATAATGCATATGAATGATCCTATAAATATATTTAATAGGAAACCCGTGATTTATGGCAATCTGTTGAGTTCTTGGATTGAGTTCTTGGAAATTGAGTTCTTGTTGCAAATTTGCATCAGAACACACTAAAAAGGCCCGCTGTATAAATGATTTAAAAGCAGCCATCTTGTATTGGAACGGTAAGTTAGAGCTGAAAGGGATGATGGTATTCTCTTTATGGGCTTTCTATAAACATTGTGGCCCAGAATTTTGTTATTATGATCCAAAAGCACATCCAGGAAGGGCAAGCAAGCGTCTTTCTCAATTTCCAATGTAAATTTAATGTTATGATCCAGGTTGTTAATATTTACAAGAAAATTATCCAGGGCAAAACGGCTATGATCCCACATAATGAAAACATCATCAACGTAGCGTACCCAAAATGTTGGTTTCTCATCAAAAGTATTGAATAAGGCTTTCTCCATTGGTCTTAATTTAAATTCTGCTAATAAACCTGAAATCGGAGACCCCATAAGGACTCCCCTGGACTGTTTATAAAATTCCTTATTGAAGATAAACACATTACTCTGTACAATGAGATTAAGTGAAGTTTTCACGCCATCGTTTAATTGCATATGATTATCAATAAGTGTACCAATATCTTGAATAATTTCACACAATTCGAGAGAGGGGTATAACGACACAATGCCCAGGCTTGCAGAAATAGTGTGATCATTGATAGGACAAACACTTACTTTTTCCAAAAATTCCGCTGTAGAGTTTACCACATAGCTTGAAGGGGCTAATATCATTTTAAGGAAAATCACAAAAGCCATTTCGATAAAATAAACAGGCCCGGAGCAACGAGCCAAGATGGGCCTGATTGGGAGGCCAGGTTTATGGTCTTTTAAGCGATATGTGAGCTTTGGGGTAACACCACTGTGATTAAGTTTAATTTTATGTTTCATACAATCTGGCCACACTCCATTTCTTACTAATTCCTGAGTTTTTCTGAAGATTTATGTGTACATGTCTTTTTAAGTGTTTCACATCCCATCTCTTGAATGCAACCTTTAACTTTATTAATATAGTCACACATGTTGAGAACGGCTATTTTACTTCCGGTCATTAAAAAAGTTTTCTTCATTCAATTAAATCCTATCTTACGTAAATCATTCAATAATATCCCATGATAGGTAATGATTCTCGGTTGCATGGTGATTACGTCCTATTTAAGATGGAGTCATATTATTTCCGTATTACTGAATTTAAAAACCTAATTTGTATACTAAAATTGTTTATTTAAAACAATCCTATAATCTACCAAAAATTTTGTGGATAAATGTATCCAGAGAAATAGATATTAAATGGAAAAAGAATTTAAATAGGGATTTCAAGTTCTGAAAATTTCAAAGCTAGGCTTAAGTTTACCATGGGAATTTTCAGTAAATGTCAATAAAAGATAAAATGTTTGCAACTTAAAATGTATTTATTTTATAACGGAAATTAATCATATCATAATGACAGACGATATAATTCATTTCACTAAAACTAGTTATAGTACGAACGCACCTCATTTGTCACGTTTGACATACAATTTCCAACTTGTTTAACCACAGTAATTTGCATAAGCTTATTGTGAGATAGTGTGTGATTTAAAAATTGTACCAATATGGCCTTTCATGGTTTAAAGTTAAAAGTAACTGACTTGATCGTTTTTATTTACGTTTCTGCTTTATTTTTCTTATCTTGAAATAATGACTGTTTCGATCTAAATACTTGTAGTTTCAATGATCAATGATAAATTTCATACAAAATATAAATCCCATAAGATATATTTAAATATAATTTCATTATTTAACTCATAGATGGCAGCACTATAATTGAAATGATGTACTGTTCAAAATTCTATATCGCCCCACCAGTGGCTGAGAGGTTTTGCTCTTAAAGCTGGTAGACAGGAGGTGCTGGATTCAAACCCCTGTCGTGCTCGTCGACCTAACCGTTCGGGTTGGGTTGATTATTGACGGAAAATTATCTACACTTGGGATATAGGCCCGGGGGGAAGTGCCCAACGTGGGGGTCTACCTAACCCGTATTTACGCATGGATAAATCCATGGCTCGAAGAAAACCACGAAAACTCCGAACGATTATGCCGACGGGCGCGATTGGGATCGAACCCAGCACCTCCCGTCTACCAGCTTCGAGAGCAGAACCTCTCAGCCACTGGTGGGGCCCTAACCGTTCGGAGTTTTCCGTGGCTTTCTTCGAACCTTGCCGTAAATACGGGTTAGGATCCCTTAGAATACCCCCACGGAGGGCACTTCCCACTTGGTCCTATATCCCTCGTATGGATAATCCGCCGTCATATAATCAATCAATCAAAATTCTATATCATAATGCTGTTGTACATTCAACTTAACTAAATAATTTCTCAAACCTTCTTTTCTTTTTCTTTTTTCTTTTCTTTTTTTAATATCATATGCTGGTTATTATTTATTGACGGCGAATTTTTTTTTTCTGTAAATTTTAAAGAAACTAAATAGAACTTAAAAAGTTAAATAAATGACTAAAAACCACTTAGTAAGGAAAAAGACATTTTTGTCAGAAGTTGAAAATTTATATAAATTTACTAGGAAAAATATCACGTGTTTCAAAATTTTATATTAAATTTTTAACATTAATTAACATTAATATTTATGTATATATGTGTGATTGAGTATAATAAACAGACATATGACTACAAAATTGTAAGTGCTGCATACATACCCACACCTCTATCGGATTTTGGCTTTTACAATGGAAGAAAAAAAAAAGAAAACGCATCAATGTTCTAGGGTCCACGCGACAACTTTGTTCGACGCCTGCTATACCGCGTGGAAAAACTAAATGAGTTTCTGTAAAGTTATTTCTTTCTTTTATCCACTTTCTGTTTTAAAAACAAAATATAAAAATTCACAAGAAGTTAAATCTTTAACATGTAGTGAGTTTTTAAATTTTGTTGTCGAAAATAATTTCATTTTCGACTCTACCTAAGCAAACTAACGCCAAGCATTCAGTATATATATACAGGGGTGCAAAAATCGAGGCGCCAATTAGCCGATTCCCACCACTAAGTTTTTAGTATTCTTCGCCTAATAAGTATACTAATAAAATTTGACCAAGAATACTAATAAAATTTAGTGGTGGAAATCAGCCCGTTGGCGCCTAGATTTTTGCACCCCTGTATATATACAGGGTGTCCCACAAGGTACGCAACGCCTAATATGTGCATATTCGGATAGAGCACGTCAATACGAGTATTTTGAATGGTAACATGTGGGGTCCCCGAATCTATCCAAAATTTCTCAATAAACATTGATTTTCACTTGGTTTTTTCCTCATTTCTTGTGTTTTTCATATGACAAGCTTCACATCTTACTTACACAATCACGCTATATTCGGGGACCCCACATGTTACCATTCAAAATACTCATATTGACGTGCTCTATCTGAATCTGTACATATTAGACGCTGCGTACCTTGTGGAACACCCTGTATATGCATCTGTCCCTTACAAAAAACTTCCTTTAAATAAAGCTTTCACTAAATATGAAATAAATGTTATATTTAATTGCATATTTTCGTTATTTTCAGTGTATACATTTTTCTCTTAATGACTCTTAGAAGTAAAAACAAATAAGGGCTACATGCGTAAAAGTTTTAGAATCACTGGACAGGTTAATGCGGAATTTCGTAATTTGCGAGGATCACTAAACATTCCTTTTAGAAACAATTCCGTTAGTTCAACAAAAAATGTTAATAGAAATTCAATGATCTTCATCGTTATATTTTAATATGTTAACTGCTTTGTAAATTATAAATCACATAAAATAGATAATTATTTTGTAAACGGTTATTTTCAAATTATATAAATTATCATATTTCTATTTTTATTTCTATTTAACCTTAATTCAGGGTTCGTACGGATCAGGGAATTTTCCAGGTGTTTCATCAGTATTTTCTTTACAGAAAGAGAAATCTAGGTTAAACTCGATAAATTTCTACTTCTTTTAAGCAGCGATTTTCTGCAAAAAAATACTGGTAACAAAGAATTTCCTGGTCGCAAAATTCCATGAGCTGTACGAACCCTGTTTATTGTATATAAAAAATATTTTTTATTTAAATTTTTCCCAGTGAATCTAATTTGGAATTTGAAAATCAATTACGACTGAAAGTTTCGAATCCGACTAAAACTTAACACTTTATTTTCCAAGCGCACTCTTTGTTAAAAACTAATTAAATTATTTCTTATCACCTGCTAAAAACAACTTAGTTGGTTTGTTATGCGATCGAAAAGATTTTTATGGCGCACTGTCCCTTTGGAACAAAATAAAATTATTTAGAAGAATGTATGGATTTAGTGTAAAATTAAAAATGAATAAAATAAAATAAATTACTTAATTAGATTAAAGTTAAATAAATTAATGTAAATCATATAATGATTAAAAAAAGTACGTTAAATCTGAAGTAAACTAAGAACACTTTCTTTAAAATAATTATTTCTAAATTTACTGTAATTTCACGCGAAAATGTTTTGATAATTCTCAAATTGTTTGACTTAATTAATTTATTAATTAAGGGGGTTTAATTAATTTATTAATTTGGGGCCTCTCTTTTTAACTTATTAATTAAATCAATTATTTATTTTAATATTTTTCTAACTTTGAGAGAGAAAATGTTCAGATCTTAGCACTTCTGCTTTCAATGATCATTAATTGGTTTTAAATTACAGATAAAAATACACAATATACCATCCAAATTAATATTTCATTGTCATCTATAAAGTGTGGTTCTTCTTCTCGTTCATAGATGGCGACACTAAAACTAAATTGTGTGTAAATGGTAATTTTAATTTATCATTACTATATTGCAGCTTGACGCCTCAAATTAACAAAATAATTTCTTAAGTATTAATTTTCGAAGGCATAAGAATCCTTTTAAAAATCCTATATGTTGGAGAAAAATTCTCTGTAAAATAATAAAGAAATAAATAGAGTAAATACACAGAATAACATTTAAAAAAAATTCATTAAATTAAATTAATACATTAATAAAAACTCTTTTTAAATAGATACACAACAGCTCATTTTTATTTATTTATTTATTTATTTATTTATTTATTATCTTAGTCTTAAAAATCTCAGAAATTTAATGTGAAAAAAATTGCAAGATTCGAAAATTCTCCGTCAGTAATGAGCTTCAAATATCTGAATAGATTGAAATGTCTTAATTTAAACTTTTCGCGTTTTCTCCACATTAAAAAAGAGAATGTATTCATATTTAATATAATTCGAATCTTTACAATAGATTATTGCTTATTTCGACTCAAAATTACTAGTAATATATAATTTAGGATTTAGAAATAACTGATAGATGGAAGCATACAATCTAAAAACGTTTGAGAAAGAAAATTTATCTTTAGCATTTAACCCGTTGGGGACGGGCGACACGTACACGTGACACATAAGATGCCCAGATTCCTTCATTATTCCCACCAGTTAATTTTTATTGTAAGCTTTGCCTTATTAAATCGTAGCATTTCTGCGATTCAATTAGGCACAAATTTCTGCTTTGAAAAACCGGTGGTAAAAGTTTAAAAATTCTGTAAAGGACGCTTGTCGCGAAAGGGTTAACTTACTACGTGAGATTACTTTTAAATATTTCATATGCTGATTAATTTGAGTGACGAAGAACATATTATTTACTGTAAAGTAATAAGTAATTCTGTAAATAAATTTATAAAATTTAATGAAATAATAAATGTTATTAATTAAATAGCATATTATTTAATATATTATAACTATACTTATAAAAAAAGTTGTTTGTCTGCGTGCGATGGCTAGCGAAATGTACCGCCCGTAGAAGTCTGAAAATTTAGGTACCATTTTTTATTTTTTGAGACCCGGGCCCCCTAGGGTCCCTTTAAAATTTTTGCACTAAATTGTTAATAACTTCACCGATTTTTAACCGATCCTATTCGTTTTGGGGGCCCTTTCTCCATTTAGCTTTCCCCCATTTCTACGTTCCAGTTACGAGCCTGGCCCCCTGGGGCACGGTACGGGGCCCGTTGAAGTTTTTGTTTCCCAAACTGTTAATAATAAGCCCCCTTTTAATCCGATTTTCTTAGTTTTGGGGGCCTTTTCTCCATTTAGTTATTCCTCCCTTTCTACATTCCAATTAGGACAATAAAAAATCTTAGGTACCTCCTCAAAACTATCAGCGGCTCCTTTTAGGCCCCCTACTGGAGCTAGCTCCCTTAAAAATCGTATGATTCACTACCTTTTTTTTCTAACAACTTCTTAGGACTTCCAGCTACTACATGAATGATAAAAAATTTCTCGAACAAGACCCGGGTCCCCTGGGCCCCTTTACGTTTCTGTGCAATAAATTTTTAATAATTTGTCCCGTTTTTATCCGATCTTATTCGTTTTTGGGGCTCCTTTCTCCATTTAGTTATTCCTCTATTACTACATTCCAGTAAAGACCCTGGTCCCCTGGGACCCGTTACAGGGCCCCTTGAAGTTTTTGTTCCTTAAAATGTTAATAACTTGCCCCCTTTTGCAAAATTGCATAGCAAAATGTGCCCTTTTGCGATGCAATTTTCTTCGTTTTTGGGGACTTTTCTCTATTTAGTAATTCCCCCATTTCTACATTCCAATTAGGATCGGGGAACTTTTTGTGCGCCGTGCTCCCCCCCCCCCTTCCTAACTGTGCCACCATCTCAATGCATAAGTCTAAAGTTGAGTCTTGGACTTCTCCGGCCCTTCACCCTCATATTATTATTGAGGCCCTGGGACCCTTTCTTTGAGCATTTCTTTAAAATTTTATTCTAATGATTAATTTATACCCTATGCTTAATTTCGTCTAATTAAATATCTAAAGTGCTAAGTACACGATATTGCCAAAGGTGATTGGCCACTTGTGATTTTAGACGTTTCGTTAACTATCTAGAAAAATACATGAGGAATTAACCTGAAACTGCAGGTATGTAAACAGTATAGTATAGCTTATATATTTCCGTGAATATTTTTTTCCGAAACCCTATAGTGGACTGTCAACAAATTGAAAAAGAACGAATATCTTTTGGATTACCCTGTAAAACCTAATGTAGCAAAAGTGTTCAAACTCGAGATTATTAATAAGTGGTTTATTTTAATATACTGTGTTCATTTTTATGAAGATAGCATGTATACTCGAAGAGAAATTAAGGATTTTATAAAAATCGACCAAATTTCACCAAGTTTTTTGCTTATAATTTGCAGAGTTCTTAATATAAAAAAAAAAGTTATTTTGAGAAAATATGTCAAACAACATTGTACACAATACTCTGCAATCGGAATTAAAAAATAATAAAAAATGGATGAAAAATGAGCAGGTTTACTAAAAAATGTTTCACTGCGCATGCGCGAATGCAATCAAAATATAATATGCATAATGTATTAGCTAAGTATATAGAACAACTTTTGTGAAAGTCTCAAAATCATAGCTTGAAAATTCTGAAAATTATCGTCGATAGAATAAGCTCGAAATCCGTTGTTCCCAAAAAAGAAGCAAAAATATGAGGGGTTGTATCAAATATCTGTTGATTAGTGCCAAGATAGCGTACACAATATTGCACGTACTACTATATTTGGATACAACCCCTCATCTTTTTGCTTCCTTTAGGGAACAACGGATTTCGAGCTTCTTCTATCGACGATAATTTTCAGAATTTTCAAGCTATGATTTTGAGACTTTCACGAAAGTTGCTCTATATACTTAGCTAACACATTATGCATATTATATTTTGATTGCATTCGCGCATGCGCAGTGAAACATTTTTTAGTAAACCTGCTCATTTTTTATCCAATTTTTATTATTTTTTAATTCCGATTACAGAGTATTATGCACAATGTTGTTTGACATATTTTCTCAAAATAACTTTTTTTTATATTAAGAACTCTGCAAATTATAAGCAAAAAACTTGGCGAAATTTGAGTCGGTTTTTATAAAAACCTTAATTTCTCTTCGAATATTCATGCTATCCTCATAAAAATTAACACAGTATATTACAATAAACCACTTATTAATAATCTCTAGTTTGAACAATTTTGCTACATTAGTTTTTACAGGGTAATCCAAAAGATATTCGTTCTTTTTCAATTTGTTGACAGTCCGCTATGGGGTTTCGGGAAAAAATATTCACGGAAATATATAAGCTATACTATACTGTTTACACACCTGCAGTTTCAGGTTAATTCCTCATGTATTTTTCTAGATAGTTAACAAAACGTCTAAAATCGCAAGTGACCAATCACCTTTGGCAATATAGTGTACTAAGACCTTTTAAGATGTTTTCCTTTTACGGTCCTGCTCAAAACTATCAGTTGGCCTATCAGTTGAACTATCAGTGGTTATTTATTCATACGGAAAACACTTTTAATCATGCTCCTATAAGCCATAAAACGAAAACTCCTTTTAGGCATATAGCTCAAATACTTCTTTCCTAGCACGGGAAGATCGCGTAAACAAATGACATAGTATGTTGATGCTTCAACAGATGGCGACACATGCGGTCATTCAGCTTGGTCTGCTGCATGCTCGCCAAAGCAAAGCACGCGTATGCAAAATTTCGTGGAAATTTCGCGAAAGATGGGCCGTTTTCTTGATTTCAAATCTAATAGTTATTCAAATATTCTGTACTACTTAAAATCGACTTTACAGCTTGATACAAATTTAGTTTGTTTACGTTTTAATACTTTGTTCATTTAAGATGTCATCGTTCATTAAAATGCATTGTCTTCAGTGAAAATGTTTGGTATACTATCTGGATATCTTCTGTGTTTTAATCAATAATTGTGAGCATTTATATTTCAATAAAAAACTGATCTCCAACTCCAAATAATTTGTTATGCTTTTGTGTCATTACATTTATCAGAAGCTTTTCCAGCTTTGAACATTACATTTTGATTTAAGAGTCATGATACGGAAATTTAACCAGCAAATGCTTCTACTACCGTTATCTGCTTACTTCGAATTAACTTTTATTTAAATAAGCCTTTCCCTTTAATCAGTTAGCATTTGCATATAGTATTAAATTTAAACTGGAAGCACCGCTTACGAGTGTTATGGTTGCATGGGGAATCTTTTAGCAAAAATATTTTCTCTCTTTGAATTTATATTATAAATAATTATATAAAACAAAAGTACTCTTTCTAATCGAAGTATTTGTATGCATAGTATTCTAATTGTACAGATTCAAAATTTGTGCATATATTTTGAGACATAATGTACCATATAAATGCAAAAGTACTACTAGACGTCGGCGGACGTCGGTTACACATGTACAAAAGACGTGAATATGTGTTCCTCGTCCGCAATGTACTTACTACCTTTCCACCTATCGGAATGAATCTACCTCCAGCAAAGTTGCATGGAAGATAAAGTGGCGACGCCTCTATTGAAGGACACTGGTAAACTAGCTTGACATTGAAGGTTCAGGAATTGTAGTTTCAAACACAACAACCATGAGCACTGTAACCGTCTCGACAACTGAAACTACGCGTGCATGCCCCTATCACAACACTTTTCAAACAGTTCCAAGGAAATGTAAATGCTCAAGTTTTCCTCGCGCTGATCTGTTCTGCGCGTGGTGAAATTTTAGTAAGACTTTCAGAGAATGCTCATTAATTTTGTTTTGTGAAATCCATTTAATCTTAATTAAGATCATTATTTTTGTATATATATT
This sequence comes from Maratus michaelseni, assembly GCA_963931845.1. Classification (NCBI taxonomy): domain Eukaryota; kingdom Metazoa; phylum Arthropoda; class Arachnida; order Araneae; family Salticidae; genus Maratus; species Maratus michaelseni. The sequence goes on from OZ007594.1 coordinate 22,359,458, forward strand.
ATTTCGTACATGTTTAATCTCTTTATAAAATTTAATTTGTGTAGGTATGTTCGTTGTAGAAAAGACAGTTGGTTAAAATTAGAAATATATGTATACTAATTAATTTTTCAGCAGAGCTGAAACTACGCTGTAAATTACTGAAACACAAAGGATGTGAATTATCACTTTACTAAACAGCGTACAACCAACAGAGTGAAAAAAGTAAAGTGATAATTCACATCCTTTGTATTTAAGAAATATATTTTTCTGCAGCTTTGATTAATATTTTTGATTATGATATGTGGCATATTTTTATATTTTTAGTTCTTTTTAATTACTTCGAATCCTTTAAACGTATTTTTATTCTAATAATTACAGTATGACATTTGGTAATTATTTGTTTACATTCTTATGCACTCGATGCTCCGCCATTTAAAAATACTCGTGTTACAGTTCATATACTTAAAAAGTCGTCAAAATTTTCGATTGTTTAATAATAATAATTTGTTTTATATAATATTTGAAATTTAACTTATTCAAAGTTGTTAATTCATTTATTTCCAAATTAGTTAAACCAATATTTTTATTACATGGGCTAATATTTTTATGCTGTATATTTTTTCATTTTATAATACTATAAAACAGCAGAAAATTTTGTAAATGCAATATTTAATTCATTGAATTTTTGTTGTGCAAGTTGCTTGAATTTTAAAGTATTATTATTATTATTTAACTTTTTTAATACATTTTATTTGTATGAACTTTAAAATAAATTAATTTTGAGTGAATCAACCTATTTAAATATTTGACAATTTAAATGTGCATAATGTGCATATAAGAGAGATTTTGAAAATGTATATTTATATTTTGAAAAGAAATATTTAGAAAAAAATTAAAAGAAATATGTAAAGTTACTAGATTTAAATAAAAAGGAAATTATAGAACATCAAGTTAGATATAATGTAAGATGCAAATGATTCTCAAAACTATTGTCCTTCTGTCTATATGAAAATCTATTTAAAAAATTTAATAAAAACTAAAACTAAGAAAATATGTAACATGTAAATCGTATAAAAATATTTTTTTAGTATTGCTATAGAAATGTTTTATTATTATTATTATTATTATTTTGTCCAGGATCAAGCTCATATAAACACATAGGGAGAGAAGGAGAGGCGCTATCATTTCAGTTTCAGAGACATGTTGCTTGAGTTGTCTCAATATCCGCCTGATTACTTTTCTTATTCCAGCTTAAATGTGTGATTGGCTTTTCCGTTTTCACAAAATGCCACAAGAGCCATGCAGGCGCTCACTTGTAATTTGAAATACTTCCACGCCTATAGTCTCCGCACAATGGTGCTTGATATGCTATTTTTTTTCATTAATAAATGTTTATTCTATTTTACCGGTATGAGTTATATAATTTTAGCGTATTAATAATTGTATTAATTCCATTGAAGAGGGCATCAATATTCATTCCCACATACCTAGTTTTGATGGAATTGAAGAGCAGTTATTTATTTATTTATTTTTTTTTTTTTTTAAAGGGCCAAAAGGAGAACATTTTTTAATTTAATGAGGAAAGTATTTTTTTTAAATATTTTCAGCGGAAGATTTATTGAAATTTCAATTGTTAAATCCCTGTGAATTTTTGAGCAAACGTCTTAACAAGAAGTGAGACGTTTCTGTGAGTACCGAAAAATATGCCCCCCTCTCTAAATTGACTTACAACCAAAAAAAAAAAAAAAAAAAAAAGAGGAAAAAAAAAAGAAAAAAGAAAAGAAAGAAAAAGAAGGAAAAGAAAAGAAAAAGAAAGAAAAATCTGTTTTAACTACAAAAATAAATAAATATTCTTTTTTTAGGGTTCATGCCTTTTACTATTTTATCGACTATTTTCTAGTATTTTCGCGAATATGTTAAGATCAGTAATATTATCTATTATCTTAATTTTATAAGAAAATTTTATCGCATAGCTGATTTTTGATTAATTGTTTTATTAAAAAAATCGAAAGAAAATTACGGAAAAAAATTGTCGTTTTTCTTTTTTTTCTTTTTTTTTTCTTTCTTTCTTTCTTTTTTTTTTTTTTTTTTTTTTGTTATATTGTAATAGTGTGAAAAAATCTAGAAAAATAATTACATTTTTTTTTATTAGGTTATTATAGTCTTTCTGAAACCAAGTAAATAATAACAATAATATTTATATAAAATGTAAAATTTAATATCGATACAAATAACAAAGAAAAAATATTGAACAATATAAAATAAAAATTAATATGCTATATGCATATTAAAAACGTGGAATCAACTTACCCCAAATCACATTTTTTGTCAATAAAATTTTCAGTTTCTATTAAGGATTAGATTTTTTCCGACATTGTAGAACTACATTACCCAAAGTTTCATTCTCTTTATAACATTCACTTTCAAATTGGACATAGGTAATTTTCTTTTAATAGAATTATCCGTATTGCAGTCCGTCACTCTGACAGACAGTCCAAAAATGCAATGCAATAATAGCCTCACAAACATAGATTTCAAAGATCTATACTACGGTAGAAAATGTAATTGCTGTATCATATGGATATTGTAACTTCCCTTTCAGACAATAACATGCTTCCAGTAAAATGATTCAATTGTCACCATGTTCGAACATCAGCCGAAATCATACTCGGATCATGTGCCGGCTAGTTTATTTCCTACATTAATCTGATTTTCTTGCGACATTTGCTTTCGAGATATAACTATTATTATTATTATCACCCAACCGGAGAGCCAACCTTATCGGTTTACGGCTTTTTTACCTCCGGCGGAAAACACCCCAACGGACCAACCAACGCACCACCTCCAGGGTACAGGCCTGAAACAGCAGACAAATATTTCAAATCAGAATACACAGATCTTATGTACAGACTGTCATACGCAGATGACATGAACCCCGCATTTCGGGGTAAACTTAAAGTTAACTACAAACAAGCAAGGCCTGTACAAAAGAGGTATAATATTATACATACCAATAAACACCTAGGCACAAAAATTAAACATAAGATAACAATTTTACAGTAACAAAATTTTGCTGAACAGCACGGCCGGAAATAGCACAAACAACCAGTTTAAGTCAATAATTAATAAAATTGTCCTAAGTTTATCTTGTCCGCTGCAGTCTGTGATATTCCCTGCTCACAGTAGTTAGAAATAACTGTCCAAGACACTGTACTAGATATGAAAATGTTGAAGCCCAGCATAAATAACTGAAAATGTAATCATGCCTTAGTTGACTGTTAATTTCGAAGAAGTTATTTAAAATTTATATTTGATAAAAGAAAAATGTTCGTTCAATGCATTGTAATTTTCACAGAGCCTCCTGTAATTACTTCTCACCAACGAAACGTTTCGCATATTCCACCTTAATGTCCTTTCTCTGACAAAAGTAAATCTATTGGGCATCAGAGGACAAGAACCGAATATGAAGTGCATTGGATCCCCCTTTTCACCACAAACGCAGAGGTCATTTGGTCGCTTTTTAATCCTGTACAAAAAAGTAGGAAAAGAGCCATGTCCTGACATAAAATATTGAATGACTTGGGACTGGCACAAAAAATCTTCCTTAACCTTATTGATAATTGAATACGTGTGACGACCGTTTTCAGAATTTTGCCAGTACTCCTGCCAATCTTGAATTTTTTCTTTCTTTAGATGAGAATTCAGAAATGATAAAGGATAATTTAATTTCACCTCTTCATCATAACTTTTCTCTTCAATGACCGACTTTGCAAGAGTATCAGCTTTCTCATTTCCGGTAATTCCGCAATGCGCTTTGATCCAGCCCAAACCAACTATTTTATTAGTCATACTCTTTATCAATTCAAATATATCCTCTGCAATTTCGTTATTAGGAAAAAATCTCTTTAAAGTCATGACTGACGACATACTATCAGTATAAATATCTATTCTACTGTTATTAGTGTTTTTAAACCACTGAATAGTTGATCTAATTGCATAAACTTCTGCCTGATAAATGGAATTCTCAGTTCGCAATTTGATTCTATGTTCTTTTATATATTGATTTCCCGATTGCACTACAAATGCACAAGCTGTACCATCCAACATTTTTGATCCATCTGTATATGCTGTTAAATGCTTGACCTTAGGGACCTCTTTCTTCACAGATTCCAAAAACATTAAATTGCTTAAATTTCCTGTCGCTTTGCACTTAAATGATAAGATCTTTGTCATCATTTCTTCCCTTGAAATTTTATAATTTTCTTTAAGAAGGTCTGACATCCCATTGATAATTGCGTACTTTTTTGCCGAAATTCTTAATGATATCTGGATTGGCGGAATACCTGCTAAAACGCATAAGGCATCTGTTGAGATAGACCGATACGCACGTATTATAGATAGCAAACCTATCCTTTGACATGAACTCAATCTTTTTAGACCATGGGTTCCAAGGTCACCATACCAAATTTCATGGCCGTAGGATATCCTTGCCTCTATTACAACTTTATACCAAACCTTTAAGTGATGTTGTCCAATACCTTTATCACGACGTCCTGTCTTTCGGATTTTATTTGTGAAACTGTACAAACTGTTCCTTATTTATCTAAATGGTCCATCCAATTAAACCTTGCATCCAGTATAAATCCAAGATATTCAATATTATTTCGCACCGGGACAGTCACTCCTCGAAGCTTAAAAATTGGGTGTCTGTTTTCCATAGTAAATCTACCGAAGAGCATAGCTACCGATTTATCAGCACTTAACTCCAAGTGTAATTCTTGACAGACTTCATAAAAGCATTGAATATTTCTGTTCATTCTTACCTCCAATTCATGTCTGGTATCTGCTCCGTCCACAATTACTGTGTCGTCAGCATATGACAATATCTGCCCTTCTCTTGCCCTATAGCTCTTCAGAAGTTTGTCTGCAGCCAGTACCCAGTATAAAGGACCCAGACAAGATCCTTGCGGTCAACCTCTATAATAGGTAAACCATCTGACACCCGATGAGAACCTAAAGCCAATCATTCTGTCTGAAATATAGTTTCTTAGAGTAAGCTTCAGGTAATCCTCCAATGGGAGATTATCAATAATATCTGAAATCGTTTTCCAGTTCAAGACATCAAACGCTCCTTGTATGTCCAAGGACACCATGGCACAGTATTTATTGCTTGCTAGTGTTGTGTTTATCTGGTTTTTTAATTCTTTCAAGGCAGTAACTGTAGAGCGACCTTCTCTGAAATCATGCTGTCCCTGATCCAAAAAATTGCTTTTTTCCAAAATATTTACTACTCTAATTTTTATAATTCTTTCGAATGCTTTTCCCATGATTGGCAGGAGCGTTATTGGTCTGTAAGAGCGTGGTAAGGCTGGATCTCTATTTCTTTTTCTAAAAAAGACAACTGTGCCTTTTTTCCATGGTCTTGGAAAATGACAAAGAGCTAGGCATTTGTTATAAATATTTAGCATAAGATTGGTGAATTTAAAACATAGGTTTTTAATGACGAGAGCATCCAAATTATCCGGTCCAGGGGCCTTGTTATTTCCTTTACAGGAGAGAACGTAAAACAGTTCTTTTTTAGAGACCTTATCAAAAGTATTATAATCTTCCATATTTGCTGGTGCTACAAAGCTATGGACATCATTCGGAACACTATTTATCCCAAAATGCTCATCCATCAGAGCTTCTGCTGTATCATCATATGTGTCGAAGACTGTGGCATTTTCCAAGGTAGAGAAGATTAAGTCACTGTTTTTAAGGTTTTTATCCGAAACATATTTGAATAAGATTCCAAACTGGTTTTTAGTATTTTTGCAGTAATTCAACCAAGTTGCTTGCTTTGCTTCCTTTACTTGTTTTTTATACTGATTTCTGATTAAAACGTATGATTCCCTATACAGTTGACATCCCATATTTTTCGTGTGCCTCTTATATGCTGCATTAACTCTGTTGCGCAGAATTCTCAGATCGTTATTATACCAATGTATCTTTGGTTTTTTTCTCCAATTTCCATAAGTGAAAGATTTCTCCATTAAATTAGTCAAATCTGCATAAAAGCTTTCCATCCAATTATCAAGATCTTCCTGTGAGTGAACTTCCATCAAAGATGCCATCATATTCACTTCTCTTTGTTTCATTAACTTGTTAAACTTTACAAAGCTTTTGTTCTTTGTTTTAAACCTTTTTAAGTTTCTCGTTATTGGGTTCAGATTAATTTTGAATTTAATATATCTATGATCACTGTGTGAATAGGTGTCTGTATCAACTACGCAAGAATCCAGGTAGTCAGCGACAAAAGAACCACAAAGCGTTAAGTCAGGACGTCCCCTTCTATTATCTTGAATATATGTATGCGCTGCAGTTATATCATTCACAATTGTCAAGTCATTAGTTGATATATGCTCCATTAATACGTCTGCTCTTTCGTCGTCTCTTGCATAACCCATTATTTTAAGCTGTACGTTAAAATCTCCACCAAGTAAAACCCTTGAACAGTCTGGAAAATGACTCGACCACTGTACAAAATCTTCATTTAAGTCTCCCGAAGGAGCTGAGTATTGCGAAGCTATATTTATTACTGAACCTTCCACCATTAAATTTACAAAAACTGTGTTATTTGTGACCAGTGATCTAACAGTAGGAAAATCATTATTAGTTTTAATTAAAGCAGCAGTAAGATTAGCAGAGAAAAGAATTAACCAGTTATCTGGAATGCCTACGGTTCGAGATATAACTAGAGAAATCGCAAGGTATTGGCGAGACGATATCATGTCAATCTCTGGATCTGACTATCGTTCATTTACAGACAATTCTTGCAAGAGGCCGAATTTTAGCCAATATCTCTTGCTGGGGGCTGTGAATTTAGATTTTATGATTAAGAGAATTGTGATTAAGTAATTACTTCAGATTGCATTTTCAGCCTTTGTTTCTTTTAAGGTGATTCATCGGTGATAGGATGCAGAATAACTTTAGAGACTTAAAACATATCACACTTTAGAAATTAAAAAATAATAATATAAGTAATTCGCATGGAAGTTGCCTGAACAAAACCCTCGAAAATCTCATTTAAAATCAACTTGATCTGGACAAAATAAAATTTTTCTAGAGCCTAAAACCAAAGTAAAATAATAATAATAATAATAATAATAATAATAATAATTCAATGAAAATACATACTCATATAGAATAATTTGAGACTATTTTGCTATTTTTATGCTTTAGCAATGGCCGCTGGTGAGTTTATGCCTACAACACACAGAGGTAACAATTTTGAAAATCTCCCCCTCCTCAAAAAGGTCTATAAAAAAATAATAGTCCTTTCCAAAACTATTCAACACAATGTCGAAGATTTTTTTAAAGCAAAAAATAAAATAAATAAATACATTTCTCATATGTTTTATCCTTCCTGGACTAAAAAATACAAAAAAAAAAAAAAAAAGAAACAGAAAAATAAATAAAGATTGTAAAAAAGAAAATTCCCCGCACGAAAACTCAAACATTTCTGATGCATTCCTAAAATTATTTTGTATATGAAAGCATACCTTTTTGCAAAAAAATTCAAATTCTTTGAAACCGAACAGCATTCTTCATTTTGTGATAAATATATTATTGTTGAAATTTCGGCAGATTTCGGCCTTTTTAAAAATTTTATCTAAATTCAACCCAACTAAAGTTCCTACTCCCTCTTTGTTCACACCACACAAAATTAAAGTTTCATAAAGCTTTAATTTTTTTACTCCCCCCCCCCCTGTTTTTTTATTTTGCTGTAAAACAAATAAGCTTCTAAATTGCACCTCTCTCCTTCGCGAAATGCTCGCTGCCGCCAACACGCCTCACGCAGCAAAAACTTTAAAATATTCGAAATTATTTTTATCTTTTCGAAAATTATTTTACCTTATCTATAGTTGTGATAAATAATCCTTCTTTTAAATTCCTAATCAGTTTTCGGAGTTCCTCTTCCACCCTCAACAATGAGCAAAACTTAAAATTCTTTACAACGCTTTACATTATAGAAGAAAAAAAATTGTCCTGTTTCTTACTTTCTAGTAAAATTAATTAGCAAATCTTCAAAACTGTCACAGTTGTAAGAAGGAGGAAATGACACTAATGTAGGAGGGCTTAATCTTTAAAATGTTCTTATTTCTTAAAATTATTCTGCCTTTTTTATAAAACACAATGTAAACACATTGGTAATTTACGTTACTATCGAGGTGCAATAAATCAAGTCACAGTTTTAAAACATTAAAACTATTAGATAATAAAATCCATTAGCTTTCGGCTAAACATTAGCCTTCCTCAGATGAACAACAAGCAGTTGAGAAGACGCAGCTCCGAAATGGCGCGCTTTGGAATAGGCTGGAAATGGGGCGAAACCAAACAGCTATGAAATGAAGGGAGTGACGGAAGTCAGGATGATACCATTACAAGCTGGGGGGGGGGGGTCAGGAGAAACCGAAAACCCCAGTGATATCCAGTATATTATACCATAAACGAGGGATCTGATAAGATAATACATCATTACATGTATTATCACCTCTTTTCAAAATCTATAGGGACTCTCTGATTATGCAACTATTATACTGTGAACCTCGTGAAATTATTTCAGCGGTAATGGATTTTATTATCTAATAGTTTTAATGTTTTAAAACTGTGACTTGATTTATTGCACCTCGATAGTAACGTAAATTATCAATGTGTTTACATTGTGTTTTATAAAATTGTATTGGGTGAATTTGACGTTCGTATTGTATGGATTTTTCTATATATTTTTATTAATTATTCTGCCATTTCAAATAACTATAAATAAACAATCATCTAAATCATCGTGCCCTAAAATGCCCATACGCACGCACCCACATTGCTGATTAAGCGCAAGATTAAAACCGTAAAATGTTTATACAAAAGCCCCGACTGTTTTTTTTTTTCCTGTAACCATAAATAACGTGCTACCAAAGCAAATGTGTATGACTATCTTTAATAAAAAAAATTAAAACCGTTTAAAGTTTCTCTTTTAATAGATGTATTTTAGTGTCACACACACAAAATAATGATTATTTGTGAGTATATTATTTAGATGCAGAATACCTACCAAAAGTATGCTTTTAATTCGCGGTAAATTTCCCTAAAAGTTTGTGAAATATTCCTAAAATTCCCCATTTGCAACATTTTTCTTCTTGTCCTGTATATACTGGACCTAATTCAAGGTACGCATTCAATTTTACATTCTTTTCAATCTAGCCCCACCAGTGGTTGAGAGGTTCTGCTCTCAAAGCTGGTAGACGGGAGGTGCTGGGTTCAAACACATGTCGCACTCGTCGACCTAACTGTTCGGAGTTTTCCGTGGTTTTCTTCGAACATTGTATAATAGTATACTATTTATCTTTCTGTTATCAATATTTCCTACCACTCCTCTAACGCCTGTTCTGGGATTTAAGCTTCAATCATAGTGACTCCGCCAGTATCCATTCTATTGTTGTATTACGTCGGAATTTTTTATCTTTTATGGCTTTCGCTGGAGTCCGCCACCATCCATCAGCCTGTTCCGACGTACTCCGATGGTTATTGACAGCTTTATTACTGGAACCTGGGTAAATAATTACTATAATTCCTATTGTGCACTTCCTCTCTAAGCAATAAAAAAAAAAAAATGTTAGTGTCAGATTTGGCTGAAATTTTGCCTAATGGGGGGAAATTCTGAGTTTAGATTTTCGCCAAATGTATTTGGAAATTTAGAATTTTTTTCCCCCACAAATGCTTAAAAATAAATAAGTTTTTTTTTTTGACAGATGAAATCTTCAGTTATAAGTAGAGTGCTGCATCGGGTCGGGTTACCCGCTTTTACCCGCGGTTTCGAGTACAAGTCGGGGTGAATTTCATTCGTTCGTGTCGGGTCAGTTTTAGGTTGGGTTTTAACTCTTGCGGGTCGGGTTCAGGTTGACCTGCCACATTTTCAATTTCTGACACTTATATATTTGTACTCTTATACCTTGGAATAGAGGGCAGCCCCAAATCTATTCACACGTATCATGTGTATGTGTGTATAAACTATCCCAAATACGATGCATATGTATCATAAACGAAATGTTGGTAATATTTTCATATTCTGAGAAAAACAAAAATGGTTCTTAACTGCACCGTAAAAAAAGAATAATCAATGATTACATTTCTTACATACATTTTATTTTTTATCATGCATTAAATTGAATATATATTCATTCATATTCAAATATGTATTTATTTTACTTAGTCATTTTAAAAATTAACCTCTAATAAAATAATTGCTTTAATCACATTTATCATGCAGTATTATTACAAATTCTGAACACATTGAAGCTTATGTAACATTGGAGGGTTTTCAAGATTTAAACCTATCATTTGGCCATCATGATTGCACAAATCAAAATAATAATAATAATAATAATAATAATAATAATAATAATAATAATATAGATAATGCATTTTGGTTTGTAATTCAATATGTACTTAGAACTCGAGATTTCATTTTTCAAAAAATGGAAAAAAAAGAAAAAGTGTTGGATCCCAAATCATTCATAATTATTTCGATTCTAATTATATCCAGTAAAACCGAATGCTGCTTTCTCTTTTTAGATAAATGAATTAGTTATCGAGTTACAGAAATCGTTACAGTAATTCTAAAAAATTTTCTGTTTTCGACAAAAAAAAAAAGAAAAAAAAAGAAGAAAAACGAAAGAAACATCATTCTATTACATAGTTTCTGAATAAGAACAGGACTTTCTAATTTTTTTATACGTGTAGTTGATAAATTTCTTAATACTTTTTTAGATCCTTCATTTTTTAATAGTGTGTTTTTATACGAATATAATTTATCTTTCTTAAAGGATGTGTATTCCTTTCTTAGTTGTCAAACTATTTCTAAAATATACAATTAATTTATAATTTTATGTGTTAAAATCTTAGCGCGAAACTAAACAAAACTTCGCACAAAATTAAGCATATATTTTGCAAATAATTTGACAACTAAGAAGGAAAGAGACATCCTTTAAGAACAGTACACAGAAAACAGAAGTTAATAAGATTGATTCATTAAGGAGATATTTTAAAAATACGAATGCACCACACAGTCATTGGTTTAACATTAGTGAGAGGAATTTGAAATCTCACTGTTGAAGAGCCTTAAAAAATGTTTTTTAAAGAGATAAATTATCATAAATAATTTTATTATGAGTTATTTTACAGTTTTTCTTTCTTTCTTTCTCTTTTTTTAAGTAGTCATTTTAAAAAGTAACCTCTAAAAGATTTGTTTTACTCGTATTTAATCATACAGTATTATAAAAAAAAAAAAAAGTAAAAAGAAAAGAAAAGAAAAGAAAGAAGGAAAAAATATTGGATCCCAAATCATTCATAATTATTTCGATTCTAATTATATCCAATGCCAAAATTATGTTTTTTTTTTTTTTAATATCCTGGTCAAACATAAATCCCCCCCGCCCGTCATTAAAAAAAAAGTTTAAAGAGAGGTTTTTAGTCTATTCCCTTAATTTTTATTTTAAATATAGAATAAATGTTATTAGATTTTTTTTCCCCACACAACAACGCGACATTTTTTGACACAGTTACGAACTCATTTGTAAACGCAAAAGCACGACACTTCCTGGCTTATTTTTGGAAGAGTATTGAAATCGAATGTTGCTTTCTCTTTTTCCATAAATGAATTACTTATCGAGTTATAAGCTATGTACGCAGCCTTAAGCAGCATGCAGAGAGAAACGCTACTTCTCTACTTTCACAATTGTAGTTCTAAACAATTCGCCCACCTCAAATCATTGAAAGCATGTCATTGTCATCACGAAACTGTTTCGAAGGCACAGCAGCCAAACATTCAAAATTTCGGTGTCGCACTCAAATCGAGTGTCGAAGTTCCAGTTCCACTGTCGCCCTCTGTATATATTTTAATATATGCATCTTGTGTTATAAAAATGTCAAATCAACAATGGTGGGATTTGACGTAGTTTAAGAGAAGTTCTAGTTATTCCAGAGCCAAGCAATGAAACAGAAAATATAGAAAGTAAGTAATATAGTATTTTGTAATTTTTCTGAAGTGAAGGAATATTTGGAAAAGTAATTGATTTTTTTTTTTTTTTTTTTTTTTTTTTTTTTTAGAAATGATGGAATAATTTATTTTATTTACAGTCAACTCGACAGTCAGACCTCGATATATCCATCCCCTGTTTGTTGTCACGTGTTGAAGAGAGGCTGCTTTCCACCAATTGTTGAACTGTAGTGTGATCAAGGTAGGCTGAAAAGCAGCAGAGATATCTTCATCTGTAAATTGAAAATACAGTGTTTTGATATGCATGGTGAAAAGGTAAATTTGAATAGCATGAACGGACTGACGAAAACGCAAGTAATATTTTTGCAAAAAAAGAGGGCGCTGTAATTGTATCTAGGATGATTTTTAATAGAATATCATTCGATTGTATGTTAATATTTGAAAATATTTTATTCGTTTATTTTCAACTATAGCAATTATATACTATAAATTTAAGATTTTCAGATGTTAATATGTTAATATTCATTTGTAAAAATCGGGGGAATAAGAAGCCTGGCAGTACTTGAGAGGTGGCTATTAGTCAGAGGTTCGACATTTTTTTTTAATTTAAATTATATCATATTGAAATAAAAATAACTAGCAGTTTTTCTCTTTTCTTTTTAAAATATAACTTAATTTGCACTAAAGAGAATACTTATTTTTTAGCAAATATATATATTTAAAAATGAAAACACATAAGAAAAACAAAGGATAAGACATTATAAAAAGCAATGGAATCGAATATATCTATATATATATATTACTGAAATAATTTTCACCGTTTTTTTACACAGCTCTAGAATTTTGGTAACATTTCTCGTATATTTTATGCCTGCATTTTCATGATCACTGCTACTGTCAGAGAATTTTCTTTCTATTAATTTTTTGCCGTGTTAGTTGTAATAAAAAACCTTACTCAATCCCATTCTTTCAAGAATATCATTCAATTGAACATCGTGGATTACTTCTGTATTTTAAGTGGATAAAAATCTGCAATTGAAATTGATGTGAATGGGTGAGGGGTAATAATTTCATACTAATTAAAGAGCGAATGCTTATAATGTGCTGCTTAGTTTGATAAAATTGTGTTTAAAAAAAACTGATGTAGGGTCTGGACTAGTCTGGGCCACATAACATCAGAATAAATATTTTATCCATGAATTTAATTCATTTGTAGAGTAAAAAGTATTTAGGAACTTCACTCAAAAGTGCAAGTGTAAGAACTTATCATAAAAATGATTCCCTCCTCCTCCAGTCCTACCATATCTACAGTAATCAAGAATTTATTTTAGCAGCTAAATTTCCTGAAACTACTTGATATATTACTTGTGGTAAATAGAAATAAAAATATGAAAGAATAGAAATTGCAGGTTGAATGTTTTAATTACAGTGGTGATCGGTTAACGAACTGTTCGGTTTACGAACAAATCGGTTAAGGAACTCCTTCGCGAGAAATTTTTATGTTCGGATAACGAAGACCTCACAAAACAAAGCCAAGGAAGAAGAAGTAATGCTGTGTTTCAGATTTGCAGAACTGCATTTAATTGCATCTATTATCGACTTAGAGAACATTTTAACAGTTATATACTTATGACCTAATTAATTCGTGGGCTACCGTGGATTCTTAGGGCGCCCAAATTAGAATGAACAGTACAAAAACATTATTTTCTATATTTTGTGTCCCTTTAAAAAAATAATAATTGGAAATTAGTTATTTTAATTGAAATTTAGTTCCTAAATTATTAACAGGATCTAGGCTCCACTTCTGTTATAAAAGAACTTTTTAAAAAGAGGGGGCAAGTTCAGGGCCAAGGTCTCAAAATGGCACCCAAAACAGGCTGATGTTGATAGGCTTGGGGACCTATAGAGCAAAAATGCTGTGAACCACTTCAGAAACATCCCGAAGAAGAGAGAAAAGCAATCGACTTTGGACAGATATTTTTATGCCACACAATCTCAAAAAGAGCTTGCCGGACAACAAAAGCAACCTGACTAGGAAGGGCGAGACTGTATGTGTGTAATGAATGTTTTATTATTATTACATTTAAATAAATTTAGGGAGAATTTATATTAATTTTTATATATTATTATATTATTTAGCTTTTAAGAACGAATTAATTGAATTCCCATACAAATATATACTAAATCTATGATCGGTTAACGAACAATTCGGTTAGCGAACATTGTTTTGGAACAGATTTAGTTCGTTAACCGATCACCCGCTGTACTAAATAAAATGATTTCAATATAAAACTGCAGAACCAACGTTTGCGGCTCCTCATATGCAGATTTACTCGTTTCAGTTTTACTACAAAGGATCAGGGTTCATAAGCTGTGTTTTTGACCCATGAAATAAGACTAAAATTCGATTTTGTTGTTGTCGCATTAACGAATTTCGTGTATTTTTGGGATTTCAATACAACGACGTTGTTGCATCCAGTGACTTTTTTTGTTTTGTTTTCATGTTCGCGAAGCGATCATACATTCGATACAGTGATCGCCGCATTAGCGAATTTCGTGTATTTTTGGGATTCCAATACAACGACGTTGTTGCATCCAGTGACTTTTTTTGTTTTCATATTCGCGAAGCGATCATACATGCGATACAGTGATCGCCGCATTAACGAATTTCGTGTATTTTTGGGATTCCAATACAACGACGTTGCTGCATCCAGTGACTTTTTTTTTGTTTTCATGTTCGTAAAGCGATCATATATGCTGTATAGTAATCGCCGTATGAACGTATTTCGTGTATTTTCCTTTTTTTCCCAACTTAACATTGATCGTTAACTTTTTATGTAATTTTGCTGAAATGTGTATAAAAATGTAGTTTTTTACTGCTCATATTATATTTTTTGGTGTTAGCTGGGCGCCAGAGATCTATATACATACATTCATATATATGCATATATACATATCATATATATATGTCTGTACATATGTGCATATGTCTGTACATATATCGCTGTCGCCCAGCTATCATAAAAGTACCTCTTTTTTTATATCTATCGTTTTAAATTCGTCAAATAGAAGATTTATATTTTACTCATAAATGCACTATCTGTACCTATGACTTTTGCTAAAAAAAGTAGATTATTCCCAGGCATGCGCAGTTGAAATCTTCTATTGCGCGCCACACATTTTATTTATTTATTTACTATTTTTAACAATATTATGTATTTAATAATATTAAATTACTGTTTTGAACACGATTGGCAACGATAAACAATATTGGTACTTGAGAACCTTTTTTGGCGATCCATCTCTTGACCCGGATAATACGTAAGTACCGTTTATAATTCTATTCTATTAGAATTTCTGCATTATAATGTTATAAGTAACGCAAAAAACTCTTCTTTTCTCTTTCTTTTCTTTTAAAAACTAATTTTAAGTTATGTCTGTGAATATCGGCAGATGTTATAAATTTGATGTACGACATTCAACGACTTTCAAAATATTGGCCAATATAGGTATGAATATTTGCCGATATATCTGTGCTACCTGGATAACTTTGTTTATTAATCTTATTATATTGTTTGTAATAAATGTATGTCTTATTATTTAGTAAATTTCGATTTAATCCACTACTTTTATATTTTGCGTTAACCTTTTTAAAACTTGCTCATAGTTTTTGATCCATTAATAAAAGGTTTTATTTTTGACGGAAATCTGTTTAAAAATAAAGATGAGTGTTGTTAATTTGTATATTATAATTAATTAAAAAATAACTTTATGCAAATATTTTATATTATAAATGTAAGTGACTACAGCAATTTAAATTGGTATTTATAGAAGAAAATAAAATAAATAAATTAGTAAAATTCTAAAAATTAATTACAATTTTTTTAAACAAAGTTTACATTTTTTAACTATATATATATTTTTTAACTATATATATATTTTTTAACTATATATATATTTTTTAACTATATATATATATTTTAACTTTCCATATAAATATTCTCAAAACAGCCTTTGTTTACGTCATTTACCGAGAGGTATTTAAAGATATTGTCAGTTGTCACCAATAGATGGCACTGTACTTTGGGGTTAAATTGAGTTCTAACTTTTGCAAGAGGAAACAGTGAACGCGAGAGAAGGTATTACGGAGGTAGCGAAAAAAACAAATATATCGAAATATTACCACATTTAGCACACATCAGTGAATAAAAACGCGAGCATTGCATATTCCCCTTTCAAAAGTACTGTCTGTGTCACAAGCATGCGCGCGCAGTTTCGCTGGTCGAGAATAAAATTCCCGAATTTTTAATGTTAACTACGGTGCGCCAGTTCTTTTCTACAAGTATCTCTTTATTAATATACATAGCTATTATATACATTATGAGAAACATTCCTGCACGCAAGCAAAAGATCAAATAATTTTTGCAATGCTAATTCAAAATTCTGTTAACTTTACTTGAAAGAAGATTGTTTTTAAAGGAATTTAAAGACAAAACTATTTAATTTGAAGCCAAAACAAATTGTAATGTATAAATCTGTTCTTATTATAAAAATATACAGCTTTACAATTTACTTTATTATTACTTTCCAATAATGATAAAACTGATAATAATAATAATAATAATAATAATAATAATAATAATAATAAAGAGAAAATTAATTGTCCCGATAGATGAAAGGAAATAAACATTTACTAAATGAAAATACATGTGATCAACAGGATAAATCCACTCCTGATTTATTTCTTCTCTCTAGAATATAGTCATACATCCCTGATAATATATCCAGATATTAGATTAGATTAGATTAAAAGAAAAGTAAAAGAAAGTCATGTGATTAGGGAATTAAATGAGAAAATTTTGTGCGAAATGCCTAGTGAAACCACCATATTACAAAACACGGAATTTAAAGATCTCAATTTAAATACGCACAACACTAAAAGAAGAATTTTCAAAAGTATGCAAAAAATAAATAAATACAAAAAATAAAATAAAAATAAGTAAATAAATAAGCAAAATAAAAATAAATAAATAAATAAAATTTTCGAAAGTTAGTTATTGTTGGCTAAAGTTTATTATTTAGGCAATAGATTAACAAAAAGTCCCTGTTAATTTGAAAAACATCATATACCAAAGCATTATTAAGAAATAATAAATAAATAAATAAATAAAAAAAAATAAAAATAAATTAAGAATGTGTAGTCATATAGTATTAAAAATAAGGTTAACGAAAATTGTATCCTAACTAAAAATTTCATCTTGATCTAAGACAAAGAAGTTTTTTTTTTTTTTTTTTTTTTTTTTTTTTTTAACACACTCGTTTAGATATTAAAAATAATACCAATTTACAATTTTCAAATAGTAGCAGCAACTTTTGACTTTTTTTTTTTTAGAATTTCATGAATAAAAAAAGATTGAAAAAGTATTCTACAGTTTACTTTTTCAAAAATTCTTTGAAGATGTTTTCTAAATTCTTCAGAGAGTTAGAAAGGGTCAAAGTTTGGGGGCATTACCCTTAAATTGGGGTTCGGGTTTTCGGTAAAATAAACATGAAACTATTTTTTTTTTTTTTTAATATATAAAAGAATAAGAGAAGCTCAACATAGAGAACTAAACAGAAAGAGAATTATGCATGGAATCTATGCTACGATTATTTAACCACCTCCTACTCACAGATGCTCCACCTTCTCCCGTCCCACTTTTCAAATATATGCTTACTAGGAATTCGATTTAAAATTTTCAACTTTAAATCTTTGTTTTTTATTAGTTTTAAAAACATTAAAGAATTAGTTTCAAATTTATGTTTTTACTTTTAAATTTTATTATTCAATCATAAAAATCTAGTTGTTTTATGTTCTTTAGAAGTGGGCAGAAAATGCGGATTTCAGAAAGGTTGCTGTTGTTGAAGAATTCTGGAAGAATTCTGAAAAAATCTCCTACGACATTATAGTGTCTTTTATAGCATGAGATGGATTTCGTTTAAAACCAAGAATTGTTTACCTAGTCTAATATAAGTTATGACTAACATTATTAATGATTTTTGCTATGAACTATTGATTATATCAATCTAATGAACTTAAGGCTAAAACATAATATTAATTGCAGTTATGCAGAATCGTATTATTTTTAAAAAGAGCCTTCTTAATACGTAACGATAAATTAAAAATTTGTAGTGGTTCAAATGAAAGTAAATATTGGATGTTGTAAATTTAAAAAAGCGATTAATATATGACAACTAAATTTTACTTATTAATTTTAAATGTTTTTGCATAGCACCTACGAGTATAATATCCTAAGTTTGAGGCCCCAGATTTTTAATGTTTTTAATTTATAACTCACACTTTAAATATTATACTGGACGTTGGTAAAAAATAAATTGCACGATTTTGTAAGTGGAGCTATCCTATTTTATGTAGCCAATTGGACTACGGCTAGAGACATTTCATATGGCTCTCTCAGGATTTGATATACACCTACTCAAAGCCAGGGTGTGCAGTTGCTTCGCAACTTGGAAGCCCATTGAACCTATCACAAGTTCAAGTGGGTTCTGACTTAAAAATTTTGAAATTCTAGAGAACGGCCACTGCGGTCCCCGCAGAGTCGTTATATGTACAAAATTACGAAGTTTTACCCTCAAAGCATACCACGTTTGCCACAATTTAAATTTGTCGCAAATAAGTGTCACGTAACAGTTGTCATCGTCTAAATTGCTCGCTGTCGCAGTGCAGCAAGCATCTTACTGAACTAAAATTCTGGAGATTTTTTTTTTGTATGTAATTAGAAAACTTCCAATCGTGAAAATTAAATGAGCAGTGTTTTAAATAATAGGTGTTACTTTTTTTTTAACTAAATCGAATAAATTCATTTTTTTCATGTCATTTGATGTTGATTGTGAAATAAAGGAAATTTTTTTTTTATTTACACAGTTTTGTAATTTTTATCTGCACAAGTTTGTAACAATTCTTTAAAGGGAAAAAAAAACAAAAACAAAGTGTAAATTTCTTAGTAAAAAAAAAAAAAAAAAAAAATGTAGAATAACGATTGCATTTTAATTTTTCATAACGGGAGCCACTTCTCCAGTGCAAATAAAAATTATTTATTTTACACTGAAGAAGTTGTTCCGTAGTCTATTTATGGAGTCTTGAAATAATTATTTAATTTTTTGTGATTTTTTTAAAAATATTTTTTTATGCCTCTTATATTGCTCATTTTTTTGTTATAAATTATAATTAGTTATTTAAGCTTTAATAAACCTATGAAGTAAATTAAAAATTATTGATAAATTTAATTTCTTAAGAATTAACCTCCATTTAAGAACTATATATATATATATATATATATATGAAAGGATAAAAAGTAAAACCCTTTTTAAAATGCAAATTTAAAATTCAAAATTTAAAACCCCAAAACATTTTTTCTAATTTCATAAATCTAATTTGCCCCTGATATCTCCTTTTTCCTGCATCACAATTATTACTTTCAGGCATCATTTTTGATCTCTCCTTAAGTTTAAAAGTGCTGAGTATAACGCTTCTTGCAAGTTCTGTGGTTTTGGGCTTGGCAAAGGAGCTGGCTTGGCCAAAAAACCGGGCAACATGCGATAGCTAAGTAGCCAATTAAATGTCTCTCACCACCTACACCCTGGAGCGCTCTCTTGTAAAAAATATTGGAGTTAGGCTACATCAAAAAGCAGGAGCACACATTTTTCGGGACTTCTCGGCCGCTCCTGACTGCTATGAGAACCCACGCTCGGCCATTTCCTGAAATATCGTTCTCGGGGCCTGTTTAAATGTAGAAGCCACATCAATTCCGGCCCGAAACTGCCATCTCTAATGCGGCTGTTAAATTCATGATGTCCACGTAACTATCGGCTCTACAAACCCCTGGGTCTGGCTTGGTACCAAAGAGACTGTATTTATAAAGGAATAAAAAAGTCAGACTCCAGGAATGAACTCTGTGATTATTTCAACGACCACGAAACGACGTCGTCCCGGTCCCGGAAAATACGCACACGTAACGTAAAAGGATGCGCCAATCTGCCCTCTTAATAATTCGTTAAATTATATATATATATATATATATATACGTAATCTATATATATATCTATATGTAACTTTCATTTAAAATATTTGTGTCATATCCATGTTTCTTTTTATTCTTTACTGAATTCTTAAACTTTTTTTCATTCTACACGATATCACAGGTAAATTTGTTTCAGAATCATTTGTTTCTTGCGTAATTTCTAAATTAGTCTGTTGATGCTGTATAATTTTCTCTAGATATTTGGTAAAACGTCTAAAATCGAAAGTGTCCGGTGATTTTTGATCATATAGTGTGTATATATATATATATTAGTCAAGGCGAATGAAGGGTGAGACCATTGTAGATTTTCATAAATAATCAGTCCATGTTATTTGACCTGTTTTTATTTAGTCAAAACATGAGAAGTAGCAGACAAAAATCTTTGGAAGATCATATGATGGACACATTCTAAAAGTAAATTGTGTGCCGTGGAGTTTTCAAGACAATCGGAATAGACGAAAAGTGAGCTCCTGAACAGATCAGATAATTTTATGTGCAGTGCTTAACCTTTTGCTTACGGTGGGATTACCGTAGTCCCAAGAAAAAGACTGTTGAAAAATACGGGGTTGGGATTATCGTCATCCCGAAAATTTCCACCCCTCAAAGATGGAGTCCAGGAAATCCTTAATAGCGTTTGGCTCAACGGGGGTCTCATTGGGTATTGGAGAAGGGAAATTCTATAGGGAATATATTAGTTATCGTAGGGAAATACAGGGAAAACTTATACAGCAAAGAAAGTAAACATTGTTCAAGCGCACGATTTGAAGCTGTTTCTACCTCACTTCTTCCAAATTAGTGGAAGATAATTTTTGTTTGTGATATTAATATGAAGAGAATAGATTATTTTCAGTAAATTGTTTTATTATTTTAGTATCGCTGATTTTGATTAAGTTTTTCTTCTTAGAATGTTAAGTATTGCGAGTTTTTTTTTTTTTCGACAATAGTACACTCGATATCTTAAAATAATATACGTAACTTTATTTACTGAACTCAACAAAAATGAAATTATTATATATATTACTATCTAACAAAAATAGAGTTAATTTTGTAAAATTTTTATGTATAAATTTTTTTGTAAAATTAATTACTTTTACACAGTAGAAAATAGTTAGTTTTATGCTCACATACAACTTAATAATCATGTTTTATATTCTTTGCATGGAATTGAACTTTGTCTGTTTCCGAATGATATTAATAAGTAATGAAATTCTAACGATATTTACAATTAATTTACTCCGCAATCCTCTGATTAAAAAAAAAGTAATTGAAGTTATGCAAAAAATAATACAAGTTACATTAATTGTTCTTTATATATTTTTTTAACATATGATTATAAACAAATATAAATGTCGTTCAAAGGTAAGTCGCCCCACCAGTGGCTGAGAGGTTGTGCTCTCGAAGCTGGTAGACGGGAGGTGCTGGGTTCAATCCCAATCGCGCCCGTCGGCCTAATCGTTCGGAGTTTTCGTGGTTTTCTTCGAGCCGTGGATTTATCCATGCGTAAATACGGGTTAGGTTCCCTTAGAAAGACCCCCACGAAGGGCACTCCCCCCGGGCCTATAACCCATGTGTTGATAATTGGCCGTCAATAATCAACCCAACCCAACCCAAATGTAAGTCCTAAGCATTTTTCTGCTATGTTCAAAGAGGCAATAGCTGTTCCACAATCGTTTCGGAAAACAATTGTTATTGCCGTACTTTTTTCTCGCAAACTTCTAAAGCTAATTCAATACTGTATTTTATTTTTATTTTATATTATACTTAGGTATTATACTTATTATATAATTAGTATTATGTTTATTAAACTTTGTATTATACTTATATATAAATAAGGATTGTCTCTCAAAATTCATTCATTTTCAACAAAGTTAATTAACGCTGTTCTCAAATACAAAGGGCCTACTATCAGATACATGTTTAAATTCATTTTTGTTCAGAAACGCATGAAACAGGCAGATGTTGTTATTCAGAAACTTTGCAATCGAAACACGTTTTCCATTTTTTGGTAAAGGCAGAAGATCATTCATAAAACACTGTCAAAGTCCGCGTTTTTAACCGAATTCCTGATCCATCATCGCACGAAAGGAGAAAAACCTGTTGTCACGTGACACGAATAGCTTATAACACGACAACTAATTTATTTATCAAAAAATTGAAAACTCATTTCGATTCCAAATTGCTTCAACAGTCAGGCCTGCAAATTTTATGATTTTGCGTTTAAAAATGCGTCAGAAAGTTTTGCGTTGTTCAGCAGAACTATTGAGAACCACATTCAAAATAAAGTAGAATGTTTAGTTTGTGAAATCGTACACCTATTGCACTTTTTAATTTCATTTATTGCCGAATGACCATTTATTGTTTAATAAACGTCAAAAATATGAAAAGGAATTTCTTTTAAATCGTTTCAGTAATTCTCGAGAAAAATTAACTTTACTCCCAGCTATTTTCTATATGATTTCTCTAGTGTTATTGCTTGCTTTAGTATTATTATTCTAAGGTTGTTTGGGGGTGGGGGGCATTTAAATTAGAGAGACTCAAAATCAAAAAAGCACATTTCATAAATTAGCAAGGCATAATTTAATTTCAACACAGCGGTTTTAAATTCCACGTACGGGAAATATAGTATTGAGTTGTTAGAAAATACACAGCACACACGTAAAATGTACATGTTTAGTTTTTTTTTTTTTTAAATCCTTAAAAGTTATATATATATATATATATATATATATATATATATATATATGTGTGTGTGTGTGTGTGTGTGTGTGTATTAAATTTAGTTTAGAGGAGGCCCCACTAGTGGCTGAGAGGTTCTGCTCTCAAAGCTGGTAGACGGGAGGTCCTGGGTTCAAACCCCTGTCACGCTCGTCGACCTAACCGTTCGGAGTTTCCCGTGGTTTTCTTCGAACCTTGCCGTAAATACGGGTTATGATCCCTTAGAAAGACCCCCACTGATGCCATTCCCCCCTAGGGCCTATATCCCTTACGTAAATAATCGGCCGTCATAAATCAACTAACCAACCGACCATCAGTTTAGAGGAGCTAGGTATTTTTTAGTTATATTCTCTCATTTTTTGCACATTGAAAAAAAATGGTTATTTAAGGAAATTATTTTTATTAAACTTAATTAATTTTTAAATGTATCTGAATGCTTGGAGCTATTATTACATAAAGTATTTTTGTATTAGCATACAATTTTTTTTCTTATTTTACTTATAACATTTGCTTAATATTTTTATTCAGATTTCTACTACTATTTCTGTATAGTAATATTCGACTAATTTAATTACAACATAAATTATAATACAATTTGGAAATAGCGGTTTATTTTTTAATTAAAAAAGTAAATGCCCAACTGTTAACACCAAACCCGTTGCATATAACTTTATTCTTCTTTACTGTTTATACCGATTTCTATGTATTTATTTCTACCTTTTTCTTCTTCTTTTTTTTTTTTTTTTTTTTTTTTTTTTAGTTATAATATAAATTGTAACGGAAAAAAAAAACTTTTTTTAAAATAAATTATTTTTGTATTACTTATTTAATTTTTAAGTGTATCTGAAAGTTTACAGCTATTTTTAAATAGTATTGTGCCTAGTTGTTTGTGTTATAAAATGAGTATGTAAATGTTTTGCTTATCACATGAGTTTAATTGTTTTTATTCAGATTTCTGTCACTATTTCCGAATTTTCGCTAATTTAAGTACAAAATAAATTATAAAACACTGGAAGTGTAAGTTTATTTCTGAATGAAAAAAGTTAATGCCTTACTGGGAACACTAATTCAGTTGGATAAAACTTTATTTTTCCTTACTGTTCTTTGTTGCGATACCCATATATTTATTTTTACATTTTTCTTATCATGGAATTTATTTTTTCTTATAATCTGAATCATGATAAAAAGAAAATAAATGTTTATTTAAGGAAATTATTTTTTATTTGCTTATTTAATTTTTTTAAGTATCTGAAAGTTTGAAGCTATTTTTAAATAAAGTATTTTTATATTAGCATAAAAAATTCTTCTTCTTTTTTTTTGCTTGTAACATAACATTTTCTTTTATATTCTCCTTTTCAAAATATAAACCACTATTTAAACGTTCAATTGTAAGTGTTTTTCTCTTATTTTTAAGAGACATCACTCAATTATTTCAAAACCTAATCACTTGAATTTAATGACTTCACAGAAAAAGTGCAATTTTCATGTCCGTATAACATTTAAACCTTATTTATAACGATAAGCTATTACTTTTAACAGATAAAAAGGTTTCCTTTAGGGAAAAGTAAATCCCGAAATTTCTCAGGATTGAAAGTCGTTAGCGGACGCGCCTAATGATTCCAGATGTTCTACCGTCACCTGGGGTGTGATGGTTCTGAAGAAAGGGGGATGAAATGGTCAAATTTTTCCCGTAATCGGAGGATATTTAAAGTATTCCTTTCCCGTAAGCTACAGGTTAATGGTACAGAATAAAACACAATAATGAGTAATATTATAATCAAAACTGATAAAATATAGTTTGGCTATATCTATGTGTCTGTTTATTGGCGATGGCTAGCAAAATATACTGCGCGTAGAAGACTGACAATTTGGATGAGGATAGTCTAAGTGTCTGGTGCACCTAAGGCTCAGATTTTTCCCTTTTTTTATAATTAGTAATTTATACTAAATTTATTGTATGAATGTTTCAAATCTCTAAATTTTAAAGTAGAATAAATAATAAACACTGTTCAGTAAAATAATTTTTTTTCATTAATCAATCAATTTTCTTATTTTAACTTTAATTTGAATGCACATTTGGATTGACAAATGGATGTTATTTCATAAATATCTTTTTTGTATTATTGTTTTATATATTATATGTTTTACCGTATTTGTATTACTGTTATAGTGTTTATATATTTTTGCGAGTAATTAAAATTGAATGAAAAAGCGCTTAATTAGCATCTTTAAACTATAAATATATAAAATTTCCGTATGCTGTGGAAAGAACTGAAATGTGATAAATAGCATCTGTGCTCCCCATGGCTGGCGTAAGACATCTAATAGACATCTAATATAAATAGACAGCTGAGTAGTAACCTTTTTTTAAAAAAACATCTCCCTCCCCACCGTGACATGTTGGTGGGAGGTTAATACGTCAAACTGGGTTTTTTCCCCCAAACTGTCATTGGAATTCCACCGCTACTGAGAGAGACTTGTTCCTTTTTCATTTCACTTGCGTTTGAGTTTATCGTGATATTTTCCTTTGATAGCGTTTCAAACAGTTATTTTAAGAGCTTATTATTTTTGAAAAATTGTATATTTCAGAAAATATTTTACTAAAACGCCGCAAATCTGTCACATATTCGCCTGCAAAGAAACTGCCACTCCTTTCCCTTTACTGAAAAAATTAGAATTACTCTTCTATTTCTTATATTAAAAGAATGCCTGCTGTATTAAATAATAAAAATTATTTCAGGAATGTGTTGGAAAGTATCCATTTTGGATCTCAGAATAACCTTAAAAGAAAAGAAAGTGTTTCATCCTATTTTACATTTTCCTAAAATGATTTTCCTTAAAACGATGATAATTCTATTCATGAGGGGGGAGGAACAAGAAAATCTATACTTTTTTTCTGGTGGAAGTGTGCCCCGTTGGTAATATGCCATTAGAGTTGAATTCAGACATTTTTTTCCGGGAGGGATTTCTGTGTCTCCGGGGGGGCGGGGGCATTATAGAGTTCCGGAAAGTAAATCGCACTTTTCACCATAAAAAAGCATAAAATCTCAAATCTTCCGGAGGGGACATTTCAATGCTCCGGGAGGAATGTCCCCCCTTGCCGCCCCCCCCCTCCTGGAATTGAACACTGGTCCCTGTCCGATCCCAGCCCATTGTTTTTATCATTTGAGTAATAAAAATTAGATTAACAAAAATATTGCCACCCAGTGGGTAAAAATATTTTTTCCTGGTCCTTTTACAAAATAAATGAGGGCCTCAGAACCTTTCTGGTACCAGGGCCTCTTTAAAAGGAAAAAAATCGGTCTTAGCCATTGGATAATTTTGAAATTACAAATCATAAAGTAAAATGAAAAATGGATTTAACATAAATTAAATTATTATAAAAGATAAATTGGTTACTCCGATTTTATCTTTCGATTGGGTGTGAATTTGACTCAAAAAGACTCATAGGCTAGTTGAAATAAAATGCTAAAACTGTTTTTTCCTTGTGAACGCGAGAGCTTGCTTTAATAGTTAAGTTTCAGTTTCGTTTCTAGATCTATGTTTCTTTTATTACGAGAACGGAAACAGAAAGTTGCCAAGAAAGGGACTACCGCCAGAAAACGACACCCTTACGGCCCACGCGTAGGTCCCGCATCGCGATGTCCACGTCACCAAACCAAGTGACTGACAGGATGGCAGGAAATCTTGAGACGGCTTTGAACGAGGTGGCCGCCAAAAGCTAATGGCGTCGCCTCACAAAACGATATAAAGATTCGGAAGTATGCAGCTTAATTGTATTATTTTCAACTTTTATCGAATCGACCGCTAGGGGATTGAGTAGTTTTTAAGGCTTTTATTAATGAATTATGTTAAACGCATACACAGTAGTTTTTACCTAAAACGTTTGTCGTATATTTTTGTGATTTCTTTGAAAGTAACTGAAAGTGAAATTCCTAAAGATATGGCACTG
This sequence comes from Maratus michaelseni, assembly GCA_963931845.1. Classification (NCBI taxonomy): domain Eukaryota; kingdom Metazoa; phylum Arthropoda; class Arachnida; order Araneae; family Salticidae; genus Maratus; species Maratus michaelseni. Next base: position 22,386,216 of record OZ007594.1, read on the forward strand.
TTTAATTTCTGCCGTCTTTTATTAAAAACTTTGTACACTAATTCACGCGTGCATGAATGCTAGAAGAATAGTGAAATTTAAGGTAATTTATTTTATTAATAACATTTTAAGGATTGTTTAGCATTACTTAAACGATACAAAAAACAATTTCTACTTCTTAATGTTAAATATTTAGTTTGAATTATTTTAAACATAAAAAAAAATCTTAAGTGTTCTACCATTAAAAATGTATACAGATTTGTGTATTCTTTCTAAAATATTAACATAAGTGCATTTTAAAAATTCACAATGAATGTTTATCATGTTACAAAATTTTAATACTAATAATTTCATTAATACTTTACTTCTCTGAAAATATTAATTATTTCCTATTCGTTATGTTCGTTTTGAAACATTTCCTAGTTTTTGATACATTATATATAAAAGGATAAAAAGTTAAATCCTTTTAAAATGCAAAATTAAAATTTAAAATTTAAAATCCCCAAAACATTTTTTCCAACTTTATAAATCCGTACTTAAATCTAATTTGAAAACATGTTATTATAACATATAACATAACATATAACATATATAACATATTTGAGATAAGAAAACATTGCAGCAGTCCTAGTCACAACCTTGTTGTGCGGTTGTCCAGTTTATTTTTTGACAATTTCCTGCTATGCAATGCGTAAGTCATAACCCCACTTAGCTTGTCTTTTGTACAAGTTTTAGAACCTTCTAAAGCAGCAACCTTAGCGAGACTACACAATGAAATGGATTAAAATATTTAGGAACGCCCATTAGTTCCAGGTACAAGGAGATAGTGTTACTTACTGACATAAAATGTAGAATTGTCGATCTTTCATCTTACTGTTATCATATTTCGATTTTATATACTCATGTGCGTTTTATTTATTTATTTAAAAACGAAGAAATAACTTCAGTTAGACATTTAAGAAGAATTTGTTGTGCATGACCTGTTTCAACGTGTTGCACCTAGTTGTGAACTAAACATTTAACTATTAAAATTATGCTTAAAAAATACGTAATATATATATTTTTAATAATGTCTTCATGTACCCAAAATAATAATATATCCTAATTGTCTCAAAATACCAAATTCGAAATTATCTTTTCGCTCGCTAATCATAGGTCAGTAATATTTTTCTGCTACGAAACTATCGATGGATACAGAATGTAGCCCTGTATAATTGTTATCTGGGAAGATGAAACATTTTAGATGATATTAAATTTAATTTAGATTTTATCTATTTAAAAAAATATATCAATAAAAGTTATTTAGAATTATTAAATTTTTCCCAGATCATTCAGTCGATCATAATTCAGGGTATAATCTCTGAAGAGTTATATTTAGAAGTCAATTTTATAGCTATAAAATAAATCTTAATATAGTGGATTTCTTAGAAGCACAGCATAGGAAGTTGTTTAATTTCAGGAGCTAGATGTAATTAAAAAGATTTTAAAAAGAGTAGAGAATTTAGTAAACATGTCATTGAGCGATTAGCCCCCCCCCCCCTTCCATACCAGGTCCGCGCGCTAACCCCAAAATTATTTTTAAGAACCATTTTAAAGAAGTTTTCATTATATTAAAATTGTTATCGTACTATGAATATGATGTATTATTAATTAATATTATAATCATCATATTGAGTATATTATAGTAAAATTGAACCACGTTCTCTCCCAAATTTTTTCTTTTAGTTACGACGATGGTTCATTGTAATTTTTATTTAATAAGAGCATTTTGAAACATTTGCTAAATTGCAATCCTTTATTCATTTTATTTATTTATTTATTTATTTGTGTGTGTGTGTGTGTGTGTGTGTGTGTGTACGGTTTACTAAATTTCTTTTACAGAAATGTGCAAGTGATTAAGCCTTTAATTAAAAAAATAAAATGTAAAAAAAATCATTCTTGTTTATGATTATTAGTATAATTTTCTTTTTTTCCTGCATTGTTTGTATGTGTCTTATTTTTTAAATTCTTACTTTTTTCTTCCCTATATAAATCTTTTTGCAACTTAGATTTTTGTGTACCATTTCACAAACCAATATGATGATGACATTATTTATATGCACCATACATTGACATCCAGAGGCGTAAGGACAGGAGGGATTCATCTCGACACATATTTTAATTCTCATGAGCTATCCCGAAGACAATTATTATCTGTCATTAATGCTGGATAAATTATTTGTGATCAAAAATTTTGTGCAAAACGCAGCCCTATGAATATTGTTTATATTTTGAAAGAGGAAATCTGCGACATCGGAAATCATAGGGGCATGAACGTCATCACGCCAAGCCTTATTTTTATTTTATACTCACTTTATTTAACATTTGAAATTCTCAATTTGCAGTTTCATTTCTTTCATGTTAATATTAGTCAGTATTTCAACCAGTTTTAACTTCTGTAAATTGTAACATGAAATATTTATTACATAAAATTATTTTGATTCTCCAAATAATTCATTTACTGATAAAACTTTTATTTATAACAGGAGAATCCACTTAACTCTTCTCATACCCCGTCTGTTGACTCATTGTTTTCATAATCCTAGCGCCTTAAAATTCAATATGTGTAACCAATTTGCTGCAACTACCAGTATACTCGTGGTTATCAACATTCAAAATAAAATTGTATAATAATAATAATAAAAAAAAGACCTGCCTTGCCACCATTATTTTAGCATGTTAAAAAATACTTTATTTAATGACAGAAAATATGCTATTATAGTTGCCAAATATTATCTTTCAGTATTTTTGGTGGGGCACGAATCTCGGTAAAAATATCAAAGACTCCGCAGGCATAGTTTTGGCAGTTAATCAGTTAATCTTCTATCAAAAATAAACTAAATAAATGAAACATAGATTTTGCGATAATGACATCATTAATTAGTTTGAATGATTAATTTTTCTAAAATATTTTATTCATTACTGACAATGATACTGATAATTTTATTTGAAAATCACTTTGAGAAATTTATCTAATATTAAAATTGACACTGCTGATGTAAATTACTATAAAAATTCATATAGAATTTTATACAGCATAACGACACAATGAGTATTTGGTAAAGTCCGCAGCAAAATAAATATTTCCGATGTAAGAAAGCAAATAGCGAAGGAGAAAATTCCAGCTTCTCCCTGAGGGACGTCACAACATTGAATGACACAGATTTAAAAATTTATTTCCTGACTACAAAATGTCTTACCCTGTTTGATTTTTTAGGTCCCTTCAGAAAGAGTGAAAGAAGAGGAGGGGAGTATTATCTGTATTGCCGTTTCTTTGGAAGGAGGACGTTTCAAAAGCTGTGAAACAACTCTCTCATTAAACTAATCGAAAAGCCTTGCTTCATTTATATGGCCACCTGCAGCATTTAAAAATATTTTAAGTTCTTCATATTAATTATTTCTATTTTTCCTTTATATGGCCACCTGCAGCATTTTAAAATATTTTAAGATCTTCATATTAATTATTTCTATTTTTCCTTCAATTTCTACATTGTAGGAATGCTTCAATTATAAGTTTAAAAAAACTCTTTTGAAAATAAAAAATCTTTAAAACCTTTTAAATAAAGCAAAATTAGTGTCATTAGCTATCGTTACAATATAAATTGCGCACATGTAACAGTTTAAAATAAAAGATATTTTGCACTAGATACCAAATACTGGTTCTGAGGCATTGTTCACTCTCTGAACAAAAATCAATCAGTATATGCTTAGAGCAGTTACGTTACAATAAAATATTTATAGATATACCTTTTTATTATAAACATTTTTCGTATAGCCTGATATCAAACAAAACTAATAGAAATAATAATAAAAATATAAAAGACTAGAGCTGACTTCCAATACCATTAAAAAATAAATAAATAAATAAATAAAATAAAAATCTTAACCTCGTATGAAATTCTTTCAAACAACAAAACAACTAACACAGATCTCTATGTTAAACAAGATCGTCGAAAAATTCCTTTTGAAAAAAGTCACAAATAAAAGCAAAAAATAAATTATTGATAAACTTGCATTAAAAAAAAAAAAAAAAAAAGATTTTATTGCATTTGATAAAGTATAAAATATTCTTTTTTGCTTATAATGATATCTCCGTTTAATGATATCATGGGAAATAAAATAACCATACATTATAAAAGAAGCAAGCAAGAAAAGTAAACGGCACTGACTCATTCCTCATCGCTGTAACCAGATTTAAAGATTGGCAGATTTTAAAATGAAAAATAATTTAATTACATCAGTTATCAAGAAATATTTTTGGCATTAAAAACTCTTCACAGGAAAAAATTGTGATTGATAATAATTTGCTAAACCACATTTAAACTCTTCATGTAGATAACTGTTATATTCATCAGATGTATGTTCTTTAGTAATACAACGTCCATTTAAATAAAAATTTCACACCATAAATATTGCTACAAAAAAACTTAATTCAAAAATATGTAATTTTACCTATTGACATTCAGAGATATCAGAGTCAGATCAAGTCACCAAGCTGCTCCAGCGGCTTGATATGTACATTTAATATGTAAATATACGCACAGCTGATGAATCTGCGCGTAGAAGGTTCCGTGTTACAATCCTCCTATCGTTCTATCGGCAACACTCTTTTAGAAGTACATTGTTAAACAATTCTTTACCCACAATGTGTATATAATAATAATAATAATAAAGAAAAATATGGATTTTCGTATGCTGTTATTTCCGACTCTGGAGTAATTGGCCACCTGGTATCACTTAAAAAACAGAATGTGCAATTGGTTCATCAACTGATATTAATTATGAATATCGGTTAACTTTGAATAATTCGCTCTAAAATTTTATCATTATGCTAAAATTATTTTTAAAAAAAATGACAATTGCTTTTAGCTAAATAAGCCAGTTTCAGGTGAAGTAAGCATATATATATATTTTTTCAAGTATCTTTATTTTCTATAGAATAATTCTAAACAAAGGCTACAAAAAATAGATAAAAATTTTCATTCAAAAGATACGAGTTGTATTTTCCCCCTAATCTGAATATTAAAAAAAATCCTTCTTATTCTGCATTTTTATGCTTTTGGGATTTCAATGGATGTTTGAGTACTGCGGTATTTAATTAATCAATCTGTTACATAATTGATTTATTTAATATTAACTCATTTTATTTAATATTTGAAATACTGAACTTGCCATTTCATTTGTTTCCTATTAGTTTTACTTAGTATTTTAAGCATTTTTAAACACTGTAAATTGTAACATGAAATAAGATTTCTTACACTGATTCTTCGGAATTGTTCATTTAATGAGAAGACTTTCACTATAACAGGGAGATCCACTACACACTTCCTCTTTCCCCCAAAACAGTTAAAAAATTAAGAATACTCTTAAAACCACACTTCTTCTAGAATTTGGAATTTCTTGCAACATTCTCTTTTCTTTCATAATTTTTTTTCCATGTGTGCTCTATAACTGTAAGATACTAGTTTTCCAAATAATTAATTAGTTTATAAAATAACTAAAATGTCATGACGTAAATAAAAATAGTACTCTAAAAATGGCTATTTGCTTTTTTTTTTTTTTTTTTTTTTTTTTTTTTTTACCATATTAAGCAAATAGTTATTAATACTGAATTTATATTACTCGAATGTCGATCTTTAATATTATGAAATGAACAATTAAGAAAATCAAGTCAATTGAAAAACGTATGTTGACGTTTTCGCATTTAAAAAAAAAAAAACAAAAAAAAAAACTTTAAAGATTTCATCTCTGTATGGGAAATTTCCTTTATTGTGAAGTGGATACGGTAAATAAAATTGGAAAATTGATATTTTCGTCTTTTTTTTTTTTTGAGGGGGGGAGGTGTATTTCCCCTCTCCACTACCCCTTCCTACGAAAACTTCCAAGTGTAATCTTTAAAAAGATTATTATGTAATATATCCTTCAGAAAAACATCTAATAATATGTCAAAAAAATATTATAAAATATTTAAAAAAAAAAAAAAAAAAAAAAAAAAAGTTCAAACTTTACCGAGTTTCCTTAGCTGGAAATTTTGACATGAGCTTACAATAAATAAATAAATAAATAAATAAAATAAAATAAACAAAATAAAAGTATGATGTGATGATTATTTTTAAAAGGTTGTAGCCAATCATAACAAAATATTAAAGATTTACGACAATTGGCCTATTCTGACAAAGGTTACGGCAGGAAGCATAAGTAAACAGACTGAAAGGCAAAATCTTATCTCAGTAAATCCATAACTGCCAACTTTTACGCTTTTATCCTACTACTAAAATGTTATAGTAAATTTTAGCTTATTAAATCGCGGAAATCATGTGATTCAATAACACAAAAATTTCTGTTAATTTTTAGTGGTAAAAAAAGCATAAAAGATGGCAGCTATGGTAAATCTTATAAATCTTTATAAAAATGAACACCTTAAAGATAAGTCGACTAAGAAAAAAATCAGTATTCTATGAACAGATACAGATAACTTTCGAATATATAATATTAAAATATGGAGCTATAAATATAATTTTTTACTGATTTATCTTTTTACTCCTCCCGCTAGCCTTCCAACGCCTCTTTGTCACAATAATTTGATAATGATAATTCTCCGAAATTCAGTATTTTAAATCTTCTCTATAAAATAATTAAAATATTGATCTTGTGATAATGACAATAATTAATTTGAACAATTAATTATTCACAGAAATGTTTTATTAATTATTGATATATTAATTGATAAATTTATTCGAAAATTACTCATTTGTTAGTTTGAAAGTTACTATGTTATGATTCTGAATACAATCATAAAAACAATTGTCTATTATATTTTGTAGGGTATCTATTACTGTAATTTTGGGTGTTTTGATTTATTTCTGTTATTAAAGTTAAATTTTGATTCACAATGAAATATGTGACTATAAGATTGGTTAAATATTATCGATAGTTTAATATAATATTTTTTTTAAAAATGGAATATAATGAATATAATTATTAATTAAAATATATTTTTAAAAGAAATTCCTTGTTCATTATTGGCAGATTTATCCTATGTAAATAATTATATTGATTAGTGTAATTTATTATTATTATTAAATTTAATTTAATAAATTGATTTTGCTAATATATATATATATATATATATATATATATATATATATATATATAATAATTTTTTTATGTAAGTTTAGGAAATTTTACTATTATATTTTAATAAATATCCATTTTAATTATTAAGAAAATAACTTATAGGTGCTATGAATTTTATAATTTAATTTCATTAACAGTATGTATTTACAATAAAAAATTACAAAGCAATTGATAATAAGATAAATTAATACAGATTTTTATATATGAAGGATAATACTAAATTTTAAAGGATGATAACTATCCGTATTTAAAGTTTTAACATAACATATATATATATATATATACAGGGTGTAACTGAAATGCTTCAACAAACTTTGAGGGATGATAGTACTCATGAAGATGAACAAAAAATGCAATAGAACACGGGGTCGCAAATGACATTTAACCCTTTCAGGGACAGTGGTATGTCTAAAAAACCACTTAATTTTAATTCCAAAACGCCACATTGGCACCAGAATTTTGCTAAAATCTTTTCCATTTAATATTTATGTGAAATATAGTCTTTTTCTTATTTACAAACAATTTTTTTTGTAAATTCCGGTGCCAGTCCATTTTCAGACGCATTTTCTCTATTTTTATCCTTTAAGCCTTTTAGGGGCAAACTACTTTTAGTACTAAAATGTTGAAATAAATGACTGGCACCGGAATTTATAAAAAAATTTGTTTGTAAATAACAAAAAGGCTATATTTCACATACATATTAAATGTAAAAGATTTTAGCAAAATTCTGGTGCCGTTATGGCGTTTTGGAATTAAAATTAAGCGCTTTCATAAACATACCACTGCCCCTGAAGGGGTTAAACATCATTTGCGACCCCATGTTCCATTGCATTTTTCGTTCGTCTTCATGAGTACTATCATCCCTCAAAGTTTGTTGAAGCATTTCAGTTACACCCTGTATATATATATATACAGGGTGTTCCGTTAAAGGGGTCCAATATTAATAGGGGTAATAGAGGAGATCACATGGAGCATAAATCAGTATATAAAGCCTGGTCGGATCTCAATAGTTTTCAAGTTACAGCAAATAGAATGAAAATTCGGAAAATTGTAAAAGAACCCTCATTGCTAAACTATCGATAATGCTACATAAAAACGAGATTAGAAAGAGCAGAAAAAAACCTACAAAATGACATCAATTGTATTAAAATAGCAATATTTATTGACGAGTTACAAGCCCTGAAACAGTGAAAAAAGTACGAAATCCAATATACATCAAAATAGTTAATCGTTAATTCCAAAAAGACAACTCTAGCTACAACAAGGAAAATGTAGTAAAATTTGGTCCATTCCGAAAACTTTCGAAAAAGCTTACAATGAACCATATCTGTTTAATTGTGTGAGAGAAATTAATCAGTTTCTTAGTTACAACTCCGCTTTCTTTGACACTAGCAAAGGTTAAACTCCGCCCATCACGATTGGAAACACCGCCTTTTTAATTACTCTCAACTATACATTTTCGATCATGCTTCTTCTGAGATGCAACATTTTTAATTATTCAAGAGTTGAATGAACCAAAATAACTTTACAATAATAGTCTACATTTTAAAGTGGTCTTTTATTGATATAAAGCTTAAGTTAAATTCCTTAAAATTAAACTGGTGGTGAAAATTCGGAAATAATTAAAAATATTGCGATTTGTAACTATGCAAGAAGTTTCAGTACATGTTTTACATGGACAATTATTGTATGTATATGTGCATCATAATTTATGATAGGAAATAATAATAACAAATAGCATAATAATTTTATTAATTATAAATTTAAAAAAGACACTAAATTTTAAATTAATTCATACAAACTTTGTAATTTACAATTTGAGTACACCACAGTCTGTGACTTACAAAATACTGTGCCAAAAAGTGTTGAAAATAAAAGAAAAATGACAAATAAAGAATTACATTCCACGTACTTTATGACATATGTGAAGCATAGTCTTCTGGCCTGCGCTGCACAGTTCAATGTCGGAAGGCAGACGAACGGACATTATTATAATAGGTGTTCGAAGTTGCGCCCATTAACAGAATCGCACAGCCAACAGCGACGTCGTAAAGATTGGCGAACACGCCGAAAAACTCCGACGGAGTTGGGAATGTCTCCTGCAGCGACAACGATTCGCGCTAGTAAATCCTCCGGTGTATCCACAGGCGTTTCATACACCAGCGATTTAAGGTGTCCCCAAACAAAAAAGTCTAACGGATTGAGGTCTGGAGATCGTACAGGCCAAGCAACAGGTCCACTGCGTCCAATCCATTTCCCAGGATATGTTGAATTGAGGTGATTGCGAACACCTATGAAAAAATGTGCCGGTGCGCCATCGTGCATAAACCACATATTGTGGCGCAATGTTGCTGGCACATTTTGCAGTAACTGCGGTAAGATATCCCGTAGGAAAACCAAGTACGTACTGCCATTGAGTACATCTGGGAGTAAATATGGTCCTATGAGATAATCGCCGAGGACACCTGCCCATATGTTCACACTGAACTTTTGTTGTGCGTTCGACGGGAAAACAGTGTGCGGATTTGTATATGACCATGTGTGCATATTGTGCGTGTTTACCACGCCCTCTCTCGTAAATGTTGCTTCATCAGTAAATAAAATATTTTCCAGAAATTGTGGATTATTTTCTGTTACATTAAGCAACCAGCGTACGAATTCTGTCCGCTGAGCACAATCTGTTACTGATAACAGTTGTACCCGCTGCACATGAAAGGGGTGCATGTTTTCGGCACGCAGAACACGCCACACACTTTGGTGAGAAACACCGACTTCAGACGCAGCAGCTCGTGTACTCGTGGAGGGGTTATCTTTAAAAATATTCAGTACATCTTCTTCCATTGCAGGTGTTCGTACATGTCGAGGTTTCCCTGCATCAATGCTTGCTGTATTAAACGATCCATTCTCCCGTAATCGTCTATCGATTTTTATGAAGATTTTCGAACTTGGGCAACGTCTCCTTGGAAATTGCTCACGGTACATGCGCTGTGCTAGACATGCATTTCCATGAGCTTGCCCGTACATCAGATGCATGTCCGCATATTCTTCGTTAGAGTATTCCGGCATAATTATTATACATCAACTTACTACAATCCCACTTACAACAGCCTCCCTTTAACATAACGCCCACTGATGACTGCTGTTTTATTACACTTTTCTTCCTATACACATAGAAAATTTGCATAAAAAGTACTTCTTCTTCATCATCCTGAAAGTTCATGGAGGAAACGCAGCAGTCACGGAGTTTGCTTTAAGACAAGGCGAGAGCTGCACAATATGTCATTCACTTGACCAGACTGAATAATGAAAGGGTATTGATAGAGGTTGATCAGAAATGTATAATTGAAAGATATTAAAACGGGGTGTTTACAATCGTCATGGGTGGAGTTTCGCTCTTTCCGAGCGTGCAACAGTACAGAGTTGTAACTAGGGAACTGCTTGATTTCTCCCATACAATTAAACTGATATGGTTTATTGTCAGCTTCTTCGAAAGCTTTCGGAATGGACCAAATTTTATAACATTTTCCTTGATGTAGGTAGAGTTGCATTTTTGGAATTAACGATTAACTATTTTGCTAAATATTTGATTTTGTATTTTTTCACTGTTTCAGAGCTTGTAACTCGCCATTAATTCTCAATATTCTAAAACAACTTATGTCATTTCGTAGGATTTTTTCTGCTCTTTCTAAATATGTGCTTCGTTTTTATGTAGCATTATCGATAGTTTAGCAATGAGGGTTTTTTTACAAATTTCCGATTTTTCATTCTATTTGCTGTAACTTGAAAATTATTGAGATCCGGCCAGGCATTATATACTGATTTATGCTCCGTGTGATCTCCTCTATTACCCCTATTAATATTGGACTCCTTTAACGGAACACCCTGTATATATATATATATATATATATATTTGAGTTTTAGGAGATATTATTATTGCATTTTAATAACTAAAAAATAACTTATGCGAATTTTAAACTTTAATTCAATTATTTAAAATTTTATTTTGTTAAAATTAAACATTTTAACTTAATTATAATTAAATTTCGTTTAACTTAATTACAATTAAAATTTAATTTAATTATCTAATTACTAGTAAAAATTACAAAGCAACTGATCACATTTAATAAAGATCAAAACAAAACTCTGAAGGAAAAAAATAAAAACAGGTAAGACACAACCTGCTATCGCAAGATTACAAGTCTCACGCCAACCACTGAACTAAATTATTCAGACACATTTTTAACTGCACTAGGGATATAGAATGGATGGGAAGAGTGCCCTCCGTAGGGGTCTTTCTAAGGGATCCTATCCCGTATTTACGGCAAGGTTCGAAGAAAACCACGGAAAACTCTGAACGTTTAGGTCGACGAGCAAACAGGGACCCAGAACTGCCCGCCTACCGGCTTTGAGAGTAGAACCTCACAGCCACAGAGTAAGGAGATTTAAATAGAGCCCCAACTTCGCCTGAAAAGAGCGGCTTCAGCGGATGACTTAACCCTTCTTTGCATGAGTTTTTCTTTTACAATTGTGTTTTATATTAAATATTAGACACCAGAAATTTTAAGATAGATTTTTAACTTTGTTCAGCAACATAGTTCACTGGAAATTTACTGGATTAATATTTCTATATAATTATAGTGGTGGCGAAGAAGTTGATTTATTTATTAAAAGTTAAATAAACAGTGATGGAAATTTACATCACTATGCAATTAAGGGTTAAAAACTAAATCATCGCGTTGGCGTTTTTTATTTTCGTTTAACTGTAACCATATTCTAGTTGGCGACTTTTGTTGTTGTCATTTGCAGGGTCTGATTAAAGGCGGGGCAAACTTCCTACAGTATAAAAGAATAGAAATTTTTGGCTTATTTAAACGCCTTTTTCATGCTGAATGTCTGCCAAAATGAAGGCAAAATTTTCTATTCTTTTTTAGAGGTGAAAGTTTGCCCCGCTGGTAGTCAGGCCATGTCATTTGCACATGTGCAAATTTACGGCGTTCGCTGTTTGATTTTGAGTCTTGAAAATACTTTTAATTAAAATTATGCTTTGAAGATTAAATAGGTCATTGGAATTCTTCAAAATGTTACGAAGACTTGTATGTGACTTGTATTGTTTGCAAGAATAAGACGTGAAAGATATCTTTTAGTCCCAAGGATCGTTAAGTTGTGATTTATTTTCATGTGTTATTTTTTTCTTATTTTTCAAGTTCCATAATGAATGAAATATTTTGTACGTATTCAGTGTTGGCAGATTTTTAACAAATTTTGACTTTATATTATCGCTAAAATAACTGCTATGCCATAAATCTCATTCATGTTAAAAAAATAAATTCTATATATAAAAAATTATTGATATGTATTTTCTATCGCAATGTAATCATGGTACTAAGTTTTATCCTATACTATGCGTTCCTTGTTGTATACATTTCTTAGTTAAATAGATAAAAATGTGACACTGTATTGTAGTAATAATATTGAATTTTTTTTGCTGCCGCAGAAATTTTTTCATACTAATTTTCCACTGCACGTTGCATCTTGCTCACTGACAAAATAAATCCTTAGTTGGTAAGATTTTATGAAAATTCCCCACTCTTGTCAGGGATTTTTTCTTGGCACCCATTTTGTGAAAAGTAAAAGTTATTTTTCTGAGAAATGTATTATCTTTTTGTGAAAAATACATTTTGTAACAAAAGATGAAATCCAGTTAGTACTCAAATTTGAACAATTATTAATTAATAATAACTTTTGTAAGCCCTTCTACTAAAGTTTTTCAATCTGTCGGTTTTTTTTTTTAATTAATTGCCCATTTTAAAATCTAACAAAATAAAAATAATTAATGAATGTTTATATGAAATGGAATTTTGTGAAGGGGCTAAATTTTGCCTGGATCGATCCCTACTTGTTTATATATATATATATATATATATATATATATATATATATATATATATATATATATATATATATATATATATATATATATATATATATATATATATATATACCGGGTGCGTCATAAATGTATTCAAACTTTAAAAATTCATAATAAAAGAAGTAACACTCGGAAAATTTTTCGGTTTACGTGAAAATGATCAGAAGGATTTTGGATTTTTTTCCATGTATGAGGGCGATCACACGTCATACTGAGGCGTTTTATGCAAATCAGGCTCGCAATAAAACACCTGGCTGGAAATGGATTCGTCATTCGATCTCGGCAGCATGCTATCGTTACCAGATCGAGCGCTGGTTAAACTTTTCTACAAGAATGGTGAATCCACAACTATTGCATTGAGAATGTTTCGCACAGAGAAAGGACTTAAGGCGCAAAAAGTCCTATTTCATTGAATGGGATACTAAATTTAGTACGACGTTGTGATGAAACGGGGAGTTTGGAGGGTCGTCCACGTAGTGGAAGACAATTCTCGAGCGCGGATCGCGTCCATGTTGTAAAAAGTGCCATGGAAGAATAGGCAGCCGAGACATCAACGGGGAGTAGCAATGCTCGTGAAGCTGAAAAAATAACGGGGATTCCGGAATCGTCGATTCGACGTATTCTGCACGGAATCTTGGATCTGTATCCGTACAAGATACAGGCACTTCACCAGTTATTACATTGAGATACAGATAAAAGAAAAAAAATGCTACATGGGCGCTGGCACAAATGGAGCGGGATCCACAATGGTTGCTGAACGTCCTGTGAACGGATGAAGCACACTTTTCACTGCATAGTGACGTCAATACGCAAAACAAATAACTGGGTGACGTCGAGGTTGTAAGTTTGAGTGGCCCGCACGATCTCCAGACTTGCTGATTTTTGGCTGTGGGGATACTTAAAGTCTTGTGTATACCGGGACTCCCCAGCCACTTTGGTGGAACTGAAAGATGTCATTCGATGGATCGCCGGTGGCATCGATGCCGACATGTTACACTCAGCTGTAACAGGCGTATTGACGCGCCTCACTTGCCTAATACCTGGTGGAAGATCTTTTACCTTAAAATAAATGCACAGTGTCATGTTATTGTGATTTGTTTCATTGTCTGTTTGTGTTTACCTGATTTGCACAAAACGCCTCAGTATGACGTGTGAGCGCCCTCTATCGGTTACTTTTGGAATAATTTTTTATTATACATGGAAAAAAAATCCAAAATCCCTCTGATCCTACTCGCGCAAACCAAAAATTTTTCAGAGCATTACTTCTTTTATTATGAATTTTTAAAGTTTGCACGAATTTATGACGCATATATATATATATATATATATTAGTTTTAAATAGGAGGAATAATATGTATATATATATATATATATATATATATATAGATATAGATAGATAGATATTAATCTAACTTTTTATAATTGCACATAATATAGAGGAAATTTATAGGCAACTTGTAATAATTATTACAATAATTATTGAAATTACATGAAATTTTTATTCAAATTAAAAAAAACCGCTGCTGTAATCTATACTTATAAAAGAGTAGCTTGATTTTCTCATAATAAACTCCGAGCCTCAACCGTTTGTCCTAGAACAATGAAATTTGGAAGACATGTTCTTTACACAATGTAGGCGCATACTAAAAAAGGATTTTTGAAAATTCACAGCATAAGGGGTCAAATGGGGTGTCGAAAGTTTTAGATAATTTCGTCTTTCCGACATATCTCAGCAGCAGTTTTAAATAGGAGCTTGAAATTTGGGATAACAATTCTACTAAAGAATAGTTAAACATGTATTTCAGGCGATTTTAGAAATTCAACCACTAAGTGGGTTAAATGGGGGGTAAAAAAATTTCGGTGATTTCACATTTTCACCGTATCTCATCAGCGGTTTTAAGTAAGAGCGTGAAGTTCAACATAACAAATCTACTAGAAAAATAATTAAACATGTATTTCAGCGTTTTTAGAAATTCAACCACTACGGGGTTTAAATGGGGGGGGGAGAGTATAAAGTTTTAGGTGATTTTGCCTATTTGCCATATCTCAACAACAGTTTTAGTTAAAAGCGCGAAATTCAAGATAAAAAATGTACTAAAAGTTAGTTAAACACATATTTCAGCGATTTTAAAAATTCAACCACTAAGGGGGTTATATGGGGTTCGAAAGTTTTTAGTCATTTCACGTTTTCGCCATATCTCAGCAGCAGTTTTAGATAGGAACGTGAAATTCAGGATAACAAATCTACTAAAAAAAATAATTAAACACATATTTCAGCGATTTTAGAAATTCATCCATTAAGGGGGTTAAATGGAGGGTCGAAAGTTTTAGGTCATTTTGCCCGTTCGCTATATCTCAGCCGCATTTTTAGTTAGGAGCTCGGAATTCGGGATAAAAAATCTACAAAAAATAGAGATAAACATATATTTCAGCAATTTTGGAAATTCAGCAACTAAGGGGGGGGGGGAGGTTATATAAAAGGTCAAACATTTTAGGTTACTTTGCCATATCTCAGTAGAAATTATAGGTAGAATCATGAAACCCAGGATAACAAATCTACAAAAAATATAGTTAAACACGTATTTCAGCGATTTTAGAAATTCAGACACTAAGGGGTTAATGGGGGTCGAATGTTTTACGCCATTTTGCCATATCTCAGTAGAAGTTATAGTTTGGAGCGTGAATTTCGGGATAACAAATCTACTAAAGAATAGTTAAACATGGCGATTTTGGAAATTTAACTACTAAGGGGGTTAAATGGGGGGGGGGGGGTCGATAATTTTCGACGATTTCACCGTTTCACCATATCTCATCAGTAGTTTTGGATAAGAGCGAGAAATTCAGGATAACAAATCTGCTATAAAAATAATTAAACATATATTTCAGCGATTTTAGAAATTTACCCATTAAGGGGGCTAAATGGTTGTCGAAAATTTTAGGTCATTTCGAATGTTTACCATACAGTGGCAGTCAAAAGTTTCCGGCCAGCATAAAATTTTTGGTTAATTTGTAAGTATACCCATATGAAGAGGAATCTCAAAGTGATACTTATACATTTTATTGACATAATAGTTAGAAGCATATTTATAATATAACAAATAAATATCAATAAATTTAATTGATAAAATTAATTGCAAATGAAAACGCACGTTCTCAAAAGTTTACGGCCATCTTTGCAAGTTTGGAAAAAAATGGTGTTATAATAGAAAATAACAGTGATCAACAACATTTACAATTAGTATTTTGTCGTCATACCTTTAACAATAAGTACAACGGCGTAACGACAGGGCATTGATTTAACGAAGGGTTGAAGATCATCTATAGTACGTTTTTTGCACTCTTTTTGCAATTTTGGGGGAAATTCTGCTGAATTGGAATATTTATGATTCCGCACACGTTTGTCAAAGATTTTCTATTGCATTCAGATCGGGTGATTGCGCTGGCCATTCCAAAGCGGAATTTTTTGTGTGCAAAAGCCACTGTTTGAAGAGCTTGCATGCATGCTTTGTGTCGTTGTCATGCAGAAAGAAATAGTTGCGACCACAATTATTCCTCCAATAAGGCAGCAAATGATCTTGCAAGATATCCTTATACATTGCATCATTCACCTATCCGCGGATTTCAACTAACAGGCCGACATCATTTCCAGAAAATGCTTCCCACAGCATAACGCTTCATTGTAGAATAACATATCTCGAATCATATATTTTGTTTTTAGGTCGTTGGACGTAGTGTCTGCCATCACTCCCAAAAAGGTTAAACTTCGATTGGTCAGAAAATAGTACTTTTTCCCAGTT
The DNA here is from genome assembly GCA_963931845.1 of Maratus michaelseni. Taxonomy (NCBI): domain Eukaryota; kingdom Metazoa; phylum Arthropoda; class Arachnida; order Araneae; family Salticidae; genus Maratus; species Maratus michaelseni. The sequence continues at coordinate 22,403,097 of OZ007594.1, forward strand.
TTCATTTGATCAGTCTTTGTGTTCCTTGGCAAACGGTAGTCGGGCCGGCTGATTTTTTTACTTATAAAGGGTGTTGTAACACCAACTCCCCCATAAAGTCCTAGGTCGTGTAAGTGTCTTGACGCGGTAGACCGACTTATTTCAGCAATATTTTCACTCCGTAAATCGTCGCATATTGCAGCGGCATTTTTATGCGGGTCATCAACTGCTTTTCTGCTGATAATTATGTCCACAGAAATAATCGTTTTCCAGAGTCTCCCGGACCGTGGCAAGTCCTGAAGGCCATGACCATCTTTATATATTTTTAAAATATCGTTCAGAATATATTTTCCGATCGATAACTTTGCTGCAATCTCACGAGATGATTGGCCATTTAGCGACAAACAAATCACTAGTTTACGTAAAATAATTGTTGAACTTTTCATTTTTTAATTTGAACTACGTTATTCACGTTGATTAATTAGCCCACATGGCAAAAAAAAAAAAAAAAAAAAAAAAAAAAAAAAAAAAAAAAAACTTTACCGATAGCAAAAACTAACGAATGAGGAATGTCCGGAAACTTTTGCACACGCGAATTTCGAATTTTTCCCCTTTGCATCAAGTGTATTCAGTATCCAATCAATATGATCACGTGGTCAGAATTCATTTGCATATTCCAAACTTTTGAAGTGATTGTGCTTCTTCTACGATGAAACGTTCTAGCAAAAAAATCAAAGAAACTAATTGGCCGGAAACTTTTGACTGCCACTCTATCTCAGCAGCATTTTTATTTATGAGCTTGAAATACAGATTCAGTATAACAAATCTAATAAAAATTAGTTAAACATACATTTCCGCGATTTTAGAAATTCAGCCCCTAAAGAGGGTTAAATGGGGGTCGAATTTCTTATGTTATTTTGCAATATCTCAGTAATAGATAGGAGCATTAAATTTAGGATAACAAATGTAGTAGAAAATAGTTAACTATGTATTTCAGCAATTTTAGATAGTAATCCATCAAGGGGTTCACACTGAGTGTCGAAAGTTTTAGATAACTGTGCCATATCTCAGCAGCAGTTTTAAGTAAGAATGTGAAACTCCGCTTTACAAATCTACAAAAAAGTAGTTAATGGTATATTTCAGCGATTTTAGAGCTAGCGAGTTCGTGGGAAACATCGGCTGTGAACCCGATTGTGGAAAATTAGACAGAAAAGAGAACTATTGCTGATTTTTAATTATATACTAGCCAGTCACTTCCGACTTGGGCCCTACCCCTAGATAATCACGGGTAGGGCCCAGTAGTATTTTGTCAGGGGGCTTATAAAAAATATTTATGTCGCGAAATCTTTATTTAACCCTTTCAGGGGCAAGCAATTGCGCTCCTGTAACGTCGAATTCACACCGGTATTTATGAAAGAATTTTGTTCAAAATAAGAAAAAGCAATTTTTCGACTTTTTCCCGTCAAAGTTAAAAAAGTAAAATTTAAATAAAAGTTTCTGGTTCGAATCGTATTAAAATTAGGTGTTATATAATATATACCACCACACCTCAAAGGGTTAAGTGCTTTTTTATATTCTTATTGGTTATTTCCGTATACTTTTAATTTAAAGTAATTTATTTATATTTTTCTGGTTGCATGTAAAATGCACTTTCTGGGCCCCAAGCAAAGTCAGAGTGGTACGCTGCACTATGTATCTGGGCCCCACTCGGAAACGACCGGCTAGACGGGCGAAGACTGGCTAGTTTGATAGAAAACTATAATGCAGTTAAAAACTCAAAATATTGTCTGAAGATATGAATACAGGCAAAAAAGTGAAAATACAGCTAAAAAACGACAGCATTTTCTGAAAAATTTAGTTTTTGGAGTTAATGCCCTTTTGAAGCAAAGATGCAATATGTTTTTGTGGTTGCATATTTTTAAGTCAGTTTCTGAAAAACATATATACTGCTCCACTGTGTTTGGTAAGTCATTAAAGATAATTGATCCTTAGTTCATATAAATATACAAAAAAAATTGATAAAAATTGAAGGTATGCTATATATCTCTTTCATTCTTCATTAATCTCTACCAAATAATAAGTTGTCCTTTTTATAGGAATATATCCAATTGCAAAAATGTTTCGAAAGTCATAGAATTATTAAGAATTTTTTATGGTTTTCTAGCACTAAAATATGTTTTTAGTTGCGGAAAAAGTTTGAATTTCAAATTATTCCCTTTTTTTCTAATAAAAGAATAATGAATTTTATTGTCTGTGAGAGAACCACAAAATATCTTTTTTAAAATAAAAATTCATAGAACCAAGGAACCAAATATATACTTTTACAAAAATAAATATGTTGACTTTTGAATGGCTTCTAAGATGATTCACAAAAATATTTGAAAAAAAAATGCAATTGAAAGTATCCCTCTAACATTGGCTGTTTAGGGATTACCTATTAAACAGCAATAAGAGACACCTTGTATATTATTACAGAAACTCCAGATTCCTTTTATCTAGAAAAATTAGATGTTCTTCATTTATATTATAGCATTAATGGATTATTCAAAAGAAATTAAGATATACGTCAATTAAAATAGATCTAATTATTATAATATATATATATATATATATATATATATATATATATATATCGTCGCAGTAGTTCTTCATCTGAACTTCGGACTGTAAACCAAAGCACATATTTTATTGAGGCTTGTGAAGTGGAACGCAAGTTCGATGCTTCGCGCACAATAGAAAATTGATGATGTGCAATAAGAAAAGTAGTAAGAAAGTAGATGTGCCATAGCTTTCGTCTCGATTAGACGGGTCGAGCGATTGTCCCTTTGTAATTCCATGCCGGTTGGAGAACCGCACATTTAACTAATATTTAAGCCCGACAGACGGTCGGATCAATTCCAAATGTATATCAGTTTAAATTAATATTGTAAATATTTTATATTATAATCAAGATATTAAAAGTATAACGTTAATAACTTTGAAAAACGTCTGGACTATTACTCATTGCTCCCAGACACCAGCCAAAATCCTACACATATATATATATCAATGCTCAATAGAACCTTTACTAAATCTGAAGTAACTTTTAAAATAATTTCTAAGGCCTTGGAATATATTTGAAAATAATACAATTTAATTTAATCTTTGATTTATATATTTCTTTCATATTTTATAAATAAGATTATTTTATTTGGCTTATTTTTAGATCACAATTTATTTTAATGTTCAGAACAAATAATTCACACAAACAGCGCAGAATTATATGTAAATAGCCTTTTATTTGATAAATATAAAAATATTAACCCATTAATGACACGATTGTTTTTCTCTTTAAAAATAAAAACATTCCATTCATACCGCTTTTTTAGAATAGAATTTTTAACTTATTTTTGCAAGAAGTTTCTGGCTATTAAAGAACGCGAAATCTCGTTTTCAAAATTGCTGTTGTGGAAACAGCAAAAGTGTTATGAGCTACGGTGTTGCATTAATGCCACGCTAGGCTTTAGTGGGTTAAAGCAAACAATATAATATATGTTTAAAAAATAAATTTGTTTAAAAAAATCAAATTATCATTTCAAACTTCGAAAAAGAATACTTTGTTTTACCACAACAATCATTTTAAAATAAAGGTGAATTCCGATTGTTTCAGAACAAGTTAAAAATAAATATGTTTTGATAAATTTCAAAACAAGAAGCAACAAGCAATCGCCGTTTTTTAGGGTTTCGTTCATCTCACAAAACCCTATTACTCTCGCTCCGTTGTCTGTCCGTTACAGAGCCATTCTCAGAAACTATGTAACTTACAGAGTTGAAACTTTGTGTATATATAGCTTAATATAAGCTATGAAGCTCAAAATATTAAAATTTGAAAAAATCCTATTATTTTAATAAATAGAGATAAAAAAACTAAAATTCTAACAGCCTTTTCCTATTAAATTTAAACATGTTTCGCTCTAGCAGTTGCCAAAAATTAAAAATCAACAATGAAATTGTTTCTACAATAACTAATTTTCTATTGAACGATTTCCACGTAAAAAATGAAAATGAAGTAAAAAGTTTCACCAATTGAAAAAAAGATAAATATGAAATAAAATTGATTGACGTCATAGTAGTAATAAAACGGAAAATTTCTAAGATTTCTCAATAATACAAGGAATATGAGTATGTGTATGTACACAAAGCAGATTAATATCACGTCATTAAAGAATTAAAAAGAAAATCTGACGTCATATTGGAAGTTTAATGAATTTTTCAAATGTTTGAGAATAATACAAAGCGAGTATCAATATGAGTAATATAGATTAGTAAATATATGAGTTTGAGAAACATATTGAATTGTGATAAAAATCCGACTATGGAAATATTCGCATATTTTAACATTTTGAAAGTGTACAACATGTTTAATTTTGAAATTATTTTTTTAAATATCGCATTTAGTCCGCATGACAGATATTATTATGAGAGAATATAATAGCGGGCTTCTTCCGCTATAAAGCTGGTCTAGATATTCGAAAAAACGAAAAAATAGACCGGTAAATTTTTACTTTATAAAAAACATGACTTTTTTTTTTTTTTTTTTTTTTTGCTAAATGAAATTTATTTGGATTTATTAAGGAAAGGATAAAGTATTTTGAAAGGAATATTAAACGAAACCCTTTGAGCGATCTTCGATCACACTTACCCACTTGTTTTCTTCTTCCCTCATTTGTCGCCAAGAAAGCGATATATCGCCGTATTAGCAACCTCGCTTCTGTTATGGCCGTAGTTTTCGCGCCATCCGCAGATATTGCTACTGTCTATGCGTAATCCCATGTTAAAGAAGATACCATTGAAGTGCATGAAAGATTATTCTCTGTTAGATATCCTTACTTTGTGCATATTATGACACGGATCACCAGCAATGGGATCCGTTATCTTGAGTATAAAGATTATTTTATAGGCAATATTAAAGTGAAGCAAGCACTTTTATAAATAAAAATTAATTAAATTATTTTTCCGGGATGAGTTAATTTCTTTCAAAGCTGATAGCTTCTGGAGAGATTAAAATGTTAAAGTTATTTCGGAATTTTAAACGAAATGTAAATATTCGATTCCAATTAAGCACGTGAATATTATTAAGGAAACTCAAAGTGTAGCATCATTAGCAAAAGTTAAAAACAAATACCTTTTTAATTTTACAAATTATCAAATATTCTTCGCATCATTATTTTAAATCATTCACAGCTAAAAAAATAAAAATAAACTTATTGCAGAAATATAAAAATGTACAGTTTAATTGTCTGTTATAAAATATATCAGCAAATCTGAATTGTAAAATGCACAGTTAATATTTATAGTGTTGTATGTTATTTACAAATCACATAAAGAAAAAGGAAAACAACCACATTGCAAAATATTAAAACAAAGAATACAAAGAGAAGTGCAGTTATTCCATGAAATGAAGCAACACATATGTTATTGCTTAGCATATAAGGAATTTTAAAATAACAATTGTACTTTATCATGTACTGTATTCATTGTTGCCAATTTAGCGCGTTTCTTTATTGAAAATAACTACTACTATTTCCGAATCGTGATCTTTGATTTATTGAAAGGATTCTAACCCGTATTTACGACAAGGTTCGAAGAAAACCACAGAAAACGCCGAACGTTTAGGTCGACGAGCGCGATAGGGGTTTGAACCTAGCACCTCCCCGTCTACCAGCTTTGAGAGCAGAACCTCACAGCCACTAGTAGAGCATTGGCAAAACTGATAGTATTTATTTGCTTAATTTGTTGATGAACAAGAGAATCTCTCTCTCTCTCTTAAACTGGAGAAAGAGTGTTTACCGGAGTTTCTATTAGTTGAGTATACTTCTGAAGTATATTCGTTTAGAATGGTTTCCCTTTGTGAAACCATTTCGAATATCCAGGATTTCATGGGATATTCGAAAGACGTTCATGGGCACTACATGAGAAAAGCTTTGTTTACTGGATAAAGTTTTTATTTAAGAGAAGGGTAAGTTTGTGGATAATATTAAGCACATTTTATACTACTTTTGGGAATTTGAATTCTCCTACTCCTTGGTATTTTTCAAAATTTACTATGGATTCACAGTTTAACTCTTCTAATTCTTTGTAAACCCGAGAATTTATATTGTTTCATGTAAATTCAGTTGTGATACAATTTTTGTTTTTAGTGTTTACGTTTTACCTCCCTTATTTTACCCTTAATACAGAAAATAATCTGCTATGCTAATTGTCCTCGATCACAAATAAGTAATTGTAATTTTTATGAGAAATAGAATAGGATATTAAACTTCTTTCTTTCGTCTATGTCCTGCACCATGGAGCTCGCGCTAATCCGTACAACGGTTTTCCACATTTTCTAGATACATTTTGCTTTGCTATCTGCCGTCATTATGCCGCAGATCATCGTGAACAGTCAACCCTGCAAAACACTATAGTCTAATCTAAATACAGGTTTCTTTGCAAACCAATTAAAACTGACACTGTTTATTTTCCGGTGTAACAAATTATTTATTTAATCATATACTATCTAGATTATGGGGAACCTGATTTTCCCAAGAGCACAGCTGCCAATCTTCGGTTTTATTTTTATTTTTCTTTAACTACGAAAAACTGAGATTTGATTAAATAAAAGAAATTATTTCATAATCACATAGAAACGAGAGACTTTTCATTAAGTAATTTGCAGGTTCAAATTATATTTATTTGACTTGAAAAGCCGGAAAGCTGGCTACTATGCAATAGATAGTATTTGAGCAACTAGAAAACAAGTAGTATCGCTTGAAAATCTCTTTGAAATTTAACAAAAAAATATATCTCAAAAGCAATAAAAAATAACTTTTAACGAATTTATGTCTTTAATTTATTATTCTATACGAAATAATTTACTTAAAAACTAGGTGAAAACTGGTCTACTACAGCTGAAGAAATCCATTTAACAGTAATTTATATAAACAATTTTTGATTCATTACATTTATCAAATCACCTGATTTTTTTTGTACTATATTTCCCAAGAGAAATGATCGCTTTACTTGAAGATTGAAATTTGCAAATGAATAAGATGAAGATTTAATTGGAATTAGTCTTATTGAAAAATCAGAAGGTTTGTCAAATATACTTTTAAGGAAAATCATGTAAAGTATATTATAAAAAAAACTTCATAATACATTCCCATAATTCATCCGTCTACTTGATTTATAGGTATAAAAGAATAAATTTAAAATGGAGATTTTTAATAGTTATATAAAAATAAGTTCGGTTTAATAGATTTAAAAAAAAGTTTGAGTTGTAAAAATATAAATTAAAAAAAACTTTCACTAAATTTTGGGGCAAATTTTCCACAATTACGGCCAAAGTGTATGTTTTGTGAACCGAAAAAGAAAATTAATTAAAAATGTAAGAAACAAAAGGTCTATAAAATAAGCATAATTTTATTCTTCTTTTATATGCTATTTATTTCTCTAACATATTCTTTTTGCTTTATATTAAATACTGAGTATTCTGCACACAATTTCGTAATTAATTATACGAATGTATATTTATGCCAAAACACAACAGCTAAAATCTACGAATTTCGCATGCATTTTTTTCTATGTCAAAAATACTATATTTTTAATTTAGTTCGCCATTCTTAATGATCTCTAGGCAAGTTTGGAACCGACATTTATGTTTAATTTCAAATAGTGACTAGTAAATAAATACATAAAATTAAATATTGAAACGAAATGTAAGAAACACATTCAGTGAAACCTTTTACAAAAAAAAAAAAAAAAAAAAAAAAAAAAAAAAAAAATAATAATAATAATAATAATAATAATAATAATAATAATAATAAATAAGTAAATAAAGGATGACTAAAGTGTAGCCTATAATGGTTTCCAATGCAGCGATTTTATCAAATCGGCGATTTTTTTTATTATCGAAGGCTATTTTCGAGAAGCCGAAAGTCCTCAAAAGAATAATCAACTAAAATAACGCCATCCCTCTTACCTAACGATTTCTATTTTTTGACATAACCCTGATTTTTAGGGTTTCGTTCATTTCACGAAACCCTATTCGTCTCGCTTCTCTGTCTGTCCGTCACAGAGTCGGTTCTCAGAAATTGTATAAGATAGAGACTTGAATTTGTGTGCACTTTCAGCTGAATGCCTACTGTCACGCTGAAAATCATAAAATTTTGAAAATGTCTTCAGTAATGCAAGATATTAATTAAAACCTTAAAAACCCACTCATTAATGGTTAAAAATATTCAACTAAAGCTTAGAATTTAATCAACTGCAAAGGAAGTTCATTCTGAAACTCGAGAAGAGTGGGAAGGGATACCATAGTCACAGCATTGCAATGGCGATAATAGATTGGACGTTTTCAAAGACACCCCATAAACTATCCATCTCATAAACTATTCCACCGAGGAACGTGAAATTTCGGACACACACGCAAAAAAAACAATTAGCTTTCAGAATTTCTAAAAAAAAAAAATTATTACTCCCACTAGAAGTGTAATTATCAATTAAAAACCGATTTGAATAAATTCGTTTAACTTTCTTTCATTGGAAAACCACAGACGAGCAATATGACGCCTGTTCACACAGATCAAAGATGGCGAACTAGGGATTTTTCAGGCGCTATAGAATATTTTTTTAAAATTATTATTGCATTTATCGATATGAAATTAACACATATATGCGTATTTTTTTAAGGTGAACCCAGAAATCTAATTTTTATAAAGATAGCAAAATTAGAACAGATATTACGAATTAATTTTGCGTTAATGGAAATAATTTTTCTCCATATCAAAAGAACATTTTCTGCAATCGGTGACTGAAATCGGAGACTTATGCAAGTTATCAGCAAGAATATTTTCGCTTTTCGTCTCAACTGTTAAAAAGAGGGAAAAAAAAAGCGCAGATTTTGAGGGCATTTACCGATTTGAAAAGTTTGCATCTATGCATATTTTTTTACGGTGAATCCAGAAATCTAATTTTTTAAAAAGATTACATTATTGGAACCAAATTTATATTTTATTACAAAATGCTGATTTTTGTATAGAAAAGAGAAATTATACGCTCATAGACAATGATGTAATTAATAATGTGAATAGGGATTGTTAATAAAGAAGGGGAAAAGGGGGGGGGGCGGGGAACTACTTTTTTTTTAAATATCGCATTTAGTCCGCATGGCATACATTGTTATGACAGAGTTGCCCGCTATCGAGCTGGTTCACATATACTAAAAAACGAAATATACCGGTAAATTTTTACTTTATAAGAAACATGAATTCTTTTTTTTTTTTGGAAAATGAAATTTTTTTGGATTTATTAAAGAAAGGAAAAAGTGTTTTGAAAGGAATATTAAACGAAACCCTTTGTGCGATCTTCGATCACATTTACCCACTTGTTTTGTCATTGTCTCGCCTTTGCGACCCTGCACTTAGTAACACGATATGATTGATTTAATATAAATTTTAATGGCGTTTATCGCTAAAACCACTGATAATAGAAACATACTCTCAATTAGAAAAAAATAGTATACAAATCAAGTATAACTTTTAGAGAAAGCGTTTTCCCTACAGAGGGTTGTACATATATATTGCCATATAACATTTAAATCATAGGCGTGCGGGCAAGGGAAGCTGGAAAAATGCCTCTGCTCCTCCCTGAATTATGATTGTTTATCGAAATAATCTTAATCATTGACTATTTTGGTAAGCGATAAAAAGTAAAATTTACTTTTTTCAGGTAAAATTATATAATTATATTGGAAGATAAATTGATTGAATGAGAGTGAAAAAGTTCTATTTATTTATTTATTTACTTATTTATTTATTTTTTACTTATTTATTATTATTATTATTATTATTATTATTATTATTATTATTATTTCTTTACAATAAATGCCAGCAGCTTATAACAAACCATTCCAACCCTTCATTGCGCTATACCTGTACATGTGATTCACGTATTTCGTCGATATCCATAGCGATTTCTTTTGTTTTGATCGCACTAAATTTTAACAAATTCATTAGTGTGCATTTTTATATTGTATAACGAAATGTTTACACTATCAAATAATAGAAATAACCGTTGATAATATCGAAATCGACTTCCAAATTTCCAAAGAAAACATTTACTGGCAAGTGTAAAGCGTTATTAGGCATATGACTGCAAAAACTTACATACGGAACTCTAAAGCTCATGCATCTGTCCCATTTTGGCTAAAAGATAGGTTGCAGATACCGTTGTCGCCTCACAGGACCAGTCAAAAAAGTGCATTTAAAATTAAGATATAGATAAAATGCTTAAGTGATACAAAGAGGAAACACAAAAGGCTTATAAAAACCTTTTAATGATCGACATATGTTTCAGCGTTTGTATACGGCGCCATTTTTAAGATATATAACGATAAACAAAAATATTCTAGCAAATTTTTGAAAATAAACTTGAAAAACCTAAATCGCGAGATCATATATGTAAAAAAAAGCAGGTGCTTGAAATAGTCAACTGCAAACGTGAAAAATAACATTTTTTATTGCTTTTTTAAAACGGAAAAGTATCTCGTGCCATCTGTTTTTTTTAAATATATGATCTCGTGATTTATGTTTTTCAAGTTTATTTTCAAAAATTTGCGAGAATATTTTTGTTTATCGTTATATATCTTGAAAATGTATATGAGTGCTGAAACATATATCGATCATTAAAAGGTTTTTATAAGCTTTTTGTGTTTCCTCTTTGTATCACTTAAGCATATTATCTATATTTTAATTTTAATTAGTGATATTATTACGTGATTATGGTGCATTTACAGTTATTAACAACTTCTATGGAACCTGCCGCAGAGGGATTCGATATGTTTTAATTCGTGAATTCTAAAATTAGATCATCCAATTCAACAGCACAGTACTTTTTACTCAAAATGCGCGTTATCTATATTTTCCGCGTGCATTTGATTTTTTTTTAAAGTAACCGAAAGTGAAATTTCTAATTTTCTAACTTCTGTTTAATTTCTGGCATTTTTTATTAAAAATTTCGTAATCTAATTTACGCGTTCATGTATGCTAATAAGGATAAAAAGACTTGAAATATTTCGATTTTATTAAGAACGTTCTAAATTTAAGCATTTTTAAAAATATACAAATAATAGATTGTATTTCTTAGTGTTGAATTTTTAATTTGAATCATTTTAACCAATTAAAAAACCTTTAAGTATTGCGCGTTACAAGAATACATCAATTTATGTATTATATCTAAGATATTAACAAAAGTGTATTTAAAAAAAAATACAAAGAATATTTACCGTGTTAAAAAATTTTAATACAAATAATTTGGATAATTGTTTACTGTTCTAATAATATGGATATCTGCTATTCATTGTGTTCGTTTTAAAATACTTCCTACTTTTCATTTGAACTACATACAATTTTCTATAATATAAAATGTTTACTTAAAGAATATATAAATTGATATCATACCATATCTTTAATAACTAATTTTATTTTAATTTTTCCTTATTTGCACATTTTTAAATATTTACTTTGTTTTGTTTACAAAAAAGAGAAAATAATAGGTGTTGCTCAGATAGGTAAAACCATGTAAAAGGTGGAGTTACGTCCATGTTGCCCACCAGAAAGGATCTGCTCACTAGGACGAAGTTTAGTTTACATAGGCATTAATTTTAAAAATTGTGAATCAGACGCTCTATTCCCAATTGAAGATTTTATTTTATCTTACTATGGAACAAATGCACAATTTTGTGATTTATGCTTGTCACGATTCCAAAAATGGTAATAAAATAAACCATTGACAGAGATGGTCAAAATCATAGCTGCCATTTTTTACGCTTTTTCTCAACCACTAAAATTCTACAGTAAATTTTTACTTAATAAATCACCGAAATCATGTGATTCAATAATACAAAAATTTCTATTAATTTTTACTGGTAGCAAAAAAAAGCGTAAAAGTTGGCAGCTATGTCAAAATAGATTTGCCAGTTCCTGATTGGTTGCTATAATAAAAATGTGTATCGCCGTAATTTAGTGACTTTTTTCCCTCTTGTAAATTTTTAAATTATACTCAACAGCGCATCTTTTCCAGCTCTATCAAGATATGTGTTTCTACAGTCTAATGAAACAAACATCTCTTTCAAATATTTACTGTTATTTGATTTTTCTGTTTTATTTTCTTTCTTTTTTAAAAAAATGGGCTATTAAATATGAGGGCGAGTGTGATACAAGAGAGCGCGGCATAAAGGAAAGTATACGGTAGGTAGTAACTCCTTTTTCCTTTAAGTCCGTCAAAAATGGCAATAAGTCCGAAGTATTACAGAAGACCCATGGTGTTATCTTGGTATTTGGAATTTATTTAAAATTTTTCAAGCCCAAAAGAGGCCCAATAGTTAATTTGCGATATGCTTTTAATTTTCAATAAAACAATGTTAAACTTTCATTAGAAAACAAGAAAAATATATTAACTAAAGGAATAAAGAACGTTTAAGACGACAGACTTCACCTCCTCAAAGACGATTACCAACCAAAGATTTCAACTGCGATCTGAAAAAAAACAATTAATTGTTTGGAGAAATTATACGCTCAGTAATTTCAAAATTCTAGTATCAATTGTTTTGTGGTTAATAGTAAGCCCATGGTAATGGTTTATGCTTTTACTTAAGTTTAAGAGTGAAGAAGTGTAATTATAATAGCACTGTTCGCAAAATATTTTTAAAACTAAACCTGAAAATATAAGACAGAGCATACAGTATATATTAAAACAGTGCCTACGTTGAAGTAGTATGGGTTGAATGACAAACAACTATCTCTCCGTGCTATACTACTGACAATAGTTTGTAGTTTAACAAAAATAATATCAGAACAGAAATGTAACTAGGAGTACATTTTAAAAGTATTTAGTATCTCGTCTAAGGTCAGGCTCGGCGAATCTTTTTACGTTACGTGCACGTGCCAAACGTTTACAATCGCTTCCATACATCCAATAACTGAGGTCAAAAATCTAAATGCAACTTTTCTGTATATTGGCAACAGACATTAATTTAATGAAATTTTTATTCGGAATTATAATTAGTTTAAGTGGCGCTTACTGCAATAATAAGAAAAAAGCGATTTTTTATTTTATAGTAATGTTTACCTGAGCATTAATACGAATCTAGCTCATAACAATCTAAGTTGCATTTAAATAAATATTAACACTTAATAAGACTTTTGTTTGTGTGCGTTCGAAAAGGAATACTTGGTTCATAATTTGTCTTTTTTAAAACTATACGTATCAAAATTTGTCCCATATGTTATTTTATTGCAGTAACTGTCCTAGGAAAATTATTTGAAGGTATGAAGCTTTTTAAATTGATATAGCGAGACATAATAGTACATGTCGAAAACGCTTTACAGCAGTGATTCCTAAACATTTTATTTTTTAGACAGCTTACTTAAGTCTTTTTTTTTTTGCTTGAGTACTGCTTTTTCTTTCATAAACTTACCGGCATTCAGACCTACACACACACACAAATATGAGTTTGTTAGTTAATAAAGTATAGAAGCAACCTAACTTAAAACAAATAAAGACAGCGGTAACATAATTTTAAAATTTGGAGCAAAAATTATTCATCTTCATATGCAACTATTCGAAAGCAGCCCCTAATCATTTTAATGACATTCTTTAGCTTGTCTCATGCCGATGTGGTTTGGTATTTAAATTTTACCCTTTTATTTCTTGTGTTCAAATCGATACGCTGAAAATTAATCTTTTCTGGAGATAAGATATACTGTTTCAAGATGTATCAATCGGTTTTGAGAGTTAAAGAATTTTTAAAACAAGTGGGTAAGTGTGATCGAAGATCGCTCAAAGGGTTTCGTTTAGTATTCCTTTCAAAACACTCTATCCTTTCTTTAATAAATTAAAATAAATTTCATTTAGCAACAACAACAAAAAAAGTCGTTTTTTATAAAGTAAAAATTTACCGGTCTATTTTTTTTCGTTTTTTTTGAATATCTAAACCAGCCCGATAGCGGGCGAAGCCTGCTATTATATTCTGTCAAAATAATATCCGTCATTAGGACTGAATGTGATATTTAAAAAAATTATTTCAAAACTAAACAAATTGTACACCTTCAGAATGCTAAAATATGCGAATATTTCCATAATCGGATTTTTATCACAATTCAATATGTTTCTCAAACTCATATATTTACTATTCTCTATTACTCATATTGATACTCGCTTTGTATTATTCTCAAACATCTGAAAAATTCGTTAAACTTCCAATAGGACGTCAGATTTTCTTTTTAATTCTCTAATGACGGATATTAATCTGCTTTGTGCACTTACACATACTCATACTCCTTGTATAATTGAGAAATTGTTATCCATTTTCCGTTTTATTACCACTATGACGTCAATCAATTTTATTTCATATTTATCTTTTTTTTTTTCAATTGGTGAAACTTTTTATTTCATTTTTATTTTTCCCGTGGAAATCGTCTGATAAAAAATTAATTATTGTAGAAAGAATTTCATCGTGGATTTTTAATTTTTGGCATCTGCTATAACGAAAAATGTTTAAATTTAATAGGAAAAGGCTGTTAGAATTTTGGTTTTTTATCTCTATTTATTAAAATAATACGAATTTTTCAAATTTTAATATTTTGAGCTCTTTACAGCTGATATTCATCTATATACACAAAGTTTCAACTCTGTAATTTATATAGTTTTTGAGAATGGCTCTGTGACGGACAGACAACGGAGCGGGAGTAATAGGGTTTCGTGAGATGAACGAAACCCTAAAAACAACCATACATTGTCAAAAATATCCCAGAAAACTTCCCAGGAATGCCCAGCAGTACAGATTCTAGTCAAAACACATAAAAAATGTGCTATTCTCTTATAAAAACGAGCTTTACCCATAAAAACATGTCAGTTTTCCAAAATTATACTTTCATGAGGTGGTAAAATTTTGGGATTTGGCCATAAAATTGATGAAGTGGTCTTTTTTGTAAAATTATATGGCAATTACCGTGAATTTACATTTGTTTCAGTGTCGAATTGGTAATTTCATATTTCCATACATACTTTTAAGAAAAATGTTTGAAATTCAACAGAATCTATTTGAATTAATAAATGACAATAACCATTTTACAGCATGATTAATTTTAATTAACGCTTTTTTTTAACTTTCATTAAAGAAATGATCTTTATATTTCGTTATTTCCCTCAATAAATCCGCGAAAGGATTTGATTTTCTCCGGATTCTTAAGCTGACACTATATAGTACCTGTGAATTCTAAGTTTCATATGGCATTGAATCCCTCACACGCCCCTTCTACTGAGATATTTAGTAACTCTAAACTCTATATAAACTATTAGGTTGTTTTTGAAGATGAAATACAGAAAATATTTCGAACTTTAGGGAAGATTTAAGGAAATTCACAAATGTAAAGCGTTAATCATTACTATACATGAATAACTAAAACAGAAACAAGAAAACAGAGACAATATTACACTATTGTTTTTTTTTTATTATTATTGATTGAGGTAGACCAAACTATTGTTAATATGGTTGTGTTTTTTTAGTATAATACAATACATTATTTTTTTTTATGCAATGATGTTTGTTTGGAGGGATTAAATCTGTTATTGGTTGATTCTTTTGAATCACCCTGGTGGCTCCTCTTTACTCTTCCTGAAGCATTTTGTGAACCCCGAAAAAAACCTCCTGACTCCCTTAAAACGTTTCTTTTTTGGCCTTTCAGTAGGACTTGCCTATAAAAAGTTTAAAACAAAAGAATAAATAAAAGTAAAAATCAACATAAAACAATTCAAATGCCTGAAGAATTACATCAATATATTACAACTGTAAAAAAAAAAAATCCAGAAAAATCCGGAAAATTTTCCGTAATCCTTTTCAGAATTATTTCATTTTTGTGAAAAATGATTTTGAATTTGAAAATGGCAATTTCTGTAAATAACATTTTGAAATTACATATCCTTAAAATGCAAGTAGTTTTCTTAAGTAGTGATTTTTATTCAGAGGTTAATGCAAGTTTTTTTTGCTTGGGGCCCATTTTGTGAAAAATAATAGTTATTTTTGTGATGTTTATTACACTTCTCTGAAAAATAGCATTTTATAACGAAAAATCGAATGCAGTTACTAAATTTTAACCATTAATAATAAACTTTTTAAGTATTACTGGAGCAGTTTTCCTTTCAAGTGAGTGTGTTTTGTTTAGAAATTACAAATTTTAAAAGTTAACAAAATAAAAATATTTAATGAAGAGTTTGCTTGCATGGAATGGAATTTTGTAAAGGGGCCCTTAAAATAGGCCCTTTTGCCTGGATCGACCCCTGACATTTCCTTATTGCAACAGTACATTTTCCATAGAAGATATTTCGAGATTTGGTAAAGAGGACATTGTATTTGGAATGTGAAGCATTTGATTATGTGTTACAAAAGTCTTTTAAAATAAAAATATCAATACGAGATTCGATAGATTCCACTGTTACTTAACAGATGACATTTAAAAGACAAAAATAGATGTTAAATGATATTTAAAATGTTTTAAAAACTGTCCAAGGACTTTCGGCCGGCTACTGCGACCATCATCAAGGAGCGAAAAGGGTCAGTAAGAATTTTCTAGCAATAGTACCGACGACCCGATTGCCAGTAAAATTTACTTATTTTAGCGAGAATTGTTTTACAATGGATCAAACGCCAACGCTTTCTATCAAATCCAAGACTGAATAATTTTAAAGAGAGTATCAGCAGCGGACATATCGCTCTTTCTATATGTATAAAAAATACCACTGTTTCGGCGATTACTGTTTATATTTATAAAAATACTACTCTTTCTATATTTTTATCATGTTACATATGTCGGTACAGCCATAAATGTTTATATAATTTGTCATGATTACTACTACACGAAAGTCTAAAACAGAAAAGCATTCACCAAAATGGTTGTTTTGAAAACTTTTGAATAGCCGTTTTTATTAGCGTTAGTTTGTTTTAGGTTATACGTTGACGATGTTGAATATTTCCAAATAAACTTACCTTTACATTTTTAAACTGATATGCTAAAAAATTATATTTTTGGAGACTTTTTAGTCTTTCAAGTTAGATTATGTTTCAGGAAAGCTTTTTCAGTAGATTTCAATTGTGAGAATATAAAGATTTTAATAAATACATCAAAGAATAATTAAGTTCAGATTTAAATACACAGTTCTGTTAGAAATTTTGAAATTATACCCTATTCCTTAGAATATTGACTTTACAACATTAATAATTTTAAATAGTTTTATTAAAAATTTCGCAGTGCTTCGTTTTATTATTTTACACAATAAATTTACGAAACTGCTTAAATTTCATACTGAGATTCTTATAATTTCATCCCCGGCATGTACTCGTGAGATCAAATACACTGCAAATTTCCAGCACACATTGGGAACACTTTGATGCAAAAAAAGTGTTTCAGTTACCATAATGTGTACTGAAATGTGTTCCTAATATGCCCCGTTATAAAGAAAGTGTTCCGAATGTGTACCGAAAGTGCTCTGATCAGAATATTTGTTAAATATAAACTTGGGAACACATTTGAGGACAGATTGGGAGCACATTTGGACACACTTGTGAAATCATTGCTTTCAAAAAGTGCGCTAGAATGTGTTCTTGAACAAAAGAAGTGTTGTTCTCAGATTATGTATACTAAAGTATACTAAAAAAGGTGACCAAAATATGTGTTCTGAAAAGTGTATAGAATTTTGTAGTGTATCATCGTAAAATGTTATCCATAGCAATTTTGTGACACAATTCTCCACTCTTCCTTATATTCGGAGAAAACTTTGAAAGGCAGAAAACGATTCGAGTTCTGGAGTGAATTTCGAGAAAATTCGGTGTTAACACAATGTGCTAGGATAATATTATCTACACCTAAAATAAAATAACGAATTTCATTCAGTCAGGCATAGTATTTTAACAATTCTGCCAGTTTGTAGCGCAGCCTTATGTGCTTGTTTTTTTTTTTTAAATTTAGCTTACTTTTATAAAGACAATGAACTTTTACAAATTTACTAAAGTGAAAAGTTTAAGTTTTATTGCCAACAATTATTTAATTAATATTAAAAGTATGCAAAATTTACTAAAATAGTTCTTGAAAATTTTGTAAATTGATGTAGGAGATGTTAATTTTCTAATACTGATAACAAAATGTTGATAATTGTACTGTGTATATAAGTTACTGGGTAATATAGTTATCCTGATTTTAAATTTCCCAATAGATTAATAAAAGATTTCACGGTCTCTGAACGTCTCCCGATAAATCGTTATGTGTCCCAAACTGTCCCAATTTTCCCTATTTGTTTCCTTAAAAATATGCAACCTTTTCTCAAAAGGTTTTGTATAAACGTCATTAAATTTCAACTGAATGAAATTTGTAACAAATGAAGTGCAATACATTTGGTTACTGAAAATAGACTGGACGAACTCTAAGAGGTGGTAGAGCACACAATAACAAATAATTTTTATATATTAAACCAGGAAAGCAAATGATTTATTTATTCAGTTAAAAATACAGGATAGCTTACTTAAATCTGAAGTTTGATTTTTATTCATAAGAATAATACAGTTGCAGTAAACGCTGTTTAAGGCGGATTTGATCAGGAACGAGAAACTTTCTCTTTGCCTCTTGGGTATCGAAAATCTTTCCGCATTAGACAAATTTTCGTTTTACACAGAATCTGTCTTACAGAAATATTACCATATTTTATCTAAATTTTCAATTCGGATGTGTGAAATGAGATGAAATCACGAACATACTGGTAATTCACAGAATTTAGGTCAGTGGTAGCGTCTGTAGTGCTAACTACATTATGAAATAGTAAGAGTTTAGTGTAGCAGTGTTTAAATATGCACTGAAGCTACTTCCACCCTTTCATGTAATGTTTCACATAAATAAAGTGAAATTTGTTGGACAATTCATTAAAATGCATTTCATTATTGTTAAATTTATGAAAAAATCCGGGTTCAGACTAGAGTGAGTCACTCTGTATAGGCTGAAAAAGGGGATTATGAGCATCTCTTGCATAACAAAAATTGCTTATTGTAATATGCTCCACTATCTGTAAAAGTTTGTCCAATTATTGTTTGTAATCATCGTCATACGCTTGTGACAGTTATTGAAAAGTAATGAAAAGCAGTTTACTTCTTTCACTTGTTCTGGCAATCCACAGTTGTTGTCCCTTTCTACAGATGACTGCTGCATGCATTCGCCAGTTGATTCCATCACAACATCCATTTCAGATTTCTAAAAAGACACATGCAACACATGTAAAATTTTGAAAAATTATTAGAATGAATTAAAATGTATTTATTGTCTTATATCGTATGTCTTCAGTCATTAAAACTGAGAGAATGTATCAAACGTTTTGTGCATATATTCCAAAAAATTTTTCAGATAAATATTTCACGTGTACCAGAAAAACAAGAAAGTATACGCTTATGTTATACAAAACATTATGAGTTGTAATAACGCCTGGCGACTTCATCAATCTACCAGGTGTCCCACCCTTAAAACTTATCAATCGTCATAACAACCAAATTAAAAACTGTATTGCTCAAATGGATTACATAGTTTCTGGATGAGAGAACGTGATATTTCCATGCGTTTCTGAACAAAATAAATTACAAACTGTGTCAGAAAGAACTTGATGTCGATTTGAGAACATCTTTAAGAGTTGCTTTGTTAATTATCAATAACCGTGTAAAGATGTCGTAACTAATTTTTACATTCAGTTTGTATAACTGTCGCCCAAATGAAAGTGGCATTGCTGTAATAACTCCGCCATTTGAAAATAAAGATGACTCAGCTCCTATAGAGGGTGCACAGTGCTGGGAATGTATGTGATATCATCAGAGCTCGCCAGATGCGTGTGTGATAGCGTGGGAGCACGTTAACAAGCATCTTTCGCATCATGGATGCCTGCAAACGGTGTCAATGCGCGGTCGTACAATTGTTAACAGCGGGAAATGTGAGTGATAGTGAAATATATCGTCGAATGCAAAATGTGTATGGCACGGAGTGTATGTTACGCACATCGGTATTCCGATGGTGTAGGGATTTTCGTAGTGGGAGAAGCAGTAAATCCCCCTCGAACATCCCTTACTGTCCAGACCTCTCGCCGTGTGACTACCACATCATCGGTCTACTCAAGAAAGCTCTAAAGGGACGACAATTTTCCGACAATAATGAGATCCAAAATACAGTTGAAAATTGGTTCTACAACCAACCCTGGAGCTTCTTCGCCCAGGGTATGACTTTGTCTAGCCTATCTGTTAAGTTTGCATTAATACTTTCTTTTGCATACTAATTTATATTAATACCATTAAACCATTTCTCACCAACTTTAGTGCCACTTTCAATTGGGCGACCCGTACAAATGAAAATGAAGCATACCAATGTGCCAAGAAGAGTCGGATAATGTACATTCATAAACCTTCTGACAATTTAACATTTTGCTAATGATTTTTTTGTTGTTGTTTTATTCTGAATTTTATCAAGACATAACAATTATTTCAATATAAGATGGTCAACTGTGTATAAAATATGAACAATGAACACATGGACAATGTGGTTTGAAGGAAAGATGGAAAATAGAAAAGGGTTGTCTCAAAAAACCCTCTATTGTGCAGGGCAAGTGTTGATTGCCCTGGCAATAATTCCCTCTTTGTTAAAAATAATTGTTCAGTTGCCCTAATTTTGGTATAGTTCAGCGACACTGGTAAAAGAGGTTAAGAACTTAAACCATTCATTTACTGCTAATGTTTCTATTATAATAAAAACTGACAAGTTATTTTAGCTTTTGTGTAACTTTTGAAAACACTTTTTGAGCTTGACTTGTGATGTTTGATACACTCTTAAGAATTTAATTCCTTAGACTCCCCAATAATGGCGCCCTTAATAAAAAGGTTTTCTTAAAGCCATATTTATAAAGAAAAATAAGAATTATATAGGTATATTTAATGGTTCACTAGATATATGTTCAATATGTCTCATCTAAGTTCACTCCAAAGTGAATGTGTTTGTTTAATTACGATTTTTTGCACTATGCCAATGTGTTTAAAAAACACCACTTTCAGAAAAATTTATTTAAATGTTTTAAAAGAAGTATCGGCGCATCGGAACACAACGTAAACAGAAGAGTGGACTGTTAGAAACGCGTTCTATATATTTATTTTTAAATTTTTAACTGATCACTAAGAAAAGAGTTGTTGCAAACCGAAATAAAGTTACAATATTTTTGGACCTTTTCCAAAAATTAATATTACACTGGCATCTCAATTAATAAAATAATGAAAATTATATATATATATATATTTATATATTCACCTGTTTATTATCTCCTTTTCCTTTATCAATATGAGAAGAAGTATCCATGGCGGAGACTTTGTCAAGCAAATCTATCAAAATTTCAGGTATTTCATCAAATTCTCCTTCTTCTTCTAACTTCACCCGGATTTTATCTTTGGGGCTTAAGTTGCTAAATACAAAATACATCGATTAAATTCCCTTACTTTTTATTTTACGAAGCGTTTTTGACACATTAATGCTTGATCTAAGATAAAATATCTAAATCTTATGTTTAACATTAAATTTCAAAAACTTTTTTATCCTTTCACATACCTTTTAAAATGTAACATGTTAACAACTAATGCATATCCTTTCATTTAAAATCTCTGGCTTAAGGGCAGGTTCTCATTTAGACCTTTAATAAAATACCGATTTTTTTTTTATGTATTAAGACAGCACTGAAACGAAACCTTCTGACATATTTTCTGATTCATTTTTGAACGTAAAAGCATGACACCTGCAGGCATGATTAGTGAAGGGATTTGCAATCGAACAGTTTTTTTATTTTTCGATGTCTGAATTAGAAGAGCTATAAGTAGTTGTTGTCACACAACGACAGTTTTTTTTTCATTTTCCAGCAATGTTACTTCCGAAAAAGGTACTGGTTGAAAAAGGACAATTTTGACAACATTTTCAGAAAGATCTTCTGTATTAGTTGAAAAATGAAAAGAAAAACAGTTCGATTACAAAGTTTCTAAATAGAGTACTAGCCAATTTCAAGCATTTAGGAGTAAAAATGAATTTAAAAATATGTCAGAAACGAGCCAGTGTGGATTTTAGAACAGTCGCAAAAATGTGTATTTTAAAGAATATTTTGAAATTCCAAAATGGCCAAGCAGACAGATTACAAGCGGCAGCTACCCCATGCATTTTATACCTGACCTACCGTAGCGACTAGCATTACAACCATACAGGGTGTCCCAAAAGTCCTTGACACATTTTAAAATTCAATAAAAGACCAAGCAATTGGCGTACGAGAGTGCAGTTTGGACGAAAATGCTTCTTATTGATCTGAAATTTTGTTTAAGCGCATCAAAAAATTAGTTCCAACATTTTCTCATAGATGGGGCTGCTTCTGAAAAGTTATCGAATAGGTAGAATGCTTTTACACATATCAATGGCGAAAGACGCACAATGCGTATGCACAATTTTTGTCCAAACTATGGCAACCCACATTTCAGAACTTAACAATACGCGCCCGCCTGATTTCTATTAGACGTAGAGTTTCAAAGGCTAGAAAAAACCCGGTTTAAACCTGGGAATAGACCGGGTTTTTTTGGGAATAAACCAGGTCTTTTGGTAATAAACGTGGGAATAAATAGGGTCTATTGGAAATAAACCTGGGAATAAACCGGTTTTTTTGCAACTCTAATTAGACGATTGAGAATGGACTCACAACACAAAACTCACTTTTTATGAGTTTTGTGTTGAATTTGATCCATTTTTTCTAAAATGATATCAGTAATATAAAATGTTGAGAGAATTTTACTGTAAAATAAACAGATATTTACTAGTGTATTGTCTAACAGTTTCTTGTGGGTAACAGATATTTTTAACAACAGAATTTTTATACAGTGTTTAGTTTATTTCATATTCAATGTTTATTGCAATTGTGAGAAATTGAGTTAAATATAGCCGTCGAAAATTGAATTAAAATGTAGCCATGAGAATTTGAGTCCATCTTTTTAAAACTCCTTATAATTTTTAGTCATCGTGAAATTTTAAATAATAGGTGCGATATAAAGTATTTTAATATTTCTTTTATGAAAAATGATGCAGTTTCTCCCTTGAAAAGAGCGGAATTGTTTTAAATTTAAATTTGCTGATTGAAAAACAACAAGAACATATTTCGATTCTCTATTTCTCTAAAAACTAAAATAACTTTTGAATTAGTAACTAATGTGACCTTAATAAGAATAATTAGATATAAAATCTTACAAACATTCTAAAAACACATTTCTTAATATAGTTAATGTAAGTCGACTTTATCTATTTCGACCTTTTATCATTGTACTATAAAAAAATTCCGTTCAACGTGGAATCCTACTTGATGGTTCGAAAAAGTAGAATCAAACCATGCACTTGATTTTATAAAGCTTCAGATTATGGTGAAAGTTCAAAAGCAATTCAACTTTTCAACAACCTATTGTAACATGAAACATCCAAGCACAACAAATTGTTCTATGCCATTTCAGTATGCTGGTGTAGAGGCTGATGATACTCGACTGGAGCTGCTAGTCTGTCCAGCCACCAAAAAAATAATATGCTAGTCTGGTTGTTTAGGACGTTGGTTATAAATCAGGAGATGTCAGGTTCGATTCCAACTCAGACCTACATGTTCGTAGTTTACCGAATCCTTTTTTTAAACAAGAGAGGTCTGGTCTGAGTAGACCATCTGTGCAAAAGATATCTGCAGGCCTTTTATACTTATTCAATTTACTTGTTCATGTTTCAAGCTACACAGATATCTGATTCAACTGGGGCAACAACTGTTCCAACAAGTTTTTACCATTTTATGGTGGCTATTTTTATTTGGCATCATGTTTTGGTTGGAATAATTTACGAAATAATTAACCCATTTATTATTTTTTAATAGAAATTTGGTATCTTATTTTATTGAGGACGCCTCGATAAAATAGGATACCAAATTTCTATAAAAAGTGGTGTGAAATGCACTTTTTCCCATTTTACTAAACCGTCCCATAATTGGGACGCTAGACATAAATTGGTTAACTGTATATTATGAAGCGAATAATATTATATTGTTACATACCTGGAAGAAACTGGAAGATTAGTATGATATTCATCCACATTATTTTTGCAAGAGGAATCCCTATCTAACTCGTTCTTTTCAGAAGAATCGTTATAACATGCCTCAATTTTAAATTCGTTATTCTCTAGACTATCAGTGCCATCAAAAAATGAATTCTTCATTGATTCTTTTCCTTCCAAACAGTCCCGAGATTTTTTTACACTCATGCTAACGTTGGATGGTTCTATTCCAGAATCATTTCCAAATTCCTGAAAAAGCAACATGCATTGGGTTACATTTTTAAACAATTTTAGAATGAATAAAAAATTGATTTATTGTTTTATTTCACCAGTGCATTGTTAGTTGTTGAAACTAAGATATTGTATGAAGCTTTTTGTGCTTATATTGAAAATTTTCCTTTAGAAAGGTACTCAAATACGACCAGGAAAATAAGAAAGTGTACACTTATCACTCAAAACATTATTAATACCCTCCTAATAGTTCATTGCCCCAGTGTTGCAAACAAGTTTGCAAGCGAAAACTTTTTTAGCGTTATCAAAATTCAGATGAATAGAAATATCTTACAAACAGGATAGACGTTAATAGGAAATGACAATGTAACAACCATTAAATTAAAGAGTAAAATATAGTTGAAGATTCTGAAATTTAAAGCATTTTCTGCATTTTTATAAAAAAAGAAATGCGAAGAATTTATAAAGTTATGCATACACTAAATTATTTTGTTTTTAAGTAAAAAGCTGAATTTTGTTTTAGCAAAAATGGTAGCCTGGCAGTTAATTGGTGAGAGTTGATCGAACAAAGTGGGTCGAACAATAACCTATTATAGGTTATCCGTTATCAAAAATATATAGTTTTAGTGAAATGTCATCGATTCATAGTAGAACTTAACTTTTCAACTAAAAATTTCGTTACTTAAACATCGTTTTTTGTTACTTACTAATATTAAAGTTACACACAGAAAACAGCAAAAAATTAATATTAAAAAAAATCCCACTAAAAAAATATGTAATGATTAATTTTTAAAAAGGAGGTTGATTGATTGCAAATTGTCGAAGTTAATAGATTACGTATTTGTATTCAAAAATATAGATTTTTAGTGAAATGGCATCGACTAAAATCAAACAGAACTTTTCAACCGAAAATTTCGTTATTTAAAGTTACACACAGAAGAACGAAATATTAATATTAAAAAAAATCCCACTAGAAAAATATGTATTGATTAATTTTTAAAAAGCAGGTTGATTGATTGCAAATTGTCAAAGTTAATAAATTATGTATTTGTATTCAAAAATATAGATTTTTAGTGAAATGGCATCGACTGAAATAAAACACAACTTTTCAACCAAAAATTTCGTTATTTAAAGTTACACACAGAATAACAAAATATTAATATTAAAAAAATCCCACTATAAAAAAATGTAATGATTAGTTTTTAAAAGCCTGTTGATTTATTAAAAATTGTAGAAGTTAATAAACTACATATCCGTTTTCAAAAATATAGATTTTTAGTGAAATGGCATCGACTAAACTTAAAATGTAACTTTTCAACCAAAAATTTCGTTATTTAAAGTTACACACAGAAGAACAATTACTAATATTAAAAAAGAAAATACCACTATAAAAATATGTAATGAATAATTTTTAAAAAGCCGGTTGATTGATTGAAAATTGTAGAATTCAATAAATTACATATCCATTTTCAAAAATATAGACTTTTAGTGAAATGACATCGATTAAAAGTAAAACTTAACTTCTCAACCAAACATTTTGTTATTTAAATTTACATACAGAAGAACGAAACATTAATATAAAAAAAACTCACTAGAAAAAAAAAATGTAATGATTAATTTTTAAAAAGACGGTTGTTTGATTGAAAATTGTCGGATTTTAAAAATGCTGTTTGGTAAACGAAAAGAAAAGCTTAAGATTTTCGTTTTTGTTTATTCGTTGTAGTACATTCTTACTACTCTACCTCCAATATTGCTCTTCCAATTTCGATATCGATATCAAACTAATAAAGTACAATCTCCGGCTTGTACGAAGCGTACTTTAAACGATAAAAATAAATAAACACATCAATAAGAAGAAAAAATTCGAAATTTTAAATGTTAATGATGCGTTACCGCTTAAGATCACATTTGTAAATTTTTGAAAAAAAAAAAAATCAAATTATTTTCAAACGGAAATGACCATTAGATTAAAAATTAACTTTTAAACAACAAACTTCACAAGAATGGAATGGATCTGAGCATCAAGTAGCTCAGAAAAGGAAAATGATTCGATATCTTCCTTCTGTCTGGTGAACACTGATAGCAAGGCACCACTTCAAAACTTTCTTACAAAAGGTTTCTTTAAGGGGGTAGGGGTGAGTTTCTTTTAATTTTGTTGTGCACAGTTGAGAAACAATTGATACTTTTACTCCCATATATATTTCAAAAATTAGCCAAAGTACTTATTGATGACGAATGTTTCAAAAGTAAGGTTTTCACAAATATTACTGTTAATTAATCATTTCTGTGCTTAAAGTGTTCATTTACTAATATTCCTATTGCAGTCAAATCTCACAAGTTACTTTAAACTTTTGCGCAATTTTTCAAAAAATATTTTTGAGCTGGAGCTGTGATGACAGATAAACTCTTACATATCAAATTCCATAAAGAGGGAGAAATATTTCCCCTATCCCCCCAAAATGGCTGCCGCTGACTAATGCATGACGTCGTTGCTACTGGAATAAACATAACAAAGGGTTTTAAATTTTTAAACCGAATGGTCGAAATATGGAAAAGCAATTATTTTTTAATAATAATAATAATAAATAATTTTTAAAGAAATTTTGGAAAATAAGACAAAATATTTTCTTTAAAGCCACTTTTGGAAATAATTAAAAGCAGAATTATACTAACAATTTCAATGGTTCACTAGATAAGTACAAGTCTCATTTAAATTTATACCAAAGTGAAGTGGATAGCATAAGGGGCTACTTCACTCACGTGAAAACACCTGCTCGCTAAGGTTAATCCTATGGGGAGATACTTTAAGATACCTCATTTGAATTTCAATATTTCTAAATGATTTTTTTTTTGCACTGGATAGCTGCGGTCGATTTCTATGTAGGCTCTTTTTCACTTTGTCGATTTTGGTTATAATTTTTTTTAATGAGGATGCTAACACTTTCGAAACCGAAAGTAAAAGCATCCTAATAAAAATAAAAATAAAAACTTGTAAGCAAAAGCGAAAAAAGTAAAAAGGGACCGGCATAAAGATCGACCTCAGCTATACAATGCAAAAAAAAATAATTAAAATATTAAAATGCTAACGAGATATTATAAAATAACTGTCTCATAGAATTAACAATAGCGAGCAGGTGTTTTCGCGTGAGTGGAGTAGCCTCTTAATTAACCCTTTATGACTCAACAACTCCGATCTGAAAAATATGTACTCAGATGATAAAATAATCACTTTAAGCATGTAAAAAAGAATTAAAAATACGTCACTTTAAGCATGTACAAATGAATAAAAAAATACATCCTTTTAATCATTTAAAAATGAATTAAAAATACCTCACTTTAAGCATGTAAAAAAAGAATTCAAAATACATCACTTTAAGTATGTAAAAAAGAATTAAAAATATTTAGAACATAAAAATTAAAAATTATTGACTGAAAGGTATTTTTTTCAAATCTTCAAGAAATAGAAAATTACATATTTCTTATAAATATTTTCAATTTTCTAATACAATATTGCACAGTTTACGAACTTATCTTTGTAAAAAAATATTATTTTTGAACTTCTTTATCCTTTTTAATTTTACAAGATTTACGAAATACATTTTAGCAATAACGATGCAAAACTACTCAAATAATAAATAAAACATTGGCATGAAAAAATAACTCAGTATCGCCGTTTGTTGAGAATTCTATGAAGAGTTTATATTAACTGCTATGTTCAGAAATAGAAGCAATAAATAAAATCGTATTTTAAAGTGCTCTGTATATAAGTAACATTGACACTTTTGGTTATGTTGCAGACAAGCAAAGCGGTGATACAAAGACCTAAGAATTTCCCCGCTATGTCCACATATTTTAAAAACACCACTTTCAGAAAACTGCATTCAAATTATTCAGAAGAAGTATTTGCGTTTTGGCTACACATCGTAAACAAAACGGTGTAGAAACGCGTTTCATTTTTCAAATTCAGTTCTAAGAAAGGAATGGAAAAATAGTTACAATTTTTTAAACCTTTTTTTGTAATATATATATATATATATATATATATATATATTTTACACTGGCATCTCAATTAATAAAAGAATGAAAAAAAAAGTATATATAATATATATATTCACCTCGTCATGATCACCATCACATTTATCTAATAGAGGCGGAACATCTGTGCCGATTACTTTATCAAGACTAGATTTTGAGGATTCTAACTTTTCTTTAGAATTATCAGAGGCCACATTATTTATATTTTCTTCTTCTAAAGTCAACGGGATCGGATCGTTGAAACGGGACATGCTTGACACTTCATGCACTAGTTCTGTCAAAATGTCAGCTATAACAGCAGATTGATCTTCTTCTTCTGACTTTACCCGGGTTTTATCATCGAGGCTTAAGCTGCTAAATACAATAGAGAATAACAATAAATCCATTATAATCTTTAAATTTCTGTTTTAACGAAGTGTATTTTTACATATTAATACATAAAAATAATCCAAGAAAAAGTATCTAAATCTTAAGTTCAACATTAAATTTAAAGAACCGATTTTATCATTTCATATATCTTTAAAAAATTACCTAAAGCATATCATTTCGCGTAAAATACTTGGTTGAAGGGGTAGTTCTCGTCTAAAACTTTTAATAAAGATCGATTTTTTTTTTAGAATTTTCATTTCTTGAATGTATTGCAGTTCTCAAAATAAATAAATAAATAAATAAATAAATAATAAATAAATAAATAAATAAATAAAAAATAAATAAATAATAAATAAATAAATAAATAAATCTTCGTTCAACAACACGAAACCTTCTGACACATGTTTTGATTTATTTTTAAGCGTAAAAGCATGACACCTGCAGGGCATGATTATTGAAAGGATTTGTAATCGAACAGTTTTTTATTTTTCGATGTATGAATTAGAAGAGGTAAAGTAGCTGGTTTCTCAAAATGGCAGTTTTTTTCATTTTCCAGAGCTGTCGCGTCTGCAAATCTGGTTAAAAAAAAACTTCAATTTTGACAGAATTGTATCAAGAAGTATTTGTTGAAAAATGAAAAAAAAATGTTTGATTAAAAAGTTTCTAAATAGAGCACCTGTCAATTTCAAACATTTTCGAGTAAAAATTACATATATTTATATGTGAAAAGTGGAGAGTTTAGATTTTAGGGCTGTCAATTTTAGCAGTGAAACCTAACATTTAATATCACATAAACGAAAAATTCTGAAATAAAGAATGGCATTTATTTAACGCAGCTCATAGTATACGCAATTATAATGCGCTATTTAATAGGTTACAAATGAACTCCTGTTCACAAAATAAATAGAGGAATTCCAGTGGTGACTAATAACAATAAAAGTAACAATGAAGCTTGAATAATAAAAACAAAACAACATGAATTATATTAAAAGCTTAAATTGTTGAAAATTTCATTCCAAACTATTAATAATTTAGTTTGTTAAGGCGGTATTAAAAAAAAAATTTTTTCCACGACAACTCAAAATTTTGAGACACATTTTCAGACTCATTTTTAAAAGTAAAAACATGAAACTTGGCGGCGTGATTTATGAAGAGATTTATAAGGGACCCATGTTTTTATTTTTCGTTCAATTAATTAGAAATTGATTTACAAACAATTATTTTCACAGTACGATATTTTTTTTGTTTCCAGCGCTATCGCTTAGGGAAATTCGGTTCAAAGTGTCCACTTTGACAGAATTTTTTGAAATATATTCTGCCTTGATCAAAAAATCGAGACAGTACGGACGTTATAAAGTTTATGAATAAGAGAGTCTGCCACATGGATGCATTTTAGAGCAAAAATGAATTTAAAAATGTGTCTCAAAATAAGCAGTTTGGATTTGAATACACCCTTAAGTCAAAATGATATGAAATATTGAGCAATAAATAGTAGAAAACAAGAGGTATTACAAACTCATAATATTGATTATTCTTCATTAATTATGAATTAATCATGGTATACCCGTCCCTGTATATCTTTCTATAACTGTCCTATATCGGATTTACAGCTGATTACTTTTACTTTTACAGAAGGTTACGAATATTTTGCTGTCAGACAAATTAATAAACTCAAATAAGCATTCAATGTTGAAAAATTTAGTAATACAAAAATTCAGTGTGCGTGCCATTGAAACTACGTCCAATTCGGTATGTAGATTGGAATTGTTTAGAGTACACGAATTGCTTAGAATACAATGTGTTAATATTCCGTTTATTACCATGTACTACAATTTTTAAAAAATCTTTATTACTATAAAGCAAAAAAATATTTAATTCGTTATAAACACACTCATCTGTCTTCTTAAACATTTTCAGAAAACTCATCAGGATGAGATACACTGCTTTCATCAGAAATGGTGATATTTTCAGTCGTTAATTGGGAAGAAAAACTAGAAAAGAAATTTCTTTCGTTGAGAAACAATGCTGAAAAAATTCATTCCTCACACACGATACAGTTTCCTAATATTTATGATTTAATTTTAAATCAAAATAAAGAAGCTGTTCAATAATTCAATCATCTTAGCTTAATAATTTTAAAATATCAAAAATATTAAAACGTATGAACATTAAAAGAAATATAGAAATTAACAATTAAGAAACATTGCATGTTCAAAAACAAGTTTTTATCGACATTTTTCAGAATGGAAAATGGAAACAGTTTTATTTATTTTTATTTCCAAGGGGGGGGGGGTCCCTGAACTTCCCCTTTAAGATAATTTTTAAACACATGAACATAAATAATAAATAATAAACAACTAAAAATTGTTTTGAATATTAAGTTCAGGCGGAGAGCCCCCAATCAGACGTATTATATTAATACTTAAATATAGTAATTTGAATTTGCTAGTAATTTTTCTATTCGATTATCTTATTTGAGATGGCTGAAAAAAATCTTCTTGAAGGCTGATAATCTCAAATGATAACATAGAATTGATAAATTATTAGAAAAAAAAACATTTATTTATTTCGGTTTGAAAAAAAATTACCAGTAATATCAGAAATGTGGTTTAAAATTTTGAAATAGAAAGTCTAGATTTTCCAGTCAGATATCTATAATGAATATGGTGTAACTTAAAATTTACAGAATGTTCTTAAACTTTTTATACTAGCATACATTTAAGATAATGTGTTAAAGCTAATTATGGTTTACATCTTTCATTTTAAAAAAGCAATAACATTAACTAAGTATTTCTTGAAAGCATTTGATGAATATTATGTCCAATACGATCGAAAATAAAACATGTTTGATGCATGAAAAAATAATTCGTAGTCGAGATTATTTTCAGTTGCTTTCCCCAAAAGCTATTAGATATG
Source organism: Maratus michaelseni (assembly GCA_963931845.1). Classification (NCBI taxonomy): domain Eukaryota; kingdom Metazoa; phylum Arthropoda; class Arachnida; order Araneae; family Salticidae; genus Maratus; species Maratus michaelseni. The sequence continues at coordinate 22,434,812 of OZ007594.1, forward strand.
ACTCTTCCATTTTTTTTTCAATGTTCTTAAAACTTTTATACTAGCATACATTTAAGATAATGTGTTAAAGCTAATTATGGTTTAGATCTTTCATTCTAAAAAAGCAATAACAGTATCTAAGTATTTTTTTAAAGCATTTGATGAATATTATGGTCAATACGATCAAAAAATAAAAGTTTGATGTATGAAAAAATAATTCGTAATCGAGATTATTTTCATTTGCTTTCTCCGAAAATTATAGATATGCCTCTTGCATTTTTTTCCAATGTTCTTAAAACTTTTATACTTGCATACATTTAAGATAATGTGTTAAAGCCAATTATAATTTAGATCTTTCATTCTAAAAAAGCAATAACAGTATCTAAGTATTTCTTGAAAGCATTTGATGAATATTATAGTCAATACGATCGAAAAATAAAACATGTTTGATGTAGGAAAAAATAATTCGTAATCGAGATTATTTTCAATTTTTTCCCCCGAAAAATATAGATATGCCTCCTCAATCTTTTACCTTAAACAATTAGATCTTATCATTGTTGAGAATAAAATTAGCTATATTTTTTTCAAGTATCTTTTTAACTGTTATTTAATCAATATGATCTAAAGAAACTAGTTTTATAAGTCAATAGTATAGAAAAATACATACACTGTTAAAAATAATCTGAAAATCACGGGTATTTTTTTTTTTCATGAATTTCACAGAAAAATTCCCTTAAATTAAAAACAGAAAATTTCCTCATATTTTCTGAAAACAACGGAACGGATGGAGACGATAGGGGCAAACGGAGATATTCCGATATCTGCTGCATATTTATTTTCAATATTTAAAAAACTGACATGTTGCTGCACAGAAAAACTAAAAATTCAATAAATTAAAATTTCCAGTTTATTTAAAACAACAACAACAAAATAGTGCTTTCGAATTAAAAAAAAAAAGTAATTAATTTTCCCATTCTTTTAAAATTATTTGGAATTTATTTTTTTAAGTTATAAAAAAACATTCGCACTGAAAATATATTCTAAACAAACAGATTTAAAATATATATATATAATAGTTAATTTAAGTGAATAAAATCTATTTTTCTCAAAAGAGCAACAAACAAAAATAACGCTTTCAATATATTTCTTTTAAATGCTAAAAAGTGTAAATTAACAACATAATAAATACGCAGTAAAATAACTTTTATTAGGTTGTTTGACATGTTTCGGCTCACTACGAGCCATTTTCAAAAACAAATGAGAATATTCCATAATTGCATCATCTTTGAAGTTATTTTAAATGCAATCATTTAATTTTCATGTACATTTTAAAAATTACGCACGTTATCTTTTATTTTTACTTGGTTGTTTATTTTCATATCTGTAACCATGGAGTAACTCGAGCCACAATTCCCACAATTTCTGATGCATCGTTACTAATTTTAGTTTTGCGTTTTAGTATCCTATGGTATCGCTTATTATGGATGGATAGTATAGACTAGAGGGTAAAATTATTTTACTTTCATAGAAATTTATTTGGATGGTTTCTTCTTTATATAATCTTGCCAGGGCTGTAAAGGTTTTCGATTTCCTATTATACTTAATATTAGCTATATGCTCCTTTTTTCTGTAGCTAAATATCCTGTTGGTCATGCCAATATAGTAATTCTTAGATCCGTCTTCTTTAATAAAAGGTATTTCATATACTCCTGAATAATTCTCAAAATGAATTGGGTCAATTTTACTCCAATTGATATTCTTTAATTCCTGTGGGAGTTTGGCTATTAAGCAGATATTGAAACGTTAAAGACTGTATTTAAAATTTTCAAAAAAGCTTCGATAATATTGAAGAGTATAAAGTTTGTATTTTTGCGAATCAACTTTATTTTCTGATTGATTAAATAATAACAAGATTTTCTCTGAGGAATTCAGAAAAAAATTTATCTATTGTTCAAATTCTATAAAAAGTTTCCTCACGGATCCTTGAATTTATATACTCGTTTCCTATATGTATTATTCACCTTATTTAATGACAGAAATTCTGAGATTATATATGGGAAGATCACGATTCGGAAACAGAGGAACTGAAATTCATTGACCTTAGGAATCCTTTAAAATTAAATATATGAATAATTTTGCAGTTCTGAATGCGGAAGATCTCCTAAAAATTGCCCCATGTTCTCATACTATTATAATTAATACTGGGTTATTTAAAGAAACTTTCCTTTGATCAGGCTTCAAACAAACTGTTTAGAGTACAAAGTGTTAAAATTCCGTTTACTCTCATGTATAGTCATTGATTATCATCATTATTACTATAAAACAAAAAAAAAATTAATTCATTATAAACACACTCACCTTTCTTCCAAAACATTTTCAGAATAATCATTCATTGACTCTTCCGGATAACTTACATTGTTTCCATCATTATTTTCCGAAGGTAACTGGGGAGCAAAACTGTAAAAGAAATTTATTGTTTCGTTAAAAAAAACCCTTCTGAAAAAATTCAGTCGTCACACACGACACAGTTTTCCTAAATTCATGATTTAATTTTAATTACTTCCTCTAAATAAAGAAACTGTTGAATAATTCAATCAACTTAGCTTAATAATCTTAAAATATCAAAAAATTAAAACGCAGGAACGCTAAAAGAAATATAGAAATTAACAATAAAGAAACATTACATATTCAAAAACAAGTTTTTAGCAATATTTTTCAGAATGGAAAACGTAAACAGTTTCCTTTTACGTAGATTTCGTAAGAAATACTACCTATTACATTCTCCCCTAAGTTGGAAATTTTGAAAAGTTTTTGCAGATCTACACCGATTATGACTCCCAGAACCCAAAACCACCCCCAGTTCAAAACTTTATCTATGTATCTATCTATCTATCTATCTATCTATGTCACTTTTTTATGGACAGGATAATTGCAATAATTCTGCAGAAATCTCTTCCAAACTGATACATAAAATCAAGGGGCATAAAATTTCGGTCAAGTTCGTTAATGGGCAAAATCGAACCAAGGGGGGTGCAAGTGGGGGGTATTTTGTAAAAACAGAAACCCCCCATAATTTCTTAATTATAATACGTATCGAATCCGTTTAAAATTATTATTACTTCTAGGAAAAGGACCGAAAATTTACGTATGACAGATTTTTGATATCATTAAAAATGGCCCCGGCCCCAAGAGGAAGGGGTGTTTTTAGAAGAAACAAATTCATAACTTCGTCAATTAACAAGATATCAAATCCACTTAAATTTAATATAAATACTCTTAGTATTATCTAAAACTTTTATATTGACAAGTTTTTTATAGGACCAACCCTTATGGCCAAAAAAAAAAAAAAAAAAAAAAAAAAAAATCCCTACCAGCTCCGCCTGCAGACAAGTTAGGTTTCGAAGTGGGCATTTCCAACTGCCGCATCATGGCAAAAAGGTCTTTTCTTCCACAATTCCCGACAAACAGGCACCCCACGGTCTGTGTGTTCGAAATCTACCTGTACCTGTAGGCCGAGCCGACAGAGATTTTTTTCTTTTCTTCTGGGAGGAAGGGGGGGTTATCTGAACTTTCCCTTTTTAGATAATTTTTAAACACATGAACAAAATAAATAATAAACAATAAATAATAATGAACTAAACATTGCTTTGTTTGTTAAGTTCAGGCGAAGAACCCCCACCCAGACGTAATATATTAATAGTTAAATATATTAAAACTTAAATATATTAATACTTAAATATATTAATTTTAATTTGTTAGTTATTTTTCAATTCGATATTTTCATTTTAAATGCCTGAAAGAAAGACTTCTTTAATGGTAAATTTTCAGATGATAACATCGAATAAAAAAATTATTAACAAATTAAAATTCATTTATTTTGGGTCGAAAAATTTAGCAGTAATATCAGAAAGAAGGTTTAAATGTTGAGATAGGAAGGACTTGATTATCCAATAATCAGATACCTATAATGAATATGGCGTGACTTAAAATTTTGAGAATGTTTTTAAAACCTTTGTACTAGCATTTATTTCAATTATGGTTTAGATCTTTCACGTTAAAAAGCAATAACACTAACTAATATATTTTGAAAGCATTTGTTGAATGTGTATGGTCAGTGCGATCGAAAAATGAAACGTTTGATGTAGGAAAAAATAAATTGGGGTCAAGATTATTTTCAATTGCTTTCCCCGAAAATTATAGATATGATTCTTCTCCTTTTTTTTTTTGTTCTTAAACAAAAACATCTTATCACTGTTGAGAATAAAATTTGTTATTTTCTATTTATGTTTCTTTACAATTATTATTTAATCAATAAGATCTAAAACAACTAGCGCTATACGTTGTCAGCAATATAGAAAAACACATAAAAAAAAAAAAACTAAAAGTTATTTAGTTGTTGTATAGCAGTTAAATATTGTAAAAACTTAAAGAACACGAAACAACCCACTACGCTAATAGAAATGCTAATATTAGTGCTAATAGCAGTAAAACGTAATAGTTAATTCTACATCAACAAAAATTCTATGTTAAAAAATAGCATTGATTTTACAAAACTCACTGATTACACAATTATTATGCATTATTTAATGTATTACAAACGAACTCCTGTCCACAAAATAAATAACTAAATTCCAGTGTGTAGTTGAAAAAATAAAATTTTAAAAATATAAACAAAACTATAGGAATTATATTATGTCTAAATTTCTGGATATTTCATTCCAAATTATTGTAATTTATTTTGATAATTTTAAATAATATGAAATATTGAGCAATAAATAATATAAAACGTGAAATTTTGCAAAATGATACTATTATTTATGAATTTAACTAAATATCCCGTCCCTGTATATCTATACATAACTAGTCTAAATAGGATGTTTAGCTGATTACTTTAAGTTTTGTACAAACTTCTGAATATTTTGTTGCCAGACTAAGTTGTAAAATCAAAGAAGCATTCAAATGTGAAAAATTTTGTAATACAAAAATTCCATCTGAGTGCCATTGAAAATACGTCTGTGCATCAATTTTGCACGTAGATTGACGGTTCCTATTATATACAAATAACAGAAAATAAATTGAATTAATGTATATTTTCTAAGCGGAAGTTTGTTGTGTTAAATTTGTTTTTTAATTTGCATGAAAACTTTTTTTTTATATAAATTGTGATATCTTAAAACATTTTCGCTATCCACAGTTAGGCGTAATGTTATAATGTAATTTGTCTTGGTAGTAGAAAAAATAATCATAATTTCCTTGTTAATTTGTAATAATAATAATAATAATAATAATAATAATAATAATAAATTTGTTGTAATAATAATCTACTTTCGTTCCATATTTTTATTATGCCCGTCGAAATTGATTTAATGAAGAAATCTTATTGTTTACAAACTAAACTGCCGAGTAATGAACATCTAAATTTCGATCTAAAAGAAATAACCAGAAGATTTTCCGGCTTTTCTCTCAGGAATTCAGAAAACAATTTAGCTAATGTTCGTATTCTAAAAACGTTTCCTCACGGATCCTTGAATTTAAGTACTACTCCTTTCCTAAATGTAATATTCACCTAATTTAATGACAGAAATTCTGAGATTAAACATGGAAAGATCACGATTTGGAAACAGGGGAACTAAAATTCAAAGACCTTAGGAACCCTGTAAAATTAAATAATATTTATAATTTTGCAGTTCTGAATTCGGAATATCTCCTAAACATTGCCCTATGTTTTCATATTATTATAACTGATACTGGGTTAGTTAAAGAAGCTTTTTATTTTCAAGCTACGGTGATACACAAATTATTTAGATTACAAAGTGTTAAAATTCCGTTTACTCTCATGTATCTTCAATAATTATGATAATTATTACTATAAAATAAAAAAAAAATTTAATTCATTATAAACACACTCACCTTCCTTCATTAACATTTTCAGAATAATCATTCATTGACACTTCCGGATAACTTACATCATTAGTTTCTGTAGTTAACTGGGGAGAATAACTGTAAAAGAAATTTATTGTTTAGTTAAGACATCAAGCTCAAAAAAATGAGTCCTCACACACCACACACTTTTCTCTTCTCTATGATTTAATTTTATTTACTTCCTCAAAATAAAGAAGCTGTTCAAACATTCAATCATCTTAACTTAATATTAAAATATCAAAGGTATTAAAACGCATGGACATTAAAAGAAATTTATTGTTTCGTTAAGACCACAAGGTCAAAAAATTGAGTCCTCACACACCACATACTTTTCTTTTATCTCTCATTTAATTTTAATAACTTCCTCAAAATAAAGAAAGTGTTCAATTATTCAATCCTCTGAACTTAATGTTAAAATATCAAAGGTATTAAAACGCATGGACATTAAAAGAAATACAGAAATTAACAATTAAGAAAGATTACATTTTCAAAAACAAGTTTTATCGGCATTTTTTTAGAATGCAGAACTTAAAATTTTTCTTCTTTCTTTTCTTCCGGGGAAAACGGGGTTGTAGCTTTGTGAATATTCCATTTAACTTTGTGCATATCCCCTTTTATTGTTAAACATTTCTATAAAAGAACCAAACAGAAATAAATTATCGGAATATTTAAAATAGTTTTTGGTTAAAAGCATCTTCACATCAAGATTCTGGATCATTAATTCATCCGTTCATTGGGTGCGTTCGTAATTATATAAATACATAGCACCTATAATCGTAGTCTGGTCCGTCCGTTTGTCCATATATAGCAGTGCAAAAACTACACAACCGAATGTTTTGAAAATTAATATACAGGGTGTCTCAGAACTCATTGACACATTTTAAAATTGAATAAAAGATCAAGCAATTAGCGTACGAGAGTGTGGTTTGCATGAAAATGCTTCTTATGATCTGAAATTTTGTTTAAGAGCCTACACTAGTCATGCAAGAAACGCGCAAGCTAATGTTAAGTCTATGGGAAGGTTATTTTCAAATTTGTCGTTCGCATTTTAATATTATTAAATGATTTTTTTTTTTTTTTTTTTTGCATAGGATAGCTGAGGTCGATCTCTAACGTTGTTAGTTTTTAAAACCCAACAAAAATCGAGAAAGTAAAAACTAATAAATTTAGAGATGAATCTCAGCTACCCTATTAAAAAAAATCATTTGAAAATTTTAAAATACAAGCAAGAAATCTGTGAAGAACCTTCTCATAAGTTTAACATTAGCGTATAATTTCTACGCGTGACTAGCGTAGGCTCTTAAGCAAATAAAGAAATAAGCTCCAAAATTTTCTCTTAGATGGCGTCGCTTCTGAAAAGTTATCGAATAGGTAGAATGCCTTTATAGATAACAGTGGCGAAAGGCGCACAATGCGTATGTAATGTTTTTGTCCAAACTATGGCAACACACATTCCAAAACTCAACAATATTTATCCTCCCGAGTTCGATTAGTCGAGTGAGGATGGATAGACGAGTATTTTTATCCCATGATAGGTAATGGTTCTAAGTTGACATGGTGATTACGTCCTATTTAAGATAGAGTCATATTATTTTCGTATTACTGAATTTAAAAACCGAATTTGTATACTAAAATTGTTTAATTATAGCAGTCCTATAATTTTACGACAGTTTTTTGGGTATATGTTTCCCGAGAACTAGATATTAAATGGTTTCAAGTTCTTAAATATTCAAAGCTAGGCTTAAGTTTCTCATTGGAATTGTCAGTAAATGTCACCAAAAGATAAAATGTTGCGAACTTAAAAAGTACTTATTTTATTACGGAAATTAATCATATCATAATAATAGACGATATAATTCATTTTTTCAGTGAAATAATAACGGTGATTTTTTTTTACATTGTCTTGCATTGGATATTTCCTCATAGTATAATTTTAATGTAACATAGTTGTAATTAAATGTTTGTAATAGTGTATTGAAACTTATCTCATAAAATAAAATTAATATCTATAATAAGAAAATCTGTCCATAAAATAAATTTTGTATTGATTCATTTTTGTATAAGAGTGCAACAGCTATTGCATTAAGATCAGAATATTTATAAAACCAGTTATAGTAGTTATTTGTCATGTTTGACGTACAAATTTCAACTTATTTTTTTCTTTTTGCTGCAGATTGGATTTGGATTAGAATTGCGCATCGAGTCTTTCCTTGTAAATTTTTCATTTCCCTGTAAATTTATGTACGATAAGTGATTATCAGTAGATTCTTTGATATTTTGCACAATTGTTTTTAATAGTGTAGGATTCCTCTTTTGAATTATTTTGCTTTATTTAGAACTTTGGTTAAAGACGTTTGTGAATCGTTTTCCTAGAAACATATAAAACGATATCACAATATGTATAATTTAACGAAGTATAGACAATTAAGAAAATATTATACCTCTCAAACACATTTTGAAACTTTCCTAAAAACATAGTAATAATCAAAACGTATACTTGACGATTCTGCATCGGGTCGGTGACTAGATCTTTTTTCCAAACCCCACCCAAAGTTATCGAGTCTTTCTTTCTTTGTTTCTTTCTTCTTTTTTTTTTCTTTTTTTTTGTTTTGTTTTCTGCAGATTGGATTTGGATTACAATCGTGCATCGAATCTTTCCTTTTAAATTTTTCGTTTTCTCTAAATTTATATACGATAGGTGAATATCAGTAGATTCTTCGACATTTTGCCCAATTGTTAACACTTTCCAACCTAGTTGAAAAGTGTTTATGACTTCGGTTTGTCTGGCCGTCTGCCGTCTGGCCGTCTGGCCGTCTGCCGTCTGCCGTCTGTCCGTGCTCTAACTCCCGTAAATATGCTCGGATTGCCCTGCAATTTTTATATGTTATAATCGTTATCTATAGCATGTTCCCTATTTCAACGGAAGTGTGTATCACTTATAGTTTTTTTACAGGGACACTCAAAAGAATTCCGTTACATTGCGGTCTATGGGGAAAAATCATTTGCGGTTTACTTAAATAATGTTTCACTATTTTAAACTCATTGAAATTTATATATATCACTAAGGTGCATTAGAAGAAGCTTAATATGGAATAGGGTGTGCATAGCACTTATACTTACTTTACAGGGACAGTCAAAAGAATTCCGTTACATTACGTCTATAGAGAAAAATCGTCTGCGGTTTATTTAAATAATGTTTCACTATTTTAAACGCATTGAAATTTATATAAGGTTCATTACAAGAGATTTACTACAGAATATTGTGTGTATAGCAGTCATCGTTCATTTACAGGGACACACAAAAGAATTATCTACTGTATGTTAACAATAATTCCTGCAAGTGCGTTTTAAGTTACTGAATGCGATTTTAATTTTAAATCGCTTTTTGTATATTACGTGGTGTGTATAAATTCTGTAGATCCTATACAGGGAAGCACAAAAGTTCGGGAACACATTTCCGTATTATTTAACTCCAGACGGAGAATTTTAAACTGTGCTACGTGTTTCCTAACTGAACTAAAATTTAGCATCCTATGTAGTATACATACAAATCCATAGATCCTATACAGGGCTGAATAAAAGTATTCGGATTACTTAGATGTTATCTTTTAGCTTATTAAAGAGTATGGTTCGTAAAATTATTTTGGAAGCGTTGGAAAGTGTTACATAATCTATGCTTGACGCATGATTTTTCGTTCTTGTTTTTAATAGTGTAGGATTCCTCTTTTGAATTATTTTGCTTTATTTAGAATTTTGATTAAAGACGTTTGTGAATCGGTTTTCTGTAAACATATAAAACGATATCACAGTAGGTATAATTTATCGAAGTATAGACAATTAAGAAAATATTATAATGCAAATATAGGGTATAGTATAACTCTGCAATATATGTAAATCATTAAATAACAACAAATATTTTTTTTCTCATATGAATAATGTGTTCACAGAGTTTTAAAAATCATGTCCGTGTCCAATCATAGCCTTAGTATGTATTACTTACTTGGGCTGTAAATTTTATTTAAAACTTTTTTCATGATAAATTATTTATTGAGTTTTATAAAGTTAATCTCATGTTCAATTTAAAAGGCTAATCTTGCTTATGTATAGTTTTATTTGAAAAATAAATACTGTCGCAAGAAGTTGAGTTATTAACTGAAAATGAATAGCTTTCAACTGGCTCAGCACATGACAGAAAAAAAACCTTAACCTTAAAGAGACGTTTTTTAATCATTTTATATGTAGTAATAAATTGCAAGTTTTATCTATGTGAAATATTTATTTCTTTTTTAAATAATCGTGAAAAAATTAAGAACTTAAATATTACCCGCCAGTTTCGTGAAAAGGTAAAAAAGCTAACGATTATATATATATATCTATATATATATAGAATAGAATAATGTGTAATGTTAATTAAACAAAACGTAATTAAACAGAATCATTTCAATTTTATTATTTTTTTGTATCATAAAACATTTATGTAAAAAGTAATCACGGACGAACAATAGCATCTACATAATGCAAAAATGATATTTCAATAGTACATTTCTCAGCATCTGGAACAATATTGGGATGATGTTAGTTAAGATTAAAGCGTTATAAAGACATGTAATTTATTTTAATCTACAAATATTCTCAATACGAATATTCTGCTTACCCGTATACAGGAACAGCAAATTGATGGTAGTTATAGAACGTGGTTCCATGCACTTCCACTGGTGAAACGCCATTGTAGATTTCATAATAGGCTGGAACCGGATAATATATGGGAAGTAATTCATACCTAAAACAACAAATTACAATAAGGTTATATCAGTTGTACTGACTACGCAGCCTGCGGGACGCAGGCAGCACTTGTAAAATGTAATTTTTTGGGACGTTACCCTTATTTCTAAAATTTTGTGCAGTGAATATAAACATCTTCTTCGTGTTTCTAACTGGATTTATCGCGAAGTTGCAAGTTCAATTGCTGGTATCGACAGCGGTGACGACGTCAAACTGATCGCAAAGCGTCCAAAAGGTGCCTTGGCGTTATGATGCGAGATATTGTGATGCTTGCCCGCATCCATTTGCCACTGTTAATTCCCAGTTATTTAGCAAGGAAAACCTGTTTGTTTGTTTTTTTTCGAAAAAATCTATGTATCTATGTATTATAGTAAATTAATGATTATAAACGTTTATTTTGTATTTAATCTTTTTTTTTTGTAGCTTTTATTTATCATCTTGTTGTTTATATTTCAATAAATACGTGCATCAGCACTTTAAAACATAAAAATTCGTTTATTTATTTATTTATTTACAAATATTTAATTTTCAATTTTTAATCAGTTTTATATTTTCAGCTTGCTTTACTTAAATAACCGGACATCCGCCATCTTGGACGCTTCGAAAACCTGTGGCTGCCATATTAGACGCAGTCTTCCACTAAGATTAGTATTACCTTATTGGAAAACGTCCAACGTTCAAGTGACTTTGAAACAGTCCAGATTATGTCGTCAGTGCTAACGTCAGACGTCCAATTTTTCAGTCTTGCTGAGAAGAGAGATCACGTGACTTGATAAAAGCAAAACGATCTCGAGCAGATAAGCGTTACACGTAATTGCGATAAAGGGAGGGACGGCAGTGGGTCAGCTTTGGATCTGTTAGATTGATTTTTGCATGTGTAAAGCATTTTCTTGCGGGTGTGCGTGTGTTCGATTGTTTCTGGTGTTAAGTTCTGCTTAGTCAGGAGCAATCAATCTTGTCTTGATTAGATGTATGTTTCGCTTGCATAAAAACTGCTGATCGCTTGCGTAATCTTATATTGTAAATTGAAAGGCCTGTTTTGATAACACTCTCTAGCCTCCATATAAAGCAGGCTTTCTATTAATCCTATCAGAAAGAAGGTCTTCTACATAGCTGTTGAAATTTCCAATATTTGAATATCCGAATAGTGATCTTCAGATTTTGTTGCAAATTTTGTCATTAAATAAAGAGAATAATACTTTTCAGAAGTCGTACTTGTAGGGTTGAAAACTTGGAATGTTTGGCAGTTATGTCTTCTATATGTTTTTTTTTTTTTCAAGTAGTAAACCTCAAGACCAGGAGAAGAAAGTAGCCGAATGTAGACTAGATTAAATATACAAGCAAAGCTCAGTTAAAGTTATGAAATGCCGTTCCATTATCCAGTGATTCAAAATACGAAGGTATTTATGAAAACTTTTATCATATTCCCTAAATATTTATAGTAGATTCTTGGCTTTGTTTAATGAAACATTGACATTTTAAAAACCCGCAGTAATTTACTAATCTAATATTTAAAGAGGGCATTAAATCACTCTCTAAATTTCATTTAAAAACAAAAGATATTTTTGATTATCTGCTGGATCGCAAATTGAACATTCCTGGATTAACTACAAAAAATTGTTTCAGTAAAATTGCTGCAGAATCTACAAAACAAGTCCCATAAAACACCAGTTTTTCATAATAGATTTGCTTTAGACGAAACGGTTTTTGCCCGTAAAAATATGAGATTTACGGGATTTGACCGTTTACCTTAAAAGTGTGATAGTTACTGTAAATTACCGCAAAATTTATCTGTAAAATGCACGTTAGTGTATACATTTTGTTTGCACTGTATGCCTATTAATTTTAATCATATTAAAAGTAAAAGTAAATAAAAGGTGTCCGAATGTAGACAAGACTAAATATACAAGCATAGGTCACTCAGTTAAAGTTATGAAATGATGATGTTCCATTATCCAGTGAATCAAGAGAAGAAGGTATTAATGAAAACCATTATCATATTTATGAAATATTCGTAGCATATCATTGGCTTTGTATAATGAAGCATTGGCATTATGAAAGATTCCTTACCCGTAGTTAGTTACTAATCTAACATTTAAGAGTACATTAAATTAATATTTTTTAATTAAAATTTTTGAGTATTTGCTCGGTCGCAGATTGAACAACCTTGTAAAAAACTGTTGCTGTAACATTACTGCAGAATCTTCAGGAAATGTCTCATAAAAAGACGCGCTTTTCATGCAGGATTTACCTTTGCTATTTAGGTACTTTTCCACCGCAAAAACATGCAATTATTGAGATTGGAACGTTTAGCATGAAAAACAGTGGCATTTTCCGTAAAATTACTGCAGTAATTCACGGTAGAATATACACGTTAATTTAAAAATATTTTTTTCAATGCATGGTTTTAATTTTTTCAAGCAAATACAAGAGTCCCAGTTAGAGGAGTTTCCATCTAAACTTTCTAAATTTGAACACGTGAAAGGCAAATTGGCAAATCAAAGTAGTGTTTCGCGGTAAACATCACGTGACCATACTTAGATTCCTCCAGATCACTGATTTGCCTGCTTATATTAATGTTTTGTTGCTGAATGTTGGTTAAACGGTTACAGCAGAGCTATACTAGCTGCCGGGCTGGCTCATTCATTATCATGACGTCACAAATGGTGGCCGGTGCGGGGTGGCCGACCGAGACCAGCGATTGGTACAAAGCGAAACGACAATACGAAAGACATACAGCGATTGACACAAAAAGATGGGCACGTCACTTTGTACCAATCGCTGGTCACGGCCAGCAACCATTTGTGACGTCATGATAATGAATGAGCCAGCCCGGTATCTAGTGTAGCCCTGGTTAGAGTGATGCATTTGACCCTATAGTCTGTTCAGGGAAAGGAGATAGCGAAAGCAAACAAACCGGCTGCAGAAAAATCGCCAAGGAGCCACACATTTGGCACAAATCCCTAGGTTGGCGAATTTTATTTTTTATTTAAAGCAGAAGCTCAAAAACCTCAGACAGTCTGTTTGGCGCTTCTGACACAGCGCCAGGTTTAAGCATCGCCAATCCGCATGTGCATTTGTTTACTTCTGTTATCTTCTTTCAGCGAATGGAGTATAGTTCGCTTTTATTCCCAACTTTTCTTCTAGATCTGTATTTTAAAATGTTTTATCTGTTAAAATATTTTATTTGAGGTTTTCTTTTTTTTTTTTAACTTTTTTATTTACAAATGTTTTATCGGTGAAGTATTCTATTTCAGTTTTAGTTTCAACTTTTTTTAATTAATAATATTTTGTCGGTTTCCTTTTTATTTTTTTCATGATAAATGGAATATTTTTAATAAAAGTAAATTTTGATGTTAATAACAATTAAAGATTTAATTTCATTTTAAAAAGAAAATACTTACTTAAATATTCTATTTCAGATTTTTTTTTCTACTTTCTGATTTTAAAATGTTATGCATGGAATATTCTAATACAAGTTAATTCAGATATTATTAAAAATTGGATTTATTTCTATTAGTGAAATAAAATACATATTTAAATACGATATAATGTGCTTAAAATTTTACATTAAAGCGCCTTTTATTATTTAAAGTTTTATTTCACTGCAATAGTATCAAATACTTTTTTGTTAAAGGAAAGCATATTTAAAGATATGAAAGTGCAGGAATATAAGTATGGTCACGTGATATTTGCCGCGAGACTCAAAGGATAATTTTCATTAATCATTTGCGGAGAGTTTTCAAACTGTGCAGATTGTAATGCACTTAAGCGTGTTTCTGCCGAAAAGCAATCGAGTTAGCGTTTTTTATCCTTCTTTAAAGTTAATATTGGGCCCATGATGAGATGAGATGAATAAATACCAAGTTACAGGAATAGCCAAATTATACACGAGTCAAGTTATTCTGGTTTTATAAGACTTTTGTATTATGATTTAACTACTAAGAATACAGATCTAAGAAAAAGTTTAAAGCTTTAGTTGCAGTTACACTGAAATATGAAAGAAAGCTTACCTCTCACTCGATGCAAAATCATTAACATCAGCAAAGACATCTCCAGGGTTGGTAATTGCAGATGTCTGAAAGAAAATCAAAATGAAAATCAAAAGAAAATGTCAAATAAATCATGAAAAATTTATTTTAGATTTATGTGCTTCTGTAAGATGAATTCAAACATTGAAATTTTTCAATTTAAAAAAGGTTGTGCTATTGCACAGCTGACAACTTTTACGCTATTTTCCTACCGTTAAAATTTTATAGTAAATTTAAACTTATCAAATCGCCGAAATCATGTGATTCAATAAGACAAAATTTTCTATTAAATTTTAGTGGTATCATAAAAGTGTAAAAGTTGGCAGCTATGGCTATTATAAAGAATTCAAGGTGGTTAAATTATAAAATTATAAAATTATAGGTTTATTTTGTAAGTTTTTTCTCTTTTAAATATCTTCATTATCTTGCACATTTTGGCGGAAAAGAAAAAAAGCTCGAAATATAACTAAAGGTATTAAACATTAAGAAATATATGATAAGCAGCAAATAAATGCCTTTATAAACAATTTCATGGCACCAAAACATTAGTTTATACGTATGTTACAGTTTTCGTATTGATAATACATTAAGAAATTGTATTTATGGCAATACGTAGAGATATAATGTTACTTAGTGCGGGTAAGACAAAAATTTACTTTTTTGGATTTAAGATAAGAAAATTGTGTTTTATATCAGAATAAGCAATGTAAAAAGGAGATAATGGTAAACATAAAACTAAATTTTATTTAATAAATTTTGTTACATAGTAAAGCATAATCTACTGCTGCAGATGTTTAAATTAAAAACATTTACATTAACACATATAATTCAAATCGCTATTAAAGTACGACTCAAACAATATTTAACATGAAAAGTATTGATGCATATTTTAAATGTTATATGTCTTTTTTTTTCAATCAGGTATTAATATAATCAATGGATCCCACTGGATCTAAAGACATAAAATAAAAATACCAATAATATCGATTTAAAATTTGATATTATAATAACTGAATGTCGTGTACCTGTTCTGAACTATCTCCAACTGAACTTAAAACTCAGTTTTTCATCATTATCAATCCTATCTATCCCCGCTTCTTTGAAAAATTAATTTTTTTCTCAAAGAAAACTCCAAAATTGGAATGATTATTCAGTTATAGAGCAGTTTTTGTTATAAAATATTCATTGCTAAGAAATTTTCATTGCTGCACACGAAAATGCATTTTTATGTAAAATACATATGTATTCTTGTTGCGAAATAGCATTGTTGATGTTACAACAATTAAAAGACTTCTACAGAGTAGGCAGCCATTTCTAAACAGATAAATAACATTTTTGGTTCGCAAACTACTGTTTAATATTTCATTAAAAACAAATGAAAAAATAATCTTACATACAGCTCCTGACACACTTTATACGACATAATTTTAAAAACGTAAAATCACTGTAATTAGGTAATAGAATTTGAAACAAAATATGATCTAGTTTTCTGAAATTGTTAAATTACAAAGACTTGCATTAACTCACTATCTAGAACCTTTTCCAAAATATGAAAAAAAAAAAAAACATAAAAAATTAGAAAATGATCTGTAGTATATGTACTAAAACCGATTTTATTTTTGCTTTTAGACGGTTTTTGGCCTAGGGACAATTAAAAACCAATTTCGTTTTTGTTTTTTCTAGGGTTTTTGGCCAAGGGACAATTAACAACCGATTTTTTCCTATCCGTGCGGTACCGCCTTGTCGAGGTGGGTAGGCTTTCAACAAAGAGTGCCACAACAGCATGTCACGTTTTTTGATAAGCATCTCATGACGAGTACATCGTCATCTATCGGTGAATAAAATTTTTAATTTCGTTTTATTTTTTTATTCTTTTATTCTCGTCCAGCGAAAGTGAAATCCGTATAATGTACAAGGTGTTTGAAAAAGAATCATCCGATTTTTAAAAATCATAACTATTCAGTTTTTATTCAGTTTTGATTTGATTTGATAGCCTAATGGGGACTGCTCAGACGAGGAAACCAAGTCCGTAGCGCATAATGTCCCGTCGAATAATGTATAAGTAGAATGAGAGAAATCTCGAGTTTCTCGCAGTTGCCGACAGTTGGCGCTAACGCTTCCTTCGCCCGCCACTTCAGTGTTTGCCTGGACTCCAAGACTGCCGAACCTTTCAGTGTGCGATTTCTTCTTGTGTGAATTTATAAAGATTACGTTTATGTGCTCCCCTTCCAGCTGCATTAGCCGAACTGGAGATACGCATAACAACAGCAGCCGTGGAAGCAGTAGATGCACACGTGATCGCAAAAGTTTGGGAAGAATTTGATTACCGTACAGACATATGTCATGCATTCAAAGGTGGACATATTAAGCACTTTTAATTTTGTTTGTAAAAAAACTTTATGAGGTACTTCTCTATTATCCCGTCGACCACTTTTCATAACAAAAACTACCGCCAAACTGTAAGATTAAACGGCAAAAATGCAATCCGATTTATTTGATGTCAGAAGCATTATACGTGTTTGTTATGTCATCGAGTGGTTTTTTAATTCGACATTTAGGTGTATTTTTCATTATGTTTTACTGATTTATTAGTTGTTTCATTCATTAAAATAACTGTTGTGTCCTTAAATTCTTATATTTTATTTATTTATTTATTTTGATATTCCAATGGCAACGTTCTTCCGTTTGTTTGGTGTTACAGTTTGGATAATTTTTTGTTATGAAAACTGGTCGATGGGATAATAGAGAAGTACCCATCATGATTAGCCATGTAATAAAAAAATAATCTCAAGTGTCAATGTTCAATATTTTTCATAATATACGCATTCCATATAGAGTAATTCTTTTTGAAACAGCTTGTACATTTAAAATTTCAATCCAATAGTTCATCTAAGGTAGGAGTTCTTAACCAAAAGTCCACGAACACAATAAAATGCCTGCATGTAGATTTAAGTGTTTCGTGGTCTTGGAGTAGAAAACAATCAGCTCATTATTCCTATTTTAAGCGAAATTTAGTTAAATTACAGATTTTCTTCTTTTGTGATGTATGCTATAAAAAGGTAGTTCTAATTGTTTTTGTTATGAAGAATAGAAAGGTCAAACAGCATTATAACGTATTATAATTGCTGTGTATCTAAAAAAAAATACTTACGCTCATTTGTGTGTGTTTAACAACGTGTATTTGGGAAATTCTAATGGTTATAATTACTTTGCTTTAGAGTCATAAGAGTTGTTGGAACTTTCAATAGATAGCCTAAATTAATTTGTCATAACAAACAAAGCTACTTTGGGTATCCAAATAATAACACAAATCCCAATTATTGTGTTGTGTCACAAACAAATCTTATTTAAAACAGTGTTAATGCAACGAAGACAAAAGTTTCTTGCAGGTAAGTAGAAATTCAAGTAAAACGAATTAATTCATATTAAAATAATGTTTTAATAGTATAATATACAACATTGGTATTGGTAAACGAATCGATGAGGCATAAAATGTTAAGATCTCCTATTCCAAAGACTTGTAACAAAAATCGTAAAAAATACCATTCTTAAATTGAATAAAATAACAGGTTTTGAATTACCTCACTAAAATTATGACGAAACATAATGGAATATCCGCTTGACATTATACTTTGTATAATAAAAAACAGAAATCTTCGTAAAATAGCAATAAGACACTTACAAAGCAATCCCAAAAATGGAATGATTAAAAAACTTTCAGCGTTTTTTAATTGAGCATTGTTTCAAAAATTGTTGTGGCCAATGTTACGACCATTGTTGCGATCTTTTTTGGTACATTATTTTTGATTGAGAAGCTATTGTTATTTGAAGCGTTTAAACGAATCTTGTGTTTATAACAATAACAAAAGACGCCAGTGTTGATTTAGCTTTGGCTGTAACCAAACAATAGAGAAAGTAAATAAATTTTAACTAAGCAGTCTGCAATTTAATTTAGAGTATCGATTAATTTAATTATCTAGAAGCCAAAATAAGAAAGAAAATTCACACATTATTACAATATTACACTTCTCTCCATTATTACACAATAGTTACTTAAACTGTTACCCTTTCCCTTAACGTTTAACCTCAGGCGTCCAACTGTCAAAACTCAATATGTGACGTTTTCAGAACTTCCAACAAATTACTCAAACGAACTTTTGCATTAAAAATGTGACTTGTTGGAATAGCAGATTGCAACTTAAATTTAAATTTCAAAATAATGTTGATGAAATGAGGTAAAAAATTAGTTACAGTTTATAATTTCGTGTTAGTATATGTATTTTTTATTAGTAAAATTATAAAGAATAGGCGTTATCAGAGAGACATTTCACGAAAAATGATTAAGAACATCAGATCCAAAATCTGGATACATAAATCGCAAAAAAACTTTTTAAAAGTTAAGTAAATAAAAAGACATGTATTACCTGGCTAAAATTAGCAGAAAACTCATCAAAATAATAACTCGACATTATACTTAGTCGATTAAAAAAGCACAAATCTTTTCAGAAAATAGATTTAACGTTTCTGGAAAGAACCCCAATAATGGAATGAAAGAAAAAAATTTTACCATCGTTTATTGCAAAATGGGCATTGTTGCGAACATTGATAGGGAATGTATTGTTATTTGACGGTTGTAAATTAATATTGTTGTTGCAACAATGGAAAAGATCATTATTGATATAATTTTAGCCACAACAGCAGAGTCTAAAAATTAAATACATTTTAAACAAACAATATCGGTTTTATAACGCGCAAACGTGTGCGTCTATAACGGTGACGTCATAACGATGCTGGCAACAATATGGTTAGAACAAGAAAAACAAGTTTTAATTAATAAACTAGGTTCTCAATCTACTTATTCTATAACTAATGATTCAGTGGTTGGTCCGTGAGAACCCCCCCCCCCCCCCAACACAAGAACATCAAATTCTCCCTCTGGAATATTACGGTTTTATGTTTATTGATAAACTAAAATTGCATTTTCCTCCCAGACCACCACACTGCCCCCCCTGGAATATTAGATATATTATGCTAACAGCCAAACATAAATATTTCTTCGGAAGTTATATTTATTTCTGGGATTCGTAGTTATCAGCTCTATTTCTTGATGCAATCCTGACCGTTTCAGGCAAAAGTGTACCAGTACAGTATCATGATTAAGATTACTGGAAGTGTCATTGTATAGATTATTTTTTGTAATTTGTTTTTAATATCTTTTTTTTTCTACTAAACATTTTAAAAGTTCAGCTGTCGCAGTTTAATAAATGTAATGGTTTACGAGTTTTCATGGGTAGAGATATATGTCACTTCTCTTCTTTTTTTAAACTTTTATTTATTTATTTTTTTTTTCTTTTTTTTTGATGATGATAAAAAAATGTTGTAAATCATATCTTGAATTGTAAACAATCTTTGTATTAATTTAGTATAATATTTTCATTAAGGCTTTTCTCTAATCCAAACTGCCTACTTCCTCACATATATTTTTAATTCATTTTTGTTCGCAAACGCATGGAATTGTTAGGTGCTATTGTCTAGAAACTTTTTAATCAAACTGTTTTTCCATTTTTTTGGTAAAGATAGAATATCTTTCAGGAAATGCTGTCAACTTTGGCGTTATGTGGCAGATTTCTGGACACAACTGTACAGGAAAGATAAAAAACTGATGTCATGAGGCAATAATCGCTTATAACTCAATTTGTGATTCATTTAACGAGAAATGAAAAAAAAATATGTTTGAATATAAATCCTATTTTCCACGCTCTTCAATTTTTCATGATCCTGGATTTCGTTCAAATTTCAATTCAAAGATATATTTTAATTGGAAAAGAGACGCTTCATCCGACGCAGTAAACTGTTAGTTAATAACTGTGTTTAGGACGTCATCAAGCCAGAATTTTATTCGAATTGCAATGCATTTTATAAATAGTTAACACATGTTTTATTTTCATATTTTATATTATGCATATCCAAGATGGGTAAGTATTACGGTGGCCCCAACGACTAGTTTTGCTGATCAGTGAAATTGAAATCAGTACTACCTTGTACATTAAAAATTCCAATCCATTATTTCATCTTATGTAGAGGCTCTTTAGAAGGGGTCTAGAAAATCTCTTACAGGTCCGTAGAGAGATTTAAAGGAATCAAGGTTTTGGAGTAGAAAAAACAGCTCATTATGCTTATTTTAACCGAAATATTTTATTAAATTACAGATTTTCAACTTTTGTGATGATATCCTAATAGATTGTACTTTTTTTTAAAATCAAATTGTATTTGTTATCAAAAACCGAAACGTCACACAGTACTATAACGCATTATAATCCTTGAGTATCTAAATATATTTTTTTTCGCTCATTTCTGTGTGTTTAACGAAGTATGTTTGAGAAGTTATAACAATGGTCATAATCAGGGGAGCAAAAATCTAGGTGCCAATGGGCTGATTCCCACCACTAAATTTTATTAGTATTCTTCGTCAAATTGTATTTGCATACATCACCTAAATTTTATCAGTATTCTTATTAAGCGAAGAATATTAAAAATTTAGTGGTGGGAATAGGTCTATTGGCACCTAGATTTTTACACCCCTGTTCATAATCATAACACACTGGGAATGTGTTGCCAGTGGATTACTTTTTCAGGTGTGTTCGTAATTATATAAGTATGTGGCACCTATAGTCATCATCTGGTCCGTCCGTCTGTCCGCATATAACAGCGCAAAAACTACCCAACTCCTTTGAAATTTAATGTACATAACCGCTGCACAATTTTATCGAGTCAGCTCAAATTTTATGAAAATCGAATCAAAACTTAAAAAAAGATATTAATAAAAGTTTTCTTCATTCTATTAAATCCTATCATACGTAATTAATTCAATGATATCCCATGATATGTAAAGAGTTTTGCAAAAAGTAATGGTGTAAATGTACTTAAAAAAAAAAAATCTCTTTTGTAAAATTTAAGTAGTTTTAATACATATATTTATAATAGTTTTCAAGATTTGGAAATGAAAATTTCTAATTATACATGGTTCGTACGCCTCAAAGGTCTCTAGAATTTGGAAAACCAGAAATTTTGTAATGTAATGGTCGCAAAGTTTAAATTCAGATTTTTTTTCACAAGTACTCACTCTGGCCCCTACGAGCTACGCTTGCCAACTCCCGTTCTGACACCGCAAACTCTAAAAACACGCTAATTAGAACAACTCTGAAACGATTACGGAAGATTGAATTACAATTAAACGACCAGTAGCGATCTGCTGTAATCGGGTTTACTTGATGGATTTTAAGACCGAATCAACCGCTGTCAAAACAGCTACCAACAACTGTTTTCGTGATTTATTAAATGAGATCAATTAAACTTTTGAAAATCAACTTGTGTAAAATGACTAAGTTATCAATATCACTGCATTGGGGGATTTTATAACGATGCTGTATGAAAATTGAGTATGTCTCCACTATCCCGTCGACCCCTTTCCATAAAAGGAAAAACTGTCACCAAAATATAGGATTTAAAGCCAAAAGTGCATGACTGTGGCGTCACATTCATTTGACATCAGATGCGTTACACGTGTTTGTTATGCAATCGAATGATTTTTAATTCGACGTTTATCTGTACTTTTAATTATATTTTACCGATTTATTAGTTATTTCGTTAATTTAAATAATAATTACGACCGTAACCGGCACCGCCATGATATTAAAAGCGAAAAAGCGTTGTAAAAATGTTACTATGCATTGTTACACACAACAGATCCGTTTCAAATATCGTGATAAACACTTATCCACCAGCTGAGGGGATAGTTAAAAAAATATTGTAAATAAATAAAGATAACATTTTTCTTTTCTCGTTTCATTGATGTATTATAAGTTTTATTGTTTAAAGTTACTGATATTTGGCACTTTAGTGAATGAGGCTTTTTTAATTTCTTGTATTTTATGTTAGAATCCATTGGCAACATCCTTCCACTTGTTTTTAAAGGCGAAGTTCAGCGCAGCGGGGCCCACCGTAGCTGAGTGGTCAAGGCATCACACCGCTAATCGCTTGCGAGTGTAGGTGGGAGCGGGTTAGAATCCCGCTGGCTCCGTTGCACACTCTTTGTGGAGCTCGCAGCTGTATTTCTGTGTGTTGTAAATTTCCTTGTGTATGCTATCTCGTCCCAGTACATAATGGCGGTGACTTATAAGCGGGCGCTTGACGGCAAGCACACAGGTCAGATGTATGTTAATAAAATGTCAAATGTCAAATGAGTTCAGCGCAGCGCATATCTTGTTATATGAATTAAACTAGAAAAATGTTTACTTTGATACATTAGGTTAAGAAATTTTTCTTACCTTTTCTGATGGTGCGATCTCCTTGTATTAATCCAATTTATACGGCTCGGCATCTAGGCACTTTCAGATTTATTTATTCCTGGTTTAGCTGCATTGAAAGCACTTTTGAGTGATTTCACACTTTGTGCTGCTGAAATACTAAACTATTATGTTAGATGACTAATGACTCTGAATGAATATACAGATAGGTTGGATCTATTTAAATCGTTATAAATGAACATTTAACATTACTTTTACATTACGATTTACATTTAATAAAATATAGTGGTTGGTAAAGCATGTTTGTAGAGCTTACATTCGCTCGTGTTAACGCGGTTACATTTTAGATCAGTTCTAATCTAATTTAAAGTTCTATAAAAGATCAGTTTTTGATTTCTCATTTTCCGATGACGTGTTTTGGGGTTTACACTACTTTTGGGTTTTCTTACATGGATTGCAACAGTCAACTATCCATAGTATTAGAAAGAGCAAGTTTGTAATGGAGATGTTCTTCAGCACAGTGACTGGCTTTATTTGGGGGCACTAAATGCATGACTGCTAATTATAATCTTTTATTACCACCGTTATAAAAAATGAATACTTTATTTTATTGAATGTCAGAAAGTTCTGCCATTAAACAAAGAAAAACTTTCTTGTAAAAAATAATAGTATTACATAATAGTAGTAAATAATATTATGCGTTCAGGCATGCATTTAGTGCTCCAAAAAAAGACAGTTACGGGCCCGCCAGTGCTTCAGCATATTTCACAAACAGCCACTAAGCGTTAAATATTACTTTCATTATTACATGTTGAGGGTGAAAGCGTGTTAATCACGACTGATTACTTCCGCGTTTCGGATGATGAATGCTTGGGTATTTTCTGCGGCGGTAAATGTTACTCTTAATAAGCTTTTGCTCCTTTTGGTTGTTTATTCGTTGCATGAAATCATTTTATAATTCCTGAGAATGAGATTAATAATTTTAACAGTTTTGACGAATAATTTGGTGATAGTATTTTTTAATGGAAAGTTGCCAACAGTATAATGGAGAAGTACCGAAACGTGTTTACAGTAAGACGTTTTAAATGTATCGTTTCCAATATGATGTAATTTTCACCAAAGTTTGCTTCCTATTATTAAACATAGTAATATAGTTTTTAAGTGAAGCGAAATATTTTATTTACGCCGTTTTAAAATTAGCAACAATAGGCAAAAATGTTGTCGAAATACACGAATCCTTCGTGCAAACATTTTTTTTAATTGAAATTGTTTGTAAATATTGCATATGTTCCCCCATTAAAACTTTGAACGCGAAATAATTTAATTAATATTCACGTCCAATTACAATTTTTTATGATGTAGTTTTCTCCATTTCTGCTTTTAACACGTGATCGTTTAATTATTATTAAAAAGTTTATTTCTGATTTTAATAGTCACGTGTAAAAACATATTTTAATTGAAAGGGACAGTGAAAGCGCTATTTTACAAATTTGCAACAATTTAAGTAATGGACATTTTCTAAATGTAAAATAAATCTCAATTAAAACGAAGTTTTGAAAATAAAGATCGAAAAAACCCTCAAATAATTAGTCAAATTAAAAAACTAATTGCATTCTGCATACTGCAAGTTTATCAAGTATATCCTTTCAAAATATTATAAAATTCATGTGTATGGTTTTTGTTCCTATAAAGCTTTTTTAAGCGACTTATTTTGACATACTTTAATATTAAATATCTCCTAAAATAATTCTTCGATTTAGAAACTGTCTGCTTCACCGTTTTTATCGAACATGTATCTATAAAGCTGTCAATTTTCATATTTTTATATGTAATAATTTTTTGAATATTAATCCAAAAAATGCACAAAAGCTTCATTGACAGCGGCGGCGGTGGTTCCATTTATATATATATATATATATATATATATATATATATATAGAGAGAGAGAGAGAGAGAGAGAGAGAGAGAGAGAGTTATCAGACATGACAAGGCTATTAACCTCTTCCAGACCGTTGTGACAGACCCCATTCAATAGATCGAGAGGGCCCGTAGAAGATATAGTCCCCAAGCTAGACCCGGCGCAACATCGCCCCGAAGTAGCGTATGGCAGCTCATAAGAGCGAATCACACTGGCGTGAAGCCAGTACCTAGGAGTTACTTTACCACCAGCTGGGACCGTAGAAAGCGTACAGAGTCCACCACTAGTTCCTTAACGGCGGACGAAAACAACACAAAACATAAAATATTGGTAAAAAATAAATGAAAAGATATACATAAAAAAATAGGAAAATTAGTCTCCAGCATTCTATTGTTTAAAATATATCTTTTGTACATTTTAAGTAAGTGTAATACATAATTAGAATATTTAATTAGAATAGTTTTCAAGATGGGGAAGTGAAATTTCCATTTAGACATGGTTCGAACGCTTCAGGAGTTTCAGTGGTTATAAGAGATTAAATATCATAATTTTCGCAAAGCAATGGTAGCCGTATTTAAACTCGGATTTTTGTTTCTTGAATACGGAAAATATTACTGTACAAAAAAAACTGATATTCATCGTCTAAGGCGTAAAGACCCTGTTAAAGTAAATATGGCATGGTATATATAATGAATGAAAAAAAATACATATATAGTGGATCGTGTTGAGATTTTCAAAGTTTGCATAAAAATAAAAACTTGTAGGGTTCTCCAAAAAAATTTAACTGTAACAAATTATTAACTAATACAAAAGAAAATCAGAAACAAACAATCTTTACAGATAGCTTTATTCTCCAATGTTGCATAGAAATATGATTTTGGATGTTTCTTTGTTTTTTGTGCTGTACGCTGCTTAGTAAAATAATTTTCGAAATAATTTTAAAAGACAACTTTAATTTAAATTATACAAGTAGTCTAAGTTTAAATTAAACGATTTTTTTTACTTCTAGTTTACACGAGACAAAGCAATAATTCTGAATGTTTTTCTGCTGTATAAATGCAGGCGTGTTATGACTTTTTTTTAATCGAAAATTGTTTTTGCATATTTTCAACCCTTAAAAACTTTGTGGTAAAGCATTGGCTATAATATAATTTATTTTAACATTATATTTCTAATGCATTCAATAATTAACACTCAATTAATTTGAAATTAAATGAATGTTTCTTATATTATGCAGATCTATTGCATACATTGCTATCATTTCAGTAACAGAATAAAATGTATAGGAATTATTCAAGAGCATAATGCTTTCAAATGGAACAATTTTGAATGTTTTTCAAAAATGTTGGCTTTTTATAGCCTCGAACCCAAAGGAAGAATATTGCCCATTATTGCATGATGGTCATATATAAATATTTTCAGCTAAATAATTTTTGTACTTGCTTTTTTTTATTGTGTTCTCATAGTTTGTAATGTAACATGCTATTTTTTTTTGGAAAACCTAATGTAGCAAGTAATGTAATAAAAAAAACTAGTTTGTAGGGAGCATCTGATGCTACTTCAATGAACTTACTTCACAGTCTCCTCTTTCGGCATAGCAGTGGGACTCCTATCGTATTGCATATTTCAAAAATGTAGTTCTTCGAGCAAACATGAATCCACAATCCTTCCAAAAGTAGAGTGTAGTCCAAAGGCATCAAATTCCACTTGCTTGCAAAAGATCACTCATGGTAGTTGGTCATTATACAGTAAAACTACACACTTGTGATCTTCTGAGAGCAATCAATCTTCTATCCAGGCACCAGAAGATTCCACTACACACTAATCTCTTTCTCTATTAGTATACTTTTTATGGGTTGAGATTTTATTTGTTGCTGGAAGTAACGTCAAAAATAAAATTGATGGTCGCTAGAAACTAGTTCTTTTTTTATTATTATTATTATTACATTACTCGCTAAATATTTTCGCTAAAAAAACGCATGTTACACTACAAACTATAAGAAAACTAGGATCTACTGCAGTTTTACTACTCCTTTTATAAGACTTTTGACCACTGCAACAATATATAGCAGTATTTGCCTAAAGCTTTATAAAAATACAATTAAATCAAAGAATCTTCCACAGAGAGCATTCTATAACTTTTTAAAATGAAGGTTTTTCAAAAACAGTAATAATAATAAATAAATACTTTTGAAAAAGAAAAAAAAATCAAAATTTTTGTTTTATTACATAAATACATTTAAACAGATGATCTATGCTGTAAGATAAATAATCTATATACTTGTAAAATAAACACATCTAAATCACAATTTGAATAAAACTTTATAAATTTATATTTCTAATGGAATATGTCCTACTTTTAGTATCGATACTTTTTCAATAAATGGAAATAACCATTCTATCGCTGTTTTAACTCTAAAATAGATTTAATAGATAAAATGAAATAAATGAAAATAAACTTTTAATATAAAGAAAACTTTTCGCGAAACAGCAAAATTTTAATAAAATAACAACATAATACAGTGATACAAGTTTCCTTTCAATGTTCACAAATTATTTATTACTATTAGGAACTTTAAACTTATCCTTATTTTAATTGGGTCTCATTTGTTGACATGATTTTTTTTTATTATTATTTTTCAACAGAAATTCGTTAATTGGAAGTTCTTATTGATTATTATGAACTTTATTGTTGCCAAACCAAAAAATACACCAAAAAGTTTTTGCAAATCTGACAAACGAAAATTTTTATATTTGTGTAATATTCGTATTAGATAAAGTGTAGGGGTGTGGGGGAAGGGGAAGCATAAGAAACCAAATACAATCAAAAATTTTTGTCATATTTTATTATACAAAATTTAAACTGATTCTCCGAAAATTTTAAAACTTAAAACTGATGATTAACCATGTAAGTGCAATACAGAGATCGCTATGATCAGTCAAGTTTTTTAAGATAGCTAAAAATCGCAAATATTTCAAAATGCACTGAAATAGAATAACAAAGAAATAATTGAAAGAAATGAAAGTACTTACTTACATACAATCCGGCTCGAATAAATAATCCTAAAGAAAATTTTAAAATATTAACAACATGCATCAAAAGCAAACATTAGTATATTCTGCCGTTGATGTTAACCCTAACTTGTTTTACAATAAACAAATCTGCATTCTGATTCAACTGAAATTTCATAACAATATAATTTTATAAAATTAACAATCAGTTAAAAAGAACTTTTATAAATGAAATTAAATAAAATAATCACAATCACATGAATATCTGCGCAATGACGTCTAGCGTTTCTAACAACGACCAAGCTCATGTTGCCACAAAAAAAAGTGTATCGCAAGTAGAATATTTAGCTCGAATTTACCTCCATATTTTGTCTGTCTATAAATTGTTGAGATATAAATACATTCTGGATGTAATGTACTCAACGATCCAGTTTACGTTGTAGAATGGACGACATCTTTATCTCCATATTATGTTTGTCTATATTATTATGTTGGGATATGAACGTTCTATGGATGTCATTTATTGAACAATCCAATTTACGTTCAGAATGGACATCGGTTTGACGTAGATGGATGTATTTTGAACATAAAATCCTCAAAATGGACGAAATATCTACATATGTGATGTGTGGGTAGACTTATATATATATATATATATATATATATATATGTGTGTGTGTGTGTGTGTGTGTGTGTGTGTGTGGATTTCATTCTTATTTTTAAAAAATTCTCATTACACAAAAAAATAATCTCTTAAATAAAACTTTCAAAAATATATGATCAAGCATTGAATACAACGCAACGTCTCATCGTAATGCAGTTTCTTGTTACGTTAGTTGCATAAAATGTGCAGTTAATCCTTAAAACAAAATAAAGAAAAATCTCTTAGGCTTTTACTATCTAGAGAAATATGTCGACTTGAAAATCGATATGGGTGTAAAAGTGTAGCCCTATGGATGTTGTATTAGGTAAATGTCCGATTTGATGAGTGAAATTTTCTTTATTTTATGATGTGTATAAGTATTGCATTAAATTATATTTCATTTAGTAATTACATCTGTAGTTAAGAGTGGAAGCAATTACTTGCATTTATTAATATTTATTGATTCTAAATATGTATAAGCAATAACTTCATGCTTTAAAAACATATTTGTTTACTTATCTACCCTATATATATAAAATCCTAATGAAACAAATTTGTGAAACGATTTTATGAAACGAATTTATGAAACGATTTTATGAAACGACTGATTAAACGACTGATTATGTTTCAGGGATATTTTTAATAAAATATTAAACGCTTGATGGTGAAATTAATACCAACTGTCCATAAAAATCCGCGGATGTCAAAACTGGTAATAGAATTTTGTAATTGGAACTAGTTTTCGAGATATTATTTTTTTTTCTAATTTTAATGACATTTCTGTAATGATGGCAACTAATTACTCAGTTTTTTTGTGACAAAAAAGGGAAAAAAATTAAAAAGGATCCCGATAGGGATTATTGATTTCTTTTTATTCGTCATTTTCAAATTGAAATTGAATTTATCTTTTATTTCAATCGATAGCGAAGACAAGATTGTGATTAAATTATGTTTTTCAGGAAAATTTGAAAAAAAAAAAAATCACATTTCTATCGTCAGGATTCAATCGTATGTCAGCGTTTAATTTAATTTATAAACTGAAAATATTTTGAATAAATTCGTCCAAATGACGTCATTTATGTAAACGCAAAAGAAAGGAGCAAAAAAATATTTATACAATTTGTTTAGCGTAAAATGTCATTTATCCTATTTTGTATATAATCAGAAGTAATTTGTATAGAAAAAACAATAATAATATACGTATAATTAAAATACGCATATAAACAAAAACATCGTCGAATTTGTTTCCATGGCTGTTTATGTCATTTGGCACCAAATCTCACTTTCTCATGCCCGAATTGCGCCAAGCTTTTTAAAAAAGCGTCAAGACCCCTATAATAGAAAAGCACCAAAAGCTCATTGGGTTTAACAATATAATAAAATATAACACCTTGTAATAGTATATTACTTTTAAATGCTAAAGGTGTAAACTTAACAACTATAATATAAATTAAAATACCTTTTATTAGTTGTTTTACATGTTTCGACTCTTTCCGAGTCATTTTCAAAAACAAAATGAGAATATTCTAAAGCTTTAGAATATTCTCATTTTGTTTTTGAAAATGACTCGGAAAGAGTCGAAACATGTAAAACAACTAATAAAAGTTATTTTAATTTATATTATAGTTGTTAATTTTACACCTTTAGCATTTAAAAGTAATATGCTCATTGGGTTTCTTTTCATAACTTTTGGCAACAAATCTATGTATATTAACGAATCTATCCCTTTTCGAAGCTCGAATTACGCCAAACCTAAAAGCAAAGGATCCTATACTGAAAAAGTACCCGATTTTCTTATGGACAATATTCAAGTGACATAACAAGGTGTAAAATTATCGCGGATAGCAAATTTGTTTAAATATGTCGTCAATTGATGCCGAATAAATGCAGGCATGCATATGCACAAAATATTTAATTAATTTTGTATGATAAATAATTATTAGAAAATTCGTATATACATATTCATTAAAATAAATTATTTACATATTTAAAATAACATGAAAATATGCATGATGGTGCACTAAAATAGAGAGAAAATTAAAACCTGTTACTGAAAATGTCTATAACAGTACTTTTCAATACCGTGGTTCTTAATGTTATTCACAAGCAGATGGAATTTTTTTCATCCTTAAACGCAAAGGAAGAATAGAATACAGATCGTTGTTATAAAAGTCCGAGAGGTAGCCACAATTTAAACCTAACCATTTTATACAAGCTGGTTTTCAAGTTGTAATTGATTTTACTTATCAATCCCGAAAACAGTCGTCAGTTGTCGCAACAGCTGTGTATGAGACCATGGTAATCAAAAAATGCCCCATTAAAACGTTAAAAGCATGGCAACCCAATTACAGATTTACCAATATTTTTAAAACAAAGCACGCTGTCATGTTTTTAGAGGCTTCGAAGTCTGAGCGGGGGTTGGCGAGCGTAGCTCGCAGGGGGTAGGCCCCCTAGTAATAATAATAAAAAAAGACATAAAATAAAATATATATGAAATTTTCACTAAATTCTGCGGTTGAAATGTATAAATCGGCTTTTCTGAAGAATTATTAAAAAAAAAAAAAAAAAAAAAAAAAAAAAAAAAAAAAAAAAAGGTTTTTGCATTATTTTTCGATAAAAAGTTTTAAAATTGCTGTATATTAAAAACAAGTTTGAGGTTATCCAAAGAACTGAATAAAAGAAATATTCCGGATTGCTTCCCCCATCCTCAATATCTAGATATCCTCCCTCCCCTTTATTAGGGACAAAGGGTGAAGTGAGATTTTCGTAAGTGAATTTAGAAAGGTGAGTACAATTTATTCATTTCAAGTAGAAAATGACAAATAGAACAGAATTTTAATTAATATTTTTAAACATATTAGGCTTTGTATGTGAGGTGGGGGGGGGGAGAAGTAATTTTAATGGAAGGAGAAAAAAAAAATCAGATGATTATTTTTTATCTATTTATTGCAACTACAGAGGAAAAAAAAGAGCATTTTTTTAATAAAAATTTAGGGCTAGATTATTAAAAACATTTATTAAACAATTATTAAAAATAAATGTTGGGGAGGAGGCCGAAATTTTGGAGATGAGGCTGGATTTACATGTTTTCTTGTTATTTATTAATTATAGCTAAAAAAAATAACTAACAGAGCAATTTTTTTTTACATTTTAAAAACTTCTAGGGATTTTAGCCCTTGTATAACGGAGGAGAGGGGGGGGGGGCATAAATTTCATAAGAAATGCTTACTTATTTAATATTACAAAAACAGTAACAAAAGCAGAATTTTTTATTTTATTGGAATTTCAAAGGTATTGTGCATTGTGAGATAGATAGAGGCAAAAGTTTGCGTGTGTGGGGAGGGGATCGATAATTTTGGAAATACACTGCTCAAAACAATTAAAGGATATTTGAAGTTTTATATAAAATAAAGATATAAACGAAATTTTTTTCCCGAAAATAGAAGAAGAGAATCACAAATGCAAATTTTTCTGGTTTTCAAACTGTGGAGTATGCAAATTTTGAGTTCGACGTCAAAAACGTCGCTTCAGCGGCAGCGAATGAAATTTGACTTTCAACTGGATAAAAGAGAATGAAGACAAGGATGATCGGCATTCAGTGATTGCTTTGTTTCGATGAGTACGATGTCTCAGCGAAGTCATTTGACAGATTCAGAAGCTTGGAGAATTGTTGGTAGGTTAGAAGGGGGCCAAACTCAAGCCGAAGTAGCGCAAGCCATTGGAGTGTCACAAAGTGTCATTTCCAGGATCTGGAACCGTTTTTTGGAGAGTGGATGTGCAGGCCGAAGACCAGGGCAAGGTCGTAGATGGGCAACAACGCCCAATGAAGATCGGTATTTAGCGTTAACAGCTCGGAGACACCGAAACATGAACGCTACTCTTCTCCAACGACACCTTCGCTCGGCTACAGGCACCACGATTTCAACTCAGACTGTCCGAAACCGGCTCCATGCTGTAGGTCTGTATGCTCGCCGACCGATGGTATGTGTTAGATTAACATCAAGGCATCGTCGCGACCGCAGGGAGTGGGCAACCGAGCATGTCAACTAGAGGAGAAATGAATGGAGCAATATTCTGTTTTCTGACGAGTCCCGTTTTTCTGTGCATCCGGATAATAAGCGTATTTTCCTCTGGAGGGACCGTGGCAGTAGGAATAATCCTGCGTTCGTGCACGAAGGTGTCAGATTTGGCGGTGGAGGAGTGTTGGTGTATGGTGGCATCTCCATTGACGGGCGCACTGACCTCTACATCATTCGAGATGGAGCTCTGACTGGTCGCCGATATAGGGATGAGATCCTCAGACCTATTGTAGTCCCTTACGCTGCAGCAATCGGAGATAACTTCATTTTAATGGACGATAACTGCAGGCCACATCGTGCAAACCTGGTGGAGGATTTCCTTTTCGAGGAAGGAATCGTTCGAATGGAATGGCCAGCGTGTTCTCCAGACATGAATCCAATCGAGCACGTTTGGGACGCTCTAGGAGGACGAGTTTCTGGCCGCCAACAACCCCCACAAACTCTCCAAGAACTGGAAAGAGCTCTTCTGGAAGAGTGGGGCAGAATACCCCAACTCGTCATTAATAGCCTCATTGAGTCCATGCCTCAAAGGTGTTCAACGTTGCTGGCCGCCCGTGGAAACCATACCCCCTACTGAAAATGATTTTCTTTGAAGAAAACACCTTTTCTTATTCTT
This sequence comes from Maratus michaelseni, assembly GCA_963931845.1. Lineage (NCBI taxonomy): Eukaryota > Metazoa > Arthropoda > Arachnida > Araneae > Salticidae > Maratus > Maratus michaelseni. Next base: position 22,468,100 of record OZ007594.1, read on the forward strand.
TTTTTCTCATATGCACAAATTGTGTTTTTTTCCTTTTGTACACAAATGCGCAATAAAATGCATTTTTTTCTGCCAAACATGTGTAATTTATTCTCATATAACCTACTATGTCTGTCGACCATGTATCAATCAGCTAAAAAGTTTCCCAGATACAAAATCCACCTAAAACTGCAATATCCTTTAATTGTTTTGAGCAGTGTATACTGTTTCGTTAAGAAATACGTTTTAAAAAACAGTTATGAGGTTGAAAATTGTTAGATTTCCGATCAAACTGTTAAAGGTGTTCAATCAACCTTTCAAACGAAAAGCCCAATCACGTGATCAAATCGCCCACAAAATTTTTTGGGTCAAGAGAGCGAAGTGTGCGCAGGCGCATCGGGCTAAATCAGATCACATGATGCTGTGATGTGTTATGTTCATGACTCCTATTATGATATTCCTGTTACAAGACCCAGTTTTTTGGAAGGATAAGGACGTATAGTCGCTGGCTTCACCTATTATAAGGCACAGAAACAGAATATAATTCAAATAATTCACTTATGGCTTATTTCCATGCTTCTAAGGAGACCAACTCCATGTATATTTTCTCCTTCGACCATGGTCGATGTGGTCGTGTAAGCTGAACACGGCCTAAATAAATTATTTCTTGTCACGTATTAAAAACTGTTGAGCTGAGATGTAAACGTCCCAACTGGACAAAAAAGTCTGGTCCAGGATTCGAACCTGGCTTCCCTTGGCCGAAGCAGCCAAGACTCTACCAACTGAAAAATGCCGGACGAATACGGGTGAACTAAATCACTCAGTTAACCTTAATGACCAGAGCATCTGATCTGATATCTGAATCAGCACAACAGAATAAATCACAGGTAATGGGACCTCCAGGAGACGTGATTACATTAGATTAACTTTGGCACAATTTCTCTAATTGGTAAAGAAATCATATTAGATGAAAAAAATTTCATTTGTATCTAATATGATTTCTTTACCAATTAGAATAATTGTGTCAAAATTAATCTAGTGTATTGAGTTGGTTTGTTATGCGATCGAATAGATTTTTATGGCGCTCTGTCCTTTTAGAGTAAAATAAAATTATTTAGAAAATTGTATGGATGTGGAACTATTTCTTAAAGCAATTTTTTCCTGTAAAATTCAATATGAATTAAACAAAACAATTTATTTAATTAAATAAAAGTTCACTAAGTAAATTTAAATGATATAAAGTTTTTAAAAAATACGTTAGAATTGAAATAGATTAAAATAACTTTTCTTTTAAATAATATATTTCTAAATTTACTGTTTTTTTTTTTTTTTTTTTTTTTTTTTTTTGAGAAAATGTTTTGAAAATTCTCAAATAGTTTCACTTAATTTATTGATCATTTAAAATAATTATTTCTGTTTCTATATTTCAAACTTTGAAGTAGAAATTGTTCAGATCCAAGCACTTCTAATTTCAGTGAGTATTACTTTTTTTTTTTTTTTTACATTACTAATAAAAATACAAAGTATACCATCCACTCCACACAATCATCTATAAAGTATGGTTCTTCTCGTTCATAGATAGCAGCACTAAAATTTAAATAATGTGGAAATCAAGAACTCCTTATCATAGTATCAGACCTCTCAATCAGCAAGTTGCCTTTGACCGCTATACGTCCTGCTACTAGCGCCATCAATCGTCAGTAATAGTATTTACGACACGAAATCACACGAAATTTTTTCACAGTTCCATTTGTTCTATGTATTTGCTTATGAGCTAGTAGTTTTCCTACCACTAAAATTTTATAGTAAATTTTATCTTATTAAATTGACAAGATCGTGTGATTACATGACGAAAAAAATTCTATGAAATTTTAGTGGTAAGAAAAAAGCGTAAGAGTTGGCAGCTATGCGGTAGCAGACCAGCTAGATTTTTCTATAGATTTTTCTATTATATTTTTGGATACCAGTTTTTTAGTAGAGACAATTTTGTTTTGTTTGATCGGAGAATTCCGGGATTTATAAGAACAACATTTTCTCTAAAAATATACTGGTGTTCAAAAAGCCCGAAACATGGCAACTGTGCGGTAGTATCCACCAGGCGGCGATACTTTCCGGAGAAAGTCAATTAATAAGTTGGCAATTACCGCGGACATTTTCTCCCATAGACTTTCTCCGGATTGTCAAGTCTGATCTATGATAAGGGAGTCTTGGTGGAAATGTTAATTTACCAGCCAAGACTTCCTTTTCATACTTCGTATATATGTGTATCATACGAAGTATGATAAAGCGGTTTTGTTATCAACATTATGCAGCTTTTCTAGATTTCCGCATGGGGCCGGACAGGAAAAATGAGGACAAATTTTTGAACGGGCCGGGCCGGTAGAATACAGGAATTTTTTTTAACGGGCCGATAAAAAAAAATTAAGTGGACCGACCGGCCGATGTAATACATTTTAAAGAGTCAACAAAATATGGACCTGAATGGATCGAGAATAATTTATAAATGTGCTGCACTAGCAATGTTAGTTCAATTCGGAAAATTAACATCGTCTCTGACCTCGTTGGGGTTTCTACAAATAACTAACTACATTCTCAAACAGTATATGAAGGAAAATACATCTGTATTATGAATATTTTACCATTCAACTTACATCACAATAATTTTATCCTTTTTAACTCTCAGAAGCGTGAGATTACTTTTTAAAAATTCGTATTCCGTTTAATTTGAGTGGCGAAGAACACATTTACTGTAAAATAATAAATAATTTTGTAAATAGAGGAAAATAAATAAATTTATAAATTATAAAGAAATAATTAACTAGCATATTATTAATTAAGTAATATATTATTCAGTACAGTATAAAAATATACTGGTAATTAATACATTATTAATTAAATAGTAGCATAATAATAATAATAATAAGAGACATTGGAACATGCGTAAATTTGAAGGGAATTTTTTTTTAAAAAAGAAAGGAGTGTTTGTAAATTACTTATTTGCTTTGTAAAAAAAAAAGCAGTTATTCCCATTTCGATTCTTATTCGCACTAATGTACTTTCGTGAAATGTTTGAATATTAAATAAATATTATTTTAATTATAAATATAGCTGTTATAATCATTATTAAATTTCTCAATTTTAGATTATTTATGCATTAAATTAAAAAAGACATTTTCTTTTTTCAAAAAATCATTAAAATGTGATTAACCCAAAATGTGAAGCAATGCTGTATAAAATCTTACAGAACTGGAAAAAAATATGTTATCGTGGTGGTGTCTATTATTATTTTTAGTCTGGCTTTTAGTCATCTTGGTAAGCAAATAACACCAATATACGTTTATTCATAAAAGTTTCATTAATTACATAAAACAATTTAAAATCTTGCAGCATTTAAAATATTTTAACATTAATCTTCGCATAACTATTATATATAAAATATAGTTTAATGCTTACGCAGCAGCTAGCAAACGAATTCAGTTATCTGATGATTATTTGTGTTTCTGAAACATATTTTTAAAATTTATCACAATATTTAGACTTTTATCCTCTAAACATAATGTAGGCGGTATTATTATTATTATTATTATTATTTTTTTTTTTGGGGGGGGGGGAGGTTTGTTTGTATTAAACTTTATTTAATTATTCTATTCAATGAAAATTTTACTGTGGGCAGGCAGACTTACATTTCCACACTCAAAATAAAATAAAACAAATAAAAAGCAACTTTCTTTTCAAAATATGTTTTTAAAACTTTCCAACCTAGTTGAAAGGTGTTTATGACTTCGGTTTGTCTGCCGTCTGGCCGTGCTCTAATTCCCGTAAATATACTCGGATTGCAATGCAATTTTTATATGTTATTGTTGTTATCTATAGCATGTTCCCTATTTCAACCGAAGTGCGTAGCACTTATAGTATTTTTACAGGGACATTCAAAAGAAATCCGTTACATTACGGTCTATGGGGGGAAATCTTTTGCGGTTTATTTTAATGATGTTACACAATTTTAAAACACATTGTAATTGATATATATCACTAAGGTGCATTACAAGAAGCTTAATATGGAATAGGGTGTGCATAGATAGCACTTATAGTTACTTTACAGGGACAGTCAAAAGAATTCCGTTACACTACGTCTATGGAGAAAAATCGTTTACGGCTTAATTAAATAATGTTTCACAATTTTAAACGCATCGAAATTTATATGTATCACTAAGGTGCATTACAAGAGGCTTACTACAGAATATTGTGTGTATAGCAGTCATCGTTCATTTACAGGAACACACAAAAGAATTCTCTACTGTCTGTTAACAATAATTCCTGGAAGTGCGTTTTAAGTTGCTGAATGCGATTTTAAATTTAACTCACTTTTTGTCGATTACTTGGTGTGTATAAATTCTGTAGATGATATACAGGGTAGCACAAAAGTTCGCGAACACATTTCCGTTTATTGACAGAAACTCCAGAAGGAGAATTTTAAACTGTGCTACGCGTTTCCTAACTAAACTAAAAATTAGCATCCTATGTAGTATATACAGGGTGATTCTGAATTCATCATCAATATTTGGTGGGGAGGTAGGGAATAGGAAAAGAACACTATTTCACATAGGAAAGCATGGGCGCAGACGTCATGTAGTAGGGCAATATGAATCCGGTTAAATGGTGGAAAGAAAACATAACAAGAAAGTGGTAAGAGAAAAAACATTTATTTGTGCACCTTTTGTACAGACTTACAAGAGGTGCTCGAAATTCTGACCATTTGCTAGAGTACATGCCTCACAACGACGTTGCATGGACAACCGAACTTTCTGGAATATGCCTGGCGTTTCCCGGATGTTTGCGGCGGCAACCGATATGCGTGCTACAAGGTCCATAGCACTGGCAACAGGGGTCTCGTACACCATGTTTTTCATGGCACCCCATACAAAGAAGTCTATTGGAGATAAATCCGGTGACCGTGGTGGCCAACAAACCGGTCCACCGCGACCAATCCATTGAGCTCCAAATTTTCTGGTCAGGTAACAACGCACATCATTTGCGAAATGTGCTGGAGCGCCGTCATGCTGGAACCACATTCGCCGGAGAATAACAGCAGGAACCTCGTTCATAAGACCCGGTAACACAGTCTGAAGAAATATGAGGTAGTTTGCGCAATCTAAACGGGATGGTAGTAAATACGGTCCCAGCAAACAGTCGCCGACGATCCCAGTCCACACATTGACGGCAAAGCGTTGTTGCGCAGCTCTAACTCTCGTACCGTGTGGATTCTGATTAGCCCACACATGCGAATTGTGTGTGTTGAAGACACCTTCACGAGTGAAGGACGCTTCATCTGTGAAAAGAACATACGTTGGGAAATTGAGATCAACGGCTGTTCTCTGCATGAACCACTGACAAAAAGTAACACGCTTGGGATAGTCCTCTGCTTCCAGTAACTGCACTCTTTGCAAATGAAAAGGATGTAAACGTTCCTCGTTTAGTATCCGCCACACTGTTGATTGTGAAACTCCAAACTGGCGAGCCATACCTCGTGTGCTAGAACTTGGCTGTTCTTCGATAGACTGTAGGACAGCTTCCTCGACTGAAACTGTCCGTGTTGATCGGCGGCTGCCTCGATCAACATTAATACCAGCAAATGATCCAGTTTCGCACAGTTGTCGATGAACACGTGAAAACATTTGATGCTGTGGCACGCGCCGGTTGGGGTAGCGCTCTGCATACATTTGCCTAGCTCTAATACAGCTTTCTCCTGCGGCACCGTAAGTTAGATGCATATCTGCAAGTTCTTGAAACGTATACCGGTTCATGTTACTTCTGCGAAGTCACCTTGTCGAATGACGACTGGCTGCACACGGCAGACAGCTATGCGCGTTCATGGGAGATGCGGACACAAAGCGCCCTCTATACACCGTCATGCGTTCGTTTGTGCCTATGCTTTCCTATGTGAAGTAGTGTTCTTTTCCTATTCCCTACCTGCCCACCAAATATTGATGATGAATTCAGAATCACCCTGTATACAAATCTGTAGATCATATACAGTGCTGAATAAAAGTATTCGGATATTTTTCGAATATTGTATATGTTGGAAATTTTCCTGAAATTACGTTTTTAAATAAGTTATGCGTTTTCCAAATTGTTTACTTAGATGTTATCTTTCAGCTTATTAAACAGTAATGATTTGTAAAATTATTTTGGGAGCGTTGGAAAGTGTTACATAATCTATGCTTGACGCATGATTTTTCGTTCTTGTTTAATTATTTTCCGAGTATTTTAAAGGAATTTAGTAATAATGATAATAATAATATCTATAATTATTACGCTGAAAAATAAAATCTTAAATAGTAATTTAAAAAAGAAAAGAAAAGGAAAAAAAGAAAAACATAAATTGAATTATTATGTAGAAAACTAATTCACTGAATGATACAATTGAGTGACATTTTGCACAGACGAAAGCGTTAAATTATTCCGATTTCTTTAAATTCAACTTAAAATATCGAACAAACTTCGATTCTCTGAAGGGAATGGTAGGAAGATACGGAAGTTTATTTCGCTACAGACAAACTGTTAAAGACTCCACTCTATGTTTTTTTTTTTTTTTCAAGAGTAAAATTATATGGCAGAAAATTACCAATAAATGAAAGTAGTAAAAAAGAAATTGTCTTTTTGTCTTTTTTTTTATTTATTAGCGACGAAGTCCTATTTATTTCACGACAAAATGTTCTGTCGTCGTAAAAAATAAAAAGTAAATAAAAATAAAATAAAAAGCGTTGTTTACTTTTAGGCAACTGCCAAAAACCAGTACCTATTAAAAATAAAAAATTCGATGGTGCGGACGGCTTGCGCTATATCTTTCGGTTTTATAGCTCTTATATCACTTCTAAACCTCGCATAATTTCCACTTTTTACATAATCGAAATAGAAAAAACAATTCATTTTCCAATATAATTTGTTTAAAAACTGTACTTGAAATTGTGACATTTTAAATAATTTACAAGCATGAATTTAAAAAAAAAAATCCATTTCAACAATGAACCCGTTAATGAAAAATAGCTAGTAACAAATGCGCTGCCAAAATTGGCAATGGATAAACCAGAGCAAATTAAAAAGCATTTTCTTTCGCTTTTTTTTTTTCCTTTTCTTTTCTTTTTTTTTTTCTTTTTCTTTTTCTTTTTTTTTTTTTTTTTTTGAAAAAAAATGGCCAAGTCGTTTTCAAAATGACCGCGCAGAAGGGGAAACAAGATTGTCCACTACGGAATGCCGCACAAGAAGTTAAACTGCTGGAATGAAGCAATGTTCTAACAGGAAACACTCGTGTACGTCCATACCGTACGTATAGTGCACATAATTTGACGAGGATTTTTTGCTTTGTCTTGTGGTAAGGAGAGGGAGAAGGAGTAAAATATTTTATTTTGCGGTTACTTTCCTATTGTTTTCATAAAAGTTATATTTGGGTGATAGGCTTCGAAATTCACTTTTGTAATTAAAAATGAAATAAGCAATAACGTAGCCAAAAGAATATTTCATGGGGGGGGGGGGGGGTAAACTGCTATAACGAAAAATGTTTAAATTTGATAGGAAAAGGCTGTTAGATTTTTAATTTTTTTATTAATTAAAAATTAACTATACATTATTTCGATTCCGGATTACTATAGTTGCCTCCGCAGTGTTATACGTAACATTTCACAATATATCAATTTTGTATAGAAGTGTAGACAGACAGACAGACAAATTTTTTCTAAAGATAGCAATATTTAAAAAAAGATCTCCTCTTTCACATTGTCTGACTCTGAATATTTTTTTCTCAACACAGAAATAAGAAATTAGAAATAAGTCATTTTAAGTGATTTATTGTTATATGATTATTGTTTTTTATGATTATTATTGATTATAGTTAAATAATTATTGTTTATGACTTATTGTTAAGTGTTATTTATTGTTAAATTTTTACACACCAGTTAACCAACTTCAAGAATATTTTCTTTAAGGAAGTCACTAATAAATATTTTTTTCATATTTTCCCCTTAAAATAGATCTATCTATAAAAACATATTCGTTTTAAAATGTAAAAAGCAAAGAATATTTATTTTAGATTTAAAAAATTAGAAATATTCTGAAACAATGCATTTTGCCTTTTTCATTCTTGAGTACAAGAGAGAATAAATATTAATTTGACTTCCTAATTTTTAATAATTTTTATTTCAAAAATTTAATATATTTTTTAAGCAAACTATTCTTTTTTATTAATGCATTTTGCTACAAGAATCACATTTTCAAAATTTCCTCTCAAACTAGAAAAAAATCTGATAAACATTATTATCACTATATAGCTAAAAATAAATTTACGAAGTGTTTTAACTATACAGGGTGATTCAAAACTTATCGTTCAAATTTCGTGAGGAGGTAGGGAAAACGTCATGCAACCGATTTTACATAGGAAAGTATGTACGCTTGCGTATGTAGCGGGCGCTGTGTGTACCCAACCTAAAAAAAAAGTTACAAAAATGTATTTGCCTTATTTTGCCCAGCAATTATATTAGCTCTAATTTTCCTTTTCTATAGTTCTTAAATGGATATTAATCCGTACGAAATGAAATTATGTAGAAATATTTAACTTACTTGAGATTTTGATGGGTTTAATACAGCTTAAGCAACTGGGAATAATTTATAAAAAAACATATCAGCATTTTTTTTTTTTTTTTTTTTTTTTTTTTTTTTACAAAATTCACAAACAATTATTTCATGAACAGGGTACAGAATACATTTGTAACTAAGTAATTTAAATTGTATTTTTATTTTCTGTATAAAATAAAAATTTCGAACTGTTTAATTTGTTAATAATTAAACTTTAAAGCATGAAAAAAAAAAAATATTTTTTTTCGATTAAAAATAAATAAATAAATAAAAATTAGATGTAATATTTTACATTTTCTTAGAAAATATTTTATTTTTAGAAATCAAGTTTTACAGCTACAGGCGTTTTATGCAGGTTTATAAAACATAAATGAAATTTTGTACAGTACCTATCATGTTTTGTCCGAATTTTATTTTTAATTGTGAAAAAAAAACTTTACACCGTTTTAAAAATCGTTTAAATTTCCCCTTAACCCTTTCCGGCGCGGAGTAAGTCTGTTCGCAAAATGATGAAATAATGGACTGACACCGGAATTTACAAACGAATTTATTTGAAAATAAAACTTGCTTATATACCGGTACTGAATAATCCGCTGCACTCAAACCTCTTTTCATCAGTAATACTCTGTCCATTTACAATAAACTTCTCCTATACAACTCATGCATTCTACCTATCATCACCTATGCAAGTCCGGTCTGGGCCTTCATCTGTAAATCATCTATTAAAAACCTCAGTGGACTACACAATAGACATCTGCGCACCGTTAGGGGCGCCACACGCTACCTGCGAAACGGCACTGTTCGCCGTGACCTCAAAACTACCACTCTCATAGCCCGTATAAACCGCCTTTCCAATAAATTCTATGACAAACTTTACGATCTCCCCAATGAAATCATCGCTGAGCTGCCGGACTACGACGCATCCGAGCCACAGCATCGCAAGAGACCTAAGTACTCATGTTTGACTGACGGTGATCATTAGTGCTCACCTCTCTCTGCTTCTTTTTCTCTTTATAATTAAAAAAAAAAAATCTTGTATAGCCTTAATCTCATATTTAAACTCATTCCTAGCTATACCATAAAAAAAAAAAAATAATAATAATAATAATAATAATAATAATAATATACTGTATGGCCACTGTAAAGTGTCTTTTTTCTTTTAAAAGGATTGATTTGCCGCGGGCATTTATGTGCTGTTTGTTTTTTATTTTCTCGAACATGTCCTGAACCCCATCTTTATTTTATCTTTTTTATCAGTAGTACTTTACTACAGTTATACCTTTTAAATTCTTATCTTTGACTCTCTCTTTTATTTTCCAATTTTTTCTTTCCTTTTAACTGCACTTTTGCAAGCTTTTCCTTTCCCAACGGCTCACACTTAAAAGACATGCTACTCTCCATCGACCGGGCGTAAAGTTGATGCAACTAGGAAGCCCCTGAACCGGTCCCAACTGTTCCGGACTGTTCCGGTACTGAATAAAAGAAAAATTTTAATTAAATATTCTTGGTGCCGTTTGTCAGTTTTGGAATTAAAATTAGGTGTCCTTTTTTGTGACCACCGCCCGTTAAAGGCTTAAAAAAAGAATTAAAAAAGTCTGGAAGTTTTATTTATCCAAATAATAGTTGTGTGTAATAAAATGTTTATTTTATGTAACTTCGCAAAACCTCTTAAATATTTAATAATAATAATAATAATAATAATAATAAATTCCGAATTCTTATTTCTCTAAACATTTCTTCTTTATAATGAAATGTGTGTTTTATGGGGCTCTGTAAAACAAAAATCTCTTATACTTACAGTACTTCTAAGATTTTGTAGGAATTATAATATTTAATGGAAACTAATGACATTATGTAGTTCCTTTTAATGTTTTATCGTATTTATTCTGTGTTTACGCCTTGTAATTTATAATGGCGTGAAGAATACGGATGTTCTTCTAAGAAAATATTTGTTGTGAATATTCAACTTATATAATAAATATTCCATTAAAACAAATTGTTGAACACATTAAATTCTATATTAAAAAAATATATCCTCTGTTTCAGAAATGAGTCTTTTCTAAAATATTCCATCACTCTATCAGTTTGTTTAATGACAATGTCACAACGCCCCGAAATAAACTAAATTTCAACGACTACATTTGAGGACTAGAAAACAGAACCAGCAGCTTATTGCGGTAAGCCCCGCCTACTACTGCACAATTCCGTTATCATCACGCCCACTGCAACTCCAGTGGCACCCCTTTGCGGCATCTTCTACAAATTCGAACAGACTACTTTTCTCTTGATCAGAACGTCTCTTATGTAATTTGCTCTATTTGATGTATTGTGACTTTCTTAGCATAAATAATTTATTACGATTATTGTTATTTTATTTTAGAAATTATAATAATCTCAAGAACTAAAAAATAATAATAAGCTGTTTGCTATTTCCAACGATTGGCATTAACCCCTTAATCGTCGTGCCCGAGACATTCACGGGCAGCGTAGGCTATGCCTGTTTTATTCAGATTGTTTCATTCCCACCAGTTTTTTAAAATAGTATAATTGGCTTTATTTTCACATTATTTTATCTGCCTATTAAATAAGGCGAATATTTCAGCTTATAAAAAAACTGGTGGTAATGAAGCAATCTGAATTTTTAAAAAGTAGCCTACACTTATCGGGCGCGACGATTAAGGGGTTAATTTTATTTCTAGTTTACTAAATTTAAAGAGAAGTCTTAATAGTTTAGTCTTCAATTTTAGTTTATAGCGAACCTTAAGGGTTTAGAAAATTAAGTTTGATAAAAATTCATCCTCCGCATGCATATTATCTGAATGTCAAACACACACAGAACAAATAAAACACGTTCGGAATGCTTAAATTAAAATGTCAAATTAAAATAAAAATACACACAAAATCATGTGATTCCATTACCTAAAAGATGACTAAAACTTTAATTAGATTTCACAACATTTAAATATATCGAGCATTTTCGGCTCCGAATCCAGCCTTCATCGGGACTTTTAATTAAAACTGGTGTTAAGACAAACGTCCTAATCACATTCTTGTAAACCATATACTTCTGTACTGCGAGCCCACAGGAGGGTTCAAATCTTCCGCATTCGTCCATCGGGCGGTACCATTGTTTTGCAATCAAAGGTCAGGAAAGAAGTAAGAGAGGGGAAAAAATCACATTTTACTGTTTCTTGATTAAATTAATTCATATATTCGAAATATTGTAAGACATCATTGCATACTTTTCCATGCTTATTTATAATTTCCACAGATTCACGAATTGTTAAATTGTAATAATTTTTCATAGGACATATTACTTTAGCATTCTTAAAACCTATTTTAACGTTTCGGGTTAGGTAAAGTCTCGGTAGAGCAGTAGATGGTCTATTAAATTTTACATCTCTTTTATGTTCTTTAATACGGTCTATTAAATGGGATGACATATACCCCAGACATTTCATCAGGTGGGACAGGATCAATTTTTGTCGCCAGTAAATTCTTCATTTTAATTGGGAGGGTAGGGAAGGGGGGGGGGGTAGCTATCAAACTTATTCCATAACTAAAAAGCGCGTGCCGAAGTTTCTCCAAAAGTCCCGGTATATAATTTATGCTACAATACAAAACACCTTCAGTTATATATACTGACACTTGGCTCTAATCGTCCATTCCTTTATTGCTGAATCTTTTATGAAAGGCATATTTTCAAACAATTTCTTTTATCTTTTTTTCCCTGTGTGTGTGTGTAATGAAAATAAGTCATTCATCCATTTCTTCTTTTGCATTGGCTTCCTAGCCACTAAATAACTTATATTTTCTTCTCTAGTATTGTAAGACATAGGGGTAGTTGCAGAGAAACACGTCTTATAATTTCAAAAACGACAACCTGTTCTTTTGGGACAGGTTGGAAAAACAGTTCTAGCCTTTGAAATACCAGTTCGATTTCATTTATCAAAAAAAGAAAAAAAGCGCAGAAAGAATTATTTTATTTATTTATTAGAATGTTTTCAAAGTTCAACATCAATGACGGCTCGTTTAAAGAGAAAGGACCAGTTGTAGGCGTTAAACTTACAATTTACATTATTTAACAAAAATATTTTCTATGTGCATGATAAATGATTGCATATAATAAAGGTATTGTTTCTATAATCCAACAATTTATATGCTTAGAAGTATAATCGTAAAAATACGAATCTTGTGTATGTATTTTGAAAAATAATGTAACACAGAAAATGCGAAACTACTAACCGCGTGTGAAATCACCTTTCCTGTGCGTAAATCGCATCGAATCCACCTGAAAGGGATTCGATACTATTTGAATTTCTCCACCATCTGTCTCGATATAAAGGTTACTCTAGTGAATTTTACATATAAAAGTTTATTAGAATATTTTTCCGACACGAATGAATTTATTTAAAAGCATTTGAAAAGGATAATCTTAAACTAAAAAAAAAAAATAAAATAAATAAATAAAATAAAAAAATAAATCATAATGGAAGTGGCTCAAAAAATTTGCTCTTTGGCCCAGATGTAAAGATTTATTCATGGAAATTATGAGTGCTCGGTATTTGATATATTTTTTTAAATAATAATAATTTTAAAATAAAATATTGCAGCAGTCTTGAAAATCCACCTTTGCATATAGCTTGTATTTTTTTTCTCCGAAAACACAGGAATCAATGCAAAATTTTACTAAATCTAATATCAGGTGTGTTTACATGTTATATGGACTCAATAAGATAGGAAGTGTTTTCTGATTTTCTAGTTATGTGATAAAAAAACAATTAAAACTTGGATTTAGCCTAAAATTTAATAATATTTTTTAAATGACGTTTAAAACTATTGAAAGTAGTTACTTTTGTTTAAGGAAATTAACTTTGAATAATAAAAATATTTGCTTTTTATTTGCCAAGTCATTATTTATAATAAAATCACACTTACGTGATTAGTTTAGTTTCAGGGGAAATTATAAATACTAGGGGATCAGTGCCCTACTCGCTAATGCTCGCCAATTCCCGTGAATTGAAAAGAGATTCGTATACGCGGTTTAAGCTCGCATCACACGTTCCCCCTTTTTTGTTTTTGCAACAACTCTAGCCGGAATAAGTACTATCATAAATCAATTTAACATATGAAATTGCCAAATTTTTTAATGTAAAAAAGAAAAAGAAAAGTAATTGAAAACTTTGTTGAAAACACAATTATTTAGTTGATGCTACCAATGGCTTTAAATCATTTAAATACTATAAAAAAATTATCTTGGAAACATCATTAATTTATAACAATTCTATAATATTCTACAGTACGGTTGAACCCCTTGAGGGGCACCGGTATATAATGAACATATGCAATTCATAACCTTTATTTAAGACGCCACAAAACCAGTAATTAAGCCAAAGAGAATACGGAATGTGAAACCCCATGTTAACCTATGGGAAAACTTAAATAAGCGATTACTCATTACCTAATATAATTATCGAAATTCAGTTTTCTCCATCAGAAAGTAGACGTCAGCAGATCCGACGAGATGCATTTTTTTTTAAAAAAGAAAATAGATATAGAAAAATTTTGTTTTTTAAAAAACATATAAATTTTCTAACGTCAACTAGATGAAATTTTATCATCTTAAATATAGTCAATTTTCATAAACGCACTTCATCTGCATTGGAAATCTACTTTTTGAAGGAAAAAACAGAATTTCTATAATTATATAAGTAATCGCGTATTTAAGTTTTTCGTAGGTTAACATGGGAGATGGGATTATGGCATCGGTGTGTCTGAGTGAAGCGGGCCCATAATAAGACATAACATCGAAACAAAATTAACGTAGAAAATCTGAAAACTCTGTTCTGTACCCGCCAGGGATGGGCATTTCGACTGACTTTGCGGAATCGATCCTTGCTTGATGAATCAACGTAGTGATTCAACTCTGGACTCACCTGAATAAGTAGGGTTAGTTGGTTGGATAGTAATTCAAAATAATATTTATCATGGAGAAATATTTCTCGCAACTAATAAAAACTAGCAAACATCTACTTTTTCATCAGCAACAATTTTTCTCACATTTAACAAAAATAAATTCTATACAAATCATGTTCTTTTAAAAACAAAAATAAATTAATATATAATTTATTCTGTAAATATTATGGTGTAAATTTTAAATTAAAAAGCTTATATTTATATTTAATCTATATTGTAGGATATATAGGGGTTTATCCGATTTTACGGTGTATCCTGTATCAGGCTCAAATAAACAACTGTCTTTAAAGAGCGAAGGAATTTATTTACAACTATTCACAGCAACAGAGTTCTTGTAACTCACACATATCACTACAACTATGGAAACAGTCCAATAACTGAACAAATCAAGCGTTCAGATACAGCTTAAATATCTCACAGTGACTCTCTACACAACATCTCAACACAGTAACAGTTGCAAAACAACGTAAATAAATCGCAAAGTCAAGCAAACCCGCTTTACAGGAAATCGCTCTGAACGTATCGCATTCCGAAATGCGACTAACTAATTCTGTCCGCGGCCCATAATGTACAGGAGCGAGAGAAAGTTCGAGATCGTTCCACAATTTTCTAATGCAAGAATTTTCTGAAATCACCTGGAAAAACACGGAACAGCATTTAATGCATTTCCGTACGTATGAGGATCGTAAAATTTAAAGAAAAAAAAAAGAAAAATCAGAAATACGACATATTGTTATTTTCTTAAATATTGGGACTGTGGTAAATAAAATTTAACAACCAGCAATATTTTTTAAATTACTTATTTTATATTATAAATACTTAAATTAAAAGATTTTGCATATAGTTATCGATTAAATAAAGTGATCTAAACTTTTATCTATATTTTGTGTGACCATTATCAATGAGATATATCCGTATAACTAAAAAAAGTATATAATTATTCTCCCTAACCAAAAAAAAAAAAAAAAATTAAATAAGGGAAAAAAAAAGAAAAGAAGAGAAAAAAAGAAACAAACAAAAATATCTATATAAGAATTATAAAAGAAATCACCTTGATATCCATGGCTCATCTGGGTTTTACAGTCATGCTGTTAAAAATAAAATCAATGAAAATGTTTAAAGATCGCGTAATTAAAAAAAAAAATCGAAAATACTAAATATTAATATTTTTTTTTAAAAAAGGGGAAAGAAAAAGAAATTGAGACTGTAGTAAGTAAAAATAAATCATTCAATTAGTATTTTTAGTTGATTTCTTACTAAATTAATTCAAGTTTAACAGGATGTAAATTACATGCTTAAAATTACTTCACTTCATTAGTTGAGTATGCTGGACTGACATCATTTATCGTCTTATATCTATAGGAATCGCTTACACAATGTAACAATTCATCAAATTTTCAATACTTAATTATTTAAAAGCAGCCAATTAAAAATAAAAGCATATTTCTAAAGGAACTTTCAAGTTATTTATCGTCAAATCTTGACGGGTACTATCTAGTACACATTAAATGATTATGTTCATTACACGATCGAAGCAACTCTTTAGCTATATAAAACAGTTCTGAAAAGAAGGATTGTTTGGTTTCACATGAATTATACTGGTTTTCAAATACTTCGCTTTTTTTTATTATTGAAGTCATGCGTGTGTACTCTTTAGTGTATTATAATAGTGAAATGTTTGTGCAAATAACATACAAGTATAGGTACGAAATTTTGTGATTTCATAAATTTCTTCATTTCGATTATATTTATTTATATATTTATAAAAAAATTATAGCTCTATATTGTGAAAAAAATTCAAACACAAGCATATAATTTTTTAGGAACGCCTCTTAGTGTTTAAGTAGGAGGAGCCAGTTGAGTAGCCAGGGAAGGGGGGGGGGGGTTCCAATGCTCTGCGTACCAGTAATATTATAATGTTTTCTTCGCCTTCATTATCGCAGAAAGTTTTCCGAATAGGTAACACAAAGAAAACTTTACAAAATTAGTGGTATCTAGAGCATCTGGACCCCCACCCGGGCTACGCCGCTGGGAGGAGCTATAGTTCTTTAGTAAGTGTACGGAAAAACTTCTATGAGTGAAATTTTAGCAACCAAAAAATAATCGTCTTTCAGACAGGTTTTCGTGTTAGCAGATATATGTAACTGACTAGATTCCAATGGACCGTTCGCTCGGACCAATGTAATTTTGCTGTTAAAGACAGATTCCGTTTTAACAGGTTTTTGTGTATCATCTTCCGAGTTAAAGAGTCATTAACATATGTGTATTTAATTTACGTACTAAGAAATAAATATCCTGCACTTACATAACAAACGAATTTAATTTCTTAAAACAGAAATAAGTATTATAATATATATATATATATATATATATATATATCCTTTTTTAACAGTATTTATAAATATTCAATGTTCCTCTTGAAATCATGGCTAATTTTTGGACTGAATAGCAGATATATGTAACTTTAGCATGGAGTTAAAACGGAGTTTTTTTCCAAAAAAATCCATTACAGTACTTTAATCTGGTATTGGCACCAAACTCGAGCAAGAAAAAATAACTGTTTTATTTTACGCTTGGTAGAAAGCGTAAACAAGTGAATTTATTCAAATATATATAATTTTTTCTCTCTTTCTTTTTTAAGATAGGGAAGAAAAAATTAAACATTATTTACACCCTATATTTAATATTACTAAATTGGTTTATCAACGTATAATCGTAAATTACTTAACACGTTGACGGACACTTGCGGCCATAGCCGCCAAAGCGAAGTTCACAATGTGGTATGACGGCTATAGCAGCACAAATGTGCATTTACCGGCATACAAGTAGAAGCCCAGTGTCATGTTTTGGAAACAATCTTTTAGGTTGAAGTTCGTTTTCCACCTGTTATACGAGTTGCAGCTTCAGTATGCCCGTGCAGGGTGGCTAGTGGTCAGGGAAAAATACAGTAACAAAAAAAAAAAAGAAAATTACCAGTATATTCTTATAGAAAAAGTCAAATTGATTATTTGATCGAATAATCAACATAAATTTTTCTATAAGAATATACTGGTGTTTATCACTTTTTTGACTGTGTTTTTCACTGACCACTAGCCACCCTGACGTGGTTGTGAAGGGAGTAGTGCAACCTAATTAAAGGTGCTGAATTAATCAAAATTAAGTTTATTTAAGCAGAAAGAGTAAAACTATACTTTTAATATTCTAAAAATTACAAAAACATATAGTGTCAATTTTTAAACTTCACTTGTTCCTACTGTCCGTCAATGTGTTAATATTAAACTGTTTACTGATAAAAGTGTATTGTTTTTATTTTTTAATTTTTCATTCTTCATTTTTTATTTATAATTTATTTTGTACTTTTTAACCATTTTAATATTTCATTGTTGCAGTTTCACACCCATTCGGCCTATTTTAGCAAGTTTTTATTGGCGCATCATTCAATCCATTATTGTTTCAACTCGTATGCAATTGTACGAGTTAAAGAGAATATTTGGCGATTGGTCCCCAGTGAGGGTCAGCGCCTTTCGGAATTTTTTTTTTTTTTTTTTTTTTTTTTTTAAATTCTTTTTATATTTCTTATTTATACTTAAAATTTCTTTTCAATTTTAAGATAACGTGTGTATATGTATTCTAATTTTTTTTCTCGTATTTTGCACAGAAATTGTGCCTCTGCTTCTAATTTCTTTAACTAATGAATATATCTATTCCAGTCTATAAAAAATAAATAATAGTTATAACATTAATGATATTTTTTACCTAGGTGCCTACGATTTAGAAATATGCATTTATCTTTTCTAAATATAATGAAAAATACACCTTGTTAATTTAACGATTCTTTCTAATACAAAAAAGAAAACAAAAACGTGAACATATCCCACTTTTTGATTGACTAGAATTGGCGACTTATCGCTAATAGATTTAATCCGAGTATCCGGGCGAGCGCGCCAATGAGTTCACCCTGTAATGCAACTTTGCTGTATCGCATATCCTTTGCCGAAAGCCGTTTTACATTATGTCTATGGAACTTTCACATCTTCTAGTGCATAGAATCTTTGGCATTACGTATTTGACTACGCATTCGATGGTACAAAAATTGCAGTAGCAGATTCATTGGCTTGAGTATTGGCATTTGGATTCTAGTTGGAATTACCATTTAGTTTTATTAAAATTTAATTCTTTGAAATTTTTCTGACACGAAAAAGTTTTTTCGAAAGTTCTAAACATGTACTTTACAGTATACTCAGAACATCGAAGGGGACAATGCTGGTCTAAGATATAAAATAGACGATTGAGATCTCCCTCCCATCCCCATCCAGCGATGTAGTGGAAGGTATACGGTAGTGCAAGCTGTATATTTTTTGCATTTTTAAAAGACATTCATTATACTTTTTACGTAGCTTATACTCCCTCTGCCTTCATATACTAGGGCTGGGCGACATGTCAATAAAATAGTTAAAGCCAATATAAAATGCAAACTGTGAAAAGGATATACAGAAATCCTACATAATCGCGAATACCCAGTACCTTGGAAAATATTGGAATTTTAAAGATGAAAATTCGTAGGACGACATACTTTAGAATACAGGCAGACGAAAAGAGATTGTTTTTAAGAAATACAGTTCCTAACTCCCCAGGATGGTGCGAAACATATACAGAAAACTATCAAAATTTAATAGACACTTTTTTTTTTATGGCCGTGTACAAAGGTGATCTCAATATAAAATTTGACATCTGCGCACAGGAGTCAAAATTCTGTTTTCGAATCTGTCAGTCCATTTAAGATGAATTTTTTGGGGATGATTCATTTTTTATCATAAATATATGTAAAAGAGTCGACTTTTCCAAATTCTATCCATGACCCTCAGGAGAGGGAAAATCATATTTCGTCACCTGTCAGCCTGTTGATGGTGAATTTTTAAACATAGGCCAATGTAAATAGGTTTGTAATTAAAAACTCTATCCCCCTGTTCCCTGCCATGTAAGCAAAACCATATTTGTAATCAATCACAACCTCAATTATGAAATTTTGAAGAATTATGAAAATTTAATACAGACACGGTAAAAAGGTTGCATTTTATAAATTTGACTCCCTACCACTCAAGGAGGGATCCAAGACTGAGAATCTTTAAAGGTGAAAATTTTCGGGATGTATATTTCAGAACATAGATTCGATAAAATATTTTATTTTTAAAAGTTGGATACCCTGTTCCCCAGGAGGGTGAAAAGCCCTATCTCAGGATATATCAGAGAATTGCAGGTCCTTATAGAATATTTTTTTTCAGAACACAGACTTGCGTAGATAAAAATTAACCCCTCCCGTCCCACCGCTCTCAGGGGCAAAACTATTCCTCGGATTCGATTTGATCCTTTAAAATGGAAATTTGTAAGGAGATTTTTTTTATTGTTAATTCTTTTTTTATTAATTACTGATTTTTGTGACTGGTTAATGACTTGAAAAAAACTTAAATTCTTCACAAACTAAGATAAACATATAACAAAAGGTGTTTCTAAATTAGTTTAGTTGAATTATTAAACACATCCAATCTGACGATGGGACATTCTAGATAGCAGTATTTTCAGAAACGTCGGCGTCAACTGGCTACTGTTGCGTTTAAGGCATCTTAAAATCAAAATCAATGACGCATGATGTAGTGCAATTGCAGTTTACATAAACTTAAATTAAATTAGCTTTAATGTTGCTTGTGATGATATTTAAGAGAAATACTAGTTAAAATATTATTTATGTACTATTCTGTAAACTTTTATTTTAATATCACGATATACAGTCATATCGCGGTATTAAACTGATGATAAGGTCCAGCGACTACCTCTGTAAATTTTCACGTTCGGAAGAAGTGTTCTTGAAGAAAGTACGTGTCTGGGAAGACTCGGATAAGGCTAGGGGTCGCTGCCCTTTTGGGTTTCCGGTTATCCGAAGCTCCTTGGGAACTCGAATACGTCCCCAAGTGTTATGCAGCAATTTCCTTAAGTACATGGCTCTGCTGTTGTAGCAATCACGTCGTCACTGGTGTCTTGGGTGCAGGGAGAGTGATGCGCAAGTGGCGGTGCTCTCCCGTGGCCGGTAGCCTACGTCATGGCGGCGTCACACTGGTTTCGACCAGTCTCTTCTGATGCGTGGCGCGTTTGGGTTCCTCATAACCTGTACTGGCGGCGCGGTCGATCGTAGTGTCTGACAGTTTTATATCATGATAATGAAATTGAGATATCGCTCTGGCCCAGCGTAAACCCCCTGGTTTTTTTACGACATCAGCACTGCCCCATCGACTTCTGCACCTACTAGTAAGGATATTCTAAAAAGTCTTATTAATGAATCATACGTGCATGTCGGAATCAATATTTACTTACTTCTTTGTTAAACGTGTTCGTACTTGAACAGTGGCATTTTACAAGTTTTACCTCTTGAGACCGGAAGTTAAACTAACACTTCAGATACACATTCTTTGCTTTTGAACAAATAAATGACATCATAGAAAACAGAAAGAGTCCGTTTTCTGAAATTGATACTTTACTGGAGTGGTAATTTAGGTTCAGAAATATGGATCTGAAATTACTAGCCTCTAAAAATACCAATTTAAATCAAAATATCAATGCTGAATTCATGCTTTTACAAATTTAATTACTTAATGAAGTGAATGATTTTTACGACTTCAGCACTGGCCTCATCGTATGTTATATTCATGAAGACAGTCTAAAAATCCTTATTAATAAATCATAAAAAAATGTTGTTCTCAATGCTTACTTACTTCTTGCAAGGAAGGTCTCCATAAGCGCATACTCAGAATTTTTTGAAAAAATTACAGAATGTTCTTCTCATGAGGATATATACGTTTATAAAAAAAATTTTCTGCGGAACCTCGATATAACATATCTGTAAAAAATTATGAAAATTTCGTTTATCTAGCCATTTATCACCGGTTGGCGACGGAATGAAATAAAAAAGAATACGCTTTTATGACAAATACTCTTGAACCCGTTAACGCCCAACTGTTTTTACACTTCTTCTAATTCTTCGACACCAGTTTTTCCCATGTAGTAATTCTGACTTATTTAATGACTCAAAATTTGAGATTGGATAATGAAAAAATTTTCGTACTAAAATACTGGTATTGAATTTTAAAAGCTTTGTTCGGTTGTCGGTGATCTAGAAATAGATCGCTGGGCGGTAATGGGTTAATTAAAAACTTTTTTATGCTGAATTTGTTTATGTAAATTTAAGTTACATAATAAATAAATTTTTATAATTACAATTTTGTGTACACACTTATATGTACATATAATGAAATTTAACGATTGTATTTTACGATTTAAAACAAAATTTAAATTGATTAAAATTTTTTCAAGCTCAAAAATAAGCTCGATTCTGAACATTGTCAATTCAAGAAAAAAGTATCGTTGCTATGGAAACAACGACTTCTTCGATATAGAAATGTATCACGAAATCGTTTGTCATCGAGTTTTTCCTTTTAAAATACATTTAAAAATTACTTGTGTGACTGGTGAAGCCGTTTAAATAAGAAAAAAATTGTGGAATGGGGGATGAAACAATAGCAAAAATTCATTCAATCGGTAATAAATAGAGAAAAAAACGTGAGTGATTTATTTAATCTGATTTAAAGAATATTTTTAATTAATATTACTGAAAATGTACAGAGAGTTGAAAATGTTGAACGCAAAATGTAAACGATTCTGAACAAGATGGTATGGTATCATGAACCCTATGATTAATCCATTTGTATATCTTTTTTTAAGCTAATGACAATTTTACACTTTCAAATTAAAAAAAAATCTCATAGGTCTCATAACAAGAATTCCTTCAAACTCTTCCTTTACTTTAATATGCCTTACACATTCATATATTTTTAAAATTTCGATTGTTAACTAAAAGTGAAAATAAACATTTGCAACTTAAAAAAAACAAAAACAAACAGATTTAATAATTCAATAATACACATAACTTAAATGTTAGCTTCGCTATAACATAAAATAGATATTTGCAGCTTCCAAAACATAGAATAGATTTTTTCAGTGATAAAATTAAATAACTGCAACATGAAGCAGCTTGTATATATTATACAAAAAATAATAAACTATTTCATAGTTTAAGTTTAAATTCATTAAGTATTGCGCATTCGAATAATCATTTTACATGCAATTTCAAAATGCATTAAAATCGTTTATATTTGGCGAGGAAAAAATGTTGCTAGCCAAATCGCGTCTTTTTGCGCCAAATACTCGAAAGTATTTTATTTTTTTTGCAGTTTTTCTACTGGGATTCCGCAGGTAAATTTCACTGTACCTTTATTACATACATGAGTAGTTTCATTAACATTTTTTTCAAATTTTTCTGAGTATGCGTTTTAAACCTTTTGAGGGGCGGTGGTATATATTTCATACCACCTAAATTTAATCTGATTCAAACCAGAAACTTTTAATTAAATTTTCCTTTTTAAATTTTGACGGGAAAAAGTTGAAAAATTGCTTTTCCTTAGTTTTAACTAAATTCTTTCGTTCGGTGTGAGTTCGACGTTACAGGAACAAAATTGCGTGTCCCTTGAAGGGTTAAGGAGACCTGCCTTGTTAGCTGAACGTGTTTGTACTTGCCAATGCACAATATTATTTTACAAGTACATGAAAGTCTTCCAGCTACAAAAATGCATTGTGTTTCATTTTCTGAATGTCTGACATTTTATAAATGTTCTCTCGAAGGAATTTTTTGAAAATTGAAACAGATACAGAAATTACTTCTCGTGGAACAATTAAGGCACAATACTAGTTTGAATTCTTACAGCACAGTTAACGATTTGTTGTAAAATTTTAAACGTATTTTTTAAGCGCAACAATGCAAGTATACAGAAAATAAGTGCAAACAACGCAAAATAAATTTAAATTTTAACAATGTTTTTTAATTTGGCATTCAAAATATTTCGAGAACGGATGAATCCATTTCCTGGCTTTTTTTCAAGAAATGAAATTTTTAAAAATTCCTCAGTTTCTTGACTAATGTATTTTCATTTTAACTTTTTAAAACGTTCAGTTTTTATTTATTTATTTATTTTATAAACAAAACAAAATCCGATTTTGTTGTTGTTGTTGTTGAAAACTGATACAATCACTTTCTACCAATTTGTTAAAAAAAAAAATAATAATAAGAATAAATGTATCATCATTTAGAATTATCGAATTTTCTTTTTCCGGGTCGGGTTCACCTTAGAGCAAAGCCATTAAATAATAAGCCCAATCAGATAGTGTTAAATTTGTTAGCGACACACTAGCGCCAAACCTCTGCTGCGGTAGGAGGACAAAACAGAAGTGGGTCGCAGAGAAACGATACGATTTATTTATATCGATATTTTATACGATTTTTATCGATGTTTTTTTTTGCACTTCCTTTAAGAGCTTGCTAATTATTGGGATCTTTTACATTAAAACTAACACTGTAATGGGGATTAAAAAATTGTGGAAATTTACTAGATTAATATTTCTATATAAATATAGTGGTGGCGAAGAAGTTGATTTATTTATTAAAAGTTAAATAAAAAGTGATGGGAATTTACATCACTATGCAATTAACCCTTTCCGGCACAGACAAATTATGTTCGTAAAATGTGAAATTACTGACTGACACCGGAATTTACAAACGACTTTCTTAGAAAATATGAACTCCTTATTTTAAGCTTTAATTTTAGAAGCAAAATTTTATTAAAATATTCTTGGTGCCGAATGCAGCACTCCCAACCGCTAGATGGCGCTATTTTCAACTTGCGAAAAGTTGAGCTATAATTCTTACCTCAAAATTTTTCTCTTTAATTTAAAAAAAATACATATATATATATATATTATTATTTAATTTTTTACTGATAATTTTATATTGACTTTTCTCCTAAACTTCTCTTAACATCTTTACTTTACCTCGTCTGGCATATTTTTGTTTTTTTTGAACTATGAACTATTTTTACTTTTATACTTTAACTAGTAAATTTTCATTATTTTATAGATATACTTAACAATATCCTATTTTATGTAGTCAATTGGACTACGGCTAGACATTTCATATGGCTCTCTCAGGATTTGATATACACCTACTCAAAGCCAGGGTGTGCAGTTGCTTCGCAACTTGGAAGCCCATTGAACCTATCACAAGTTCAAGTTCAAGTTCAACATGAATTTTATTAAAGAATACACTAGTGTCAATCAAAAACGTCCAGTTTCCTATGTTTAATGGCCAACATCATAATATCTAGTAATTTTTATTGCGTAAAGTGAAAATATACAGATAATTACTCAACAACTAAAGATTGAATATTTGTTGTGATTTACATTTTTAGATCTGATATGAAATAAACAACCAACAATAAAAAATATGATGTATTTAAAGGCTGAAATTTTTTAATGCAGATGTTACTTGATAGGTATGAAGTTTAATGTTCTCTTTTAATAATTCATGAATTTAGTCAAAGACTTTCCTTAAAATGTGTACAGAAATTTCCTTTCGATATCCTTCAAAACCTACCGAATCTGCTATATGATAAAATATCAATAAATTCTAAAAATAAACAAGTTTTCTTTTTTATAGCAGAATTTAACTCTTTCAGTCCATTCGAATTACTACTATTTTCGTATTGTCATTTTTTGCCTTATTGAATTACGGAATTTATGGGATTAAATAGGGCAAAGGTATTAATTACTACACGAACAGAGTGGTACTCAGAAGAAGCATTGCACATCCTGAAAATACCAGGGTTCGTACGGATCAGGGAATTTTCCAGGAGTTTCACCAGTATTTTCTTTACACAAAAAGAAATCTGAAACTTCGCCTTCTTTTAAGGAGAGATTTTCTGTAAGAAAATACTGGCATCGAAGAATTTCCTGGTCTCGAAATTCCAAGAGCCGTACGAACCCTGAAATACATAATGGTTCGCTTTTTGAATATCGGTATTTTTACAACTGGTGCATAAAAAGGAAGTCTGTGATTTGTCACAAAGTATCCAATTTGAACTTGAGAAAAGCCTTAACCGAGTGTAAAACCAACTGCGTCGAAATAAGGTTTTAACATTAGAATTAGGATTTGTTTTCTTTTTCTTTTATATGCATATATATACAGGGTGTATCTGAAATGCTTCAACAAACTTAGAGGGATGATAGTACTCATGAAGCCGAACAAAAAATGCAATGGAACATGGGGTCGCAAATGACGTTTAACCCTTTCAGGAGCAGTGGTATGTTTATGAAATCGCTTAATTTTAATTCCAAAACGCATCAATGGCACCAGAATTTTGCTAAAATCTTTTCCATTTAATATGTATGTGAAATATAGCCTTTTTCTTATTTACAAACAAATTTTTTTGTAAATTCCGGTGCCAGTCCATTTTCAGACGAATTTTCTCGATTTTCATCCTTTAAGCCTTTCAGGGGCAAAGTACTTTTAGTACTAAAATGTAGAAATAAATAACTGGCACCGGAATTTACAAAAAAAATTGTTTGTAAATAAGAAAAAGGCTATATTTCACATACGTATTAAATGGAAAAGATTGTAGCAAAATTCTGGTGCCATTGTGGCGTTTTGGAATTAAAATTAAGTGGTTTCATAAACATACCACTGCCCCTGAAAGGGTTAAACGTCATTTGCGACCCTATGTTCCATTGCATTTTTTGTTCGTCTTCATGAGTACTATCACCCCTCTGTATGCGTTAATATTATATATATATATATATATATATACATTCTTTCCTACAGACAACGAACTTCTGATCATCGCTATATTCAAGATCATTTTTCAGAAATATGACAATTAATATTAACGCATACAAGAAGCCTTCGTGTGTCTATACATCGTGGAAATTTGTTTCAATACCGCAAATTCCGGATTGAAGGTGGCTCCAGATTTGTTTCACTCGGTGTGAGGATACAGTGCCTGTTCAGAATGAATGAATGTGTGTGTGCAACACAGTCTCGATTTGATGATTGCTTCAACTGCGCTCACGGGTAGGTGGCAATCGACTTTTATTAAAATAGATTAACGTTTTTTTTTTCGTTTTCATTAGATATAATTTATTGTCACACACATATAATAATAATTTTTTGTGAGATTATTTTTTCAGATGTATGATAGTACGGTTTTAAATCACAGTAATTTTTCATAAAATTTTGTGAAATATACATTTCTTTCTAAGATTTTCGAAACTTTTGTTTCTTACCCAGTGTATACCGAATTTAACTTGAGGCTCTTCTCAAATCCAAAGGAAATACTATTTTCTGACACATTTCTGAATTTCTTTTGTTCGTAAACGCATGAAATCGGCAAGTCAGAAAGTATGTAACTGAAAGATGGTTTCCATTTTTTTTTCTATAAAGGCAGATGATCTTTCAGAAAATACTGTGAAAGTCGGCATTTTGGACGAAATTCCCGACGCGATAGCACAAAAATGGGTAAGGTCGTCATGTGACAAGAATAGCTTATAACTCGTTAAGCAATTTATCTATCATAAAATGAAAAACGCTAATCGATTCCAAATCGCTTCAGCAGTCAGACATGACAATTTTAGGCCTTTATGTTCAAAAAAGTGTTAGAAAATGTGTCAGAAAGTTTCGCGTCGTTGAACAGAGAATTTTACATTATTTGCTATCTAATTATTTTTTTGTCATTTTTATTCCTTACAACTGGGGATTGTTCAACAATTGTTCATTCCTACAGACTAGTAACTTCTGTAAATGAACATTCGATATTCGTATAAACAGCATGTAACTGTATTGATTTACCCTCCACTAATTCCGTTTCTCTTTTACAAAACTATATGCTACTATTTATTTTCGTAACACAAATAGTAAAGTACCACTCTCCTAACGCCTAACTTCAGGTGTAAGGAGACTCTTCAGTCACGCGTAGACATTCGCTAACTAATGTTGAACCTATGGGAAGGTTCTTTTCAAATTTCTCGTTTTAATTTAAACATATATATATATATATATATATACAGGTGTGCAAAAATCTAGGCGTCAATGGACCGTTTCCCACCACTAAATTTTTAGTAATCTTCTCCTAATAAGAATACTGATAAAATTTAAGCAAAGTATACTAATAAAATTTGACGAAGAATACTAATAAATTTTAGTGGTGGCAATCAGTCAATTGGCGCATAGATTTTTGCACGCCTGTATATATACACATATATATATATATATATATATATGTGTGTGTGTGTGTGTGTGTGTGTGTGTGTGTTTGGCATAGCATAGGTGGATCTCTAATAGGGCCATATTTTACTTTTCCGATTTTGATTGAAGATTATTTTAAAAATAAAAGTACTTTCGCTCTTTCGAAATTGGTTCCCAGAATCCACTCAAACCGTCCCCCCCCCCCCCAGTCCGCCACTCATGTATAAATAAGTAAATAAACCACGTAGCATTCACTTAATTTTGACGTATTTTTTTCAATGTCACTTTCAGCAAAATATTTATTCAACTTGTTTTAAACTAAGATAATATTTTTAAGCCTTTAATTCTGTATTCACATACACATTTATTTTTTTTTATTTTTTTTCATTAAGAAAAAAAAATTCTAAACATATGAACTTCTTCTTTATCGTTCGGTGTTTTCACCTCGTTGAAACTGAAGGATTGATTAAATCTCATAACGA
Source organism: Maratus michaelseni (assembly GCA_963931845.1). Lineage (NCBI taxonomy): Eukaryota > Metazoa > Arthropoda > Arachnida > Araneae > Salticidae > Maratus > Maratus michaelseni. The sequence continues at coordinate 22,496,339 of OZ007594.1, forward strand.
GATGGCGGAGGCTGTCGTATACGGAAAGCCCCATTTCACATTTTCTGAAAAATCCGTTCCTTTATCGTTGTTCGATTTCGTATCTAAATAAGAGCACCTGTCAGTTTCATATTTTTACGAATGAAAACGAATTTAAACATATGCCAGTCTGAATAGAAGACCGGCCTGAAAAACGTAATATGACAAGCAGTGGATATGAACAAAGAGAAGACGAATAGGCGCACGTATTTTCCACGGATACTGTTAACGATAGAGCACTTAGTGAATTAAACGGTAGTTTCTTTTAATTTTTCACCAGAAGCGAGCAGTCGCTTCCATTTACAGAACTCCGAATTCTTAATAGTATATGTAAAGTAACTTTCATTACAACTGTACACAATACTTAATTATATTATAGTTAACTTTTTCTGGAATAGTTATTTTACACACTCTTTTTAAAAAACGTAAGTCTACTATTTTTATTCACCTATAACATACAAGCAGCAACAAATAGCAAACTGTTTAAAAATATTATATAGGAACACTTCGTGAAATTAAAAACCGCCAATCAATTTCGTGGAATTCCACATAAAATGGGTGAATTTCATCTTTTTTCGAAATACCTGACACGACATTCGCAGCGGTATCAGTGGAGGAATTTTGAGAGGTTGAATTCTCCTGGTCCATAGCTTCCAGGTTTACCTCAGGAGACAGATTAATGAATTTGTTGTTTAATTCTATGCCAGCGTCAGATTCGCTATGGCGACGCTTATCACGCGGGGGGTAATACGGTTTGGTCTAATACTTTTTAGGATATTTAGGTTGTTCCATATGTCGCTTTTGAATGATCTAGTGTATCCGGATGAGATAATAAGTTCAACATTATGTGGCTCCCCCAAAATGGAAATACCGAATTGAAAGAGGTTTCTCACCTGCTGCTTGTAGTCGTCGCTAGTTGCATACTCTGGGAGGAGTTGTATAGCTTGAATCTCATCGTCTATGGCTTGGAACAATTCACGGAGAACATTATGCGCCGGCTCATGATGAGTCGGGAAGGTGTTGAAATCAATAAGGAAATTTGCTGGTTCAATATCGTCTAGAATTTTCTGTAGTTTGTCGAGGAGAATGATCGCATCTTTTTTGGCTTGCGAGGCCATCATCTTGGATGAAAAAATTGTATCCACCACTATAACAAAATACTTCAACGTCTCAATAAATCACAATCACATACGCTAGTTGGCGAAGAGAAGAACACGACTGATTAGTTCAAACTAACACAGCAAAAAATCGTGACCATGTGCCACGTCAATATAATCATGTGATGTCATGTCATGTCTAATTTACTTGAAAGATTGAAAGATGTAACATTACTTTTCATTAAACACAATAAAAATCATATTATTCTTAAAAAATGACTTTTCAACAATTTAAATTGAATTAAGTAAGCTTTCAATAATAATTGTTAATTAAATTAATTTAAAATTGCTGCAATGTAGTCATATAAAAATGTATCCATTATTTATCACATAACTGTGAAAATCATTGTGTCAAAAAATGGGAAAAATTGTAGACGAAAAAAAGAAGTACAAGATTATGTAGATATGTAATAATACATAAGTAGTAAGAAAATGAGAGTACGGGCTCAGGAGGAGGGTAGACGGATGGACTGTCCACCCTACACCCGCCTTCAGTTCATTCGCCACCCATGCACCCGCCAAAACCGACTTGAGCGCTCCTAGCGGGAAAAAATTAAGAAAAAGGACTAAACATGAAGTGCAAGATGAGGGGTAAGCGTAAGAACTCTAAGATCGGGTTAAATTGACAACATTATCATACTATAAGAAGTAGAATATAATATTAAATTTACATATTAATTTTGAAAGACGAACATCTTAATGAGCATTACTAATTAAGGGAAACAATGAAGAAATATCAATTTTAAGGACAAAAGCCGATTTCTTAAGAATTTTTCAACTATAAGATGACGTTAGCAACTTATAAGAGAAAATTTAAACATATATTTTAGATTTTGAACAATCGTCACATTAATGAGCACTAATAATTAGACAAAACAATACAAAATATCCATTTTAAGGAAAAAAGTCTATTTCTTAAGAATTTTTCGACTATAAGATGAGGATATCAAACTATACGCTGAAGATTAAACAAATATATTAATTTAGAATGATAAACACCTTAATGAGTTTTAATAATTAAACAAAACAATGCAAAATATCAATTTTTAACGAAAAAAGCTGATTTCTTAAGAATTTTTCAACTATAAGAGGAGGATATCATAATAATATAAGATGGAATTTAAACTTATATTATAGTTACTGAACAACATTCACTTTAATGAGTATAATAATTAAGCAAAAGAAAATATCAATTTTCAAGAAAAAATGCTGATTAAATAAGAATATTTATACAATAAGACGAGGTTATCAAACCATAAGATGAAGATTAAACATACATATTAGTTTTGAATGACAAACACCTTAACTAGTATTAATAATTAAACACAGGAAAATATTGTTTTTTAATGAAAATTGCTGATTTCTTAAGGATTATTCAACTATAAGATGAGGATATCAACTTATAGGAGGAAATTTAAACTTATATTATAGTTTCTGAACAATTGGCACCTTAATGAGTACAATAATTAAGCAAAAAAATATCAATTTTCAAGAAAAAATGCTGATTTCATAAGATTTTTTCAACTATAAGATTAGCTATTCTTGCTGTAAAGGAAAATTACACTTATATTTTAGTTTTTGAACCGTAGTACAAAGCTTATATTCAAAATTTGAATGATTTTTACCGAATTAATTGATTTTTCCATGCAATAATGGGAGTTTACCAATCAATTACCTAATTTTAATGTGTATATTTGATTTAATTATTTTTATAGTGTACGTAATATAATTTTTTATATTTTTTTACACCTAAAATAAGCGACCATATTTAAATAAAAAGCAGCTGTTTAGTTATTCTCAATACACGTAAACACCTAAATAGGTTACTATTTCACGCTCCTTGTTCCAAAGGTGAGAAATACAATAGAGTCGTGCTTTTCTTCAAGAAGTGCAGAAATATCCTCCAACGAACAGAAATTTGACAAAAGTTAAACTTATATTATTAGTTTTCTGAATAACCAACATCTTATAGAATATTAATAATTAAGTAAAGGCCAATTTTTAACCACCTGCTTACAGAAAAAAAAGATTATTTTAAATTAATTTTACGCAAATTTTAAACTTTAATTGTACTGTAGAACATTAGTTTATCTGATTTTAACCCTTGGGCAACCCACACCTCCAAGAAATATTAATAATTAATCGAAACAAATGAAATTAAGTATTCATATGCGACAAGCTTCACGTGAAGCGAATAAAACCAACACATACCCATCAAGTCAACAAATAAAAATGTATACCTTAACATAATATGGTTTCTACAATATAATTACTAATTTTGATACTATTTATCCAAAATCTTCGTTTTAATACAACAATATTATAGTATTAAAGGATTATTGTGAAAATATTTTTACTAACGTCGATTTGAATTTTTATAGCGAAAAAACGGCAAATTGAAATCTATATTGCATGAATTAACACATAAAAATACGGATTTACCGAGTAAATAACCAATTTTACCTCACACATAGGGATGTTTCACACCATTTCAATTATTTCAAGCTATTTTTATATCACAGAGACGAAAATATTTTAGTACAGACACTGGTATATAATATTTGAATTGTATTTTCTATTCAAAAATTTGAATCTGAAGTTAAAATTTATATTTTAACTATTGGTATTCACTTTTACTTATATTTTCCTTGAACTTCCATGTGAACTTATAGAACAATTAGCCTGATTACACAAAGGGTATAACCTAATTTCCTATTAAAATAGGCCCTTGAATCGACCAGGTCGAGTCCTATATGAATAGATAGCCCTTCACTAGAGATGCGTTTCTGCCAAGTTTGAAGCATATATCTCAAGCACATGGGTGGTTATGACCCTTAATGTGCGTTTTGAAAAAAAGCGCATTGTGACGAAACTAGTGATCGAATTTGACCGAAACAAAAATTAGGGATGTGTAATATTACCATTCAAATAGTGAATATGTTTTCAGAATTATTTCAGCAAAATAGCAAGTTTATTACATTTTTCTTGTTTTGAATTGAACTTTGTAATTAAGAATAAATGGAAATATTTAAGTGACCACCTTCATATTTTTACCAAAAATACTACGAGGTAGGATATACATTTGGTGCGAGTTTCAACTCTCTACGCAGGGTGCATCATACAAAAACAATGAAAAAATTTTAAACTTATTATGGGGGGGGGGGAGAGAAGTCTCCCACTTATCTCACATTTATTTATTAATCACGTGCATTTGGTACAAGTATGAAATCAACGCAGAGTGCATAGATATTTACAAAAAATATTAATAATGTAATACATAACCAATTGTTATTGTTAACTGAAAAAATATCTTAATAAAAAAAAGCAATAAAGTTAATTGTTTAGATTGTTTTGAAGGAAAAATTAACAATTAATCTTCATCGCTGGCTTCGTTGATAACAGGATTTGTGTTTTCAACATCAAAAAGCCTGCTTAAAATCTTGTCAGGACGGACAATTTTTGATAGATACCGAGCATGCGAAAGATAGAACACTATAGCAGCAACGTGGGAACAACAACCGACCGTCCTATTGCTGTTTGCACATTCGCAATAATGGCCTTTAATGCCCGAATATCCGATCGAGTTTGGTGTGTAATCAATGTAGCACCGATACGATTTGCTGCGTAATTGTCGCGATCTTACTTTGAACTTTATAATACTATCATTTTCTTTTAGATACTGCAGATTAATTGTGTTGTCATCATCCATCATTTCGGCTAGATAAGAGACAGCTTGCGACAGCTGGTAAGAGCCAGTAAAAAGAATTTTTAAATCATTTTCTGTCATTTTTGGAAAATCAAGAATGTCCGTCGATTTAAAGTTTGCAAATGGCAGCTTACGCCTGTTCCATCCCGATTCTTGGACTTGAGAAGCAAGTGTGTTTACAGTATTTTGCTGTCTTTCGATTTGCGCAATAATTTCTTCCGTCAAGCCATCATCCGAATTTAAGCGTTTTCCAAATCTGTTAACTAAAAAGCAGGCTATTCGGCATAATAAACGAACATTTGGAAGAACTTTATTATCCATCTGGTGGTGCAGCCAGTGGAATTTTTGAACTATTATGCCAAGAATGGCCTCTACTACCCAGCGAATTTTTGTTACTCGGCGCGAGTCATTCGCTTCATTTGTAGTTAGCTGTTTATGTTTACCTTTCAGTGCAGGCCTTAACACAGTAAAGCCTTTTTCTTCTAAAAATTGTTTTGCGTCCCTGAATATCCACGATCTACGAAACAAAAATCGGCACTTTTCATTAGCCTTGTTAGCCCGTTATTGTCTTATTGACCAATATCCAGCTGTGACTTTAACCCCTTCGGGACCGGCGGCTTTTACACAAATTTTATTCGGTTCTCACCACTTTTTTTAAAAAAAGCTACATTTACTTAAACTATCACAAAAATTCTCTAATTAGAGAAAGCAAATATTACTTTTATTTTTTACTGGTGCCTAAAAATAATTCTGTATGCTCTTTTTGAGGGTGCATATAATTAAAATATGGAGGCACCAGAGGAACCCATGGTCCCGAATGGGTTAACTATTTCAATTAACTGCTTGCTGATCTCTTACTTTGAAAATAAACTTTTCACAGTTCCCTTTTTAAATGACTTTGTGTTTTTTCTGACGTTTTCATTACATTTCTATACTATTTATATTGCTACAACGCGTTTCAGCTCAAGTAACCGACGAAGTTTCCAATTACAGTAATCATGGCCAGAGTCGTGAGCTCTGTTTTGTTTAAGTTTGTTAAATCCACAATTGTATGGTTTGAAATTCGACCATATAACACAAACTGTACATAATACTGCTTATGTACTTGCAATAACACACGCAACCCGCACCCCCCCCCCTTCTAGAAAAATGATTAATTTTCTTTGTATGATGCACCCTGCGTAGAGAGTTGAAACTCGCACCAAATGTATATCCTACCTCGTAGTATTTTTGGTAAAAATATGAAGGTGGTCACTTAAATATTTCCATTTATTCTTAATTAAAAAGTTCAATTCAAAACAAGAAAAATGTAATAAAACTTGCTATTTTGCTGAAATAATTCTGAAAACATATCCACTATTTGAATGGTAATATTACACATCCCTGATTTTTGTTTCGGACAAATTCGCTCACTAGTTTCGTCACAATGCGCTTTTTTCTAAAACGCACATTAAGGGTCATAACCACCCATGTGCTTGAGATATATGCTTCAAAGTTGGCACAAACGCATCTCTATTGAAGGGCTATCGATTCATATAGGACTCGATCTGGTCGATTCAAGGGCATATTTTAATAGGAAACTAGGTTATACCCTTTAGTTTAGCTGACAACATTATTTTCTATGGGAATACGAATACTACATTTTAAATTTTTCAGTTTTAACATAATATGCACGAATATAAACTTTAATTTTATCTAAACATACTTTATTTCAAATAACCTAGTTTATGAAAACGATACATCTTACCAAATATTAGACAAAATTGTAACATGAACTTAGATACTGCTCACCAGACCTGTCAAGTCTCCGGATTTTTGGATACCAGTATTTTAGTGCAGAATATGTTGTTTTATTTAATCGGAGCATTCTGAAATTTAACCATTTGAGATATACCACCTAATTTTAATCCAATTCAAACCAGAAACTTTTAATAAAATTTTACTTTTTTAATTTTGACGAAACAAAAAAAAAAAAGTTTAAAAATTGATTTCCTTATTTTGAACTAAATTCGTTCGTAAATACCGGTGTGAATTCGACGCTACAGGAACACAATTGCTTGCCCCTGCAAGGGTTAAAAGAACGACAATTTCTCCAAAAAATTACTGGTGTGCAAAAAGCTGGAGACTTGGCAACTCTGCTGCTCATATACCTATTTTAACGTAACTTAGTATTTTAATAGTATTTCAACCGTATCTTTAAGAAATATATATATAAAAATATGGATTTATCGAGTAAATATCCAATTTTAGCTTGCACTTAATGATTTTTTACACTATTTCAATGATTTTAAACTATTTTTATATCACAGAAACAAAAAATATTTGGACACAAACTCTCGTAAATAATATTTGAACTGTGGTTTCTCCTCAAAAATTAAAACCTCAAGTTAAAATTTAACTCTACATGTGTAGCTCCAGTAATTTTTCTGATTTGAACCCAATTGAAGAATCCATTTTTCTGTTAACGAATAAAGTAAGTTGTACTGTACCATTATAAATGATTATTTATCTATTAATTTTTTTTCTAAGGATATAATTATATTTCTTTTATTGTATAGATGTTACACCAAGATGAATCAAAACAGCAGAAAACCTCTTTGTCAGAAACGGATGGCCCGGATCCGGATAATTCGTCGTTAACACATTTAGAGCTAAAGAATAATATATGTGTGAGTACTTATATGTGATATATAATAATACATATATTAAACATATTTAGAGTGATTCAAAAACACATACATAATTACGCCTGGATAAAACTAAAATTCATTAAAATAATATTAAACTAAAGACTTTAATGTTAAAAAATACATAAAAACAATTAAAATTACCAATTAGACGTTTCGTGCACTTACGTACACCTCATCAGTACTACGAACACAACTACAAAGCCACCAAAACTAAAAAAAAAGAAAAAAATAGTTAAAGTCACAGTTTAGTTAAAACATTGTATTCTGATGAAATCTGTGCAGACTCGTTAATTGGGGATTCAGATAAAATGTCATCCAACCCTCCAGGTAGATACGATTGCTGTACACGCAACATTTTGAACAGGCAATTTGCGTGCTCTGAAAATCAGGCACATAGTCAAATTCCAATGCATGTGCAACCAATCTCGAGGTTAGAGTGCCTCTATTAAACGCATCCCTATGTTCTTTCAACCTCACATTTAAGTATCGTCCAGTCTCGCCTATATAGCTACCTTTGCAAGGAATACGGTGAACTACACCTGTAAGGTCAAAACAGTGAAATTGTATTATACTATAAAATACGAGAAGAAACAGACTTTGTAATAATAAAATATGTCATAAATAAAAAAAATTAAAAATTAAATGCATTTATATAAAACTTTGAATCACGACTATAATGAATAGGAATGCAGAAAAAAATAAAAAAATAAAAAAAATTACACCAAAAACTAGGTTTATTGAACAAATATAGATAGCTCTAAATTTCTATACATGTATACTAATGTATCTTTTTATGGCGTTGTACGGTTTAACGGTGCACCGAAAATTTTGACGATTTATGGTCTGTGCAGCCGAAAGTCGTTTGTATCAAAAATGTGTTGAATAAGAAGGAAGTGTGAAAAACAGCGAGTGCAATTGAATGTTGAAGCATTACGCAGAAATTCAAAAGAATATTGAAAAGACAATGGTTTTATTGTTGGACTTGCATCATCATTCTTGAAATATAATTCTAGTTAACCCTTTGAGGGGCGGTGGTATATATTATATACCACCTAATTTTAATCTGATTCGAACCATAAACTTTTAATTAAATTTTAATGTTTTAACTTTGACGGGTAAATGTTGAAAAATGCTCTTTCTTATTTTGAACTAAATTCTTTCGTAAATACCGGTGTGAGCTCGAGGTTACAGGAACAAAATTGCTTGCCCCTGAAAGGGTGAATAGCGATAGCATCTCCTAAAATAGCTAACAGCATAAATTTCGAAAACAGTTTACTTTAAATCCTGGGGGGAGGGGGGTATCCTATTCTAAAAAGGCATGGATTGGAAACTGTTGACCAAACGACATGAGTTGAAAAAAAGGATTCTACTTTATCTGTGTAACAAATTTAATTAATCGTTGAAGACAGAACAGTTGCAATGAAATGCATTCTAAACTTTTTGGGAGAAACACAACTTCATTAATTGTAGGAAGTTTACGGAAATGCAATAAAATACATCGAAATTATTCCCAGACGTCTTCATACATCTCTTTAAATTGTTTAGGATGATTGTTGTTTGTTCACTAGGAACGTAGAGATTTTATTTAGATTGGTCAAAAAGACATATTAAATCGAGATTTTCTGTCCGTTCAAAATGAACTAGATATTTGGATTCTTTTATCATGCATAATTACAAAGAATTATTTTTACGTCTTATAATTTACTTTTATGCAATTATTAATATATTGTTAAAGACAAACGAAAACATTCTAATAATAATAAGAAAGTAAAAGAAAGGTAATGATGAAAGATGCATTCTCTTGCCAGTGCGACAAAAACTCCCCACATCAAAGAAGCCAATAAAAGAGCCGCGGCGTCACAAAATGTGATCAGAACGCACCTTAAGACCTGGACTTCGAAACATTGTAAAAAGGTAGATATAACTCTGCGACTCCTCACTATATGTTCAAGACTAGAATTTCACTTCGGCGTTCATTAAATCCCAAACTCATAAAGATTTTAAACCAATTCCGTTTGAATAATTCTTATCGTACTTAAATGCTTTTCGTTCATTTACATGTAAAACGTTTATAAAAATGATTAAATATTAACATTTCTTTGTAAAAAATGCAATTAAAAATCTAATGAAAAATGTATCACCACTTATTGTATGTATATTATTTATAAATTAATTAATATAATTATTTTTTATTAAGTACTATAAAAAAAATGCAAGAAAAAGATACCAAAGAAAGATATAAAGTATAACATTAGTTTCACAAGGATTAGAAATGGCAATTTTGTATTAGAAAAACCATAATTTCTGCTAAAATTACTCTCTTTCTTTTTTATAAAAACTTTCAAGTTGAAATTGAAATGTCCGTCCCTTATTTATTTTTTGTTCCACGTTTAATCTATTTGTCACTCACTTTATTTTTCACAAATTAAGAATTAAGCTACATTTATTTTCATTATTTAAGAATATTCTTCCGGGATACGTTCTTTTTTACCGCAATTTTTTATAGAATTATTCGCATTATTTATTCACAGAAAATTATTATATAATGTGGGATTATATAAGGTGATTGTGAACATAGCTTAAAGGGAAATTTTAAAGGGAATTTTAAAGGGAAATTATATTAAAGGGATTATAGATTCCATATATTAAAGGGAAATTTTCTAATTAAAAACCAAGTATTAAAAAAAAAAAAAAAAAGAAAAAAAAAAAGAAAACGACTGCGTAAAAAGCGACTAATTAAGTTCCTATCTATAAACACTGTTTTGATAAGGCCTACAGGTGTCTATGAAGGTTAGAGTTACAGTTAAGCTAAAGATCCTACCTACACAACTTTCAGGTTGTGTAATATTTAAACAGAGCTGCTTACTGTAAAATAGTCTAGGAGACATCGTCTTCATTTTCAATGACCTATCCAATGATATGCTGCTCAATATGGTGCGTAAAATTTGTTTTCGTCTCTACCGCCATTTAGTATTTTACGGCCGCCATTTTGTATTTTACGGACGCCATTTTGTATTTTACGGCCGCCATTTTTAATTTATGAAAACAAAACCTAGCCTATAACCATCGAACGGTTAAGACAAATCGGTAGAGACCTCATTCATTAAAATCCATCCAGCCGTTGTGATGTTTCGAGGGTATAAAGAAATCCACATACCCACATATATACCCAGATACGCGTCAGACACATAACCCTTCTTGGCATTCGGGTAAAAATAGTGGTGTCACACTCATTGCAAATTCTACGCAGTGTATGCACATTTTTCTTCTCAGGTAATTAGCATTCTTTTCTCTACGATTCAAGTTATTTAAACTCATATAAATTTAAAACGGAGTTTAACTGCATGTTGAATGAAAGACTTCTCACAATCTTTCAAAATTTATGATTGTTTAATAATGTCGCCACAAGGGGCCCTATTCTCAAAACGATGGAATTCGTGAAATGGAACGATGGAATGGATACGATTTCCATTTGTTTTTATTTTTATGCGCCCTTTTTGTCGTTATTTGATTATTTATTTAACAGAGTAGGATGCGTATGGAAAACGTAATCATATCTTTGAAAGAAGTATGGCCATCGTTATTCTATGAAGAATAATTACTTTAAAGAGTATTAGAAAATTGAATAAGTTGAAAGCGTTAAAAGTAGTATTTTAATGTAATTTATATTAGTTTTCGTATACAACTAAATAGAAAATTTTCGGTTTATTATTATTTTTTTCTTATAAGTAACGACATAAAATATTTGTCAGGCGATCCTTTTCCATATTAATATTTCAGTGAGTGCATTGTTCTAAATTTAATGACAAACGGACATGTTTGTTTTTTTACCCTTTGTTCTTACAAATGGCGCCGAAATTAAAATTCAATTTTTCTAATCATAAACATAATAGCTTTTCTAAGATCTCTCTTATTACCGTTATGAAGTAATATTGCAGTAATATTGAAAGGATATTTCAGTATTGATATTAAAGAATATCATTTGCAGTAAAATTGACCCAATTAGTTTTCAGAATTATTCAGGAGTATATGAAATGCCTTTTATTAAAGAAGACGGATCAAAGAATTACTATATTGGCATGACAAGCAGGAAATTTAGTTTCAGAAAAAAGGAGCATATAACTGATATTAAATATAATAGAAAAACCACAGCCCTGGCAAGATTATATCAAGAAGAAACCATCCAAATAAATTTCAATGAAAGTAAAATATGTTTTCCCTCCAGTTTATACTACCCATCCATCAAAAGAGAAACCATAGAGATAGTAACACGTAAAATACAATATGTAGCAATGCAACATCTTTTACTTTACCGAAATTGTGGCTTGAGTTACTCCATGGTTACAAATATGGAAATAAACAACCAAGTAAAAATAAAAGATAACATGCGTAACTTTTAAAAAGTACATGGAAATTAAATGATAGCACTTCTAACATTTACTTCAAAGACCATGCAATTAGAGAATATTCTCATTTGTTTTTGAAAATGGCTCGGAGTGAGCCGAAACATGTGTACAATTTAATAAAAGTTGTTTTGCTGCATATTATGTTGCTAGTTTACACCTTTTAGTATTTAACCCTTAATTGCATAGTGATGTAAATTTCCATCACACTTTATTTAACTTTTAATAAATAAATCACTTTCGCCACCACTATATTTATATAGAAATATTAATCCACTAAATTTCCCGTGAACTATGTTACTGAACAAAGTTAAAAATCCATCTTGAAATTTCTGGTGTCTAATATTTAATATGTGTATAAAAAAACACAATTGTAAAAGAAAAACTCATGCAAAGACGGGTTAAAAGAAATATGTGATATTGTAGTATTGATTTGTAATGGTGTAACTGCTGCGCATAACATGCGTGCACTCCTATAAAAGATTAAAGCGCTCCGACTAAAATGTTAAAACTTAAAGAGTATTTTAGAAATTTAATGTTTAAACTTGTAAAGAACATGTTTTGAATATATTTTAAACTAAAATACTGTTGAATTGAATGAACTTTTAGGTTAAATTAAATTAATTTGAATTTAAGTCAATAGAAATTTATTTGGTACAATTTAATATGAGTTAATGCAATTAACACTGAAATTGAAGGCGCGACATGAATTAGAAAATGCAACAATAACTCATTTTACGTGTTCATCGATGCCGACATGCAACATACAGCTGTTATAGGCGTATTGACGCACCTCACTTGCATAATACCTAGTATTAGGTACACATCATCTTGAACATCTTTTACTTTAAAATAAATGCACAAAGTCATGTTATTGTGATTTGCATCATTGTCTGTTTGTGTTTACCCGATTGACATAAAACGTTTCAGTATGACGTGTGAGCTTCCTCTTTCGGTTACTTTTAGAATCTTTGTTTTTACATACATCGAAAAAAAAATCTAATGTTCCTCTGATCATTTTAGCGCAAACCGAAATGTTCTCCAAGCAGTATTTCTTTTATTGCGATTTTTTAAAGTTTTTGCGAATTTATGACGCATTCTGTGTATATACAGGGTGATTATAAAAAAACTATCCCGATATATGAGCCCCTAACTATCATACCGTTCACAGAAACTGAATGAAACTTTGGTTTAAAGCATTTTGAGGTATGCGCTCAAGAATCATATGAAAGACAACAGTTAAATTCTAACAGTTACGGTTACAGTGACAAAATTTCGAAAATTTCAAATGGCAACACCTACTTTTTTTATTTGAATGTGATCTTCATAGTGAAAAACCATAAAAAGCGTTGGAACGGTACCTGTAGCACGAAAATCGCCGGCGCTAGACAGACTAAGAAGAATAGTGAAAACAACCAATAAGGACAGAGAAGCAACAGAAAACAAAACATTTTAATGTGTTTCATACATTTTCCATTTCACACACGACGACACTTTACATGCAGCAGATGGTGGATAGCACTGAACAATAAAATGTTTTACTTTCTGTTGCTTCTCTGTCCTTTATTGTTTGTTTTCACTTTTCTTCTTAGTCTGTCTAGCGCCGGCGATTTTCGTGCTACACGTACCGTTCCAACGCTTTTTATGGTTTTTCACTACGAAGATCACAGTCCAATAAAAAAAAAAGTAGGTGTTGCCATTTGAAATTTTCGAAATTTTGTCACTGTAACCGTAACTGTTAGAATTTAACTGTTTTTTTTCACGTGATTCTGGAGCGCATACCTCAAAATACTTTAGGCCAGAGTTTCATTCAGTTTCTGTGAATGGTATGACAGCTATGGGCTCATATATCGGGATAGTTTTTTTATAATCACCCTGTATAAATGGAAACAATAATAGTAAGTTTTAACATTTTGCACTCCTCTGACACCTATACGGTGACATACTAAGTTTAATCTGAAATGATTGACTAATACCAGAATTTTGGAATGAAAATTTTCCTTTTATTAAGTACGTGATTTAAAGCTTTTACTGATTTCCAAATAAATTTCATTTTAAATTCTGCTGTCAATCAATCATTTAAATAGTCAATCAATCAAGTTACGACAGAACCCGCGGCTTCTAGCTCGCAAACTTGACGCCACAAAGGACATATATGGAACTTAAACTAATAGGTACTTGAAACGTATACTGAACTTTAAAATCGAATTTCTTAAAATCTAAGGCCCATTTCGAGAAATATTTTCACCAGAATAGTTAGGGGTATGACCTTTACAACATACTTTAAAACCATCAAAATCCGTATGCACCATGTTTGGTGGTTCCCTTATAAGTAAATTTTTAAAATGTGTTTATTTGACTTGAGAAAGATCCAGAAGGTTGACTGCTATACATCCGTGTATCGAAGCAGTTTTCGAAGAAGAGGCGTTATATTTGTAATAAGGAAACTGTAAAAGATACGTCCATGACAATGACGAAATTCTTTATCTATATCAGCCATTCTGAACCATATTTTCTTGCGGGGCGTAAAGATGCGCTTGTTACGTTAGGCGGACCGCAGCACTCAAATATAATGAAAATGAAAAATAAAAAAAATTATTAAAATAGTAATATAACAAAGGCATTACGATGAAATTGATATAATCACTATTACGTACATTAAAAGTATAACAGGCATTAATAAGCTGTCTTTCAAATTATAAAGATAAAAAATCATGATATTTCTTTCTATAAATCCGATTTTTGCTCATCGAAAAACGTTTTATCTTTTTAAAATGCAAAAGTGCATGGTGGAAAATCAATTAATTTAAAATAATTATGGATTATCACTGAATATTAAAAGATATACACAGCACTGTAATGGAAAGAAGATTATATGTAAAAAGAAACATTGACAATTTAAATAACTTCTAGGATGTGTTAAAACCCCCTGCCAACGAAATCTGACAAGTTTCCCAGTACTTTGTTTTATCAGAGAATTCTGCGAATAAATAAGCGAAGATAACATCATAATGCAGATGTTACCGTGTGAAAAACACGGAACTGGTAATGAAAAATGGCCTATTGGCCTATTGTGTATCTCGTTCTGCGCATAAAAAGTCGGCACCGGCTAATGACTATTGAGTCAGACCATACCCAAACCACCTAGAAACATTTTTAAAAGAAAAAAAAATTACACTGGAAAAATTAATCGAGAAAGTTGGTATATTATTGTAACAAATTACGGGAATGTTGGAAATGTCCTTTTCTTTTAGAATTCATGGAGTGAAATTGTTCAAACACAACTTCAAAATATAAAACATAAGTGTGTCTTGTTAGCAATACAAAGGCTAGGAAAAGGTTGTTCTTACACAGAATCAGTGGCGTAGCGTCAGGGGGGGCACGATCATTTTACTACCAGTATAATTATATACTACATTTAGCCTTATTTAATCTTTGAACGGTATGAAATAAATAAGGCCAAATATAGAATATAAAAATACTGGTAGTAAAGTCACCCGTGCCCCCCCTTGACGCTACGCCTCTGCACAGAATCAACTTCTGTAGATTACCATTGTAAATTTTTAACATGAGATTACTTATAGATAGCAGTGAGCGTTGCGGGTAATGCGGCAACTATAGCCTTAAGAGAAGCTACGTTGATAATGCGGCAATAAATCGCTTTTTTGCCCCCCCCCCCAAAAAAAAAAAAAAAACTGCTTGTTGCTTCTTGTTTTGAATTTTATGAATAACTTAATTAAAGACTAGAATATTTTTAACATGAGCTGAAACAATTAGAATTCAACTTTATTTTAATGTAAGTGAGGAATTATTTTTAACGACTTCACTTTTTTTTTTGGTATTTATATATTTTGTTTTTCAGAAACTGTATTCAATTTCATGAAAGATATTTTAGCTTAGATCCTTTTACGTTATTTTTTAAATAAAGGTCTATTTACAGATATTTCTTAACTGTAAGTATGAATTATTGTTCAGACGATTAAAATAGATTTTTAGCTTATTTTTAAATTATTAATTTTAATCATACAATCTTATTTATGAAATATGAAAATATTTCAAAATCATAGATTAAAATAACTTGCAATGTTTCTAAGGATATTTCAATGGTTAAATAGATTTCTTAAAAATAGTTTTAAGTATATTAAAATTATTTTAAATTTAGCATAATAAATATTTTATGAAACACTGATATTAGTCCTGTTATAATTCACATATACTTTAATTTTATTTGAGTAATCCATTTACACTATTTTATAACTGAAGCACAGCTAATTTTTCTAGCTAAAGCATTCTGTAGTGCTTCTGTGAACAAATACAGGGTGCGTGTTATCGCTGCTCAACAGCTAATTCCTAAACGGTTAATTTTGGAGGAATACTTTCAATTGCAAAAAAAATTTTAAACATTGTCGTTAATCGTCTTAGAAGCCATTCAAAGTCAGCATATTTATTTTGGAAAAACATATTTAAAAAATTATATTTCATTGCTCTGTCACAGAAAATAAAATCGTTTTATGAATCCTAAATGTTTTATAAAAAAAAACAAAAAAAAAACAATTTAGGATAATTTGAATATTATGAATTTAAAACATTTTTCGTTGACTAAAAGCATATCTTTTAGTGTTAGAAAACACTAAAAATTTTTAATATTCAATAACTTTTGAAATATTTTTGCAATTGTATATAAAAATGACAGCATAGGAATTAGTCGGGATTAATGAAGAGCTATAGTACATCTCCTGCCCAGTTTCTTTCCATGTTTATACGAACTGACTTTTGATATACCGGGTGCTTATAATTAAAGTTACGATTTCAAAAATCGATAATTTTAAAACTACTGGTCAGAATGACTTGATATTTTAGCAGAACAATCGCGAGGCAATGGAATTTTGTTTGGTGAAGGAAAAAAAATAGTTCAAATTGTGCCGATTGCGCTGTCAGGGTAATGTCAGGGGAAAGACCAAAAATGTATTCTTGAACCCTTTCCGGTGCGGAGTAAATTTGTTTGCAAAATGATGAAATAATAGACTGACACCGGAATTTCCAAACAAATCCATTAGTAAAAAGAAACTTGCTTATTTTTCTGGTTCTTAATGAAAGGAAAATTTTAATTAAATACCGGGTGATTATAATTAAAGTTACGATTTCAAAAATCGATAATTTTAATTAAAACTACTGGTCAGATTGACTTGATATTTTAGCAGAACAATCGTGAGGCAATGCAATTTTGTTTGGCGAAGGAAAAAAAAAGTTTCAAAATGTGCCCATAGATGCCGTTTGTCATTGGTGCCGTTTGTCAGTTTTAGAATTAAAACTGGGTGTCCTTTTTTGTGACCACCGCCCGTTAAAGGGTTAAACATAGGAATGATGTTGCCAAAAGGAAAAAAATAGAGTTCAGAGATTTACTAAAAATTTATTAGCGAAAAGACAAGACTACGTGTTTACAGCGACGACAGCGATAATGACAAAAAATGAAAAAAAAAAGAGCTTCATGGAACAGACACCTTACTGATTATTAAGGCATAAGTTGCTCAATATGCCCTCCGCCTTGTTCCGCTACTAATTGGAAGCGCAAAACGGCATGCTCCACAACAGATCGGAGGGTATCTGTACTAATGCAATGGGTGTGTTGTGTGATGCTTGCCTTCAAGTCGGCTAGATTCTGAATCCGCCCGCTATAAACAACATTCTTCAGGTACCCCCAAAGCCAGAAATCACACGGGTTTAAGTCGAGGGAACGTGGCGGCCACGTTGTTGGAAAATGGCGGCTTATGATCCTATCATCTCCGAAATTATCACTCAGTAGCTGCTTCACAGTAGTAGCAATGTGCGGAGGAGCGCCATCTTGCATGAATATTATGCGATCCACACACTGACGCTGTTGAAGTGCCGGAAGAACATGGTTACGCAAAAGTGCTTCATACCGCTTGCCAGTAACTGTGCAGGTAACGGGACCCGTAGGTGTGATCTCCTCGAAGAAAAATGGACCGACGATAAACGCTGCCGTTATTCCGCACCACACAGTGACCTTTTCAGACTGAAGAGGTAATGGCTGTAGCTGGGATGGATTCTCGGTCGCCCATATCCTGCAATTTTGCGTATTTACAGAACCTTGCAAATGAAAGTGGGCTTCGTCAGACCACAGAATGTTCCATGGCCATCCGTTGTCCACTTCCATCCGGGCAAGAAATTGTAGTGCAAAAGATTGACGTGCTTCCAAGTCAGCAGGTAGCAACTCCTGCACATGAGTTATCTTGTACGGATAACAGCGTAAGACGTTCCGTAGGACTTTACGCACCGTGCTGTTCGGCATATCCAGCATTCGGCCAACCCCCCTTGCACTGCTGATTCCAGCATCACTGTCAGTATGTTCCTGTAATGCTGTAGCCACATCTTCCACTGCCGCAGCTGAAACTGGTTTCCTTCCTGTACCCCGTTTAACGTCAAATGAACCGGTCTCTTCGAATTTAGCAATCATTTTTTGCAGACCATTTGTTGTTATTGGACCCTTTTTTAATGGATTTTAATGTCCGAAACTTCCTAATAGCTGTAAGTGCACAGTCATCGTTCTTATAAAAAAGCTTCAAGAGCAGAGCGCGATCCTTCATAGTCAGAGTCATGATGAAGCATTCAGGCAAAGAGCTGCTGCTCTGCATTTTTATGGTTGCTATGTCTGCGGTGCGCAGGTCACGTATTAGTAATTTGCATATCTTCAGACAATGTGAACCCAGACAGCGCCATCTATGGGCACATTCTGAAACTTTTTTTTTTTCCTTCGCCAAACAAAATTCCATTGCCTCACGATTGTTCTGCTAAAATATCAAGTCAATCTGACCAGTAGTTTTAATTTAAATTATCGATTTTTGAAATTGTAACCTTAATTATAATCACCCGGTATTTAATTAAAATTTTCCTTTCATTAAGAACCAGAAAAATAAGCAAGTTTCTTTTTACTAATGGATTCGTTTGTAAATTCCGGTGTCAGTCTATTATTTCATCATTTTGCAAACAAATTTACTCCGCGCCGGAAAGGGTTCAAGAATACATTTTTGGTCTTTCCCCTGACATTACCCTGACAACGCCATCTATCGGCACAATTTGGAACTATTTTTTTTCCTTCGCCAAACAAAATCCCATTGCCTCACGATTCTTCTGCTAAAATATCAAGTCATTCTGACCAGTAGTTTTAAAATTATCGATTTTTGAAATTGTAACTTTAATTATAATCACCCGGTATATCCGATATTTTTGTTATACATCCAATATTTTCAAAATAGTTGATTTTTTAAATATTTTCAAACTTAATTTAAATTAGAAACTGAAATATACTGCACTTAGCATGAAAACTTAATTTAAAAAATATTTAAATGTATTTTTTTTTTTACTTTTTTTTCACTTGTGTAACAAAATGGAAGATCAAATAATGGAATACAAACACAATTCTTTTCTTACCCTCACACACTCACAAAAAATTTGTTTTATAAAACAAAATTTTAAATACAAAATAATTTGTTTTTATTGCATAATTTAAGCATAAATGTAAATTTATCTCCTTTTTCATTCCCTAACATGTTGTGCATTTGAACCTAAACTAACTAAACCAGAACCAGAAAAGTTTTTTCTAGGGAAGCTGTAAAATACTGATTATTTAGATTAGACAATTTATCTTTCATTGGCTATACCAAGTGAATATTGTTCCCCATGATTATTAGTTCTACATTTAAAAATTCAGCTTCAATCGTAAAGCTTGGAAAATATATTTTTATATTTTTGAAGAGGGGAGTAGGGGTAGGGAGGCTAAAAGAGGGATTGCTAGGAGCAAAAACTCTTTATCTACAGAACAACAGAGCCAATAACAGTTGAAAAATTAATTTACACTTGTTTTGACTACTGAAACGAATATATATTACAATATTTATCAATGTGTATATCCATTCATATCATAATCGAACTCTGAATATATACATTGCACATTGCACAGTGCAAATTCCAAGGAACACACAATCAGACAAAAATTAACAATCAAAATCCTATCCTTTACTTATCATGAGAAAAAAATGTACTTAAGACTATGCTAATTTAAAATGTCAATAATTTACACTATGCAGAATTTCTGGGAAAGAAATATAGAAACTAAAATATGACAAAGGCTTTGCATATTTCTTTTTCTTTCTAAATGAGAAGGGTAATATAGATATATTTATATTATTTACTGTTTTTTTACCATATATTTTAATGGTATGAAATCTAATTATCACGAAACAATAATCACTATATCAAATCAAAGTACATTCGGTATAAATTTAAATAATTTTTTATTAGTTTCACTGTTTTTCTTTTATTTTTTATTAACTACACATTTTGCAAACATAATATATATATATATATATATATATATATATATATACAGGGTGTATCTGAAATGCTTCAACAAACTTAGAGGGATGATAGTACTCATGAAGACGAACAAAAAATGCAATGGAACATGGGGTCGCAAATGACGTTTAACCCTTTCAGGGGTCGTGGTATGTTTATGAAACCACTTAATTTTAATTCCAAGACGCACCAGAATTTTGCTAAAATCTTTTCCATTTAATATGTATGTGAAATATAGCATTTTTCTTATTTACAAACAATTTTTTTTGTAAATTCCGGTGCCAGTCATTTATTTCAACATTTTAGTACTAAAAGTACTTTGCCCCTGAAAGGTTTAAAGGATGAAAATCGAGAAAATGCGTCTAGAAATGGACAAACTGAGACAAGAAAGAAATACTCCAGAAAATTATTTATTGCACAGAATAGGTACAACACAGCTCGTGATGTCCAGAGAAAACAAATATTTTACAACAATTGTTCAAAGTGTCGACCGCGGACATTATTACACATAGCGAGTCCGCCAGTCGTTGCTCCGTAGATGTACTCTGTGTAATAATGTCCGCGGTCGACACTTTTAACAATTGTTGTAAAATATTTGTTTTCTGTTAAAAACACTAATTTAACAGCTGTGCATCGATCTACTCGTTTAACCCTTTGATTACAGACGAGGACTGGAGACTATTTTTATATTATGTTTTATCATAATTTACAAATAAAAGAAATCTTTGTCGTCTATTTTTTTTAAACTATCGTAATATAAGTGTGACGCTCCTTTGTTGTTGTATAATGCTTTGTGAGTTCTATAATTATTTATTAAATATACGTTTCTTTAACACAGATTATTTATTACCAAATTACACAACAAACACTTAACAATAAACATAATTCTACATAAACAACATTTATCTCAGTTCTATTGTTTCTGCCGTTGACAAAACACAGCAGATAAAAGTTGGCTATTCGCGCGTTGCCATTTAAGTACAATTGTTTATTTTAATACAGGATAGTTTCCTCCCCTTTCGAATTAACAGCACAATCTTTTCGGAGGTTTCCGGATCCTTTTAGATCGTCTTAGTTGCATTGGATTTTGGACAACTTGCGGTGTGCTAACTGGAGGAGATGACTTTTGGAAGTAATGGAGGCATATCTTTGGCGATATTCTCGGAGGTCGTAGGTGGTTCAATCGATGCTGCATTTGTCTCCGTTGATGTCATTGTTGGATCAGATGAGACGTTCATATTTGTTACTCTTAGTCTATATTGAACATCATTGTCCACTTCTTCACCTGATGATCGAATATGATCAACATGTCGTCGAACCAAATTGCCTGGAACATTTATGGTATAATGTAATTCACCATCTCGGCTGATGATACGACCGAATTTCCATTTGGAATTAGCTGCAGTGTAATCTCGAACAGCTACTTTATCACCCACTTCAAAATACCGATCATTGAAATATATATCCTTTCTAATCTTATTTTGAATTTTTTTCTTTAGTATTAGGAATTAAGAGATCAATTCTCAATACGAATCTCTGTTTTTAAGAACATACTTGCTGGAGAATGCATTGTAGTCATATTGGGTGATTTCCGATATTGTAACAAAAAACAGTTAATCTTTTGATTGATACTACCAGGGTAGTTTTTTTTTTTATGAAAACCCCCATTATTTTGCATAAACTCTTGGAACTCGTATGAGGAAAACTGCAGACCATTGTCACTGACTAACATGACTGGTAATCCAAAACGAGCAAAACAAACTCTTAGACATTCTACTGTTTTCAAGGCAGTTGTCGATTTCATAGGATAGACTTCGAGTCATTTTGAGTGTGCATCTATAATTAATAAGAATATATGCTCAAAAATTGGCCCTGCAAAATCAACATGAATTCTTTCCCATGGAAAACTTGGGTACTCCCAATGGTGTGTTTTAGACTTTGGAGGATTATCTTTAATCCTGGGACAATCTGCACAGTTTTTAACAATATCTTCGATGTCTTTATCTATGTTTTTCCAATTGACATAGGATCAGGCTATTGCTTTCATTTTAACAACTCCTAAATGTCCCTGATGAAGATCTTCCAAAACTTTGTCATGGTAATTTTTAGGTACACAGACTCTTTGGCCGTACCATCTTTGCAACCATCCTGGAGAGTATATTCGAGTTCCTTCCCTTTTAGAGAAGTTCCCTTTTTTAAAGCATTTAGCAAGGGTGCCAAATCTTCGTCATTTGCAGTTGCTTTGGCTAAATCTCTTGCTGTTATTGGAAGGGTTTCAATTTGGGAAAGTTGGAAAACTGAAACGTCATCCTTTAATTCTAAATCTTCAGATCTTAAGGGTAATCGTGAAAGACAATCTGCATTACCATGATCCTTAGTATTCCGATAAATTATATCGAACTGATAAGCCTGCAATACTACAGCATAATGCAAAAGTCTTGTAGCAGACAAAACTGTAAGACCCTTTTTGCAAGCAAAAATTGCCACGAGAGGTTTGTGATCTGTAAGGAGAGTAAATCGATTTACTTTTAGGTAGATAAAACTTTTTCACAGCTCAGACTACAGCTAGAGCTTCTTTATCAATTTGAGAGTAGCATTGTTGAGTTAGTGAAAGTGTTCTTGAAGCAAAAGCAATCGGCCTCTCGGAACCATCTGGAAATTTGTGGGAGAGCACTGCACCCAAGCCGACTAGAGATGCATCAGCTGCAAGGAAAATAGGAAGTTTTGGATCGTAGTGTGCTAATACTCTTTCACAACAGATTTCATCTTTTATGTTTTGGATTGCTTCTTGACACTTTTTATCCCAAATCCATGGAACCCCTTTTTTAGTCAAGTTATGTAATGGATATGCTAAAGTAGTAAGTTTGTTTGAGAATCTAGAATAAAAGTTAACTAATCCCATAAAAGACTGAATTTCATGAACATTTTTAGGAATTTTAGCATTCTTGATTGCAGCAATCTTTTCATCTGTTTTAAATAATCCTTGTGAAAAATTCAATTTCATTTTGGAAAAATTTGCATTTATCTTTATTTATTCTCAATTCATGTTGACGACATCTATCGAAAAAGCTCCGTAATCTTGACAAATGTGTCTGGAAATCTGGTGCTGCGATCCGTGCATCATCATAAAATATTTCTACTCCTTCTAAATCATGCAATACACTTTCTATATATTTCTGCCAGATAGCAGGTGCTGAGTTAATTCCAAACAATAGTCTTGTGCATTCATAAATTCCCTTATGCGTATTAATCGTTAATAATTTTTTACCGTCTGGATGAACCTTCATTTGTAAATAAGCTTGACTAAAATCAATCTTTGAAAATATCTTACTTGTTAAGAGTGACGGAATAATCAGCACATAATCGAATTTTCCCATTTCCTTTAACTACTGGTACTATTGGAGTCGGCCAATCTGAAATATTAGATTTTTTGATAACTCCGTCTTTCTCAAGTCGTTCTAATTCTTCTTCAACACGCTTTTTCATTGCAAGTGGTAATGGTCTCGGTCTGCAAAAAACTGGAACGGCATCCGGTTTTAACTAAAGACTACATTCATAATTTTTTATTTCGCCCAATTTTTCATCAAATAAGTCTGCGTATTCTTCTAACAGATTTGTAAGATTTCCCTGTTTTACAACTGTGAGAGCTTTTATTCTTACCCAATCTAAATTGATTTTATACCGCCATCCTCGACCCAAGATAGTGTCTAAGTCTTTTTTAACAATATATAAATTTAGGTACTCTGTTTGATTCTTATATTTTATTTTAACTGTTGAGTAACCCAGCGTTTTAAG
Source organism: Maratus michaelseni (assembly GCA_963931845.1). Lineage (NCBI taxonomy): Eukaryota > Metazoa > Arthropoda > Arachnida > Araneae > Salticidae > Maratus > Maratus michaelseni. Next base: position 22,520,481 of record OZ007594.1, read on the forward strand.
GGTTTCACCGTTATAGGTCTTAAATGTCAAGTCTGTAGGACAGATTTTTTCCCTCGAAATCTCTTTAATTTTTTTTAAATTTATTATTGATACTGTACCGCCCGTATCGACTTCCATTTCAACAGATTTACCTTCAATTTTAATAGTTACTATTATGGGTGGTCTCTTAGGAAATTCCTCTTTGATGCAAATGTTCTCTACTTCTAAACTATGAAGTGGAATTGAATTTTGAACTTCTGAATCATTTACATGAAACTGTTTTTGCTTCACCATTTTGTTTGGTTTAGCTTCCTTAGAATAATAACAAGCTCGTTCAATGTGGCCAGTACGATGGCAAACTCTGCATTTACTTGCTTTAAACTTACAGTTAAATTTATTATGATTTGGTCCGTTACATCTAGAACAATATACCATGTTATTTTTTTGTGTGCTCTTAGGTTGTGATGTTTTATTTTTTCCATTATGTTCACCAACGGCTTTAATTCCTTGTGGTTTACTCATTATATCATTAACTCCTTTAGTAGTGCGTTCCATTGCTAAAGCAATCTTAACGGTTTTATCGAGATCGATATCGCCTTCTTCAAATAGCCGATCTAGGATTGCTCTATCTCGTAAACCACTAACGAAAACATCTCTCAACATAGCATTCAACATAAGTTGAATGTATTTGCAAGGAATTGCTAAAGAGCGAAGTTCAGCAAGATAAGAACTAATGATTTCCACTTCATGTTGTTTCCTGTTTAAAAACGTGTGTCTACTGGGTATTATTAATGGTTTCGGATTCAAGTGTTCTTGCAGAATTTGTTTAAGCGCTTCATATTCCTGATCACTGGGATTTTGTGGAGCAAGAAGATTTTTAACAAGTTTATAGCTTTGCAGATAAACTTGATATTAGTGTTTTTGCGCGTTTTTCTTTAGGAACATTTAGTATATCTGAAAAGGCTTCAAACCTATCCATGAAAGTATCAAAACTTTCAAATGATTTATCATATTTCTCAAATTGTACTCCAGAAACCTTATTTTTCTTTAGGGTGCTATCTCCCTTTAGCGCATCAGTTAACGCTTTATTTTGTTTAATTAATTCTTCAATTAATTGTTCCATTTTAATAGAATAATAAGCTATTCTTACCTTACTCCAATCTTCCGAAATCGAAACTAGATGAATCAAAGTTTTACCTCGTCGCAAGTGTGACGCTTCTTTGTTGTTGTATAATGCTTTGTGAGTTCTATAATTACTTATTAAATATACGTTTTTTTAACACAGATTATTTATTACTAAATTACACAACAAACATTTAACAATAAACATAATTAATTCTACATAAAAAACATCTATCCCAGTTCTATTGTTTCTGCCGTTGCCAAAACACAGCAGAAAAAATTTGACTATTCGCGTGTTGCCATTTAAGTACAATTGTTCATTTTAATACACGACATTAAGTAAGTGTATAGCTGGGATTATTTTTCAAATAGTGGTACGAATAGAATAAAAAATAGTTCACTCGGACGTACCTGTCCCAATCCTTAGTCAAAAGTTTAAAGGCTGAAATAATCAAAATCACAAAAGTTTCTAAAAACAGTGAAATGTTTTGCGATTGACCATTAGTATGCGGCTAATACGAAAGTACAAAAATTGTTTTTGGTATAGTTCGTGTGCAGTCTAAAAAATTATACTAAATATAAAAAAGATTTTAGAGTTTTCCATTAAAAACCATTTTCATCTACATTCTGTACTTTGGGCATATGTAACACGGGTAGCCCGGTTTGAATTGCTTGGTTTTAGTAATGCAAAGTTATACAAACCCTTTTAAATAATAAATTAATCTTTTTAAAAAATCGGAAAATTGTTTGATATTATATGACTTATTTTTTCGGATTCATACTGAAAAACTCATTATTTTCATCGAGAGCCGAAAAACTATAAGAAATGACAAATTAACATGAAATACCGTGATTAAATATTTGAATGATATTAAATAAGTCCTAAAAGAAGGAAATACATTTATCAAAACTAAATTTTAAACATTACATGAATATTTGCTTGATACAAGAAGAAAGAAATCGCGTCATACAGAAAGGCGATGCGTTTTATAGAAAATTGCATGTAACTCAGCCATATTAGAAGGTGTAGGGAGGCGTAAATTTTAGCACTGTGGCAGCCAACATAATGTTTCACTAACTGCTACTACGGTATTAGTCTGCTACGTGCAACAATGAAGCTTTTCTCATCGTTAGTAATATTTTTTTTTATAAAAAAAAAGGAGGGACAGGAATAGATGCAAGGAATGGTTCATTGGACCGATTATTTAACACTTTGAGGGGCGGTGGTATATATTATATACTTTTAATAAAATTTTACTTTTTAACTTTGACGAGAAAAAGTTGAAAAATTGCTTTTCCTTATTTTGAACTAAACTCTTTCGTAAATACCTTCGTAAATACCGTAAATTCCGGTGTGAATTTGACGTTACAGAAACACAATGGCTTACCCCTGAAATGGTTAACCCTAGAACTACCAGAAATTTTACTCAAGTTTTATAAAATTATTTCGCACGAGAATTTTTATTTAAAACTAATAACTTTTTCATTTAACATATTTCTGTGAGCTTTCTCTTTCATTTATATTAAAAAAATATTTCTGGCTCGAATCGGATTGTATTCATTTGGTAACCGTCCAAATGATGGCTCGTGGTAGTTCTAGTGTTAACCCTTTCCGGCACGGACAAATTCTGTTCGTAAAATGCGAAATTACTGACTGACATCGGAATTTACAAACGACTTTTTTTGAAAATAAGAACTCCTTATTTTAAGCTTTCATTGTAGAAGCAAAATTTTATTAAAATATTCTTGGTGCCGAATGCAAGTTTGGAATTAAAATTAGGTGTGGGACCACTGTGCCGGAAAGGGTTAAAAAACAATCAATTCCAGCCTGTTTTATTATTTTTCTGTAAATTTTCTTATTATGTTAGCTATTCGAAGTTTGAATTTACTTAATAAATGATCTCAAATGATTACCATACAAAAACTAGACACATTTTACTAAGTAAAATTAAAAAAATATATCTTTTGACTTGAGAAAAATCTAGAAGGTTGGTAGCTGTGGATCGCTGTATCGCAGAAGCTTCAGAAAACGAGGCGTTGCATTTGTAATAGGGAAACTGTACAAGATACGTCCATGTCAGTGACGAAATTCTTTTTCTACATCAGTCCTTCTGAACCTTTTTACTCGTGGCGTGCAAACAAGTACTTGTTACGTTAGATGGACTGCAACACACAAATGTAATGAAAATGAAGAAGAAAAATAAGGTATTAAAATAGTAATCTATCAAAAGTAGTATAATAAAGCAATATGGTGAAATTAGAATTATTTGTATAACTTATATAAAGATTTTAAAGATAATATTATAAAGATGTAAAATCATGATATCTCTTCTTATACATCAGATTTTTGCTCAACGAACATTTGTTTCAATCTTTTTAAAATGTAAAATTGCATAGTGAAAAATGCCTGAATTAAAAATTGTAGTTGATTAGTATAGAAGATTAAAAGCTACACCTCTGTTATGCAAATAGCCTTATTTGTAAAAAGAACCATTGAATATATTCATATAAGATTTAGGGTGTTTTAACATAGTTTTAAATAACAAAGTAGATTTTATCTTCTGAGAAAAATATGTTAAACAACAGTGAACACCTTAAATACTCTTTATAAACATTTTAACTTTTTATAAATATGAATGAATGCTTACGTGTTTCGAATTGCATCTAAAAAATCGGCACCGATGATTGAGACCAGACCAACGATACACAACTAACGGTGCCCTCTTATATTAACTATATCGGCAGCTATTGTTGAAACTGCCGATTTACTTGATTAAAACAAGGAAGACATCTCGGAAAACGAAACAATGTAGCGTACTACATATAAATCATTATTTTTGAAAATTTACGGTGTACAATTTCTAATAAAATCGTTTGTGATTATATTACTTTATGCATTCAATGTTACTAAATTAGCCATTTAACCCTTTTTATCCAGACGGTACTTATAAGTACCACTTTAACCCCTTCGCGACGAGCGTCTTTTACAGAATTTTTAATCTGTTACCACCGGTTTTTCAAATGAGAAATTTTCACCTAATTGAATCGCAAAAATGCTATGATTAGATAAGGAAAACTTTACAAAAAAAAAAAAAAAAAAAAAAAAACTGGTGGGAATAATCGAGGATTCTGAGCATCTAAAAAGTAGCTGGAAAATTAATTCAGGATATAAAGGGTTAAAAGAAATAATTATATCTACTATTTCCAAATAGTGGTAGATATAGGTAGTAGTTGATATTCGCCCTCTTTTGTGATAGATTAGAAAAGGCAAATACTGCTATTCATAAACACTAGCAGATATATGAATATAAAATCCTCTAAATTGACAACTTAGAATATATTTGAAAATTAAATCTTAAATATCCAATGTACTGGTAACGGAAGGCAGGGTTCGACTAAACACGTTGTGTAACTGGGACAAACTACTGTCTGTATTTTCGAATAGTAATTATTGCCCTATAAAAAATCTGCAATTAAAAATGGCGACGATAGCTATTCGAAAATAGTACTTCTCCCTTAACCGATGAAGCTGCCTCACATACTTGTGCGGTATTCAGGCTCAGCATTAGAGGAGAACGATTATGTTATAAACAAATAGTGTTGCCCAAATCAAAGTAAGCATAATTGCGGTACGGATAATGTGAGCATCGCACCATGTGCTATTGACTGACAAAAGAACGTGGAACATCGCCATCTTTGTGACACGTGAGAAGGCACGATTTTTTAGGAGGGAATTTTGCTATAAGTCGATGTCTTAGTAGTAAATAAAAATACCTTCAATTATATTCTTTATTATAATTTTTAATTATTTATCAACTATACTGAAATCAATTACTCAGTTATAAACGCCTCAAATTAGTTAGCATTTTTTTTTTAAAATCGTGATGATTAAAAAATATTTTTAAAAATTCAAAATTCGTTCAAGCTCGTACCTATGGTTAAAAAAATGCTTGATAAAATAAATTTCAGACGCTAGTAATACTATTTTTGTTCAGAAAAGAAAAATCTAAAAACATAGAGTTGCTTCGCGAAAAATTCCTTATTTTAGTAGAAATTTCCTAATTGAAGAAAATTCATCCAGATTAATCCAGCTCAACAATTATTAGTCGGGAAGAAATGTAAAAAGAATTTTTTTTCATCAATGTGTTGTAGTTTTGAAATCTATTGCAGGTTCCTTGGTCCAGAGACGACAAATTATAAAGCTATTCGGTGTATTCTTTTTCAGTTATAAGGTTAATCGCCTGGTAATAAAGTGTGAAATATTGAGTATCTGTTTGTTATCATATGTCATATAATGAATATCAGGAAAAGACGATATCATGAATTTAATATCGCAATATAACAACGAGTTAACATTGATATTAGTGACATATTGCGATATTACCTTAAAGTGGGGTATAATAGAACAATTGCTCATTTCGAAAGACAAATGGTATGGTTGCAGAGATATAAGTACAAACAGAGGTAGAAAGCAACGGATCGATGGTTTATGCATATTTGCTCACACCACATCATTTAAATACATATTAATTTGCACAAACTATAAATATTTTAATAAAAGGTATTAATAATTGATATCTATTTCATTTATACCATTGCTTTCAGGGTGCTTTTCTTTAAAAATAGTGCAGTCTCTATTCTTCTCATTTTAAAGTATTTCTTAGTAATATTTCAACTATTTAATTTCTTCAAGTTTACCTCCACAAACATTTATTTCCTGAACAGGGTGCAGAAAACTAATAATTTAAACTGTATTGTTATTTTCTGTATAAAATAAAAGTTCGAACTGTTAAATTTATTAATAATTGAACATTAAATAACATGAAAAAATTTAATTTATTCGATTTAAATAAAAAAATAAAACAAGTTAGAAACAATCTTCTTATAATTTTACATTTTCCTAGAATTTTTTTAAATTTTTTTAGAAGCCAAGTTTTTACAGCAACAGGTGTTTTATATAGCTTTATAAAACCAAAATCAATTTTTTTTTTACAATTCTTATTACATTTTGCCAGAATTTAATTTTTAAATTGAAAAAAAAACTGTTTACTAATTTTTTAAATCTTTTACTATTCTTATTTTTTAAAAATTCTGGAATTTTTATTTCTCCAAATAACAGTTGTGTGTAATAATATAAAATGTGTGTTTTATGTAGCTTCACAAAACAAAAATGAAATATAGTTAGAGTATTCGTCAGACTTTTTAGGAATGTAATTTTTAAAGAAAAAAAACCTCTTAAATATTACCTTTAAAAAAAAATACGATTTCTTATTTTTCTAAACATTTCTTGTTCATAATAAAATGCCTTTTTTATGTACTTCTAAGAAACGAAAACCTCACAGACACTGCAGTACTTATAAGATGTTTTTGGAATTCTAATTTTTATTAAAAACTAATCCGATTGTGTATTTCTTTTAATGTGTTATCTTATTTAATTTTTGTTTACTTCTTATAATTTATAATGGTGTGATGAATACGAATGTTTTTGTAAGGAAATATTTATTCTAAATAGTAACCTTATATAATAAATATTCCATTAAGAGAAATAGTTGAACACATTAAATTCTATATTTAAAATATATATGTGATGATATTTAGGTCCGAGCTGAGTGAGCAATACCAATTTTTAATAAATGGTTTTTTGAAAATAAGATGTGTTCTTTTCACATAATCAACCGAAGAGGAAGTTTCCGCACTCGGATTTATGGCAGTCGTGTTATCCACAGTAGATGACGTGTGTACGTCTGCATAAGAACAAAACTTCATCGAACAACACAATCAAACTTTTATTTAGAAACGTAAACGACATCATTTGTAGATCTGGTTTCACTCGAGCCATCTTTTTAGTTTTGATGACTAAATTTTCATTACAGCAGAAGCCGGATGGTTAACTTTTATAAATATTCATTCCGAATAGCATCAGAAAAACTACAGGTCACTTCGTTAATACTAGGCAGAGATTCGATTTAACCAAACAAACACCGATCCAGCGCCCATCTCTTCGAATGCTCCAATCTTCGAATGCTATTACACGAATACGTCTAGCTTTTATCAGTGCATCAAATCTTCGAATGTTCTCCGAAGCGGAAAAAGCGACGATATATCCTTTCAGTAAGACTAGGGATACAGAGATCACGTGAGGGCCTGTGCGCCAATCGTGAGCCGGGATAACCGGGATTCTATGCGACGGCTCCAGAATATTGGAATAAAATGGTTTCTGCTAATTTTTTGGCGCGAAGGAAGATTCCCGAAAATTCCATGATGTTCGATGATTTAGCTATGACCCAGAGTGTTTTAGTTTAATTTAGTTTATTGGTTCGAGAATATGGAATGATTTTGACTTTTAGGGAAAGGAAAAAAAGAAAATAAGAGAAATGGTTTATTGAATTTGGAACATAGCCAGAATGGAATTAGAATAAATGTTTTTACATTTTAATATAAGAAAAAGATTTTATGATCTGGCGAATGATTTTTAATATCGGAACTTATTAAAACAAATAGTCTTTTTAGGAATTTAGAAAATTAAAAGGGAATTATGCGGGTTTTTTAAAGTATGAATATTAGGGAGTTTTATAATTTAAAGATAAAGACGCGATTTATTGAACTAATTAGCAGCCATTAAAATGTTGAATTTAGATATGAGGTTTTTTGGAATAAATAGAGTTAAAATACATTAATAAACGGAGGAAATAAATATTATAGAGTAAGTTAGACTAGGATGGAATAAAAATACTTTGGCTTATCGCGATAAATTTTAAAGTTTAAAATGATGAAACATTAATGAAACATTACCAAAACACCAACTGAAACTTGAAATTATGATTTAGGAAGTAATAATTTATTGACAACGAAATTGTAACCCCAGCACAATGAATATAGATATTAAATACTTATATAAAAGAAGTAGAAATTAAATTAAAAATTGAATGAAATAAATAGAATGAATGAAATTTGTGGAATTTATACAGAATCATCAAGTCCCAAATGCATAAATTCCACAAATAAAATGCGTGGTTTCATCTTCATATTAGCATTAAAATTGCTAAAGAATATGAATTTGGGACGACCACTCTATGACAATAACCATCTAGTGAAAAAAAGAATTAAAATTCATAAAACAAATACAAAAACAAATACAATACGTTAAAAGAGAGAAACCTTACCCTTAATTATAAGAGAAGAACTTGATAATAGATCACCAAATACCATAATCTACGTGATGAAGATGGATTCCTGCTCACAACACTAACCAGATACATGAAGACCAATAAAGGCAATGAATTGCAAAAAATAATTTTCTTAATGTTGCCAAAAACATTTTTAGAAGATTACAAACCCTATTGCCAATTTAGAAAATGAATTACTTGGATATATGGAATTTTTTTAAAGCATCACAAACCATGGTGCTTCCATCTATGATTTTGAAAATGAACTACATGGATATATTGAATATTTTAAAGCAAACAAGCCATGGTGCTGCCATCTATGATCAGAATATGTAGTGAATATACAATGGAAAAATCAATATTAAAAATGAATTCATTCTATCTTAAGTGGTATTAATTAGTTAATAAATATAAATGAAATTAAAAATAAAATAAATAATATTTAATTAATAAATATATATGAAATTAAATATAAAATAAACAATAAATCCAATTACATTAAAGTAAAAATGGATGTAGTAATGATTAATTAAAATACTAAAAGTGAATAAAGATGCTATGGCGTTAAATATTAAACATATGATACAATAGGTTAGGGAATAACATTAATTTAAATTAATACATGTAATTTTAGCATTTAAGAAAGTATTACATTATATTAGAATATGATACTGCCCACCGTGGGCAAATTAAAATACAAAATTATGTGAATTAAGATACTATGGATTTAAAATAATATTAATTAAATATTGAAATTAATAGTAACATATTATGTTTTTGCATACAAAGTTAAAATTTAAATACACATGATATAAGTTGTTAGGGAAGAAAATTAATTTGAATTAATATATATTATATTAGCGTTTAAGAAAGTATTACATTATATTAGAATATGATATTGTCCACCATGGGCATAAAAGTAAATACAATTAATCAATAAACATTCTTAATAGTAGTGAATAATACATTTAAATTAATTAATAAAGTTTTAAATATAACTACAGTAATTCGCATATAAAATTACTACATCAAAGTCCATTATAAAATTTGTATTAGCAAGCGTATGTGTAAATCAAAATGCCCTTTTTTTTTTTTTTTTTTTTTTTGTAAAATAAATTAACCATGCATTTTTTCCCATACAACTCCGCCACACACCTCCTCAATCCATCATCTACCCACCCAGCCATCCTATTATAATTAATTAATTAATTAATTAATTTTTTTAAAAATAATATATGTTTTTTTTATACATTTTTTAACGCATGTATTAATTTGGTTGTTTAGATCATATAAATACTAATTATATATTAAAGAATATATGAATTTTTTTGGAAAACCATGTTGTAATGCATCATAGATTAGTTTTTTAATGTTGCTGTTAATGAGTTGAGACGAACATAAACTTTTTATTCTGTAAATATGATTAAGGAGTATATTACGATATACAGAATTATGAAGACAGGATTTAAAATTAGTAAATGTATTAACTTTAAATTTAAATTCTTTACGTTTATCAAAAAGATCAATTATTGTTTTCTTTTCTTTAAGTGTAATTTTAAGATCTAAAAAGTTAATAGTATTGTTAGAAAGGAGGTTTTCCGTTAATTCTAAATTAGTAGGATAATCAACTGGAAATGTAGATATATTAGTGTGATCAGTGGCAATTAAAATTATGTCATCAATACAACGATATAAATGTATATTACTGTTAATAAAAGTACGTTCATAGTGATACAAGTATAAGTCTGATAGTATACTAGATGTACATCCCCCTTGTGGTATACCGACTTTCTGTAAATATAACGTACTACAACAACAATTATTATATATAATGAAATTTGTTAAAGTTTTAAAATAAGCAGTATCTATATGAATAGGTAAATTTAGTGTATGATGATACTTATTAAATAATGCATTTATAACATATGTAGATCTAATAAATCTATATTATTAAAATGATCTTTGAAATCATAAGTCAATACATTGTTAACACATTTAAGATTTTTTAAAATATTGACGAGTTGATAGCTATTTTTTATACAATGTGTATTATCAGTGGATGTTGTCAGTGTATAAATTTGATTGAGAATTTTTAATGTTATGTTTATTGGCTATATTATTATATGTATTGCACCCAATAGTTACAGTCCTAAATTTAATTGGATTTTTATGAAATTTGGGTATAAGAACTAAATAAGGATAATTAAAGTTAGTAGAAGAAATATTTAATAGTTTATAATAACTGTGAATTTTACGATTATTTACAATTACATTTTCATTAGTTTTTTTAAACGATTTGTTAGTAGAAATACAGCATGTAAGTAGCCGGTGATAATAAGATTTACATATGATTGCATAATTATTAGAAGATTTGTCAATGTATGTGATTACAAAGTTTTTTTGTAATTTAGTAATTTGCTGGAACAAGTGTTTAGTGTTAATTTTAACCAGATGCGATAAATTATGTTTTAAAGACGTAGTTAATTTTTCTATAACTAGTATTTTCCATTGATTAAAATATTCAATAGGTTTACTATATGAGATTGAAATTTTATAAATGAAAATATCTATATCGTATATAAACTGTTTTATAATAGAATTTATATTAAATTTAGAAAGAAGCCTATATTTAGTACCATAACCCATTAGTTTTTTGCAGTTTAAAATCATTCACAATATCAAGATTACCAGTGATTATATGTCCATGATCATTATTAACGTATTTTTTTAGAGTGGGGTCATTGCATTTACACGGAAAAGTACTTGCATCAGATGTATTTTTTGAAAATGCATTATAGTTAAAAATCTTTCGTCCGACTGTATTAGGATATTTAAATGTTTTTGAAATTTGAAGATTATTAATAGGAAAATAACAGTTTTTATCATTAATTATAGAATTAATATTAATTTTATTAAAGATTTGATTTGAAAAAGTGATTATCATTTGAGTATTAGTGTTTTGAATTTTTTGTTTTTTATGTAAATTGATGTTGAAAAGGTTAGCTCTTGTCATAATAAGATCATAAAAAATATCAGAGAAATGATTTGAGTAAGATTTACTAAGAAACACATTTAAATATTGCACTATCTGTTTCTTTTTAATAGCAAATATGTATTTTCGAATTAATAACCAGTTATAATTCTTATTGTAGTTATGCTGAAGAGAATTTATTTGTTTAACAATATATTTTTTGGAAATAACAACTGTAGCAGTACACTTTCCTCGCTTGTTACGTGTAGTTTTATTATTTAAATTATGATTAAGTGTAGGATAAATATGAGAATAATCTATAGTATTATTTGTTGAAAAAACTTTAACTGGTCTGTTAAATAATTCACTATTAAGTCCATAAGGATAAATAGTGTTATAATAATTCATATATGAAGACTCCAAGAACAAACGTTCTGATTTAGTTTTTATAATTTGTATAATTTCAATTGTAATATTTTTAAATTTATGTTTATGAAAATGTTGTATTTCTGCTGTAGACTGTTTATTTTTTGCTTTGTTCTTGTTAGTGTCTGAACGATGTTGATTAATACGTTTATGTAATGGAACTGATGTTTCACCCACATATTTCAAACCGCATAAGTTACAATTAATACTATAAATAACATTAAAGGCTTTACAAAAAATTGATAACTTAGGATCTGATACAATTTGTTTCTGAGAAGCAAAGGGACAAGCCTTGCATCTAGCATCATTACATAATCAAAATAATAATGGAGGAGGAGAAGAGTAAAAATGGTCACTGGATGACGATCCAGGAGCAACCTATTTATTGCCCCTGTACTGAGCACTACACTGCTTTGATGCAAGGTGTATCGTGCCGGGAACGATAATTTTACTGAGTACTGCCATATAAAATGTTGTTTGATACATTGAAAATTCAATAACAAAATTAAATAAAAATAAAAATAAATGAAAATAAATATCATTAATATATGATATTGAGGAATCTTGAATAATTTAATAAATTATAAAATATTTAAAATCTCTTGAATAAATGAAAGTATATACAAAATGTACAGGTTAAATAGGCAGTGCACATAAAAAACCATCAATAATAAAATCTTAACCATAATAATATAAACCCGCATTGCAATACTCCAAAACATAAAACCAATGGACTTTTAGTAAAAAAAACAAATGAACCAAGTCATTATACCAAATACATAAATAACAAATAACAAGCAAAGACTCCCATAATATATTCCCAAATGACTTCTCAGAACTATGCGATCAGATCATAACAATTTACCAAAGCATGATATACATTTAATCACAAGTATTGTAAATAGTTGTACAAAAGTGAAACAAAATAAAGAAAAAGATTACGGATATCAGTAGAACAAGAACCGTATATATAATTATAGATTAAATGGGACAATATCAGACAAAAGCATTATAAATAAATGTAACACACATAAACAATGGGAATAGTAAAATTCATAGAATGAATCACGTGATGCAAATAATGTACCAACAATTGGGAATTCTTATAGCAAGATAACTACAAAGTAGAAATAAGATATAAGATAAAAAATAATAATTAAAAAATACACAATGATAATGCGCAATTGCAGCAGAGTTCAAAGCGTACAATATTTGAAAGAATGCTAAAATCAATTAGCACCATTATATATATTTAAAAATATATACGAAAACAAAATGCAAAAGAATATATAAATCAAGATGAATTGTTGAAATTAAAAATGAAAAGATATCAAAATATAAAGACATCATATATATATATATATATATATATATATATGTTTCAGAAATAAATCTTCTCTAAAATATTTCATCACTCCATGAGTTTGTTTAATGACAATGTGTTGAACAATTTGTTCAAAATTTGTTATAAATATTAATCACATATAATATATATTCCATAAAAACAAATTGTTGAACACATTAAATTCTATATATACATATATAAATATATCCATTGTTTCAGAAATGAATCCCTTTTAAAATAGTATTGAAAATGTCTGATTGTCCTTACTTTCATAATGAAGTGAAATAAACGAAAATTTCAACGACTGCATTTTTGGACGAGAATACAAAACTAAAATCTAATTGTTCCGCCCACTCCCGAACAATTTAGTTGTCATCACGCTCGCCCACTGCAACTCCAGTGGCACCCTTTTGCGGCATCATCTTAAGGTCCTAACAGACTACTTTTCTCCTAATGTGAACGTCTGATGTAGTAATTTGCTCTCTTTGATGCTTTATGACTTCCTTAGCACGAATAAAGTTCAGAGGGCAGCAGAGGGGCTAGAGAATATAAGGGCTGGGTAATCCCTTTGAAGGGATCTATGCCGCCTTGTGTTTGCTGCCCTCTCTACCGGAAACTCTGTAACGTCATAGGTTTCACACTCTCGCTCTCCTAAAGAGAAGTATTGGTCATTGGGTACATACATAGGCGTTCTGTTTTGAAAATTATTGATGGCGCTCAACTCTTTTTTACACAAATAATGTGTATGTGAGTGTAAAAAAGATCGATTAGCAATTTAATGTTGCTTTTTTATCTCCCTTTTAAAGAAATTAAACTGAATCCTATACTGATAATGTTGGAAACAGTTCAGAAATTGATTTCATCTGTTCCGCCGTTTGTGATATATGCGACCCGTTTGTGATATAAGCAACGTGTTTGTGATATATGCGTTCGTTTCGTGGACTGCCAACAGGTGTCGCCACTACCAGAAATGGAACTTCCTCAAAACCCCACAAGATAGCAGCACTACAGATCTACAGAGAGATAATCACTACAATGTGCATTTTAAAGAAAGTAAAAACTGTTTAATCAGCAATAAACCCTTTGTGAAATGTGTTCGACGGACTAATTCCGTGAGAGAACATTCAAGAGCCCCTTTTATTAGTTAGTTGACGCTGAAACTTCGTGTCAGAAAGACATAAACAATTCGCTCGTCCAATATTAATAAAAACTGCGTTCTGGAAGCAATACGCTCCGGAACTTTGATGAAGCATAAATTTCACGGATTCAATAACGTTCTTTTATATATTGTATAAGCGTAATCTATTTTAACCAAGATATTATGTAATTTTTTCAGATATAAAATTTCTTTCGTAACAAGTCACGATGCTCTGTGATTACAGCTTCTGTCTAATAAAATTGAATTTATAAGATTCCAACAGCAACTATCACTCGCTGCATCATTAATATGGATTATGCATTATAACAAGGTAAGCACAGCTTACATATTTTTTGTACGAATAATTGAAAAGTAATTGTATTATTTATCTGGTCGTTTTTAACAAGTAAATATAACTCACTTCCTTTTAGATAAATAATCAGAAGTTAAATAAAACATTAAGACAATATAAAAATTTGAATGTACAGACCCCTTTATAAAGTCATACTAGCTGATATAATAAAATCACAACGGAAGTTGACTTTGAATAAAGTCGTCATATTCGGAATATAGATTTTTTTTCTATTTTCATTTTGTATATAAAAATTTGAAACATTGAGCATTTTATTTTAATTAAAAAAAATCGAACATAAAGTGAAAAAGTTTTCCTAATGTCGTGTATCCCTATAACAAAAGAAAAATAGGAAAAAATATTTTGCAAAATGCTCATGATAGAAACGACAAGTTTTCCCCTTTCTCGCGCAGCCGCGTCGGGTTTTTTAAGTCCGATATAAATAGTTTCAGATGAGAATAATCATGATAATGAAAATGATAATATTGCTCCCTGTAATATTGATCGACAAAATTTCATCCGACGAAAGTGCGATAGAAGATGGTTTTCTAAATTTTAATGATATGTCTGAGAGTTATATGTGCTGTCTGGTAACATCAGTCATTACGTCAACTGCGTTTTCTTTCTCCTACACATGGGTAGTAAGAGACAGACAGCAGAACGTGGCGTGAGGCCAATGGAAGCAAGCGGAATCTGCGCTGAGCACTGCAATATATTAACATAGTTTTGGTGGTAAAAATTGTGAAATGTTGATGTCCTTTTGAGGCTACTGTTCATACCTATATCTACATGTTGATTGTCTGTTGTTGCGTTAAGTATTGTAATAAAAATAGTTTTTTTTTTTTTTTTTTTTTTTTTTTTTTTTTTTTTTTTTTTTAAGACGTATTATTTATGTGAAAAAAAGCATCCAACAAATCTCTAAAATAAAACATTTGCATAAAAGGCAAAGAATTCGAGATAAAGAGAAAGAAAAAAACATTACACGTTCTCTTTCGAGAACCAGACATTGGATTTAAATCAAGTAAGTGGAATGTTCCTTTTTCTGCATAACGTAAATTCAAGTTTATGAATAATATTATAAAATGGATTTAATTATATATGAGTGATATGGTAGTAGTAATCGAGTAATAGTAATAAGAAGTTGTAATTACGTAGTAAGAAAATATTATAAGAGAGTTTAATAATTAGAAAAGAAAATGCTTAATGCAAAGTGTCTTAAAAAAGAAGATTTAGTAGTGGTGGTCACAGAGTTAGGCCTAAAAGTAGAACCGGAACACCGAGTAGTTGATTTAAAAGGATTAATAAAAGGTAGCAGCCAATTTAAAAATATTTTGAGTTTGTGAAAGAATTTCTTAACACAACAATATCCGAACGTGTACAATGGAAAAAGCATGACGCAAAAGCTGTTAAAGCTGTGAAAGAAAAATAAAAAACAGAACAAGATACCACTTTAGAGCTGGAGAAAACGAAACTAAAAATAGCGAAGGCGCAGTTAGAAATGGCGAGAATACAAAATGATGGTAAAAGTTCTGACATAAGGGGGAAGGACAAAATTCCAAAACTAATTCGTTGGAAGCCCTAATTAAAAGTGTTAAAACTTTGACTATTGCAGTCCCCACTAAGCCCGAAACGTGGAATTTGTTTTTCAACTCGCTTGAAAAGGCGTTTGAAATGAAGAATGTCGCGGAAGATTTAAAAGTTGAAATTTTATTTAATTTAGTAGGTGAGCGAGCGGCGCATTTATTAGTTTACGCAAACACGGATGAAATGAAGGATTATCAGAGGGTTAAATCTTTAATTCTAAAAGAGTTTCAACCCACTCCAGAGGCTTGTCTCGAAATTTTTCTTTTCGCAAAAAGGGCAAAAAATGAAAACCATATGAAGTTTGCAAATAGGCTTAGAACGAATTGGGATTTTTATTGCGAACTTTGAAAAGTGAACGATTTTGAAACACTAAATTAATTAATAGTTAGCGATAGATTATTGGGTGCTTTTGACTCAGACACGTGAAGTTGTGTCAGGATAAAACAATTAGATAATTGGTTAAAGCCTCGGCAGTTCACCGAATTGTGCGATAATTGGTTAACTTCGAAAGGTAGAACATTTTCGGAACTATACGATAAACCGGTAAAACTCCGCAATCATGACGAATCGGGAAATATAAATCACGTAAATGGAAAATATGTACCACCGCATGTGAGAAATAATTTTAATTTTCGTGGTGATAGGAAGATAAATGCTTCGAAGGAATGTAGTCTTTGTAAACAAGCAACGCACTTATGTTTTTGTCCGAATAATAGAGAAAGAGATACAATTTAGAAATTCGCAAAATGAAACAAAAAAAGATTATTCTATCAGAAAAAATAAACAAGAGGATAAATTAATTGCTAGAGTTAAAACGCTGCATTTTGGAAATGAGCCAATAAATACGCAACCTTTACAATATGAAAATTTTTAGCTGGGGGAAAGAGAAATTAAAACTATCATAGACAGTGCGGCAGAAATACCTATCATAAATTCTAACCAGTTACCAGATTCCTTTAAAAATGATGAAACGTCAAAAATTCAGCTTATATCCGCTTTCGGAGAAAACATTACGGCAGACTTAAAAACTTTGCCAGTTACATTAAAATCAAACGATCCAAATTATTCATTTAACAGTGTAGATGTACTATTTGCGGTCAAGGATAAATTATATGGAACATGAATTATAATACCGGAAGTTCATGAGATATTGCAGTTAGCTAGGAAATGGTAGACCCAGATATGGGTATTCGCTGGCGACAGTGAATGATACATAATCAGAAAAATGGGCTGAAATTGGAAAGCAGAAGAGGGAAAGCAATCAAATAAAGAGGGATGCTATAGACAATGAAAATTTATGCTGGCGTGATGAAAATCAAGGCGCGGAGAGAGAAGTAGTCATTAGCTGTGTTAAGATTCAAAATGCGGACGAGAAATAAATAAATATGAGTCAACTTTCAGATGCTAGTATTTTCACGAAGCTACAGAAAAATTGCGAATCACTACGGGAAATTTTTAAAGACGCGGAAAAGGGAAGGAATGGATATGTTATGATGGATAATTTGATTTATCATAAGGAAAGGGTTTCGGGTGATCAGGTCATGCAGTTAGTTGTACCAAAAGTTAGGAGGGAGGGAATTTTAAAAATTGCACATGAATCGATTTTTGCTAACCATCTCGGTATGAAAAAAACAAAAGAAAGAATTCGCTATTCATTTTATTGGTCAAATATGTCATGGGATGTAGAGGAATATTGTAAATCTTGTAAAGACTGCCAGTTACGAAGTACGGAGAGGAGAAGTGATCGGATCCCTATTGTACCAATCCAGAGACCAGAATTTCCGTTTGATCAGGTGAATATTGACATAATTGCAAAAATTGAACCCCCATCTGCGCGTAAGCACAGATGCGTACTTATTTTGGTATACCAACATTCTCGATGTCCGGAGGCGGTCCTATTGAGAACAACTGCGGCTAAAGCTACGTGTGATGTATTGTTGGGGATATTTATGAGAACAGGGATAGCTCGCGTAATAGCAAGTAATCAGGGAAAAAATTATGTTTCAAATTTGAACCAAGAATTTTATACTAGGTTGGGAGCAGCCCTTAGGTTCGCGACTCTGGGACATCCGCAAATTTCCGGATTAGTCGAAAGATACAATCAAGTTTTAAAACGTATGTTGCATCATATAATTAGGAGCGATCCCAAGAACTGGGATAAACACATCCCTTATTTATTATTTGCCTATAGAGAGATTCCAAATACTACTACGGGGGTATCTCCATTTAAGTTAATGTATGGAAGGGAGGCTAGAAGACCATTAGCGGTATTGAAATCTACGTGTTCAGGTGAAATCCCACTATCTATAAATATTGGAAAGGGCGCAATTGAATATCTTCAGGAGCTAAAAATGAATTTAGAGAGAACTGCGGAACAGGCATCATTGGTATCGGGGGTCAAGAAAGAATTTAATTTGCCAGAATTCAATTTAATTTGCTAATATTCAGAATTTAATTTGTTGGGAGGTCTGATTTCAATTTCAATAATATTCTGAATCACGTTGGATTGTGTTGTGTAAATAGAAATCATGTTTGATAATAGGGCATAGACAGACGAAATCAAAGGGTAGGGGGTCAATACGGGGCCAAGCCCCCCATGCTGAAATAAGTGGAAAAGTGTTAATGGGTTCTTCCATATATACTTTCGTTTAAAAGTAAATCATTGTACCTTAAAATCTCTTAAATTGCTCCCCTCCTCCCCCTAGTAAATATAAAGTAAATTCGGGCTACGGTTCTTGTTTGGCAATAAATTAATATTGCTTTGGATAATTTCAACTACTTTTTTTACATTAGGATCAATTCCATATAACTCGCAATCCACGCGGGCCACTTTCCACGAACAAACAGATTTAAGGGGACCTAAAATTTATAGTGTTTCAAATTAATTTTATTGTAAGCAATCTTAATGGAATAAGAAATTAAAAATTTCTAGATTCATTAGACAACTTATGTAAGTTAAAATTGTCAGTGACAGCATAAATGTATTTATAATTTTCTGCACATTTAAAGTTTTAAATTTATCATACTGGCGCCCAAAATATTTCTGTTCCTTTATATATGTTTTAAACTTTCAGATTTGATGTCTTAATTTTATGACTATCTTATCTATAAAATCTCATTTTCTTTGGGATACGTTTGTTTTTGTAATTCGTGCAGCATTAGTTCATGATTATGTAACGTTATATTTCTGTCACCCTAGTTATTTTTACAAAGAAATTTCAATAATAATAATAAACCGACTTCAGTTCACAGTGATTCTCAGTCTTTCATTCACATTTGTGCATTTAGTAGTACGTAGTTACTTGTCATTCACAGTATTTGTAAAAATGGGATAATCTACGATTAGGGCCCAAAATATTTTCTGTGGCCAGGGCCCAAAATTTTGATGGACGGGATCTTTTCAGCATAAACGAACTTTCTTTGTTCAATCTTTTTTTTAATAGCAACAAAAAATTAATTCAAATTCTTAGGTGGGGCAAGCATTCTTTCTTCATCTCCCCCTTTTCTTTCTTATACATGCTCAAGGGATTTTGATTCAACATATTGGCTATTAAAATTCAAGAAATATACTTTAATAAAAACATCATATTTGGAAGGAAGGGACAAATTATTAATGAATTGGAAATTATTGATCAAGTTTAATGTTTTTAAAGAGCTAAAGTTATTGAATTATGTACAAGTGTAACAACTTTTCTAGAATTTTATGTTTTAAAACCTAAAACAAAAATACTACAAAAATTTTAATAAAACAGAATATTTCGAAAACAAAAAAGGATTATGTCCAAAAATAGCTACAACTTTTTTGTTCACACGTGTCCAAAAACCTCCTCAGAAGCATATGCTTTAACACAGAAAGAAATAAACAGTAGCAAAAATGAATTGTAATAATGAAAAAAAAAATCCCACTAACACAAACATTGTTTTTGCCGATAGAATTTCCCTTGAAAAATATGAATGAATATTCTCATTTAGCAGCAATCAACATACATCCTTTCACGTACAGTGGTGGAAAAAATTATAAAGCCACTTGAAAATATGATATAATTAAAAAACAAAATATAGAACATTTATGAAATTTCATACATATATATTATATGCTACAAGGAAGTAAAGAAAAAAATAAATTCATTAATAACTACATTAATAAAAGATTAATAGACTTAAGAAAATTTTCTGTACAAAGAAAGTTGGAAATAATTATAAAGTCGATATATGTATTTCATCAATAATTGATGTGAGACCTATTTTTTTCGATGACTTTGACTAGTCTTTTGTTCATTGAATCTATCAGACCACACAAAGCACTTGTATCAGTATTATACCAGCATTTTTTAAAAGCATTCATCAAATCTAACTTTAAATTGAATTTTCGTCCATTTTTGTAAGATCGGGTCTATGAGCTGGCCATTGAAGGCATTTCACCTGATTAGCTTCCAGCCAAGATTTAGTTGACTTCGAAACATGAACGGAAGCGTTGTCCTGCTAAAATGTCCAGTCTCCTGAAGTTATAAGAGGAGCAAATGGGTAATAAATTATCTCCTAACATTTCTTGATACAAAACCCAATTCTTTTTGTTATGCATGAAAACAATTGGAGTGGTTCCACAGGCAGTTCATGCAGCCCAAACCATTACCGAGCCACCTCCAAATTAACGCTTTGAAAATATATCAGGCTCCTGTCGTAAATCATGCCAAAAATATTTATAGCCGTCGGGTCCATCGAAATTAAATTTCTTTTCATCGGAAAAGACAACATCTCTCCAATTTGTGCCTTCGGTTACATGTTTTCGTGTAATGCCTAAGCGAGCATTTTTGTGGTACTTAGAAAGAGGTGATTTTCCTTTAATTGTTTTAAATTGAACAATGGGATTGTTACTTAAAACATTTCTTACCGTTCGGCTTGTACATGGTAATTGTAACTGTTCTTGAATTTGGTCATACGACATTTTTTGTCCGCAAACTAGCTTCCGGATTTGTCTTGATTGCCTTACAGTTCAGGATTTCGGTCTTCCTGTATGCTTCTTACTGCCGTAATCTTCGGGATTTCTGAGAAAACTGTTTACTGCAGCCTTGGACTTTCCTATTTTTCTTGTAGAACCAGACCAAGACTCCCTTATCATAGATCAGACTTCGCAATCCGGAGAAAGTCTATGGGAGAAAATGTCCGCGGTAATTGCCAACTTATTAATTGACTTTCTCCGGAAAGTATCGCCGCCTGGTGGATACTACCACAGAGTTGCCAAGTTTCCGGCTTTTTGAACACCAGTATATGTTTAGAGAAAATGTTGTTCTTTTAAAACCCAGAATTCTCCGATCAAACAAAACAAAATTGTCTGTACTAAAAAACTGGTATTCGAAAAGAGAATAGAAAAATCTAGCAGCTCAGCTACCGCACAGCTGCCAACTTTTACGCTTTTTTCTTACCACTAAAATTTAATAGAATTTTTTTCTTTATGTAATCACACAATCTTGTCAAGTTAATAAGATAAAATTTACTATAAAATTTTAGTGGTAGGAAAAAAGCGTAAAAGTTGGCAGCTATGCTACCGATACTAGTTCATAAGCAAATGCATAGAACAAATGGAGCTGTGAAAAAATTTCGTGTCGTAAATACTCCTATTACTGACGATTGATGGCGCTAGTAGCAGGACAAGTATAGCGGTCAAAGGAAACTTGCTGATTGAGAGGTCTGATACTATGATAAGGAGGTCTTGAACCAGACATTCCAACTTCATTTAAAGTTAATATTTTAATTTGTAAACTTTTTTCCTCGTGGCATTCTATTAAACAAACCAAATACAAAATGAATGCACGTAATGCGTTTACATTTACCTAAACTTTTTTGGCGACCTATTTTCTTAAGTCTGGCATTATGCCAAATGAGGCTAGAACCATCGGCTTTATACTTTTTTCCAAGTTGTTTTTCATTGGTTGTAAGAAATTAGCATAATTTATGTTCCCCCTTCCGTTTTTTCAAATAAAGTTTATGTGTATTATTGCAATGTTGATCATGCAAATGAAAATAGAATTTGCGTTATCAACAATTCCATTACTTTTTGAATTTTGTAAATTTTTCTATCGGCTTTATAATTTTTTCCAGCACTGTATTCTTGGGCGGCAGTAAAGAATTGATTTCATTCATATTCGGAAAGTAGTTAATTTCATGATAATATCTCTCTCACAGGCTATCAAAGCCTGAGAGCTTATGTTCCCCCAGGTTCTGTATGTACGTATGTATGTACGTAACGCGATAACTCTTGATAGAGATATTCGATTTGCTTCAAATTTTGTATATAGGTTCATTCTGATAAGATGTTTACCTGATTACTTTTGGGTTTCATTGGTTAAGTCTTTCAGTGGCAAGCAATTGCATTCCTGTGACGTTGAATTCTCACCGGTTTTTATGAAAGAATTTAGTTCAAAATAAGGAAAAGAAATTTTTCAACTTTTCCCCCGTCAAAGTTAAAAAAGTAAAATTTAATTAAAAGTTTCTGGTTCGAATCGGATTAAAATTAGGAGGGATATGATATATCCCACCGCCTCTCACAGGTTAAATATAAAAGGGGGGAGCGCGGGCTAATCTCCCGTTAATTTAGATAATAGTGTTTTTCATACAGAATTATCCGATTTGCTTCAAATTTGGTATACCGGTTTATTCCGATAAGGCAATTCCCTGATTAGATTTGGAGGTTCATTAGTTAAATATAAAGGGGGGACAGCTAATCTTCCACCTTAACTTAGCTAAATGTATATTTCACGCAGATTTATCCGATTTTCTTGAAATTTGGTATACAGGTTTATTCTGATAAGGCGCTTCTTTGATTAGTTTTGGAGACTCATTTGTAAAGTATCAAAAATTATTTTGAATAAAAAGTATATCAATAATCGGAATTTGTAATTTTTATTGTCTATTTCTTTAATTTTCGAAGGGAAAATTCTTTGAAATAAGAGTATAATATACAATTAGTGCGAATAGCCTGTGAGCTCAATGCCATCAGTTTAACTGGGAATATTTCTTTTTATTTAGATTACTGTACATTAATGCATATTTCGGCTACAGGGCAAATTTTTAAAACACATAAAAGCAATAGCTACTGGTGTCTCTTTCCACAAACGTTAAATTAAGGAAGTGAAGTCAAAATTTAATTTTAAAGACTTTATTGTAATAATATTTTTTCTACTGAATACATATGTTTAATTTTCCAAGTATAATTTTATTAAATTAGATATTCAATGAAAACAAAGAAAACAAAATAGTGGCAATGAATTAGAAAAATAAACATGTTATTATGCATTGTGTTTGTCATCTGGAAAACTCACAATTCTAGTGCTCATTCTTCTCCATTTTATCAGGGGATGCACAATAATATCCACTAACATTTCGGCCAAATCGAACAGTGTTATGAAAGATATTCCGAGCCATAGTCCCATGTATCCGCCAATGTGACTGAATAAGTCTTCGCTCTAAAAAAAAAAAAGAAATGCATATAAAAACCGTAAAATAAATCATATATTTATTGAAATGCAGAGTATTCTGTCACGACTTCATAAATTGTGCAGAGCGAGACACTCAAGTATATAAAAAGACAAGTATATAAAAATTGTCTAAACAACTACACGGTTTAAAATCTCCAGCTTTTGCTGCATAGTCACTCCACCGCTTTTATGAATAATATCTATTTTGACCAATGAAAATGCTCCATAATATAGTAAAGTAACCGTTTTCTCTAAAAGCGGTGGAGCGTGTCTTCAGCAAAAGCTGAAGATTTTTAACAGTGTATACATCAGAAGACCATTAGTCTTTAAAGAAAATGCTAAACAAAAAAGTGTGACGTCACAGTCGTTGCACATAAAATAAAATTCATTCGAAGTATGATTATGAATAATTGTACAATGATATCACATGATGTTCGCATGAGACGATACTCAAAGTATATTCAAAGTAATAGAACGTTTGAGCGCAATGTTGGAATTGGTGTGAATACAGACCATTAACCCATCTTCGAATTTTCGTAGACGTATTTCTGTTGCATTAATTTGGAGTAAATAAGAGCTGCGTAGCAATCCGATTCGTTGCTATTGAATTGCATGCGATCGTTAGAATCTCTTGGGAAAAAGCAAATTAAATTTTATGACACATTTAGAAAAGGTCTATTCCTATTATATTAATTTTGTAAAATACTAAGTATCAAGTATAAAATCATAATTACAATGAAGGTTAAAAAAAACATGCACGTTTTCAATGACTTGATTTGCCAATAAATAAATAAATAAATAAATAAAATGCACTCTCAAAATTTGTCTGTTGGCTTAATTTAGAGCTGGAGTAATACTATTGACGTTATTTTAACGATCTTAATAAAATAATGACGTCATCATGGTGAACTTATGCAAAAATATTTTAGATTTATGACTTAACCCATTAAAGCCTACTGGTACCATATGGTACTGAAATAGCTGCGATCTATTTCGTTGTCTGTATAACAGTATATTTTATGAGAAATATTCTCTTTATCTGATGACAGGAACTCCGTAATAAAAGGAGACTAAAGTTGCTACTTTGAAAATTTGGTATGAAATGCAATTTTTGCATTTTAAAGAGACAAATAATTCCGGCTTGAATGGGTTAAAGTAAATACCATAAAATTCCCATTTCGTCGCGAAACCATTCCTTTTTTCCTCCATCCTGAACACTTTTAATATCCATTTTTTATAAAAATAAATATCTGTGTTTCCCGTTTCCCCTTTTTATATATATTTCTAGTAAATATGGATCAATATTTCTCTAATATGAATACAATGGGCTTAATTTTGTTTCTGTTTAACCTCTTTGGTTAGATATAACGTCAAAAAATGTACGATGAAATGCTATCTGTTAATTTGTCGACAGACGAATTTTTAATTTTCAAGATAAACCGATTAACGTAAGGTGTGAAAATTAAGTTTTTACTTTTTCAAACATAAAATTTAATTCTTTACACAATCTGGTACATTGAAAAATAATTTCAATTTGAAAATTACGTCAAAAAATCTAGCAATTCCTATCATTTTCCCTTATCTTTCATTTATCCACAAAATTGGAATAATTTCGTTGCCATCATTAAGGAAACATGATTAAAAATTACAAATATATATATATATCTCAGAAATTAATTAGGGTTGGTTGAGGTAGGTTGGAATTGGTTTTTGGAATACTTCATTTTTGAAGCTCATTTCCATTCCCATTCATTTTTGATACTTCATTTCCATCACTTGAATACACCAATTTTGAGACAGTTTAACTTATCAACTATTTTTTTGAGACTACATTAATAAACAAAAGATTATCATTAATTTCTAATATAATGCTTTGAATATTTTTTAACTGCTTTTCATTTAAAAAATGAGGTGGGTGTCCCACCGCTCTTTATTTAAATTTAAAGCAAGCATAACTAAAGAAGAGGTAAGTGGGTGTTACTTGATAAAGTATAGAAATTTCCAATATGAAATATTTTATTGTAAATGTATCCATGTAAGAGATATCTACTCACATTATGACAGGTAATTATGGAATGAAAAACAAAACAAGTGCACCTATGAAATATTTTGAAAGCCTAAAAGTGCACCTATGAAATATTTTGAAAGCCTATAGCTTACTTTAACATATAAAAAAGTGCTGAAGAAACATAGTAAGGTTGATTAAGATTAATTTTGGAACATTAACGAACACTGTAAGTTGAAAAAGAAATTGGAAATATTCGTATCATCTGCATCCGGCGAGTAAAACGTCTCACTATTTCTATTTTTTCAAGCAAATTTAGTAGTTATATTTTTCATTTGTACGATCAACTTCTAAAATTATAGCTGTATAATACTTCTTTTTTAATGCAAATTTCACAAATATATAGTCACCAGCTTTAGTAGTCTTTTTTAGCTAAACTATTAATTCCTTCCAGCTAAATTTTCATGAATGTCTTTTAATTCATTCATAGAAATCTCTTTATCAGAGTTGCTTTTTACTTCGAAATAGTCACTGTCGTAAGATTCTACTACATATTAAGTTTTTTTTCTTTATTCTTTATATTTCCATCACTTTTTTTCTCTTATTTGTTGCATGTATTCTCCATTCGTAATAATTTTAACACCTGAAGATGCTTTAGCTCTCTTTGACGGAATTGTGTTTGCACGTGAGGGTGACACACCCTCTATATTCAATTTGAAAATCTAAACATAACCATAAGCACTATAGCAATTTGTGGCAACAAGTTTGAGCCGTAATGCAGAAATGTAATTAAGTATACTTAGTGAGGTAAGTGGGACACCCTAATTCCACTTACCCCATAATGAGGGGCCCCACTTACCTCATAATGAGGGTCCCACTTACCCTATAATGAGGGGTCCCATTTACCCCATAAAGAAAGGTCCCACTTTCCCCTAGTAGGCTAAAATTACGGCGTAAGTGCCCCCCCCTGCCTTTTAAACACTTCGTAATAACAGTCTTTGTATAAATTCAAACTACATTATCTATTTTAGGTTAAACCTAGCACAACGGTTTAATAAAAAATTAAAAGACAATGAAGACTAACATTGGAAACCCCTCTTGGGAAAATGTAGCTTGAACTCTTTAAACAAACTATTCTGAAAATCTATTTTACATTAGTTCTATGACATAAAAATAAATGAAACAAAGTTCAAATATATGTAAAATCCATTAGTGTGACGAAATGTAACACGATCATTGCAAATAAGTGTGAAATATCTTGTAGAAACTTTAGTTTGAGGGGGAGGACCCACTTACCCCAACCAACCCTATTTTTTTTTTAAATTTTGAGTCCTTATGACGCTTCTAGTATCCATGCTGAAAACTAGTAATTTGATTGCCAAGCTTTCAACATTCTAGGAAGAGTAGCTGCGAAATACAAGCGGACAGGTAGATTTTAATAGAATAGATTCATCGACACATGGTAGTATGTTTCAATCCGTTTTCAATCCAACATTTAAATATATCATGAAACCAATGTGCATGTTTCCGTTACAGCATATTTTTGGTGGATTGAATGTGATACTTATTTTCTTTTGCAGTTTTCTCTAAAACGATGCATTGCAGAGATTTGGTTGGATGGTCAATTTTTATGAACTTAAAGAGAGAGTTCTCTCTCTGAACAGTTTTCTGCGGTCTTGACAGAACTCCATTAATATTACAACAAATTTAATCTGTATCTATCGAAAAGCATACATATTCGTATGTTTGTTTTTATTATAAAACAATATTATTAAAATAAAATTTACATGCTAAATTGATATCAGTACATATAAAAAGTTACTATTAATTAAAACGTTTTATTTAAAATTAAAAGTTTGGTAATAAAGTTAGATATCGTCACACCAATTAGTGAAAATAAATATGAATTGGGGTTTCAAAATCAGGTTTCTCTTCATAGAATTTTTTTTACTATTATTGATTATTAATCACGTGTATATGTACAGGGTTTGTATGCCTCAGGGGATTAGGGCTATTTAAGCCGTTTCAATACTAGAATTTTCATAATGTAATGGGCGCGTTTATACAGTATTGTTTTCATTAAGTAATGCAAATATTCATTTACGTATATTCTGATATCCCAGGGGCTAACGAACCCTGATATAGTTGACAGAATATTTCCTCATCAGGCAATAAGACATGCTAAACCCGTGACTTCTTTCTGTGGGGACACTTGAAAGATCAGGTGTACCGCCACAATCCAGAAACAATTGAACAACTAAAGCAGTACATCTCTTCTGCATGTGAAGCCATCCCACCCGACACATTTACAAAGGTTTCTGGTAATTTCGTTCAGAGACTACGCCATATTATTGCTGCGCATGGTGGATATGTGAAAAATATAGCGGTTTAGATGTTTCCAGACTGCAGCGCCATCTGTTGTTGAAAATTGTAAACAATTTCGAAAGTTTGTCTGCCTGAAAATTTACTGTAATATGCCCCAAGCATATTGCAACAAACGTTGTATTTCTATCGCTGCCCGTTTAGTTTTTATTGATTTTTCAAATATACCGGTCATTTTGAAACACCCTGTATATATATCTTTTAAAATGCGCAAAACGATTATGACCGGCTTCGTACGCGTTTACCACAAATTTTAATAGAATTTGTCGCCTTATTTAACTGCAGAAAAGTACTACAAATCCTGAAATTAAACAAAACGTCTACAATTAAAATATAGATATAAAATGCTCAAGTGTTACAAAGAGAAACACAAAAAGACTTATAAAAACCTTTTAATATAAATATCGACATATGTTTGAAATTATAGTTGTATATATATCTTATTATATGATTAGGCATAGCTGCCAACTTTTACGCTTTTCTCCTACCACTAAAATTTTATGGTAAATTTTAACTTATTAAATTGCCGAAATCATGCAATTCAAAAACACAAAAATTTCTATTCATGTTTAGTGGTAGCAAAAAGCGTAAAAGTTGGCAGCTATGTGATTAGGAGAAGTCTACAATTTCTGTTATTTAAATATTAAATAGCTATTAAAAAATTGTGATAAAAGCGTACGAACTCTGTATGGTTCAAGATTTTGTTTTAGATCTGAGATAAAAAAAATCAAATTTTTAAGTTAAGAAATTATTTACAATGATGTATGTTTTTTCAGTTTAATTAAAAACAGTTATCGAATCAGTTAGTATTGCAACAAAATGTAATGTTTATATTTTCAATTCGTTTCTCCAGTCTCTATCTCCTATGTATACTTCATGAATACGTTACCACAATAAAATAGCCGAAGAATTCATTAATAAGTGCATAGAACTTTTATATTGTTATATGGTTTAATTTTATTATGAGTTTATCTTGAATTGTTCACCCTGTTTGAAGATTTACATTATAATTTATAGTCACCTAGTAATAACACTGTCGTTTTTTAACTTTACTGTAAATGGTGTTATGCGATAAAACAAATTTGAAAATGTGTCTTGTTTCAACATTTAATTTCTTTTTGAAGTTGTTGAAAGCCAGAAAGATCTTCTTAGTTGTTTTAAAAAATATTTTTACTGCATTTTAAAACCATTAACAAAATAGTTGAAAAATAGTGGAAGAAATGAGACACATTTTTAGATCTAGTAAAATGACGTTATAGAAACTTTTTTTATTAATGAAATATGTGTCTTTATCAACTGCTTAAACGCCAATGAACGCAGTGTCAATTATAAGGATGTATTTAGGGTTGGATATATGCAAGAAAACTTTAGAAAGAAGAAAAAATTTGCCATAATTTGTTTTCATCATGTCACTTTTGTTTAATTGTCTGAGTGCAACGAAGACTCATACACAGCGCAGTATTACTTTGCCCCATATATAGCTACGATGGATATTAAAACCTTTCGTCAAGCATAACTCAAAAAATATTTAACGGATTTCGTTCAAATTTTTACAGCAGGTACCTATAAAGGTGACAACGACGTCTATTTATTACCAAGAATAAATGTCAAACCGTTTGGAAATTATATTAAAAAATAGATAAAAAAGCACAATTAAAGTACATACGTCACGAAAAATTTGTGCGTACGTCATTTTCACCGGCGGGAGATTTTCGTAGACAATCGGAATTGAAAATTTCATGGAATACATGGAGCAAAAAAATATGCACGCACTAATATTCAGCACAATAAAATATATTTCAATATAAATTTAGTAGAAATCGAAAATTATTCTGGATTTTTTTCTGTTTGAAAGAAAACCCCAGCAATAACTTGGTAGACTTGGTATTAGAGATTTGGCGTAAATATCTGCAATAGCAGCTTTTTTTATTTCGCGTGCGTAAATTAAAAAAAAAATCTTTGGTGTTTAAATAAAAGGTTTCGATTTATGGCATTATTTCTTTTTTTTCTCTTTTTAGCATTTTAAATGGGATTAACGAAAGGCATGTATTTTAAATTAAATGAGTGAAAGGTTTATATTTAAATGAAATGAATTCAATATGAAAATGTTATAGGAACAATATTTGGCGATTTATCAACTGCGCCAGGATAACATAAAAGTACCAATATATCAAACGGTATGTAGTATGTGAAATGAAACAATTATATTATAATCACCCATCGTACAAGAAAAAAAATTTAATATTCTGCATTCAGAGGGAAAACCCCCATCTCCTTTGCCGTAAGATTTGGCGAGTTCTTTTTTGGTGATAAGTTTTTCGATGTGATTGTTGGGATCTGCAGGATTTGGCTTACTTTTTCTAAATCTTATTTTTTTGCAGATGTAGTATTATGTAAATATATTTTTAGCAGATGTTTTTCTATTTTGTATATATATATATATATATATATATATATATAAGATATTTTTACCTTTTTATCTGTGCCTTCGGAAATATTAAAAAATAAAAAAAGATTTACATATATCA
Source organism: Maratus michaelseni (assembly GCA_963931845.1). Classification (NCBI taxonomy): domain Eukaryota; kingdom Metazoa; phylum Arthropoda; class Arachnida; order Araneae; family Salticidae; genus Maratus; species Maratus michaelseni. The sequence goes on from OZ007594.1 coordinate 22,550,954, forward strand.
AGCGTATAATGTTATGTTTTGCATTTTTATACGGACCACTTCTCCATTTTTAGATTTTAAATGCTATTTATTATTTACTAGCCGTTTATTAATTGTTTACAATTTACCCCCCTAACAATAACAATTATTTATCACAAAAATGCCTCTTAGGTTTGTTAAATAAGTTTGTTTATGTATTTTCATTAATTATTAAAATATCGAATATGGCGATAAAATTTTATTTTAGCATCGTGCTTAAATTTTTAAGATGGTGCAAAAACATGCTTTAATAAACGTATGTTTGTAAATATTTGAAAAACATGTTTTTCCGCTCTCTTGAAAAATTTTGTAAGATGCTAAAACTACCTTTTGGCACCATTTAAATTTTTTTTCGCCAACCGACATAGGATACGAAACTTTTCCCTATTCAGATACACAGACAAGGCTGGTCTCAAATAAGAGTAAAGCTAGCAACAATATTGTTTTAACTCTATAAGAGTTACAATAATGATATTAAATGCTCCGATTGGCTTTGGGCCCAATTATGAAAGTTTCTCCTAAAAAAACTGTAGAAGAAGTCTTTTACATTTGTTTCAAATGAAGCTCGGTCTACAAGGTATTAGTTAATAATACAAACAACACTAATGGCATGGAGGCAAAAGTTTTAATTTAATGTATATATTTAACCCCCCCCCCAAAAAAAAAAAAAAAAAAAGAAAAGAAAGTTACAGTAATGAATTTAAAATCGCGTTAAGCCACGCTTTCTGACCTAAGCAATTGGCTGCAAACGCGATAACGAAACTTAACTTAATAACATGTAGCTAATATAGCCCTCAGGGTACTTTGCAGTTACACAGACCTTGTGTTTTTTTTTTAAAAAAGCTTGAGACAATTCAGGTTTAAGAAGTTGAGATTTACTGTCAAATGATATAAACAACTATGAACACAAAACTGATGAATGGGTTTATGTATGGGTTTATGTATGTATTTTAAAAAAATTGCATCTGATTACACTTATTAGATAAATTACTTCTGTTTGCATTTAATAACTGATAAACGGCTTCTGTATATTAAATGAATTGTTTAAATATTGGGAAGAGATGGCGAGAGCTAGAAAGACGAGTAGACAAACGGGTAGTGAGATGGGTAGTGAGACGAGTAACGAATTAGGTAGGCTGACGGGTAGCGAAACGAATAGACAGACGGCTAGAGAGAAAGGTAAAAATAGGGTTGACAGAGGGGTAGCGAAATGGGTCACGAGACGGGTAGCGACACCGGTAGACAGGAATGTAGCGAGAAAGGTTGCGAGACGCGTAGCGTGGTAGATAAAGAGACGAGTAGAGAGATGAGTACAGAGACGAGTTGACTGACGGGTAATGAGATTGGTAGCGAGTCGGGTACAAAAATAGACGGATAGTGAGACGGGTATACAGACGAGTAGAGAGACAGTAGATGGGTATAGAGATGGGTACGGAGATGGGTAAGAAGGTGGGTAGAGAGGCGTATATCCATACGGGTAGAGAGACAGATAGACAAGTTGTGAGACAGATAGACAAATGGTTATCGAAGTGGATAGAGACACGGCTAGACATACAAGTAGTTAGACGGATAGACAGACGGTTAGAGAAATAGATTGGCGGGTAGCGAGACCGGTAGAGAAATATAGAGACAGGTAGCGAGACGTGAAGAGAGATAGACAATCGGTTAGAGAGACGGGCAGAAGAACGCATAGGGAAACAGACAGATTGTGGAGAAACAGACAGACAGGCAAAAAAAAAGAAAAGTCTGCGCAGGGGGCAGAGCCTCCTAGAGAATAATCAAGAAGTATCTGTTAAGCTTAACTTTGAAATATATATAATTTTTCAATTTTGTCGATATGGAGATTTAATGTAAAGTTATTTTACAGAAGTCATCGAAAGATTTTTTGTATACTTTAATAGTAATTTAGACTATAGTTTTGCAATCTGGTTTGTGGCAAAGCATGCTATCAATGTGGTTTGAAGTGTAAGAGTTTCTATAAACAGTTATACAAATAATAGATATATAATCAAGGAAGAAAAAATTTAAATTCACACACAAAAAAAGGTGCAGCAATGAAATTAAATTTGCGTTAAGCCACGCTTGATAGAATAATCTATTGGCTGCAAATCCAATTACGTAACTTTTAAAAGCTTGGCGTTTTAAAAGATCCGGCGTTTTTTTTTTTTTTTTTTTTTTTCAAGTTTTGCGCATCATTTTCTTACGAAAATGAGATTCTTTGCCACATGTTAAAAAAAATTATGACAACACATCTGACGAACGGTACTTCTTTTCTATTTTTTAACAGTGTATATAAATTTATATATGGTATTTTGTAATTCTATCATTTAATTTGCTCTTTTTCTTTATATTGTAATTGTTAACCCTATGTTCTCTGCAATATCACTCAGACTAATCCCTTTGAGGGAAGTCCTAGTTCACAAAATTCATTTATCAAAAAAGAAATGATTTCAATTTGACAATAAGCGTTTGAATATATGTAAGCACATGCTTGAAATTACATGCACATACACAAAAAATAATGTAAAAATATATATCTAGTTAAAAATGTCTTGCATCTGATACATGTATTTGTATGTTTAATTGTAGTTATTACTACGTTTTCTTTTTATTATATTAGTGTAAGTATTCCTTTCGTTGATCAGTGAAATATAAAAGTGCAGACAATGTGAGTTAATGGGTATATATTTTAACTTTTGTTGTTCTAACATCCAAAGAAATGCTTTTTATAAGTTATAGTTGCAACTAAAGATGTGCTTGAATTTCAGCGTGGAAAATTTGAAAATATTTTCCTTTTTCTATTTTTATTAATTTGTGAATTATTGCGTTTTAAAATATTCCTAATTGTTTTCGATTAGACGGTATACATGTCTTTTAGCAGCGTTTATACGAGCATTCATATTTTGATTGTCAGTCACAGAAGAAGAAGTGGCCAATTGGTGCAATGTAATTTTCGAATTAAATTTAAAAATATTTAAATTTAAAACTAAATAAAAAAATATTTATTAACTATTTAATTAAAATTATAAAATAGAAAATGTGAAAATGTTTCCTGATATCTTAATTAGTATCCAGGAAATTTTGCAAAATAAATGTCAATAATTTCATTAGAAAAAAAAATAAACATGAAGAAATTTCCTCTGAATGTGGTCAATTTATTGTTGCACTCACACTAGATGAAATAAGCACTTACGGTAAACAATGGCTCCGATTTCAATCTTTCTAATGTTAATCGATTAAAACTAATTTCTAAATCCACATATGAGAGTCTGAAATGCAAAAAAAATACTCAGTTAGTAAAAACATTATACAAGTGCGTTGTAATAATATTTATCTCCAGAATTAATGTACTTAAAAAAAATACACTAGATTGCATTGTTCACAAAAGTACTAAAAAAGAACACAAATACGATTAAATCAAAGAAATCCACTGGAAAATTCTATTTGTACCATTAATTCGTCGAGAATTCTGTTAATGTCACATACAATTTCAGTTATACGCCAATCGTGCGTTTTAATCAGAGATGCCAAGTTCCCACTAATCTTCCATAATATGTGGATTAATTTGACCCAGTTTAACAACGTTTCAAACCAGAAAATTTATTGGATGAATCTTTATTTATTTAATTTCTGATTTCTACATGAAATTTATTTAAATTCATTTTCTAAAAAAATTTCTGGTAATAAATGCATTTTACATTAACCCAAAATAACATACTTCATTAACGTCTGACATCGCATGTCTAAAGGGATAATTTTGCCGGGAAAAATAAATCGGGGAATGACGGGGAATTTCTCTCTTTTCCGCGAGAAAAACGTAAAAAAACGTTTTTGAAAATACAGGAAAATCCTCAAGCAGTGAAAGGGTTGAAACATCCTAACAGACATTCATACTAAAAGATTAAAAATGCAACATCAGTATTGAGGATTTTGTGTAAGAATGTCCCCGGCTTCATTGTCAGAGTGGCTGTTTGAAGAATTTCTATGTAACAAACGTGCTGAATTTGCATGTTATTTCATTTTCTTTATTACTTTAAATTTTTACTATCAAAACGTTGGTTGACGTAAGAGTACAAACGATGTGTGGGGGATTGTTTTAAAAGATGTCGTTGCTTCTTTTTACTTTCTTCTAACGTTACAAGAAGAAATTATTGGATTTATGAAAATTTTCGACTTCCAGTTTTCGACATATTTATACCTTTTTAGAAGGTCCTGAGCACGATTTGACTGTTTTTAGAAAATATCTGTCTGTGAGTCTGTGACTGTGTCTGTCTGCCTGTATGTGACAAAAAGTTTGTGGGCGCTTTATCATTAGAACTAATGCACGGAATTTAATAAAACTTTATATTCAGTTAGACTTTGATACAATTTGGTGTTGATTAGTTTTGTATGTAAATCATCCAACAGATGGCACGGGTATGCAACATTTTTCATGATTTTTACGATAGCTATATCTCAAGAACGAATACACAGAATTTCATTAAACTTCAGATTCTCTTAGACCTTGACATAAATAGACGTCGATTGAGTTTTGGTGCAAATCGTTCAACAGATGGCGCTGCTATGCTACATTTTGCACGATTTTCACGATACTCATGAACTAATACACAGAATTTCATGAAACTTCAGATTCAGTTACATGTTGACATAATTTGCTGTTGATTAAGTTTTTGTGCAAAACTCCCAAAAGGTGGCGCTTCTATGCTGCATTTTGCAGGTTTTATACGATTTTAGTGATAGTCATATCTCAATAACTAATGCATGGAATTTAATAAAACTTTAGATTCAGTTAGACCTTAATATAAATTGGTGTAGATTACGGCGTATGTGAAACCTACATGAGATAGAAGACAGTTTTGGGATTGTCACATCCGACTAGTTTTTTTTTTGTTTTGTATATGTACATTGGATACGGAAATGGAAACTTCTGTATATAATCTGGTACATAAAACTTTTGTTACTGAGCACTAGGGTAATCCTTTGCATATACCTAAAAAAAAAATTATATTTTTTAAATCACACTTCGTATTTGTTTTCCTTTTGGGTTAATATCAGGGTTCGCACGCTTTTAAGCCACACCCCATTTTGTAAGGACTCTTCCACCAGTAATCGCATAAAACTATCTTCTAGCTAATGAATCTTGAATACCATAAGGAAGAAAATGATCTTTCAAATATACTGGTGGCAGAGTCCTTACAAAATGGGGCGTGGCCTTAAGACCGTGCGAACCCTGGTTAATTTGTAACTCTTGAAAACAACTTTTTTAAAGTTATTTAAAAAATAAGAACTTGATTAAAAAATTTCAATACGTTTGTTAATTCTTTAATGTTTTTCAATAGCACTTTTCTTATTTTTCCTTAAAATTTAAACACATATCTAGTAATTAGAAAAACTAAAATAAGATCTAAATTGATTAATTACTCAAACAAGTTTTTCTTACTTTAGAATAGCAATAATCCAAGTTTTGATGAGATTGTGATAAAGGACTCTTCCAACAAGATGAAAACTGGTTTCGATAGTCTTTTACAATTTTCATTAAGTATTGTTTTTGCTCTTCATCTTGTGTTAACTCTTTCAGGGGCAAGCACTTGTGCTGCTGTAACGTTGAATTCCCACCGGAATTTAGGAAAAAATTTATTTCAAAATAAGAATAAGCAATTTTTCAACTTTTTTCTCGTCAAAGTTAAAAAAGTAAAATTTAATTAAAAGTTTCTGGTTTGAATCGGATTAAAATTAGGTGGTATATAATATATACCACCGCCCCTCAAAGTGTTAAAATATTATTAAATTCCTATATAAGCTTCACACTTTTTTCTGCGATATTACTGCCAACGGTAAGATATCTGACTACAGTAAGGTCATGTGGATAATCGGAAAGAGAATTCTACGTCTTAGGATCACGAACAGTAAAACATGATGCATTTGTCCATTTCTCCTTTTTGTTTGACGTCAAAAAATTATAAAGCAACCATTTCTTCGATAAGACAACAAAAAAATTACCGCAAAAATGTTTTTGTTTTTGCTTGAAAAATCTTTTGAAATATATATTATAAAAAAAAAGATCCTTTAAAAACAGGAAATCCTGGGATGATTCTTTGCAGGTTAAAAAAAAAAAGATTGTACCAATCTTTTATATATACCTTTACAAAGAATAGAAATATACCCTCCAATCCTTACAATTCCCTTTAGTCAAAGAAAATCCCGTTCGGGTTTTTTAAAAATCAGTAAGTAGCCTACACCATTCATGTGTGATGATGAGAAGCGCAAAATAATTGAAATGCGATGGCTTCACCTTTGTTTTGACTGGAAAATATAATAACAACACGCAGGATCTCTTTATACATCTTAAAGATTAACTAGTTCTTTAGCAAAAGGGAGTAGGGAATTTATGTCTTTGGCAATACTGCTCATGACAAATTTTTTATCAATTCCAACAGCATACTTATAAACATATGTATTGACCCAGGTGTGTGAAAATCATTTAAATCAGCATCTTGTTTCAGATCTTGAAGACGTAGCACTGCACGCTTCAAAAGCGGATTTCATGATACATTTATAGGTTTGAAAGGCAGCGATAAAATATGTTTTTCTAATTTTCATTTTAACAAAAGACGGGATCATTTTGTTCTTCTAGTATTTGGGACAGTGGTATCACAGCATACGACTTGTTCTATTTTCAAAAGATGATATTCATCAATCAATTTGTGAATAGCTGCTCTACCATTTCATCAATTCTCTACATCCAGAAGTAAAAATTTCTCTCCTGTCTTCTGGGAGAAATAAAACAGTCTATCCTGTTCTATTTTTAAATTTTCTACAGTATCGGCGTGAGCAGTATAAATTAGTTGTCATCAAGCTTTTCTTTAAAATTTTGTTATTTTAGCTCCTGGGAAAGGAGATTTCATTTGAGAAGATTTCATAAGGAATCCTCAAGTTATTCAACATTTCGAGTTTATCAATGCAATGATGAAGGTATTATTGCTTTTTCCACAAAATGACTCTTTCAGAAATCCCTAAACGAGCACTTTCGTGCAGATTTCATTTTACCCACCTCGTATTACAGAATAACACATGCAGTTCTTGTTTATTAGACGACAATTTTGTTATCAAATATTTGATTTCTGTCTCTTAGGGAAACGTACTTTTCACACCATTAATAACGGACCGCATTACCGGTTTGGTTGCAGGACGATACAATAATGGCCCACAATCAACTGTGAATCAAATCCATGGATAAGTATCAAATATTTATTTTTGTGGTTCCAAAAAGTAGTATTAAAATATATTTCTTATACTTGTGAAAAACATTGCATTTTTTTAGTAAAATGACAACATTCACCCAGGGCTCGTACGCTTTTACCACAATTTTTCAATAAAAGAGATTTTTTTTAATTTAATATTTAAATAGCAGAAATTATAGGCGTCTCGTTTAATTGTAGAATTTGTAATACTTTTCTGTATTTAAATAAGGTAAACATTTTTATTCAAAAATTGTGGTACAAGCGTATGAAGCGCTGTCTCTGCGGCACCTTTTAAAATTATTTGAATGGTAAAAGATTTTTCTGACGTTAGATTTAGGTCATTTGAAAAACAAAGTGACTTAAAAGCCACTAAAAATCACTTAAAAATATCAAGGATGAAAAATAAGGACCATTCTACTGAGCATCCATGTCATTTCCCTGTCTTGGAGATTTTAGTTTCTGTCACGGCACACGTATCTACAGCTAAAAAGTAACAAAGAATCTGACTACATTAATTTAAAACATGATTTCAAGAAGCAGCGTTTAGAGTATGTTTGAATTGCTACTACAACAATTGAAACTTAAAAATTCTCAAACTTTTATAAATTCGATTTTCTGACTTTATTGTATTATGAATTAAATTTTAAATCAATAATGTATTACAAATTCACATTAAAAGGATGCTTGTTTACAAAATATCAAATGAGTTGAGCCTAAAACTGAAAAAAAGATTAAACACATTAAAAATTAAAAAGAATTAAACGTTTAAAAAACAGATTTCATTTTTAATTAAACTGTCATTGACCTGTCATGTACATTTCTATCTATCTATCTATCTATTTCTATATCTATACAGACCTGCCAAGTCTCCGGCTTTTTGGATACCAGTAATTTAGTACAGAAAATGTTGTTTTATTGAACCGAAGCATTTTGCTATTTAATAGAACAACATTTTCTCAAAAAAATTACTGGTGTTCAAAAAGCCGGAAACTTGGCAACTCTGTCTATATATATGCATTATTCCCTACTATTTTATCACAAAATTTTCCCAGAAGGATGCAAGAAGTACTATCGGAAATAAAATCAAGTTTACTGTCCGAATTTAAATGCAACTTTTGAAATAAACATCGACTACATATTAAACATTAAACTGACTTCAAAGTTTCAAATGGTAACACCAAATTTTGATCATATATATTTAACCCCTTAACTATCGCTCTCGTTAATATCACGGGCTGAGGTGTCGTTCGTTATTTCTCGTGCTCGTCATATTTCCGGGCTCAAGATTTAACTGCTGGAAAAAACTTCTTGAACCAGAAAAATTTAACCTCTTAATTCTCGCGCCCGTCATTTGCACGGGCAGTGTGAACTACTTTTTTTTTTTAATTTATTGTTTGACTCCCACCAGTTTTTTTAAAATAGTGTAATTAGCTTTATTTTCGCATCATTTTTAGCTACCGTAAACTACGGTGAATATTTCTAAATAAAAAAATGGGTTGGAATCAAATTAATCTAAATTATATAAAAAAGTAGCCTACACTTATCGGGGGGCGGTGCTTAAGGTGTTAACCCCTTGGGGACGAGCGACACGTATACGTGACGCATCAGATGCTCAGAATCCTCGATTATTCCCACCAGTTATTTTTTATTGTAAACTTTGCCTTATTAAATCTTAGCATTTCTGCGATTCAGTTAGTCGAAAATTTCTGTTTTGAAAAACCGGTGGTAAAATATTAAAATTTCTGTAAAAGACGCTCGGCGCGAAGTGGTTTAGACACAGAATTCTTGCATGATGGCTTTTCTACAAATGTGAATTTGTTCTATAACATATTGTTTTTCTTGCCTTAAAAAAAAACAACTAATTGCATATTTTATTTAGAAACCTCTCTGTAATAAAAAACATAGATACTTTTTTGATGGTTTTTTCAAATATTAAGCGACCTTGAAGGGGTTAAGTTCCTTGGATGAAGGTAACCCGGAAGAAAGTATTGTTTATATGCTCTATATTAATTATTCATAAAGTTAGAAAACAAAACCAAAGTTTGAAGATGCTAATGTTAAATCTACTTAACAACTTTTAAACATGTATAAACTAACTCTTCCTAAAAGAAAAAAAGAACGATTTTGTTAAGCCCGAGTAGGGACAGATATTAAAATTATTTTATTTAGTCAATGTTACAATAATGTCGAATTTTTATATTAAATCTTGTTCAGTCTATTTAATCTTAAAAAATTAAATTTAAATTTGAAACATGATATTAAATCAACTTTAAAATCAACTTTGAAATGAAATCTAAATAAATCTTCAAGATTTTTTTCAGTTTTACAGGCATTATGCAAAATTTGTATTGTACCAAATTCTAACAGACAAGAAACATGAGAAGTTCAAATAATTTAAAAAGTTGAAGATTTATTTAGATTTCATTTCAACTAAATGAAATGTTTTAAAGTTGCTTTAATATCATGTTTCAAATTTAAATTTAATTTTTTAAGAATAAATAGACTGAACAAGATTTAATATAAAAATGCAACATTATTGTAGCATTGACTAGATAAAATAATTTTAATATCTGTCCTTTCTCAGGCTTAACAATATGGAAATATTTTTTTTTTTAAATTTGCTTTGCAAGTTACATTTTTTAATGTCTCAGGTTTTTTACTAACAAATGAATATGAAGCAGATAAGTTTCACACAAGGGAAGTATGTAAAATACTGCACAGATCAAAATCAGCATTGGTAATATGAAATATACAGTTCAAACATTGATTATTCTGTAAACAATAAAAATAATATAAATAATTTTTAACAACATATATATATAACGGACTTCAACGGATTGTTTATCATCTTCATAATAATAATAATAAAAGAATCATGTTCATTTTTGAAAATAATTTTATTCCATTGTGCGAAATACGTTTGCAACCACTTTGGAAAGAGACACTAGTAAGCGGTGTGGGAAAGCTATCGATAAAATCTGATGTTGTTTTATCACATAACAAGAAGTATAAAAATAATAAGGAGTATATATGAGCAGAATGCTCTTAAATATAATTGTAAACAGTGAACGTGTCAAGAGTTTTTGTTATATAATACAAATAATAAGAGAATTTCAGGTAAAAATTGCCAAAAATCACAGAAATATGCTATTTCAAACTAAATTAGAAAAGTTGTATGAAAATGGCTTTGGCAGAACAAAATTTCCAGTTCAAACATTGACTGACACTAGTAAGCGGTGTGTGAAAGCTATTGATAAAATCTTATGTTGTTTTATCACATAATAAAAAGTATAAAAATAATAACGAGTATATATGAGCAGAATGTCCTTGAATATAATTGTAAACAGTGAATGTGTCAAGAGTTTTTGTTATATAGTAGGGGAACTGGGGGATGAATAGGACAAGGGATGGATGGGACATTCTCACTATTTGAGGCGATAAAAAGTTTTTTTAGTTGCTTCCTACCCTCATAGATGACATTATCATAGCATAGTGTGCTTCGGAACCAAAAGCAAGACCACTTGGCTGTTTTCAATTTCCTTCAAAGTTGCATTTCCTAAAAACTTTGCTTAAAAGTAATTTTTTTTTAATATTTGTAGTTGTTTACATATTTTATGTATTATAATCAACTAAGATATGTTATAGCTATTTATTTCAAGGCTCAATATTGGTAATTAAAATGAATGAATATTAACCATTGTGACAAAATAATTTCTGAGACAAAATGGATGACAATTGAATATATGCATCATGGGGATGATTGGAACATTTCAAATGGGGATGAATGGGACTGCTTCATTCATCCCTAGAGGATACAGAAATTTATTTTATTAACTAAATAATATTATATAAGTTGATAAATTAATAATGTATGGTAATTATAATTTTAACATTTCCTCCTCATTGTAGCAACCGTCGTCTTCAGCCATTGAATGTTTCTGTTTATGGGCCTTTAAAAGCAAAGCTGAAATCAGTCCAAGATGATTGGCTGACAAATAATTCTGGAGACCATATCACAATTTATAACCTCTCAGCTTTTGCCAAGGAGACATCTTTGTCAGCGTTTAGTACTAGCAACATAAACATAACCAGTGCCTTTAGGAAAACTGCCATTTTCCTTTTTAACAGCAATACATTGACTGAAACTGATTTTATACCAGCTTATGCGACTGACAGACCACATTTAGAACATTTTAGACAGACCGCATTTATTGTGTTACTTTGTAATTCATTAAAATTTCAGTTAAAATATTTAATATAAATTACAGTTTTTTAATGCATAATTAACTGTGTTTACACTTCTTAGTTTACTAACACTGATATATAACAGCCATATAAGATCATATATTGCAAATATAATTACATATAAGTTTATAATTGTAAATTTTAATTTGGTATCATTGGAATACAGAGAGGAAAATATTTGTGTCCATCCCTGCTGTGGGGATGATTGGGACAGAGGGGACCTTTTATTAATTTCATAATATATTTCTGTATAATAATAATCTTGGATAAATATTGTGCATAAGATGTAGACAAACACCTAATGTATGAAATGCGATTTATAATATTAATAATAACTTACATAAAATATTTAAAATAAATGTTTTTGCGAAAATGTCCCATTCACCCCCTATCTCCCCTACAAATAATAAGAAAATTTCAAGTAAAAATGGCCAAAAATCACAAAAATATGCTAATTCAAACTAGATTTGAAAAATTTGTTTGAAAATGAGCTTTAGCAGTACAAAATTTACAGCTGAAACATTGATTGACACTACCATGCAGTGTGTGAAAGCTATTATTAGCTTATATTTATTATCCTTTGATTTATTTTGCAAATACTATGAACTATTACGCTTCTGTATCTGGCTTTTACATTTTTTATAGTAAGCGGCTCTTTTATTTTTGATAATTTCACGAATTCGTGGATAATAAAGTGAATATTTATTTGATGTATAACTTAACGGTTCAGACAGAGATACTCTTCAGTTGGGCCATTTAAATCAATGAAATGCCGAGAGCAAACATATCAGTCTCTAGTCACCGTTTCTAGTCACCGTTTCAGTCTCTTGCGCTGCTGCGCAAGATTAATTACTCGATTAAGTTTTTAATGGCAGTATTTCGATCATGGCAGTATTTCGCATACTTTTTTGTTGTTATCTATTTATGTATTTCTTCTTTCTTGACAAATACCGCTTAACTCAAGTAATTATTTATGCTTCATGTCCGTTTGCTCATCATTTGCAATACGTTCACTAATGCGGATATTTTAAAAACTATTAAGTCATCTTTCGTAAAAGGGTCCACTTTCAATTGGCGTATTTTAGCTAATACGATTTGGTGCAAAAGAGTGTTTTGTGAAAAGCTGTTAATGATATCTCCATTTACATTCATTCTTACTGTTATAAATATGTTTTTGTTTCTTCCTAACCTTGGCAGTAGACTCGATTACGAAAGATTAGAAACTCTATTTGTTCTCATCTAATCATCTTGAATAATTTGTCATAACCTTACTGCATACTGCAGTTTTCATAACTGCGTAAATCACTGACTCCGGCATTTATGCTTATTCTCTACTGATATTTAAGATCCGTACCACGTAAATGCATCGCGCCAAACATGGCGCCTATAATACTAATTGCAGTAGTACTTTTAGTTTTTTGTCTATATTGTAAATCTATAGTAATATTATGCAGTAGAACTATTAAAAACAATTGCAGAATCATTTATATATAACTGTATAATCTACTATATATACTAAATTTAAACGGAAATTTCGTTCCGACATTTTATAATTTGAGATCTGCTGAATGGATTCTAGTGGAACTTGCACTGTTCGATAGGTAATTTTCAGGGTAGGTTTTAGTATATAACATATCGCTGTACGTAGATTAGTAATAGAATCATGAAGGAAAGTTCTGTTATTTATATGAAGAAAAGGTTACCATTGTTCTTTTTTTGCGACCATTATTGATAGTGAAATAATTGAAACTGCAATATTGTTTTGAAAATAATACAAACACCTCGAAAAAAAAACTTACTAATTTTATTTTAAAAAAAAGAAAAAAAAGAAAAAGAAAAACAGTTTTGCTGAGAAATAATGTTATAAAGAGAAAATATTTAATTTATACATGAAAGGGAATGTTCGTAAGTCTTAAAAAATTATTCAATGTGAAATATTGCAATTGAAACCATATTTGGCAATTTATCGTTTGCGTCAGGTTAAGAAAAATGCATCTGAAAATTTGATTAGAGAAAATTTGAGTAACAATTTTGTTTTTGATTTGTTCTCCTTTATAAAATTTTATTAACCATTGGGAAAATGGTTGTTGTTTTCTGTCGTGAATGGACCTCTTGGCGTCGTCACTTTATTTTTTAAGCGTTTTTAACGAAATTCTGTAACTTTAGAAGAATTTTTTATTTGAATAGGCAATAAAAATGCATAAAATAGTTACAAAAATGTTAAAGTTACAAAAACGGTAGATGCAAACTATCAAATATGAAAAAAAATATCCGAATACAAAAATTGACGTCGGATGAGAAATCGTCTTGTAAAATCAAAAACCTGGTCTTCAACATTAATTTCCTCAAAATACCTTTAGCTCAGACATCAATCTAAACAAGAGTTAAAGTTATTGTAGGAAGGACCCGATAAACTATTAAGGTGTATTGTTAGATATATTGGTTAGCACTTTCTCTTTATTTGCACGACTTAATGTTACTCAATAGCGTTCAGTTGCTTCACTTATCAACCTACTCGTTTAAACAATTCTTCCAGACAGTATGTTGTTAAATATTATTATGTATCGTGCAACCTTTATCGTTTACTGGTTGAAACATGTGCGACATCGACTTGCGATGATGGAAAAGCGCATTGCTTACAATCGAATGACGAATGCATTCAATGCTGTCAGGGGTGCGATGGAGAGATTGATTGTGCAGATGGTTCAGAAGAATATTTTTTCGAGGGCAGAGAATACCAGGATCTCTTCAACTGTAGTAATGGAAAATGTATTTATCTGTAGATGGTTCCGACGAATATTTTTGCGAGGGCAGAGAATGCCAGTATATTTTCAACTGCAGTAATGGAAAGTGTGTATTGTGTAGATGGTTCTGACGAATAATTTTTCGAGGGCAGAGAATGTCAGGATATCTTCAACTGTCGTAATGAAAAATGTGTTTATTTGCAGCAGTATGCAACGGTTATGATAACTGCGGCGATGGTTCAGACGAAATGTTTTTACATAGTTGTCCGTCGTTGTTAAATATTATTACAGATCGCGCAACGTTTATCGTTAGCTGGTTGAAACATCTGCGACATCGACATGCGTATCATGGAATGGCGCATTGCTTACAATCGAATGACGAAAATTTTCTTTTAAGCTCTCGGAACATTTTTCCAATTGGTTGTTGTAATTTGTTAAATTACAATTTTTTTTCCATGCAAAATGGACATTTGAATTTGCATATTTTTAAATAAAACTATATGTTCAGTTTTATCTAAGAATTCATCTTATTATTTTTAACGAAAATATTAAAGCAGAACTATGTCAGATTTACCATTTTGACACTCTTTTATTAACACTTTCCAACCTAGTTTTTATTTTTATCTAACTCCTAGACCATGTGACTTAGAGAAGAAACTAACAGATGCAATCATAAAAATGACTCTATTTGTAGTTACATGTTATTTGTTTATTTACGATTTTGATTTTAATTTTGTCGCCAAACAATTTGATTTTAAGCCAAAAAGGCATAAGCGTGACATTGGTCCGTGCGATGTTAAAACAAATGGTGCTTTTTCAAGTATATGACAGCATTTTTGGTGTATCTTTTTATATTTAAATGTAAATTATATAAATAACAGTTAATATAATACTAGATCATTACAAAGCAATTTCGACTAATACACAGCACTACCAGCTGAACTTAATCACAAATTAAGGATTATGTTAATTATGGGGTTTATTTAGACAACAGACTGAAGAATAATCTAATCTTGAAAATAAAAGAAATAGCAAGAGTATTTATTTTTCAGTGTTATTCTTTTCATTAGAGGAAAAAAAAGCTTCGGCTCAAGTATCAACAAAATGATTATTATTAAAAAATTGCATAACTAAGTTTATTTATCATTCTCAAGTAGTTCCATTGGTGAAAGATCTATAATTCAGTCAACGGCAATTTGACATTTTTTTAATAGAACATAGTTTGGCGCGTAATTAACTTCGTTTTGTAGCTAACTCTGGTACATTTGTAACCACATCGCTACAAAAACTTCAAATCTTTTACTTCAAACTTGGCAGTGGACCAGATTACGGAAGACTAGGAATATCTTATTGGATATAAAATAGAGGATTATTTTTCTATCAGAATCAGTTATCAAGGGTTTCTCCAGGTTAATGGTTAAATGATTGCAACTGGTATATAAAATGAAAAGGCTTTGAAAATAATGTTATTTTAATTTTATTCAAAAAATTCAGCTTTAAAAACCCACTTTTTTATGATCCCTATTTCTTTTAAATATCAAAGTTAAACACTGTTCTTTGTGTGCAAATAATTTATAACTGTACACTTTTTTCACTGTATTTACTCTGCTGGAATCCAAAGAAAGAAAACTCTAGTAGACCTGTCAGAAGTGACGTGTATTAGAAATATAATGTAACGTAGCGTGAGATTTTATTTAAGCTTCCAGAACCACATATAGCTGAGAGGTTTGAAGTCCAAGAACTAACAAACGAAAACGAATTACCAGAACATTATTTAAATTCAATGGTCAATCTTTGCAATGATTGTAATGCTCTCTGTTTTAGTAGAGTGGTGACTAGAGAACATTTTAATTCCTATTTCTCATAACGGCCACATTTCTCCACCAAACTCTACTATAAATGATCAAATAAAAGAGTTGTTTCTTAATACCCAGAATTTTGTGTAACGCATAAGATAAAATAATAGCACAATGGTATTTGCATTGTATTCAGAAATGCGGAAGTATTTTCCAGGTGAAGGTCCATATTACTTTAAAATACATGATTGAATTCACCATTTCGTTTGATTCAAGGGTCATTTGAAAAATGGACCAGCGCAGCGGGCATAGTCTGCTAGTATAATAAAATATAGATAAAGATATGTGTATCATATTCATAAATATAGTAAGTAACTGAAATATACACTATATTGCCAAAGGTGATTGGTCACTTGTGATTTTAGACGTGTTTGTTAACTATCTAGAAAAATACATGAGGAATTTACCTGAAACTGCAGGTGTGTAAACAGTATAGTATAGGTTATATATTTCCGCGAAGATTTTTTAACGAAACCCCATAGGGGACAGTCAACAAATTGAAAAAGAACGAATATCTTTTGGATAACCCTGTAAAAACTATTGTAGCAAAGCGTTCAAACTCGAGATTATTAATAAGTGGCTTATTATAATATACTATGTTCATTTGTATGAGGATAGCATGTATACTCGTAGAGAAATTAAGGTTTTTATAAAAACAGTCCCAAATTTCGCCTAGTTTTTTGCTTATAATTTGCAGAGTTGTTAACATAAAAAAAAGTTATTTTCAGAAAATATGACAAATAACATTGTACATATAACTCTGCAATCAGAATTAAAAAATAATAAAAATTAGATGAAAAATGAGCAGGTTTACTAAAAAATGTTTCACTGCGCATGCGCAAATGCAATCAAAATATAATATGCATAATGTATTAGCTAAGTATATAGAGCAACTTTTGTGCAAGTCTCAAAATCATAGCTTGAAAATTCTGAAAATTATCGTCGATAGAATAAGCTCAAAATCCGTTGTTCCCAAAAAGAAGCAAAAAGATGAGAGGTTGTATCAAATATCTGTTGATTAGTGCCAAGATAGCGTATACAATATTTCACGTACTACTATATTTGGATACAACCCCTCATCTTTTTGCTTCCTTTTGGGAACAACGAATTTCGAGCTTATTCTATCGACGATTACTATCCGAATTTTCAAGCTATGTTTTTGAGACTTTCATAAATGTTGATCTATACATTTAGCTAATATATTATCCACAGTATATTTTGATTGAGTTCGCGCATGCGCAGTGAAACAATATTTAATAAACCTGCTCAATTTTCATACAATTTTTAATTTTTTTTAATTCTGATTGCAGGGTATTTTGTACAATTTTGTTTGTCATATTTTCTAAAAATAACTTGTTTTTTATATTAAAAACTCTGCAATTTATAAGCAAAAAACTTGGTAAAATTTGGGACTGTTTTTATAAAAACCGAATTTCTCTTCGAGTTTCCATGCTATCCTAATAAAAATGAACACAGCATGTTACAATAAGCCACTTATTAATAATCTTGAGTTTAAACGCATTTGCTACATTAGTTTTTACAGGGTTATCCAAAAGATATTCGTTTTTTTTCAATTTGTTGACAGTCCCCTATGGGGTTTCGTGAAAAAATCTTCACGGAAATATATAACCTATACTATACTGTTTACACACCTGCAGTTTCAGGTTAATTCCTAATTCCTCATGTATTTTTCTAGATAGTTAACAAAACGTCTAAAATCGCAAGTGACCAATCACCTTTGGCAATATAGTGTATATCTCATATTCATTCCGGTGGATATAACATACAGCTAAAAATAAAACTACAATCGTAAATATCTTAGCTAAAAGCCGTCAATCTTATGTTATGTATTTAATAAATGAATATAAAATTATTGTTTTTAACGCGATGAGACATTAAGAATGGTTAATATGATTGGCGATTAGCAATCATTTTCGGTGATCTAACTTCATTGGCACGGTACCAAAGTAAATTTGGTTGGTTGGTAAATTTGGCAACTTAATTTGGTACCGTAAGTACCAAATTAATTGACGATTTAAAAAAATGATTCATTAATTATTATTACATGATTTAGATTTATCTACGTATTTATCTTACGCCATGAAAAGCCTGTGAAGGAAGTTGAGTTGTATAACATTTCACCTAACAGAATTATGCTAAACTTTAATTGGCTTATAGGCGCGAATTATTTTTCTGATATCAGACAGCACTGCAAAATTTATGACTGCAGAACTGGGTTTGCGAATTATTTCTTGGAACCTTCATGGTTTAATATTTTTATCGCTGTTGATGAATGAATCTCTTGGGTTTGTTTACTTTGATGGAATGATATACTGAACTGTCAACCTAATTTTAGCTGAAGTTATCCTAGTATATGTTCAAATTTGAATGTAACTCACCTCTCAAACATAATGTTTTTTTGAACGATCGTTATAAAAATGCAACTTTTATGAAGTTTTATTCGAAAAATTTGTTTTTGTACAAATGGCCGCATGCCATATGAAAAGCAAAGCGATTACCCCGTATCTCTTTATGATAGTCATGTGACTTGCGCTTTTATTATATAGATTCATCTTTTAAAAAATGCATTAGGTTTAAACAAATTGAACAACGGTCGTAAAAAAATATAGTTGTGTAATTTTTACATTAGTTTCAATCATTTATTTCAATCATTAGTTTACAATATAAATATAAATTTTACTTTACGACGATTATAGATTATCCTATTAATATCTAATTGTAAATTACCCTATTTATTTCAATCATTAGTTTACAATATAAATACAAATTTTACTTTTCGACGATCTACGACGATTTCGACGACTTAACCCCTTGGAGGGCAAGCACGTGGTCTAAAGATGCTACATTTTGCGATGTTTTGACACCAGTAAATTTAAATAATGAATTTTTACCGTCTCAATCTGCAAAAATTAATAATAAATATTTTTATTTAATAATACTGGTGGCAGAGTTATATATTAAAAAGTGATATATATTATATACCTGTGCCCCTCAAGGGGTTAAGGGACCCATCTCCTGATAAAAAAGTATTTACAGAAAAGAATAATTTAAGACTACCCGGAAAAAATTTGCAGAGTATTATATATATATATTGTATCGTAAATGTAGCTAAAGATATGTAATGTCTTTGGCAATTAATTGAAAGTTTCTGATTCTCCTTGTAGGATCGTGATATTAATTTCACTCTCTGAATTTTACGTAAAATCTCCTACTGCATTTTCTTTTATAACTCTATAAAAATTTAATAAAAAGTATATGAACTGTAAACTTTCTGTGATATCTTGATAAAAGAAACTGAAATATGCTGTTCAAAGTGGGTATTACTATTTGAAAATTAAATATCGGTACAAGTTTTATGTGAAGAAGACCCCTAATTGAAAATTTGCATTCACATTAGAAAAATGGCCAAATCCCCAGTAGATTGGTACCTCTCGCATCTCTCTGCGACGATTTGATAATATAATATCATGAGACTGTGCGTTTTTTAAGACGATTTTACATACAATAACAGTGACACATATGATAGTGTAATGATAATTTAACATGATAATTCCTATTTTGATACTTACGAAGCAATTCGAAATACGTAAATTACCCCGAGAACCCTCTCGCGGGATATGACGTATCTTAGTTGCGTACGATTATTACGTTTGTCACCACTTTTTAAAAATCGTATCGCTCAGCCTATCTTATCGCAGAATTTGAAACAATTATCTGGGATTAAATAAGGCGAGTGTAATTATTTGTAAATATAAGGGACAAAATGAAAACTGTTTACAACTTGGGTAAACGCGAGAGTTCCCAGGTTGACTCTACAGTGCATAGTGTAGCCAATTGCAACACTTTCTATTTTACTTTTAATAAATAAATCAAGTTCTTTGCAACCACTATATTTACGAGCAGAAAGAACGAGCCAAGACCTCCTTATCATAGTATCAGACCTCTCAATCAGCAAGTTGCCTTTGACCGCTATACTTGTCCTGCTACTAGCGCCATCAATCGTCAGTAATAGTATTTACGACACGAAATCACACGAAATTTTTTCACAGCTCCATTTGTTCTATGCATTTTCTTATGAACTAGTAGTTTTCCTACCACTAAAATTTTATAGTAAATTTTATCTTATTAAATTGACAAGATCGTGTGATTACATGACGAAAAAAATTCTATTAAATTTTAGTGGTAAGAAAAAAGCGTAAGAGTTGGCAGCTATGCGGTAGCAGACCAGCTAGATTTTTCTATAGATTTTTCTATTATATTTTTGGATACCAGTTTTTTAGTAGAGACAATTTTGTTTTGTTTGATCGGAGAATTCTGGGATTTAAAAGAACAACATTTTCTCTAAAAATATACTGGTGTTCAAAAAGCCCGAAACATGGCAACTGTGCGGTAGTATCCACCAGGCGGCGATACTTTCCGGAGAAAGTCAATTAATAAGTTGGCAATTACCGCGGACATTTTCTCCCATAGACTTTCTCCGGATTGTCAAGTCTGATCTATGATAAAGTCTTGGACCGAGCTATGCTCGGTCAAAATTAAATTTGAGTTCAAATATCATGACCCATGACCAAAATGACCCACTAATTGAATTTTCTCAAAAATGTTTCTTAGCCCAACAGTCTTCTCGTGCCCGAAAACCATAGGATGCAAAATTTAGTCAACATAGTCTGAGCCGTTTTTAAGATAAAATAGCTTGACCCATAATGACCCGTGACCAAAATGACACACTAATCAAAATTTCTCGAACACGTGACATAGCCCAACAATCTTCTCGTGCCCGAAAACCATAGGATGCAAAATTTAGTGTAAATAGTCTGAGCCGTTTTTAAGATAAAATTAGCTTGACTCACAGTGACCCAAAAATGACACACTAATCGAATTTTCTCAGACACGTGACCTAGCCCAATGATTTTGTCGTGTCCGAAACTCATAGGATACAAAATTTTATCAAAATCGTTAGAGCCGTTTTTTAGATAAAATTAACTTGACCCGGGTTGACCCAAAAATGACCCACTAATCGAAAGTTCTCGAACATGTGAACCAGCCCAATAGCCTTCTCGTGCCGAAAATGGTAAAATACAAAATTTAGTCAAAATCGTTTGAACCGTTTTTTAGATAGAATTAGCTTGACCCTGACCCTTGATAGCCCAAAATGACCCACTAATCGAATTTTCTCGAACACGTGACCTAGCCCAATGGTTTTCTGGTGCCCCAAAACGGTAGGATACAAAATTTCGTCAAAATCGTCAGAGCCGTTTTAAGATAAATTTTGTATATATATATATATATATAACCACACACAATATTTGCTCGTATTAGAATATATGATATAGAAATATTAATCCCGTAAAAATAACATAAATATGATAAAATTTCTGGTGTCGAATTCTTAATATAAGTATAAAAAACACAATTCTAATTGAAAAAATCATGCACTGTAGGGTTAAAGCAAATGTAAAAATATTCATTTCAACATCTTAAAGTATCTTTAATTTGAAAAGTTTTATATTTTGGATAGTTTTGGCTTCACTAGGAAGTCTAGTACAGGTTTTATAATTCGACGGTACCACTAGCTCTTTTTAGGTGCGTTCGTAATTATATAAATACGTAGCACCTATAGTCGTCGTTTGGTCCGTCCGTCTGTCCGTCCGTCTGTCTGTCTGTCTGTCCGTCTGTCTGTCCGTCCGTCTGTCTGTCTGTCCGCATATAACAACGCAAAAACTACCCAACCAAATGGTTTGCAATTTAAAATATATTATCTTTGCAGAATTTTGTCGAGACATTTCAAATTTTATTAAAATCGAATCAAAACTTTAGGAGATATTAATAAAAATATTTATTAAGAAATTTGAATTTTTTTTTTAAATCGGTGCTTTTTTGTTAGAGGAGCTTCCGATGGATGTTAAATCGTCAAGCGACAGAGATACTTATTTTATGACAGAAATTAATCTGCAGACGATATAATTCATTTCACAGAATTAAAAATCATCAAGATCTGAATATTTATATAACTAGCTGATACTTATATATCTGAATATTTATATAACTAGTTAAGATATTTGTATGAACAGTGTCATAAAATATATACTTAACTAGCTGTTTAACCCGTTCTACGCACGGGATATCATGAATTTAATTCTAAAACGTGCGTACGAACGCACCTCGTTTGTAACGTTTGACGTACAATTTCCAACTTGTTTTTTTTATTCAGTTGCCATAACTATGACAGATTAAATAGGCTGCTTTTTTCTTCTACCGTTTTGTTAGCGGTTGCGATATCTTCTAGTATTGAAGATGTTTTGACATTTTCATATTTTATGTGAAAATTTTGTTATCTTAAATGTTTTTACCATTTTCGAAGAATTTTAGCAGAGTAGATATTTCTCTTATAATAGTGGTTTTAAATTATGCCTTACACAGCAAGTTTATTACACACAATTGCGAGCTATTTGTGTTTCACCACATGAGCAACTGGTACCAAATGAAATAAATGTCAATATTTCATGAATATGTGATCTCGCATGCTGAGAGTTAACATTAATAATTAAAAAAAATAAGTACTAAAAATATGCGAACTCATAATACCGTAAAACCGCAAATAAACAACACAATGGCAGTCAAAGAAAAGCTGATTTGTTCACTCCACTTGCGTTCACTCTACATCTTACATTAATTATTGTAGAATGAAAAGAGCTGAAAACTTTCTATACGTGGCATACATCGAAAGCTGTATACTTATTTTTTCTTTCAATAAAATCCACAATTGGACGAAAAATGAACTATTATATGTTAATAACAGACTGAAATACTTACCTACAGAGTTCGTCAGTTTCATTGCACTGTAAAAATATAAAACTACAATTAGTACATTATTTTAGTGCAACGAAAAATTTATTAATTAAAGATATATTACAGTTTTTACTTTATTCTATCTATAATAGAAGAAAGTATCGTAATCAAAATTTTTTCGATTTCCGGTTTTCGACGGATTTGCACGTTTTAGTGGTCAGAGATTCTGAAAAACATGTTTTTACAAAATGTCTGTCTGTCCTCATTGTATCAACGAAAAGTGTATGAAGTTATGCTTCAAATTGAACCAATGTTTTTGGCTATGGCCAGCAGGTACTACTTGAATTTGGAGATATTCCGCCGGAAGGGGGTGCTGTGATAGCCATTTAAAAATTTCAAATTCAAAAAAATGTACAAAGAATTAGAAATACGAAAAGTTTTTTCCGTTAATTGTTCGGCCTTGATCCGGAGAATCCGGAGCAATTTTTGTTTTGCCTCTATCTTAAAAAATGGCTGAGATGTAGCGGTTTGAAATTTTAGGGTAGCTAACATTTTCAAACAAGACAGCAGAATTCATCCATAAACGGGATTAATTTATGAGTTTTAGTTAACATGGTTTCGACAAATTTTCTTTCATTGTTGTAACCATTGTTCCTATTCTTATATGCTTATCACTATATATTTATATTCACCAACGTCAAATTCTCGCCAAGCTTGGCGACAATTAGAGAAATATCGCCAAATTTGGCGAAAAATAGTTGCTATAAATGATGCCAACTTGGCTGTTGAGGACTAATTTGGCGATATTCTCATTCAAATTCAATGTTGACGAGAACTGGGAATGAATCTTCTTTAATTAGGTTCCACGCATTTCAGCTTCGTGTTTTCCAGTAAAATTAGCTAAAATCGTAAAACCAAGGAATAGGGAGACTATCTGTTCCTGTCGGTACAGGCCAGAAGGACTTTTCGTAGCTTAGTATACATCAGTTGATCGCATCCCGGTAAATCGACGATTCGCAAGCAACTGACGTACAACAGAATGACGAAAAATATTGATTTTAATGGCGATGTGATAGCGAATTTTGAAGTATTAACATGACTGTGATAGAAGAAAGTTTTGCGATTGGCACATCCCCAATCGAACCTCGAACCAAAAAGAAATTCTGCTATCTACATCATATTTGCAAGAGGGAACATTAAAAGATATTATAATTTGTTGAAATGGCAAACTTGTAAAAAATGCGTGCAATGTTTCTTATTAAAATGTGACATTTTGCATGGTATGGTACATTGTCCAAAATACTATTTGATCAATCATAATGAACTTGCGTATTTTTCTAAAGAATAGTGTTGACTGTTGAGCATATAAATGGTTAAAATTTGGAGACGATCCCATGTAAATTGTTAAAGTTATACTGCTGTGGAATAAATAAACTATTTGTTTGGTGTTTTTTAATCAATAGTATTGTTTAAAATAATAAATGGCTGAAATTGTTTACGTTACATTACGTTGTTGTAGAATCAAATAATAACCCGAATACTATTCAGTGAATTGCTTGTTGTCATATAAACTGAAGAGAAAAGTGAATATAATTAAAAAATCAGCTTTCTTAATGGTTCTTGACGCACAATAAAAATATACAGGAAATAAGAAGACTTTGATATTGAGAAATTCTGTTCAGAGTAGGAAGGCAGAAGAACTATTTTTCCAAGCTGCTCAATGTTCTATATCTTTAATAAATAATAATCTTTAATAATCTTTAATATCATAAAAACTTTTCAACTAGGTTGGAAAGATTTAATAATCTAAACAAGTTGAAAATTGTACGTTAAACGTGAAAAATGAAGTGCGTTTGTTTTATAAATAGTTTTACAATGTAAAAGAAATCATCCTTATTTTTTCAGTGAAATGAATTATATCGTCTGCTATGAGAGACATGAACATGTATTTTTTATTATTACGTATGCCAAGTTTACAGATGGGAATTATATTTTCGACACCAGACAGCGCAGCGCTGCAAAATTCACTATGGAGGTCTTGCTTTGCGAATGATTACCTTCATGGTTTAATATTTTTATGACTCATAATGAACGAATCTCTTGTGTTTATTTTCTTTCATGGATTGAAATATTCGGCTTTCAACCCAATTTCAACTGAAGTTATCTCAGAATCTATACATATTTGAATGTAACTCATGTCTCAAATAAACAATCTTTTTGAATGATCTTTCTAAAAATTTAACTTTTATGAAATTTTATTCGAAAAAATAATTTTTAATAAAAGTGATCGAGTTTACACATTTTTTTATTAAAATGAAGTTACATAAACATAGACGAAAAAGTTTAAATTCAGATGCAAATGATTTCTGGGAAAAGAAAAGATTCCAACAATGAAATTCGTGTTAAAGAAGACTTGCTAAAACACGTCATTGGCTGCAAATCCGATTACGAAACTTCACACAGAACTTGAATAATTAACAAGTATCTATTAGGCTTAACTGTATTTTTTTGTTATAGGCGATTTTATTAATTACTGGCAGGCATTTTATGAATGGCGATTTTAGGAATTATTGGGAAGCTAAGCCCGCTCCGCTGGTGGATTTTCCCAAACGAAACTTGAAGGATTAAACATCTTTTAGTTTAATCTTCTACCGTCAGGAGGCTCATTCTATTTTAAAGAAACCTCTTTCTGAACGTACCTCCGAAACGGGTCCCCGCTACCTACAGCAATATAAAAAAGTCGTGCTGCGGACATGCTGCTAAATCAGTTCCGCCTTCCACCAAGCAAGGGCAACACATCTATATACCTTTAATATTAACGGGATATTTAAATTGTGATCGAACCTCTCCCCCCCACCCCCATTAAAAATTTAACTAATGACCTCTAACATTAACAAATATCAGTAATTTTTGAAAAAGGAACAAAATGGCGATTTTTTTGTTTTGATTTCGCATTTACTTTTCTTTCTTTTTCAGAAGGTAGCTAAAGTAAAAGTAGAAAGTAGTATTCAGTAGTAGTCTTATCCATTGGCATGTAGTGAATATTGATGTACTCAAATTCGTATTCTTTGTATTGATATTAGACCTTTTTCTTCTTTTAAATATAAAATCCAAACCAAAATACATCGATTTGGAAGTTACAAAGAATGTAAAGTCTAATTTGGTTACTTATCAGTTCGCATTTACAAACACGTGGTCGTCACGTCAGTAAGAAGTAAAACTTCGAAAAGTCAGTCTATAGTCACAAATGTGTGCGTCGGTAACGTTGACGTCGTAACGATGCGGACAACAATGGAATTAAAATGCATAAGTTACAACAATGGAGCGAATGTTTCAATTAATAATTCGAAAAAGGACAATGTTATCTCTATGGGAGAATTGAAATATTTGGACCGACGGTTTCAGGACGTTTATTTCGATTCCGGATAATTTAGTTGCCTTGGCCGTATTTTATTACGCCTGTATCTAAATTTGGACAATTAAAAAAAAAAACGGCTTCTGATTACATGAATTAGTGATTGAAATAAATATCTTTTTTTAAAAGAAATAAATTAAATTGATTAAGTTTTTTTTTTGTCAGTTTTTTAAAAAAATGTAATTTTATATGTAATTTTAAACCCAGCTTCCTGGTAAAAAAAAATCGACGAACTTCCTACTTGGAATTGAACCCACATCCATTCATACACTGAGTGGAATTGGAATATGGCATATTTACCAACCATGCTACTGTACAATTGAAGAACAACAGCTAATGATTGATATTTACGTCATCACATACGCGATGACATTTAATGAACAAATGTATTTTGACTCCTGAAGAGTGGAGGAGGCAAATTTCACAACAACGTGACTTATCGGAATCCATGGCCAGGCGATGTATCGAGAGACTGGAATCTGGACAAACACAAATGAGTGGAACGGGATCTGTTAGAGTGGCATGAAGTATCATTTTAAGGGTGCGAAATTGATTACAAGGAATAGGGGAGTTTTAGACGGTCTTCCAGGGTGGCCAGGTCTTCCACTTGCTACCACAACAACAAACAAACCGTATTTCATAACAGCCCTTCGAAACAGAACATACAATTTTTAACTATTTTCCTTTATACTACACCATATTTAGCAGAGTATATGAATTTATACATTTTATTTACATTTTGCCCATTATCTTTATTTGAATTTGTACTCTTAATAAATTAGTTAAAGATAGCCTCTCATTTTCATCATTTGTCAGTAGTTATTGTTAATTCTGTGTTCACAGCAATATCGCTCAGACTAATCCCTTTGACAGAAGACCTAGTTAATGAATTATATGTGTTAATGATGAATAAGATTGATATAATAAATACTTTCAAACAAATTTTTCATTCCTATGTGGTCCTCAAAGGGGAAAAATATGAAAAATCAGTGATTTTTCAGGCATCGTAGGTAGCTTTACCACTTCATTGGTCTTTCAAAGCAATATTAACCATTTACTAAACTGATTTCAGTTTAACAACCAGACTTTAATAAGTTGTATGGTATATAGCAAATAGGCTAAGAAATTATATTACTAATTTTATGAGCCAAAAAATATAAGAAAAAAAAAATAAATCACAGAAATTTATATTTTATTAGCGAAGAAAAAGTACAATATATATATATATGATTGTGACATATGTAATATAAATTTATATTATGTGCATTCAAATATTTATTAAAATACTATTATTATTATATTCAAGTATTTATAGCAAAATAGCTTTATAAATACTTTATAACTATATTTTACATTATTATAACTATACTTTATATCGAAATATACTTTATATTAAATTATTATTTTAAATATAGTTTAGATAAAAATATTATTATGATTTATAAATATGAAAATGCGTACCAGTTTGTGATTGAGATTGTCAATGATTTCATAAGTTACAGAATATTCCGTGACTCTAAAAATAATAAAAATATATGAAATTGTAAACGAAACATTTTAAATACAAATGCAATACGCTAAAATTCGAGGGTTATATGGAAACTAAGGTCCGAATCACTGTAGCTAATCAAATATCACTACAAGGTGTGTATTTTAAGTAATGAGTAATGCGACTGGCGCACCAGTCGTTACAGCGCAATCTCCATGGGCGAGAATTGTGGTGGGAGATCTAAGCTCAGCACCGCACCGCGCGTCAGTTGGCTCCGAGCTGTGACAAGGTGTGTATCACTACTAGTGGTGTGGAGTGCTTATCTGAATTTTGGTCACGGAGAAAAATGACGAAAATTGCTTTTTACAAAAAAGTGCACGAGAGACCGCACAAGAACGTCAAGCGAAGGCGATCAGCGATCGCCGACCAATGGAAGCTCCATTACGAGAACGCGCCGGCCCACAGCGTCTTTGTCATGACCTCCTACCTGACTCGAATGGGAGTTGCAACGTTGCTGCAGCCTCCTCACAGCCTAGATCTCAGTCCAGCCGACTTCTTTTTGTTCCACAAGCTGAAGACTTCCTTGAAAGGACCCGTTTTGATGACATTGCATCCCTCCAAGCGGCCGTAAACAAAACTCTAAAGGACATATCGTAAACTGACTTCCAGAGAGCGTTCGAAGCGTGAAAATCTCGCTGGCAGCGCTGCATTGACGCAAGGGGAGACTACTTTGAAGACTTTTAAATCGCTGTAACGTTCTGTTCAATAAAATATTGTTTCCAGACCCTATCAGATTACTTAAAATACAAACCTTGTAGAACATTGAAACGCGCATGCACACCGACTCTCGGCATGCCTTTCTCGTCAAACGACTCAATTTGCATTGGGATTGTTAAAGTGTGCTGTTTACAGTGTCAGTGCAAAATGTTTAAAACAATTTATCAGCAAAGTGCGTAAGTGGGTGAGATCTTTCGAGGACGGACGGGAAAATGTCCACGATGAACCTCGATCAGGCCGACCATGAGCGGTCACAGAAAATTTGATCAATGCCGTGGATGAAAAGATTTGTGAACACCGGCGATTCGCAATTTCCACTTTAGAATTGGAATTTTCGAATGTGGGTAGAATAACTTTGCACAAAATTGGTTATCCTCACAGGCGGCAGACGTCTATGACTTAGGCATACAAAAACTTGTAAAACTTTATGACCAGACCTGCCAAGTTTTCGGCTTTTTGATACCAGTAATTTAATACAGAAAATGCTGTTTTATTTAATCAGAGCATTTTGCGAATTAAGATAACAACATTTTCTCTAAAAAATTACTGGTGTGCAAAATCCGGAGACTTGGCAATTCTGGTTATGACAAATGTTTAAAGAAATATGGAAACTATGTAGAAAAATAGAGAAACATGTAACGAATTAAATAAAAATAGATTTTTGAAAAACAATCTGTGATGGTTTATGTTTTATAAGAAATCGGAACTTAGTTTCCGAATAATCCTCTTGTTTATCTTTAATCGACAATAGAGTTACATTATTTCAAATCTTTATGAAGGTTCAAACAAATTATCCTCTTGATTAAAATTCTGCATTATTATTTCTTTTACGTACAGTTCAAAGTGTCATGGAAAAAAAAAAGGAAATTGCCTCAACTTGAAATTACGCAATCTTTTAATTTTTGTAAAAGAAAAAGATAAGCTCGTCTTCAAACTGAATTTGTCCTAAACTCTGACACTTTCAAACCGAATACCTAATTTTCACATCACGTTTGCCTTTTTCGGTAAATTGTACCTACGGAAACCAAACAGGAAGACTTTTGGTTAAGTAGTTTAGAAATTATGAATGTTTAAAATTTGGAACGCCTAATGTTAAATTCAATCGTAATCATTGCAAAACAAATTGCAATGTTGTTAGTTTTATAAGCATAACTGAATAAGTACAAGATAACATGAGCTGGATTTGCACATTTGGATTTGCATATTTGAAACTCATAGAAGTCGATTTCCGTTAATAAAAATTCATAGGTTAAAATTCATATTTATTTGAAAAATATGTATTTTTTTTAAATGATTTTCGAAACAAATATGAACTTTAACATATAAATGTGTAACACTCACACACACACACATATATGTGTGTAAATATAACATAAACTTCATAAATTACTTGATCAAATCAATGACTTGCTGTTTTTGTATTCTATCGTACAATTTAGCGAAAAAAGCCAAATATGATATCAAGGTATTCGTATTATATATTTAAGAATTTGGTTCAATTTTAGTATGAAGACAGACCCCTAACTTTTGTTTTATACCAAAAATTGAAAGGGCATGTAATTTCCATTTGAATGACCATTTATATTTTTTTCTGAGAAAATCTTGTGATTATATTGTATGGGGCAGGGTGGTGCAAAATTTTAATTAGATTAACTTTTGAAAACTAACGATTAAAAGTTTAATTGTGACTAAAGATTGACGATTGAACTATTATCGTCAATCTTTGGTCATGATTAAACTTTTAATCGTTAGTTTTCAATAGTTAATCTAATTAAAATTTTGCACCACCCTGGTATGGGGTGTTTTTCTTTTTTCTTTGACAGACACCGAAATCGTGAAAACTTTCGACTTCCGTTTTTTGATGGATTCATACAATGTGTGATGTCCTGAATAAGATTTGATTTATTTTCGGAAAATATCTGTCTGTCTATATCTGTTTGACACAATTTTTCTGGCCCCTTAACGGAAGAACTAATGTACGGAATTTGAAACTTGATATTCAGCTATACCTTGAAGCAATTGGTGATGATTAGAAAGTTGTATATATCACCCATTGCATGTCGCTAATATCCTGAGTTTTTCACAGTTTCAGTAATACCTATATCTCGGCATCAAAGCGATGGAATAGTGAAAACATTCTATCTAAGATACTTAATATGAAATATGTAAAAATGTAATCTCTATGTAAATGTCTATGTAAGATACTTAATATCCATTCTGAACGAATATAGCGTCGTATTAGTCGCCCAAAAGGAACCAGGATGGATCCCCAGTACCAACGTCCAACAGTGAATCACGGAAACGGATCAGGGATCCTGGGATCTTTCCATCATGATGGCATCGTCCCCCTCGTACACATCGATGTGATTATGGATCAAACTGCTTATAAAAACATTTTAGAAGATCACATTCTGCAGTAAAAAGATGCCTCGTGGATGAAAGCTTCAGCAGGATAATAATCCAAAGCACATCTTCAAAATAGTGACAAATTGGTTTATAGATAAGAAAATTAAATTTTTGGACTGGCCGAGTCAGTCACCTGACCTCAATCCAGTTGAACATATTTGGGAACCCAATGGAAGAAAATTTGGGACACGGAAGTATTCTTCAAAGGCAGAACTCCTTCAGATTCTTCAATCGGAATGAGCGAAAATCAATAGATCCACTTTAGCAAGAATTCCGTGCGCAGACGATGTGCTGCAGTCCTCAAAGCAAAAGGATATGCAACTAAATATTAAATATTGCTGTATTTCGTTACATTAAGACGCTTAATTTCAATAAAAGTTTAAAAAACTGAATCGTCTCAAAATTTTTGCGAATTTCCAAATTATTTTTAATTCATGCATATGTCTCAATTGTTCTTATGTTGCATTTTGTTGAGCTTTAAAAGGGGGTACAAATTACTAATTTACATCACTAAGAAATTTTGCTTACAGAAAAAGTTAGGACAGAAAAACATATCGTGTCAAAAGTTTTGCGAGCTACTGTATATATGAAGCATTAACGTATTAGCATCTGACAAGTTTAACTTGGAAACGCATTGACGAACCCTAAAAGTTTTATTAAGGAATGCCAGTGTGCTTTTCTAGGACCATTCTGAAACTAAGACAAGGTACCTGCAGTATAACTGATATTTGGATGGGTGAGTACGCACTAAAATAAATATTAACCGTTTGAGTGCTATGAAGCGCGATAGCACCGCAATGTATCTGCGGATCAAACAAATTTTGTTTCAACCCAGAAATTTTATTCAATAATTGAAATCATTTAATTTTTATTCAACAGTTGAAGTATTTACAGCGATCTAGTGAGTTACATTTTATAAGATAAAATTTCTGGGTTGAAACGTAATTGTTTGTTCCGCGGATTATACGCCGAATTTTCAGCACTCAAACGGTTAAAGACCCGATGCAGGTCTAAACTTCCAAAACCTTTTCCGAATTTTACTAATGAAATTAGTTTGAGGTCTACTTAAATATCCATTTATTTTCTCAAACTGATTTCCTAGCGCATTTTTAGATAAATGCGTTTAAGTAGCCAGGTATAATTTGATTTTTCTGTATATATGAATCCTTGAGGTACTTCCATATATTTTTCTTCGCTTAGTGGTGCATATAAATAAGCATTTTTTAAAAAAAATCAATTAACAATTTTCCCAATTGAAGTAGCTTACAAAAACAGTAAAGAAAATCCAAATGACTGTAAAGTTTTTTGCCAGAATGAAACCCTCTTTATAGTTTTCAGCTTTGTACAGTTGAAAACCTTGAACTACTAAACCAGTTTTAAATCAAACAACTTTATTATTAACGTCTAGTTGTAACATATATACCAACCGGTTTCCGAATACTTTAGCATGGGTCGGTGGGGTGTAAATCTCCCAAACTTTGCGTCAAACTTTTCCTATCATTGATTTTTCCTATTGATATTTTTCCTATCATCCCTATAGTTCCTTTCACTGTTTTCATCTAATTTTTGACTTCAAGTTTTCTTAACGTTGAGCATTAATATGTAATACTTAATTTTAGTCTTTTAACAATGTAGTAATTTATTATGACATATATTAAGAAGTATTTTGATTATGTGTTTTGTAATAATAAATGTTATAATAAATGTTTTTTCGGAAATATTGACTAAATTTAGAGATCTGGGTGAAATTTAAATTTCCATGTTCATTCCATTTTCAGTTAGCAAGATTTTTTGTGACTTTATGAAGCTAATGGTTCTCAGATTGATAGAACCTTTTACCACAATTTTAATAGATTTTTTTCTATTTAATATTTAAATAGTCGAAACTGCAGATCCCTTGTTTAATTGCAGGATTCGTAATACTTTTCTGCATTTAAGTAAGGCAAAAAAGCCATTAAAAATGTAGTAAAAGCGAACGAACCCTGTAGAAATTAGAATATTTTCTTATACCAATGGAAAAAGTGATATTAGTGAACTAATATTATTAGAAAGAAAAAGAAAATATTTAAATTTAACAAGTATTTAAGTAAACAATATTCGTAAGTTTGTAAGACATATATAAAAACTTACTCACAACCTTCATGGCATTCGTTTTCACAATCTATAATCAATATTTCTAATTCCGCATCTGAAAAAGAAGATTACAACAGAAAAACCAAATTCCATATTTCATTGATTTAAAAATTTGTTAATATATCTTTAAAAATTCAGAGAATTCAACTGCAGAATGTTTTTACGCTGCTAAAAAGAATGAGAAACTTGTGAGTTACAGTGGAATTCCAGTTATGCGTTTTGTCCGGGACCGAAAAACAAAACGTATAACCCAATAAAACGTATAATTCAACTAATGGTCTACCAGAGCCTTTTTTAAAAAATATATCGGGAAAATTTTGTTTCTTTGAAGCATTTGTTACCTTTTATATCGGAAAAGGAAATTTTGTAAGTATTACTCCACCCATGACATAAATTCGCGGAAATGGAACGGAGTAAAAATAAAAAAAGTTCATAAAAAAAGTACACATGAGGTTATATTATCATAAAACCTTTGTTAAACATACTCTTTTACACACATAGAGTACTTAAAATAAATTATTGGAATTGCTTTGGCATGTAAAGCACTTATCAAAAGTCATTTCAGTACTTTACTGAATCTTATTGAAGTACGTAAATACTTATCTTCAATTTTTTTTTTTTTAAAGCAGAGTAGCACCTTCTTTCCCTCTTCCGTATACTCCGTTTCACCCGTGGCTAGTTTGGTTCCCAGAAACCTTACAGTCAGCTGGGATGGAAGACAAAGCGTAGAAAAGATTCTGCAAAAAAAAATATTTTCCACAAAACGTATAAGTATAAACGTATAAATACAAAATTTTGCACGGGGACGCAATAACATAACGTATAACTGAGGGAAATGTATAACTCAAAAACGTATCACTCAGCTAATTTTTAAAGACAAACGGCCGGAACCGATGTGTTGAAACGTATAACTGAAGAAAACGGTCAACTCATGTAACGTATAACTGGAGTTCCACTGTATTATCCTTGTAACAAATTGCATTGTATTATACAATCACATATGTTCAGTTTTTCAATTACACAAGAAATCTTCTGACAAGAAAACAACTGAAAACTTCCCTAGAAATTGTGCAAGTTGTTATCCCCAAATGTTATAATGAAATAATATAGTACATATTAAACATGTCTCTGAATAAAAAAATATATATTTCATAGAATAACTTGTTTATGAACCTATTAATGTCATGGCTTAATAAATTTGATTGAAGATTCGGATGATCTATTATGCATTCAAATATTTAAATATACCGTTGCTATATACAAAGTAACAATATCTTCACAAAAACAATAAAGTTAAAATATTTTAAACGAACGCAGATTCATTTCGCCTGAAAAATAAAAAAATAGTAGCAGTGTGACATATTTTTCTGGGTAGTGCATTTGAAAGAAGCCATTATACAAATCTTTAAAAGACATAGCAATGTAATTAAAACGATAAATTCGAAACGAGAACGGGGCGATTGGCAGTGGAGCAGGCAGATTTACATTTGAGCGATCAAAAACAAGTTTAAATTCACCAAAGACTGAGAGAAAAATCCTTTACCACAATGCTTATTAAATTCAACAACTTAGCTCAAATCAACATGGCCTCACTGTCTGCTCTGCAAGATTCTAAGAAAGTCACTTTAACGCACTGTAGAATATCACTGTAAATCACTGTAATAGCATTATAAAACTATCACTATAATGACTCTAATGTCACTAAAAAATGGAACCTGTGGATTCCAATCATCATTTATTCGTAAACATGAATTTAAATTTCTTACTACGCTGTCGAAACTCACACCCGTAGGCTCTCTCTGAAACCGCTGATTGAAACTTCTCTTAAAAAGTGTTACCAGCGGGCCACTTTTTTAAAATCCAGATTGTTTGATTGGCACAACTTTTTTGAAATAATACAATTAGCCTCGTCTTCACCCTAGTTAATCTTACATTAAATAAGACAATTTTTAGTATCTCAAAAAACTGGTAGTAATAAAAAAATAGCCCAATGGCAACACTGCTCTTAAACACAACACATAGAGAATTCGACGCTCAAATCCAAAAACAAGATTACCATGCAGAATTCGTTCAAAATATCGGAACCCAAGTACCTTAAATTCGAGATGCATTCCAAATCCATCGAATCCAATTCCTACCGCAATATACATAGAAACTACACAACTATAGATTCCTAATTATCATATTATGGAAGAAAACAATCGTGAAAGTCAAATTACCGGCTATTAAGACGCACTTCGCAAAACTTAAAGAAATTGCAGAATAAGAAGCTTGAAGTCTTGTTTGATGTTTCCGGCTGTTTTTGTGCTCCATTAAAAATTGTTGATGACTGGATCTAACGTTAGGGATGTGATTGAACTTTGAACTCTCGTCCCCTCTTCAATAGGGGGTGCAGCTGGATACGTCCTCTTTCGAGGTGCGACTGATGTTATACATAAAGGCTCAGGTTTTACTTATTTAGTACTCGTCTCCTTTTAGGCGCTGGGAAACGAATCTTCCGTATGTTTTACAAGCGTGTTTCATAACAAATTTTTTTTCTCGGCGTTACACAACATCGAGGAAGTGTTAACAGTCATTTTCATTTTCTTATAACTACGTTTATTGTTTGCAGTCCTATCATGAAGTGGAAGTAACTTTTATGATCAGGGGTGCAAAAATCTATGCGCCAATGGCCTGATTCCCTCCACTAAATTTTATTAGTATTCTTCGTCAAATTTTATTAGTACACTTCGCTTAAATTTTATCAGTATTCTTATTAGGCGAAGAATACTAAAAATTTTGTGGTGGGAATTGGCCCACTGACGCCTAGATTTTTGCACCCCTGTTTATGATAGTCAGTGTTTTGGCGTTTGGTCATCACAGTCTTAATGGACATGTAGCTACATGCGATTCTTATCACATTTTGTCGTTTTGAGGGCATTTTAAATGTTTTACCAGTTCTTGCACCTATCTGTCGAACTTGATAAATATTTCCAGTCCGAAATTAATTATGTAACGATGAAGATTGAGGCTCATTCATCGAACTGAAACTTTCTGGCGGACAAATATTAGGCAGATACTGAGATAAAGTAGAAAAATAACTACAAGACTGACGTGATCGGGGAACATGGTAGCCACCATTCGACATTCGAGAGGACTCATTATATCCTTAAATTCATATACTCTACCTGATCCTAATTAACCGTTTTCCTTTCCCCCTCAACATATATAATCCAATTATTTTTCACTACTTCTAACAATTTAAAAGGACCTAAAAATTTTATCACAAACTTAACCATTGTCTTTTAACGACGTGAGTCAAGCCAATGTGTTTCAAGTAACACAAAATCTTCAACTCTCTCCGTTTCATGTTGTAGTAGATAGCCTGCTACTTCTGCGTTTTCTTAACCTGAACCTGGACCCCTTTGACTAGTTTATCCACATCATGAAACACAAATTTATTATCTGAATAACGACTCTGAATCCGACAAGATCACCACCCTTTGAAAGGGAATAATGGCTTTCCTATCAATGGGCTTTTTTATCTATGGGTTTTCCTGTCGATTTGTTTACACCCGAATGCTTTAAAACCTGATCCCAGTTTGTACGATGCAAGCTAATGAAAGATGAAAAACTCCAATTAATTTGCGGTTTACTTTTTCAGCCATATGCGATTGTGACCTATAGGGCACTGTAAAAATGGGGAAGATTTCCTTGCTTAGCACACATAGTCTTAAAAATATCGGATATAAACAAGACCTATAATGGATTCATTTGACGTTCTGCGTGCTCGTCTTTGAATTTGTTTTAAATCGTTGTTCCTAGTGCTACAGGTACCGTTTTAATACCATTTATGGTTTTTAATTGTGACGATTATTTTGCGATGTAAAACATTGGATCTTTCAATTGGAAATTTTCGAAATTTCGCCACTGTAACAGTAAATATGAGAGGTCGATGGCTGATGATCATCTTATTCTCGTGCCCACAACTTGACATATCCACATCCCAAACGGCATCCTATTTTTTGAAAGTCTACTGTTAGGTTGGAGAATATGTTAATTAAAATATCTACCACTTTTTAGCACTAGTAATTATCTCTTTAATTAATAACGTAATGTTTGTCATTAAATAAAACAAAAAAAATTTAATTCTATAAATGTGATAAATTTTTAGAATAAAATAACTACTCAATATGACAACATTGCGTTAAAGGTTCCTATATCGTCAAAGAGATTTTAATCATCCTCTATATTAAAATTATATTTTTTTAAATGCCCTTTTGCTTAAAATATAGAGGAAAATTATAAACTTAGTGTGATTTGAGTTTCAATAATATCTTAAATTCAAGATAATTTTCTACGAACTTACTTTTGGTTCTACAAATAGGGAAATTATGCGGATAGTCAATAGTACTAAGAACACATCCCAGGACTTCCATCATACGATCAATCATGCAAAAGTATATGCAGTCCTACAAAATTACAAATAGCAAAATAGAAAATATAATTTAAATATAATAAAAATGAAAATAAATAATATTTTAATTTTGTTTTATACATTGATTGTCATATTTCAATTTATTGATATATAAACTCGCCTGAGTAATTTACTTTTTACTTTTATTTATTATTATCAAAACCCGCGGATTTTCACGCGTGGTTGCTGAAATATGTTAAGAAGTGGTATTTCTTTGCCTCCAATAAAATGCCGTAAAATTGCTTTAAATGCATGTGCAAGTGTGCTCTATTCCGGTTCTCTACGGAAATATTCCGCCTGTGAAAATTACGTCCGCACTTAACGTTTGTGACGTATGTCGAAAAAGGCGGTTAATTCGAGTATGTAATTTAGATTTTTTATTCTTTTTATCTAATTTCTCAACGTTTTAAAATTTATTCTTGTTAATAAGTCACCTCGTTGTCATTCTGATAGCTATATTCTGTAAAAACTCGAATGGAATCCATGAAATACTTTTCGA
The DNA here is from genome assembly GCA_963931845.1 of Maratus michaelseni. Classification (NCBI taxonomy): domain Eukaryota; kingdom Metazoa; phylum Arthropoda; class Arachnida; order Araneae; family Salticidae; genus Maratus; species Maratus michaelseni. The sequence continues at coordinate 22,589,043 of OZ007594.1, forward strand.
GCTACGCTTGACGAAAAGTTTTAATATTGGGGGAAATTATACTGCTACCGATAATTTAAATATGACTAATTATATAAAACTTTGAGAAAACTTCACCCTTGTACTCTATTAGGTGAACATGAGAGTTGCGGGTAAGTTTTTAAGCATAATTGTTTCACATAACTCAAAAAATATTTGGTGGAATGAGCTGTAATTTTGGATTAAAATATTTGACGATATCTGTTAAAAAAATTCATATGTTACGATTCATGTGTTTTCGAAAATGTATGTATGCTTTGAAATTTTAAATAATTGTTTGAGAGAAGCAAACACTAATACACGGCTTAATACAATTTAGTGCCCCCCTATACATATATTACAGCAAACATTATAACTTTTTGTCAAGCGTAGCTCAAAAAGTATTTCATGGATTCCATTCTAATTTTAACAGAATATAGCTATCAGAATAACAAAGAGGGTGACTTATTAACAAGAATAAATTTTAAATCGTTGAGAAATTAGATAAAAAGAATAAAAAAATCTAAATTACATACTCGAATTAACCGCCTTTTTCGACATACGTCACAAACGTTAAGTGCGGACGTAATTTTCACAGGCGGAATATTTCCGTAGACAACCGGAATAGAGTACAGTTGCACATGCATTTAAGCTATTTTACGGGATTTTATAAATTTATACGATTTATCTGGTAAAAAACATAACATACGCAATTGCATATGGAGATATGAAACTGCTTATAATCTCCTGTCTTGTAATAATGATTCAATGGGGCAACACAAAATTAAGCTGAACCAGTGAAGCTCTTATGCGTTCACCCCAATGATTTTTTGTCACACTACTCCTCCTGAACTGTTTGGCCAATGGGTGTTAAATTCAGCACAGTAACAGCTGCTATACACGGAATAGATCGCGTAAAATATATCTGACAGAAATCAAGACCTTGATGAATATTTATAGATCACAACTGCCATAAACCTGATGTTGCAAACCTGATGAAAATTTTAAATTTAATCTCGCGTGCGCGAATATTTATATAATTTAGAACGTTTGATGTTTCGAATAGGAGATTCTGCTCCACACTCCAATACTGTTGACCAATGGTTGCTTTAATGCCTTACGTCAAACTAAGTGCCTAATCTTCTTTGTCATAGAAAAACGTAATACAGTCTGACTTTGTGCTAAACATTAGCAGTCTTTATACGTGCTTTTCGATCCAATTCAATTTTGACATAAAACAATCTTCATGTTCATTTCAAAATTATATGCCAATGTCAGCATAACGACATCAAATGATCGTTTGCAAATTAACTCGTTCAGCTCATTTGTATGCAGCCCCCCCCCCCTCACTCACTTCCCTAATATACTATTATTTTCAAATAATATTAATTCAACAAACAATGGGACTACACATAATCAAAACTACAAAAACAAATACATAGGGGGTTTACACATTTTTGTAACCATTTTAAAAAAAGAAATATGCAAACAAAGATAAGCATTTTCTTTTCTAATATGTTCAATCTGATAGCTCTATTGTTGAACTATCTTATTACATCTTGAATTCCAAGATAAAAGGGCCTTTCTTAAAATATCAAGATTGATTTTGTTCTACTTTTCGAGCACTAGCTTTCGGAGTCCATCCAATGTTTTGGAATGCCGCTTATAAAGAGCTCGTGTTAAATGTCCAAATACACAGTAATCCAAAAAAAGTACCGTAATTTCCGGCCTATAATGCGCTAATAAAACAACCATTTTTCGATCCACAAATTTTATTTTATAAAATGTAACTTACTAGATCGCTGTAAATAATTCATTTCATTTATTGAATAAGATTTCTTGGTTGAAACAGAATTGTTTGATCCGCGGATTATACACCGGATTTTACGGTACGTCTGGGGACTTGGATGCTATGAATTAAAATAAAGTAGCATCAATGCTGGTTTTATTTCTCATTTTTTCTAAAAATATAGCAATAGATTTAGTCATGGCTGGTAGCCTTATCCTGATGGAACTTAACACAGTGAAGATTGTTTGTGTAAAGTGATTGAATGTCTTCTTTAACCCTCTAAGCGTGTAGAACGTAATATTCCGTTCACTAAGCTCCAGGTTTCACTGCAATATATGCAGTGTTTAAGATAATATAATTCTATAGATTTAATGAATTTTCAAAACATTGAAGAATGATTAATACTCTCAAGGGTTACCTTCATATTTGTAATTAAGTTTTATTTATAATGCTGAAAGATTAATATTTTTTTAGCATTTGCAACAAAATACAGAGAAAACAACATTACAATTTTACCCTTCTTCAAAACGCTCAGAGGGTTAAAAGCAAGGTCTTAAAACATATTTCTTCAAACATATTCTTTATCTGAGTTAAGTTTGACATCTTTTAATTCTTTCCATATTTTAAGTTTTCCCGCATAAAGAATCCTGATATAACCTTAAAATCATAACATTTTTTAGTTTTCTCTAAACCAAGGGTTTAGTGTTCTTTTTTTCCCCACTTTCGGTACTAAATCGATCTTTCAGGTAGATTTCGTAAGAAATACTACCTATTACATTCTCCCCTAAGTTGGAATTTTTGAAATTTTTTTACAGATCTACGCTGATCATGACTCCCAGAACCCAAAACCACCCCCAATTCAAAACTTTATCTATCTATCTATCTATCTATGTCACATTTTTATGGACACGATAACTTCAATAATTCTGCACAAATCTCTTCTAAACTGATACATAAAACCTTGGTCAAGTTCGTTAATGGGCAAAATCGAACCAGAGGGGGGGGGATGGTTTTTTTTGTGAAAACAGAAAAAACCCATAACTGCTTAATTATGATACGTATCGAGTCCGTTTAAAGTTATTATTACTTCTAGGAAAAGGGCAGAAAATTTATGTATGACAGATTTTTGATATCTTTTAAAAATGGCCCCAAGGGGGGGGGGATGAAAGGGGTGGTTTTAGAAGAAAAAAATCATAACTTCGTCAATTCACAAGATATCAAATTCGCTTAAATTTATTATAAATCCTCTTAATATTATCTAAAAATTTTATATTGAGAAGTTTTTTACAGGACCAACCCTTATAGCAAGAAAACAAAATTAAAAACAAAAAAAGCCCTGCCGGCTTCGCCTGCAAACAAGCTAGATTTCGAAGTGGGCCGTTCCAAATGCGGCATCATTGCAAAAAGTTCATTTCTTCCGCAATTCCCAACGAACAGGAACCCCACGGTCTGCATCTTCGAAATCTACCTGTGCCTGTAGGCCAAGCCGTCCGGGATTTTTTCTTTTGGAATCAGTCAATATATCCAAGCTTCATCCATTGTAACTACATATTTCCATTTTTCACCAGCCAATTAATTTTCATACAACAATCTGCACACTGTCTTACGCTGAGAAGCCTGTTTTCGCTTTAGGCGGCGAACATGATATGCTTTGTTTTGATTAGCTTTAAATTAGATTTTATAATTTGTTTGCTTTTTCTAGAGATATTTAAAATTTTTACAGGGGTTCTTTGCGGGGGTGGATTTTTTTTCAAAACATGAGATGCGACTTCAGATATAATAAACGGTGAGTGTATCTTTGCTTGGTAGGCATTTTCTACATTTTTCTTAGTCAAATGTAAACTTTGACATTTCTTTCCTTGTTTGTTAATTGAGGTGTTGACATGGGAAGAGCTAGTGCCAAAAATGAAACTACCTTTTGATTACTACCTATTCTATGCCGAAGGTATTGGAGTTACTATCTGAGCCATCTTGCGCCCAACATAAGAATTAAAATAAACGGGACATAAACTTACTCTCTTTCCCAAGCTTGGCCTTGGTATTTACTATTTTATCAACGAAAAAACGGAAAAATGGATTTTTTGGCATTTTGGCACTTACTCCCCTTCTCATGTCAATGCCTCAATTATGTAACCTTTTCTACGTTTAGAAATAGTAAAAACACGCTTCTTACTATTTTTTATTAATAATCGAAAAAGATTATTTCTTTTCGTGAAGCGCAAATACACAGCCTTCCATCAATTGTTTATTTTCCAGCGAGATTTTAAAGCAAAAGCATAAATATTGAATGCTATAGACGATAATTAAACTCATAAAGTTTTTTTTTTTCAGTTAAATTTTAATAACAGAGAAAGTCAAAATCGTTGCAAAAATGTGTGAACCTCCTCTGTATACATATATATGCACATAATACTTATTATACGTTAGCTAACCAAAACATTGGCTACATGGCATGAGCATACCGTGAAGAAGCCTACTAGTGTATCACTTGATCACTTGCCATTTAGCTAGGTTGTGGAATTTGACGCCAATTTCCTATTTTATGTTTTTGGTGTGATCGCTTCTTGTTTTTATCTGGCAAGTCTCACTTTTTACGCACGTTTTTAAAAGAATTTTTCTATGAATGCCATCATACCATGTTCAGTTTTTTATGCTCTATCAATGGGTGCTGCCGTTGATGGTGTATATTTTACGTGTTGTTCAAAATCAATTGATTTTCGTAAAAGCTGACCTGCTCCTGAAATAGCCATTCAGGTGGCCATATCAATTTCACCATGGAAATATTGGATATAGTCATTTATATTTGTTCCATTTGCGATAGGTAAATTGTTTTAATATTTTTTTAACTCTAAAATAATTTCACATTTTTCCTAAATACAAACTTAAATTGTAAAGTTAATTTTGTAAATAACTTCATTTTTGAGCAAAATTCCTGTTTCAAATCCACTTTTGAATAACAAAAAGAATTATTGAGTATCATGTTTATTTATTTTACACCAAAATTTTTTAATTTAGCGGAACAGCATTTTTAAAATGAAGAAAATCACGATTTGTGAAACATGGAACAATTGTGGCTATATGAGGTGCATATGTTCCTGATATGGACACTTGGTAGACTTTTGGAATTCCGAGTTTTTGAACTAGTAAAATTATTTCCATGGGGAATGCAATATTTTTTATGAAAGTCCATTAGCCTGAGAACGTTAAAAAAATAAAACAGTTTTGATTTTTTCAAAATGACAGCAGAGAAAATTCTTAAACAATAGCACGACCATACCAGGAACACCCACCTTATATATATGTACACACACAAAGTGGGGCTATTAATTTCCAGGATTGTAGCAACAATTATTAGAATTGAGAATTTGTTGTTTCATTAATGATGGTAATTGAATGGCCAGGTATCTGCGCACAACATCTGCGCATTCTTCTTTTACTTTCTGATGTTGAAACACGCAAGCAAACTTTTGACATCAAAGCATTGTTTTTGAAGTGAAAAGAAAGGGGCAGGGAATAAACATTAAATTTTGTTTCAAATTGGGAAAAGTGCTAGCGAAACACGTAAAATGTTGCAGCAGGTGTACGATGATGACGTTCTCACATTTTTCAATGGTTTCGACGTTTTCGTGATGGTCAGGAAAGCGTCGAAGATTATCCCCACGCTCGCTGGACGACCGATATCCACACGTACGCCTGAGACTATTGAGTAAGTCGGCAGTTAAACACTTGTGTACCTGTGAATTCATATTTCAGAAATTATTTCACTAGTCCTGGAAATTTATAGCCACAGCTTGTGTATTTCTTTTAAAAAAAAAATAAAAGTGTGAAGCAGTATACTTTTTTTGAAAGAGGTCCTCGTCCACCATTTTTCTTCCATAAATCTATATAATCAGTGCAGTTAGTTTCGTACGGAGAAGGCATATTCTGGTTATGTGTCTGAAATAAATTAAAGTAATTTATGATATGAAATTCTGAAAGGGATTACTTAAAAGAGAAAAGATCGACCGAAACAGGTTTTTCGGATCGAAACCAAATTTCGGATATATTTCCACTTTCGGCCGAATCCGAAACCGAAAGTGTAAAAAAACAAATTAAAAACTGATTAATACATACATATCTGCACACAATTATCAATAAATTAGTTCATAACAAATAATTAATAATTACTTAACAATAACTAATTTCGTTACTAATTAATTTATTAATTATACGTGCATTGAAACACATTTCTAATAAACAAACGTACATATATACAGGGTGTTCCGTTAAAGGGGTCCAATATTAATAGGGGTAATAGAGGAGATCACACGGAGCATAAATCAGTATATAATGCCTGGCCGGATCTCAATAATTTTCAAGTTACAGCAAATAGAATGAAAAATCGGAAATTTGTAAAAAAACCCTCATTGCTAAACTATCGATAATGCTACATAAAAACGAAGCACATATTTAGAAAGAGCAGAAAAAATCCTACCAAATGACATAAGTTGTTTTAGAATATTGAGAAATAATGGCGAGTTACAAGCTCTGAAACAGTGAAAAAATACAAAATCAAATATTTAGCAAAATAGTTAATCGTTAATTCCAAAAATGCAACTCTACCTACATCAAGGAAAATGTTATAAAATTTGGTCCATTCCGAAAGCTTTCGAAGAAGCTGACAATAAACCATATCAGTTTAATTGTATGGGAGAAATCAAGCAGTTCCCTAGTTACAACTCTGTACTGTTGCACGCTCGGAAAGAGCGAAACTCCACCCATGACGATTGTAAACACCCCGTTTTAATATCTTTCAATTATACATTTCTGATCAACCTCTATCAATACCCTTTCATTATTCAGTCTGGTCAAGTGAATGACATATTGTGCAGCTCTCGCCTTGTCTTAAAGCAAACTCCGTGACTGCTGCGTTTCCTCCATGAACTTTCAGGATGATGAAGAAGAAGTACTTTTTATGCAAATTTTCTATGTGTATAGGAAGAAAAGTGTAATAAAACAGCAGTCATCAGTGGGCGTTATGTTAAAGGGAGGCTGTTGTAAGTGGGATTGTAGTAAGTTGATGTATAATAATTATGCCGGAATACTCTAACGAAGAATATGCGGACATGCATCTGATGTACGGGCAAGCTCATGGAAATGCATGTCTAGCACAGCGCATGTACCGTGAGCAATTTCCAAGGAGACGTTGCCCAAGTTCGAAACTCTTCATAAAAATCGATAGACGATTACGGGAGACTGGATCGTTTAATACAGCAAGCATTGATGCAGGGAAACCTCGACATGTAGAACACCTGCAATGGAAGAAGATGTACTGAATATTTTTAAAGATAACCCCTCCACGAGTACACGAGCTGCTGCGTCTGAAGTCGGTGTTTCTCACCAAAGTGTGTGGCGTGTTCTGCGTGCAGAAAACATGCACCCCTTTCATGTGCAGCGGGTACAACTGTTATCAGTAACAGATTGTGCTCAGCGGACAGAATTCGTACGCTGGTTGCTTAATGTAACAGAAAATAATCCACAATTTCTGGAAAATATTTTATTTACTGATGAAGCAACATTTACGAGAGAGGGCGTGGTAAACACGCACAATATGCACACATGGTCATATACAAATCCGCACACTGTTTTCCCGTCGAACGCACAACAAAAGTTCAGTGTGAACATATGGGCAGGTGTCCTCGGCGATTATCTCATAGGACCATATTTACTCCCAGATGTACTCAATGGCAGTACGTACTTGGTTTTCCTACGGGATATCTTACCGCAGTTACTGCAAAATGTGCCAGCAACATTGCGCCACAATATGTGGTTTATGCACGATGGCGCACCGGCACATTTTTTCATAGGTGTTCGCAATCACCTCAATTCAACATATCCTGGGAAATGGATTGGACGCAGTGGACCTGTTGCTTGGCCTGCACGCTCTCCAGACCTCAATCCGTTAGACTTTTTTGTTTGGGGACACCTTAAATCGCTGGTGTATGAAACGCCTGTGGATACACCGGAGGATTTACTAGCGCGAATCGTTGTCGCTGCAGGAGACATTCCCAACTCCGTCGGAGTTTTTCGGCGTGTTCGCCAATCTTTACGACGTCGCTGTCGGCTGTGCGATTCTGTTAATGGGCGCAACTTCGAACACCTATTATAATAATGTCCGTTCGTCTGCCTTCCGACATTGAATTGTGCAGCGCAGGCCAGAAGACTATGCTTCACATATGTCATAAAGTACGTGGAATGTAATTCTTTATTTGTCATTTTTCTTTTATTTTCAACACTTTTTGGCACAGTATTTTGTAAGTCACAGACTGTGGTGTACTCAAATTGTAAATTACAAAGTTTGTATGAATTAATTTAAAATTTAGTGTCTTTTTTAAATTTATAATTAATAAAATTATTATGCTATTTGTTATTATTATTTCCTATCATAAATTATGATGCACATATACATACAATAATTGTCCATGTAAAACATGTACTGAAACTTCTTGCATAGTTACAAATCGCAATATTTTTAATTATTTCCGAATTTTCACCACCAGTTTAATTTTAAGGAATTTAACTTAAGCTTTATATCAATAAAAGACCACTTTAAAATGTAGACTATTATTGTAAAGTTATTTTGGTTCATTCAACTCTTGAATAATTAAAAATGTTGCATCTCAGAAGAAGCATGATCGAAAATGTATAGTTGAGAGTAATTAAAAAGGCGGTGTTTCCAATCGTGATGGGCGGAGTTTAACCTTTGCTAGTGTCAAAGAAAGCGGAGTTGTAACTAAGAAACTGATTAATTTCTCTCACACAATTAAACCGATATGGTTCATTGTAAGCTTTTTCGAAAGTTTTCGGAATGGACCAAATTTTACTACATTTTCCTTGTTGTAGCTAGAGTTGTCTTTTTGGAATTAACGATTAACTATTTTGATGTATATTGGATTTCGTACTTTTTTCACTGTTTCAGGGCTTGTAACTCGTCAATAAATATTGCTATTTTAATACAATTTATGTCATTTTGTAGGTTTTTTTCTGCTCTTTCTAAATATGTGCTTCGTTTTTATGTAGCATTATCGATAGTTTAGCAATGAGGGTTCTTTTACAATTTTCCGAATTTTCATTCTATTTGCTGTAACTTGAAAACTATTGAGATCCGACCAGGCTTTATATACTGATTTATGCTCCATGTGATCTCCTCTATTACCCCTATTAATATTGGACCCCTTTAACGGAACACCCTGTATATATATAAATATATATATGTGTATAAATTTCAAACAAAAATGAAATATAAATAATTCAACTTTTGTATTTTATTATTTTATAACAACCAATATTTTATTAACATTTTATTTACATTACCGGACAAAGCCGGGTGGTTCTGCTAGTCTATACGTATAAAAGCCGTTCTTGGTATGTATGTATGTTCCTTATACAAGTCTACAGTTTTTGTCCGATTGGGATGAAACTTGATGTAATACAGATGTACTTGATGTACTTTAGAACACGAGTAAAATCACTGTCAACTTGTCAACTTTGTCCACTGTCAACTCATTTAATTAAAAATTTTAATTATTCAACATTTAATTAACTAATGTAAAAAAAATTCAATAATGAATATTTATTTTTTAAATATATTCATATTATCCGTTCGTTAATATTTTGCATTTATTTTGATTGATATAAAGTAGTTAAAAGTTTGTTTTTTAGGAAATTAACATTGAATATGTTTTTATCATTTTATAATTATAAATATTATTAATTTAATAAACGTTTAAATATAGATATATGTTTAAATATTGCTGAATATTATTATTAACTAGCAGAACCACCAGGCTTTGGCCGGGTTAACATAAATTAAAATGCAATAACACGACAATAACAATTTTTTTTAACGAAAGAAATGACCCTCTCTTTAATATAAATAAAAGAAAATGTCACCACTGCTTTTAAATCAATAAAAACACTTATCAATATAACATATTGCTATAAGATACAGCTGTAATACAACCGAAGTAGGAATAAAACATAGCAGGCAATTACTTAGACTCAGTTTGAAATCAGAACGAAATCCTTTAATAGAATATAACGTCATACTTAGCTGTTTATTTTTTTTAACCTTTTTACTAAATTGTTTTCTTGAAATTAAAACGTCTGTATTAAAGTAGATCTGTTAACTACAAATAAATTTAAATTAAGGTACTACATCATTTTAACTCATTTAAAGTTATCGTTTTGTATTTATATAGAAACAAAAATTCGCATTTTCTTCTTAGAATCACTCCAATTTCGGAAATTAAAGAATACAGCGAGTGATTCTGAATTTTTATTGGCTTATAAAAAGAAAACAAACGTGTTATCATTTGTTTTTAAATTGTTGTGCCGTTTTTTAGAGTGTCGCAACAGGAAAAAATTATTGCATTAGAAATTGAAAAAAAAAAAAAAAAAAAAAAAAAAAGATTACTGTAATTATAAACTATGCGAGATGTTTAAAAAAGGTGGTAAAGAATGGCCTGAGATAATTTTCAAGTTGACAGTGATTTTACTCGTGTTCTAAAGTACATCAAGTACATCTGTAGTACATCAAGTTTCATCCCAATCGGACAAAAACTGTAGACTTGTATAAGGAACATACATACATACCAAGAACGGCTTTTATATGTATAGACTAGCAGAACCACCCGGCTTTGCCCGGTTTAACATAAATGAAAATACAATAATACGACAATAACAATGACGACAGTATGATTTGTGCATACTCAACCATAAATCGATAAAAAAGACAATTAGAAAAAAAAAGCGTTACTTTAACTCAACCATAGTAAAATTTCTCAGCTTTATAAATGAGAATGCGCGTTTTCTTTGCGCATACAATATAAAAATATACGATTTTCCTGACAATGAATTAAAAATTACCAAATGTCGTAACATATTGCGAAATTAACTTTCATATGGCATCTATCTATATTATAAAACAAAAACATATCCGTGAGTAATGTCGACATCATATTGACGGTAGCAACGACCTAAGCATTAAATTTTGCTTGTACTGCATATTTGTAACAACTAAGTATCGCATAATCTCATTTTTTAAACTATCAATTAGAAAAAAAAAATGCACTTTCAAATGTAGTTTGAAAAGTTTATCTCAATTTACTATTTTTTATGGATTTTAAAGTAATTTTAAAGCATGTATATTTTTAAAGCTGTGTCCAATCCAATTACGAAAGATTATTTGATCTTTATAAAGTAAAGACATATATTTCTAAACATAGCACATTCAATTTTTATGCGGTCGAATAAAATAATGTACTCTCAACGTTATTCGCTTGAAAAGCCTATCTCAATTTACTGATTTTTATGTATTTTAAAGTAATTTTAATGTAATTTAATATTCTGGAAAATTGTACGGTAAAAGGATGTTAAACTTATACTTTGGCGACCAATATATTCTGTGGGAATTACGCTACTTTGTGTAATTGCTATAAAATACTAATATTTTGTGAATGAAAACCGGCACATGATTTAAAATATGACGACACTTTCACGGTGGAAGATTGCCCTCTGAACCGATACATGTATAGTTAAAACAAATTCTTTCATTTCATGAATCATGTACAAATATGTATTTATATTTATAGATAATGTGCATGTTTGTCAAATTAACGTAGGCAAAACGTTGAGCTAAATTGCTTGAAGTTTCGCGAAGTTTCTCGTAATTTTCAAATAGTTAAAATACATTATATTATGTGTAGGAAATAATACATTATGGATTATTGACTCCGCAAGAATTGTTACTTTCCGCTTACAGTTAATTGAGAAAAACGACTTTTCTTGAGTGCGTGACGTCACATGCACATTCGTATTTAAAACATGAAAGCGATTAAAGAAATCCAATACTACTTTACTCATAGAAAAAATTTTAAACAATATTATTAAATGCTAAATTTAACTCCGAAATTATATTTACAATGTAATTTTAACAGAATTTGCTAAAATTGCGTTTTGAAATTAGGTGATTTTTGATGCAAAACATTATTTTTCAAAAATATAGTGTTATTTTAAGAATTGGATAATAATTTCGAAGCTTGTGAAATGAAAATGTCGCCACGCTGTCGAACGTATAAAAAATATATTAATTTTTAAAATTAAAATAAATGTTTTATATTTTTAAAATATGCATTTAATTTTTTTTCCGATAAACCATTTTACTATTAATACCAATTTTTTTAACACCCATTTTTGAAGAAAAATAATAGAAAATACTGTATTGTTTTCTTTAAATCCAATTTTTATTAATAGGACATCAACTGCACACCTGCATCCAAGGAATTTAAATTTGCTTCCTTGGTTGAGGCTCAAGCTGAAAAAGTTACGATGTAATGATTGCTAAATGTCAATATTTGACAGACGATTTTTGATTATGTAGAATAAATTGAATCATGAAGTTTAAATTGATGAATCGATGAATCATGAAGTTTGATTGAAGTTCTGCTTCTAAATCAATAAGAACACTTAGCAATATAACATATTGCTATAAGATACAGCTGTAATACAACCGAAGTAGGAATAAAACATAGCAGGCGATTACTTAGACTCAGTTTGAAATCAAAACGAAATCCTTTAATAGAATATAACGTCATACTTAGCTGTTTATTTTTTTAACCTTTTTACTAAATTGTTTTCTTGAAATTAAAACGTCTGTATTAAAGTAGATCTGTTAACTACAAATAAATTTAAATTAAGGTACGACATCATTTTAACTCATTTAAAGTTATCGTTTTGTATTTATATAGAAACAAAAATTTGTATGTACATGAAATTTTGTTCCAATCGGACACAAACTGTAGATTTTTATAAGGAACATACATACATACATACCAAGAATGGCTTTTATACATGTAGATTATTTAATATTGTGTACTAACATTTTTACGGTACATATCTCGATGTATCTTTTGGAATAAATCTCGTAAATCTTCATACGTTTTAACGACACCTATCTCATAAAGCATTCGAAACAATCTGGAGTTTCAAAGTAAAAATTTTCTATTACTATTAAGTTTGCAGCTTTTAAAGATCACGTGATAATCGTCTTTTAAGTTTAGTCATGTCTGCATCGCTTGCTTTATAATTTTACACTCGCATCATGAATCAGTCATGACGGATAATGATAAACAGTGGAGTTCACAGCAATAAACAGTGTCTTATTTGAGCCGATACAACTCATATCAATGAGTAAAGTTGAAAATTTCCGAAAGAAGGAACGAGATTTTGAAATACAGATAGTTTCGGTCGAGTTTCGGTCAGCCCGAAATTTTGGCATCAGTTTGGCAAACGATTATTCGGCGAAACTCCTATTTTTCGCCGAAACCGAAACCGAAATTTCGGTCGATCTCTACTTAAAAGTATAGTAATAATAATTTTTTTTTTTTTATGAACACAATGGAGTGTAGGGTCAAGATACTGTAAGTCGAATATTTTATTAGTAGTTGCTTCTTGAATTTAGAGTTTTGCAACAGACTTAATGAAACATTGAGAAAACAATTTACACTTAAACAGTTATTTGCAGCAGAGTTGCCGGAATGCCTACTCCTGTTATTTGTCAAACTGCACCAATAAATTGGACGGTTTTTTATTCTTTGGTTGATACAGTCATTTTGTATTTTGAGAGGAAAGGTGCAAATTAAAACGGAATTTCTGTTATTTTAACGAAATAAAATTAACAGAAAAAAACATGACAATTTATTGATTTTTTGCATAGGGATTGTACAATAATATCATTATAAATGTATGATTTGTTTATTAATTTTCTGTTAATAAATGGTTTTCTGGAAAAAGTCCAATCATCCCGGGGTAAGGCCTCATGGATGTGTTAACTTAACAGGAAATTATAGCGTTTAGACTTTCTTTTGAAAAAGGAAATTTTTTATTTTATTTTAACAGAAGGAACTAAACGTACAATTTTTCAATTATTAGTCTAATGATTTTTATTTAACTACAAAATGATAATTAGTTTCATTGCAATTTGAGAAATTGCAGAAAATAATTCACTCCTCTAACCAATTTAGAAAAGTCATAATCACACCTACCCTAGTATTTTTAATTGCCTTTCGTTCAAGAATTTCTTTATAGACTTTCGAAGCATTGCTTTCCTATATCCATTATCCCACGTAGGTTATCCTGTTTTACCGATAATGAAAATTGGAAAGGAATCTATAAAATTCCCCTAATTTGATTGTGGAAAATAAATACACTGGTTACCAAAAGTTAAGCAACGAACATAAAATGCAACTTTTGTTAATTGTGACTATCCAAAGAAAGCTTATATAAACATTAGTTATAACAAATAGTTACTATCTCTGTAACACAGGTAGTTCAATGTGATATCACTTTCACGTGACAAATGTTCACAAGTGTCACAGTCACTAGGGTGAACCAAAATGTGATATCTTCCATTCGTTCTATTATTAGTCTCAAGTATGCGTCATTTGGTGACTCCACTGTGAATTTTGCTTAGTGATTAGCTTCCATTTGAAGTTGCAATGAAGTTACCTTGTGATTTTAATGTGACCATACTTTTCAGATAACAAGAAAAAGTTATCATGTGCGTTGTATTGTGATGTGTCACCAAATAACGTCATAACATGACTCCAATTGGCTGTCACTTGAAGACTCATCACAAAACAATTATAATGATGACTTTACTATGCTGCCTCTAAACGACGGTGACATGAAAATCAGTTTGTGACTTTATTGTAATGCCTTCTTGGGTATTCGTCAAAAAGTGACAGTCACAGTGACTTCTCAATATAATCACCAAATGGCATTTATTTGAAAGTAATATTGAGACGAATGAAAGATATCATATTATGCTTCACCATAGGGACTTTGTTACTTCTTATCGCCACATCGGCCGAATGTGTTGTACAGGTAATTCCTATTTGCTTCACTGGTTGTTTATATCACTTACTTTCAATTAAATTTTTGGAGCCAGATTTTTATTTCCCACAATCAAATTAGGCTAATTTTAATAGCATGTTTTCCGATCTTCATTCCCTCGAGGTAGGACATGATATAACGGATTTGATATTTATAGTACTCACAGTAGTATAAAAAGTTTTAGTGACTTTAAATGAGTTCACATGTTAGAATGTTTTCGGCGCAGTGAATAGGATATGCTCCGAATAATACTGAAGTACCCTTTTACGTTTTGTGCTCTTAAAACAACATAAAACTTAACGAGTAATGTCACAAGTATCTAGAAAATATTCTCGTTTATCTTGATAATGCCTTCAGTGAAGTAGAAACATGTTGACAGTATGTATAAAAGACTTTTTACTGTTTTATTTCTTGTTCTATATATAACCCATTCTAACCATTAACGAAGTATACATATTATGAATAAATTCATTTCCTTACCATTGTCACGTAAATTCTGTAGCTATATCCGGCTTGTAGAGCAATTTGTTCAGCAAAGGGATTCTTTAATCTGCGAGAATCGTGTACAGATACGTAAACCGCGCCTTTATAACCAGCCTCCCTAGTGTATTCTTCTGGGTGCAAATTGAGCCGAAAACTATAATCTGCAGAAAATAAACATTTATTATTTTTTAAAAACTTTATTGAAGTGTCACAGGACATTTTTAAACTTTCGAAAAATTCAAAGAGTAGTCATTTCTGATCACTTAAAAAAAAATGAATGATACACTCAATCTTTTGAATACTGACACCTAAAAATGTAATAGGGTTCAAAATACATCCTGCAGACTTGTCAGCAGCACAATAAGAAGGAAAGTGGAACTCTTTTCCCTGTAATATCTTTCCTAACCAGGAAACCACGCCATTAGTGTAATAATGAAAAAAATCTAAATAAGCAGCAATCGAAAGAGCATTATGAAACTTGATTCTTGACGCATAAATCATTTGACCTCGTCTCCCCGTTATCGAGATATAAAGTCTTAAAATTTGCTAATTTATTGATTTAATAAGATGGAAGGAGGAGTCGTTGACGTTTCAATGTAACAACATCATCAAACTCCAGTCTCTTGTGCATTTCCAGTTTAGTACGCAACAATACTCCAAAGAGGTTCGCTATGCTTGTTACAAGTCTGGGTTAAGGCAAACTCAGCCACTTCCATTTAAAACGTCCGTGCAATTTTAATTTTCTCAGGAGGATGACCATTGTAATCATTGCACTAGATTTAAGTTCGAAATGCTCTTGGTGCCACGAGTTTATATGCATCAATCACATTTTGGTTCAGTGCCATGTTTCTCAGTAGCATTTTTTTGGGGGCTTCTTTCATTTTTATATTACTATATCTAAATATTTTTTGTATTTCATATTAATCTGATTATTAAAATTTCTGAATCAAAACCACGCCTTTCTTCCCTTAATTAAATAAATAAATTAGCAAAATTTAAGACTGCATATCTCGATAACTAGGAGACGAGGGCAAATGATTTATGTGTCAAAAAATACGTTTCTTAATGCTCTTTCGATTGCTGCTTACTTAGACTTTTTTCATTATTACACTATAGCGTGGTTTCCTGGTAAGATCAGTAGTGCAAAAGGCTATTCCTGCACAAGTGTGTTGTAGTAAAGTACCCCACCCGTTGATTGAAATAATTTTCTCAACAATCAATTACTCTGCGAAAATAGTTCGGAGGGGGGATGGAACACCTGTTTCTAAGGCCGGGCGTTCCTTCCTGACCAAAGTTCCTTTGCATGGCGTCTTGGGCGGTTTAGTAGCGAAATGGTTAATAGTTGCTAAATACGGAATATCTTCAAAGAGAAAACTCTGAAGTCATTTTTCTCAAAATGCGATTTTGGGGCATTGCGCGCAAAGTAGTTAAAAAAACCTTTCGATATTTTTTAATAAAACATTCCGGATATATAATGTGTGGTAAGCTTTATTAAGTACACATATATTTTCATCTGTTTTGTTGAAATAATATAATTTTCTTTGTGTTATGTTGACAACATTGTGAAAATTTTATATAAGCAAGATACAGTTTGTTTTTTAAAATCTAAAAATACTATAACTAAACATTTTTTCAGTTTCAGTGTAAGAATAAGACAGTCAAAGAATAATTAGATATACAAATATTTTTTTAGAGGCAGAAAGTATTTTGAAATGATGCTTACTATCATTTTCTGCTCGAGAAATGTCTAAAAATTTATAAACTCCCATTAAAACTAATTTTTCCCATTTTGATGTAAAACAAATATGAAATAAAAGACGAAACATGTATTTATTATTGCCTTAAAAAATAGTGTATTGTAAAGTATACTTTTGAAGATATAAAATGACGAAAATCATCATTTTTTTTCATTTTCCGACATTTTAAAAGTATTTTGGTCCCTTAAACAGTAACTAGGGAAGTTTCTTCTGTAAAGATTTTTTAATGAAACAAAAAGCACCATGTTCTTGAAATTTTTTTGCGTGATAATTTATTTGCTTTAAAACTGATTTTTTTTTTTTGGGGGGGGGGGGGGCTTAAAGTACACATGAGCAAAATTTTAAATATTTAAACTGGGTAATTTCGTTGGATTCATATATAGGGTGGTCATAAAAAAAAACTTTTCCGATATATGGAGCTCTAGCGGTCGGTCCGATCAACCGATCAAGTTGAGATTTCAAATATAGTTATTCAGAGGTACGAGCTCGGGATTCTGTGAACGGAAACAAGGTGGTGCTCACGGTTACGGTTATAGGTACAGAAACTCTAAATTTTCCAATGGCAACGCCTATTTTATTTTCGTCGCAAAATGCTCAGCGCATGCGAAAACCCTAAAGATCGTTGGAGCTATACGTGTATCACAAGAAATAGACTCGTTATGCACGCACAAAAAACAACTCTGCGAACGATAAAAAAAAAAAAAAAACACGATCAGGAACACGAGCAAGGAGGAAATTTTCATATGACGCAGAGTCAGTACACCAATCACTGATTACAACACAGATCGGAGAAAAGAAAACTTTTATTTTGATTACACATTTTCCACATGGGTGCCATCACAGACAATTAAACATCGCATGTGACAGTGGACAATACAGCCGAACGTAACATCGCATGAGGGATGTTTGCAATCTCACGTTTGATAGAATCTTTCAAATCCGGCGAAGTTAGCGGATTGCACATGTATACTCTAGATTTGAGATATCCCCAGAACCAGAAATCCATAGGAGTGAGGTCGGGGGATCGCGGAGGCCACGGAAATAGAAAATGGCGTGAGATGGCACGTTCGCCAAAATGCTGTTCGAGGACCCTGCGAACAGACTTCGCGATATGTGAAGGTGCACCATCTTGCATCCAAAGTCATTCAGTGCATTTTGCTGCAGCAATTGTCGTATGACGTAATTTTGCAGCATTGCCGTATAGCAGGAGCCTGTTACTGAGCAAGTTACAAATCCCGTTGGTGTCGCTTCCTCAAACAAGTATGACCCGAGAATAATTGTGCCTGCAATGCCGCACCACACAGTAACTTTGACGTCGTATAAAGGTACTGGTACCACAGCGTGCGGATTCATGTCTGCCCAGTGCACTCAATTTTTGGTGTTGACGTTGCCAGTTAAGGTGAAATGGGCCTCGTCCGTCCATAATATGCGAAGAGGCCAGTCGTTATCTCCATCATATTGGATAAAAAATTCATTAGCAAAGTCTATACATTGTTGATGGTCCCCCACTTCCAACATCTGGACGCGCTGGTACCGGTAAGGAAACAGGCGGATTACAGAGTGCAGTAGCTTTAGGACGGTTGATTTCGGTATATCCAATACACGAGATATATTTTTTGCAGTTTGTATGTGCCCTGTAGTCGCTATGTGATGCACTTCCATAACAGTATCCTCAGGAACAGTTGGTCGTCCGGATCGCGGTCTATCACAGGTGCAGCCAGTTTCTCCGATTTTCTTTACTAAATCACACGAAGAGCTTGCGGGCTACATGGGCCACGTATTTGGCGATGGTTTCGACGGTAAACACGCAAGGTTTTCGAAGCATTTATCCCAATTCACCACGAACTTTCACTGGAAGAGTCATTTCGCCCACCCCACTTTTTATCCATTTTCTATGTTGACTATCTGGCAAACGGCGTTCCGTGATTGGTGTTTTGTTTCTGTTATATGCAAATTTCCTTCGTGCGTTGTTTTGGCCGTTCGCAGAGCTGTTTTTGTGCGTGCATAACGCGTCCGTTTATTGCGATACACGTACAGTTCCAACGCTCTTTAGGGTTTTCGCATGCGCTGAGCATTTTGTGATGAAAAAAAATGGGCGTTGCCATTTGAAAATTTCAAGTTTCTGTAGCTGTAACCGTAACCATTAGCGCCAATTTTTTGCCGTTCACAGAATATCGAGCTCATACCTGTGAATAACTATAGCTGAAATCTCATCTCGATCGGTTGAACGGACCGGCAGCTAGAGTTCGATATATCGGCAAAGTCTTTTTATGACCACCCTGTATAAATGCGGTCTGTTGATCCGCACGTCCTCTGAAATGCACGTCCTCTGTGTCTCTGTAAATGAAAACGCTACGTACTTCATTTTCAATATTGAACATGCCATAGTAAACCACATTAACGTATTTCAATTGCATGGCAATACGAGTATATTTACGTGAATTTGAACATGGACAGACTGCAGACAAACCAAATTCTTAAAGACTTTTCAACTATGTTGGAAAGTTTTTAAAAAATGCACCCTAAAAGAGCACATAACGCGAATAGTGAATGGAAAGATTAAATATATTGATGAGTAAAAAATGTGGAAAAAAGCTCGAAATGTATTTTTAAAGCTACGACAAACTTGGTATATATGTAGTTAAAAAGGTAAGAAGTCTAGCTTTGCGCTCTGAAAACTTTCAGCAAAAACAGAAATACTTTTATCAGTTTTCACCGTTTTTTGATTAAACGTATTCGATCAAGTTTATCTATCGGTTCATAAGCGCATTTTGTACATTGGTCGAAAACATTAAGGATTGTATGCGAGATTTTATAAAGAAAAAATATCTAGTATAAACCGATAGTTTAAATTTATTATTTATGTAAATATGAGGCGTTGAAATAGGTTCTGTTTTGTTATTCTTATGGTTTTTGTGCCACTCTTATTTTCCTAAACTTTATTTTTTGAGCTATGCAAACTAATGCTTAACTTACTTATTTCTTTTTATTATACCTCTATATTTAATTGACTTCTCCATCCTAAATTTTTGTTTTACTTTTACCAGTTTCTATTAATTATATAGCTTCTTTTTTGAGAAGATATACGAGGTCTCTCTGATAACTTGCCGACCTTGAATTTTCCTGCTCGCAGTAGTGATTCTAAGGCACTGTGCACAGTGGAAGGAGATAGCTTAATGCGCATGCTTGAACTTTTTAACCGCGTTCGTTCCTGTAAGCCAGTCGTTGCCTGCTGGCCGCCAAGTGAGGTGCTGCCATAACGTGTTCGTCGCATTTAAATTTCTCTCAAGTTGACTGAATGAGTTAAGCTAAAGTACTGCATCAAATGTTGGCGAATCTCAAAGCAAAATAATTCGTAGCATTCGTCAGGTGTTCGCAGACGACGCTATGTGGGTAAGACAAATTAAGGAATGGTTCAACAGAGGTAATACAGAACACGACGGCTCCAAAAGAAGCCATCCAGAAGTGTTTTCGTCAGTGGAAGGAACGGTGGGCTAAGGTTGGGGAGGCACAAACTATTTGAAAGAGATTAAGGTCCCAGTAACTTATATATTTTTTACGGCCAAGGATCGGATACTTTACAGACAGACCACGTCATACATTATTTCCATAAACACCAGCATGCCCTTTCTCCCAAGTAAGCAAAAAACAATTGTATGAGTTCACATTCTTATAGAACTCAGAAAAGACATTTTTGTTTACTTGTGTAAAAGGGCGTGCTGGTGTTCATGGAAAAGAAGTAGCGGATCCCTTCGCAAAAGAAGCTACGGAAATAATAGATACATCACTACATGATTTTTTTCAAATCCCGCGTTCATTTTTAAAGAAAAAAGCTGAAAGGAGAAATGTTTGAGGAAAAGAATATTGATGATAGAAGGGAGATATACATACAATTTAGTCCAAAAAAAATCTGAATACCGCCTACTGCGCCACAGGAATTTATATTTGTTTGCAACTAATCATGGGCACTTTTCAAAATACTTTTTCAAATTTAATAGAACCGTATCTCTACTTTGTGTTTGTGGGCATATGTTAAATTCTCTGCATTATACATTAAATTGTCCTCGAACCTCTGTATTTCATATAAAGAAGCCTACAGACCAGATATTTTCATATTGGTACCATATATATTAAAAAGAAATGAACTAAATAGCCAACATAATTTTCATAATGTATCTTCATTTCCAATTGATACTTTAAATGATGTTTCACTCCTTTTAGAGAGTCACCAGTAACCTTACTTGATTAATA
This sequence comes from Maratus michaelseni, assembly GCA_963931845.1. Taxonomy (NCBI): domain Eukaryota; kingdom Metazoa; phylum Arthropoda; class Arachnida; order Araneae; family Salticidae; genus Maratus; species Maratus michaelseni. Next base: position 22,610,253 of record OZ007594.1, read on the forward strand.
CCATATCTACATAATCTTCCCACTTTCGGCCGAAACCGAAACTGAGAGTGTAAAAAAAAAATTAAAATCTGATTAATACATAGATAACTGCATATAATTATAATTAATTAATTAATTAATTAATTAATTAATTAATAGTTACTTAATAATAACTAATTACGTTACTAATTAATTTATTAATTATACGTGTATTTTTCCACATTTCTAACTATACGTGTGTTTATAGGTTTCAAACAAAAATGAAACATAAATAATACAACTTTTGTATTTTATTATTTTATAACAACCAATACTTATAGGCATTTATCAATAATTATTTAACAATGTAATTAAATAATGTAAAACAAATTCAATGATGAATATTTAATTTAAATATATTCATATTTTCAGTTCTTCAATATTTTGCATTTAAATTGTTTTAAATAAAGTACTAAAGTTTGCTTTTTAGGAAATTTTCATATAAAAATAAAACTTAATTAATTTTTCAATAAGACAGAAATAGTTTCCAATTATACGAATTTCATCAAATGAAAAAAATATTTTCAGTATGCATACCTCGATATATCTTTTGTAATAAATTTCGTAAATCTTCATATGTTTTAACAACACCTTTCTCATAAAAAATTCGAAACTATATGGAGTTTCAAAATAAAAATTTTCTATTACTGTTACGTTTGCAGCTTTTAAAGATCACGTGATAAGCGTCTTTTAACTTTAGTCATATATGCATTGCTTGCTATTCAATTTACACTCGCATCATGATTCAGTCATAACGGATAATGATAGTGGAGTTCACAGCAATTTACAGTGTCTTATTTGAACCGATACAACCCATATCAATGAGTAAAGTTTAAAATTTCCGAAAGAAGGAACGAGATTTTGAAATACAGATAGCTTCGTTGAGGCCAAAATTTTGGCAGCAGTTTCGCCGAAAACGAATATTCGGCGAAACTTCGATTTTGCGCCGAAACCGAAATTTCGGTCGATTTCTAATTATGATGTTAAAATCAATCATCTCGAAAAACTTTTATTAAAAAAATATTGCTATAATTTCAATACATTACATACAACAATAGTGTAAAATAACTCATTAATTTACCGATTATAGAAGCTCAAAGATTCCAACAAAGAGAACTTCTCATCAGTTCAAAATTAGAATACAACAAGTTGGAAATTGTACGTCAAACGTTACAAACGAGGTGCGTTCGTACGCACGTTTTAGAATTAAATTCATGATATCCCGTGCATAGAACGGGTTAAACAGCTAGTTAAGTATATATTTTATGACACTGTTCATACAAATATCTTAACTAGTTATATAAATATTCAGATATATAAGTATCAGCTAGTTATATAAATATTCAGATCTTGATGATTTTTAATTCTGTGAAATGAATTATATCGTCTGCAGATTAATTTCTGTCAGAAAATAAGTTTCTCGGTCGCTTGACGATTAAACTTCGGAAGCTCCTATAACAAAAAAGCACCGATTAAAAAAAAAAACCAAATTTCTTAATAAATATTTTTATTAATATCTCCTAAAGTTTTGATTCGATTTTAATAAAATTTGAAATGTCTCGACAAAATTCTGCAAAGATAATATATTTTAAATTGCAAACCATTTGGTTGGGTAATTTTTGAGTTGTTATATGCGGACAGACAGACAGACGGACGGACAGACAGACGGACAGACAGACGGACGGACAGACGGACGGACCAAGCGACGATTATAGGTGCTACGTATTTATATAATTACGAACGCACCTAAAAATAAGAAAGAGTGGGAATTGCATACATATTTATGATGGAAATTGGAAAACAGGGAGAACAGATTTAAATCACAAATACCAATTACGGAATGTAATTAATACGCGTCCTTGCCACTCATGCTTTCAGGCTAATTGATCTTAACGCTTTCCGGCACAGTGGTCCCACTCCCGGCACACCTAATTTTAATTCCAAATTTGCAAACGGCACCAATGATATTTTAATAAAATTTTGTTTCTACGATGAAAGCTTAAAAGGAGTTCTTATTTCTAAAAAAGTCGTTTGTAAATTCCGGTGTCAGTCAGTAATTTCTCATTTTACGAACAGAATTTGTCTGTGCCGGAAAGGGTTAAAAGACGAATATCATTGAATTTAAGAAACAATTGTATTTGAAATCCATTTAAAAGTGGATGGGTAAGAATGAAGAGATGGATAAGAATGACGAAGTGGGGAGAGTGACAGGTTAAACACTGCAAAATTCAAAACCTCTCAAGTCGAACTTTTACAAATATTAGCCGTTTCTGAAGCTACTTTGGGAAACGCAGTTCTAGTCAAAAACTGCTTGTAAAGTTGACACTATTTCCTAATTAAATTAAACCATTAAACTTTCAATTTTAGTCTTTACACGTAACAGTTCCCGTGAACCCAATACACTCTTTAGGTGGAGAGTATACAAGGTGAACCCTTTATCAATAGAAATTATCACAGCAACTCTGTTAGTTCAGTTAAACTGAACGACATTGCAAAACAGCACTTATTTTAGAGAAATCATCTTTTAAATATTATGCAATATTATACATTAAATATTATATTTCACAGCCACGTGCTGAAACTGCATTTGCATAAATTATATACTCCAAGAAAACTCTCATTCTACAGAGACTGAATTGCAACTTCAGAAAGTTAGTGAGCTTGATAGAATAGTATATCTATTTACGAAATCTGGTTTAGCAGCGAAATTAAAATCTTCTCTTTCAATTAGATCAATAATGATGTGCTTTTAGAAACTAAAGTATGAACGCCTTTCTCAAGATAACTGTAATTATTTAAATACAAGTTGTTTAATATATATTATATGAATGATGCATTATAAATATTTATATACTTACAATCTGACAGAGAGATATTCTCTGGATCTTTATTAGGATCTCCAATTAAAGAAGAAAATGTAAAACACTTGTATGGGAATCCTTCGTAAGGAACTTGAGTCATAATGCTGTCACTAAAACGACAAAATAATTTAAAATAAAATCCAATCATTAGTAGATACAAATAATAATGTAAAGTAAACGTTTTCTCTATGAAATCTATAATAAAAATAATCAATTAATTAATGTAATTTCTATTTGTATATACTTTTTCACATTCTTCTTGTACAATTCATCCCTATCCCTTGTGAGCTATTAAATATGCCTGGTTTGCCAAAAGTTCGTTACAATTTTCAGAATTATTTAAAAAAGAATTGCTGATGATAAAAAATGGCATTTGCACGAATCCAATGAAAAAGAGGTAGTATTTTGCTTACTAACAAAAAATTAAGGGAGGTTGTAAAACAAAAGGTCACCGATAGGCTATGCTGACATGCAATGTATTTTGCACTAATACAATGAAAAAGAGGTAGTATTTTGCTTACTAACAAAAAATTAAGGGAAGTTGTAAAACAAAAGGTCACCGATAGGCTATGCTGACATGCAATGTACTTTGCACTAATACAATAAAAAAGAGGTAGTATTTTGCATACTAACAAAAAATTAAGATATGTTGTAAAACAAAAGGTCACCGATAGGCTATGCTGACATGCAATGTATTTTGCACTAATACAATGAAAAAGAGGTAGTATTTTGCTTACTAACAAAAAATTAGGGTAAGTTGTAAAACAAAAGGTCACCGATAGGCTATGCTGACATGCAATGTATTTTGCACTAATACAACGAAAAAGAGGTAGTATTTTGCTTACTAACAAAAAATTAAGGGAGGTTGTAAAACAAAAGGTCACCGATAGGCTATGCTGACATGCAATGTATTTTGTACTAATACAATGAAAAAGAGGTACTATTTTGCTTACTAACAAAAAATTAAGGGAAGTTTTAAAACAAAAGGTCACCGATAGGCTATGCTGACATACAATGTATTTTGCACTAATACAATGAAAAAGAGGTAGTATTTTGCTTACTAACAAAAAATTAAGGGAGGTTGTAAAACAAAAGGTCACCGATAGGCTATGCTGACATGCAATGTATTTTGCACTAATACAACGAAAAAGAGGTAGTATTTTGCTTACTAACAAAAAATTAAGGGAGGTTGTAAAACAAAAGGTCACCGATAGGCTATGCTGACATGCAATGTATTTTGTACTAATACAATGAAAAAGAGGTACTATTTTGCTTACTAACAAAAAATTAAGGGAAGTTTTAAAACAAAAGGTCACCGATAGGCTATGCTGACATACAATGTATTTTGCACTAATACAATGAAAAAGAGGTAGTATTTTGCTTACTAACAAAAAATTAAGGGAGGTTGTAAAACAAAAGGTCACCGATAGGCTATGCTGACATGCAATGTATTTTGTACTAATACAATGAAAAAGAGGTACTATTTTGCTTACTAACAAAAAATTAAGGGAAGTTGTAAAACAAAAGGTCACCGATAGGCTATGCTGACATGCAATGTATTTTGCACTAATACAATGAAAAAGAGGTAGTATTTTGCTTACTAACAAAAAATTAAGGGATATTGTAAAACAAAAGGTCACCGATAGGCTATGCTGACATGCAATGTATTTTGCACTAATACAATGAAAAAGAGGTAGTATTTTGCTTACTAACAAAAAATTAAGGGATGTTGTAAAACAAAAGCTCGCCGATAGGCTATGCTGACATGCAATGTATTTTGCACTAATACAATGAAAAAGAGGTAGCATTTTGCTTACTAACAAAAAATTAAGGGAGGTTGTAAAACAAAAGGTCACCGATAGGCTATGCTGACATGCAATGTATTTTGCACTAATACAATGAAAAAGAGGTAGTATTTTGCTTACTAACAAAAAATTAAGGGACGTTGTAAAACAAAAGGTCACCGATAGGATATGCTGACATGTAATGCATTTTGCATTTATGTGATTTGTGCAAAAACTTAGCTGGTAGTTTAGTATATGAATAGTGAAAGGAGTCATTCCATGTCAGTTCAGGCAGGCATATGTAACCCCTCATCACCAATTTCAATGAAACTGGGTGGATTTGTTCTTACTATATAGATATAATCAGCGATAAAATTATTTGCTCCTAAATGAATTATTTTTTGAGAAAAAAAATATCAAAATTTTAGAAAATTGCCAGGAGTTGGCATTCTTGACTGTTGATTTTCAAAGGTAGTGTGTAATAAATAAAATCATATTTCAATATCTAACCAATAAATCATCTTCAAGTAATTTATGCGGGCCACATGCGGTATGTAGATAATGAAAAATAATTATTGTTACGTTTAAGGCATTTTTAATAAGTCGAGTGAGTTTTTTTTTTAAATAAAAAATAATGAGTTTATATAAAATGCATTATTATCAACCAAAGTCGGAGTTGCTATGAAATTGATTTTTAATATAAATTGTACGTCAATGTATCCTCTATATGACTATGAAATTGAAATGGTGGGATTTTGGTTGTTTTTAGAAGTATTTCAATCATATTTAAAGAAATAATTATTTTTAAAGTTAAGAATTATTTAATATATGATCCCAGGGATTTTTCTTAAATTTATTCAGTTATTTTATATTTTTAACTACGACAGAAGATATCAATAATATTGGCTTGTTCGGAAAAATCTTTTTGTTTGGGAAAGTTGGTTCGTACGGAAAATACTATCGTTTAATTATTAGATATTAGACATCAATTCCAATATCTAATGTCTAATAACTGACATACAGAATTTTCCGGTACGAATTGGTTGGAAGGAACTTTCCGAACAACCCAATAACATTTATTTAGTAAAACCAGGGTTTATTTTGGTGGTATACCATCCCCGAATAATAAGCAAGAAATGTCCTACCCACACCCAAAAAATTTTAAAATGATGCCTTTCAGAAAAAATAATTCTTATGCTCATTTTTTCAGTAGTTTGAGCAACTGCCATACAAAACATACCAAATTTTACCTGTTTTTCAGAAAGTCCTCATTTTTAAATTTTTTGGGGGTGAAGAATTTTTTTCCTTTGGGAGATTTTCTGTCTTCTTATTAGGGTAGGGTATAACTGCCCCCCACTAGACTGCACCACTGGTTTTATTAAAAAATAATGTTATTGATATGATATCTTCTGTCATAGTTAAAAATATAAAATAAGTATATATATATATATATATATATATATATATATATATATATATATATGTTACATTACTAAATCTTCCTTCGCGATGTTTCTCTCTTTTATGCTAAATTATCACCAGTTTCACTAATTCATTATTCCTTAATAATATCTGTCGTTAATTCTATTAAATTCCCTTAAATTCATTATTATTTAGCAAATTTTCTTAACTATAAAGCTTTTTGTTATTCCTAAATTATGTCATAATTTCTGATCATTTCTGTGAATTCGAATGTTTTTTTCGAAAGTCATTTTTTTTCCTTTTCCTCTTTCCCAGTTTTCACACGTTGATTTCTTTTTACTATAAAATGCGTCCGCTTAGAATGTGTCAGAACTCTTTACTTTATCTTTCTCATTGGTTATGACGTAGATTGTACATGTATTCCATAATTCCGCATTGGCTAGAGCGCGCGTTCCGTCATGATTTGGTATCTTTCTGGTTATTCACAAAAAGCAAGTGAAATCGTTCTTCAAGCAGATTTTGGCCGAATTTCCTTTTGCTAAACAATCCTCTGCCTGCGCGTTTGAATGACCATGTATTTCAAAGGATTAAGACTAATATTTTGTTCGACGTATTTAGTAACAACTTGTGACAACTAACTACTTAGAGATGGCACTGCCCCTTTTGAAGTATGTGTGGACTGCTTCCACGATGATGGTTTAATAGAAGAAAGGAATTATTCATCGCCTTGTTTTGTTTCATCTTGGAGAAACACCCAATGCTTCGATTTCTTGCCTTGTTTCGCTACGATACGGCTGTATTAATAGTATTACACTACTGAATAGTATTATACGACTGATATAATATTGCTTCTGTCCAATCTCCATATTCCAACCTCGTCACCATATACGACTGATGTAATCCTGCTTTCATTCAATATCAATATTCCATCTCATCAAATCCAGCGAATTCTTACAAAAGCCGGGTAGGGTATTGAAAAATCTACTAAAAACCAAGGAGTGAGTTCGAGAAAATCTGCAAATAATTGATGTCTAACCCCAATGACGCCAGTTAGAAGTATCTTTTGGAATATAAAAAAAGGCTTTCGAAAAAACATTCGAATTCACAGAAATGATCAGAAATTATGATATAATTTTGGAATAACCAGTCACCTGGCCGTCATATCAAAATGTTCATTATCTCTAAATTCTGTTAAGCTAAAAAAAATTAAATAATTAATTAATTTTAAAAAGGCAACTATGTGGGAACTGCTTTAAATATTTATACTTTCAAGAATAAAGAATAATGAGTTACAATAATTGTTGAGAATTATTAGCATAATTTTAGCTTTCTAATGCTAAATCAAATTAATAAGGTATGAGTATAGGAGAACGATATAAATTGTAGTATTAAAATATAACAATAATATGCAACTTTTCTCTTTTATCGATTATTCAAGTAATTCAGTAATATTCTCTTATTAATGTCCATAAGTGATTCAGTCCTACTGAAATTTTTAGTCCACTATCTGAATATCTATTATGTCCATATTTGGTATCATTAATGTTGCGATAACAATATAAAGTTGCAATAATAAAATTTCAACAATACAATAACAATGAATATAAATAATATATCTAATAACAATAATAAAATAATAATCAAACAATAGTAAATAATAATAATACTTCATTTTTTCATGAGTATTTCGTTTAACATCCAATTAATTAGTCTTTCTTTTAAAATGTCATCTTGTAAAATCAAATCATAATATAGCCTGTAACTTTTATTAAATGTACACAACTATTATCCAAATCAATATGAATTTAGAACTTACCATGGAAATTGATGTGATTGCTCTTATCATTTCAATATTAAGTTTGCATTAGAAAAAGAATTGAACAAATATTACCTTGAATTATAGACAATATGGGGTGTAATTCTCCTCATCCAGGATTAGAATTATTCACCACTGATCCAGCAACTTAATTTATTTAATACCAATACTTAATACATGATTTGGTTCCGCTTATTCACAAAAAGCAAGTGCAATCGGTCTTCAAGCAAATTCTGGCTGAATTTCTGTTTGCTAACCAATCTACTAAACCTGTGCGTTTCAATGACCGTATATTTCAAAGGATCAAGACTAATAATTTGTTCGACGTATTTAGTAAAAAACTACATAGAGATGGCACTGCCCCTTTAAAGTATGTGTGGAATGCTTCCTGTAATAGAAGAATGGAATTTTTCATCTCCTTGTTTCGTTTCATCTTGGAGAAACACCCAATGCTTTGATTTGTTGCCTACTACGATAGTGTTGCCTACTACTTTGCCGCTACGATACGGCTGTATTAATAGTATTATATGACTGATATAACGTTGCTTCCATGCAATCTCCATATTCCATCCTCGTCACCATATACGACTCATGTAATGCTGCTTCCGTCCAATATCAATATTCCATCTCATCGAATTCAGCAAATTCTTACACACACACACACACACACACATATATATATATCAGTGATCATATATAGAATAAGTCCTAACTTTAAAAATAATGATTTTCTTTTTTTCATTTTTTTTAAATATCATTTAAATACAACTAAAAACACCAAAATTCCATCATTTTTATTTTATAACTAACCGGTTTTTGCCAGTGTGTGGTTTTCTTTCCTATAAACTAATTATACAGCAATCACTATAGCGAAGCCTTCGGCATACTCAAACCTATTAATATGGAAATCATTCATAAATCTCTTTTTCCAAAATGTTTTTGATAATAAGAGGAAGTGAACTATATTTTGCATACAGAGTGAAATCCAATCACTAAAAGACTAAAAGCGCAAAACAATTTATAAAGTATGAAATTAAAAAAGTACCTAACAAATGTTTCGGTAATTTTCCGTTATACAAACACCATGCCAAAATGTATGCTAATCCGTCATTTATTTCAACCATGACCGTGCAAAGGATTTTATTTTTTCAAACTATACGAATTATTCAATTGTTGCTAGTTATTGAATGTGTGATCATTTCTTTTATTTAATCTGAACCATGGAAAAGATCTTAATTTGCTATTTTTCGAATAGAAAATACTTTTATTAAATTATAACGTACATATTTCGCTGTGCTGAGATATATTTAACCATTTGGTAATTACCTGATGATGAAAAATCTGTAGTAAAATTGCTTCAGAGTTACAGAATTATGCAAAAAGAAAGTTTTTTTGCGATATCCCGGCGGTGGCGATTTCACAATAAATCACACACGCACACACACACACACACAAAAACCTAGTGGTTGGGGGTCACTGTAATACATACCCATCTTGGATATGCATAATGTAAAATATGAAAATAAAATATGTGTAAACTATTTATAAAATGCATTGCAATTCGAATAAAATCCTGGCTTGATGACGTCCTAAACTTTAAATGCTCTATTACTGAATGGCGTCAAAGAAACATCCTTACCACTCCAAAAATGATAATTCTATTAACTGTTTTTTGCGTCGGATTAAGTGTCTCATTTTCAATTAAATATATCTTTGAATTGCAATTTGAATGAAATACAGGGTCACGAAAAATCGAAGAGTGCGGAAAATAGGATTAAAAATATATCGGCAACTCATTATCCGATCGACTTCATTCTTTATGCAAAAGTTGTGTTTTTTTATTGTCTTTTATATTCACTCCTTAAAATAAACAATTTCGAGAATTTTTATATACCTTTTATCAAAACGAATATTTCGAGAATCCGGAAAAAACAGTTCCGGATAATCGAGGTTACTGAAATTCAATAGGCAGCTTCTCATTATTACATACTAAGTACATACCAAATTTCAAGTCTCTATCTCTATTTGTTCAGGAGATCAAGCGTTTACAGACACACAGACAGGCGGCCGGCATTTTTTTATCTAAAAATATGTTTTTTGGAATCTCCAGTATCTGAAATATGTAAATCCGTCAAAATAAAAAAAATTCAATTTTGAAAACGATTGCAAGAGTTACCCTGTACTACGTATAAAAGTAAAAATTGTTGACGCTCACATTGGATGCCCTCCCCTATCTATTGAGAAATTATAGGGCATCGCAAAATGACGTGATAAAAAACAGCGCGGCACTATTCGTCATTATTTACAATCCTATGTCATAGAGGTCATATGGCGACACCTTTATTTAAAAAAAGGAAATGTTTAATGCAATGCTAAGAAACATAAAAATTTCATGTCTGCAATTTAAATTGAGTTTTATTATCTTTTTTTAATTATATAATATTTATTTGTTTTTCCTTTTTAAGTATATATTTGTATTGATATAATAAAATAGTTCGTAAAAGTCTGTAATTCTGAAATGCTATATTTTTGAAATGACTACTCTTTTGCCAACAAAGTTTTTTTTTTTCAACTGTTTCATTTGCGCTAACTAATATGCTTGGCGACAATGGTGTTGGTATAACGGAAAAGTCCCAAATTTTCGTTGGAAAAATGTCTTGCGCATAAATGTCTTGCAAATATTAAAAATAGTTGCCTTATTAGTCCAATCGTCTATAATCGGGTCCATAGCCAAAGGTGCCGACAAGTATCAGCAATGGTGGCAACAATGCGGTTTCAAAACTATGAGAGTAATAACAATAGTTACAACTGGTGGCAGCTCGTGAGTGACTGTTTTTTGGGCACTAAATACACACTTTAAAGTTTTATTCTTCTCGTACCACTATTTTTTGAAAATAACGTTTATGTTTATTTAATAGCAGAACATTCTAACAATACATAAAACAAACAAAATCTTTTTATAAACAGTGATAAGACAAGAATAAATTTGTCAAACATGTTGTATTTAGTGCCCCGAATAAAGACGGTTACGAGCCGCTACCGATTACAACTATGTAACTAATTTTGAGCAAACTACACAAGTTGGCTATAGACTCGATTACATCAAATTACTTTGTTTTGGATCTTCAATATTTCATTTCACCACCTTCTTAAAAAAAGTCATTTTGAGTAAAAATGACGAAGCAGTTAGCCCGTAACTATTTACCACAGTCACATGACTCGCATTTTATTATATAGATGAGGTAGAGGATACTTTTACATACAGTTTGTAACAAAAATATATTTCATAGCAACTGCGCGTTTGACTGATAATGCATTTTATTTTTTGTTAATTCATTATTTTTCTTAAAAAGTTCTCGATTTTAAAGATTATAAAATTGTTTAGACTATAATATTTAGATTATAAAATTTTTTAGTTATTGAAAAATTATTTTACTTATAACACACTACCTTTGAAAATTGAGCAGTCAAGAATGCCAACTTGTGGCAATTTTCCGAAACTTTGATAATTTTTTTTTTAAATAATTTACCTGAGAGCAAAAAATTTTAGCGCTGATTATATAACTAATGTAGTAAGCAAAAACTCACCCTGTTGTATTGAAATTGATGATAATGGGTTACATACTGAATTTTAGCTGCTTGATTTGATGTAGAATAACCCAATACCTAATTTCTATTTCCATATTCAAAATTTAAAATGAGTTTAAACTCAGAGTAATCGCCGTTAATTTCTTCATTCAGTAAATCATACAAAAACAACTTTATTTAAATGTATATTGCCTATTTCCAGCCACTGGTTGCTACAATGGCAAAAAAAATTTCTCTTGAGTCAGTACTACCAATTTTTATCTTCAGTATGGCCAGTCATACAGTGAAACATAAAAAAACACTTTAATTTAATTATTATTATTATTATTATTTTGCCACGAGGGGCGTTATCAGTGTCAAAGAAAGCTGAGTTTAAATTACCCAATCTAATTTTAACTTGGAATATGGTTTCCATATGAGAAAATATAATAGTATTCATTTTCAACTTTTAGCTATGCAATTTCTCACCAGATGCTCTACCAGCTTAAAAGAAGCCTATCATGTGAAAGTTTTGATCAAAACATAAACTTGGCTTAGGCAGAAGCTTATTCAGAAAATTTATTTAAAAAACATACAAAAATTAATTTTATTTAAATTTGGGTACCCTATTTCCCCACAGGAGACGCTATGAACACAAAACAAATTGTGTTGAATCTGTATCACCTACTTTTAACTTCATTATAGGTATCATACCGCGAAACACAAAAAAATCACTTTTTCTTAAGATTTTCTAACCTATGTCCTCTCAAAGGGTACTTATGTTTACCTTAAATACGGAAATCATGCAGTAAAACATAAAAATACATATTTTTAAAATTCGGTTTATATATTCCTCCCTAGGAGGCGCTGTATGCATTAAGAAAGTAGAATTTAAGCGTTCTACAAATCCCGCATTTAACAGACTAGCTGTTACCCGTGACTTCGTTCACGTAACATTGAAAGAAGAATAAATGCATTAATTAAACAAAATATTTAACTCCCGATAATTAAAAATGTAAATAATTAACTAACTCTTTATCACATTTCATAGGAGACATGGTCAAGGTCAAACCTGGCGGGGAGCCCTACCTTTCGGCTTAAGCTCAACTAGCCCCGCCCTATTTCACAGGAGACAACGCGACATTTCTTTGTTATAGGTCAGGCTCGTTTACCGCCGCGTGCCAAATTAAGCTTTATATACAAAGCCGCGGGCCACATAAAAAAATAATAGAATAACATTATTGCCATTACACAGAATAAAATTTGTTCATACAAAATACAGCCATGTTAAAGAAATATTCATACAAAGTTCCAAAGTATTATATATAGTTTATTTTATTTCATTTTTCGAAAAAAAAATACTCAAAATTACTTTTTTTAACCAAATCTATAAAATTTAATGGAATTTTCTAAATTTTATTTATTTTAAAAATTGCTTGTACACGTTGGTCTGTTAATCTTGATCTGGCAAAGACATAGCTGTCAATTTTCTGTGTTTAATTCAAGTAAAAAGTAAACATATTTTGAATCAGAAAATTTAATTAATAAAATGTGCCTTGTGTCTAGCGCTACTTATTTGATTTAATTTATTAAATACATTTTCTGGTTCAAATTATGTTTATTTGATTTGAAAAATAGCAAAAGGTTGGCAGCTGTGCAACCGTATACAGGGTTCGCACGCTCTTAAACCACGCCCCATTTTGTAAGGACTCTGCCACCAGAATAAATGAAAGATCATTTTCTTCCTAATGGAATTCCAGATTCATTAGGTAGAAGATAGTTTTTTGCGATTACTGGTGGAAGAGTCCTTCCAAAATGGGGCGGGGTTTAAAAGCGTGCGAACTCTGGTATATGCTATGTTGGCAAATGCAACAAATACTAGTATTTCCGAGGCTAACGAAAAAGAATGGCTACCGCGGTGCTTTACGCGTATCTTTTTTTACAGACCGCCGGAGCCACGTGATACTCGAATGCACCAATGAATGTGTACGAAAAGAGCATCACGTCACTCTAGCGGTCTGTAAAAAAAGATAAGTGGAATGCACCGCGGTAGCCTGTCTTTTTCGTAAGCCCCGAGTATTTCATATATTCCATGATTATGGTGGCGAAACGACAGATCCTTATATTTGTGATTTGTGCAACTCTGAAGTATGAATTGAAGTATTTTGTCTGACTAATTAGACACTATATTCTGATCATGTTCTCTTGATACCATTAAATCTGTTTTTTTTTGCCAAATTTTGCTCGTTTTCTTCATTTTAAACCCCCTATTTCATATTTCCCGACTATCTCACAATACCTTCAAAATAAGTTTATTATTATTATTATTTGTTTGCAAGCGATGAAATTTCCTAAAATAATTAAAAAATTATTATAATTTTACTATAATTTTTTGTACTAATACTACTAATACTATAAATTTTTGTCTGTTTTTATTTTATAAAAACTATTCGCAGATACTTGAAGTTTGTAATTGTATTAGGTCTTCGGGTTTTAAACAATTTCGGGATCTTGTATTGCCCCAAATGTAAATCATGTTCAATCATACCCGATGTTCTTCTATATTGAGTAAATATGTTTATGTTAGGTGTCTATTATTGTGTTAAATAATAAAATTAATTTGGTTCGTCAATTCGCTCATGTTTCGAAAAAAGCTATTCGTTAGTCATTTTACGTATTTATTCAACATAGAGAGAATAACTGCACAATTTCGATTTTGATATAGCTTTACATTAGTGTTACACTAAATTAACACCTTGGAGGGCAAGCACGTGGTCTAAAAATGCTAAATTTTGCGATGTTTTGACACCAGTAATTTTAAATAATGAATTTTTACCTTCTCAATCTGCAAAAAACAGTATTAAATATTTCTATTTAATAATACTGGTGGCACAGTTATATATTAAAAAGTGGTATATATTATATACCGGTACCCCTCAAGGGGTTAAAAAACATTAAAATATAAATTGGCACCTAAATTCGCTCCTAATTGAAAGACACAAGATAAACAAAGTTTAATACTTTATATTTTTATACGGATTTAATATATTTTGATATATTTATATAAAGTTATATTTGTGTAACATCACTAACAAAATTTTATAACTGTAGCGGCAATAAGCAGATAATTTCATTGTAGCATCGATTTCTATTAAGTTATTTTAAACACTCGTTATTTATTATATACATAACAATTTTTCTTTAAATGAATTGTATATTGTTAGTTAATGATTATTCTATTATGTTCTTGAAATGTTTCATTAATATATTAGATGTCTGATTGACTTTGTCTAATCCGCTTATCTAAAGGCCTAATCGACATTTCACGACATTGTATCGGGATAAAATATATTTTCACCGATTCAGCTTGCTCGACGAAAGTTTATTATGTGTGTGTAAGGAAGTCTCTAATTATTAAAGTACACCATTGTTATGAATTTTATTATACTTAACTGCACGTTATCGATTGTACACTTCTTTCTGTTGAGCATTTTTCTAGTAAATCAAATATCATTGTATTGTATTTTAAAACAATATATATCAAACATTTATTTTTCATGGAAATTTCATATACTTACTTGCAAGTTATTGATTGTGCACTTCGTTCTATTGTGCATTTTTCTATTAAATCTAGCTGCGACTGTGGTCCTAGAGCTTCAAGTAACTCAATACTTTTGTTATAGAAATAGACACTGTCGGACGAAGGAAGCTAGAATATAAATTCAAAGAATACTTAACCCTTCTTTGCATGAGTTTTTCTTTTACAATTGTGTTTTTTTATACATATATTAAATATTAGACACCAAAAATTTCAAGATAGATTTTTAATTTTGTTTAGCAACATAGTTCACGGGAAATTTATTGCATTAATATTTCTATATAAATATAGTGGTTGCGAAGAAGTTGATTTATTTATTATAAGTTAAATAAAAAGTGATGGAAATTTACATGACTATGCAATTAAGGGTTAAAATGTAATACTGAAAATAAATAAACAAAGACAAGAACATTTTCTGATAATAAGCAACAATATGCTGTCTCTCTGCACGGGAGTGGAGGAGGAGAGGTATATCAGCCCCAATCTCAAAAAGATATCTTAATGAGTATGATGATGCCATATATAAACAAATGTGGGAATTTTAGGTAGCTTTCAATACAAAAAAGTATAAAGCTACTTATTGCAGCCGTTCGGAGGAAAGTAATTCCGGAAAATATCGATATATTTTCACCGATCATGACCCCCAGACCCCAAAACCCCAAAACTACCCTTCGTTCAAATGTTGATATATATATATATATATATATATATATATATATATATATATATATATATATATATCCATATATATATATATCCATATATATATATATCTGATCTATGTCATACGATAACGCTCGTATTTATAAATTGATTTGGATGAAACTAATTGTGTGTATTAAGCTCACCAATGCCTCGACCGAGTTCGTTGGTCAGCTTGGTCCGCCATCTTGTTTCAAGATGGTGGCCACTGAAAAATTTAAAACTAAAATAAATATACAAAAAAGTTAAAAATTCAAATTTATTTTTTAATTAAGTGACACAAGGATTCCAGAGCATTTTTTTGTTTTACCTCTATCTTAAAAAATGGCTGAGATAGAACAGTTTGATATTCTAGCGTGGCTGACATTTTGAAACAAGACAGAACATAACAAAAAACCAACGATTAATTTATGAGTTTTAGTGAACGCGATTTCTCGCAAATTATTTTCTTTCATTCTTGTAATCATTTTCCCAATCATACGCATAAAACTATATATTCATATCCGTTAGCGCCAAATTCTCGCCAAACTTGGTGACAATTGGCGAAATATCGCCAAATTTGGCAACCAAAATAAGTCTTTATAAATGAAGCCAACTTGGTTATAGCTCAATAATTTGGCGAATTTCTTATTCAAATTCAGTATTAACGAATCTTTTGTAAACGGTTTCTTTGCATTTTAGCTTGCTATTTTCGAGTAACATTAGCTAAAATTTTAAAACGAAGATATAGGAAAGCTACCTTTTCCTCCCGGTACAGACCGGAAGGACTTTTTAATTATAAATTTGAAACATTTTACTCTTTTTGTTGAAATGAGACATTTTACTTTTTTATATTTCGTCTGAACAGAAGTCTGAACAAAGTCCACAAAACAAACAAAAAAATAAATAATTTTTTTTAAAATTTCATTGAATTAAATCCAACAAAGTCGCAAAATCTTTGCTTAACCCCTTGATCGCCGATCAAAAGGGCAAATTTGTAATGTTGTTTTGTCTGTAATTTTTTTTAATTTAAAAAAAAAGACGAATTTTCGATCTTTATATAAAAAACTTAATTACGTATATGAATATAAGCCTGGATAGTATCGATCATTACTCGATATTTTGACACTGCATTATATTTGTATAACAACAATTATTTAAACAATGCATTTATTGCAGGGAAACCTTCAGCATAGTGAACGGATATATACGTTCACAGCGCACAGGACAGTGCAGTATTTGACGCAAAATACCGGCCAAAAATAAGTTTCTGTGTTTTAAATTTATAACTTGTTGTTGACTTACTATTAGTAAATTCACTTAATTAATGTTATATATGCATAAATGTATGTATTTATTTAAATAAATGAATATATAATACAATATTTACTTAATTATTTATTGTTTATAAGAGAAAATTAATTGTTGATAAGCTTGTTTTATTTACAAGTAATGTTTAACTAAATGGGGTTAATATTACTACACATAAATGTTTAATAATTTATAAAAACCAATGCATATAATATATATATTACTTGAATTTAGTATTTACGAAAGTTAAGTCTCTATAGCATAGAAATGATGGTTTTTGCATGTTTTTAATAGGTATGCAGTCCTCCGAAAAAACATTGAGATCTAAAAATTGCAACAATATGCGGATTATTTTTTTAATTACTTGCGTTCAAAACTACAACCAATACGATTTAGTTCAAAAATGGTCCGACAAATCCCGACATAGCTTTTAAAACCTTTGAATATATTAGATAATATATTTCAATAAATATATTTCAATAAATTAGATCTAAAAAGACTTAAAAATAATCCATTTTAAATTTAAATTATTTCTCAATTTATGAAAAGTAAAATTATTGTCAAAGTATACATTTAAACACGATAACACATGTCAAAGTATACATTTAAACACAATAACGA
Organism: Maratus michaelseni; assembly: GCA_963931845.1. Taxonomy (NCBI): domain Eukaryota; kingdom Metazoa; phylum Arthropoda; class Arachnida; order Araneae; family Salticidae; genus Maratus; species Maratus michaelseni. Next base: position 22,627,932 of record OZ007594.1, read on the forward strand.
AGCTGAAACACAGGGCTGCCAACTACTACGCTTATTTTGAATGAAATAACTATTTTAGTACCGTAAATTTCACTTAACAAACGCATTAACATATAAAATACTGCATGTCAATAAATAAATTCAGTATACAATTTTTTAAATATTTTTCTGGTTAAATACATGAATATTTGATTTAAAAAAGTGTAGAAGTTGGCATCCCTGGAAACATAACAAAAAAGGACGTCTTCTTACAAATCAACTTTCACTTCATCTGAGACTAGAAACCGCCGAATTTGACTCAGACTCCTGAAATACACATAGATCGATGCACCAGTTAGTCAGCTATTATAAAATAAGCTTTTTAAAATTGTTGACCAAATTTTCATTCCTGCCTTTTTGGCCAGGATTTTGCATTACATACTCCACTGTCACATACTCCACTTCAGTCACGTATCGACATTCGCAAGATAATATTTAACCCTTTCCGGCGCGGAATAGGTCTATTTGTAAAATGGTGAAATAATGGACTGACACCAGAATTTATAAATGAATTCATTAGAAAATAAAAAAATTGCTTATTTTCAGGTACTTAATAAAAGCGAAATTTTAATAAAATATTATTGGTGCCGTTTGTCAGCTTTCGAATTAAAATTAGGTGTCCTTTTTGTGGACACCTCCCGTTAAAGGGTTAACTAATGGAAGAGTAATTTGCGAATTTCTCGTCCGCATTTCAATATTTTTAAATGATTTTTTTTTTTGCATAGAATATTTGAGGTCGATGGTTCAACATTTTATTTTTGTGCCTTTTTCGATTTTGGTTGCAGTTTCATTCGTTTTTGATGCCAATAAAACATTTTTTTTTTCCAAAAAATTTAAAGTGCCCTCTGTATGAACTTGCGATCAATATCGAACAAGAGCGAAAAATCCCACATGTTAAAAAAATGATAATTTCATACCAATTAAAAATATATATTTCTTATTTAATATTTTTAATAAAAATAATTTTATTGTTGGAAAGGTCTGCGACCACTTAATCATATTATGCATCTCCGGTGTCCATTCCCCAATTTTGACACTCCCAAAGAGAGTACTTTTCTAAATTTTGCACGCACCCCTTATGTGATATACTGTTGGAAAGGTCTGTGACTGCTTAATCACATTATGCAGCGCGTGCGCAGCACGACTGCTATACGGTGCCGCTGGAAGCGGGGACCCGAGCCGGAGGTTCGTTCAGTTAAAGGTTTATACTATTCGATGTGCAAATTAAGGGATTATCCGGTGCCATAGGCAACGGGTACCTGGGTCGGAGGCTCGTTCGGTTAGAGGTTTATACTATACAATGAGCAAATTAAGGGATTATCCGGTGCCGAAGGCAGCGGTGATCCCGGTCAGAGGTGCGTTCGGTTCGAGGTTTATCATATTCGAGGTTTTACAAGATTCTAGGCACCGACGTAAATTAGGGCTAGCGGGCGAAGCCAGCTAGTAAAATTATAAATGTAGTACTTCAAGAAATATATTCAGAAATTTGTGAATCATCAAGTTCAGTTACATAAGTATAAAAATATAATTATTTGCCATAAAAGAATTCAATGTATATTTTTATTTTATTCTTTTTCTAATATTGATAAATAAAATTAATTTTTTATTGTATAAATTTATTTTCTGCATTTTTATTTCGATTAGATCATAAGTATCTAAATCACACGTAGCAAAGAGATTTCTTCTTTTGAAGATGAAATCTCTTTGCTACGTGTGATTTAGATACGTGTGATCTAATCGTTAATAAGGACACAGGAAATAAATTTTTACAATAAACAATTTAGTATATTTATCAATATTAGAAAAAGTATGAAATACAAAATATACATTGAAATTTTTTATGGCAAATAATTATAGTTTTATACTTACCGGGAATCTAAAAAATGACTGATGGATTTTAAAATTCAATAACTTGCAACCGGTGAGAGATATTTAAAAAAATATTGCAGGAGGTTTATGTATGATGTCAGGAGTTTTTTTAGTGTGATTCTTGACTTTAGATCGAATTTCAAACTATAGATGGCGCTGACAGCGATTGGCGCTCAGTCGAAGCAGAAACTGACACCCCCTGAGCATTGATGCACCGCCCCCCTGAATACTAGGCCTACGCCCTGATAAAAATGGCGGCTGTCGCAGGCGGATTTTTTTCAAGCGTTTGAACGGTCCCTCGAACTTCAATACAAATAGTTTCTAAAAGTTTTCTTCACCTAGATTTTCTGAGATCAAATAATTCTAAGAAAACTTTTAGATATTATCGGTGTTGAAGTTCGAGGTACCGTACAAACGCTGAAAAAAATCCGCCTGCGACAACCGCCATTTTTGTCAGCGCGCAGGCCTAGTATTCAGGTGGCGGTGCATGAATGCTCAGGGTCGTCAGTTTCGGCCTCGACTGACCGATAATCACTGTGAGCGCCATCTATTGTTTGAAATTCGAACTAAAATCAAGAATCACAGTAAGAAATCTCCTGAAACCATACATAACCCGCCTACAAGAATTTTTTAAATATCTTTCATCGTTTGCACGTTATTGAATTTTAAAATCCATCAGTCATTTTTGGGACACACGATATGTAACTGAACTTGATGTTACAGAAACTTCTGGAATATATTTTATGAAGTATTACTTTTATAATTTTACTATTAACATTTTCAGATGCTACACATTATACAATTTATTTTTTTAGTTAAACATTTAAAGTCCCCATGAAGTTTATAACAAACTAGCTGTTACCCGTGACCTCGTTCACGTAACTTAAAAAAAATAATAAATGCATTAACTTAGTAAAACATTTCACTTCATAATTAACAACATATATAATTAACCAAAGCTTTATCACATTTTATAGGAGACCATACGGTATTTCTTTGCTATAGGGGCCTTGACATAACCCAGTCTTAAAAAAGTGAAATTTCATGCCAAATAATATATACAATCGCGAAAATGAAACTGCAACTAATGAAAAAAGGAGGACCAAGTAAAATCGTGAAAATCGAGGAATTCCTCTTCGTAAAACGAAAAACAACACTGGCAGAATTCTTCTATACAACAGTGCATTTTAGGTGGTATTTGGTGTACAATTTGTAGATGTGTGCATTGCTAAATGGGCATTATTATATTGTTTATTTGCATAGACATATGTTATATATTTCTTACTACATTGTCTTGTTTATGTATATATTAAATTAAGTGCTTCACGCTAAGTGGTGTAAATAGTGAACAAACTGCTTGTGGATTTTATAAATTGATAGATATTTCACAAAGATATAACAATCTGATGCGATTCTAAAATGTAAATAAAGGTTGCTAGAAGGTACTTTAAATTCTGCCCAATTTAACATCGATATTTTCTCTATCGCGTCAAGAACACTATAAGCAAATAAATACCGACGACACAAATCTGATAATCTAAATTTACATATTTTTGTTAGTATATATAGGATTATTTTGATTTATTTCATGCGATTGCAATTTTTTACGCTTTCTCTAGGGTTAGGTGTCAAATAAATGTACTTTCTTGTTATTTTATTTTGCCATTTCTATTTATTCTATTTTCCATTCATTCCATTTATGGATATTGATTTCATTTACATATTCGTGTCAAAGAATATTCTTTAAAGTCATTATCAGGATTAGGATAGGATACGATTAGGGTTAGGATTAGGAATAAAAATTGAATGACAATGGCATGACCGATTCAGGTTTAAAGTATGAACCAGGAAGTCTATTTACATCATGAAGCAATAAGAAAATTACAAAATTATCGGCTAATATTTTTTAATATGTTTTACAGTCATAGTTGGCATCAAAGGTGAGCGGGGAAATGATCATCTAATATACCATTAAGTGTTTACTACGCAAAAAACAAATCTGGTTACAACAATGTATTTCATTTTGCGCCAAATTTCACTTGATAAAAAAAAAATCAAATTGACCATGGACCTAACTACAGACCCCTAACCTTCCTATTCTCACAAATGTTCTACCTATATGTAAAAAAAATTCTACTGTATAGAACGCGCTTTCACGTTTATAATGTTATGAATTGGCACGATCGGCTTGTTCAAGTTTACACAATTCGGTTGGAAGAAAATATTCATTACTTTTTTATCTTCTTTGCTTTTGCATTACGTGAATTTGTTGGTAAAATCGATTTTCTTTTCGATAACATTGTTGTTTTTTAAGTTTAAAAAATATTGTAATTTTACTTAAACATTGCTTTAAAATCTATGCAATTTTTCTTATTCTGCAAGACTTTACAAAAATCTATTATGAAACAACTTTAAAAAAAGCTATATTTAAAAAAGACAACAACACAGCTGCCAACTTTTACGCTTTTTTCTTACCACTAAAATTTAATAGAATTTTTTTCGTTATGTAATCACACAATCTTGTCAAGTTAATAAGATAAAATTTACTATAAAATTTTAGTGGTAGGAAAAAAGCGTAAAAGTTGGCAGCCATGCAACAAAGTTTTTCCTATTTTAAAACTAAAAGAAATGTAAAATTAAATTCTGGTTCGAAACGACGATTTACAAATGTGTTTTCGATTGTGGGGAAATGATAGAGGAAAAATGCTGTTACTTCGACAAATCATATTAATTCTTCAGCTTTTATGAGAAAAGCAACTTTCTTTTAAAAAATATAGTTATTTTTATTAAGATTTTCTGAATTTCGATACGGATAATTTTGCGATGCATATCATTGACATTTGCCATCCATATATATATATATTTGTTATTTATTTTATTTTTTTTACTTTTTAAAATTTAAATAAAAAATATGGTATCTTTATGTTAGCCGTGTGCAGACGATAAATTGCCAACCTATCCCATCATTCGTATTGAATTCATTAAAAATATAAATCTTTCACTCATTTCATTTAAAACACAGAACTTTAATTTACAACACATACATTTAAAATACATATATTACGTACATTTAAAATAATTCCTTTCATGTGAAAAAGAAAAAGAAAAAAAAGAGAAATTAATCACAAATAATTTGATAACCCAAGATCATTTTATTTCAACATCAAAACAAATCTGTTTCATTTTTCTATATATGACATCATATTCGCTTGCTTTCCATACTTACTCGTATTTATGCACTTTGTATTATTATCAAATATTTGAAAACGCACGTTTTATTTCTAATATGACATCATTTCATATTCTGTTTAATTCTTAAATAATTCATTTCCTTTTCATTTTTCACGTGGAAAATTTTCACTTGAAAATAAATTGTTGATTAAAAATTATTACTCAGGGGTTTTATTTTATATTGGCAACGATAAAGTATTAGCAACGGTAAAATAAATTTAACCATTTTTAAAAAAGCTGCAAAACCTTTGGGCCAAACCAACCAACCATTTTAAAATAAACGAAAAAATGTCCATTTATTCTGTTTGAAAATAATGAAAATTTTAATTTTTAAGAAAAATATTGAAATAAAATAAACGAAAACCAGCCTATATTCATTTGAGGGTTATAATCAACTTATATGCAAAGATACAGGATAATTAAATGCTTCATTTTGACGTTGGCTTCAGCCTAACATTTGCACACAATCAGATTTATAATATTATTAGGATCTAAATTACTGATGTGAGATGTTATAAACTATAATAAGTAAATACAGAATAATGTTTCACTGTCATGAAAAAATATAAACTAATCATTAGTATAGAGGGGATCTATATTCGATTATTTAAAATCATTCAATTATTGATAACCGCTAATTCAAAACACTCGATTATGCTTATAACTAGGGAAAGTGCCCGATTCCAAAATGGCGAACTTTCACCAGTATTTTAGTATACAAAAATTCGCCTATTTTAAAAGCAAAATTTTTTATTTAATAAGGCGATAAATTCTCTTAAAATTTTTACGTGGGAATTTCCCTTACGTTAATCGGGCGCTGCCAAGGGTCGCCAGACAGATTTCAAAATTTTAAGTATGTTTCATTTTTTACTATGCGCCTCATTGGGAAAAATAAAGTTTCCAGATGACTAAAGCTGTCAAAGGTCTTCCCGTGTGTTGTTCATTTGTGAAAGAATTACGACCTTAATAAATTTTGTAAATCATCTGAATACAGTGGCACGAGATGTAGCTTCATTTCCATCTGCTATTTGTAGACGTTGAAGATATTAGTCTTGATTTATGCCCAGTTTAAAATCATAAAAATTAACCCTTCTTTGCATTTTTTCTTTTACAATTGTGTTTTTTATATATATATTAAATACTAGACACCAGATATTTTAAAATATATTTTTAACTTTGTTCAGCAACATAGTTCACGGTAAATTTACTCCATTAATATTTCTATATAAATATAGTGGTGGCGAAGAAGTTGATTTATTTATTAAAAGTTAAATAAAAAGTGATGGAAATTTACATCACTAAGCAATTAAGGGTTAATAGCTCGATAATGCCCTCGTGACAAGTCCATTTTCTCTTCTTTCAAAATTTATTTTACGAGAGCTAAGTTGGAATTGTTACCATAAATTATCGACTGCGGACATATTTAAATATCCGACCAATATATATATATATATATATATATTAGCGAGGGGAACGCATAACGACTGCCTCTGTGTCAGAAATTACAGATGTATCGTAATTTAAATATTAAAAAGGAGAGAACGCTCAATAATTTTAGTTAACACTAACATCAGCCACATTTAAAATGCTGTTACCATAGTTGTCATTACTCCAGATTTTTGACTACTGCTTGTTTCGTATAGAAATATTCGCCTTACATAATCAGGGCTCTATGCGACTAAATAAAGTGCATATTTCCTTTCCCAAGTAGTGGCATTAATTACTATTTATCAGGTGCAATTTTTTACAGAAACCTTACCATAGATCCAATATCTGTTGGTGACAATTCATAACAGTGTTCATAGTTAGGAGGTTTGCATATTATCGAATTGATGAACAATAGCACATACTTGCTGCTACATTCATAAGGTAATGCTTGGCAGAAGAGTGTACGTTTTAACCTGAAAATGAAACAAAATTTCTTATGAATATGCAATAAGATTATTTATAAATCAACTAATTTCAGAGACCTAATATGTTTTTTTTCTTTAAAGTGAAGAACGTTTTTGTTATTTTTTGTTTTTGTATGCTGATTTCTAGATAAATACTCAAAAATATCTAACACGTATTCATCCGACGTACAGCGAAAATTTCTGGCTGGCTGGCAAATTAAACATTTTGTCTTAAAATCATCATATCTTCTATTTGGTCAGTTACAAATTTTCTCACAAGGGCACCAGATGCTACTAAACATCATAGCAGAAAGGTGGCGTTTTCTGCCTAAGGAATTGCCCTAAGCAGTGTACGATACAAAAGGTTCTGAAAAAAGAAAAGGGGGAGTTGCAGCTTCTTCGAGATAAAGAAAACTTAATTCAAGAATTTTCCACTTTGTGACAATTACGGCAAACGTAAAACAGTTTTATGACTTTATTAGATTTTCTATGAGACTTTTCTAGACTGTAAATTCAAATATCCGACATTCAGCCACATATGTGTCTGAAACGGATTTTTCAATTTTTAAAGGTTTTAAAATGTCTTATATTTTCAGCCACTTTTTACATCTCAATTTCAGACACTTTCCGTATCAATTGTGGTAATATGTCTTATTTTTCGGCACGCCCATTTTTGATAAAATTTATTTAAATGCATTATGCGCAGGAATGATAGACCACTTTTGAATCTCTAGACCATTCACGACCATCCTCTTTCACACGAATTTTATTCAGTTGACACTACTTTTTGTTAATTAGTTAATTTTACTTTATACATCGCATAAATGTGTCAATTAAAGAAGACAAATTTTGCTTTTAATTTTTACTGGTGGTAAAATCAAGCACTGTAAGCATTTTTTAAAGGTGCATGTGTGCTAGAGATGACTTAGGGCCCTCTTTTCGGAGCCCAAATCCGAGCACAATACTCAAAATATGCAATAGAAAAAAATGCATAATATTTAAAATTTGTTTTAAAGTAATAGTATCTCTTTTTTAAACATCTTCTTACATGAAAATAACTGTTAATCCCAAGAACATAATATTTTGGAAATTTACATTCAATCTTATCAAAAGAGAAGTTTGATATCAAATGAAATTTTACTTCCTTAAAATGATTCTCATATTTTTCACCCCCCAACAAACAAATCTGAAAAACACATTAACGAACTGCGTTTTATGAATAAATGCATTACATTTGTAGAAATTACCATTTATATGCCGAAGAATCGAACAGCGATTTTCTATTTCCTATAAAATGTGTACATCTTAAATTATAATAGTTTCCTTCCTCAAAACAATCTTTTGTGATTCTAGTGCCCCCGAAAATCAGGTAAAATATTAACACTGTAATTGACACGTTAACAGAATGATCCGATGCTTTTATAGGAAAATAGGAAACACAGCTTTCTATCTGAAAAACAATGCATGCTTATAATTATAACTGCTTGCGAATGGAAGTGACTTCGACAATGTGCATAGCAGAGCCGCAGCATGAGCAGAGTTCATGATGAAAACACGATATAAGAATCTCTAAAGTTATTTTCATATGAAGAGCGATTATGTCTCGCCTAGTATAAAAGACTAAAAATTTTGCAAACCTTAAACTAATGCTGGCTGACTAAAGTTGAAATAAAATATTCACTTTGCAAAAGATCTCTAAAAGAAAAAAAATAATAAATAAAAGTTCCAAATAAAAAATATCCTACTGTCACAAACGAAAATCGAAAAACAAATTATTGACGCTCTTCGGATTGGCGCCATATCAACAGTCGCCGTCAATGCCAAACAATATAAAAAATTTATTTTAAAATAGCATCCTAATGCTAGAAAAAAAAAAACAAGATGTCTGTTTTTCTTCATTCTGATCAAAATAGCATTAAAATGACTCCAACTGCAATAAGTAATTTAAAAAAAAATAATAAAAGTTATTTTTTATATATACGAGAATAAATAATATTGTTAGTTTCAGAAAGTGATCCCGAGCCCGAAGACTGGTATAAAAATCAAGAAAAAAATAATTTTTCTGCTCGTGGTTTCTCTCAAATATTCTTTCATTGTTGTGAACATTGTTACAACTATCATACCCTTAAAAATACACTGTCATGTCCACCAGCGAAAATATGTATCGCCAAGTATCGCGGTTCTTGTAGAAATACCGCTGAATTTGCCGGCAAACTTAGGTCGTTAGGAATGAAGACAACTTGGTGATAGCTGACAATTTTTTTTGAAATTTCTATCCAAATTGATCATTGAAGAAAACTGAGAATCTTTTGTAATCGGGTTCCACGCATTTTAGCTTCGTGTGTTTGAGTAAATTTAGCTAAATTCTTCAAAGCAAAAAACAGGGAAGCTACCTTTTCTAACCGATGCAGGGCAGAACGGCTTTTTTCTTTTGTCCGGAAAACATTTTTACTTTAATATAAACATATGCTTCTACGTTAATATAATTGCTGTTTATATAACTAATTAAACAAACCATGATCATATCATTTACATTTGCGTATAAGCATTTGCTTCCGTGTGTGTATAAATCGCAGTCAACGAAAGATCAGCGGCGCACATCGGCGCGCATTAACGCGGCCCTTTAAAAGAAATAATTTTAGAGTAAACATTTAACACTTCAATATTAGTTTGTACATGTAATTTTGTTTTAAAAGAACAATGCCAGTTTTCATCAGAATTAGTCATCTATGTTTGAAAAACTTAGTTTTCAGATAAAAAACTGTTAGAGAAATACTTCTGCTTATTTTTTAAAAGGATCATTAAATTAAAATTGATATAAGATAAATATCTTGTATCATGCAATTCTTTACTTGAAATATCCTTTGAATTACTGTAAAATTTGAATCGAATAATTCAATAATAATAATAAAAGTTTTGAAAAATAAACCTTTTTTGTACCTTTGACATTTATGTATATGTTTTGTATTTTTATTCCATTATCTATACTAATATTATAAAGTAGTAAATATTGTTTGTTTGTTCGTTTGTTTGTTTCTAGGGGGTAATCTCTGGAACTACTGAAGCGATTTCAAAAGTGATGGTGGCAAATTGATGGTGACAATCCCTGCTCCAACATAGGCTATATTGTATATCGGTACCACTACCTCCAGGGGAGTACAGAAGCGAAAAACGTTCTAAAATTTCGATTTTTTGTTATACTGAAGGAGCTAGAAACATGGAATTTGTCATGGTAGTTACTTATAAGATGTAAATGCTCTCTAAGAACAAATTCTAAAAAAATTCGAAATTTAAAACTGTGAGATGAGCGAAAAGCGTTCTAAAAACATTCTAAATTACAATTTCTACGGAATCTCTGGAACTACCGAACAACTTTTCAAAAGTGATGGTGGCAAAGTTTTGATGACATCCCAGATCCAACATAGGCTATATTTTACGTCGGTGCCACTAATCCCAAAGTGGTGCAGAAACGAATAACGTTCTAAAATTGCAATTTTTTTATACTGACGTAGCTAGAAATTTGAAATTTGGCATTGTAGTTACTTATAAGATGTAAATGCTCTTTAAGAACAAAAAAAAAAATCGAAATTTAAAAGGGTTCTAAAAACATTCTAAATTACAATTTCTATGGAATCTCTGGAACTACAGAACCGATTTTAAAAGTGATGGTAACAAATTGATGGTGACACTCCCTGCTCCAACATAGGCTATCATTTATGTCGGTGCCACTAATCCCAGGGGGTTGCAGGAGTGAAAAACGTTCTAAAATTGCAATTTTTTTCATACTGAAGGAGCTAGAAATTTGAAATTTGGCATTGTAGTTACTTATAAGATGTAAATGCTCTCTAAGAATAAATTAAAAAAAGCGTTCTAAAATCATTCTAAATTACAATTTCTATGGAATCTCAGGAACTACAGAACCGATTTCAAAAGTGATGGTGACAATCCCTGCTCCAACATCCCTGCTCCAACAGCTATGCGTTGCTGACGACTGGGTTTTTCGCTAATCTTTGCCACAGATTAACCTCGGAAAATGAAACATTTGAAGTTACTGAAAAAAATAATAGCTCGAAAAGTATTTGTCAGAAAATTGTTAGACAAACTGCGTTTGAAAGGTAAAAAATTGTATATTTCTTGATATAAATTTCAAATCTAATGATTATGCCATTTTTTAAATATTGAATTTCAAAAATTACCAAATTTCACAATGGAGTAGCACAGCGAAACCTTCAGGCGTAAAAAGATAATGATAAGGGCGACGTGTCCTGACGTGTATATTGTCTATAGCACGAGTCACAAATTATATAGTAGCCTTATTATTCTGTTAAAATATAAAAGTAAATTATGAAATGTCAATATTTTGTTTGATTAAAGGTTCGTTAATAGAAATTGACCAGCGTAGCGGGCGTAGCTTGTTAGTTAACATATAAAATAACAAGGCTGGTTTATGAGATCTTTTTATTAAAAAATAAGTTTTTTTTAAGTGTCAAAATATTAAATTCTGTTAAACAACTTAGAGTTTAGATCTTGTACGGCTTAAAACAGTCGAAAATCAGAAAAAAAGAAAGAAAAAGAAAAAATAAATAAATAAAGCGAAAGAGAAAGAAAAAATTCGAAGAACCAGTAAAATTAGATCCCAAATTCTATTACAACAATGCAAACCCTTTAGAGGATATATTTGGCCTGTTCTGGCCAAAACACTTGCTTTTGTAATGGGTTATCCACCCACTCCCTTTTTTGTTCCATACTATTTGCATTTTTTACTCAGGACTTTTTACTCATTCAACTAGATTTTTTTTTCTAGCGTATATTGGATTAGGAACACAGATTTTGATTATTTGTCTGCAGAGTGTTTTCATTATAGTTCTGTGTCTCAAATTTTAAATATGTAATTGAGAGGGAACAGAAGAAATACATCTAAATGTAGTTTTAGAATTTTAAACAAGTTTTATATATTTTTATTATATTTTTATTATATTTATTATATTAGTTTTATATATTTTTGTTTCGTTGTGCGATTGAATTTCTGTAATTTCGGATTTTTTGTTTTATTATTTTTTCTTTTATAAAAAAAAATTAGATGTACTTATAAAATATTCTGAATTTAAGAACCTACGCTAGTCACGCGAAAAAACGCTCAAGCTAATGTTAAGTCTATGGGAAGGTTCTTGCGCGATTTCTCGTTCGCATTTTAATATTTTTAAATGATTTTTTTTGCATAGGATAGATGAGGTCGATCTCTAACGGCGTTAGTTTTTACTTTTTCGATTTTGGTTCCAGTTTTTTTTAAAGGCGACATTTTCAATTTTTTAATCGGTTGGAAACGGTTCTGAAAGTGAAAGTACCCTTATATAAAAAACTGAAACCAAAATCGAAAAAGTAAAAGCTAACAACGTTAGAGATCGACCTCAGCTATCCTATGCCATAAAAATTATTTTGAAATATTAAAATGAGAGCAAGAAATCGCGCAAGAACCTTCCCATAGACTTAACATTAGCGTGCGCGTTTTTTCGCATGACTGATGTAGCCTCTTAAGGTAAACTTCAATCTGATACTCTCATGGCATGTTTTCCTGTTCTATGTTCACCATCTGATATAAAATTGTGCATAACCGTAAGGCATAGTGACGTCACGGCGACGTCACTGTGAAGTCACACTGTGGCTTTGTGACCGTCGATGTGACGTCATGTGAATTCGATGTGAAGTCACGGTGAAAATGAAGGAATGTGAAGTTGTTATGGCCGTTTTAGAGCTCTTCTGTGACGGCACTTTGTGAAATCACGGTGTGACAAATTTGTGAAGAGTGTGTCATTTGTGACGATTTTGCCATTGACATTATGATGAATCTGTGACAACAGTGACAATATTGTGAAGTCATAATGTGACAATTTTGCGAAAAGTGTGTGATTTGTCACGATTTTGTCATTAACTTTGTGACGAAGATGTGACCCCAATGACGATGTTTTGAAGTCATCCTGTGAACAATTTATAAAAAGTATGTCGTTTGTGACGATTTTGCCATTAATTTTAATACGAATCTGTGACGACAGTGACAATTTTGTGAGGATATTTGGGTCCTGTCCTGTGCTCGATGATTTGAATTTATTCAAACACGACCCGAGAAGTTAGTTGTGTTTACTGTATTTATTTTACTCTTGATCAGATTTTTAGAGTATTTTGCTGCTCTTCGTGTTAAGGCTGCATGTAGCCAATTAACATCGTGGGTTGAATTTGCTGGAGTTTATTTTGTTTCGAGTTGGATTGCCTGAGTCTCATTTTTTTTAAGAGCTGTTCGAGCTATTATTTGGTACTCGTGGGTTGGTCATTAGTACTCGTCATACCTAACTCAAGCCGTAATTCGCAGCGAGTCAGTTTCTGCTACGCATTACAGATTTTTATGTACGTCTAGCTCAGGTTGTCTTTTGTTTCTATGTGGATTAGGATTGGCTATACCCCGATCCAACCCGCTAATTTAATTGTCTGCAATTTTTTTTAATTTGGGTAAAGTTTGTGTCAGGTTGGCAGATTTTTTTCTAAGCGTTGAGTTTGAGTTGTGTTTTGTTTCAAATGGGTCGGATTTGGGCATACCTGGCACTATCTGGTTAGAAAGTCACATATTTTATTTCAGATAAAAATATCTCTATTTTTGAATGTATCGTATTTTTTTTTATTTGTATTTATTTCATGCAAATAATATTTAAATTATGCATATGATTATAGATATTTTTTTCATAACTTATTTTATATATGATTTTAATAACAGTTTTCGGTAATCTTGAAATTCTGGTCGATCATTATTAATTTCTCTCTTCAGTGTTTGACTTTTCATTTCTGACAAAGTAACTACATATACAAAATGCTATAAGTAGTAATTACATTTATAATATCAGTAAAGATAGTAAATCCGCAGATCAGGAGTCTCAAACGTCAGTGCCACAGTTTTATATAGAAATCATTTTATATAGGAATTTAAAACGTTCAACCCACAATTTTATTTGTATAATTTTTATATTGCTAATTACTACAAGTAATATATCAAATAGTTAAAAACTTTTTTTTTGCATTTTCTAAAATTTAATTAATGAAACATAAGCGTAAATACGCCAGTAATAGATACATCCGAACGTTTTCGATTTATAAAAATATAACTAATAAAAATTCAGCCTTTATTAAGTTTTTCATTGTTTTTCCTTGCATGTTTTAAAATCTAGTTTTTTGTTCAGAATCTTAATCAATCCATTCCGGAAACAGGAAATAAAATTTGATAGTTACATTGTTTTTCTGTGAAAATTTTACTGAGCACGCTTACTTAATTAATTTTATATCTTCTTTATTTTCTTGCAAAATTTCATGTTTTTGTTTTGATAGCGATAAAAAAAAAATCTTTGAATTTTATATATGAAGGGTCAATTACACAACTTAATTTATTTATATTATTATTAGATTTTAGGACCAGTGAATACTTAATTAAACTCGAATACTTAATTAATCATTTTTAGTAATGGACACCCTATGTGGTCCTTATTAAAAGTGTAATTTTAGTAATATTCATAGCGCATAAAATCTTTTGATTTAACTAAACAGCTAAGTAATAAAATTTATTTTTTTAATTGCACTTACCAGAATATAACAAGAACAAAATTTTTCTAAATAGCTGTTTTTAATTAATTTAATGTGGTTAATAACCTTTTTAATATTAAACTACATTATTTTTAATATTTTTATTATTAACTTTGCTTTACATATTTTATAATCTGTCAAGTCAATCAGGAAGCAGGAAATTATGTTCAGAAGCATAGAAAAAGAAGGAGCTCATAGGGCCTCAAATAGCCTTCCTGCTCATAGGCCTCCCGTTTAAAATAAAAACATTTTGTTTAAGTCACACGAGTTTTTAAAAATCTATTAATTTCTGTCTTCAGTTTTTGACTTTTCAGTTCTGACAAAATAACTACATATACAAAATGCTATAAGTAATAATTACATTTATAATATCAGTGAAGCTAGAAAATCCACAGAGCAGGGTTCTCAAACGTCAGTTCCATAGTTTTATATCGAAATTTAAAACATTCAACCCGTAATTTTATTTGTATCATTTTTATATTGCTAATTACTACATTAATATTATATTGCTAATTAATATTTTTAATAAAAAAATTATTAATAAAAGTTATTAATAAAAAAATATTAATATTTTTATATTGCTAATTAATATATCAAATTTTTTCTGGAAATTTAACTCTTAAGGCTGTTCGTTAGTGAACTTTCCGATTACCCTCGCTAATGTTAAACTTATGGGTATAAGATGCATTCCTATATTTAAAATATCTCTCCAGAAAATTATTATTTTTAACTTTAGTTTTATGTGTACACTCCTTAAAGGATGTCCCGTTTTTTCTTACTTATCGAAATATTTCTAAAATATGTGCTTAATTTATAATTATATGTGTTAAAATCTTAGCGAAAGTGAACAAAAATTTAACACTTCACATAAAATTAATTATACATTTTAGAAATATTTTGATAAGTAAGAAAAAACGAGACATCCTTTAAGGAGTGTACACATAAAACTAAAGTTAAAAATATTAATTTCCTGAGGAGATATTTTAAATATACGAATGCATCCTTCGCCCTTTGGTTTATTATTAGTGAGGGCAGTACGGAAGTTCACTGACGAATACCCTTAAGAGTTGCGATGCGAAACACAATTCCATGTATTCTGATACTCCGAAAAATATTCTCATTATATATATATATATATATATATATATATATATATATATATATATATATATATATATATATATATATATATACATATTAACCTCTATACAAAATCATTGTCTCAGTAATTTAACAAATGTAATTCTCTAAAATTCAGTACTTTAAATATTATGTCGAAATACATAAAGTATTCCTTTTGTGATAATAACAATAATTAGTTTTAACAATTAATTTTTAACATAAATATGTTATTGATTATTGATATACTACTTGGTAAATGTATTTCAAAACGATTATTAAGTTTAATTAGTATGTTTTCATTAAGTTCGAATTCTAAAGACAATCATAAAACAATTATCTATTAATTTTTGTGAAAGTCCATTACTGGCACAGTGAATGTCCAGAACTGGAATGGTGGGTGTGCATTGCTGGAATTTTAAGTGTGTTGATTTATTCCTGTTATTACAATTAAATTTAAATTTACAAGGAGAAATGTGACAATGAGATTGGTTTAATATTGTTGAGTGATTAATATAGTGAATTGAAAAAAAAACTGGAATATAATGACGACCATAACCAGTTAAAACATTTTTTTAAAGAAATTTCTTAAAAGTGCCCATTATTGGCACGTTTATTCCATTACTATAATATAATTAACATTATTTTACGGTAATCCCTCAGGCAATAAATTTCTCTATTAAATATTTTTAAATTTTCCAAGTAATTCCTTACGTAACACTAATCTTGCTTCTTTCTGCAAAGTTCTATATTAGAAACCAATATCCAATTTTTAATAATAAAACTCATATTTTAGGCAAAACCTTTGATATATTATTATTAATCATTTTGATCAAATTTCTTTAAAATGAAATACATTATGAATAAGAAATACCTATAAACAAATCAACGGAATTTTACAAAATCTTAAATAGGATTTATGTTTAAAAAATGTATTAAGTTCTAAAAACATCAACAAATAAGAATTTATTACTTTGTATTTTAAATTTAAAATATTACAAATGATATATTTAAGGCAATATAATTTAGATATCTTAAATATAGACAAATTCAAATTAATATTAAAAGGTTTTGTACTTACTTACACTTTCCAAATCCTTAATAGGTATCCATGTAAAAATGCTTTGTGTATTCCTTTATCTATTTATAGTAAATTGTTAAAGATGTCATATTATAGAGAATCTTCGTTGAATCTGTTTCAGCAATAAATTTCGGATAGCTGAATTTTTAATTTAACTACACAGATAGCACGAAATTTCCTGCTAGAGTTTTTTTAAATGTGACACTAAATGAAACGAAACGCAAATCTATATTCTTCCAACTCTTTGACTTAATAAATAAACCCTGCAAATGAAACAACTTTTCGAAATATCTCCACCGCAGACGATAAGTTGGACGAGTTCATTTTACAAATAATGAGCAGCTGTTCAATTTTCTTAACAATCATACAAAAAAAAAAAGTTTTCAACTTCCTGTTTAGCAGATGTGCTAAACATGTGTATAAAAATGTATAAAAATACGCCACTTTTTGCTGAGGGGGATGGTTTGAAAGAGTATGAGGAGGGAGAGATAAAGCGAAAGGTTTTCTATAAACAGAGGAAGGGCACCGATCTTGGTGTTTCGAAACCAGGACCATCAAGAAAAGGAAGGGAATTGTTCTCTTCGACTTTGAGAGTAAATTGAATACAAGGATCAATAGAATTAACAAGTGAAAGAAGATTAGAAAGAACCAGGTCAGAAGGAACTAAAATAAAAGTATCATCAACGTACCTAAACCAGAAAAGAAGTTTATACAAATTGAAGAGCTTTTCTTCGAAATAAGGGATATAAATATCACATAAAAGAGGAGAAAGTGGATTATTCATGGCCAAACCATCTGTTTGAGAATAGACAGAATTATTAAATTAAAAGGCGATTTGCCTGATACAAATACTAACTAAGTGCAGGATTTCATCAATCTCAATGGAAGAATAATGAAATTCGCGAAGCCTTCTTCCAAAACAACCAATAGCGGCTTGAACAGAAACGTTAGTGAAAAGCGATTTAACATCTAAGGAAACCATTTTATAATTGGAAGGATAACGGCATTTAACTTTGTCAACAAAGTCAAAAGAATTCTTAACAGTATGAATATTAGTTCAGGATAAAGGAGCGAGTAATTTAGAAAAGAACTTAAGAAGTTTATAAGAAGCAGTACCAATATTTTAACGGTAGGGCGAAAGGAAAGAGTGGGTTTATGGGCGTTTGAAAGAGCATAGAAACAAGCACAATTAGCGATAGAAGGGATGACCAAACGTTTAGTGTTATCATTAAGAAGGTCAGAATTTTTAACGATATTCTTGATATCAGAAGTATGCTTTGCAGAAGGATATTTTTTAATGTAGAATATGAACCAGAGTTTAACATAGACTCAACAAAAAAATTTATAAGAACACGTTGAAAAATGAGTAATATCAGGGCTACATTAGATACCGGTCTTGCTCATTCATTATCATGACGTCATAAAAGGTGGCTGGTCGCGACCAAAGACATACAGCAATTGGCACAAAACGATGGGCGCGTCGCTTAGTATCAATCGCTGGGTGCGGTCAGTCACTATTTGTGACGTTATGAGACTGAATGAGCAAGCACGGTATCTAGTGTTGTCTTGGTAATATATATTAAAATAACATCAACTGAAAACAAAATCAAACATAATTTACTACTCGTAATTAGGAAACATTAGGAACCTATTAATACGAAATTAAATTACAATTAAATTTATAAATCATATATTAATAGAAATATATGACGTGAAACATGGAAAAAGTTATAAGGACATAATGAAATATGTCTGGACATAAATTAACATGTTACAAAATCAACTTTTTTTTTCAATGACCCTTATTAATCGTTCAGTCATTCCCTCAGAAAGTCCAGCTAAAATTTGTTTAGAAATGTTTTTCCACACTAATTCTTTGGATGATGTCAAATCGTCTGTATTTGCGTATTGTGAGCCATGCGTATGTACTTCTCTAGCTAAAATGCCCCACAGATTCTCTGTGGGGTTTTAATTAAGCTTTTTAGCGGCCAATCTAAAAGTTGGACAGAATTTGCCTCGAATCATGAACGTGATGCACGAGGCACATGGCAATTTGCATTGTCTATTTGAAACAAATATAATAATCACCACCTGTGATAAGGGGTTCTTCAGGCAATAATTTTTCAGCTAGCATATCGACATATGGTTCTGAATTCATGCGTTCTCAAATGGATACGATTGCTGTTGTTCCATTGGCTGCAAAACATGCCCACACCATCACAGAACCTACTACAAAATGGCGTTTGGAGAAAACAGGTTTATCTTTTCGCAAGTCATACCAATAATGGCGAAACCCATCTGGTCCATTCAAATTAATTTTTTTTTCATCCGAAAGTACCACATCTTTCCAGCGAGATAAAAAAAACGCGTTTCTTCGCAAATTCCAATTTAATCTTCTTATGTAGTTTTATAAGTGGTGGACGTGACCGTAGTTTAGCATATCTAACATTGGGATTATTTTCCAGAACATCACGCACTGTTCGGCTAGTGCATGGTAGACTCATTTCTGTTTTAAATTGAGTAGAACCAGGGCTACATTAGATATCGAGCTGGCTCTTTCATTATCATGACGTCATAAATGGTGGCTGGCCGTGACCAGCGATTGGTACAGTGGATAGTGAATGGTGGGTGGTGGATGACCACCTCAGGAAACCCAGCCTAAGCCTTGGAGTTGTAGTGCAATCCTGAGGGGCAGAAGCGATTGGTACAAAGCGACGCGCCCATTGTTTTGTGCCAATCGCTGTATGTCTTTCGTTTTGTCGTTTCGGTTTGTACCAATCGCTGGTCGCGGCCAGCCACCATTTGTGACGTCATGATAATGAATGAGCCAGCCTGGTATCTAGTGTAGCCCTGGTAGAACTCTGTATTTTTAAGCAAGCTCGACACGCAGTTTCACGTTTCTGGCTTATAGTCAGAGAAACAGGCCTACCTGTATGCTTCGTCTTGCTATAATGTTTTGAATTCTTCAAGAAATTATAAATTAGTGTTTTAGATCGGTTTATATTTCTTGCAATTTGACGTCCACTCATTTCACATCTTGTGTAAGCAATGATGTTTACCTTTTCAAATTCAGATTGTTGTGTGCTCTTTGGGATGATAGGGAACGAGAGAAACTGAACAATCTTACTGCGCAACAGTTTTAGGCTACTTTAAACAATCCTATGATATTACCAAATATACAAAATTTTGTTTGTGATTTCAAAAGAAAATCGAGTCCTTATAATTTTTTCCTAGCAGCAAGCTATTAAAACATTTTAAATTCATGCCTTTTAATGATTTTCCAAATTTCCAACATAAAGTTTGTTTGGAAAGGCTCCGTTGCAGACCTTTTTATCATACAAGGCACTTTTATCAAGCACTTTTTATCTAGCCAAGCGGCACCTACATTTGGCGACTTTCCGCTTGTCCTTATAACTTTTTCCATGGCTGTATTATCAGTTTTATTGAGAATCACAGTTTGGCTGCCTTTATCAGACTTTGTGATAAGAATGTCAAGAACCGAATTAAGTTCGCTGAGGGCATATTTCTGAGACGAAGAAAGATTAGACTCAGACAAAGATTTATTGAAAGAAATCACATTAGCCAAAATGTAACGAAGATAATAAAGTTGATCAGAAGAAATTTTACTGTATTTGAAAGAATGTTCAATGGGGGCAACTAAATTCGGAATAGAAAGTTTAGAAAGACGCAAAAAATTCAAGTTAAGAGAGAAAACATCACGCTGAGAATCAGTAAGAGAATGAAAGGATAAATTATCAACATAATTTTGCACAAGAGGAGAGACACCAGGAAGCAGTATTGTTAGAAGTCAGAAGTGAACAAAACTTTTTATCCAAAACAGTGTAAATACAAAATAATGCAAGTATATTTGAAATCGACATAAGCAAAATTCTGTTTCTTAAAGAAAGGGAAATGAATAACAGTTTTTATACATAATATTTCACATCATACACACTACGTCTGATCACATTTTTACTTATACACAATATCACATTTTATCAGACAATTAAATACATTAAACCAACATGAGTGAAAAATTGACCTGGCCCAGGACTCGAACCTGGAACCTCAGCGTACCGTGCTGACGCTCTGCCACTAAGCTACCCAGATCGACATCCTAGCCAGGCAACCTTCCACTTTATTCATGTTGGGAACAGTCATCGGCCACAGTTTTTCAGCTTCAGATGACATAATACAATGAATATTTTATTAATAATAACCATAAAGCACAATATATATATATATTTAGCTGTCATTTATATACTAGTTTAAATGACATCAACAGGAAATATAATACAATTAAAATTTGTATTCAAACAAAAAATATTATGTGGAACTTATAAAAAAAAATTTAAGTTGAAATTTTCAAATTTTAAAAACTTTTGCTAAAATTAGTTATAATTAAATTAATTATTATTTTTATCATTGATGGAAATAACACAGGGCTTGTTGGCAGTGCTGTCCAACAAGGCGCCAGCGAGACCTCGGGCGACTTTTTGAAGCACTCTACACAACTTTTTAATGATAACATTAAAAAAAATTAATATCCATTTTAAAAATGGCTTTGCTTGAAATTTTAATATTTACAACCTTTTTATCTACATTTTCCATTAGAATTCAATTACTCTTTTTTTAAGTAGATCCCTTCAGAGAAATGTAATGATAAGTTTACTACGATTTATATTTTTTTGTAATTTATTTTT
The DNA here is from genome assembly GCA_963931845.1 of Maratus michaelseni. Lineage (NCBI taxonomy): Eukaryota > Metazoa > Arthropoda > Arachnida > Araneae > Salticidae > Maratus > Maratus michaelseni. Next base: position 22,649,465 of record OZ007594.1, read on the forward strand.
ACATTGAGCCCCTGTATCGAAGATACCTTATGGCTAACACTGTGCATATCATGCTTACGCAATTCTATTGCTATTGTTAATGAAATGAAATAATAGTAATACATGTTTACAATCATGTAAATAAAGGTGACCTTCAATGCTTGCCCCTTCTTACTGAAAAGTGGGATAGGCCTGATCTATGATATTGTTTATATTTCCCACATTCAGCATAAATGTAAGATTTGGTGAAACTATTTCTAATTTGGTGAAATCCAAATCTTCAGCATTGTCTTGTGAAAAACAAATTTGTACGTGGTTTTTCTTCGTCATTACATATACTTTCAAATGGTAATTTCTTTTTAAAAGAAACATTAACAAATACAAATCTTTGAAAATTAACTTACCTATTTTTGTTACACAAAGTGACTGCTGGAGCACTAATTACTTCAGGATCTTCTGTGGTAACATGTTGAACAACCGGATATTCGAAGTAAATTTCTACGAAGGTGTAAGACTGCCAGAGAAATCCAGCTATGCTCATGAAAAATACAATCAATTTAAAATATTTCCTTCCACAGTTCGCTGTATTTGCTATTTTAGGTAAACCTAAAATAATGTGAAAGTAAATAAATAGATTTTCTTAAATATTATTTTGAGAAAAATAAACATTAATTCAGAACTCCCGGGGTACAACATATGCATGAATATATACCGTAAATTCGTGAAATTAATATTTTAATTAAAATAGTTGTTAATTTCGTACATGATAGATAATGGGTCCATAAGTACCATTTCAGAATTATGTATCACAAGATTTGTAAAACTACTTCTGGGAGAATTTTATTTGCACAAATTTAAACAGGCCAAATTCACCGAACATTCTTTTTAAGTCAAATGTATATAAACTATTTACTATTGTTAAAATTTTATTTCTTCAATGTTCATTTAGTCTTAAATCATTGGCACTCAGGTTGAGTTGTGTACAACTTTAGATTTTCATAATTCATTTTTAATAGGTAACATTTTCATACATGTATTATTAAATGATTTTTTTAAACTTTGTATGGGGTATTTTTTTTCCACAATTTGTTTAATGTACTACATTGACTCAAGGCAAAAAGTAATTTGATTATAATGAACAGGGGAAAGTATATTCAACTGTGTAAATTATATTCAGTGGTTGGAGTATCACAGTTGAGATTTTTTCCAACAGAGTGAAAATATGCCGGGACCAGGACTCGAACCTGGGTACTTTGGTTCAACCAAAGTACCCAGGTTCGAGTCCTGGTCCCGGCATATTTTCACTCTGTTGGAAAAAATCTCAACTGTGATACTCCAACCACTGAATGTAATTTGATTAATTATGAAAATTTTGCAAGAATGTGGTTTTATAAAATGGTTGATTTGATTTTGCTTACCTGTAATTAAAGAAACGCTCAGTCTTTCACTGCAGTATTTCACGAAGCTAATATTCCGGTGCATGTTTCATTTATTTAAAAACCTAAAAAATGTCTTGAAAAAAATGATAAAGTTACTTTTTATAGTAATGCAAATTTATTTAGAATTTTTATTAATACATTTCCATATTGTACATGTGTATTATTGAAAAGGAAGCATGAAATAGTAACACTGAGAAAATACGATACGAAATTCGTTTGAAAAATATGTTGCAGATATTGCAATTGATAAAAATTTACATTTTTTTAAAAAATAAGTAGAATGTCTTGCATAATTGAGTTTGGCTTTATTTGATATTGTGGGCGATTGCGTAACCTACAGAAGGTCGTTCACACTTTATAGAAACAATTTTCACAATTAAATTCTGAACATATATGCTATATTCTTTGCGACAATTTTAATCTACTGTATAGCCCTGACTCTTGATTATAACTCTGGATCGAAATTTCTATCATAGTCGATCTTTTTCTTAGTACTATCATATCAATTTTCTCCCACACCTCTTGGGAAACTTTCCAAAGTCTTCAACGTGTTGTAGGTAGCTCTTTCTAACGTTCGCTTATGTAAACACATAGGTGAAGATAAATAAAATTTCATCGTAACACTGGATGAAACATGGCTTTGTTAAAGTGAGTGTATTAAAAGAAGAACAATTTTTATGAGCAGTTAATAGAAAATAAAATAAATGAGTTTGTGAATGTAGAGAAAAATTTCCAAAATGATTCAGGATTTCTGATGGATTTTGTTATGAAATTAAATGAGAGGTAAAAAATGCAGTAAAGCTAAGGTGATTTCACTTTAATATCTATAAAATATATAAACCCCATTTTTGAAGAAGAAATTCCAGCTTTATATGAAAAAGACATTAATTGAGTTCATATGAATAAAGTCTCCCAGCCGCTAAACTGACGCATATTTAGCAAAGAAATAATCCCAAACGGAAATAAATTGTGTCTCAATTGAAGAAAATACATGGAAAATCATCCCCCCCCCCCTCATCAATGGTTTTTTTTTCTGCATTTGAATTCTTTAAGTGAATTTATGAACATTGAAAATACTTTATAAATTTTTACAGGAGGTGTCAGGAAAAATCATTATAACCGTAACAAGGAAATTCTATAACCGTAGAAATTATGAGTCACAGTTATAGCCAAAAGTGAAGGCTATGAAACAAAATCAAATTAAAGCAAAGAATATGTCATTTATGCGTAGACGTTTACTTTGGAAATCGTTTCCAAAAAGTGTTTCCATAAATTTTCAAACTGAGCCCCACTTTTAAGCATTCAATATAGCATTATGGGTATAATACACTTTTAAATTCGCTATGCTAGAAAACGTAGAAATACAATTTTACACCAGTTTTAATTTATTTAATTTAGGAGATATATTTGTTTGAAAAGTAACACAACAAAATGAAAGAGAAACATTGTTTTTTATATACTTGTAACTGTGAATTATTCATATGATTACCAGTGCCTCCGCCAAGTCGAGAAAGCACAGCCGTAAGCATCCTTTTCTGGAAGCAACTAGGACACTTTTGACCCCCCCCCCCTCCCCCATATCTCATCGCTGGAGTTTCCCAAAAAACTGGAACTTCGTTTTTCTAGAGTATTTGGCACACAGGTTCAAAATTTAAAAATACAAGTTTCTGTCTTTTCTAGTTCAGACGATATATAAACTCAAACATTCGATTTTTTGTCGCTCACTCACTCACTCATTCACGCGTCATCAAAAAGATTAGGTAGATCCCGTAGCCCTAGAAACTTAACATTTGGAAAAAAGGTACTGTTTAGGATACAAAGAAAGGAAAAAATCCGGAAAATTAAAAAAAAAAAAAAAAAAAAAAAAAAAAAAAAAAAAAAAACATTCGAAAACTCAACAAATTCCATCAAAACTGAAAATTGAAAATCATATGATCTTGTAGTCTTAGAAACTTAAAATTTGGTGTGAAGTTAGTGTTTACATCCAGAAAAAGAAAACATCAAAAACACCAAAAAAATCGAAAACAAAATTGAAAAAATTTAAAAAAATCGAAAACTTGAAGACAATCCGATTTTGTTGCGCTAGAACTTTAAATTTGGAATAAAGGTAGTATTTTGGATACAGAAAAAGAAAATTAAAAAAAAAATCCAGATAATTCGAAAAAAAAATTTCGAAAATTCGAAAAAAATTGAAAAAATGAAAATAATTTGATCTTTTAACCTTAGAAACTTAAAATTCGGCGTAAAGGTAGCGTTTGGAATTCAGAATAAGGAAAAATTAAAACACAATAAAAATTGAAAATTAAATTAAAAAATTGAAAAAATTGAAAAAAATCGAAAATTTGGAAATAACTCGATTTTATAGCGCCAGAAACTTGAAATTTGGAATAAAGGTAGTTAGTATTTTGGATGCAAAAAAATTCAAAAATTCAAAAATCCAGAAAATTCGAAAAAAAAATTCAAAATTCGAAAAATTCGAAAAACATTGAAAAAATAAAAATAATTTGATCTTTTAACCTTAGAAACTTAAAATTGGGAGTAAAGGTAGTGTTTGGAATTCAGAATAAGCAAAAATTAAAAACACAATGAAAATCGAAAATAAAATTTTAAAATAGAAAAAATAGAAAAACATCGAAAATTTGAAAATAATTCGATTTTGTAGTGCTAGAAAGTTGAAATTTGGAATAAAAGTAGTATTTAGGATACAAAAAAAGAAAAAATTAAAAAAATCTAGAAAATTTGAAAAGAAAATTAAAAAATTAAAAAAAAATTGAAAAAATGAAAATAATTTGATCTTTTAACCTTAGAAACTTAAAATTCGGCGTAAAGGTAGTGTTTGTCGTTCAGAATAAGGAAAATTAAAAACACAATAAAAACCGTAAATAAAATTAAAAAATCGGAAAAATCGAAAAACATTGAAAATTTGAAAAAAAAATCGATTTTGTAGAACTAGAAACTTGAAATGTGGAACATAGGTAGAAACTTAGGATAGAAAAAAAAAAATGAAAAATCCAGAAAATTCGAAAAAAATCAAAAATGGAAAATAATTCGATCTTGTAGTCTTAGAGACTTAAAATGTAGTGTAAAGGTAATATTTACGATTCAAAAAAGAAACTTTTAAAAATTTGTAAAATTCGAAAATAAAATCGAAAAATCAAAATATCTGTAAAAAATCGAAAAATCGAAAAAAATTCGATTTTGTAGTTCTAGAAACATGAATTTTAAGATAATTGTCCTATTAGCTAGTACACCGCCCCTAATTGTTTTATGTTTTTTCCCTGGTTTATGCTTTTTTTTGTCTTTTTGTTTACGAATTTCGGTATAGAAAAGTTCTGCTGGAAACCGGCTACGTTATGGGCGGTATCTTTATAGACATGTTTGTTTTCTTTCACAGGTTATACTCTATTTAATTTTCACATGAAATATGGATTGTTGAATGATGTTAGCACCAAACAAATTTTCACAGCTACCCCTCTCCTCCCTCCCTCCCGACATTACTGGCTGGTTATGGCTTGATAGTCCTTTCTAAATAAAATCATGGTGACTCTGAGATTATCTTGATTTATCTTTAAATTGAACCTAAATGATCCTAAGAAGACGTATTACTATATTGGCATGACAATCAGGAGACTTAGATTTAAAATCAAAAAATTTATAAATTTATAAAAAGTCGAAGGTTTGAAAATAATTCTATTTTGTTGTGCTACCAGCTTGACATTTGGCAGAAAGGTAGGGCTTAGGATACAAAGTAAGAAAAAATTTAAAAATCCGAAAAAAAAAAGAATATAGTTTGATTTATTGAAAAATTCCGGAAATTTCAATTTTAGCTTTCTTTTTATCCTAAACAGTACTTTTGTGCTAAATATCAAGTATCTAGACTGCGAGTAATATCTCAGATGGATAGCACCTTTTCTGGAAGCAATTGGGAGTACTTTTGACCCCCCCTCCCATAACTTAGTGCGTGCCTAGTTACCTGAAATTTCTTTAAGGTAATTTCTTCGAAAATCAGTGGATGATCTCCAAAAAGAGCCCAAAATCAAGAAAAGGAGGATTACTTACAAAAATAAGTGAAATCTCATCAAAAAGTCACCTGTAAAAAATGCAGCCAAGTCTCGTAACTCATTTACCGTAAAAAGTACTGAGATCGTATAAAGCCAAGTTTAACTATCTTATTAACTCTGAAATTTTCATTCACAAATCATTCCTAGTCTCTACATCTTTAGTTAATTATTATTTTGTGACTTGGCAATTACGTAGCACGAGAATGTGATATATATAGTTAGTCCTAATCAAATAATACTATAATATATTAAGGTGTTATAACATATATATATTATAATATATTAAGGTTAACTTCCCTGTGCGTTTATAATTTGCCTTAATTAAATTATCCCATCCCATCCCATCCCATAACATAGTAAGGTGTAATAACTTCCCTGTGCTGCGTAATTGCCAAGTCACAAAATAATAATTAACTAAAGATGTAGAGACTAGGAATGATTTGTGAATGAAAATTTCAGAGTTAATAAGATAGTTAAATTTGGCTTTATACGATCTCAGTACTTTTTACGGTAAATGAATTACGAGACTTGGCTGCATTTTTTACAGGTGACTTTTTGATGAGATTTTATATTTTCTAAAAACTCCAACATGTCACGCGTATATATTGGATTAAACATATTTCAGACGCTTTTAATTAATTTAACTTGTTTCATATACGTAAAAATGAAATTTTAAAATCGAATTTACACTGATTTCCTGATGTGCTAAAATTCTAGAAATTATGTATTGTTGAATGTAGTAGACAATACGATATTTTTCTTATTTTCAGAACTGTTTAATTATTACTAATTAAATTGATTTTAATTAAAATATGATTATATGTCGTAAACAGAATTTAAGAACCCTAGATAAATTCAAAAATTTTCAGAAATGATTTTTTTTAAAATATATCATCAAATGACTTACCAATAAATATTTGCGCGTTACAATAAATAAATACCATTCCCAGCAATATAAAAATATATTTTTTTTCATGTCACCAGATCCTTAAACAGAAACTGGACAAATAATAACTTTTTTATAACAATCCATTAATTTTGATTCCTTAATACATGGTCTTTACATAGAAGTGCGTTGTCATATAAAAAACGTGTTTTTTGCTTTTACATTTAATGTTTTTTCATTTATAAAACATTAATTTTAAATTCAATTTTCATGCTTTTAATACAGCTATAAAAGCGAATTTTTAAAAGGCTTTTTTTTACTGTTATTATTTTTTTCTGTCTAATTATTAATTAATATTTAATTAATTATTAAAATTTTATAGTTTCGTTCCTTTCCGGCCTTCCGTTGTGATATTACGTGTAAATCAGGGATGAGATTTCTCCGCTTTTTTGCATACCAGTATAATCTTAGAGGAAACGTTGTCCTCTTAAATCACAGAATGTTCCGATTAAATTAAGAAACATTTTCTGTAAGATTATACTGGTATGCAAAAACGCGGAGAAATCTCATCCCTAGTGTAAATACGAAATATCGGCAACTTTTAAAGATACTTTACATAAAAATTGAGAATTCCCTTCCTGTGTGCTAAAGGCTAGTATGTAAACTATATATTTAGACATTTCGAGATTTTTATAGACATAGAAGTTTTATATACACTTTTAATACTTTTAGCCTTACATTTTCAATAGTTTTAGACACAATATCACTTAAACAGATGTGCCAAGCTCTCATTAATATTCCATAATAAGAGGGTTAATTTGACCCAGGTTTAACACGTTTCGCACCAGAAACTTTTTTAAGAAATGAAATTAAGTAAATTCCACGTAGAAACCTGGAATTAAATAAATAAAGATTCAGCTAACTATTTTTCTGGTTCAGATTAAACCACATATTACGGAAGATTAGTGGGAACATGGCACCCCTGCACTTAAACATAAAAATACGCTTCTCAACATTGGCGCAATTTCGGAACGCATTTCAATTAATATTTAATGCATTTTTTCAAGATACAGAAATAAATTCTCTATTTAGAATGAATTAAGAAGAAATAAAATAAGAAAAAGAAAAATATACAGGGATTTATACTCAGATTTGCAAAGCTCTTATAAAAATAAATTAAAGGTGTCCCGGAATCCTAAACACCCATATCATACAAACTTAGGGTAAAACAGAGGCAAAAAACAATTTTTGCATATGAACTAGTATCGCAATCCATTTAGTAAATCAAAAGTACACTTATTCTCTCCCGGCTATTTTAATAATATTGAAAATATTTTCAGGAAACTTTCAGGCTCTGAAAGGCGTTTTTTACCAAAAGCGATACCAATAAACATAAATTGTTTAACTACGTTGGAAAAATCAAATTGTACCGGAAAATTCTGCCCGTTAAATAATTAGATATTAGCTATCAGATTCAATATATAATAATTAAATGATAGAATTTTCCGGTACGAATCGATTTTCCCAACTGACACTAATTTTCCGGACCAATACATTCCGAAACATTACGCGTCGAGTTCAGCGGTGTTTATCGTGTTTAAGACACATATTTCCCGTAAAAGAAGGTCAGTCTGTTGAAAATATCGTTAAAATATTTGGATTATTTTAATGTTCCAAATAAAATTTCAGGTTAGGATTGGAATGAGGCGCCCTGTGTTTTTAACAAATGGACTGTGAACCCAGATTCCAATAGAAAAATAGTTTCGCTGTAGCGTTCTCTGCTGCATTGAGAATTGCGTATGTGAAGATTCGAGGAACCCTGTATGTGTACGGTGGTATTTAATCATAGAGACAGTATAAAAACTTATAAATCAAGAACTTGAGTTCAAACACCTTTATCTGCTGACTTTTACAATGATAATTATCACTTACGATGGTTTAGTTTTGCACTCTATATCGAGACATAGGACATATTCATAGCTCCACCTGGATCGTTGTTTGAATACAAGTAATTTTTTGAAGAATAATTTTCCAAGTAGATATATACAAAAATTGTTTGTACAACATTTATTTAAAATAATTTATACAAAATTGCTTTGAAAATTTCATTGGAATTTCAATACTAAATTGAGTACAAGAAACGAATACTTCGGAGTATAGAAAATTTGAATTCCAAAAAATAATTAAAAAATATTTCACATGAAATGTAAAGAAAAGGAGTTAGGTATTTGTAAAACTTGAATGATACACAGTAGATTCAGAGAAATTTAGCTACCTATAGAAATGTTATACTAAAAATTAATATTAATTTATTTTCAGGATAAACACATATTGTGTAATCATCAACTGCCATTAGTGCACTTTATAACGATAAACATTTATAGCGTACAAATATATGTATATATATATATATATTTATTTATTTATAGCTTAAATATTTCATAAAGTCTAAAATTAATCCTAAGTTTATTTATATATATTTTTAAATGTTACTTACATGATGAATTTTAACAGACTGGCGCATTGTGACTTTACGTCTGCGTACTTAACAGAATAGGTATTGCCGAAAACAACAAAAAAATGTTTTCAGTCGTTTTTAATATCATTTTTACTAGATCGAAAAATTAATAATTTTTTAGTCATTTATGTAACTGTAGACTGCGTTTCGAAGATAATGATGAAACAAATACCTCATTATATTCTGAAATAAAGTAACACGCTATTTTTTCTCGTGCATAAATAATTCAAATCATAGATGCAGAATTTATTTAGGTTTATGTAGATATTTCCCGATATCTCTAGAGAGTACATAATTATAAAATTTGAGCTGTTCGTGAAAATAATTATACCTATTGTTAAAATTACTCAATAAAAATTATTTCGCTCATTTTATGTAGCATGTAATAATTTGAATCAGAATAAGTGAAATTATATAAGCTAGTTTATTCTTTTTGCTTGCATAGTTTTTATTTACAGAACATTTACGCTGTATAAAGTACATTTCAGATTTTTAAGAAGAATGACCAAATTAAATATAAATAAAAGAAAATTACATATCAATGCATTAGAGTGGTATTTTTAATGGCATGGTATATACATAACTGATAACCATCCGTTTTGTTTTTCAAGTGAAATAAAACAAGATATTGTATTAAAAAAATAAGATAGATAGTAACCACGAAAAAAAAAAAAAACTTTTCAATATTCATAAAACCGTCCTATATTTTAACAATATTTTTATTTTTGCTAAAACTTTAACTCTAGAATGACCATAAATTTTATTCAAGTTTTTTAAAACTATTTAACACCAGAAATTTTAATTAAAAATACTTAACTTATTTATTAAACGTATTTCTGTAGCGTTTTATATTTAATTTATTTTTAAAAAAATTATAAAGAGATTTCTGGTTTGAATCGAAATATATTAATTTGGTAACCGTCAAAATGACGGCGTATGGTAGTTCTAGTGTTAAAAATATAATTATCTATAAAACCGAAATGTATCAATACAAACTGGTATCATTTTGTAGGTTTAAATAAAACTGTGCCATAAATAATATAGGATGGTAATAAAGTATGTGTGAAATTCTTTAACCGCCCTACCCTGTTGAAATTCTACTCATCCCAGATAAAAACATTTCATATCAGAATTTTTATTTTAAACTATTTAACATATTTATTTTAATTAGTCTTCAGTGTTTTTTGTATAACTTACTTTAAGGGGAAAAAAATCTTGCTCGAATCGAATGAAATGAATTATAGAAACGTGTCGATTAGATCCATTCAAGGTAGGAAGTTTAAAGACTTTTACATTTTCTTTTTTGCATATTAAAGTTCATTTTCAAAATGTCATTACATATTTTTTTCTCTTTCAAATTATGTTTTCAAACAAAGGAAGGTTAATCACAATGCGGGGGGGGAGGGTAAAAATTAAATAAGGAAGTTGACAATCCGAGATTTTATAAGATTTTATATACAACAGCACATTTGTCTCGATGGTATCCGATAATGGCATGCGATGACAATAATCATTGGTAATAGTCAACGGTAACAGTTATTTTTAATTTTTCTGTCAACAAACTTTTTAAGACACAAAAAAAGTTTTGCGATCTGAAATATTGATGTTGTCTGAGCATATTACAATTTTATACAGTACAGCGACATTTATCGATAATATTTTTAACTAAAACAAGAACGCGTAACAAAAAGATTCTTGACTTCTTACATTACTCTAGGTGCTAAGTCCACTATGGTGAGTGTCATGATACCGTAAAAGCTGCCGAAATGAACCAATTTTTTTAAACGCGAATGATTGAAAAGGTCGCCAAAAAGTCAGAAACAGCATATAACCCAACATATAACCCCAGTCAGAGCTCCATCTCGAATGATGTAGAGGTCAGTGCGCCCGTCAATGGAGATGCCACCATACACCAACACTCTTCCACCGCTAAATCTGACACTTTCGTGCACGAACGCAGGATTATTCCTACTGCCACGGTCCCTCCAGATGAAAATACGCCTATTATCCGGATGCACAGAAAAACGGGACTCGTCAGAAAACAGAATATTGCTCCATTCATTTCTCCTCCAGTTGACATGCTCGGTTGCCCACTCCCTGCGGTCGCGACGATGCCTTGATGTTAATCTAACACATACCATCGGTCGGCGAGCATACAGACCTACAGCATGGAGCCGGTTTCGGACAGTCTGAGTTGAAATCGTGGTGCCTGTAGCCGAGCGAAGGTGTTGTTGGAGAAGAGTAGCGTTCATGTTTCGGTGTCTCCGAGCTGTTGACGCTAAATACCGATCTTCATTGGGCGTTGTTGCCCGTCTACGACCTTGCCCTGGTCTTCGGCCTGCACATCCACTCTCCAAAAAACGGTTCCAGATCCTGGAAATGACACTTTGTGACACTCCAATGGCTTGCGCTACTTCGGCTTGAGTTTGGCCCCCTTCTAACCTACCAACAATTCTCCAAGCTTCTGAATCTGTCAAATGACTTCGCTGAGACATCGTACTCATCGAAACAAAGCAATCACTGAATGCCGATCATCCTTGTCTTCATTCTCTTTTATCCAGTTGAAAGTCAAATTTCATTCGCTGCCGCTGAAGCGACGTTTTTGACGTCGAACTCAAAATTTGCATACTCCACAGTTTGAAAACCAGAAAAATTTGCATTTGTGATTCTCTTCTTCTATTTTCGGCAAAAAAAATTTCGTTTATATCTTTATTTTATATAAAACTTCAAATATCCTTTAATTGTTTTGAGCAGTGTATATATGCGTGTGTGTGTGTGTGTGTGTGTGTGTGTGTATGTGTGTGAAAACTAACTTCAATTACAGGTTATTAACTCTTATTCTTATTAAGTTGTAGCAAAAGTACACTTTTTTCCAGGTAATTTTCTTTATTGGGAAGTTCAACAGCAATTATCCAGCCATAGATTGGGCAGGAGTATTAGTACAGTAATCATCTTTACAGAATCAGAAGCAATATTTGACGCGTATTAGCTATGCAAGCCAAGGGAGCAAAAGAAAGAATAAGGTGAAACTGAATTTCACTTTTTACGCTCAGGCGTTATGGGAAAGTGTATGCATATTTTTGCTAGCGTGCGTTTGAAGTGCCGAGACATCGAACACACGTCTGAGCTTAAGATTTTAAAATTGGCAGCAGACACATAGAAAACAGGCTATATTTGGTAATGTCCACTTATGCCATCATTATTGTGACCTATACATCCTATGAGTTTCGGGTGAATTTGTAGTGTTAACTGGGGTAAATATAGAAATTGATTTAGCGACTAAAGGGAAAATATATTAATTGAAAGGTTTCATAGACAAAAAATGCCTTTAAGGTAGAAAAGAAAATTGAAAGCGATTCAGAGAGCACATTATCAATTTCACAACATATCCCTCCCCCTCCCCTTTTAGAAAAAAGACACTTGTAAATTGTGGCAACGCTTATTACAAGGCTCGACACAAACCTGGCTGCATGCCCCTTTTATAGCATATTTATTTAATGCGGGGATGTATTTTACATAGTACGATTCAGGAACTTTGTTAAGTAAATATTATATCGAAATTATTGACAATAATAATCGAAAACATTGGGATCGGGTAACGAGCGAAAATTGAACTGTGAACAGAGGGGGGTGGTGAATTTTAAACGCTTATAAACATTGAACAAACTAATCGATTTTGTTGCGGTTCGCGTGTAGACCATTCCCTTGGTAATTATTTTATTCAAAATGACGTACAGCTAAGGTATCCTCATTTTCTGATAGAGGGCGCTTCCGACACATCTCCGACATTTCAATGATATTACTCCTGGGTGTTTTACGACCAGACCAACATACTTCCAGGAAGTGTATGGGATGCAAAGACGACTCGGAATCACATAGGAATGTAACGTTGGAAATGCCTTTTTGGCGAGTTATGGTTAAAAGAAGCAGAGAAAAAAAGCAACAGAAAGAAGGAGAAACAACAATACGTTAATGTGACAGAAAACAGTTTATTTAAAGGTTTTACTACAAAAGGTGTTCGAAATTACTAATACAGCAGCATGGTCAGTAATGGTCATGGTCATAATACAGTGGTCAAATAATAAATTATTTGGAAAATAAAGGTTCGTGTCTTATAATTTTGTTCATTATGTTTTTAAGTTTTTCATTAAATTGTATGAAAATATCATTATTATAAAATAATTATATATGATAACAGAGTAAATTTATGTTTATGATTTTGTGTGAGTGAATTTCATGTGATAAAAGCAATAGTTATATTCAACAGATGTGAAAAAAGTTTATATAAACATACAAAACATATTTAACTCTTTTAGACATATGTTTTCACTACAAAAACCTAATTAAATTTTAATGAAGAAATTTGCACTACGATGTTCACAAAAGTTCGGAATTTGTGCTGCTTGCTAAGTGGGTGTTTTATTCAAGACATCTACTAGAATATCTGAATAGCAATTTTTGTTTCATTTATTCGCGAATTGTCTATAACTCAAAATATTAAAAAAATACTGGTAAAGCAGGTATTTTGAGGTTCGTAACTTGCATAAAAACATGCTAAATCTGTAACACTGATAAGCACAGTTTCCAAGGATCCTCTTAGTACGGCATTTAATTATAAGCAAAATAAATCGCTCAGTGACAACTTAATTAAAAACCGTTATTCAACATTCGCGTGCCCAATGTAGAACTTTTGTTTTAATTTTTCAGTAGTTGCTTTCGATCGCGATTTCTAATGATAGTTTACGTTGTCATTAACTGTTCTTTCATATTCCGCATAATGTGATTGTATATGCATAAACAACATTAAAATGATATCAGTAAGCTGTATTGATCAACATAATTGGAAACAAATTGCTCTTATAATACAACAGCATTTATTATACGGGCCGAAAAGATCAATATAATTGGATGAAATAATGTCCGATTTCGTGTATAAATCTTCATCTGTGATATAAATGTAAAAATAGTTAGTTTATTCAGATTTGACGATAATATTTTGAAACATAGTATATTTAGAGATGGAACAGCTGAGCACCAGCTAGCCAATTGTTACCGTTAAATTTAAATAATATTTTTTTGCCCTTTTTAATAACAGAATTTCTGAAATTTACTACGGCGCCGAAGTGTACTATTAAAATATAATGGTGGCAATCGACCCACAGAGGTGCAGTTGCTCTATAATTATATTTTTCTCAATTACCTAGCTCTCAATGAAAGCGCAATTTCCTTGAATGTATAATTCAAAAGAAAAAAAGTTTGCCTGGTGACGTCTGAGTAAATATTGCTCTCGTTTAAAACAAATTTTATCTTTATGAGTTTTTAAAAAAACAAAATACGATGGTCAAATTCTAAGTATTGTTATAAATAATAATTGTGCAGTGGTTGGCAGTTACAATTGTTTCTCCCTTTCTTAGTAGATAGAAGTGATACCAACACGAATTAACGGTAAGTTACACAGTACTTTACATTTAATCCAAAATCTGTTGTGAGACGAACGATTATTAAACGAAGAATTTATCTTTAAACAGCCAAATATGATTTTTAGTTTTTTAGTATTCATCTTTATACACAGAGGTATTATAATCAAAGTCGCACTTTCAAACTGCTGTAAAAAAGGAACCACTGGTAGAACTGAATATATTGGAAGAAGGTGGAAATGGTATGGCATAAGAAAGACAAAAGTTCCAAAGTGTATCAATAGATGGCGCTGTAAGCGACATACTATGTAAATTAAAAGACGCTCATGCGCAATTAAAAACCGAATTCATTATGTGCTTTTCATGCTGTTTTTGGCCCAAGGACAATTAAAAACCGATTTTTCCCATCTAATGTTATACGACCTTTAAGTGGTGGATGGGTAGATTCCTGTAACAGTACCACAACTGTTGACTGATTTGGAAGTCATTTTATCCGTCAAACAACCGAAACACTCATACGCATTGAAGAGTACAGTTGGTTTACTGTGCAACTCATGCCAAAGTAGTCGTATTTCGATTAAAACTGTCACTTGTAACCGAATCCACTTTCGTTATGCCCCTTACAGCGACATCTATTGATACGCTTTGGAACTTTTTCTTTCTAATGCCATACGGTTTCTCCCTTCTTCCAGTATATTCAGTTCAAATTTGGAGTCATTCTGACCAGTGGTTCCTTTTTTACACCATTTAGTAAGTGGGGCTTTATTTGTAATCACCCTGTATACGTATTGAGTTTTTATGAAAGTTCTTTCCGTCTGGGAAAGTTGGTTCGTATAGGAAAATTATATCATTTAATTATTAGACTTTAATTCCAATATCTAATGTCTAACAATGGACGGGCAGAATTTTCCAGTACGAATTGGTTTTTCCAAACGGAAGGTACTTTCCGAACAACTCAATAGTATGGTGATACATAAAATGATGATAGTATGAATAATTCTAAGTTGATGAATTAATACAGACTGACCTTTCAGGTATAGAGTTTTACAATAGGTTTCACAGTCTTTTAAATATATCAAGATAAATAGTTAGAAATCGTAATTCACACAATAACTACAATATTTTACAATTAGGCCTAACACATCCAATTGTTTTACTAACCACACTTCAGTCAATGCTCCATGGATGATGGAAAAACATTTGACTGAACATTTCTGATTTTGAAAGTATGAAGTCACCGAACTCGCCATTCGTGAATTTTGCTTTTGTATTTCATGCTTTCAAGATATTGACAATAAATAAAATTCAGAGAGCTATTTTATTTGCTGATACGTTATAAGTAAGATAAATTCAGATCCTACAGATATAATAGATATATAATATACTACATACAACCCTTGCAAAGTCCTCGTATAACCTCACCGACCTTTATTTTCGCAACCTTTGGTCCTAGATGCATACTTCCAATTACAAAAGTGGTCAAAATTAGGTGCAGAGTTAAGATAAAAAAAAGTTTGAAGCGAAAAAACAATTTAGTGAAGAATTACAGAATCTAAATTTTTATACAGCCCCCAGGTTACTGTACTTATATTTAGGGACGTTTTGTCTATTCAAAAGTATTGCAAACACAAAAAGTTCCGTATCTGTATGACCAATATTCACTGAGAAATTTGTGTTCAAAGTTATAATGCATAGTATGGGGACCGTATACAAATGGAGATGCGAATATATCCCCTATCAGAAAGACAAGGCGGTTTTAAAGTTAGATATGATCATGACAAAAGTGTTGTTGTTCAAGTCAAAAAACAGTATAATATTTGTCTTATCACTGGTATTCAAAATAAAAGTGTATATTTTGTATAATACATCTAATCAAAAACGTCACCTGTAAAAAATGCAGCTAAGTCTCGTGACTCTTTTTCCGTAAAAAGTTCTGAGATCGTGTAAAGCCGAGTTTAGCTATCTTATTAACTCTGAAATTTTCATTCACAAATCACACCTAGTCTCTACATCTTTAGTTAAATATTATTTTGTGACTTGGCAATTACGCAGCAGAGGGAAGTTATTACACCTTACTATGTTATGGGATGGGATGAGATAATATGATTAAGGCTAATTATATACGTACAGGGAAGTTATTACATCTTAATATGTTATGGGATGGCATGGTATTATTTGATTAAGACTAATTATATACATCACATTCTCGCGCTACCTAATTGCCAAGTCACAAAATAATATTTAACTAAAGATTTAGAGACTAAGAGTGATTTGTGAATGAAAATTTCAGAGTTAATAAGATAGCTAAACTTGGCTTTATACGATCTCAGAACTTTTTACGGAAAAAGAGTCACGAGACTTGGCTGCATTTTTTACAGGTGACGTTTTTGATTAGATTTCACTTCTTTTTGTAAGTAATCCTCCTTTTTTTGATTTTGGGTTCTTTTTGGAGATCATCCACTGATTTTCGCTAAGTCCACACTCTGTTCCTATTATTTACAGGTATCAAAAATTGGAAGCTTTAGTTTCGTTTGCAAAGTACTGTACATAAAAAGCGATTTCAGGTTCCTAGGCCAGCACTAAGTTATGAGAGGGAGAGTGTCAAAAGTACTGTCAATTGCTTCCAGGATAGGTGCTATCATTTTGAGATATTACTCGCAGCCCTAGATACTTGATATTTAGCATAAAAGAACTTTTTAGTATAAAAAGAAAGCCAAAATTAAGATTTCCGGAAATTTCCAATAACTCAAACTATATTCATTTTTTCGATTTTTTTTTTCTTTTTTTGTCTTTTTTTTTCTTTTTTTTTCTTTTTTTTTCATTTACGGACTTTTTAATTTTTCCTTACTTTGTATACTAAACCCTACCTTTCTGCCAAATGTCAAGCTTCTAGGACTAAAAATCGAATTATTTTCAAATTTTCGATTTTTTATAAATTTATTGATTTTTCGATTTTAATTCTAAGTTACCTGATTGTCATGTCAATATAGTAATTCTTTGATCCGTCTTCTTAGGATAATCTAGGTTCCATTTAGAGATAAATCAAGTGAATCTTAGCGTCACCATGATTTTATTTAGAAAGGACTATCGAGCCGTAACCAGCCATTAATGTCGGGAGGGTAGGGCGAGCTGTGAAAATTTTTGTGGGACTAACATCATTTAACAATCCATATTTCATATGCGAAGTAAATAGAGTATAACCTGTGAAAGAAAACAAACATGTCTATAAAGAAATCGCCTATAACGCAGCCAGTCTATAGCGAAACATTTCTATAACGAAATTTGTAAACGAAAAAAAAAGAAAACCATAATCCGGGGGAAATAACATAAAACAATTAGGGGCGTTGTACTAGCTAATAGGACAATTATCTTAAAACTAATGTTTCTAGCAAGACCTCCTTATCATAGTATCAGACCTCTCAATCAGCAAGTTGCCTTTGACCGCTATACTTGTCCTGCTACTAGCGCCATCAATCGTCAGTAATAGTATTTACGACACGAAATCACACGAAATTTTTTCACAGCTCCATTTGCTATATGCATTTGCTTATGAACTAGTAGTTTTCCTATCACTAAAATTTTATAGTGAATTTTATCTTATTAAATTGACAAGATCGTGTGATTACATGACGAAAAAAATTCTATTAAATTTTAGTGGTAAGAAAAAAGCGTAAGAGTTGGCAGCTATGCGGTAGCAGACCAGCTAGATTTTTCTATAGATTTTTCTATTATATTTTTGGATACCAGTTTTTTAGTAGAGACAATTTTGTTTTGTTTGATCGGAGAATTCTGGGATTTAAAAGAACAACATTTTCTCTAAAAATATACTGGTGTTCAAAAAGCCCGAAACATGGCAACTGTGCGGTAGTATCCACCAGGCGGCGATACTTTCCGGAGAAAGTCAATTAATAAGTTGGCAATTACCGCGGACATTTTCTCCCATAGACTTTCTCCGGATTGTCAAGTCTGATCTATGATAAGGGAGTCTTGGTTTCTAGCAGTACAAAATCAAATTGTTTTCGATTTTTCGATTTTTTAAAGATATTTCGATTTTATTTTCAAATTTAACGAATTTTTTAATTGTTCCTTTTATAGAATAGTAAATACTACCTTTACACCAAGTTTTAAGTTTCTAAGACTAGAAGATAAAATTATTTTCAATTTTTTATTTTTTCGAATTTTTTTTGATAATTTTCTGGATTTTTTAATTTTTTCTTATTTTGTATCTTTTATTACAAATTTCAAGTTTCTAGCGTTACAAAATCGAATTAATTTGAAATTTTCGATCTTTTTCGAGTTTTTTATTCTATTTTCGAATTTATTGTGTTTTAATTTTTCCTTTTTCTGTATTCTAAACAATAAGTTAACGCCGAATTTTAAGTTCTAAAGCTACAAAATCGAATTTTTTTCAATTTTTCGAATGTTCGAATTTTACAGATTTTTTCTTTTTTTGTATCCTAAATACTACCTTTATTCCAAATTTTAAGTTTCTGGCTTTACAAAATCGAATTATTTTCAAATTTTCGTTTTCTTTTCGATTGTTTGATTTTCTTTTCGATTTTTGTTGTGTTTTTAATTTTTCCTTTTTCTGAATCCTAAACACTACCTTTACACCAAATTTTCAGTTTCTAAGCCTACGAGATCATATTATTTTCAATTTCTCACTTTTTTTTTTCTTCTTCTTCTTCTTTTTTTTTTTTTTTTTTTTAATTTTAAATTTTTTAAATTTTCGATTTTTTATCGAATTATCCATATTTTTAATTTTTTCCTTATTTAGCATCTTAAATATTACCTTTATTCCAAATTTCAAGTTTCTAGCGCTATGAAATCGAATTATTTTCAAATTTTCCTTATTTTTCGATTTTTCCAATTTTTTTCGAATTTATGATTTTATTTTCGAATTTTATTGCGTTTTCTATTTTAACTTATTCTGTATCCTAAATACTATCTTTACCGCGAATTTTAAGTTTCTAAGGCTAAAAGATCAAATTATTTAATTTTTTTCAATTTTTTTCGAAAATTTCGAATTTTTGAAATTTTTTTTTCGAATTTTCTGGATTTTTTAGCTTTTTCTTATTTTGAATCCTAAATACTACCTTTATTCCGAATTCCAAGTTTCTAGCGCAACAAAATCGAATTATTTGAAAATTTTCGATGTTTTCGATTTTATTTTCGATTTTATTTTGTGTTTTTGATGTTTTCTTTTTCTGAATTCTAAACACTACCTTCACATCAAATTTTAAGTTTTTAAGACTACAAGATCGTGTTATTTTCAATTTTCAATTTTGTTCGAATTTGTTGAATTTTCGAATGCTTTTTTTTTTTTTTTGGAATTTTCCGAATTTTATAATTTTTCTTTTCTTTGTATTCGAAACACTAGCTTTATTCCAAATTTTAAGTTTCTATGGCTGCAGGATCTACCCAATCTTTTTGATGACGCGAGAGTGAGTGAGTGTGTGAGTGTAAAAAAATCGAAACTTTGAGTTCATTCATCGTCTGCACTAATTTACGGGTATTTTTCGAATTATCCATATTTTTTAATTTTTCCTTATTTAATATCTTAAATATTACCTTTATTCCAAATTTCAAGTTTCTAGCGCTATAAAATCGAATTATTTTCAAATTTTCCTTATTTTTCGATTTTTCCGATTTTTTTCAAATTTTTTATTTTATTTTCGAATTTTATTGCGTTTTTTATTTTAACATATTCTGAATCTTAAACACTATCTTTACTGCGAATTTTAAGTTTCTAAGGCTAAAAGATCGAATTATTTTAATTTTTTCATTAATTTTTTTTTTTTTTTTTAATTTTCCGGATTTTTTAATTTTTCCTTATTTTGCATCCTAAATACTACCTTTATTCCGAATTCCAAATTTCTAGCGCAACAAAATCGGATTATTTGAAAGTTTTCGATTTTTTTGGTGTTTTTGGTGTTTTCTTTTTCTGGATGCTAAACACCAAATCTTCACACCAAATCTTAAGTTTCTAAGACTACAAGATCGTATTATTTTCAATTTTGATGGAATTTGTTGAATTTTCGAATGTTTTTTTTTTTCGAACTTTCCGGATTTTATAATTTTTTCTTTCTTTGTATCCTAAACACTACCTTTTTTCCAAATGTCAAGTTTCTAGGGCTACGGGATCTACCTAATCTTTTTGATGAAGCGTGAACGAGTGAGAGTGAGTGAATGACAAAAAATCGAATGTTTGAGTTCATATATCGTCTGAACTAAAAAAGACAGAAATTGTAAATTAAAATTTTGGTCCTGTGTGCCAAATACTCTAGAAAAACGAAGTTTCAAATTTTTGGGATACTCCAGCGCGGAGATATGGGGGGGGGGGTCAAAAGTGCCCTGAGTTGCTTCCAGAAAACGATGCTTACGGCCCTGCTTTCTCGACTTGGCGGAGGCACTGCCGTGCCTCCAGATAAAATCACAGTGCACAAACTCATACAAATTTAATAAAGTAATTTGAAATAATAATATTAGTGCTTTCTAGCAGATAAACTGAAATAAAAACGAAACAGAAATAAACAATGTAGATAAATATTGTGCCATGTTTTTTAGCTTTTGAAAATTGATTCTTATGTATTTTTTTAGCGCTGAATTCGAAAATGACTTTCATTTTAAACCATCACGTCAGGATTTTCTCAAATCGCAAATTTCAAAGTTTTAAAGCTCAAAGTTAAAATTATTCCCCCTTCCCCTCCCACCCTCACCCCTGATCTGTTTAGCTGTAAGAAACCCAGTATAAGCCAAAAAATTTAATAAATTATTGAATTAAATAAAATTAAACTGAATAAAAAAGTCTTACCTCTATTTTATAGTATCAGATTTTTCGCTATTTTTTAACCTTGAAATTTACGATTTGTGAAAAATCCTGACATGATGGTTAAAAGTGGAAGTAATTTTTTTTATTCAGCGTTAAAAATTACATAAAACGTAACTATAAAAGTTAAAAAACATAACCATCGCAAGCTTATGTTATCTGATCTCAAACTCTTTCTTAAACTTGTTGACTGTTATCTATCTGAATTTTTTTGTGTTATCCTCTAATACAAGTATGTATAAGATGGTAAGCGTCAAAAATCATAATAATATTACATTGTCATCGGATTAATTAAAAAAATTAATTAATTAATTAATTAAAATTAATTAATTGATTAAAATTAACTTCGATCGGACATTTGAAAGTGAGTTAAAATTCGAGTACAAATTTTAAACTGGAAAGACTATCGTTGCAAATTTAATAAAACCTTATGAAAATAACATAATTTTTGTTAAAAGATCCTTACAAAATAAAACATATGTTAAAATACAATTATTTTAACTAATATGAAACTTAACTAATAAAAGTTAACTCAATCGTAATAGTTGTACGATTTCTTTCAAAGCGCAGATACCTTGAAATAAGTTTAAGTACAGGGTGATTTTTTTAAAAGTTGTGAAAGTAAAACCCTATAACAAAGGAACCACTGATCCAAATAACCTGAAATTTTACTAGTATGCTCCCAAAGCAATGGGAATTTTTTTGACGTGGTTAAAAAAAACTTAAAACCCCGCCAACAGATGGCGCTGTATATGCAGCAAAGTCGGTAGACGAGCTTGTGTATGACACACATACAGTGGCGATAAAAGCGTGAACACTGTATATATATATACAGGGTGTTCCGTTAAAGGGGTCCAATATTAATAGGGGTAATAGAGGAGATCACATGGAGCATAAATCAGTATATAAAGCCTGGTCGGATCTCAATAGTTTTCAAGTTACAGCAAATAGAATGAAAATTCGGAAAATTGTAAAAGAACCCTCATTGCTAAACTATCGATAATGCTACATAAAAACGAAGCACATATTTAGAAAGAGCAGAAAAAAACCTACAAAATGACATCAATTGTATTAAAATAGCAATATTTATTGACGAGTTACAAGCCCTGAAACAGTGAAAAAAGTACGAAATCCAATATACATCAAAATAGTGAATCGTTAATTCCAAAAAGACAACCCTAGCTACAACAAGGAAAATGTAGTAAAATTTGGTCCATTCCGAAAACTTTCGAAAATGCTTACAATGAACCATATCGGTTTAATTGTGTGAGAGAAATTAATCAGTTTCTTAGTTACAACTCCGCTTTCTTTGACACTAGCAAAGGTTAAACTCCGCCCACCACGATTGGAAACACCGCCTTTTTAATTACTCTCAACTATACATTTTCGATCATGCTTCTTCTGAGATGCAACATTTTTAATTATTCAAGAGTTGAATGAACCAAAATAACTTTACAATAATAGTCTACATTTTAAAGTGGTCTTTTATTGATATAAAGCTTAAGTTAAATTCCTTAAAATTAAACTGGTGGTGAAAATTCGGAAATAATTAAAAATATTGCGATTTGTAACTATGCAAGAAGTTTCAGTACATGTTTTACATGGACAATTATTGTATGTATATGTGCATCATAATTTATGATAGGAAATAATAATAACAAATAGCATAATAATTTTATTAATTATAAATTTAAAAAAGACACTAAATTTTAAATTAATTCATACAAACTTTGTAATTTACAATTTGAGTACACCACAGTCTGTGACTTACAAAATACTGTGCCAAAAAGTGTTGAAAATAAAAGAAAAATGACAAATAAAGAATTACATTCCACGTACTTTATGACATATGTGAAGCATAGTCTTCTGGCTTGCGCTGCACAGTTCAATGTCGGAAGGCAGACGAACGGACATTATTATAATAGGTGTTCGAAGTTGCGCCCATTAACAGAATCGCACAGCCGACAGCGACGTCGTAAAGATTGGCGAACACGCCGAAAAACTCCGACGGAGTTGGGAATGTCTCCTGCAGCGACAACGATTCGCGCTAGTAAATCCTCCGGTGTATCCACAGGCGTTTCATACACCATCGATTTAAGGTGTCCCCAAACAAAAAAGTCTAACGGATTGAGGTCTGGAGAGCGTGCAGGCCAAGCAACAGGTCCACTGCGGCCAATCCATTTCCCAGGATATGTTGAATTGAGGTGATTGCGAACACCTATGAAAAAATGTGCCGGTGCGCCATCGTGCATAAACCACATATTGTGGCGCAATGTTGCTGGCACATTTTGCAGTAACTGCGGTAAGATATCCCGTAGGAAAACCAAGTACGTACTGCCATTGAGTACATCTGGGAGTAAATATGGTCCTATGAGATAATCGCCGAGGACACCTGCCCATATGTTCACACTGAACTTTTGTTGTGCGTTCGACGGGAAAACAGTGTGCGGATTTGTATATGACCATGTGTGCATATTGTGCGTGTTTACCACGCCCTCTCTCGTAAATGTTGCTTCATCAGTAAATAAAATATTTTCCAGAAATTGTGGATTATTTTCTGTTACATTAAGCAACCAGCGTACGAATTCTGTCCGCTGAGCACAATCTGTTACTGATAACAGTTGTACCCGCTGCACATGAAAGGGGTGCATGTTTTCTGCACGCAGAACACGCCACACACTTTGGTGAGAAACACCGACTTCAGACGCAGCAGCTCGTGTACTCGTGGAGGGGTTATCTTTAAAAATATTCAGTACATCTTCTTCCATTGCAGGTGTTCGTACATGTCGAGGTTTTCCTGCATCAATGCTTGCTGTATTAAACGATCCAGTCTCCCGTAATCGTCTATCGATTTTTATGAAGAGTTTCGAACTTGGGCAACGTCTCCTTGGAAATTGCTCACGGTACATGCGCTGTGATAGACATGCATTTCCATGAGCTTGCCCGTACATCAGATGCATGTCCGCATATTCTTCGTTAGAGTATTCCGGCATAATTATTATACATCAACTTACTACAATCCCACTTACAACAGCCTCCCTTTAACATAACGCCCACTGATGACTGCTGTTTTATTACACTTTTCTTCCTATACACATAGAAAATTTGCATAAAAAGTACTTCTTCTTCATCATCCTGAAAGTTCATGGAGGAAACGCAGCAGTCACGGAGTTTGATTTAAGACAAGGCGAGAGCTGCACAATATGTCATTCACTTGACCAGACTGAATAATGAAAGGGTATTGATAGAGGTTGATCAGAAATGTATAATTGAAAGATATTAAAACGGGGTGTTTACAATCGTCATGGGTGGAGTTTCGCTCTTTCCGAGCGTGCAACAGTACAGAGTTGTAACTAGGGAACTGCTTGATTTCTCCCATACAATTAAACTGATATGGTTTATTGTCAGCTTCTTCGAAAGCTTTCGGAATGGACCAAATTTTATAACATTTTCCTTGATGTAGGTAGAGTTGCATTTTTGGAATTAACGATTAACTATTTTTCTAAATATTTGATTTTGTATTTTTTCACTGTTTCAGAGCTTGTAACTCGCCATTAATTCTCAATATTCTAAAACAACTTATGTCATTTCGTAGGATTTTTTCTGCTCTTTCTAAATATGTGCTTCGTTTTTATGTAGCATTATCGATAGTTTAGCAATGAGGGTTTTTTTACAAATTTCCGATTTTTCATTCTATTTGCTGTAACTTGAAAATTATTGAGATCCGGCCAGGCATTATATACTGATTTATGCTCCGTGTGATCTCCTCTATTACCCCTATTAATATTGGACCCCTTTAACGGAACACCCTGTATATATATATATATATATATATATATATATTATAGGACGGTTGGGTGGGTAGACGTTGGATTGAGGAGGTGTGTGGCGGAGTTGTATGGAAAAATACGCATGGTTAATTTATATTACTAAAATATATAACACAAAAAAAGGGGGCATTTTGATTTACACATTTGTTTGATACACGTTTTATAATGGACCGCAATGTGATATTTCTCTGTTTATTAATTTAGTTAGATTAACTTTTACATTATTTAATTAATTTAAATGAATTTATATTCATTAATATTAAGAATGTATTTGATATAATGATTTGGATTAATACCTATGGTGGACAATATCATATTTACTTCTAATATAATGTTTACTTTTATACAGTGTTAATATAATATGTTTTAATTTTATTAAGTGTTTATAATTTATTTAATTTTGTATGAAGGAACATTATTTGTGACTAATTCTTTTCAATATTTAATCAAAATTAATTTTAAATTCTTTGTATCTTAGTTCAAATTTAGTATTTTATTTATTTTAATTTAATTTAATTGATGTTGCATTTTTGGTACAGCCATTTAATCGTTTTTGTCATTTAATGGTAGATATATTTTTATGTTGCTTTAATTATCAATTTTTCTATCTTACTACTTATTTATAACATAGAATTAATCATTTATACATCCATTACTTCTATGTAATTCAATATTCTATTTATTAATTAATTTCATTTATTTATCATTTAACTAATGGCTATTATTAAGATAGTAATTTGGTTTAATTATTAAACAATAATTTCTATCCATTACTTTCTATTAAGATTTTATTCAATTTTACCAATAGATTGAAGAACTATTTTAAGTTGCTTTAATAATTAATTTTTCCATCTTTATACTTATTTATAACATAGAATTATTCATTAATACATCCATTACTTTAATGTAAGTCGATATTCTATTTATTAATTTATTTTATTTATAATTTAACTAATTGGTATTATTTAAGATAGTAATTTGGTTTAATTTTTAATCATTTATTTCCATCCAATACTTTCCATTCAGATTATATTCATTTTTCCCTATAGATGGCAGCACTAATGCTCCTGTTTACTTTAAAATCCATAATATTGTAACATTATTTCTGACATCACTATAAAGCAATTTATATTTCTAAAATTGGCAACATGTAATTAATTTTTTTTTTTTTTTTTTTTTTTTGCAATTCATTCCCAAGTCATGGTTGAGTTTCATGCTGGTTCTTGAGGTGAAAATTTATATTTCTAAATTGGCAATATGTAATGATTTTTTTTATTTTATTTGAAATTCATACCCAACTCATGGTTGAGTTTCATGCTGGTTCTTGAGGTGAAAGGTATCTATTTTAATCTTTTTTAATCTTTATGGATTTTATACTTACTGACTCTATTAAAACTTTTCTTTGTAAATTACAAGTATGGCTTCTTTCCTTTTTAATATTTTATTTTATTTTTCATTTTATCACTGGTTTGCTTCAATGTCTATGAGATGTAGATTTTATCACTGGTTTGCTTCAATGTCTATGAGATGTAGTCCCAAAATCATATTTTTTAGCAAAGTAGGGCGAACATGATGATGAAACATCTTATTTCATTTTATTTGTGGTATTTAGGCATTTGGGACTTGATAATTCTGTCTAAATTTCACAAATTTAATTTAATTTCATTCATTTAATTCCATATTTATTTAATTTCCTATTCTTTTAATATGTTTTTGTTTCCATATTAAGTGTGTTGGGGAATCTTTCATTATCAACTAATTATTTCATACTATTATTTCATTGTTTAAGTTGGTGTTATGATAATGTTTCATTTATGGTTATATATATATATATATATATATATTCATATATGATGCACGATTTTTCATATTTTAGGAATTTTATCAACATGAATAATCCACGGAACATACATCAGCGTCGAAGTTTTAAAGATTATGTCAATGAACAGATGAAGGAGTCTTTAATAGCAGGTAAGTTATGATAACATACTTTTTAAAAAGTATAAAGTACATTATTGAAAACTACTAGTTTTTTCTGACCACTAAAAATTAATAGCAGATTTTATCTAATCGCCGCTATCAAGTGATTTTTAACTGCTAAATAAACGCTTCGTTACATTTTTCAAAATTAAATTTTGTCTCATTTATTTTACTCTGTTCGTAATATCTAAACACTGCGCATAAAGACCGTTGAATAATGATTAAAGCATATTAAGGCAGATGGAGCTGTGCTGGTTCCTTATAAAATAACAAATGTCACTTTCGTGTTGAACAAGCTGTAACTCTATAAAGATGTAAAAAACATATATAAACATTATCTTATTCCTAGCTGTTTTGATCTAGGGAATCCAAATATAGTAGCAAAAGTGGTGTTACTACTAGAAAAATCGAAGTTGGTTCAATTCTTAAAATGTAGTCGACCATTATTTTTCGTATTCTTAAAGAAGACAATATTCCTTTGATTTTATCGTAAATGGTCTGCGAATGTCTGGCAAGTGTAATGGTGCTATACAATACATATCGATTTTTTTATATTGAATGTACCTCTAGTCTGTGCGAAATTTAATAAGTTTGCAAATTTCATTTATTGAATCTTTAATAATTATATTGTGCGCAATTGCACTAGCTAATTTTTGTTTATTCAAAATGCTAGTGATTAAATAAAGGAACGTATGAAGAATAAAAGATTGCAAACGAATTTTTAGCCCAAACAACGTATCATGATTGCATGATTACAAGATCCATGACAACCATGACAACAAGTATAAAACGTCTCCTTTCTATTTGATTCACCCTTGTAAATATCTCTAATAATCTGTCAATAACTACTGCACAGAACGATAATAAACTGTTTTTTTACCGAGTTTTTTGTCACAATAATTTCGTAATGATTTTACACACATATTTATTTCCCTTCAATATTTGTTGGTAATTTCGTCTAAGAATAACTTAAGAAATTGCTTTAGAACATTTGTGTTTGGAATTATGATTTGTTAATCTATAATCATATTATCAATTGCGCCTGCTGTTACTGTAAACCAGTGGTTCTCAACTTTTTATTGACCACGCCCACCAAAGCATATGTAAAATCACTAACTCCTCCACACAATCTGTAACATATAACTCTTATTATTTTAAAAAGTTGACTCTATTAACATACAGGGCCTTAATCACAGAGCCTTAACAATAACTATTCATTTCACATTTTTATTTTATTAAAGACGGGAATTTTCTGTCACAAATGTGTTTTTAAAATAACTCTATAACCGTAATCATGCTATATATACATCTTCGCCTTTATACCTTAAAACGTTTCATTGTTGTTTTTTTTCAATTTACCTCAGTGTTAAATAAAAGCATTATATGGTCTTCATTTTTATCTTCACGAAATATCTTGAAGATACTTTCACATTTAACATTAAAATTGATAACATTGACGCATTTTACAATACATTTTAGTAACTTAATAAGAGATGTGTAGAAAAACTTTGGACACTAATTTTATTTTTTTATATTTTTTAATGGATAATACAAATAACAAGAAGCATTTCAATATTATCAACTTTATCAATATTAAGTAACCTAACCATTAATCCCCATCAAAACACATTTCTCTTCCTTTTTTTTTATTTCCAATAATATTTAATTGACTGCAATCACACAATTGTCGCATTATCTCATTTTAAAATTTAAAATGTGCATGTCATGATGTATATTTAATTACAATGTAGGAGGCCTGCAATAGGCCTGCCATAAATATTTACTATTTACTCATAGTCCTTTCTAATGCGATTTAAGATTTATAAATTTTATATGCATGGGTGATTGTGTTCCGGTTATTTTGTACACCACTAAATTTATATAGCAATCTTTTTCATGTTTAGTCGATAAATTCTGTGATGCCTAACTAAGAATATTGCTATATAAATTTAGTGGTATACAAAATACCGGAACACAATCACCCATGTGAATAACTGATCACCCCTGTATATAGTTGGTAGAACGTCCTTTAGATATTTCATATATTTTTTAAGTTAAATATGTTCAAGACAATCCGATTTAAGATATACACTTAACTAGTTTCATGCGTAAAAGTTCTTCATGTGGCATATAACAGGACAAATAGAAATAAAAGGCGCATTCAATGAATAACCGAAAGAGTTGTGGAAAATTGTAAAACATTAATCATAAAAAATTATGAAATTTTTTTTTTTATTTGATTAAAAAAAAAAGTTATTTTATTGTTTAAATCAAATAAAGAATGACAATATTAAATTGTTCATAAAATTATTCTGGCCTTGATTCTATTTTGAACTTTTGATTGGTACTTTTTTTAAATTTAACAAGTACACTTATTTTTTTAATTTTATTTTTAAATATTGCATATATTACTTTTATTTTAAAACTACAATATTACTTTTCCAAAACAAAAGACAGTAAAACTGACAGCGATCGAAAGAGTAACAAATGTGAAATCGTCCTCCTAAAAAGTCAAATCGCCTGCCCGGAAGGGCGTACGAAACCACGTTCGGAACCACTGTTGTAAACATTTGAGTGTGATTATTGTTGTATGAAATGTATTTTTAAATATAGTAAAATCTACGGTTTTTTTCCAAATTACGAGCATATTATAGCACAAATTAGCGAAAAACAGAAAGAAATGAAATCTCTTTCGAAAAGCTAAGTTTTAAGACTACCCGGCGTAAAATCACGTTAAAATTACATTTTAATCTATTTGCATTAAATCATAAACTGCTGTTTTTTAGAATAAAACGAAGCGACCTAGCTAGAAAATGTTTGCACTTTTTTTGCAAAAAAGTATCAATTGTGCACAATTAGTGCAAAAAAAAGTGAATATTTTTGAATATTTCAAAAAGTGTACACTTTGTGTGCACATTATATGCCCTTTTTATGCATACAAAGAAGTGCATATTTTTTGTTTTCAAAAACTGCGCACATTTTTTTCATAAAATAACTAACTGCCTGTTCCGTGTTCGCAAAAAGTGTGCATTTTTTATGCACAAAAGTCTTTACTTTTTATAGATGTAAAAATTTCTATATTCCAAGTTTTGATTATTTCTATGCTTGGTGCCAATTCAAATCTGTAAACTTTTTCAAAAGTGCATGTATTTTCTATGAGAATACAATATTACCTAAAAAGAAACATTTCAACGTCACAGATTTGTGCCCCCTTCCAGCAATATTTTTCCCGTCACCCCTCGAGGGATGTGAAGGAGGGGGTGAAAAATATTTCACACTTTTTGTTGTTCTATGACCTGCAATTTGACTGTAATAATATAAGATTAAATTCTTTTTCAACATTTTTTAATAATAATTCAATAGGGGGGGGGGTGGAATTGAACGTATGTACATATGTATATATTATATAGATATTATGAAGAAAAATATAGCTTTAAAACACATATTTTACTGTACATTATTATATTTTTTAATAAATTTTTTCAAAAAAAAAAAAAACATTTTTTTGATAAAATTTTAAGTTTTAAAAAATTACAAAACTTAAAGGAGGAATATCTCAAAATTTTCCTCTGGATAAAATTTCAATTTTTTTTTTTTTTTTTTTTTTTTTTTTTTTTTTTAAGATTTGAAATTTTATAATTTTACCCCTGTCAAATGCACAGTTGGGATATTCTACATCTCCCAGAGAGAGTCAAAATGATTTAAATTACATAAAGCATATATATTTATTAAGATTGATTCCAACTGCTAATTTTTTTAACAGTGTGACAGGCACCCGTAGAGGAGTCGAGGATATATTAGTTTCCATCTGCGCGTGCGCGGTGCCTTTCCTTCTGTTGTCGAGATACCTGCGGCAAGCGTAAACAAGAATTGTATACAAGATTGTAACCCAATTTTTCTCGCCTGACGTTGTCTATTTTACAGAAAAAAGGTAAATTATTCAATTTTATGTTGTAATGTTCTCTAAAAACATTGTAAATGAACGTTTGTTTGGAATAAAACCACCCTAATTCTAGTTATAAATGTTAGGCTTAAATGCTACGGCTTTTGGGGGAAAAAATTCTTGACGTTTCAATTCTGCTAATTTTTATGAATGAAATATACAGTTTTATAAAACAGTTAATCATCACTTTTAAGTATTTTTAACTGTCGGTCATATAAATATGTAGTGTGCTGAAAAGATACCTAAATTTAACCCCTCCTTTAGCTGCTCTTAGCGGTAGTGCTTTTCTCAGTTTTCACAGTAACTTGTGATTTTCAGTTTAACTATAGCAGGGTTCATACAGACGCCTTACACTACTTAGAAACTCCATAGAAATTAAAAAGTTTCCAAGGAGATACTTAAACTCCTTAAATAAACAAAACAAAATACTTAAATTATCACAAAGTATAATTTAGCGTTCAACAATGATTAAAGGAAGTAAAATAAGTCTTCTCATGTTTATAAAAATAAAGTTCAAGTAATTACTGTCATTCTAAAAAAAAATAATCAAATTGTGTTTTTGTTTTGTTTGAACATACCCGCAAGTTTTCCCTTCAAAATTTGGTTTTTAAAATCTATCTGCATGTGATATATGATGAGTATTTGAGAATTGACTGTCCTCTGTATCTGTAATATATGACCATTGGTCACTGCATGAAATAGTTCACTGGCACTTTTGTATTCAAATTTACAAAAACAATAAGCAATGCAATTTAAATTTTACCTTATAAACTTTTAACATTTTCTTGATTATATTTTAAAAGTTAGATTACTAACTGATATACTAAAACATATGTCAACAGTTATACATCCTAAGAAGAAAATCCATATACAGCGATATGTTTTCCTATTCCTTTAGATTCTGTTTTTGACAAAAGTTACAGATTACTAACTGATATGCTAAAACGTATGTATCAACAATTATACATCCTAAGAAGGAAATCCATATACAGCGATATTTTTTCCTATTCCTTTAGATTCCAGTTTCAGAGGTTTTATCGAATAAATATTTGACAAAGTTGATTACATAGTTCAATATTATGTATTGTATGATTAAAATAAGTTGGCTATTATTTACTTTGTGGAGGAGGAAGGGTGGGAGGGCATCAAAAAGTATGTTTACTTCCTGTGAACAAAAAAAGCTACTTTTGGCCTAGTTCCCCCCTCCCAACAAATTTTGACAAACAAAATCAAAGCATATTTTTATATATTTTAAATATTTTTTTAGTTTATTTTCAATTAATAAATCCAAAATAATTTTCATCCACATTTACTTATTATAAACTTATTTTTATCGACAGGAATTTTAGCACTAGCTATTAGATTTCATTTGAATAAAATCCATTTTCTTCCTAAATGAGATATTAAAAATTAGGGTGGGTGTGCACGTTGTAAGATTGCATGGCATGCATGAAAAAATATGCGAAGTTTTTGAAAATTATTGTACTCCTTAAAATTTTCCTTAACTCTTTGGATTCTTTCTTCTCAAGTCTGTATGAACCCTGCTATAGGTACTAGTGAAATGTTGTTTTGTTTGAAGCCTTAATATTATTGCTAAAGGCTTCTGAAAAGGTGAATTTTAATTTAGTCATGTACATAAAGTTTAGAACAGAAGCAGTATCTTATTAGTTATTCGAGCTTTGTATTAATCTTTCAATCAAGCGGTCTTGGAAACCACTCACAGTATGTATGCGACAGTTTTTGTGATAGCAATTAAGTGTTAAACTGCATAAAGGAACAGCTTTGGGATTAACCTGCTGTGTGCCATCTTGTTTTTTAATTTAAAACATTTGTTTTGTTTCTAATTTCCAAAATAATTTTCATCCATATTTACTTATTATAAACACGTTATTTAATTTTATTGACTAATTTATTTATATTTAATAATAAAAGTTAAAATGTTTTGATTTAAAAAATGAGATGGCTGACCGCGGGCGATAAATCAAAACCTTTGTTTTGTTTTTGACCGTGATATAAATTGGGAAATGAAAGGTAGGTGTGAAGTGACGCCCACCGTAACTATCTTAGGCGTCAAATAAAAATTTCTAGTTGCAATTTCTAAAATTTCCACAACTGTATCATTATATGCTATTTTATAGAAAATCGTGAATATCTTGTTTTTATTTAAATTATTGAATTTCATAATCTACAATATTATAATAATTGAAGCAACTGTAAAACTGATAAAGCTTTTTTTATTAATACTGCATTTTCAAATTAATAGAAAAATGCACTTAACCATGTTAAACAAAATTAAACCTAACAAAATTTTATCCATTGTAGATAATTACACTTAAATTTAGTAAAAAAGAAAAACTATACATATAATATAATTACAGACGAATACTGTTAACATGAAATCTAAAGTGCCACATTTTGTGTGTGTGTTTTAACCGTTAAAATAATAGTACCATCTTATCTGTTGGGAATGCATTAGCAATTCATGTTAAGCAAAAATTCACATTAAGCAATTTAATGCTAACAATGTTTGACTGCATATAGATTGCAAAGATGAAAGTCAAACAATACCCACTAATTTTAATAAAGTTAGATAATAAAATCAGGATGTCTAACCGTCCTTCAGCTAATTTATTTCACAGGGATTTATAGCTTTATCTGGACAAAAATCTGCTAAATTGGGTCTATACAGTTTTACCATTAATAAATCATTAACAATATCAGTGGATAAACGGTTATGTGTATCATTTTTTATTAAATTAAACTAAATCCCTTTTCACATTCAGCAGTGCTAATTAATTGGCAGGTTCAATATAAAGTTTAGAAGTTTGCATAAATTAATATATACATTTGGATTGGTGCACTCTGCTAAAAATCGCTGTCAAACTGTCTCGCATTAGAATTTGTTTGGTGTCAAACCAAATTTTCAAAAGCGGGTGATTGGCTAAGTTAAACAAAAAATAAGTGTTAAAAAAGATTAGGCGTCAAATTTGATGCCCGGGAAGAATTTTGTAGTTGTCAAATGCTATGTAGTTTCATTTGACGACTAACGACTGCTAATTTCGAACACTGTTTCTGACATAAGCAAGTTAAATAAAAACATTTGTTTTATTTCTGACATAACCAAGTTAAATCAAAACATTTTAACTTTTGTTATTAAATATAAATAAATTAATCAATAAAATTGAATAACGCGTTTATAATAAATAAATGTGGATGAAAATTATTTTCAAATTAATTGAAAATAAACTAAAAAAATATTTTAAAAATATAAAAATATGCTTTGATTTTGTTTGTCAAAATTTGTTGGGGGGGGGGGGGGGACCTTCATTCAAGGACAAAACTAGCTTTTTTTTTGTTCACAGGAGGTAAACGTATTTTTTTTTGCTCCCTCCCCCTTAATTTTATTGACTATAATTTTATTGACTAATTTATTTATATTTAATAATAACAGATACAATATTTAGATTTAAAAAATTAGATGGCTGACCGCAAGCGATAAATCAAAACATTTTAACTTCTATTATTAAATATAAATTAATTATTCAATAAAATTAAATAACGTGTTTATAATAAGTAAATGTGGATGAAAATTATTTTGGAATTATTAATTGAAAATAAACTATATACAAATATGCTTTGATTTTGCTTGTCAAAATTAGTCGGGGGGGGGGGGGGAGGGTTGCCAAAAAAAAAATTCTAGAGAATATTTAAGAACTTGCACTTATTCGTACATCATTAATTCCTCTGAAGGTCATCATTAATGGTTAATTTTCTTAAGTGACGCTTTTCAAACAGCAAATAAAGAATGTAAAAGCATTCTCTTTCACTGAAATATGATTGTATTTCAAATTATTTTGAATATCTTTATTAATTGACAGTTAAAAGCAGAAATTGTGGGGTTTTAAAAATATTTAAAAAAAAGTTTTAAAAAAAAAAGAAGTTTTTTTGGTTTGCCAAATATTTCGATATTCGGCCAAACCGAATATTCGATAGGCCGAATAGTTTGATATTCGGTAATATGGCCAAATACCAAATAGATAGCGAATATTCGGTGGATCCGTACTATTAACATTTTTATTAAATTTAGTTTTTTAATCAAATTAAATTTTAATTAAACTAGAAATTCATTTCCACCTGAAGCAATTCTATGACCTGAGTGAAATCAGTTATAAGCCATTTTTTATTGGGTTGATATGGATTTTCTTCTCTTCCAGAGTTAAAGCTGAGCTGCTACTAAAATGTGGTTCAACCGAGACTTGTCGATCCATCTCATGTAAGTATTTTATAATTTAGTAAAGTATTTAATATTTTATTACAGCGTCCAGTTTAATTATACTGTTTAGGAATTTTGTTATTTTCTTGTTATAGCGGCCCTCACAATTATGATTTTGCCAAGGTTGCAGCTATGTAGATATGCCAGTAATGGACACCCCCTCCCAATGTTTTTGGTTTATAAAAAATAACTAATAAATCATTTTGCTTTTTTTTTTTCTCCCATAACTCCCTATTGCATGTTTTACAATCTAGGTTATTGTTGACACTCTTAATCAAACCTGTCAGGAAACAGAAAAATATGTTTCACTAGCTTTTTTTTGTTCACAGGAGGTAAACATACTTTTTGAGCCCCCCCCCTCCCTTAATTTTATTGACTAATTTATTTATATTTAATTATAAAAGTTAAAATGTTTTGATTTAAGAAATGAGATGGCTGACCGCGAGCGATAAATCAAAACATTTGTTTTGTTTCTGACATAACCAAGTTAAATCAAAACATTTTAACTTCTATTATTAAACATAAATTAATTATTCAATAAAATTAAATAAAATAACGTGTTTATAATAAGTAAATGTGGATGAAAATTATTTTGGAATTATTAATTGAAAATAAACTAAAAAATTATTTCAAATATATAAAAATATGCTTTGATTTTGTTTGTCAAAATTAGTCGGGGGGGGGGGGGGTTGCAAAAGAAAAAAAAAACAAGAAACAGATTATTTTCTAGAGCAGCAGCTATGTAGATATGCCAGTAATGGATACCCCCTCCCAATGTTTTTGGTTTATAAAAAAATAACCAATAAATATTTTCCTTTTTTTTTCCCTCCCATAACTCTTTATTGCATGTTTTATAATCTGGGTTATTGTTGACACTTTTAATCAAACCAATCAGGAAGCAGAAAAATGTGTTTCACATTTTCATTGTTTTTTTTTTTTTTTTTTGTAAAAATTAATGAACATAAGAGCTGGCTTCACTTAATTTATATCGTCCTTTTTTTTCTTGCAAAAATTGTATGTTTTTATTTGAATAGTTTTATAAAACTTTGAATTTCATATACTAATGGCCATTTACAAAATTTCATTCATTGTTAAGATTTTAGGATTGGTGTCCATTACTGGAATGCTTAATTAGTCTCTTTCCAGTAATGGACACCCCATGTGGAAATTAAAAGTCTAATTTCAGTAGTGCATAAAATCTTTTTATCTGAAAAGCTAATTAATCAAATTTAAATTTTATTAAAAAGAATGTAAGAAGCATTTTTTTTTCAATAAATAGGGTCATTCCATAGTGATTATTACATCAGATTTTCATACAAACACAGCAGCAGAAAATTCTCAAAGCGTCTGTGATTGATATATAGCTTGCAATGAATGATGATATGTGCACTAAGGGTGTGCAGTAGATCATCACGCTGCTCCAGATGCGAAGCAAATGTATGAAGCGTACAACTTATTGTTTTAATTTTAAAGATACATTTTTGGCTTGCATAGATGTTTTCAATTTTGATTTTCTCAGGTTCTATCAGTTGTAGGGAGTTGTTTGACCACTCATTTTAAAGAAAATTTCACAAGGTTTGATTTGATTATGCAAGTTGACTATGATAATATGTAATTGTAAAATTCGTTTTTTTAATCATTCTGTACACATTTTAATGTGTAATTCTAGTTAATATGATTCAACTCATGTTTTCTCATGAAGGAAGCATTAATTTATTTTTGAAAAACTCAAGATAGTGTTGATATTACTGGCGATCACAATATTTTTACCAAATAATTTATGTATTAATCAAACTTTTTTGGTTGTTAAGTATGGCTAAACAGGAAATAAAAAAAAAACTTTTGTTATTTTAAGGTTTTTATGGTAATTATTAGTGTACATTTATAAGGCGACTTTCTCTGAATAATTCAAGAAAAATCTATGGTTTGAATTATTATTTAAGAATAGTTTTAAAGCTTTTTTAATAAAAAAATTAACTCCACAGCTTCTTCTGGTGAACTAAAAATAAATGAATAAAATTTACTTGAATTTTAAAGCAAACTTGTACTACTTGCTTTACTTGTATTTTAAGCAGGAAAAAGAAATTTTTAAGGAATATTTTTCAGTCATATAGTGTTTTGCCAGGAAGCGAGTAAAAAAAATAATTCAAATGGCAACTTAGCAAGAATTTCTTTTAATGTAATAAGTGAATTTTCATTTCTAAAGCGAAATTTCTAATTGATTTTCGTATTTCTAAAGTGAATGATTATTTTCAGAGGTTGGAAATGTAAGGATGTTCCTAAAATTTCAGACAAACTTTTGAAGGAGATAATTCAGTCAAGACAAAATTTTCTGTACAGGAAACCAGCCTCGCAATATACAGGGTGTTTCACAACAAGCTGAACCCGCATTTTCATTCACAACTTTAACAATAATGAAGATATTTTAACGAGATTTTCATAATAACTTTGCTTTGTCTGAAATATGATGAAATTATTGGAAGTGACTGAATTTTAGTCAATAACACAAGATATGTACTGGCAGCTGCATTTTGAATAATGGAATATCTAGCTTAGTCTTTGCACTGCACTGGTAGAAACTTATAGCACTTCTTGTCATATTTCGCATAAAGAAAAGTAAGTCTATTATACCGTTACAATATCGTCATTATTATTACAGTTAAATGTAAGTTTGACTTGGGGTGAGATACATTGTATTTTTCTTTTTATAAGTGGATTGCGATTCTGGTTTTCAATACGAAACTGTATGTCTTGTTACTTATTCAGAGCTACAAACTGCTACGAAAATCTGCCAAAAACTAAGATTTTCTCAAAAAAAAAATGTAAAAAAAGGGTCGTATAAGAAAATCAGAAATTTCGTCAAACTATCGGAGAAAAAAAATCTCATTTTTCATCAAGAGGTCGCGGAATAAAATTGCAGATTTAGTGAATCAGTCACGAAAAAAAAATTGAATTTTGTCATACAGTCGCGAAATTCATTAAACGACCGTATAAAAAAAAATCTCAAATGTCATCAAATGATTGCAGGGAAAAAAAATCCATTTCCTTCAATTGGTCCACACAAGAAAATGTCGAGAATTTTGTCAAACAAGTTACAGAAAGAAAATCGCGAATTTTGTTACTGAAATATGCGAAATACGACCGCTAATTTCATCAATCCAATCACCGATAAATCGTGAATTCTGTCATTCAGTCGAAAAAAAAAAATCAAGAATTTCGTCGAACAATTGTAGAAAATTACGAAGCATTGTGGAATAAAATCACAAATTTCGTAGATAGGTCAAAGAAATAATCTCTATTTTTGTCCAACTGATGCGGGGAAAAAAATCGTGAAATTCGATGCGTGAAATACAAACAATTTCCATGTCTAGGATTATCAAAACGGAAGTTTTCTTTTCGGGTTTCGAAAAACTGTTCCTTGTTTTGCCAATTTTGATGGGGTTTTAATTAATAACGTTCTTAATTAAGGGCCGACTTCTTCCAAACTAACTCCTGGAGGCCCGGATTTGTCCGTCTTTTTTATACCAAAATCGCCTTGCTGCTCGCTGCGCTCTCAGTGTTTATCCGGGTGCAGATGCACACACAGACGTTTACGAACATTAATAATAATGATTGGTAACATTTTTCAACTACCATTCGCTTTTATACTGATGTGTACTGGTCCATGTATGTAGTCATGTATGGTATTTTAATTAAAACTTTTTTTTTCTTTTAATCTTTAAAAATATGTATGTATTCAGATAAAAAAATGTGACATTTTCATCAATGATTCTTAATCTTTTGTTGTGTTGAAAAAATATATTTAATATTAGCTATTTAACCCATTCAACTTACAGATATTTCTGATTTTAATATAAATTCCAGAAGCAAGTTAAACTTCTTGGCTCTCTGAGCCCCGTGGCAGAATGTGCGTGACGCTGCGACGGGCGTCACAGACATTTTAGGACACCTGCCAGCTAAAAACGTATAACCAATCTTCGCCGGGAAAAAAAAATCACCGATTTCGTCAATTGATCGTGGAAAAAACACTAATTTCATTAAAGGATCGCAGGAAAAAGGTGAATTTCGTTAAAAGGCCACGGAAAAAACATTAATTTCGTAAAAGGATCACGAAAATAAGCAAATTTCGTCAAAGAATCGCAAAAAGGAAATTTCACCAAAAAATCGCATTTTTTTTACATAATATTGTCAAAAAATCACAGAAAAAAGCATTTTCTCAAAGAATCACTGGAAAACGTGAATTTCGTCAAACGGTCATGAGAAAAACGTGAATTTCGTCAAAGGATCGCAATAAAAACGTGAATTTTGTCAAAGGATCGCTGAAAAAAAAGAATTTTGTCGAAATTGCTGAAAAATCATGAATCTCGTCAAAAGGCAGCAGAGAAAACTCAAATATCGTCAAAGGATCACGAAAAAAGAAAAATGCATCAAAGGATCACGGAAAAACACTAATTTCATCAAAGGATAGCGGGGGAAAGTGAGAATTTCGTCAAAGGATAGCAGAAAAAGTGCGAATTTCATTAAAGGATTGCAGGAAAAATGCGAATTTCGTCAAAGGATAGCGGGGGGGAAAATGCGAATTATGTCGTAGGATCGCTGAAAAAAACATGAATCTCGACAAAAGGATGCAGGAAAAACGTGAATTTCATTAAAGGATCACGGAAAAAAGCAAATTTCATTTAATGATTGCGGGAAAAACTTGAATTTTGTTAAAGAATCGCAAAAAAAAATGCAAATTTCGTCAAAGGATCGCGAGAAAAACGTGAATTTCATCAAAGAAATGCTGAAAAAAAAAATGCGGATTTTGTCGAAATCATTGAAAAAATATGAATCTCATCAAAAGGCAGCAGAGAAAACGTGAATATCATCAAAGGATTGCGAAAAAAGCAAATTTCGTCAAAGGATCACAGAAAAACGGAAATTTCGTCAAAGGATAGCGGAAAAAACACGAATTTTGTCAAAGGATCACAAGAAAAATACGAATTTCGTTGTGGGATCGCTAAAAAAAATGCAAAATAAGTCGTGGGGTCACTGAAAAAACACGAATCTTGAAAAAAGGATGCGGAAAAGATGCACATTTCTTTAAAAAATCACGGAAAAAATGCGAATTTCTTCAAAGGATCACGGGAAAAAATGGGAATTTTCTTAAAGCATTGCGTAAAAAATGTGAATTTTGTGAAAGTTTCACAGAAAAAATGCAGCTGTATTTATTAAAAACAGCACACACACAAACATCCATACAAATCTCAATACGCACAAACATATGATTATAGGTATAGTTTTAATCTGAAATAATGGACTGAACTAACTTTTGAAAAATCGGGTTAACCCGAATCCAACTTGCAGGAATCTACACTCAGTTTGAAATCAACTCGAACCAAAAACACAGTTGCTTGCAACAAAAATATTTATTGCCGAGAGGAGGTTTAACCCCCACACCCCTGTGCTGTAACATTTCTGAAAATTTGTTGTGAATTTCAGAATTTTTTTTTACTCAAAAATGCTGATAAACGCTCATGTCATAAATAGTTAGCTCTACAACAGTAGCAATAATAGATTTATATGATATATTGCGTATTGCAGACTATTTTTGAAACATTATTAGCATGGCAGGCAGACACATGAAGATAGTTTTGTCACTGGGCCTCTGAGGCTCGTCTATAAATCAAAACTAACTTTGTGTTGTGGCCAATATTAAACTTTTGAAATTTTCAGTTATAAAAATTCTAGAAATTTTCACAGCATGCAGACCCGACATTAAATGCATGTATATATTTTTAAAAATATGTAAAAATTGTGTTCACACTTCTTTTAAAAAGGGAAGGGCAGATTTGCTGAAAAGGGCATTTTTGTCCGGTAAAAGTGAAACAAAGTCAGTCAACAAAAAGTGAAAAGGGCACTTTTTGTTGAGTGAAAGGACACTTCTCATTGGATTATCATTTATCAGTTCTGAGGAGTGGGGATTTCATCTCTAAACCATTAATAAGTATGAAGTCCTAAATTTCCTGGAAGGCATTTCAAGAGGGTGGGGGGACGCCCACTGGCAAACATTATCACAAGGTAAGCTGAAAATGTGCTGTATTGTTTAAGAATCTCATAAAATAATCTGATTAAAATAACTCATTTTTCGAATATTCAACTTGGAAACATGTGTCATTCGATCTGGGATGATTTTGATATGAAAAATGCATTACAATTTGAAAACACAATACAATATGCAGTTTAATAAATTATAACACCTTCTAATAATTTATTTCTTTTAAATGCTAAAAGGTGTAAATTAACAACATAATACAAATTAAAATAACTTTTATTAGGTTGTTTGACATGTTTCGACTCACTCCGAGTCATTTTCAAAAACTTGAATTTGTTTTTATTGAATATTATTGTTAATTTTGAACAATAATTAGTCTTATTGTTCTAATTAATTGTTAATTTTGAGTGTTGAGTGTTATGAGGTTAATGTAGATACATAGTTACACGCATGCATTTTTAATAGTATAGATAGTAAATTTCAAGTTTGAGATTTGGGAAATGTTGTTCAAAATGTTTTTGAGAATGACTCGGAGTGAGTCGAAACATGTCAAACAACCTAATAAAAGTTATTTTAATTTGTATTATGTTGTTAATTTACAACTTTTAGCATTTAAAAGAAATACAATATGCAATTGTTGCATCTGTTTTTTTAGATTAATTTAAAACTTACAACACATACGCCAATCTGAGCAACAGAACTTGTTTTCGAAAGTCCACATGATTTCTTTGGGGGGGGGGTGGTATGAGAGGAAAAAGCCAAATATTTAAAAAATATAGATGAAGACACAAAGAAGCTACTGGGGAAAACGAGCAGGGCGCTTTTACAATATCATATCTAAAACAGACAGGGTGCATCGGCAGGTTTAAACCCTTTGAAAAACATCAAATGAGAACACTATGTAAAAACGATCTTTTATTTAAAAATTAATTGAAAATCAAATTTTTCGTTCACATGCATTCACACACAATTAAACTTTTTCTTTAAAAAAAAAACACTGTTCAAGCTTCTTAAATTTCATATTTTTCTTACAACTATTTCTCCCACTCCCCCCTTTCCTCTAGCGACTCTCAATATAAATTGGGTGAGCAAAATTCACAAAACATAAAAAAAATCTAATTAAAATTTTTTTCTAATTAAAATCTTTTTTTTGTTTATGGTCCTTTCTATTATGCAACTTTATTTAAAAAAATTCTCAGCTCTGCCCCCAACAGTCTCTGAGCCTTTGAGGTTAATATAGAACATACTAGTTACACACATGCATTTTTAATAGCATAGATAGTAAATTTCAAGTTTGAAATTTGGGAAATTGTTTATATGAACAACATTTGCCAGTTTGTCCGTATATTACACATGAAAATAAGTGAATTTTAACTGTTATTTTTTCCTGTAGAAAAACAAACTACTTAAAATTTAAGATTGAATTCTTATATTTATGTAATGTCTGTAAAGTAGTGCAGTTTGGATATTTCTGCATAATTTAATTTTTTTTTTTTTAACGCAGGAAACAAACGGGATACAGCTTGAAATTGATATGATAAAAGAAAATCATCCAAAGATACACCTCCACAATATGACTGTCAGAATGTATTCTGTTGAAATCTAAAAGAAAGAAAATTTCCCCATTTTTCTTTCATAATTATTTGGGTGAAAGAATGTTAATGCTGTATTGAACTGTACAAGTTGACAGGTAGTCATATTCTTTAACTCAACTATGAAGATGCTACATATTTATTACAGAAAATACAAGAAAATTTCAAATATTTATTTTATAACATTTAACAAGTACTATTACAAGTCCGGGACATTTACTGGATACATTACATTACCGGAAGAAGTACCATTTGTTTATTATTTATGCTGTGATTTCAAATAAATGCAGCGGCTATACCACAATGGTAATTTTTTTGTGTGTGCTGTGTTTTCTTTCACTTTTTCCCAACAACAGCTAGATTTTAGTGGTCGTCTATCAAAGCCCTCTGCAGTCAGAAGAATGATTGCATCCAGTTGCAACAGTTAAAATTTTCAATGATTGCATTGGAAGTGAAATGATAAGAAAAAGCTGATTCCACTTGTGTAAATAAACAAAAATAAGTAAAGTTAATTTTTTAATTTTTTTGTAAATACCTTTTTCTAAGTGCAAATACATTAGTTAAAACATTTTTAACCAATAACTAGAATTTAGTGCAGCTCTTTTCAAGTAAGTGTAATAATTTTCTCTTATTGGGTTTTAATAATATTGGGCATGTTTTTTGTTTTGTTTTTTACTGTATGCAATGTTATTTCTAATTATAAAATTCACATATTTAAATTTAAGCTTATTTTCTTTTCCGCATGTTGGAGAACTTGTACCATGTCTGATAAAATTATTGTTCATAATCCTATTTATAATTATGCATCTTTCCAAAAGTGGGTTTATTACTATGGTGATAACAGTAAATTTCATAGTAAGCTGAATCTTGATTTAAATATATGCTTAAAATGTTCAGTATGTAAAAAATCTACTTAAAAAAATGCACAAAATCTGAGGTGCCAAATACGCTCAGATTTTGTGCACTTTTTATTTTACACATTTTTTGCATACCAAAAAATCCTAAATTGTGGCTCTGATTATGCATAAAAAATGCACAATTTAGGGATTGTTTGGTATGCAAAAAATGTGTAAAATAAAAAGTGCACAAAATCTGAACGTATTTGGCACCTCTGATTGTGTATAAAAAGTGCAAAATTTAAGGAATATTTCGTATGCAGGAAAAGTGCACAAAATCCGAGCGTATTTGGCACCTCTGATTATGCACTTTTTGTGCACAATTCAGTTTGCATTTTTTTGCACAATTCAGTTTGCACTTTTTATACACAAGCAGAGGTGCCAAATACGCTCGGATTTTGTGCACCTATTTTGCAAACTTTTTCTAGCTGG
Source organism: Maratus michaelseni (assembly GCA_963931845.1). NCBI lineage: Eukaryota > Metazoa > Arthropoda > Arachnida > Araneae > Salticidae > Maratus > Maratus michaelseni. The sequence goes on from OZ007594.1 coordinate 22,693,574, forward strand.
GGAAACACATGCAAGAACGATAATTAAGTCAAAAGGTATAACTTTTTTTTATGTTGTACTGTGTAGGGTTACTTCGTATTCTTACACGATTTATATGCATTTATAGTGTGATTTTTGTCAAGACATGTGATATAGAAATTGAAATATAACAAATATCTATACGAAATGTTATGACACTTTGTACAATTATTTTCAGGAACACATTCTTTCACTTGGTTTACATTAAAACGATTCAAATAACGATTAGTTTGCAGAATGAAACAGTTCAACTGAATCTAGATGAGCGGTATTAGATTTTTAAAAGGCAAATAAAAAATATTCAACAACATTGCTAAAAACTGTTTCTGTCTCTAACGACTAATGTTCCATAATATGCTCTCTGTTTCTACATTTTAAATGATATTTCAGGTGTACCAGAAATAGCGAATTGTGAAAGTAGTTCCAGAAGAGCTGTAAAATCCATTATGTTTCTTTTCTGCACAGCTGGTTGTATCTATCAGACGTGCGTTTTTCTAGAAAGTTTTCTTAAGTTTGAAACTATACAGAATTTCAGAATTGAGTATCCTGCAATATTTATGGCTCCAGCTGTCACTTTCTGTAACAAAAATAGGTAAGTAATTTATATATGATTTTTTTTTTACAATCGTTATTATAATATTAGATGTTTCAATCTGAGACATTCCAGAGAAAGAACCGTAAAAACACGGATGTGCTGGCAATCGCGCTGTCCGTAATTTTTCTGTATTTAAAAAAATATATATATGTTGAAAGTGATTCCGTTAATAGAGCAGAAAGTAACAACCGTAGATTAAAGAATATTCTTGATAGATAACTGTGCTAAAAGTTTAGATACATTGCCTTTTAATTACATAAAAAAATCATAAAAATACGAATTTGTTTTATAGTTTACATACCAGTATTTCTTATCTATCTTTAAAACAATACTCTTAGCCATAGGTGCCAACCTCTCATTAATATTCCGTAATATGCGGGTTAATTTCACCCAGTTTAACAATGCTTCAAACTAGAAAATTATTGGATGAATCTTTATTTATTCAATTTCACGCTTGCACGTTTCTACGTAGAATTTATTTAATTTCATTTCTAAAAAAAATTTCCGGTGCGAAACGTGTTAAACCTGGGTCAAATTAACCCGCATATTACGGAATATTAATGAAAGGTTGGCACCTATGCTCTTACCAGCTAATATTTTTAATGCAGATATACAATTATAAGAAATTTTGATCCATTTGACATGTTGTGGTAGCGTGAATTTAAATTAATGAGCATTTAATAAAAAAAGAGTTTATTAATAATAAATTTTAATTACATGTAATTAAAGTAAAAATATTGTTTGTTGCGGTTAGAACCAATGGAAATAGATGGCTCTTAAACAGTACAGTGTATACATTTCTTGTTCATACCGGGTGTCCCAAAAATGACTGATGGATTTTAAAATTCAAACGGTAACAGATATTTAAAAAATACTTGCAGGAGCGTTATGTATGATGTCAGAAGTTTTCTTACTGTGTTTCTTGATTTTAATTCGAATTTGAAACAATAGATGGCACTGACAGCGATAGGCGCTCAGTCGAGGCCGAAACTGAAGCCCTTCAGCATTGATACACCCATTAACATAGAACTAAAGAAGGACTTCCAACGAAATAGTGTCAATATCGTGTCGCGACTTTGGACCGAAATGGCAGCTGCAAACCTACGTGCGCGATTCTACGCAACCGGCGAGAATCCCTGCTAAGGCAGCGCACCTACAACATCAAACCTAAAGTGTATATCTGATACCCACCAGATGACAGACGGTCTGAACAAGTAAACGAACTGGTGGCGTATGGAGAAGCTGTCTGACACATGCGCCACCTATTTGAGACATTTTTTCGGGAGTGATTTTCTTCTTGGAAAGACTATTTCGTTAGAAGTCCTTTAGATCTATGTTCATGTATGCACCGCCCCCTGAATACTAGGCCTGCGAGCTGACGAAATGGCGGCTTTCGCAGACCGGTTTTATTTTCGGCGTTTGAATGGTCCCTCGAACTTCAACACAAATAATTTTTAAAAGTTTTCTTCGCCTAGTTTTTCTGAGATCAAATAAGTCAAAGAAAACTTTTAGATATTATTGGTATTAAATTTCGTGAGACCGTACAAACGCTGAAAAAAAATCCGCCTGCGACAGCCGCCATTTTTGTCAGCTCGCTGACCTAGTATTCAAGGGGCTGGACTTCAATGCTGAGGGGCGTCAGTTTTGGCCTCGATTGAGCGCATATCGCTGTCAGCGCCATCTATTGTTTGAAATTCGAACTAAAATCAAGAATCACAGTAAGAAAATTCCTGAAATCATACATAACCTTCCTGCAAGAATTTTGGCTATGATGTCTTACACTCACGCACAGATTTTTTTTTTTTTTAATCGGTTATAAAAAGGAAAAAAGTCGCCAAATTTTGGGGATTTTGTACTTTAATGGTAACTTGGCTATTGTATTAAATTATTGGTTTGGCGGTGATTTGGAAATCGCGCCAATGAAAAAGTCGGCAAACATCGGTGCGTGAGTGTAACACATCTGTTCCAGAATTTTTTTTAATATCTGTCACCATTTGCAAGTTATTGAATTTTAAAATCCATCAGTCATTTTTGGAACACCCGGTACATATCTAGTGTTTACATATCTAGTGCTTCTCTTTTCGAGACGTAATGCTTTCCCCCAGGCTTTTCCTAACATAAGTCCAATTTTCTTCGCTATCACACCAATAGCACTGTCCGTTAAGATTGCTGCTGTCTGTACTGGGACCTACTTTACTGTATCGCAAGAGGAAGGGGGGGGGGATAATGAATGACAACTTGATAGTCAGATTAGAAGGGGATGCTGCTTTTCCACAGGAATTCTTATGAACTCGGCACTCCGTAAGTTCTTGGGCGGACTTCTAATATTCACAGCTAAATGCCGTGTATCCCTCTCCTTTATCGAGAGTATCGATTCGAAGAGAGACCACTCTTCTCAAGTTAAAAACATTAACTATTTCATTTTATAGTATTACAGTATAGAAACAGTTTAGAAAAAGTTTTCTAGGCTGCTTTGGTCTATATAACTCAAATAAGGTGTCAAAAGTGGGTGTTACCATTTAAAAATCAAAATTTGTGCAATTTTTATTTTGTGTACAATTTTTGAAGAAAAATGTATTAACGTTTAATAGTAAACATTATTTCTAGTTGATTGGAGCCTATGCCTTTTTCATACGGTTGCTTGCAGGATAAGTAATAGGGTTTCATCATTCGGTTTCTCCCATAGTGTACTTTAAAGTCATTTAAAGCAAGTTGTACCACATGTTAAAGCTATGTGAAAATCGATCATACTCGACCTGGTTATATAAGAATTGATTAAAATTTTTAATTTATAAATAGAAATTATAGAATAAAATATTACACTAATTTGCAGAAAAAAATTAGATACACTAATTAATTTTTCAGCTGAACTGAAAATTATTTTTTAAATTAATTATTTTTAAAATTATTTACAGCGAATTTCAGCTCTGCTGAAAAAAAAATATTAATTAGTGTATTAATATTCACCGATACTGGGTTTAATTTGTCTCATGCATGCCAACTCTGTTGTGCTCATGATTGACTTTCCATCTTGTGCTGCGTGATTGTAGCCTTGCCATATAAGAGTGAGAGAATGCTAGACTGGATGTCGTCTCGATAGCTTAATTAGTAAAGCACTTGGTGCGCTATACCAAGGGATCTGGGATCGATCCCCGGTCTGGACATTTTTTCCATGGTTGTACGCTGTTTAGTATAGTGATAATTCACATCCTTTGTATTTAAAAAAAAATTAGATTGTTCTTTTAAACTGAAACCAGAAAAATTAGTATAATCTTAAGTTATACGAGTGTAATAGTATAACGTCTTCAATAAAAGCTTTAACAAAAATAAGGTGTAGAAGTACACCAACTTCATAAATAAAAATTTTAAATACTACTTTATTATCCTAAATGGATTTTTCAAATACCATTACAGTTTTCAGCGGCAGGTAAATATTTTGTTATTTAAATGAAAATAACAAAATCTTAAATGGAAGTGATTGTTGACTTAAGATATTTTATTGAAACATACTAAAATATTTCTGCTATAACATGTGAATTAAATTGAAAAAAAAAGCGACTGCGTAAAAAGCAAACTAAAAAGTCTTCATTTTGAAAGACCTATCCAAAGATATGGCACTTAATATGGTGCGTATATTTTGTTTCGCCATTTTGTATTTTACGGCCGTCATTTTGAATTTATCAAAACAAAATCTAGCCTATAACCATCGTACGGTTAAGACGAATTGATAGAAATCTCATTCATTAAAATCCATCCAGCCGTTGGGATGTTTCGAGGGTATAAATAAATCCGCCCACATACATACCCAGATACGCGTCAAACACATAAAGCCATTGGTGGCGTATGAAAGTTTTTCTCACAAATAGGCGTCGTTCAGCTTAAAGAGAGTGATTGGAGTAAACCAGGCAAACTTCCTCCACTAATTTTGAAATGTTATTTTTATCTTAATGTATCCCACTGGATAAACAGAAAAATTACTTTCTAAAATTAGTAGTAGAAATATTCCCGATGGCCTATTTTGTCGACGCCTATGCTCTCGCTATACCCTTGCATACCTGCCAACTTTTACGCTTTTTAGCTACAGTAGAGCTCCAATTATCCGAACTCCGACTATCTGAATCGCTGATTATCCGAATCGCTTTCAGAATTTCAGAAAAAAAATTAAGACGGAAACGTGCTAGGAAACGTGCTAGTTTCACAAAATAATGATTCTGTCTGCTCGCGCTATTGCTCTTCACTCCGCGGAAGAGGAAGAGGAAGAAGAAGATGAGGATGACGTGCTACTTGAGGAATTCAGAAACCTGGTTGTTCAGAATGTTCCTGGATGTTCAGAAGTGAGAGTTGAAGATATAGGAGAGTGAATGGTGTGTGATTCGTCAGATCCTGGGTTTCAAATTCTAAATCATGATGAACTTATTGAAAGTGTGAGAGAAGAAAGTTTCGAGGAAGAAGATGATCTTAATGTGGAAGTTGAAGCAAACACGGGACCTTCATCTAGTGAAGCATTTGCCGGCCTTGAAACTGCGTTGAAGTGGATGGCGCGTCAGCCCGAGTGTGACCACATGCAAATTCTCACTGTCAAACGGATGCGCGACTTGGCTGCCCGAAAACGGATGAAGACTGTCAAACAGCTTACTTTAACCGAGATATTCATGCAAGCAATGATTTTCATGTACATTACGGTACGTGCATAATGTACTAATGTACAGCACTTGTAAGTACGCTTAACATGGAAAAGTGTTGCATTTTCATTTTATTAATTAAAAGCTCTTTTTCTTTAAAAAATAGTTTTTTTTCTCCCATTTTCAACATATATACAGTATTTAATTAAAATAGACCCTTTTTTCGAAAAAAAAACCAATTATCCGAATTTTTGATTATCCGAATGGAGTCCGGTTCCAATTGATTCGGATAATTGGAGTTCTACTGTACCAATAAAAATTAATAGAAAATTTTACCTTATTGGATGACATGTTTTCGGCGGTTTAATAAGCTAAAATTTAATAGAAAATATTAGTGGTAGGAAAAAAGCATAAAAGTTGGCAGCTATGCCCTTGTCTATTGTTTATGTAGTGCACACAACAAAGATAGTTATAAAAAATTTCTCTATGTGAACTACCAGTAGCGGCTGGGGGATTTTTAAAGAGATGTTCACAGTATATAAATTGCGAAAATAAAATCTAAAGTACGACTTAATGTACAGATTAAAATGCATTTGTGTCTTTAGTTAACACGTTCGTTACCAAGGACTCAGTGGCGTCGCTTGGTCACTCATTTCACATTCCATTTTTAGTCCAAATTGCGAATTGTTACCGGAAATTTTGAAAGAATTTTTTTTTATTTTATGTAATCAGAAAATGTCTGATACTAAATAAAGCAAATACTGCTATTAGTATTTTCTGGTATGATTTTGGAACTTCCGAATAAAATAAAATTCCGTTAATTTTAACCCGGTAGTGAACGTGTTAAAAGAAAACAGTCCTACTAAAAGAATTAACAAGTAGAAAAAAAAATGTAACATTTTATTTTCTGTTAAGGAAAATAGTACATAAAAAAGGACAGAATATAGCAAACTGAGGGTGATTTCCGACAAACACGAAATAAAAAAGCAGTTAAACATGCGAACTCCCGCACACTGAAAATTGTGCGAATAGAAAGATACGAGCCATGCCTTTCCGTTCACGCTCGTCTCATCGTTTCCTTCCGTATTAACTGCTTTGGGAGGTAGTCCAGTAAATTTAGACTAAAAAAGGCTTCTGCCTGGAAAGTTTTGGAGAAGTTTTTTTCTTTCTTCCTTTATGTTTTTGGGTGTGCTGAACACGAATTTCAACTTTGCCACCTCGTATCTGGTCTGCTTAAAAAATTAGAAGCAAAAAAACCATGAAAAAATCGGAGTTTTTTCAGTTTTTCTCTTGTATTCCGAAGAGGGTTAAATTTTTTTGAATAAATTATTGCACCAAATTAAAATAAAGAAACAGTTTCTTTTTCTATGATTAATAGTTTTGGCATACCAGTAAAAGGAATTTTAACGATATAATTGAAATTCCATCATCGCAGGGCGAAAACGCTGAATGTAATGTTTTTTTTAAATGCAAAACGCGTGGGAGGTGTCCTTGAAACACCCCCCATGACACCACGCACATGATATCACAAGGATCATCTTTCCCTTTACCCCCTTTCCTTCAGGGCTTTTTTGGAGCGTGTTGAATTTGAAAGCTCAGCTCTCAGTTTCTTTTTAGACGTTTGTATGTCAGTCGGTTATGCATTACTTGTATTGCCTTAAAGAATGTGTAGTGTGCATTAATTACAGATTATGTGCTATAAACGGTTCTGTGAGACGTGAAGTGATATTCATGATGACAGAGAAGTGTTTTATCTGTGATACAGAGTTAGAAGACGGAACTAAAATAACAGAAGTGAAATCAAAAGGTGTTGTGTCCTTCAGATTAGCAAGTGAAAAATTAATAAAAAGAAAAAGGAATTTTTTAATGAACAAGGAGTCTCTAAGGTTCCATGAAAAATGCCGTAAAAAGTACACAAATGAAAAGCTCATTGATGCCCACTTGAAGAGGGTTTCTGATGGCGTTGAAAACCACCCAAATTACGTTCAGGAGTAAAAAAAGTTTCGTTCCGAACCCATTGCTTTTTGTGTGGAGAAGAAATCCCACCACATTTTAAAGCAGAAGATATTCATAAAACAATAACAAAACGAAATATAGTGTACACAGTTCGTTCATTGACAGTTCTTGAAAAAGTTAAACAACTTGCTGACAATCATGTTGATGAGAGGGGGCGCGCCATAACCCGTAGACTAGATCATGTGACTGACTTGGTTGCTGCTGATGGTCAGTATCATTTGAAATGTATGTAAAAGCTGTATCAGCGAGCAAAACCCACAGAGACGCAGTAAAGAGGTCTGTTTGCCACTGACATAGACACAGCCATGCAAGTCATCTTTTCATATCTGGAGGAAAAGGAAGAACAATTCCAATTTTCTATAGAGGAATTAACCAACCAGAATAAACCAGGTGAATACTGCCCTTCTGTGAAAACAGTTAAAGCACACCTTCTAAACAAGTATAAAGAAGACATTGTTATATCAACCACTGTAAACAAGGTACCTGTTGTTTGCTTCAAGAACACAGGTCATAAGATTTTGACTGATGTTTGGATCAACAACGATGTTCACCTCCCCTAGAAGAACGACTTCGTATTGTCCAGACTGCGGCGAAGATAGCGGCTGAAGATATTCGGTCTTGTTTACAAAACTACTCAGTATCCTCCTCCAGACGAGTTTTTGAATGAGAATGACTCACTCATTCCAGAAACCCTAAATATTTTCACAGAGACACTGCTTTTGAGAAAAAGAAAAGGAGACCTTGATAAATGGAAGAGCAGGAGTACTGCACTAGCTCACAGCATCATTACTGCAGTAAGACGATATATTTAAAAACCACAGTGCTGTTGCAGACGATGTTATTAAAGCTTGGCTGTTGTTTCTGGTACACCTGTACATATTCAGAGGGAAAGCAACACTTTCCTAAACAGCCTGAGGTACAGGTGCTACATAAAATCTGCTTTTAAGACCTCTGCAAATATTGCATCGCTCTCTCCAACAGAAGATGCAGCTCGATATCACTGTCTGCGAGTTTACCACCAAGTACAGCTATGGCTCTGTAACTGTAAAAATGCTGAGGAATGGGGCTGGAATAAAACCAAGAGAGGAATCATACCCATAACAACTGCCAAACCTCCCGCACCAGAAACTATTCTGCAAAAAATATCCTGCAAATGCAAAACAAAATGTAGTGGAATGTGTGGCTGTAACAAAGCAGGTTTATTTTGTTCGCTCCTCTGCCTGAACAGTGATGGCCATTGTGACAATGTCAGCTCCTTGCTCGCCGAAGAAGACTTGGAAGCAGAAGTTGACGATCCAATACAGGATATTTTAAGACAAGTGGAGTCACAACCTGAGCCATCAAGTGATGATGATGAAGAAGATACTGATGTACCTCCTGTTGAAGAAAATCAACCAGGCCCTTCAAAGCGACCAAAACGACAGCAATTGGAGAACAACATTGCATTCCTCTTTTTTCCTGTTTATAATCTTCCAGGAAAGTTATTATTATATTAAATTTACAATACTTATAATTTACTTAAATCAGTTTACTAGAAAAATAAAAATTGGTTCTCTCATCTATGCAGAGTGATTGTGTTTTTATATCTTTCCTAATCACCTGATTTCAATGTATTTTCTTAGTGCTATAAAAAGTTTAAAACTTGGTAAGAAAATGAAGAAAGATTTGAAATGCAACCAGAAATAACTAAGCAGCTTCAAATTGGTGTTTAAAATGGATGCCTAGTGATTAGATTGCGTTTTCGCCCTCCGTTGATGGAATTTCAATTATATCGCTGAAATTCCTTTTACTCGTATGCCAAAACTATTCATCTTAAAAAAAAAAAAACAAAAAAAAAAAACATTGTATATAAAAATGTAGGAAATGTTCTCTAGTTTAACCCTTTTTATCCTGACGGTACTTATAAGTACCACTTTAATCCCTTCGCGACGAGCATCTTTTACAGAATTTTTAATCTGTTACCACCGGTTTTTCAAATGAGAAATTCTCACCTAATTGAATCGTAAAAATGCTATGATTAGATAAGGAAAACTTTACAAAAAAAAAGAAAAACTGGTGGGAATAATCGAGGATTCTGAGCACCTTATGCGTCAGGTATACGTGTCGCTCGTCCCCAAGGGGTTAATAAAACACCTATATATTCGTAATATGACCGTTTTTCCTAACGGTATTCACAATGGCACAAAGAGTGTATTCTGACAGCAGGCAGGATATGGCAAATTCAAGCACATTTCCTCTTTCTTTGCATTGTAGGGATTTTACATTTGCCACGCTACATTCGAAATCCATTTTGCAACAGAATTGGCATGCATGTTGTTCTTCATTTGAGTAATTTTAGTGGTTTATTACCGGTTATTTAGTACTATTATTTTCTATTGTTATCTATACTCTACAGGTGAACATTTCCTATATTTTATTTAAAGTTTACTATTTGAAATTTACTATTTTATTTTATATCACAGGGTAAAAAATTTATGGTGGTTACAGTTGCATAATTAACCACTAAAATACTATAAAAATTATTTTCCTCTTTCCTATGTTTATTCTGCTACAAAACTTATCCAATGATGCAAAAATGCATTTAAAAAGTAGCTGGAAAATTAATTCAGGATATAAAGGGTTAATTTGGTGAAATAATTTTTTCAAAAACATTTAACCCTTTCCGGAATACAAGGGAAAAACTGAAAAAACTCCAATTTTTTTATGGTTTTTCGCTTATAATTTTTTAAGCAGACCAGATACGAGGTGGCAAAGTTGAAATTCGTGTTCAGCACACCCAAAAACATAAAGGAAGAAAGAGAAAAAACTTCTCCAAAACTTTCCAGGCAGAAGTCTAGATTGACTGGACTGGGCATCGATTGCACGTGTGATCCGCGAAAGACCGAACGCTCTCTGTTGATATTTTTCATAATTTGCATGATTGTTTTGCCATTTAAAATAAGGAAGGAGTATAAAGTTCATCATAGAAATTGAAGAAAATCTGGAAATCTTTTTAATATTATTTTATTTGTCAATTTATTTCTTCGATTTTCTTTGGGATCGCGTGTTCTCATGTGCACCAATACAGGGCCCACCATTGTGAACTTAAAATATAATTTTTATTTAATGAAAAGTGAGAGAAAGGAAAACGATACGATTTCAAAATCCTTTCTAAATTAAATAGGTGCTTTTGAAACATTTCATGAGAGAAATCCTCATAGCACGACCAACGACGGGTTAAAGGGATACGACTGTTAAATCACCAAAAATGCTGATTTTTCGGAGACAAGTTTATTTGAAAGAAGTATATTTTCTGAGCCTTTTAAAACAAACCATGACCAAAAATGAATCGGTTGTTCTTATTGTAAGCACTGATGAAAGAGGTAATTTAAAGTGGCGTATATCAAAAAGTTAAGACATTGGCAACAGGAAATGAGCATGCATTTTCGTTTCTAGTTAATCAAACATCATTGAAAAAAGGACGCGGCTGTTACCTTACAGAAAATACAATTATACCAATAAGACCATGTTTTATCATATTGTAAGACATTTTATGATAAATCCACATATTAAAAGATATTTAATGATGTATAAACCTCACTCATCTATCTAGAAACCCAATTTACGCAAAAATGTCAGAAAAGGGGGGGGGGGGGATTTTCTACTGTTTTAAAACACACATTTCATTAAAAAAAAATTCCTGTCGCCAATGTGTTAAAAGTATCCTCTTTACACGTTTTTATTTAAATTAACTCGATTCATGCATGTAAAGATTAATTTTGTTTATCAAATTTCACTCACTTTCTGCCTGAATTATAAAAGAAATTGTACACAGGTGTATTTCCAATAACAACACAGTATTTTATTATTATTAGAACTTGATTGTGAATTAAGAAATTAATTTTAAGAAATTTTCCGTTAGGGTCATGTGTTAAATTGTCAAATATTCTTTACAGGTGTATACGAGTTATAACAACATTGTAGTTAATTATGAGAAACCACAGTCGTTAAATTATGCCAAATGGCTGTGAAACTGCAATAACGAAATATTGTAAACACTGAAATTTAGAAAATAAAATGTAAATAATAAATAAAAGAAACCGCAAATAAAAATATTTTAAATAATGCTTTTTTTCTGTTGTTATATCCTTAAAATAAAAAAGAGGCAAGAAAAATTTTAATATTTGAAATGCATTCACTATTTTTAAAAACATTCTTTCTCTCAAGCATAAGTCAAAGCAATGAATTTTCCATAGTCGCGCCCACGCCAAAATTAATCTTTTCTAACGAAAATTACTTGGTCAAATGAATTGCAGTCATAAAATTAGAAGTGAATTTTAAGTTAAATATTGACTGAAATAAGTGATTTTTAATAAAACTTTATTTTTTATATTTATAATGAATTTGAATTGTGAATACGTTTTCAGTTTAATTACTTTAATATTTTTACATGCAATCTTTACGGATTTGCATATTATATCTATATCTTAAACATAATCTAAATTTGTGCATATTTTAGGAAAAATTCCATATATGAAATCGTTATCTTCTAACTTTATCTATGTTTAAAATTTCTGTTGTTAGAATCATAAAATGTTTATGTTCAGTCTTAGCACATTTAAGTCGATATATTTTGTTGATAACTGGGTTTTAAATGAAATTTCCTGTATTTATAAAATCCTGTATATGACCCTGTATTATAAAATGATATTTTCTGTAAATATCATGAGAATTATTTGCTCGGCGAATGGTAGGTGCGGAGTTCCATTTAATTTAGAATGAATCTGAGCAAGATTCGGAGCAGCGAACGATTAGACCACGGTTGTGCCTAAGTTGGTAAATGGCTCGTTGTATAATGGACATTTCTAAATGTGACTCAACGTGGAACTATAGTTAAACAACAATTTACCAAAGTTTGCCGAATCATTTTGTGCTAATTGGGATGGGTATAAACTGATATTCTTTATATTTTTTGAAGTTCTTACATTTTTATGATATCATGATTAAATATAGATATAATATGCAAATCCGTAAAGATTGCATGTAAAAATATTAAAGTAATTAAACTAAAAACGTATTCACAATTCAAATTCATTATAAATATAAAAAATATAGTTTTATTAAAAATCACTTATTTCAGTCAGCTCCTCCCTATTCTGAAAGTCTTTCGTAAATTGTTTCCTAGATAGTTTTCTCAAGCTGATACATGATTAAATATCATTCCATGTACGGATTTATTATAAAATGTCTTACAATATGAAAAAAATATGGGGAACATGATATAAATGCATTTCCCGTAAGGTAGAAGCAACGCCCTTAGTCTGTGATGTCTTTAGAAGGAAAACGAGAATTCTCGTTTCCCGATGCGAATGTTTTAAGATATAAATATAATCTGTGAATACGTACATATTACATGTAAAATGATTAAATAGTTTCAGGGAAATCTTTCGTGCAATTTTACGAAAGAACATTTCACCCTTTTGAGATAAACCTAATTAAAATGTCTTTTAATCAATGTTTATGTAAGAATAACTGGCACCTTTCTAACTAATGTAACTATTTGAATTTGTTTTTAAGCAGTTTGTTTGAAATGCACCTAAAATATTGCACTTATATATGTAATACTTTCGAAAAATCGAATTGTTTGAAGATTAAACAGTTGCATGCCTCCTTAAAAATGTTCAGGCGCTCACAAATAACGCAAGTAGCACAGTTTGTTGACCCATCGTTGGCAGTTTGTAGAAACCGTTGGGAAATGATGGGATTGAGAATTATTTGGTTGGCGAATGGTAGGTGCAGAGATCCATTTAATTTAGAGTGAATCTGAGCAAGATTCGGAGCAGCGAACGGTTAGACCACGGTTCGGCCTAAGTTGGTAAATGGTTCGTTGTATAATGGACCGGCAAGGTGGACATTTCTAAATGTGACTCAACGTGGAACGACAGTTAAACAACAATTTACCAACGTTTTCCGAATAATTTTGTGCTAATTGGTATGGGTATAAACTAATATTCTTTATATTTTTTGAATTTCTTACATTTTTAGGATAAATCGAGAACTTTTCTGTCCAGCAGTTCCAAAAGAATGTTTCTGGTATGAATCTGTTTACGATATCTGCGAAGCGGAACCTAACATATGTGAAACAAGAAATTATCGATTGGTGTTGGGAGTAAGTTTGCATCTTTTTCAGAAGTTTTAAAGTGCGTGATTAGCAAGTATTTAATAAGTGTATTTTTATTTCCTTTCTGCCCATTCTTCTTACCTTTTCCCTCCCTAAAAAAGAAGATCTTTAAAAGCGAAATCATAAATTTTATTCAAAATTTTACTGGTATAAAACATGCCTAAATGTATCCCAAGCATTAAAATTAGCTGCAAAAATAAATCTGAAAGGCCACTAAAAATATTTTAAAACTCCGCCGCATTTTCAGGTATGATCTTTTACCCCCATTGGCAAATGTTTTGTATCGAATTCTATCGATTTGAAAGAGAGTGAGATTGGTCATTTTGTAAAATCAACATACGTTATTTTACAGTACGGCTGGTTTGCTGGTTGATTGGGGTTTAACGGCAAAAAGTGCCTATGAGGACATTCTGCGCCAAAAAAGTTAAAACAGAAACACAGAATTGTATTTTAATAGTTATTCTAAAAACGTGAAATAAAAACTAGAAGATAAAAAAAACACCGTTTAATGAAAAAAGCAATCTAATGATGTCTAACGAAAATCAATTAATGAAGACAAATACATCATAGTTAAAAGACACATAGATCATCTCTACAATTAAAATCTATACAATATGAAAAGTAACGATTGGTGAACAAAACAAAGAGTATAAAATGTCCATAGACCATAAAGCAGGTTTATTTAAAAAACAACGTAAAATCACATAGGTTCATATTCCTCAAAAACAGCATTTTTTTCGTCTGCGTACTGGTCATAACTGAATGAGTCTGATTTAATAGCCTCTTCTACATAGTGGAGCAATTGTTTGGAATCCTTCATGGTTACACGTGATGGATCAAGACACGATTTCCTGTTTTCTTCTTCACAGGTGAAGAGGCTTGAATTAAGGTTTTCTTGTACTATTTTTTCTGTGCACATGATTTTTTATTTCCTTTCTGTGTTGGAGAAGCACCAGGTTTTTACAATTTGTTTGCAATTGAAGAAGAAATTTGTTCAGACTCGTGTTCAGATGGCTTTTTAGATTGACTTGAAGGTTTTTCTGACCGACGATTAAGGTATTCTATTTTTAAAGTTTCCGATGATGGTGGCCAAAGTTCCACTGCAAGCATAAGTCTTGCATATTACGGGTTTTTCTTTTAGTAATGGATGATAGTGTTCCAGGTAAAGTATTTGGTGGAAAAGAGCATTCTAGGTGAATATGTGCCTTACGATCGCTTGAGTAAACTAGAATAAGAGACCCAAACAGATGGAGTTCTGGATTCAACAAGTTTACGAGCTTCATGGTAAATACATTCTTGAGTGATTTTAACAACAATAATTTATTTTTAACGCATCCAGTTTGGACAAAAGCGAAAGTATATGCTGTATGATTACCTTTAGAGTTTGTACAGCGTTCAAAGTTTTTACAAGATATACCGTCGTGACCGACTTTTGTACAACGTGCATAGGTAACGGAACTACGACAGGTAGTTGTAGTATGGCCATAATGTTGGCATTTCTTGTTTGAAATGCCAACAGAGAGGGTTAGGAATATAAGGCCGGATAGGACACCTCAGGTAGGGAACTTTAATTCTAGTTGGTAATGTAAGGCTATTGAAAGACAGAATAATGGGATTCGTATTAAGCACAATCCGAAGGATAGTACTACGGCGTGCATTTATGACATTTTGATCTTTTAAATTTTACAGAAGTTCATCCTTTATAAATATAATAGAAGAGAATAAAAGTTCTGGTTCGATATTATAAAAATTCTTCTCTGGAAGTCACTGCAGAATTTTTTCGGATTGTTTAATTAAATCGTAAATACGTCCGCAGTCTTTGCTTTCGATCTGCAGCCCTTTTACTACTAAATATCAATATTTTAGAAACAAAATTAGAGACAGATTTCGGAAACATTATATTTGTAACTCATAAAAATTTCAAAGAGTTTGCCAATAAGACATATATTTTAAGTTTTTTTAAAGAAGAAAAATTTCAAGAATCCTTTTAAATTACATTTTCGTTTGAAAATAGTATAAAATCATTGAACACTTACTTTAGGTTTATTTAAGGCTCTTATCGCGGGCCTTGGCAACACCAGTCGCATCAGCTAGTTTTAAATAAAAGTATAATAATAGATCCTTTTCTACGAAGGGGGGGGGGGGGGGGTGAGCTTTTCCTATCTCGTATTAACCAAATACATGACTGAATTAGATAATGTTTCAAAGTATTGTTGATCTTTTTCCAGATACAATGCATGTTACGTTTTGACTTTTATAAAGTGTCATAAAAAAGTAATGAAAAAAAAAGAAATTATAATTTACAAATTACAATAACCATTGGGAAAAAAAATTACCGTACTTTCGTGTTATAGCGGCCCCCATAATTATGACTATGCCAAGGTTGCAGTTATGATTTCGCCAAGAACATCGCAAAGCTTATACATGCATCCTTATACGCATATATATACATACATATATATATATATATATATATATATATACATATTCCAAACACTCCTATATGTGCCATAAACGTCATTATGCACATATTATTTACGTCTTATATGCTGTATATACATCATATACACATGTCATACATATACATCATATATGCATCATATATGCATCATACATGTCTATAACTTGGCCACATACGTCAAGAAATGTTATATATATATATATCATATATTATTTTAATGTCATACATGCTTTATAATTTGGCGATAAATCTTGGTCGCTTGGCGATTCATCCTTGGGGGCTGCCATAACACGAAAGTAGCAAATTTACAATATATTAATGAAAACAGAAGCAAAACAAATTATAAAACGATTTCTCATCCGACGTCAATTTTTGAATTCGGCTTTTTATCATATCTGATAATTTGCATCTATCCTTTTTGTAACTTTAACATTTTTGTAACGATTTTATGCATTTTTTATTGACTATTGAAATAATAATTCTTCTAAAGTTACAAAATGTCGTTAAAAATTCTTCTAAAGTTATAGAATTTCGTTAAAAAAGCTTAAAAAAATAAATTGACGACGTCAAGATGTCCATTCTCGAACGAAAACAACCACCATTTTCCCAATGGTTAAAAAATAACTATATTGTTAAAGCTATGTCTATATAACGGACGTTTTTATTTATTAATGATTGAATTATTTTTGAATAATTTATATCTCACTAATATGGGAAAATTTGTATTTCTATGTTTTTCAGCATTCGAACTTAAATACACAGTAAAATTATTCTGCTAGCTACTGCAATTTGTAGAAGGCAGACGGGCCACTCACGCTGTGATCTGCCATTTGGAAAGGAAGATAAAAACATTCAAAACAATGGACAATTTTAGGCTGTAAAATTTTACAAACATCCAGTTGATTTGTTGGTCGATTTACCAGCAACTTTAAATTGGAACTAATTGCTTTAAATATGACATTGTTAAAATTCTAATAGGCAAGTTTCAATAAAGTTCATGTATTGAATGAAAACGAATCGTATGTGTCAACGAAGGAACGTCGTGGAACAAAAGGGGCACCTGCTTCTCCCATCTTATCAGTGGCTTCGGATAAAAACATTTAAAATTTAAATTTAATTCAGAAGATATTCCTTTGTTTAATGACCTGTTAAATAACGTGTCTCGTATGGTGTTAAAAATATATTCGAAAGTGAAATGCATAGGGACTTAAGTTATAAGAAATGATGGGATAAACACGCTTATTTTTTTAATAACAGTAGACCCCTCAAGAGACTTAATGGTTTCATAATTATATTTTTTAGGCTTGTCATTATACCATAGAAATAACAGCTATAACGCATTAATTTTCCCCATAATTTCATTTAGCTAAGGCACCACGCAGTACGCAGTGAAAATATAGTTTTTTTAAATCTGTATTATAAATCACATAAAATAAAGTGAAGAATAAAATGTGCAAACCCGAAAGTGAAATGCAGTGACGTATGCAGTATTTTCTAAATCAGGGTGTTATTTTTATGTTGCAGGTTGCAGTTGCAAACAATAGAAATGTATTTTGTTAAAACCTTTTTTATAAATCACATAAAGCGAAGTGAAGAAGAAAAAATTTAAAAAAAAGATGTGAAGTGAAGCGTCTACTATTTTTAGAGAAAGGATATTGTTTATTTCATGTTGGCTATATGTTCTGAAATCTCAAATATGATGTTCCAGCTCCATTTTTAACAAACTTTCTTTATAAAACGTTTCCTCATACTTAATGTGAAAATTGATATTGTATGAAATACAAATTTAAACAATTTGTTTTGTAAAGAAGATGAGTGACATATCTCCATCAGGAAAAACAAAAGTAATAACGCAGTATTCTACCAGTGTGTGCTTAATTGGTCATCCGACTTCCATTCTTGATACGGAACATCCTAACCAGTTACCAACAAACATTACGCCGTTTTTTAGCTAAAAAAGAAACAATCTTTATCTGTAGGCTGTTTGAATACAATAAATGACGTGTATTAGTTATGGCAAGTAATATTTCAACAACTCAAAGCTAATATTCCAACAACTCAAAACAAACATTCCAACAACTCAAAAGCCAAATAACGTTGCAAAATTCAAAAAGTTTCTATCAAAAAATGTCAGAAATGTAAAAGACAAGACTAGACGTACAGAAACAGATTCAGAATTTGAAGAAAAAAAATGAGTCAGATAGAAAATCTGTTTAATGTACCGATTCTTATTAAAATTATTCCTGAAGATTGGGTGTTTCTTCAGGATCAACCAGAAGCGCGAAAAATGAGTATATGTTTGGTGAGGATAAGACGTTTGCATAGCGTGAAAAAAAAGCAGAAACGTATGTGTGAGGATCGTCAGCGACAATAAAAAAGGCAAAGCCATCGTCAACATTGGTGAAACACTTTACTCCGATCTTTGATTATAAGTTAGAATTTATTGGTGAAGATGAACCTGAACAAGAAATACGTAAATATCAACGTAAACTTATGGAAAATAAAATTGACTTCTGAACAGAAGAACTTGGAATATCGAATACGGCCAATTAAAATTGTAAAATTAACTATCACCTAAGTAAAAGGTGAGCTATAGATGATTCATTGTCTATAGCAAGCTTGGATAGAACGAAAGCTACACTACAGGAGGCAATGTATGTAGTTGCGCCTGCATTGAAGACTGCGGGGGTTTGATATAGATGATGACACTGTCAACACCCTCACTCTATAAATGCAACCCATTTTAGTATATAATTGCAGTTATATTCAGTCTGCCTGGTACGTACCATCGTGCACGGGCCGATGGCGAAAGAAATGTACTGCCTTAAAATATTTTGCTTTCGTGAGCAATTGAACTTAACGAAATATGAACTATGCGCCTCTCGAAAACTCTAGAATTATTTCAAAAATAGTCAATGAACTGGTGAAAAAGGCCTTGATAAAACTAAAAGGACAACCTAAGTACCTAAATGAAGACCGGATAGGGTTATACCAACAAAGAAAGAAACAGTGGGCCATCAGCTGGAAAAAAGATGGCAGCCAGCATTGCCATCAGCGGTAAAGTGCAATGGTGCCATTACTTAAACCAGTACAAAAGTGTCCGTGCGGAATGCAGCTGGCCCATCAGTAATGGTCAACAGCAGACCAGCATTGGTATGCCATCTCATTACTTCAATCCGGCACTTTTCCTGCAGTGCTAGCACCTATCCTACTACTATTCCTTTGCTGGGCCACATAGCTGCAACGTTTATGCTTATTTTATACCACTAAAATTAATAGAAAATTTTGTCTTATTGAATCGCATGATTTCGGCGATTTAGTAAGTTTAAATTTACTATAAAATTTTAGTGGTAGGAAAAAAGCGTAATACTTGGCAGCTTATAGGGCCAGCACTTTTAATCCAGCACCATCACTTATCCTGCAATGTTTATACAGTTGTAAACCATCAGTCAGTTTTTTTTTACTACGAGCAGACATCGGCCCAGCGGTGTTTACAAAGCCGCCATCATCCATCGGGTCATCAAACATCGGGTCATCATGCAGTGTATGGAGAATATTCAAAATATTACATTGGTATAAGAACACAAGAATATAACATTTCTTTTTTTCCTACTTAAAATTTATTTTCCCATTAAAAAATATTTTATTCTTATCAGCAACATATAAACATAAAGACTGCCAAATATATATATATAACATCTTAAAATTTTATGCAAGCACGGTATTCCTATTTTATAATACTTTTCACACATTTATCTTAAAGTTCATTGTATTTATTATATATATGTTTGTACAATGTACAAACGGTTGCATACTAGGGATCAATCTAGGATAAATTAACAATGTTTTTTGTAAATATTTAAATATTTTTGAAAAAAAAACTTTTGTAACTTTAATTTTGAGCATAAAACTTACTTATTTAAATATAAAAAATAATTGATAATATAGGATAAATGCTATTGAATTCCAAAATTAAATGGTAAAAACAAGAACAGTAAAAAATCTCAGTAACTCATCCATCTACTTCACAAGTGTGCTTCAATTCTGTTTTATGATTCATTTATACTCTTTTTTAAAGATGTTTGATTTCGGAAAAACTTTTTAAGTGAAAAGCACAAACTATAACTTTTCTATATGACCTCTTACAATATACAGTAAACAGAAAATATCATTGTGACCGATCTTAAAGACATTTAAAATTAAGATTTTAAAAGAGCTAAAATGTTTCATTTCTGAGAGAAATCATTACCTTAATACTGAGAAGTTTTATAAAGTAAAATGAAATAAATATTGCCAAGATAACTACAAATTAATACAATATTTTTATAATAAGTAAAATAAAAATGATTGAAAAGCAAAATCAAATATTTATTTTACCATTAAATTTATTCTTACGATAAATATTTGATAGTTTGCTATTAAGCAAATATTAAAATAGAAACTATTTTGTCGTGTTTCTCAGCAAAAGACACCGTAATCTATCGGCGATATAATCAAGTAGTTGATGTTATGGTTAAAATCAATCAGGTTTTTCTTTGCTATGAAAATGCATAATAGTTAAAATTAATCTGGAAAATTTGCTAATAAATGAAAGAAAATATAATTTGGATACCATGGTTTACGAAGTGTAAAAGTAATGTAAAATAGAATATTACAATAAAGAAATTACAAAATGTTCACGTTAAGATTTATGAAATTTTATATACTTACTTTTCTTTGTCATTCATTGCTAATATTTTTTATTCTTCTTGATCACAATCACAACGTACGTAATGGTCGCTAATAAAAGAATAAAAATTCCAGAATGAAATTCCAAATAGCAAGATTGTTGCCAAACGATGAATTCCGAAATACTCAATGTCTTCGATGTCAACGCCACCTAGCGTAATGGTTCCCAGCAATAATACTACAAAAGTTCGTGCACTTCCATGGTGTGGTTGGCCAGTGCATGAGATAAAACAGAGACCGATCAGAATTTTATCTGAGGATTTCCAACAGCAAAGTTGACTGAAGCTGTCCAGCAGTGGTCACGCAGTGGTAGACCATTAGCCAACACTTCCCCATCATTGACAGCACCTATCTTGTTGCTGGCCAGCAATTTTCTATTTACTGGTATCACTCTTTTCCAATCATGTGCTAATTGAGGAGAAGGCGGTAATCGTTTCAGCTTTACAAACACCTGAAAAGAAACTCTATTCAAGAAGGTTAAATGCGAAGAAATTAAGTAGTATTCAAAATAGACCTTATTAGATTTTTCAACCAAGCGATCACTCAATCCTTTCACAATCATAATATTTGACTCTACATTTCTGAAAAAAATGTTGATTCATGAGTAGATAGAGACTTGATTCATGAGTAGATAGAGACTATGGTCATATGAACTATTGATAGAGACTATGGTCATATGGTCAAATAAATCATTTCTTCTTTACGAGTGGTAAACGATTGTACCGAATGTGCTGTTAAATTATCCAGTGAATTCCATAATGTACTCACGCAAGATGAGATCAATGTAAACTCCTCTATCATCAAATAGTAGAATATCATCGGCAATCTCGGCCAATGAAGAAACACTTCAAAAACTATTTACCTTAAGAAATTAAGAATATTAAAATCAGACTTCAACATACTGTAAAATTTGTTTTGTTTACTGATTTTGAAAAAAAAATACGCATAAATATGTAGATTTTGAAATAAATGCCAATTTTTTAAAGTATTCACGGGCTGGAGAGGTGATTTAACGTTTTCCTAATTTCCAGAAATTTATAAATATGCTTATATAATCAAACTTCATCGAATAAAAGGGCATGCGATATCATCACGAAAAATTTTTTTTGGACCCATTACCATGTGAAACGCCCTAGTGCCCATTCCGTATGGAAATAAATAAAAACCGGCACTATAAAATGCAAAATATATGAATTGTGCAATACACATCTAAAATGTAAGATATACTATAGAAATAAACAGTTTCTGTACTGAAGAGAATACTTTAGGAATAGTAAATTTAAATATGGATAACTTAAATTACGTTTTCGTACATTTCGTACGTTTCATACAATATTTAGCACTACAAACGAGTAAATACGTTGCGTAAGATTATAAATAACTCGGGCTATAAGAGAGATATTCAATACAGTCCATTAATACAATAGTGTGTATATCGAGGCTAATGAAAAAGAAAGGCTACCGCGGTGCTTTACGCGTATCTTTTTTTACAGACCGCGGGAGTCACGTGATGCTCGAATCCACCAATGCAGGTGTACGAAAAGAGCAACACGTCACACTAGCGGTCTGTAAAAAAAGATAACTGGAATGTACCGCGGTAGCCTGTCTTTTTCGTTAGCCTCGGTGTATATGTGGCTTCATATTAAAGATGAGAGAACAAAATATTATTGATGCGCGGTAGACCCTCCTGGGTAAGAAAAGGGACAACCATCTCTAATACTATTGTTAGAGAATGACAATGGTTCTACATGATTTGCTGGAGCTCAAAAAGTATGAACTTTTGTGTTCTTCAACTGCAATATATCAAGACAAAAATGGAAACCCTACAATATAATAACCCTAGAAGATAACTCGTTTTATATAATTTTTGAATTTCAATACAGCCAAGCAATTTATTAATTGTCGTAATTAAAACCACAACAAACTTATAATGCCCAGAGGAACGTTGGGAATGTATTTTTTATATGAGAAGCAAAGCGAGAGACAGCTATCAATGCTTGGCGCCTATTATCGTAAACAACATGCATAATTACAATCGAAATAATCATTTGTATTAACTACAGATTATTAGGTTTAATAAAAAGCTTTTGGAATACTGCGGGAGAAAAAACAAATGATTAAAAAAAAATATTTATTCGTTAATAGCTAGAAAAATAGGCAATTGCACAGTTAAAGTTTTAGGATAGAAGAGTTGATTTTACTTTTGAATATTAACGGCTGCAATGCCCTATCAAGTTTTAAGTAGGATTGCCATCTGCATACCACTAAAGAAATTAATATATTTTTAAAAGGGAAAATAATATTTTACTTAATTATATATTTAAAAGTGGAATTTTAATTTTAATCCGGGGAAAACAAATAATTATATGATTATATAATTACCTACTCACATAACGAAGACCACTAAATAATCGTCGACACAGGAAATAAAATTTCACAAGCTATGTCTTTCAAATTTCACTTTTTAACAGTTTAGTAAAGAGCAGTGTAGTATGTTGTTTCCCTTAAACATGAAATGGTTAGGATTTTTATGAATATTTTCAAACGTTAATATAACGTGCAAAAGAAAATTGAGTGTGTTTGTTGAATTAAAGTTGGAAAATATTATTCCTGTTATAAAATGCAAATGTAGTGCATTCGGTTATTTTACGTTATCAGAACAAATTATTGATAAATCATCCAAAATATGTTAAATAAATTAATTCTTGACATTACAAAAAAACCTATTTTCAGACACAAATTTAAGGACTTTCTTATGTAACAGAGCAAATATTAACAACAATTGTTTGAATCTTACAGCTTCCAAGAATGCTTATCATACAAAGAATTAATAAACAGAATGCGATAAAGTGGTTGATATTTTATCTAACTCACTATATTAGCCACAAAATGTGCTACTTACATATTTTTTAAACAAATAAATAAAGGGAGTTAAATTAATTCACTAATTCGTTTAAAAGAATGATGCATCTTTCGGAAACGGCTGAATGTTAATGCATTTCTTTTATAAGGAATTCTTAATGAAATCGCGCTCGAAAGTGTTGGCGGCAGGTCTTTACAAATTTCATAAACTCTGGTAGCCAGCGAAAAATTCTAGCCGGCAATAAAAAAATATTTACCTCTCCTCCTACACAGTCATGCATTTGGAAAAAGCACAAATATCCTTTATGAATTAATTGAGAAAAAATATTAACAAGCATAGTTTGGAGTTATTAGTTACATAGTTTAGAATACTACATAATTTAGAGAGATAATATAAACTAAGTTTTCTAATGAAACTTATCAAAATTATATGTCTCTGAAAAAAAACTGTAAAGGCTGAATTAACCGACATGATTCGGGAAATGCTGATTAGCGAATTCTACAAAGGTCTGTATGGTTGAGTGTTAAAAAATATTTTTCTAATCGGGGTGGGGGGGAGGAGGTTGGGCATCGAAGACTTATAGTTTACTTTTAGATTTTTATATGTTATTATTCTTTAAAATGAATGTGATAAATTAATTAGTTTTATTTCTGAATACAAAAATCTTATTTGAAATTTATGAAAAAAAAACATGGACATTTTCAAGAATTGCATCCAATTTGAGACAATTGAATTTACATGCCACAGAGGTTGAATTATCTCTTTTTCTTACTATTTTATTGAAACCTCCCCTCCCCACCATACATTCTATTCACGTGACATGTTAGCTGACTCAAGCGGAAAAAATGCTGTTTTTTTGTGTATGAGATGGAAAATGCCTTTTATATTTGACTTTTCCATTAAAAGTACGAGAGAAAAGGAAGATCACTGCTTGCCCCTCACGAGTGGGGAGAGAAAAAATGCCACATGTTCTCATTTCTTAAGTCAATTTTTGTACAAAAAATTCCGCCAGATTAAATAACTTGGTCACCAGATAGAAAACCTGGCCTGTGGCGATTCCAGGACCGCAATTCGGAACCCCTGGTCAACCACATTTGTGCATTTATCTTTCAAAAATGTCACATTTGGCAATAAAATTTCACTTCTTTTTCTATTTTTCTACTACTTTCGAATTCAGAAGTTGGTTTGCTGACACTCGTGGTAATTCGTACAAATACAATTCGCTCTAGAATTTTTCCAAAATGTTCTGAGATTTCGCTTTGAAAAACTTTTCTTGTTAGGATTTCTTACGCAATTTTTGAAAATAAGTCAGAGGATTAGATGAATTTTATAAAAATCTGTTCTGCTAAAATGCTAAAATTAATAAACTAAATAGGTTTATATAGTTGACAAAAATTGACCTAAGAAATGAGCACATGTGGCATTTTTTCTCTCCCCACTCGTGACTGGCAAGCAGTGATCTTCCTTTTCTCTCGTACTTTTAATGGAAGAATCAATTATGGGGAATTTATAAAATATTTAAAACTTGACTCACATCATTTATTTAAAATATTGTTTTAAGTATTTTATAGAATTAGCAAATGAACAAATATGACTGTCTTGTATATATTAAATTCTTGAGAAATAAAACTTTCCACTCCTTGTCTTACATTAAAGAAGCTGAACAAATGCAATTGGAATAGAAATTATCCATTTAAATATTATTTCTCGTTATAGAACTAATAATGCTTTTAAAGCAATGATACAAAAGTGAATATAGAGCTCATTCTGATTTGTATTAATGTCATTCGATGTATTTTTTATATATATGATTTTTATAACTTTTTATGATTTGTATATGATTTTTATATAATTTTATTAATGATACTTTAAAGTATCGTCGAAGCCCATATTGTTAACCCTTTCAGGGGCAAGCCCTTGTGCTCCTGTAATGTTGAATTCCCACCGGAATTTAGGAAAGAATTTAGTTTTAAATAAAAATAAGCAATTTTTCAACTTTTTCTCGTCACAGTTAAAAAAGTAAATTTTTATTAAAAGTTTCTGGTTTTAATTGGATTAAAATTAGGTGGTATATAATATATACCACCGCCCCTCAAAGGGTTAAAAAGCAAATGTAACGTTTTCATTTATGAAAATATATCAGAGTACCTTACAGACACTAATTTAAACAATGCAATTAAGTGTTAAACTAAAAATATTCTATAACGAGATACACTTATTATAGATAACCTAATGTAAAACAAAATGAAACTAAATTTGAATTTGCATTGTCGCAGTAAATTTCTTTTACAGGTACCTCGTAATACAAGTCAAATATACCATAATCACACTAATGAATTTTTGGATGCATATGGGCCACAGTCCGCTTGGGAATACATAACTCATACTCGGAGTAGGCATAATTGCAAATCACAAAGAACTGGTGTCGAAAATAGATGTCGGTAAGTAAATATTTTTGTGTATTTAGATTAAAAAATAAATATTTTTGTGTATTTAGATTAAAAAATAAATATTTTTGTGTATTTAGATTAAAAAATAAATATTTTTGTGTATTTAGATTAAAAAATAAATATTTTTGTGTATTTAGATTAAAAAAATAAATATTTTTGTGTATTTAGATTAAAAAAATAAATATTTTTGTGTATTTAGATTAAAAAATAAATATTTTTGTGTATTTAGATTAAAAAAATAAATATTTTTGTGTATTTAGATTAAAAAATAAATATTTTTGTGTATTTAGATTAAAAAAATAAATATTTTTGTGTATTTAGATTAAAAAAATAAATATTTTTGTGTATTTAGATTAAAAAATAAATATTTTTGTGTATTTAGATTAAAAAATAAATATTTTTGTGTATTTAGATTAAAAAAAATAAATATTTTTGTGTATTTAGATTAAAAAAAATAAATATTTTTGTGTATTTAGATTAAAAAATAAATATTTTTGTGTATTTAGATTAAAAAATAAATATTCTGAAATGAAACAAAAAACAGTACGATAATTTATTATTGTAGGATACAATATGTTTTAAAAACAGGAATGAAAAATTCATTCTCTAATAACGTGCACGTTTTTACAGTTAACTTGATTAAATAACTTGAAATAATGGATGAAATCAGGCTAATCTTGGAGGTTTGAAAATTTATCCTAAAATATTAATGGAAGGTCAAAACAAGTGCAGATATTGTTTAGGAGAGAATTTCTAACAGATCCCCCTACGCAACATTCACTATTTTGAGGTAGATGAAACTGTTCAAAAGGTTCACAAGCAACCTTCCGGGAACCCAAGTTCACCAATAATTAAGCAAATGAAGAGAGACTGGTAGAAATCTAAGCCGTTCATTACGAATGTAATAAATGCCTATTTTCTCGTTCTTCAGGCTTCGTACGGGTACCGTTACTTTTCTAGGTGACATACCAGTATATATTTCTAAAAAATACATCAAGTTCAAAAGTGCGAAATTTTACCTTATTTAAGAAGAGATTATCTATAAGAAAATGCCGGTACCGGATGATTTCCTGGTCTTAAAATTCCAGGACCCGTACGAACCCTGTTCAATACGTACGTCAATCTAGAAAGTTCATTATTGTATTGGGTTGTCCGGAAAATTCGTGCCGGTTGGGGAAAATAAATTCGTACCGGAAAATTATGCCCATTAATTATTATAGATTAGATATCAAAATTAATGTCTAAACATTAATTGTAAGAACTTTTCGGTATAAATTAATTTTTCTAACTGGCATGACTTTTCCAAACAACCCAATAGTTCAGTTTCACAATCAGAAATAAAGTGTATAATACACTGGCCTCCAAAAGTTAAGGTACAACCGGTTTTTTGCGTCTAATTTGCAAATGAATGAATATAGAAACAACACATTTGGAGGAAATGTGCGCTAAACTGTTATTTATTAAATGCGACATAGAGATTTACTTAAGTTAAACGTATAAATGAAATTACTGCAAAAAAGCACTCATGGTGGAAAATTCCATTCTTGAGGAATCAGTACATCGCAGTCTTATGCAGTAAAATGTGACAGAAACATTAAAAAACGGGTTCTAATACGCAATATGGTAACCCTGGACTTGAATGCATTGGCGTCATCGACTTTCCATGCTCTCAATTAAATTGTCGGACACCGAAATAGGTAACGCTAAGCAGACTTGGAGTAAGCCTTGTTCCAGGTCATTTAATGACCTTGGAGGAGGACTTAAAGCCGCAACCTGACTTCCAAGATAGTCCCAAAGATGTTCTAATGGATTCAAGTCTGGAGAGTGAGCTGGGCATTCCATTCTCTCCAAACCGTGATCCTCAAGATAATCCTCAAAACCACAACTAGCTGTGGTCTCGCATTATCATCCATTAGATTGAAACCATTGCCAATAGCACCGGCATATGGGCGCACATATGAATCAAGGATTTCATCCCAATATCTCGCACCAGTCACAGTTCCTCCATGGAACACATGCAGGTCAGTGTGGCCTCTGAGTGAGATCCCTGCCCAAACCATAATTCCACCGTTTCTGTACCTGTGTGTTTCGACAGTGTTTGATTGATGGTATCGAGTGCATTGTTCTCTCCAGATCAGAAGACGTCCTGAATCGCTCTCCAGTGTGAATCTGGACTCGTCTGTGAAGAGTACAGAAGCCCACTGTTGTCTGGTCCAGGAAACATGTTCTCTTGCCCAACATAAGCGGACCCTTCTCTGTCGTCTGTTGAGGGGGACACACACAACTGGTTGCCTTGCATTGAGACCTGCATTGTGAAGACGTCTTCGCACCATAGTAGCGGAGATTCTTCTCCCTGATGCTGCAAAGTGGTCTGCAATGAGTTGCGGCACAGTAGTGCGTCTTCTCCTTCGGGCCGAAAGAGCTAGAAACCGGTCTTCTACAGGTGTTGTAACACGTGGGCGGCCTGGAACATGTCTTCTGGACACAGAATCTTCGGATTCATACTGATCCCAGAGTCGTTGGACTACACTGCGAGACACATTGAGCCGTCTAGCAGTATCGGCCTGGGACAACACCATTTCCATCCATCCTACCGCCCTCCACCTTAATGAATCGGCCGAACGACCTCTAGACATTTCTAGACTCTACTGGCTGTTGTGAACAAAACTGACAATAATAGTTCGAATACAACAAAACTTACACGCGAAATTGCGAAAGCTTCGTAATTGCACATTTTTCTCTCATTTACATATACCTATTTTTTTCTATGAAAGAAAACTGGTAGCTGTAATTTTTGCGTAACTTTTTTTTAAAGCTTATTATTGTCATTCATATAAACTATGAAGTTTAATCTGACTGTCATTTTGTGTCTTGTGAGCTTCGGAAAACATATTGTGCCTTAACTTTTGGAGGCCAGTAGATATAAAAGGGGCGCTCTAAGACAGCGGCGTACGCAGCGTGACCTCTGTATGACCGCTGTGCGGTTTGCGGTGGTGTGAAGGACATGGCGGTGTGAAGGTGACTGTGCGGTGGAGGGGAGGCGATAAGAGCATTGGGCGATAAGGATGTTGGTAGAGATAAGGATGGTTGATAAGGAGATTATTTTAATTAATTTTAATTGGGGAACTTAGAAAATTCGAAGCAATTTTTTTTCAACTATAGTAGGGTGGGAAGTATTTTTCGAACTCTGGCTTGTGAATTGCATTTAAAAATATGAATTAAAAATTTAATTACTTTTAATTGGGGAACTTAGAAAATTCGATACAGTTTATGGTAAAAAATACAGGGTGCCATATGAATTATACTGCACTAAATATAATAGCTCCCCCTTCCCCCTCCCCTTTTTACCCAGAGGGGCCCTTCGATTGACTAACAATACACACTTCAAAAAAGTATAGAGCGATATAAAAAGAAGAATTTTAACGTATATATAAAAGTGTAAATAAACAAGAATGAAAAATCATGCATAGCGTCATAATTCCTGATTCACTTTCCAACATTATCGAAATGTTATGCGAACAAAATATAATTTTACCAGCTAGTACATAGTGAATTAAAATAGTGAACAGATCCCCTTTTTAACAAAAGGGGCCACTTCAAAAAAATCCAATGAGTTATTACGGAAACCCTTCAGTTCATTGACCCCTATTTTTTCCCCCTTCGAAGTGTGAACTCCCATTAGCCTATAGGGCCCTTCATAAAATAAATGAGATAGGTGCCCTATTCGAATAAAATATCCTTCACAAAAAATGTAGGGGTTCCCTGTTTGAATAAAAAGGCTCCTTCACAAAAATTCAATTATGCATATTTTTGTAATTTACAATTATTACTAATTAGTAATAAGATCCCTTGCTAAAATCAGATAATTTAAACCTTACCCTTTAAAAAAAAATTCAAGTTAGGCTAAAAGTACATCTTACACATCGATATGTACAAAATATAGAAATCCTTCGAAAGAAACTTTAAAAAGTTATAGATGTTAAGATTCCTTCACAAAATAATAAAACCCTATTCGAATCCCAGGGCCTTTCACAAAATAAATCCAATAGATTCATGTTATTTTATGGCGACAGAAATACGAGAGACATTGACCTTTGATAAAAATCCAAGATCACTGTTTGAATGAAAAGGCCCCTTCGCAATGTACCCTGTAAAAATATTTTAAGAAATAGACTGCTATTCTCAAATGAAGACGAACTCATGCAATGTAAAAAAAAGGTTTTACACGAATGCATTTTTAATATAATGTGTAAAATATAGATTTTAGAAAAAAGATTCATATTTCACCAAATTTATCATACAAGTCTGTAAAATAGGGTAGAGCGTTTCATGAAAAATAATTGAATTTCGAGTGATTATGCTTTAAAAAAATATATGTTTTAGAACTGCAACTAAGAATTGAGTGTTACCCCCTCAACAGACGGATTGATGAATCATAACGAGTCATATTATCAGATAAGCGAAGATCTTGCTTTGACTTGTCACGATGAATCACTCACGATAAGAAATGCGACTATTGGGCTTTTTCTCAAATTTAAACAGTTTTTGACACATTTTTTTATAGATAAATGTATGAAATGAACTATTTAAAACCGTAAATGTATACGAATTATTACGTGTAGTCCTATATAGGCTCTACTCTTCATATATACATATGGTGATATATATATACTAAAATCTGTTAAGTTTTAAAAGGCTTCATAGTGTATTCATTGAAAAATAAGAACTAAGAAATATCCCTTCAGAATTTTGAGGATAAGAGACGGGTTTTAATGAATTTGATACATGTTATTGTAAAAAAATACAGGATCCCCTATAAGATATAGGAATTAAATTTTAAATAATATAAAATTAAATTACATTCGTTTATGCTTTTTGTATTGCAAAGTATAGAAAATTATACTAAATTGGGTTTTTACTATTCTAACTTAAAAACTTCTTTTGAAGAATTAATAGAATAACTAACCTTTTGACTTTGTTTTTATAAAATATATATTGTACTATTTAGTAAGTGCATTATTTAAAAAATTTTTGTTTTTAATATTGAAAATATATATAAAAATGTATCTTACCTAAATATTTAAACCATAATGTACTGGACTTAACCCAAACTCGATTGCATGCATGTCTTAAAAGAACTAAACGGTATAACGTGTTCGCTTATCTCTTAAAACCAAGGGATACTATGACGACATTGATAAAGCGTATGTAGAAGGAATAGATATTATTGCATGTTTCCTCTAATTGGTTTAAAAAATAATTATTTTTAGAATACATACTAACAATTTATGGGATGAGTGACACCACGTGATGGGACGTTATGTGTGATTTATTTTTGTATCGCATAAGTAAAGTTTATTAAGACACGATTAACCAATCATATCTGTTTATTTATAAACCAATCCCATACGTTTATTTTTAAAGTATATGCACACGTGCGCCCCCTAGGATAGTATAAATATGAATATAATGAGTCAATTTCCTTATTCTGTGCATTGCGATCACCGTGTGAGTACGTAGTCAAGTGTATTATTCGTTTAAACTAGTTTATAATAAAATGGAAAGAGACATGCATTCTTCTACGTTAAGTGATCCCGAGATGAGTCAAGCCCTATCACCAGAATTGAAGGAACAAGACATGGTATCTTCAGTCCAACCCAAAAAGCACACGTTTCGAATCATGATGTGAAACCCCCCTCATCAAGACAGGATAACCCAAAATTACCATTTGTGTGTACTACATGCAACCAAGCTTTTTCCCGAAAGTTTCTCTTAAATAGACATATGAGATCTCATCTGGAGAAAAAACTTTTATGTGTACCATCTGTGAAAAACAATTTGTTCAAAAGAGTGATTTATTAAATGATGTGAAGATTCATTTAAAGATACCTGTCGTCTTTAACTGTGATGTATGCTCTGAAGTCTTTTCTAGAAAGCATGATTTACACCAACATAGGAAGATTCACAAATCACCCAAACAATTTAATTGTGATGTGTGCTCTGATGTCTTTTCGAGAAAGTGTGATTTACTCCAACATAAGAAGATTCACAAATCACCCAAGCAATATAATTGCAATGTATGTTCTGAAGTCTTTTCGAGAAAGTTCGACTTATTGAAACATAATAAGATCCATAAACCTCGAAAGCAGTATGATTGCATCCAGTGTAGTGAAATATTTAATCATAAATATGATTTAAGTCGACATGTAGATACTGCACACAAAGTGCTACCCAAAGCTATCAAATCATCATCTTTAAAAAATTTGTCATATGAGAAAGTGAAGCACTTTCACAGACAAAATGCCCTTAATATATTTACTAAAACTGTAATTGAATCTAACGAGGAAAATGATAAAGATTTCCAAACATTTTTTAATAGCGTTCGACCAGACGTTTTGAATGAATTAAATTATCAGATAGAAGTTAAAAGGTCCATGAAATGGTATGCAACTGTAAAGGTTATTGGAAGTCGTGAATCACAAGACGGTTACGAGACTGCCACTCCATACTTTCATTCAAACACTATACTTGAATTGACGAATCAAAACATACCTGACCATGTTGAGGATGCATTTGCAAAAATGATTAACTCTTTTGAGAATTTCACTCAACGGGGATCTGGTTGGACATTAGAACAAATTTTGAATATAGAACTGTCTACAGCTAAATATGGCATGGGTTGAAAATTTTGTACCTTTCTTTTGCAATATGTTTATTTATAACTTGCTATTGTAACTATTGAAATCAATCAATAAATGTTTTGTGAGTGAAAAAGCCTAGAGTGTTTATTTTAATATTTGCATAAATTACTTTTGTCACATAACTTACTTATTAACATTTTAATAATTCAAACAGGATATGTAACAAACTATTTTTAGGAATTTGGATAAACAAAAAAAAAATGTATAGATTTAATCTTTCTAAAACATATATATATTCTAAATGTATAAGAGAAATAAACATTTTCATAATCTTTTTATATTGAAGAAACACAAATTTTGCATACTTTATACAAACACTTGCAGTATGAGAAATGATTGCTACTATTACCCATATGAGAAAATGGATCATCAGCAAATCTTATCTATGTGTCATACTTAACCAACAGGTTCGATCATGAGTGAATTTTGATTAGAATTAATCATTGAATGTAAAAATGGTTTGTTTTTAGATACAATATTTATATCGTTTAACATTTTAAAATAGTATTAAAAATATATACATAAACTAATCTTACCTTATTCGCAAGCGTGCAATATCATCTTCGACAAATGACTACAGCATGAAAAAAACATATGTGCTACTTCTATAGCAATTAGGACAGAAATGATTTTCAGTACTAGTCCATTATCTTATCGTTAATCTATAACTTAATAACATGACGTGACTTGCGGACGTCACTGATCGCGATAACATTCTAGATAAAATTTACTGATAAGAATACATTTCAATTCATTTTTCCCAAAGCAAGTATACGAGTTGATTCTAAGGTCTAGGTATGTAGATATATAGTAGGTTAGTAGTAATGTATTTTTAAAGTACTTTTTATTTTGTTTTAAAAGAAATGGTTATTTTTTTCTTTACGTAGGTTAGACAAAATTAAAACATCAAATATTAAATTTAATCTTTAGTAATACAAAGACTTTCACATACAGAAACGCAGACATTCTTTTCATTATATTCATGCAGACTTTAAGATATATCACATATGTTCTTTCTTTTACCATGATACATATGGATTTTTTAAATGTATGTCACGTGACTATCTAAAGCGAGATTGATACTTAAAACCATTAATATATGTGAATTCTTTCGTATAGCCCTGTATAGATGCTACTCACCAAATATATATATATATATATATATATATATATATATATATATATATATATACTAAAATCTGTAAAGTTTTAAAATGCTTCAACGATTATTCAATGAAAAATACTAACTATGAAATATTAATTAAGATATATGCTAATGTTTGAACTTAAAAATTTTTTGGGATAAGAGATAGGTTTTAAATAAATAGGTTAATGAATCTAATTCGATACAAGTCTTGTTAAAACAGAGATTATAGTTAAAATACACATTAATTATACAGCATTTTATATTTCTCTTTTGTGCACCTGACAAATGCTTAGACATTTTTAAGCTAGAAAACAAAATATTATTGTTAGCATGTTGCCTGTACAACTATATAACTGTTATAACGTACATAAACTACTTTTTGTAGAACGAATGCAAGCGTGTGACGAAATATCACTTGCTTGGATGCCTTTTATTTGCCATATTTCGATGGTTTTTTTCCAATCAAACATTTCTCAGAAAATATTAAAAATCTAAAAAATTGTTACGCATGAAATTAATTATTAAAACGTCGCCATAAAACTCAAATGGTACATTAAAAACTACAAAATGAGTCTATAAATACATTAAAACGTAACATTGCAAATAGCTTCAATATACAAATACAAAAATACTTATAGAAATAACAAAAACCCAACGTAATATTGACGGGGCTATCCAAGCGCGTTCGTCACGCGTCTTTTAATATCGCAATCAAGTAATCTTAATATTACTAGCAAGCAAAGAAATCAAATTCGAGAAATTTTTTTTTCAAATAGCGTAACAATAACCAGTGGACCTCTGTCAGGCTTTTGCACTGCAATCATTGAAATTTTTTCTGATAAACTTTTCATTAATTTATAATTAAAAGCAGATTTTTTTAAAATCAAGAAACGTGTTTTAATAAAATTTGAGTGTTCTATAAAATAATTTCAGCAATCAATATTAGTGAAATGAGGTTCAGTTTGAAAAACATGGTCAAGATGATTTACTTTGAATCGTAAAAGGTTTCAAACATTTAAACAATAAATCCTCTCGTTTAAAGCGATGAAAAAAAATAGAAGCAAATATTTTTTTTCTATCGCCAGTAGACAATTCTAAAGTCGCGACCATTTGTCTGCTATCCAGATTGATTAGAAGATGGGATGAAATCTATCAAGCAAAATATAGGAAACGTTTAATTAACGACGTTGAAATAGCAGATAAAAGTCTACAGACAACAATTTCACTCACAGATTTAAAAATAAGCGAGTAATTTTAGAACTTTTAAATCAAATCAGTTGGTTGATTCAGACAGAATCAGCGCCTTTTTAGAACCCCTCCACGAAACTCTAACAAAAATGGGCCCTTTTAATTATTCCTTTAACACTTAATAAAATAATATTTATAATATATAAAATATAATATATTCAATAAAATAAAATATTTAATAATTCCTTTTAATAAAACGAACTCCTTCACAAAATTTCCCTTAACCACTAACCACTTTGCCCGTCTTTCGACACCACTAATTGCAAGTTTTAACTTTTGCTTTTTTTAATTGGCAGACATTTTTCGATTATATAAGACAAATATTGTAGTAAGGAAAAAGTGATGTTGTGTCACTATTTTTAATTTACTGTTTCAAAAAAGAAACAAAATAAACTGCGAAGTGGTTAATAAAGGATACCTTTTTCACAAAGTTCTATTTCATAAAGGCAAACGTCTCATTAATTACCCTAACTTTGTTTAGAATTTCAAATATGAAATTTTAAAACAAAACAAGGTCACCAGAAAGGATATCTCTAATAGGAGAACTTGTTGGAATTAATAAATCATAAATGTTTTGTTCGAATTCGAATATCAGGATTTTTTTTTCTGTTACAAAACTGTAATTTTCATAAAAATATAATAAATTACATAAAAATAACATTTTCTTGTTTTATAAATTGAGAGACAAGAAAGAAAAAAAAAACCCTGCATGGACCCTTCAAATTCGATATATGTTTACATTTAATAAGATTTAAAAAAATAATAATTATTATAATAATAATAATTAAAATAATAATTCTTCTACAAAAGTTTCTACAAGATTATATACATAAATATTTTCAATGATTTCACTTACCTTTAAATTCTGGCCTTAAATTTCTTGGTACTTCTTTTTCTTTGAATAAGAAATAAATAAGAAATACAAATTAAAAATATCAAGAGACATTAGAATTACATAAAAGAATAAACTGTGCCGTTATAAAGCACGACCACTTAATAAAATCGATTTCCGTACTTATTTTCGCTTTCCGCATAAAAACCTAGAGCTCGGTGGCAGCAAAAACAGAATAGAATTCGAGACAGGTTCAATGTTGCCAAATGACTAAAAGTAAACTTTACGTGAAATAAGGAAAAGAAAATACCCAAGTTTTTTTCGAAAAATTTTGTTGTTCCCGAACATTTATTTCCCCATGAATTACTTGTCCTCAAAATCTGACAAAACTGGCTTTCGGAAATGAATTTTTTTTCATAAGGTTAATGATGATATTTATTGAAATGGTTTGCAGTGTTGGAAAACGAATTCAGCGTACATGTTGCTTAGGATTTTTTTTTTTTTTTTTTTTTTTTTTTTTTTTTTTTTTTGCGTATTTTGATTTTCGGAATCAATGCTTAATTCTGAAGTCTGCCGATAAAAGAAGAAGGGGGGGGGGGGATTGTCCTGTAATTTAGATTTGTTTTTCTTCAGTGGTTATCGTTCAATTTTTTCGAAATTTGTAGGAATTAAAAATATGATGTTCCCTTAATCATTTTATGAAACAATATGCATATTTAAAAGTGAAAACGTAAGCCAAATCCAGCGAAATATCCCATTTTTTTCGTCGATATTTTCTTAGGTTTTATCAATTTTTTAAAAAATATTTGTGCTCCCCCGAATATTTCAAAATTTTTGTAGTAGCTGTAAATCCAGTCTGCCGAGATGCTGTAAAAATGTTGCGTCGAAATAGGGACGTTTATTTACTTTTAATGTAGAAAAAATATCGCTTCCGAGAGGTAAAGTGACCTGCGGCCGTGAAGTTTTTAAAAGAGTTAAAATTTTCCTATTTTTAAAAACCGATTGCACTGACGATTAGAAGAAAGTATCGGCATTAAGGCATATTTTTTGCTTATCGGTGCCCCTAAAATTGCGGCCTGGGAGGGGGGGGTGGAACGTTGGCATATTATGGGAAATGTTTACTACGAAAACGACTCTTTTTTTGCAAACATTTTCCAAAGGGCTAACAACGATATTTTTTCGAACTAATTGCAGAATTTGAGACGTAAAGGTACTAATTTTAAGACTGTATCTTCCATATTTCAAATGGTTTGGTTAAAGGAAGTTAAAATAAAACAGAAAAAAACGGCATTTGGTAAAAACATAAGCGAAAACACAAGTATACGTTACTGTATTCAAAATATAACCTAGCATAATTTTGGCAGGTACGTAGGTAAGTTGAAAATATCAGTTCTATATTAATTCGAATGTTGATGGTGATAAGCAGAGACATCTAGGATCTAAATAGCACAAAACTTAACCGTCAAATCGCGCAGTAGAAAGGCAGAAATTTCTTTTTCAATTAAAAAATATAATTTCTTATGCACATCATTTTGGGCCCCCCCCCCCCTTTCAGATGGGCCCTGTGCGGCTGCACCTGTTGCACCTGCCTAGTTACGGCACTGTCTACATACCTAGACCTTAGAATCAACTCGTATACTTGCTTTGGGAAAAATGAATTGAAATGTATTCTTATCAGTAAATCTTATCTAGAATGTTATCGAGATCAGTGACGCCCGCAAGTCACGTGATGTTATTAAGTTATAGATTAACGATAAGATAATGGACTTGTACTGAAAATCATTTCTGTCCTAATTGCTATAGAAGTAGCACATATGTTTTTTTCATGCTGTAGTCATACGTCGAAGATGATATTGCAAGCTTGTGAATAAGGTAAGATTAGTTTATGTATATATTTTTAATACGATTTTAAAATGTTAAACGATATAAATATTGTATCTAAAAACAAACCATTTTTACATTCAATGATTAATTCTAATCAAAATTCACTCATGATCGAACCTGTTGGTTAAGTATGACACATAGATAAGATTTGCTGATGATTCATTTTCTCATATGGGTAATAGTAGCAATCATTTCTCATACTGCAAGTGTTTGTATAAAGTATGCAAAATTTGTGTTTCTTCAATATAAAAAGATTATGAAAATGTTTATTTCTCTTATACATTTAGAATATATATATGTTTTAGAAAGATTAAATCTATACATTTTTTTTTTGTTTATCCAAAATCCTAAAAATAGTTTGTTACATTTCCTGTTTGAATTATTAAAATGTTAATAAGTAAGTTATGTGACAAAAATAATTTATGCAAATATTAAAATAAACACTCTAGGCTTTTTCACTCACAAAACATTTATTGATTGATTTCAATAGTTACAATAGCAAGTTATAAATAAACATATTGCAAAAGAAAGGTACAAAATTTTCAACCCACGCCATATTTAGCTGCAGACAGTTATATATTCAAAATTTGTTCTAATGTCCAACCAGATCCCCGTTGAGTGAAATTCTCAAAAGGGTTAATCATTTTTGCAAATGCATCCTCAACATGGTCAGGTATGTTTTGATTCGTCAATTCAAGTATAGTGTTTGAATGAAAGTATGGAGTGGCAGTCTCGTAACCGTCTTGTGATTCACGACTTACAATAACCTTTACAGTTGCATACCATTTCATGGACCTTTTAACTTCTATCTGATAATTTAATTCATTCAAAACGTCTGGTCGAATGCTATTAAAAAATGTTTGGAAATCTTTATCATTTTCCTCGTTAGACTCAATTACAGTTTTAGTAAATATATTAAGGGCATTTTGTCTTTGAAAGTGCTTCACTTTCTCATATAACAAATCTTTTAAAGATGATGATTTGATAGCTTTGGTTAGCACTTTGTGTGCAGTATCTACATGTCGAATTAAATCATATTTACGATTAAATATTTCACTACACTGGATACAATCATACTGCTTTCGAGGTTTATGGATCTTCTTATGTTTCAATAAGTCGAACTTTTTCGAAAAGACTTCAGAACATACATTGCAATTATATTGCTTGGGTGATTTGTGAATCTTCTTATGTTGGAGTAAATCACACTTTCTCGAAAAGACATCAAAGTCCACATCACAATTAAGTTGTTTGGGTGATTTGTGAATCTTCCTATGTTGGTGTAAATCATACTTTCTAGAAAAGACTTCAGAGCATACATCACAGTTAAAGACGACAGGAATCTTTAAATGAATCTTCACATCATTTAATAAATCACTCTTTTGAACAAATTGTTTTTCATAGATGGTACACATAAAAGTTTTTTTCTCCAGATGAGATCTCATATGTCTATTTAAGACAAACTTTCTGGAAAAAGCTTGGTTGCATGTAGTACACACAAATGGTAATTTTGGGTTATCCTGTCTTGATGAGGGGGGTTTCACATCATGATTCGAAACGTGTGCTTCTTTGGGTTGCACTGAAGATACCATGTCTTGTTCCTTCAATTCTGGTGATACGGCTTGACTCATCTCGGGATCACTTAACGTAGAAGAATGCATGTCTCTTTCCATTTTAATATAAACTAGTTTAAACGACTAATACACTTGACTACGTACTCACACGGTGATCGCAATGCACAGAATAAGGAAATTGACTCATTACATTCATATTTATACTATCCTAGGGGGCGCACGTGTGCATATACTTTAAAAATAAACGTATGGGATTGGTTTATAAATAAACAGATATGATTGGTTAATCGTGTCTTAATAAACTTTACTTATGCGATACAAAAGTAAATCACACATAACGTCCCATCACGTGGTGTCACCTCTCCCATAAATTGTTAGTATGTATTCTAAAAATAATTATTTTTTAAACCAATTAGAGGAAACATGCAATAATATCTATTCCTTCTACCATACGCTTTATCAATGACGTCATAGTATCCCTTGGTTTTAAGAGATAAGCGAACACGTTATACCGTTTAGTTCTTTTAAGACAGGCATGCAATCGAGTTTGGGTTAAGTCCAGTACAGTATGGTTTAAATATTTAGGTAAGATACATTTTTATATATATTTTCAATATTAAAAACAAAAATTTTTTAAATAATGCACTTACTAAATAGTACAATATATATTTTATAAAAACAAAGTCAAAAGGTTAGTTATTCTATTCATTCTTCAAAAGAAGTTTTTAAGTTAGAATAGTAAAAACTCAATTTAGTATAATTTTCTATACTTTGCAATACAAAAAGCATAAACGAATGTAATTTAATTCCTATATCTTATAGGGGACCCTGTATTTTTTTACCATAACATGTATCAAATTCATTAAAACCCGTCTCTTATCCTCAAAATTCTTAAGGGATATTTCTTAGTTCTTATTTTTCAATAAATACACTATGAAGCCTTTTAAAACTTAACAGATTTTAGTATATATATATATCACCATATGTATATATTAAGAGTAGAGCCTATATAGGACTACACGAAATAATTCGTATACATTTACGGTTTTAAATAGTTCATTTCATACATTTATCTATAAAAAATGTGTCAAAAACTGTTTAAATTTGAGAAAAAGCCTAATAGTCGCATTTCTTATCGTGAGTGATTCATCGTGACAAGTCAAAGCAAGATCTTCGCTTATCTGATAATATGACTCGTTATGACTCAGAAATCCGTCAGTTGAGGGGGTAACACTCAATTCTTAGTTGCAGTTCTAAAACATATATATTTTTTAAAGCATAATCACTCGAAATTCAATTATTTTTCATGAAACGCTCTACCCTATTTTACAGACTTGTATAATAAATTTGGTGAAATATGAATCTTTTTTCTAAAACCTATATTTTACATATTATATTAAAAATGCATTCGTGTAAAACCTATTTTTACATTGTATGAATTCGTATTCATTTGAGCATAGCAGTCTATTTCTTAAAATATTTTTACAGGGTACATTGCAAAGGGGCCTTTTCATTCAAACAGTGATCTTGGATTTTTATCGAAGGTCACTCTCTCGAAGGAAGGTCTTTCGTATTTCTGTCGCCGTAAAATAACATGAATCTTTTGGATTTATTTTGCGAAGGGCCCTGGGATTCGAATAGGGTTTTATTATTTTGTGAAGGTATCTTAATATCTATAACTTTAAAAGTTTCTTTCGAAGGATTTCTATATTTTGTACATATCGATGTGTACTTTTAGCCTTACTTGAATTTAAAAAAAAGGGTAAGGTGTAAATTATCTCATTTTAGCAAGGGATCTTATGCATAATTGAATTTTTGTGAAGGAGCCTTTTTATTCAAACAGGGAACCCCTACAATTTTTTGTGAAGGGTTTTTTATTCGAATAGGGCACGTATCTCATTTGTTTTATGAAGGGACACTATAGTCTAATGCGAGTTCACACTTCGAAGGGAAAAAAAAGAGGGGTCTATGAACTGAAGGGTTTCCGTAATAACTCATTGGATTTTTTGTGAAGGGGTACCTTTTGTTAAAAAGGGGATCTGTTCACTATTTTAATTCACTATGTACTAGCTGGTAAAATTATATTTTGTTCGCATAACATTTCGATAATGTTGGAAAGTGAATCATGAATTATGATGCTATGCATGATTTTTCATTCTTGTTTATTTACACTTTTATATATACGTTAAAATTCTTCTTTTTATATCACTCTATACTTTTTTGAAGTGTGTATTGTTAGTCTATCGAAGGGCCCCTCTGGGTAAAAAGGGGAGTGGGAGGGGGGAGCTATTAAATTTAGTGCAGTATAATTCATATGGGACCCTGTATTTTTTACCATAAACTGTATCGAATTCATTAAAACGCCCCTGTTAAAAATTTTTAAGTCCGCCAATTAAAACTAATGAATGACCCTTCTTAATTACTATTTTTCATTCGCATCTACCATTCTACTGCACATTCAAACTGTGTACTCACGTTGAGAATCGAATAGTCTACTCTAGTTTTAAAAAAAAATCGTAAAAATTTCTATGTTTCCCCCATTAAAATTAATTAAAATTAAAATTAATTAAAATTCTAATTCGCAAAAATAAATCCGTTGACATTAATTACATTTCTAATTCGCACAAATAAATCCCTTGACATTCACCTCGTCCACAAATTCTCCACGAAAAAAAAAATGCTTCGAAATTTTCTAAGTTCCCCAATTAAAAGTAATTAAATTTTTAATTCATATTTTTAAATGCAATTCACAAGCCAGAGTTCGAAAAATACTTCCCACCCTACTATAGTTAAAAAAAAAATTGCTTCGAAATTTTCTAAGTTCCCCAAATAAAATTAATTAAAATAATCTCCTAATCAACCATCTTTATCTCTACCAACATCCTTATCGCCCAGTGCTCTTATCGCCTCACCTCCACCACACAGTCACCTTCACACCGCCATGACCTTCACACCACCGCACACCGCACAGCGCACAGAGGTCATACAGAGGTCACGCCGCTGGCGTAGAACGCCCCTTTTATATCTACTGAGGCCATTGTAATAAAGAATTGTGTTACAATTTTTTTCTTTGTATATACGTTTTTTATAAAACACTTCGTATAATTGAAGTGCCATCTAATTCTAATATTTTATTTTCTTCTATCTTTACAAGAAAAAAGTATTGGATTCATGAAAAATTTCAACTTCTGGTTTTCGACGGATTTATGCGTTTTAGAAGGTCTTGAACACGATTTGACTATTTTTAGAAAATGTCAGTCTGTTACTCTGTCTGTCTGTATGTGACAAAAATTTTGTGGGCGCTCTATCTCAAGAGCTAATGCTCGGAATTTAATAAAACATTATATTCAGTTAGTCCCTGATATAAGTTAGTGCTGATTAGTTTTTGGCAAAAATCATTCAGCAGGTGGCGCTGCTATGCAGCATATTGCAGGATTTACACGATTTTAGCGATTGTCATATCTCAAGAAATAGTGCACAGAATTTAATAAAATTTGAGTTTCAGTTAGACCTTGATATCAATGGGTGCTGATTATTTTTAGTGTATGCGAAACCTGTGTGAGATACAAGAAAGTTTTGGGATTAACGCATCCGACAAGTCATTTTATACATCTGACTTACAGGGAAATACCTTTAACGTGAACTTTCACAAAAATTTGAAAAAATACAGTAAGTCGATATAATGTGTTTGAAAATCAGGTGCTGAATGTTAACATTATCTAAAATTATTGTAAAAGAATTAAGTATAATTTTCATAGCCAAATGTTATCCTATTGGCGGGAAAATGGAAGAATACTGCCAATATTCTCGATCGACAATTCAATATAAAAGTCATGCTGCAGCAAGTTATTCCTAACAGATTGTTTTATAGGAGCTAGTTGGTTAAATTACCTTTTTTTACTTATTACTTACCCATCATACGTAGTATAGGGTAAGTCTTGTACTCGTTTTGAAAATCGAAAAACCCTTTTTTTCGGATTTACACGTTTCAGACACTGGACATTTCGAAACACATACTTTTAGAAAAAAAATTGTTGCCGTTTGTCTGGATGTGTTTGTGTGTGTCTGTAAACGCTCTATCTCCTCAACAAATTGAGATAGAGATTTGAAATTTGGTACGTACTTAGTATGTAATAATGGGAAGACGCCTATTGAATTTCAGTAACCTCGATTATCCGGAACTATTTCTTTCGGACTCTCAAAATATTTGTTCTGATAAAAGATGTATTAAAATTTTCGAAATTGTTTATTTTAAGGAGTGAATATAAAAGACAATAAAAAAAACATAAATTTTGTATAAAGAATGAATTCGATCGGATAATGAGTTGACGAGATATTTGTAATCCTATTTTCCACACTCTTCGATTTTTCATGACCCTGTATTCCATTCAAATTTCAATTCAAAGATATATTTTAATTGGAAATGAGACACTTAATCCGACGCAGTAAACCGTTAGTTAATAGGATTATCAGTTTTGGAGTTATAAGAATGTTTCTTTTACGCAATTCAGTAATAGAGCACTTAAAGTTCGAATTTATTCGAATTGCAATACATTTTATAAGTAGTTTGCACATGTTTTATTTTCATATTTTATATTATGCATATCCATGATGGATAAGTATTACGGTGGCCCCCCAACGGCTAGTTTCATTTAACAATAGGTAATTTGTATATTTTACAGGTAATTTAGTTTCAGTGTGTTAACCTATTATTCGAGTTTATGCTGTCAGTTTACTCAATATTAAAAAGCTAAGGATAATTGCGAATTGTAAATTTAAACGACTCTTGTTTTAACAATTACATATGAGAGCTCTTAAATATTACTCTTTTTGTTAATAAAAAAATGTCTACGGTTAATCCATTATTGAATGATTTATTAAAAACTTGCTCCTGACGTGTTATTAATGGAGTCATAGAAAATAAATTCTTGAATTGTGTATAAATTTCAAATATTTTTATGTATAGACATTATAAGTTGGTGCGGAGAAAAGCAGTGAAATTTCAATTTTAACACCATAATTTTATTCCATATTAAAGTTACGAATGCTAAAAAACTGTGA
Organism: Maratus michaelseni; assembly: GCA_963931845.1. NCBI lineage: Eukaryota > Metazoa > Arthropoda > Arachnida > Araneae > Salticidae > Maratus > Maratus michaelseni. The sequence continues at coordinate 22,737,931 of OZ007594.1, forward strand.
AATGAAAATTTTCAACAATTTTGAATGATACGTTAGCGCAGGGCTTAATTTCTAAGGAAAGAAGTACCGGAGCACTAATATTCATCAGTACTAACACCCGTAGCGTACCCCTTCCCTCTCCTCCGCCGTCACTCCAATTTGCATATTTTTATTTCATACATAATTTTCATAATTTTAAACATTGTGTTTTTATTTAGCAAAATAAAAAAGTGTAAATACATATATCTGCGTATACACTTAGCTATGAACAATTTTCCTTTTTTAATTATTACTTCTATAGAAACCTTTGCCTAATCTTAATGTTAATGAATCGCAGATCAGAATTATGATTCTGAGATAGTGTTAACACAAAAAATGAATAGTTCGCAGTTATGCATAATAGAAAAATACCATTTTTGTTTACTCTTTATTCTGATTAAAATAGCTTTAAAATTATTTGCAATGGAAATAAATAAAATTTTGAATTTAAAACAGTTTGAGCTAGAGTCTGCCCAAACCCGAAGACTGATATAAAAATCGAGCTCGTTTCATTTTTATCTCTTACGTGAGCGACACATTACGTCATTTATAAGAGTTTTGATATAAAAGAAGGCAAACGATTGGAGATGGATAGGAAAGGAAAGGGTAATTTAGTATTCATTTTTCGGTAGCGTTATTACACTGGGCTCCGGAGCGCAGTGTTTATGAGTCCCAGTGAATTCTGGCCAATATTTAATTGATACCAAAAACAGAGAAGTACCGGAGCTTAGCTCCGTTGGGCTCCGGCGAAAATTAAGCCATGCGTTAGCGACATATAAAATGTTCCAAAATGTCCCAGTCAATGGAGAAGATCCGTTATTTAAGCATACATCGAATAATAAATTAGTATTTCATTACCATTTTGTTTTATATGATACTTTGTAAAATACAAGACATAGCGCACAATACTTCTCAAAAAAATATTAATTCGACTTTTAGAAAATCTTAACAATTTTATAAAGTAAGTCCATAGGCAAAACGGGGATGAGGCAAATCAAAAATCTGTTTAAATTCTCACTAGAGGATATATTTGAACATCATATGATAATGCATGATGTATAATGCATGCTATGATAATGCATGCTATTTGATAAGTAATTTGACTTTTTTGACAACTAGCGACACGTCCCATCTTCGCGCAAGTGGACAACATGTCGACTACAATGTTGGGTAGGGAAAGGTAGGTAATTAAAAAAAAATTTATAAATAGGATAAAAGCGGGAGTGAGACAAAATTGTAGTACTTACAAATGTTAAACTTTAAATAAAAGCTTGTAAAAATGCGATAAATATTTTTTTCTGTTTCTGTACATGTTGAAACTAATAAATTTATTTTTATATAGCAGAACCACCCGGCGTCGCCCGAGTTACCCCACTATTACATACTAAATACATACCAAATTTCAAGTCTCTATCTCAATTTTTAAAAAGGTGGATTAAACTTTGTGCCGTTATATTAAAAATAAATGTGCAACGTGAAATAGCACAAATTAAAAAATATATATTGGCAAACAGCTGTTTAGAAGCCCCTAAAGCTCCATCATCAGTGCCAATTCAAAAGATTAAAACCAATTTAAAATCCTAAGCCATGTCAAATTGTTTGCGTCTTTTGCACGTGCCAAGATGAAATGGCGGCGATCTCTTCAAAAGCAACAGCGGAGTAAAAAAAAACACGTGTGACAAAGAGACCAATAGGAACGCTCCGCCAGACCGGGAAAGTTTAAGTGCTAAGGCGAAAAATGGGGAGAACGAAGAGAATGAATGAAGTGAAAGGCAGCCAGATGTTTGAAACACTTTGTGCGGAGGAGAAAAGAAGGGGGGGGGGACGATGAGAATGAATTAAATGAAAGGTAGTCAGACATTTGAAAAATTTGGTGTACTGGACATATCATTAACTAAGCTGCCTGAATTCTTCCATATGTGATAAGCCTTCCAGAAATCAAGATCGTAAATAGATGAGCATTTCTGAATTATTGAATCTTCTGAAAAATTAAAACTGTGATTATCAGACCAACAATGGTTAGCTACTGCAAAACGTTTAATGCAGCGATGAAATTTTTCCGCTTTTTTGCATACCAGTATAATCTTAGAGAAAACGTTGTTCTGATAAATCGCAGAGTGTTCAGATTAAATAAAAAATCATTTTCTGTAAGATTATACTGGTATACAAAAAAGCGGATAAATCTCATCCCTGGTTTAATGTCACAAATTTTAACAGCGTTTTTATGTTCTCCTAAGCGGACCTTAGAGGGTCTCTTGTTTTGACCTATATACATTTTATCACATTCGCAAGATATTTTATAAATTTCCCAATGTGAAAATCTGTCTATTGGATGTTTGAGGTCTGTAAATTTGAGCCTTAATTTTAATACTTATGTTCATCGCGCCTTAAAAATTTGTTCATCTGGGAGTTTACTCAAAGCGGAGTTAGACCACATTAAATCAATAGCGATTGACAGGGGTTATCCTGTTGAAATAGTTGATTCAATTCATGGTAAACTAATTAAACGTACTCATTCCAACGTTAACAATGTTGGCAATGTAAATTTAATTATACTTCCATATTTCCCCGAGAATAAGCCATCAAATATCTAGAATTTTGAAAAGATTCGACTGTAAAATAGTTTATGCACCGTTTAACAAACTCAAATTTACAGACCTCAAACATTCAATAGACAGATTTTCACATTGAAGAATCTATAAAATATCTTGCGAATGTGATAAAATGTATATAGGTCAAACCAAGAGACCCTTTAAGGTCCGCTTAGAGGAACATAAAAACTATGTTAAAAATTGTGACATTAAACGTTCTGCAATAGCTAACCATTGTTGGTATGAAAATCACAGTTTTAATTTTTCAGAGGGTTCAATAATTCAGAAATGCTCATCTATTTACGATCTTGATTTCTGGGTGGCTTAACACATATGGAAGAATTAAGGCAGCTTAGTTAATGATATGTCCAGTACACCAAATTTTTCAAATGTGTGGCTACCTTTTATTTAATTCATTCTCATCGTCCCCCCCCCCCTCCTTTTTCTCCTCCGTACAAAGTGTTTCAAACATCTGGCTGCCTTTCAATTCATTCATTCTCTTCGTTCCCCCCTTTTTTCGCCTTCGCACTTAAACTCTCTCGGTGTGACGGAGCGTTCCTATTGGTCTCTCCGTCACATGTGTTTTTCTGACTCCGCTGTTGCTTTTGAAGAATTCGCCGCCATTTCAGTTTGGCACGTGCAAAAGACGCAAGCAATTTGACATGGCTTAGGATTTTAAATTGGTTTTAATATTTTGAATTGGCACTGCTGATGGAGCTTTAGGGGCTCTGAAACAGCTGTTTGCCAATATATATATATATTAATTTATGCTATTTCACTTTATACATTTATTTTTCGTATCTATTTTGTATCTCAAAATTGTTCGGGAGATAGAACATTTCCAGGCACACAGACAGACGGACGGCAATTTTTTTTTCTAAAAATATGTTTTTCGGAATCTCCAGTGTCTGAAACGTGTAAATACGTCAAAAAGTTTTTTTCTATTTCCAAAACGATTACAAGTCTTATCCTATAGTACGTATGACGGGTAAGTAATGGGAGTAATTGTATATTTGAAGGACAAATTCAATTGAAGAGCCCGAAATTTAGATTTAGGATAGAATTTTATGTTTTAAGTTAGAATGTTATGCTTCATTACAAAAGCATACAGATAAAATTCCTTTGTAATGTTTATTGTATGGTTATAAAGTGCAGTCGCATACTTCACTTCAATCTCCAAATATCAGCGTTTTTAAAATGTATCGTCTCAGTTTCGAAATTCAATTTGAACGTTCGTTATAATGATCAAAGAATGCTTAAAAAGTTCATTGCAACGAGATACGGAACAAACATGTAGTGAAACAATACAACCATTTGTCTGTAACACACATTAAATACATACTCAATGTAAAAGGATAAGGCACAAAATGTTAATTAATGTTTTTGTCAGTAACTTACAGAAATATATGCTTAAATATGTGTTCTAGAAATTTATAACTTCGACATAACGTTTATAGTAATTAAAATAATTGAATCTTCGTTTTCCTTTTTTAACATATGCATTTCTTTTCTAATGCTATTCAATCGCTATTGTAATTGATAATCGCTGCTGTAAATATTATGTTTAATGTTATTATGTTTATATTTATATATTATGTTTATATTTATATATTACATTTACTATTATTATATTCATTTTAATATTATTGTTTTCTACAATTAACGATGAGTGTGAGCTGTGTATATTCAATTTTAGGATTTACTGTATATATAAGACTATACTGTTCTAAAAATAAATAAATCTATATAAAAATGAAACATTAAAAAAAATGGTGCTAGGAATCATTGACGTAGTGGGAAACTGTTCGATTGACTGGTGAAACACTGTAAAAAACTATGTAAAAAATTCAATATATAATATTAAAGTATTATTATGCTGCATTATTTTCTTATACGAGGAGTTTTCGAAAAGTAAAGATACAATGCTGCAGATGCATTCAAAAAAATTTTAATTGATAACATGCCCATTACAAATTTCTTACAGGTATATGCCTTAAAGTTTCGACACATTTGCCGTCGTTGTTATCAAACATCAGAGGTGCCAAACTCTCACTAATCTTCCGTAATATGTGGGTTAATTTAACTCAGGTATAATACGTTTCGCACCAGAAATTTTTTTAAGAAATGATACTAAATATATTCCATGTAGAAATCTGAAATTAAGTAAATAAAAATTCGTCAAATAATTTTTCTGGTTCATACGTTGTTAAACTGGGTCAAATTAATCTACATATTACGGACGATTAGTGAGAACTTGGCACCTTTGTCCAACAGTCATAGAAGTTTACCGCCTGTTGTCGAAACCACATTTCAACTTCGAATTTGATCCGTCGCGTCGTGGAAGTTTTGCCTAGCAAGATGTTTCTTCAGGTAAACGTATACCCTGCGTGAAATGTTAGAGATCACAGATGGTCTACCTGTTCTGTGTTCTTCATGAACATTGGTCCTACCTGCAGTGAAAGCACAACACCATTTCGTTACATTTTGTCGATTAACAATGTTTTCATAGACGGAAACAATTTCTTTGGGCATATCTGCAGAATGCTCACCTTTTGTATGGAGATAACCTATGGCTGAACGTACTTCACATTGGGCGGGATACTGATTTGACGCAGCCATTATAAACACGTGCTACACATAACAGCCTCACTGTGCAAATAACAGGGTTCCCAAACTGTCTGCTTTTTTAATACCGGTATTTTCTTAGAAAAATGCTATTTTTGGATTTTTCTCTCAACTTTCTTCAGAGATAAATTTTTGTAGACACCTACCATGAAAATTTCTGTTAAACAATATTGGTGTCCAGTTGGCGGACCATTTGGGAGCCCTGAAATAACGGATGACGGCTAGGGAAAGGTCAAATATTCAAGGTTGCAATGTGTGTGGTCAACGCGCTTATTAAAACCTATTCTTTCATGCTGTCTTAGGTGTATCTTTACTTCTCGAAAACACCTCGTATATACTTCTATTTAACATGAGCCTAATATATCAAATGTATATTTTGTTGAACACATATTTCATGCATTAATTCTAAAAACACATATCAAATAAAAATTTTAACACTAGAACTGCCTGAAATTTTACTCAAGTTTTTTAAAACTATTTCACACCATAAATTTTATTTAGAACTGCTTAACTTATTCATTTAACGTATTTCTGTGAGTTTTATATTTAATTTATTTTAAAAAGAAATTTCTGGTTCGAATCGGAATATATTCATTTGGTAACCGTCAAAATGACGGCTTGTTGTAGTTGTAGTGTTAATTTAGAGCAATGTTGTTTAACTTTTTTTAATGATAATTTGTTTAAAATTTAATTATATAAAATGTTAAAAGAAGTGTAAATTATAAAGTTTAAATATATATTTTAAAAGTTTTTTCATATACCACACAAGGTAGTTTAAGAGACATTAAGACAAAATCTTAGAATAATTTCCCTTTTTTCATGTTATTCTAATTAAAATTGAAAAAGGAATAGAAATAATATTTTTATGGAATTTAATTTTTTAGGGATAATGACAGCATTCTAATTCAAGCACCCAGTGGGGGATTGCCATACAAATGTTTTAGCCTTTTTTCGTTACTTGGAAAACCATATGAAAAGCCGAAAAATATGAGTATGATTGGTGGTAAGTGTTTTATCTTATGCATGAAACTTAAAGCCTTAGAAAATAACGCAGGAACAAAAGATCATGCTTTACACAAACATTGTTAAATAACTTCCAACTTTATGCTGCATTATGTATTAACACAAACGACACCAAGACTTTCTCGAACGCGTTCTTATGGTTATGAGTGAGTGTTCAGTTACCGTGTTCAGGTTTAAAAAATTCGGACCCCGAAAGTCCGGATTTTTTTTCAGTTTTTGTGAAAATTTACTTTTACATTAATAATATTAAAAGTAGCTATCAAAATCACAAATTTAAAGGTTACTGAAATTTAACAGATATGTCATTATACTATATACTGAAATCTAACAAAAATAATTATTTTATGAGTTATTCATGTGACAATAGACTAAGGAAGAAATTTTGGAGACGTTTGAAAATATGTCTTATTACAACAGTATTAAACAGGCATAACATTTTCTAATATATTTTATATTTCGTCCCAATTTATGCAGTCGGAAAAATAGCCTCAATTTTAAATTTAAAAAGTGAAACATATGGTTGAAATAAAAGAATCGCCAATGGTGCAAAGAGAATTAAGAAAACAATTATTATTATCATTATTACTGAATGCGCATAAAAGAAGTCATAATAATAAATGTATAGAGATATACCGTGTGTCCCAAAAATGACTGATGGATTTTTAAATTCAATAACTTGCAAACGGTGACAAATATTTTTAAAAATCTTGCAGAAGAGTTATATATGATGCGAGAAGTTTTTTACTGTGATTCTTGATTTTAGTTCGAATTTCAAACAATTTTTGACAGCGCTCAACAGGTTCCGACAGCGATTGGAGCTCAGTCGAGGCCGAAACTGACGCCACTCAGCATTGATGCACCGCCCCATGAATATTAGGCCTGCGCGCCGATAAAAATGGCGGCTGCCGCAGGCGGATTTTTTTCTCAGCGTTTGAACGGTCCCTAGAACTTCGACACCAACAATTCCTAAAATTATTCTTCGCCTAGTTTTTCTGAGATCCTATAAGTCAAAGAAAACTTTTAGATATCACTGGTGCTAAAGTTCGAGGGACTGTACAAACTTCGAAAAAAAAAAATCCGCCTGTGACAGCCGTCATTTTTGTCAACGCGCATCAGTGCTGACGTGCGTCAGTTTCAGGCTCCATTGAGCGCCAATCTCTGTCAGCGGCACCTATTGCTTGAAATTCGAACTAAAATCAAGAATCACAATAAGAAAACTCCCGACATCATAAAAACCCTCCTGCGGGAATTTGTTTAATATCTGTCACCGTTTGCAAGTTATTGAATTTTAAAATCCATCAGTCATTTTTGAACACCAGGTGCTACTTTTATTACAGAAAGTTTATAACGAAAATAATTATTAAGGCAAAATAATACTCACTAGAAAGACATATACTATTAATAGTACACCACACTCGAAAGGGTTACATGAACGTTCTAATTCCAGAAGTAAAGTCAGTATTAGAAATAACAACTGGTACTCACCAACTAGCTCTGCAGCAAATCATCATCTAAAAATGTGACTGGTATCAATCGATTAGTAATAACATCTACTGATGAATAATATTTTTAATTTTGATTAGTGGATCGCCTAGATATAGAAATTGTTACAAACTTTAAATTTTTCAATATTAACATATAATTTTGAGATCATATTTATATTTGTCAGTAAATTGTTCCTTTGGATACAAAATGGGATGAGTTTGTTGTAGTATGTATTAATAGCTAAAGTAATTAATTTTCTTTAAAAAGATGGAGAAAGTAGTGTAAAAACTTTAATTTTAGGAATTTAAAGGAATTAAGCATGCACAGATGCCAGCCGTCCCTTTTTGTGCAAGTTAGATAACCATATCTGAATCATTAATTTTATTTGTTAAATGATATGAAAATGAAATCTAATGTCTACTACAGGGCTTGAAATTTCAGCTGAAAAGGTACTAGCCAGACTAAAATTTTTGCTCGCTACTATTTTACATTCATTCAGACAGCAACGTCGGCCACCACACCTGCCCAGAAAATGCACTGCATTTATGACAAATTTAATGTAATTTTACCATTGTTAGAAGCAGCTGTACGTTAAATTCAGAATATTTTATATTCAGGAAAAATATAAACAATTTTTGAAATGTTAACAGATGTAGTATGAAAAACTTTCTGGTGACCGAAATTATAAAATAAATTGAAAAATCGAAACATATTTATTGCAAAAATAATAATAATAATAATATTAACTCAAAATAAGGTTGCCATAAGGTTTAAATGGTTACAGAAATTGTCACGAACCACTAAAAAGGCATGAAAGAAAAAGTTCCTGTACTTTTAACACTTCATGTTTGTGTAGCGCTGCTTTTCTGCACTGAAATACTACTTATCAATTGCAGCTGTAAGGTCAAACTCTGTCAGGGTGGGTCCATTAATAGAAATTCTGAGCAAATCATCCAATGTCTCAGTCTTCAGAGAGTTCTTCTATGCAGTCTTGAGTCTGTTGTGATAGCTGAAGTCTCTCTCACACGAAGCTATACTCACCGGTCGAACAGCACAAAATGTTAGAATCTGTAGCAAATTGGGGAAAATTGCGGAACACTTTTCACTGTGAAACTTCTCCAGGATATCTTTCAGTGTTAATCAAGAGAACATAAAATTGAAATCTGCCCACTACAATATCCACTTTTTCATTAAGGGGTCTCAGGACTCTTAAACCCTCAAAATTTTCGAATTTTTAATTTTTTTATATATTAAACTACAATCTTTTCTGAACATTTTGATGTAAATTTTTTCTTGAAATTCCTATTAGAACAGAAGTTATGACTTTTAGAATTATACCCAGTCAAAGCTGAAGCGACGTTTCCGAATATAAAGGGACGCCAGACTACCATATGTTCTTTGTTTACATCGTTCTTCAACCGTTATTTGATTCAGAAATGTTTTTTTACTCCAAATTTTATTACTCCATATTTTAAAACTTCATTCAGATTATCAAGTAAGCATGCCATCTACAATATACACCTTCTTGCGTCAAGTCAAAGAGGCAATTTACGCTTTATTTACTATAGTTCTGCAGTTGAAAAGTCAGCACATGTTTTGTGAAGAGCTTTTAGAAGTCTGTTATTCAACTTGTTCTGCTTTATTACTCGTTTATTATTACTTTTTAAAGTTTTTAGTACAGTTTATGTTATTTTAACTGTGCTATAGTATTTTATTATTGCTTTTTGATTTTGATACGTGCTTGAAATGAAAGCAAATGCAGTTCAACTTCAATCGGGAAAACGTCCAAAAAAGAGGCATTTTCATGGAAACCAATTTTTAAAGAAACAGAAACCTGCTGCTCAGATATCTGATATGACTGTAAATATGAATCATTCAGATTTGTATTCTAAAAATTCTGTTAATAAGTACGACTCCGATTTTAGTGATTCATCTATTATCTCAGATACTGTTGAGTCTCTTGTAAAATCTGCTTCTAAAAAAAAGTTACAAACTGTGACATTCCTTCTGAACAAAACATAAATACAACGAAAGGATATTTAATCATTGATAAAAACATTCTTTTTCCATTTTTGGAAAAAAATTTATGCTGTAAAATATGTTCTGGTAGCATTAAGTTTACTGATACACAGAAGAAAGGATTATCATCAAACATTGTAGTATCTTGTGAAAAGTGTACCAATACAGTAAGTACAACAAATTCAAAACTTTTGGGAAATAAAAAAAAACATTCCAGAAATCAATCGAAGGATTACATATGCAATGCGCTGTATTGGGCAGAGTTTAGAACCCTTAAAAACATTTTGTGGCATAATGGATTTGTATCCCCCTGTATCCCAAAAACCGTATGACAAAATTTGCAAGCGAATAAATTGTGCATCAAAAGAAATGGCTATAAAGAGCATGAAAAAGACTACTGAAGAAGAAGTTGATGCAAGCAAGTGTACGGACATTACAGTCAGTGGTGATGGCACCTGGAAGACCAGGGGTCACACATCTCAAATAGGATTGTGCACAGTGATTGGTTCAGACACCGGAAAAGTGCTAGATGTAGAGGTGATGTCGTCTGCTTGCAAAGGTTGTGAATCATGGAAAGGGCCTCGTTCTGGTGTGAAATACAATGACTGGTTTAATAAGCATTCTACTTCATGCTCTAAAAACCATACAGGGTCAGCCGGGAAGATGGAAGCCGATGGCATGGTTAAAATTTTCAAAAGATCCGAGAAAGAGAGAGACGTGCGTTACACACAGTATATAGGAGATGGAGATTCCAAGACATATTTGTCTATAACAGAGTGAAAACCATATGGGAAAGATACTGTGGCTAAATTAGAATGTGTTGGTCATGTTAAAAAAAGAATGGGGACAAGGTTGAGAAAATTAATAAAAGAATATGGCTCGAAAAAATTGTCCGATGACAAAAGCATATCGGGTAAAGGACGACTGACAGATGCTTTGATAAATCAGATATCTACATATTATGGAAATGCAATACGCCAGCATTCTAATTCTGTGAAAAACATGCGAAATGCCACATGGGCGATATATTTTCATATCCGGTTTACAGATACTGAACCGCTGCATACTTTCTGTCCCACTGATGAATCAACATGGTGTAAATACCAGCAAGCTGTGGCAAAGGGCACTGTAGATTCCTTTAAACACAAAGTAACTGTGCCTGCAGCTGTTATGGATGCTGTCAAACCCATTTTTAATGTACTTTCACATCCAACGTTAATAACACGATGTCTTGGGGCCTTTACTCAGAATGCCAATGAATCGTTGAATTCAATGATTTGGCAGTTGTGTCCGAAGACCTCAGGCTGTGGTCAGAGAATTGCAGAAATTGCTGTCTATGAGGCAGTAATCATTTTTAATGAGGGTCGTAGAGCTAGACTTCCTGTGATGGACAAGTTAGGATTTCAAATTGGTGAAAATGCTAGATCAGCGCAGGCTAATGCTGATTTTAAGCGTATCCTCACTGCGCAAAAGCGAGCATCGCTAAACACAATTAGTGCTCGAAAAGCTCGACGAAATAAAAAAAATTCTGTAAATATAAAAAATGCGAAACAAGAAGGAAATATGTATGAACCCGGAGCATTTTAAATGTCTATTATTATTCGTAAGTATTCAATAGTTATTACAAGTACTATTATCAATGTAAAATATTGTTATGTAATTCAAATATGTGATATATACTTTCTGTAGTGTTGATTCTAAGCCAATTTTGCAGTGCCTGGTATACCTTTTGACCACTTTATGCACTCGGCGGCCCTTATTGACTAATTTATTCACCCAGTGTACTTTGTGGCTATTTTACGAACCCGTCGGTCCTTTTCAAACTAGTTTATGTGCCTGGTTGTCTATACTGCTCTTTTTGATGCACCTTTCAGTTAATATTCATGCAAAATATGTCAATTGGCACTAAGAAGAAAAAAATTGTGAATTTCGTCTGTCAGCCGAGGGGAAAAAATAGCAAAATTTGTCGATCGGCGAGGGGGGGGGGGGGAATGTGCTGTTTGTAGATTGATCGCAGGGGGGAAAAAACAAGAAATTTGTCAATTGTCAACGAGGGGGGGCGAAGGCAAAACTTGTTGATCGATTGATCTTATTGAAAAAAAAATCAAAATTTGTTTATTATTTGTGGGGAAAAAAAGCTAAAAATTTGTCGATTGATTGCAAGGAAAAAAAAAAGGTTAATTTGCTGATTGATTGCGATAACAAAATCTCAAAACTCGTTTATTATTTGTGGGGAAAAAAAGCTAAAAATTTGTCGATTGACTGCAAGGGGAAAAAAAGGTAAATTTGCTGATTGATTGCGATAACAAAATCTCAAAATTCGTTTATTATTTGTGGGGAAAAAAAGCTAAAAATTTGTCAATTGACTGCAAGGGAAAAAAAAAAGGTAAATTTGCTGATTGATTGCGATAACAAAATCTCAAAATTCGTTTATATATTGCGAGGAAAAAATCGTGAAATTTTCAATTGGGCCTGGGAAAAATATTGTGAAATTTGTCAATCAGCTGTATGAAAAACACTGTAAAATTCATCCAGCGGTTGTGTAAAAAAAAAAAAAAAAAAAAAAAAAAAAAAAAAAAAAAAAAAATGCAAGTTTTGTAATAAGTTGCAAGGACAAATTCAGAAACTTGCCATGTTTCGAATAATGTGACAAAATTATAACGAAATGTGTCAATTGGTTGCAGGAAAATATCGTGAAATTTATCAATCGGTTGTGGTAAATTTGCCATGCATTTGGGAAAATATCATAAAATTCTACTGATAAAAGTGGGCTCTAAACTTACCAAATATGGTTTTTTGAACATGACACATGCGTGCACTTTTTTGAGAACAACATGTCGTTTATGAGAGCAGTATGCTCTTTTTTAATAAATTCCCGTCCAGCGTTCATTTTGTCTTAGAGTTAGAGTCAACACTAATTATGTAAATTATTACGTGATAACATTATTTACTATGGATTTGATTATTTCCTTGGTTCTAAATAGTTTTTCAATAAATAACATCCTTATAATTGTTAAATATGGGTATTTAAAAAAAAAAAAATTGAAATATTTTTTCTCAAAATTCTCGTTTGACGGCACTTTTGTTCTAGACTCAACATTAATTATGTAAATTATTATGTGATAACATTATTTATTATGGCTTTGATTGTTTTATTTATTACGAATAATTTTATAATAAATAGAACCCTTATAATTGTTAAATATGGGTATTAAAAAAAAAAAAAAAAACCTTTGAAATAATTTTTCTCAAAATTCTCGTCCGACGGCACTTTTGTTCTAGACTGAACATTAATTATGTAAATTATTATGTGATAACATTATTTATTATGACTTTGATTGTTTTATTTATTACGAATAATTTTATAATAAACTAGCAAGCTACGCCCGCTACGCTGGCCAATTTCTCTTAACGAACCTTTAATCAAACAAAATATTGACATTTCATAATTCACTTTTATATTTTAACAGAATAATAAGGATACTATAATTTGTGACTCGTGCTATAGTCAATATACACGTCAGGACACGTCGCCCTTATCATTATCTTTTTACGCGTGAAGGTTTCGCTATGGTACTCTATTGTGAAATTTGGTAATTTTAGAAATTCAATAGTTGAAAAATCGCAGAATAATTAGATCATTTTTCTTTAGAAATTGTTCTTAGAGCGCATTTAGATCTTATAAATAACAATCATGCCGAACTTGAAGTTTCTAGCTCCTTCAGCATTGCAAAAATCGCAATTTTAGAACGTTTTTTGCTTCTGCACCCCCCTCGGGGTAGTGGCACCGACATAAATTATAGCCTATGTTGGAGCAGGGATTGTCACCATCCATTTGCCACCATCACTTTTGTAATCGCTTTAGTAGTTCCAGACATTCCATACAAATTGTAATTTATAATGTTTTTAGAAAATTTTTTGCTTATTTCAGCCTTTTAAATTTCGAATTTTTTTAGATTTTGTTCTTATAGAGCATTTAAATCTTGTAAGTAACGACCATACAAAATGTCAAGTTCCTAACTCCTTCATTATTGAAAATATCATAATTTTGGAACGTTTTTCGCTCCTGCACCCTCTGCGGGCAGTGGCACCTAAAAAAATTTAGCGTATGTTGGAGCAGGGACTGTCACCATCCATTTGCCACCATCACTTTTGAAATCGGTTCTATAGTTTCAGAGATTCCATAGAAATTGTAATTTAGAATGTTTTTAGAACGCTTCTTCCTCATCTCACCCTTTTAAATTGCGAATGTTTTTATAATTTGTTCTTAGAGAGCATTTACATCTTATAAGTAACTACCATACCAAATTTGATACTTCTATCTCCTTCAGTACACAAAAAATCGAAATTTTAGAACGTTTTTCGCTCCTGCACACCCCTGGGGGTGGTGGCACCGACATAAAATATAGCCTATGTTGGAGCAGGGATTGTCACCATTAATTTGCCACCATCACTTTTAAAATCGCTTCAGTGGTTCCAGAGAATACACCCTACAAACAAACAAACAAACAATCTTTACTACTTTATATATTAGTATAGATAAGGGGGAATTAGCCCCTTGTTCCCCCCCTTTATACTTAACCAATCAATCCCGAAAACTAATCAGAGATGCGCCTTAACACAGTGAACCTATAAATAAAATTTGAAGGAAATGAAATAATTCTGCATGAAAAACCCATTTATATAAATAAAGGGGGGGATTATCCCCCCGTTCCCCCCCTTTATACTTAACCAATCAATCCCGAAAACTAATCAGGGAAGCGCCTTAACACAGTGAACCTATAAACAAAATTTGAAGGAAAACGGAATAATTCTGCATGAAAAACCCATTTATATAAATTAAGGGGAGGATTAGCCCCCCCGTTCCCCTCTTTATACTTAACCAATCAATCCCGAAAACTAAACAGGGAAGCGCCTTAACACAGTGAACCTATAAACAAAATTTGAAGGAAAACGGAATAATTCTGCATGAAAAACCCATTTATATAAATTAAGGGGGGGGGATTAGCCACCCGATCCCCCCCCCCCTTTATATTAACTAATCAATCCCGAAAACTAATCAGGGAAGCGTCTTAACCCAATGAACCTATAAACAAAATTTGAAGGAAAACGGAATAATTCTGCATGAAAAACCCATTTATATAAATTAAGGGGGGGGGGGAATTAGACCCTTGTTCCCCCCCTTTATACTTGACCAATCAATCCCGAAAACTAATCAGGGAAGCGCCTTAACACAGTGAACCTATAAACAAAATTTGAAGGAAAACGGATATTTCTATGACGAGTTATCGCATTACGTACGTACATACATACATACAGAACCGGCTGCCAAGCTCTCAGGGCTTGACAGCCAGTGTGATAACTGAAAAATCGCAATTTTAGAACGTTTTTTGCTCCTGCACCCCCTGGGGTTAGTGGCACCGACATAAAATATAGCCTATGTTGGAGCAGGGGTTGTCACCATCAATTTGCCACCATCACTTTTGAAATCAGTTCGGTAGTTCCAGAGATTACCCCCTACAAACAAACAAACACGATTTACTCCTTTATAATATTAGTATAGATAGAACCCTTATAATTGTTAAATATGGGTATTTAAAAAAAAAAAAAAAACTTTGAAATAATTTTTCTCAAAATTCTCGTCCGACGGCACTTTTGTTCTAGACTCAACATTAATTATGTAAATTATTATGTGATAACATTACTTATTATGGCTTTGATTGTTTTATTGATTACGAATAATTTTATAATAAATAGAACACTTATAATTGTTAAATATGAGTATTTAAAAAAAAAAACTTTGAAGTCATTTTTCTCAAAATGATGTTTTTCGGCATAACGCGCATGATATCTCAAAAACTTATCAAAATGTTTTCATGAAAATTTTCAAAAATATGTGTCATGTTAGTCTGCATAAATTGAACCTAAAATTTTATTTTTATTATTTAAAAAAATATATTTTTTAAGTGGTCATAATGTTGAAATTTAAAAAAAAATTGTATTAGATTAATAGTTACAACTTTGCATTAAAAATATAAAAATGCTTTAAATACAAATTTATTTAGGTTCAGTGTCATTATTACAATATGAAGTATAATTAAACTCCAAAATTTTTATTCTAGATGCAAAAATTATTTTGTAATCGCGCGTAAGCTGTCATGTCAATTTTCTGCTCGACAAATGTCTGACAGTTTAAAGCCCCCTATAAATTTTAATTCTGCATCTTGTAACTTTTTAAATATGTGAAATGAAAGAACATGCTTATATCTTTTCATCCCAATAAAAATTGTGCTTTTAAGTAATATACATTTGAAGATATTAAATGTTAAAAATTGTAATTTTTTTTTCATTTTTTTCAATTTTAAGAGTCCTGAGACCCTTAAAGAGACTTGGGTTCAAATACATGAAGAGCTTCTTTATTTCTTCTATCACAAATTCAAGAATTTTTTCTTTGGGAGGTATCACCACCAAGTGTCAAAAGTACAAAGTTCCAAGACAAGGTGTCAAAAGTACAAAGTACCAAGACAAAGTGTCAAAAATATGCAGAGATGTTAACACATCTGTTGACATAGATTGAAGTATTTCGGTGATGTATATCTCTGCATGTTTAGTTAATCTCCCTCTTAAAGTCTGAAAGTCTGGCTCGTCATTTTCAATATTTGTCAGCAGCACATCCTTCATTATCCCTGAGATAGATATTTGGTCAAAAAACTTCTGTTCGCTTGGTCCAATACTAGATTCGAGATCTGTCAGAACTGAGATGCAACGTTCAATTTTTATTTTCAAAGATGAAATGACAAGTTCCTTGTTTTGTAACTCCACGCTTAAAGGGTTTAATTTCCTTCAGAAATCCAAGAGGAAGTACAGAACTTTAAGAAATTGGTAATCCTGCAAACTTTTCAGCAAACCCTTAGCTTTAGTACTATCATTGTCTTTTCCATAAGCCACATGTTCAAGATGGCTTACAACAGTATTCCAAGATTGCAAGAGACCTTTTACAGCACTTTCTTTGCTGTATTACCATCTAATAGTGTGAATATCACTCAGTTTAAGAATTTCTTCTCCTAGAATTTCTTCTGTTTCTTTTAACATATGAAGTCTTTTGGCAGAGGCATGGTAAATTAAAAAAATACTCCTAACCACTGAATCAAATGTTTTAAGATACTTAACTACACCACATGCATCCAAAACAGCTAGCTGCAAACAGTGTGCAAGGCAGTGAATGTTTATCAATTTAGGAAAAATAGATTTCATTTTCATAGCCAATCCTGATTGGCTATGAAAACTAATCTAACCATATCTAACTATATTTGAAGCAACACCAATACCCAAGCCTACAATATAACACTTGTTTCTATATTCATTTGGACCTATAAATCTTATCTAGAAAATCAGTTATGGCTGTGAAATAACTGAAATAGAATTTGAAAGCTCTATTACTCCTAATATGTCCTCTTTGACATGATCATCGTTTGCATCCACGTATCGAATATACACATTTGCATGCTCAACAGCTGATCTATCTCTGGAACCATCAACCACAATACTGATATATGTACACATTTTTATTTTTTCCACGAAATCTAATTTCAAAGTTTCAGAAATAAAATGTATAAAATACTTGCATTGTTTTTCATTCTCATATTTTGTTAAAATATCCCCATTTAATTTCTCAGCTAAGCACAAAAGATCTACAAAATCTTTAAATGGTTTTCCATGCTTTGCAACATAATACGTCACATTCAATATTTTTTCAAATGAGAAGGCCTGTGTTGGTCTATTTTTGTCAGACATTTAGCCATTGGTGTTTCTTAAGGGTGTATTTTTGCCTTTACAATGGCAACATTTTCGCAGTGGATTTTGCTTGGCTTGGAAAAACAAAGGATTCATTTATTAAAAGGCCCGGAAAATCCATTGATCCACTTTTTATCAACATTACTGGAAGGCATTTGTTGACAAATTTTGCACATAGCAAGACTAGTTTTATCATCCTATTAAAGCCATTCAAAATGGCTTAGACTCTCTTTATTAAATCTTCTTTTAACTGGAAGTGACGACTGGAAATCATTGCCACATTTCCTTTTACCAGTTTTAGCATAGCTGGAAAGTGAGAAAAGATGATTATTGCTGCTAGCAGATCCAATCTCACTTTGCTTCACTTGAGGAGGCACGGGTTCACTTTCAACATTTAAGATCACATCTTTTTCGCATTTTTCGTTTGATGTATTACCTTTAGTAAAATAGGACTTTATATTATTGTTTTGTCATGACAATAAATAAAAATAAACTAAAAAAAACCACTTTAATTTCCTCCGACTACCACAGAACCAAGAAAAATGCTAAACCAGAAAAAACAAAAAATTGGGAGAAAACGAATAATTTTTGCTGTGTTTCAAGCAACTGCGCTTAGGTGGCGAAACCTGACTCACTTCTCTCAGGAGTGAAGAGCGATCAGATTCGCTCTCGAAAGAGAAAAAAGCGGCCTTTGCGCTTGCGCTGTGCGAAAGCGGGGGAACGAATGCAGACGGGTGAAATTCGTTCCTCCGTAAGAGATAAATGGGTGTGGGTGACGCCGCATTTTTTTCTTTTTTTGGAAGACAAATGCCATCGCTTGATTTTAAAACACTTCCGCGTGTCGCTGGATTGAGGCACGATATTCTGAGCTTATATAGTTTGATTTGAAGCGCAAAATTTTAAAAGACAAAACTTACTCACCAACCTTAAATATTTGCTCGCCAATGTCAAGCTGGCGAGCGGAAATTTCGCGCTCTGGTCTACTACATAAAAACTAGTCAGACAAGCCAATCCCAAAACTTTCTTCTATGTCATACATGTTAATGCTTCAAAATTCTCTATCACACCGCCTAAGAAAATCAATATTTTTCGTCATTCTATTGTACGTCAACTACTTGAGAATCGTCGGGTTAACTGCATGCGAGCAGCCGATGTATTATACTAAACTACGAAAAGTCCTTCTGGCCTGTACCGGCAGGAAAAGATAGCCTTCCTATTGCTCGGTTTTGAGATTTTAGCTAATTCTACTAAAAACACAGGAAGCTAAAATGCGTGGAAACTGATTACAGAAGAGGCATTCCCAGTTTTGGTCAATATTGAATTTGAATGAGAATATCGCTAAATTAGACAGATATAGCCATGTTGGCTTCACACGTGGCAACGTATTTTTTATCGCTAAATTTGGCAATATTTCACCAATTGTCGCCAAGCTTGGCAAAAATTTGACGTTGACGAATATAAATATATAGTGTTAAGCATGTATGTGTTGAAACGATGGTTACAACAATGAAAGAAAATTTGGAGAAACCATGTTCACTAAAACTCATAAATTAAACCCATTTATGGAGGAATCCTGCTGTATTGTTTCAAAATGTCAGCCACGCTATAATTTCAAACTGCTATATCTCCACCATTTTTTAAGATAGAGGCAAAACAAAAAATGCTCTGGAACCCTTGGTTGAAAACCGAACATTTAACGCAAAAAGTTTTTAGGATTTCTAATTTTTTGTACAACTTTTTGAAATTGAAATCTTTGGCTATCACAGCGCCCTCTCCAGTCACAATATCTCTAAATTCAACTGGGACCTTTAGGCAATAGTAAAAAATATACACAAAAAGTTTGGTTCAATTATCTGCATAACTTCATGCACTTTTCGATGATACAATAGTGAAAATGGAACAAAAATCGCGATCACAGAACCCCAATTCGTCGCAATATCCCAAATTCAACTGGGACCTGCAGGCTATGGTCAAAAACATATACAAAACATTTGTTCAATTATCTGCATAACTTCATACACTTTTCGATGATACAATAATGAAAATGGAACAAAAATCGCAATCGCAGCGCCCTCTTTCGTCGAAATATCCCCAAATTCAAGTTTACCTGCTGACCATAGCCAAAAACATAGATCAAATATTTGGTTCAATTATCTGCATAACTTCATACACTTTTTGATGATATAATAGTGAAAATGGAACAAAAATCGCGATCGCAGCCGCCCTATGGTTTAAATAATTTCAAATTCAAGTAGGATCTGCTGGCCATAGCCAAAACAATAGAAAATAATTTTGAACCCGAAGGTTGACAGGCGTCAGAATAAAAGATAAAATAATTTTTGAAACACCACAGACTAAATATGCATAGATATCTTAGTCATTCCATTGGCAAAAGTGAAAGTTTTTGCTCAATAAATTTCATTTTATATATTTATCATCATTACAGTCAATATCATTAAGGCATTTTCTGACATTTTCAACTGCGCATAGTATCTTTTCTTCCAACGTATTACTACTTTTTTCATAACTTGATAACATATTTAAAATATTTTTTTTTAATGTGTGTCTATTACACTTGGATTCAGGACCTAATAACTACTAAAAGGAACTCATATCAACAGATTTATTTTCATACTAGCTTTCTGAAAGAAATGATTCTGGTAGTACAAAAAACGAAGTTGCGCAACTTCTGATTCCTGATTTTGTTTGGAATTCTTCTATTAGTATTACTGATATTGAGAACATGGTTGATACATATGATGGTAGTCCGTATGAAAATGTCGAAAAGTAGATTAATGATTTTAAAGATGTGATTTCTTTATTCAATTTAACTGATTTTCTTAACTTAATTTTGGCCAAACGCTATATGACAGGGAAGACTGAATTTATTGATTGAAAGCAAAGGAATATTGAATTCTTGACCTAAATTAAAGTCCTAACTTATTTATGAATTTTGAACAATATGTAATTCTGCTGAACTACATAAATTGTTACCTAAAAGAAAAATGAAGTATAGCGAAAGAATTGACGAATATTTCTTAAATATGAAGCAGTCATGGTCTTATGAAAATAAGGAAGATTCTGGATTAATTCAGTATGTAATAAATACCCCGTTTTAAAAAAAATATTTATATACTGTTCTATTAGTGAATTTAAACGAAAACTTAAAATTTTTGAGAAATTAAGATCAGATTAGGAAAATGTGAAACGAGAAAGTGACGCTAGGCCTAAATCGAAACCTGAATTAGAATATAAGAATAAAACTAAACCTGTAAAGTCGGAAATTCGCTGTTACAGCTGGGGTAATAAAAATCACTAAAGTATTAATTGTAGAAATAAAGATACAGGCCCACTCCGTTTTTCTTGCAATATTTACGGCCACAAATCATTTCAATGCAATGAAGGAAAATATGTAAAATTTTCTAATGATCATTCTCAAGTACATATTGTAACAAATTCTCAAAATTTAATTCTTAAAGATGTTAAGCTATATTCATTAAATTTAATTTCGTTAATTGATACAGGTAGCCAGCTAACAATATTAAAAAGGAGTAATTGTAATAAAATTGAAGATTTTGTAAAATTAGAAGCAACAGATATGCGTTTAACTTGATTAGGCAAAAATTTATACAGACCATTTGGTTCTTTTCAATCAGAAATCGAAATTGATGATTCTAAATTTCAAACCCTTGTCTTTGTGATTAATGCTAATTCTGTAGATCTTGATATGATAATTGGTACTGACGTAATAAATCAAGGTACTTTATCTATTTCTGGTAATGTTGTAAAAATAAATCAATATGAAAATGATTCTAACAATTATTTGGTTAATATCATTGATGCAAATGCAAGTGATGTAAATATAAATTCTAAATGTAATCTTTATTCTGTCACATTCCACAATAGTTCTTCACGAGTTCAAAACAAGAACAAAGATTTGCCATTTAATTATTCCGACATAGAAATTCAAGAATATTACGCTCAGAAAATTTAGTTACTCAAGTTAAAGAAGTCGAAATAAAATATAAAATATTAGAAAGAAAAGTACTTGAACTAAAAAAAGCATTTTTTTCGGTAAAAGCAAAAACGAGAATTGCGATAACATCCTTAGAATCTCAATTGTATGACATGGGAATTAAATTAGAAACAGAAGTAACAGAAAGGCAAAACATCGCCAGATATTTTGCGGTTATTATTAGAGCGGTGCTTGCAAGATTTAAAATTCCAAGTAGATGAAGAAACAAAATGTTCAGAACAATATAGAGTACATTTAGAGAAAGCTAATAAACGTTCTGAACAATTAGAAAAACATTTATAAGATTCTGTAGATGAGTATTCTAGAATAAAAGATTCCAAAAGTAGAATTCAAAGAAAATTAGATATTTTGTTGTTTTTAAGTGCTTTATTATACATGATATTCTTGATAAATTTGACAAGTTGTAAATAGTATCAAATTATGGATTGTTGTGAAGAAACGGACCATATCCTACATATCTCATCAAAAACAACTCGTTGTAAATGATCCCGCCAAGACACAAACCTAAAACGTCAGTCAAAAAAAGAAGTGATATCACATAAAAAGAAGCGATATAGAAGTGCATACTCCGAGTCCCGTGTAAAAATCTATCACCACTCATAATGTTTCCAAAGGACTCGGAGTGAGGTACAGTATGTGAAAACTGCTTGGCGACCTGCAGGCTTTTATAATATATGCAGTATATCAATTTGAAAATCGAAAAAAATATTTTTTTAATTTTTGTTACATCATTTTTTAAATATTTTTGTATGCGAAAGAACTGACAGAAAGGATTTTTCCCCAGATCTATTCAATTCCGCTTACGCTAGAATTACTGCAATATATATATCAATTTTGTTAACGTTTATTATAAGGTACAATGTTATTAATATGCGTATGATCATTATATATATATATATATATATATTACAAACTCAAAATCTTTACATGTTTACTTAAAAAATCCTCTTCGTAAGAGTGGTGTTTCTAGTTTAAATAATGGTAAATAAAATTAACAAATTGATTTTTCAAGCTCATAATTAAGAAAGGACATGCAAACACAGAAGCTTCATCTTTTTACAATTTTATGGGAGCAAAATAAATAAATAAATAAATTAAATTAAATTAAATTAAATTAAATTAAAATAATATAGTCATATGTAATTGCAGAAAACGCAAACATTATAAAAGCATGCAGGTCGCCAAGCAGTTTTCACATACTGTACCTCACTCCGAGTCCTTTCGAAACATTATGAGTGGTGATAGATTTTTACACGGGACTCGGAGTATGCACTTCTATATCGCTTCTTTTTATGTGATATCACTTTTTTTTGTGACTGACGTTTTAGGTTTGTGGCTTGGCGGGATCATTTACAACGAGTTGTTTTTGATGAGATATCACTCCTTTTTGTAAGCTATTTAATTTCAATTATACGGATTCCATTTTTATTCAGAAAAGAAAAGATGAAAGGGGCAAAAAAAAATAATAGTGATGCTATAAACAGAATTATACATCAGAATTATACAATTTATTGAGTGACTTATTCCAATGTACATGTCGCTACCATAACAACTGGGAAACTTTTATATTAATTTCCTTACATTGTATTCATCAGATTATTTATTTATATTATTTCTTTTCCTTTTTCTTTTGTTTATATCACTCTTCCGTTTATATACATTCAAAAACAAAAAATTAGACAATTTTACAGTAGTTTACAAACTAATTAAAATACTACAGTTTCAGAAAAATGTGGAAAAATAAGAAGCACTTTTTTTCGGTCAACCACAACGATAAGTTTATGGAGCATACTTTACCGAGAATAATCAACATTTTTTTTTCCTACGAACCTATTTCTATTAGTATAAAAATTTGCAGGGATTTTTATACTAACATATTAAATATATCATTTTTGAAAATTACTGAGCACCTTAGAAGTTTTTTATTTGTTTAAGTTTTTTAACTCAACGTTTCGAGAATTTGAAAAATATAAAATTTACAACGTTTGCAAAAGTATAAAAACTATTAAAGTGATTTCTGTTCATATACTCTGTTCATTCCAATTCGGTGATCCTAAAATATAGGTCCCCAATCTCCGGCAGTCCATGAATTAATTAGGACATATGTATGCAACTGTTAAAATGTTCTCAAAGTTGACAATAGAGGCAATAAGTATAGCTCGACAAATATGAAACATGAAATATGAAATTGCTTCATTATGGCTTTGTTTCGTGAGGTGTTCGTTCTCCGAACATAAAAATCTCACGCGAAAGTATTCGTTAACCGATTTTTTCGTAAACTGAACAGTTCGTTACTGATCACCTATTGTATACGAAATTTAGCATTTTAAGTTCGTCATAGCCGGAGATTCGATGAACGGCAAATATTTAAACGCAAAACTTGTAATCTTGGGGTATCAACATTTTTACATTCTGTTACTCAGCGCATGAAAGTAAAGTTGGAATTTTGTAATCGCTATTTCAATCAATTCCTGATACGCTAGAATTATATATTTATAAATAAACACAGTTTTTTTAATCGATAAATATACTATATTTTAATAGATTTAGAGCTTAAAACATCGACGAGATTTCAGACGGACAAAATGAACTTATATTAAATTTTAAAGCAAGATAATAAAACCTTACAGAGATTGAAACAGTGTAAAATCATTAAAATACATCTCACTCAGTAAATATACATCATTTGTAGTGTAATCAAGATCTTCTAAGAGACTCTGTAAACGAAACGTATATGCTACAATGCCGCTTTACAATAGAGGGGATGTAGTAACATATTTGAATACCTTGTGTATATAGCCAATTTGATAAAAGTTATGCAATTTACTATTGTTTTTCCTCTGTGTTAAGTACAGGAATCATGTACTTCAACGTAAAAATTTGCTAATTACACAACTTTTTAGTCTTATTAAAAAATCTTTTGAGTTACCCTGTAAACGAACAGTAAATTCTACAATTCTGTTTTACAATAGGAAACTAACTTAGGCAGTTCGTAGTAACATATTTTAACATCATGCGCATACGTTGTTTTTGAAAAGAGTTAGACCTTTTAATATTTTGTTTGCTTCATCTTAAGTATAGGAATAAATCACCTTAAAGTGTTATACATAAAAAACTAATTAATATTTTTACACGAAATATAAAACATTTGAACTACTTATAAAAACTATTCAAATGCGGCAAACCGCGTAAAAATCGGATAATCACACCTCTTTAGCCCTATATCAAAAGATCTTTTGTGAGACCCTGTAAACGAACCTTAAATGTTAAGATTTTTTATAATAGGAAGATTACTTGGGTCGGGGGTAATAACATATCTTAATATCATGTGTATACAACCATTCCTAAAAGAGTTGGGTCATTTATTATTTTTTTGCTCTATGTTAAGTATAGGAATCAATAACTTTAAACTGATATAAATAAAAAACTAATTAATATTTTTACATGAAACTTACAAAGGTTTGAACTACTCATAAAAAAGGTTCAAATAACGTAAACCGCGTAAAAATCCGATAGTTACACATTGCTGTAGCCCTGTCAACAGTTTTTTGCTCTATGTTAAGTATAGGAATCAATAACTTGAAACTGATATAAATCAAAAACTAATTAATATTTTTACATGAAACTTACAAAGGTTTGAACTACTCATAAAAACGGTTCAAATAACGTAAACCGCGTAAAAATCCGATAGTTACACATTGCTGTAGCCCTGTCAACAGTTTTTTGCTCTATGTTAAGTATAGGAATCAATAACTTGAAACTGATATAAATCAAAAACTAATTAATATTTTTACATGAAACTTACAAAGGTTTGAACTACTCATAAAAACGGTTCAAATAACGTAAACCGCGTAAAAATCCGATAGTTACACATTGCTGTAGCCCTGTCAACAGTTTTTTGCTCTATGTTAAGTATAGGAATCAATAACTTGAAACTGATATAAATCAAAAACTAATTAATATTTTTACATGAAACTTACAAAGGTTTGAACTACTCATAAAAACGATTCAAATAACGTAAACCGCGGAAAAATCCGATAATTACACATTGCTGTAGCCCTGTCAACAGTTTTTGGCCGGAACAAGATTTAAAAAGGGCAAAAAACAGCACTTTTAAAATCGCATTTACTGAAAACCTATTCGTCGGATTTTGCTTTAATTTTGAATTCTGAGTCACTGAGCACGCCCCATTCCGCAGAATCAAGAATTTTGTTTCTATCATAAATAGAACGCGAGATATAGATGTGTCAAAAACCCGTTTTGTCCCGTCCGCAAAATATAAACTAGACAGAGTTAAAAAAAAAAAATGTAAAATCGTTTGGCATCCATTGGCGGAAATTCCTTTCATTTACGGTTCAATGCATTGCTGTTTCTTATGCTTGGCGAGAAACTCTGTCGAGTTTCTATGATGTTTAAAAAGTTTCGTTTGAGATACATCCATGATATCAAATATAACGGAAAGAGAAAAGCGAAAGCCATCAGAATTTTGAAAAATGGTAACCTGCATCATGATGATTCACGCCAGAAAGCCTATTCCGCAATCAAGCCAACTACTAAATACTTCTTAAGCAGCGTAAAAACAAAGGGTATTCGTGAGGTACAACAGAGACTACAAAACGAAACAATTGGGACTTAAAACGGCCTATAGAGGCGCTGATTGCAGCCGTCGGTACAGGAAAACTGGCCCATTAACTAATGCTAAAGTGCCATTGAAACCATTATTTATTGTAAACGCGTTTAAAAGTGTTAGATATTCAAATTCGGATAATTTTTACTTTGACATATAAACACAGAACACAAATAGCACATGAAATCTGAAATTGTGCATAAAAATAATCATTATGAACAAATTAAAAATGCATGTAACGCAATGGGATTGCAAGGAATTTTCCTGAAGGGAGAAGTTATATCTTTTTTTCCACCAGATGGCGCATTCGAGCGCTTGAATTCCCAATACAAAATGTTATGATGTGTTTATGTGTGTCCTGTCAGGGGGAGGGGGGTGTCCATATACCAACGTTTGTCCTCTAACTCTCTTGAATGCAAGCCCATAAAATATTATGTGGGTTGCGTGATTGAGGAAGTAACAAAATGCACTGCCAGTATCACAAAGATCAAACGGATCGACAGAATTATGGCATAGTTTGCCACATTTGTGTCCCAAATGCAAGTATCAGATTCCGCAGAAAGCACGATAACATTGTGGGTGCTTGTGATGGCTTTTTTTTTTTTTTTTTTTTTTTTTTTTTATCAAACTCTTTTTACAGTGATGTAATCTTTATTTCCTTATGTGAGTTGTCCATTTTTCATGTAAAATGTCTTTTTGACTGGGATATTTCATGATTTTAACCGTAACCAGCAACTGTCAAATTTCTCCAGCACATCGTGTATTATTATAAATTTATGATAAAATGTAAATTTAATGCAACATATATAATTAGCATCAATAATATCTATTGAATTAACCATTTACCAAACTCCTTGGTCAGACTTGTGACCGATCCTTTTTTTTTTTTTTTATAAAATCAACTTCACTGTCGCTTTTCTTAAGAATGCGCACATTTTTAGGAAAAATATCATATTTCCTAAACTATACTAAATATTTTCATACAAAATACACTTTCAAATTCAGAAAGAACGTAAAAATGAACTATAGATAAGGAGTTTTTTAATCACTAAAATAGCGTGTATAGTAAAAAAAAAGGGGACTGTTTAAGTGGTTAAAAGTAACAAGAATATTTTTACAATAACTGTGTAATAAGCTTTATTGACTGGAAAATAATTTTTTTATGTTTTTCAGGTTACTCCTTTATTGTTAGGACGCTTAATAAGCAATTGATGAATAACAAACATCATGCTCAAGTCTATATGCACGTTCACGATCCTCGCCATTTAACAAATCCTATATCTGAAGGAATCACTCTAGATGCTGGTTATGTATACACATTCTTTTTTAAAATGGTAAGTATCAACTGAACATTTGTCAAAAGAAAGTTACTGCCCTTTTCACAAATTTTCAGATTTTAATGTTTAACAGGATTATTGACTATTGATATATGGCGTCATTCGATTAATTATATTTAATTTTATTGGAAAAAGCAATTATCCGGAAACAAAAATACATATATATATATTTTTTTTTTTGGTATTTACTCCAATCTAACAATCAACAGGGCAAAGGGCAAGATTTCTAAGAAATGGCGCGACCAATTACAATGTAATTTTCGACAAATATGTATCGTAATAAAACTGAAATAATACCGTCAGCCCTAGTATCCCGATATTTGATATTCGTTCTATTGAATGAATAAATATATGTCAATGTTCTAATATAAAATCTTTGGGTGATTTCGATAAACGTTTGCACGTCGAAACAATACATGGATAGATGATAATGAATTTAAAATTTGATAACGTACCAATTTGCTAGAAATTATGCAGTTGTAAAGTTTTGAACTCCAACTGTTAAAATAGGTTACAATCTGGGTAAATCGGTATCTCCAGAATAATTACTTGGTTAAATGAGCCTAAATTTTCTATTTTTATACTGTAATAGATCCGTTTCTACCATGCACCAATATTTTGATTATTTTGATCGGTTAAAAAAATTTAGTCAATAAACGGCTCAGCAGAAAAGGGAATAAGCAGACGCTGGCAACATATCAAATCATTTGAATGAGATGCGCTCCGAAAATGTACCGCTTGTGCGATTCCATGATTTATGAAATCTGTTTAAATTGTCTTTTAGTTAGGACTTAAAAAATAGTGTACTTGTAATAGTGTTAAATTTACTACTCTTATAATTCGTTTGCATTTCATCACGATTTGTGTTTTAATAAAACTCCATATTTTTATCAAGTTCAGTACGTAATTAAAAAATTACTTCAGGTTTAATTTTATATGATGCAGTTCAAAAATCTTCTGTTTTTTCACGGGCATCTTAATATAAAACTGGCGGCTGTCGTAAGCGATTTTTTTACAGCGTTTGTAAAGTCCATTGAAATGTAAAATACCAGTATAGTCAAATAACATTCTTTTTAAAAACGATTAAATAAGACAAAAAAATAATTAAAAAAAATATTGGTATTTAAATTTCAGGGATTTTGGAAACTCTGAAAATATATCCACCTATGAAAGCCGAAAGTTTTGTGCCTGCGTTTAGACCTAATACTCAGAGGGCTGTGGTTTATCCATTGATGATAACTATCTGTTTATTGTTATTAATTTTGAAATGAACGCATTTCAAAATAATTTATTTCAACAGACAATTGTCAGACACGTGGCTTTGTTGAGTATTGTTTCCATTAAATTAAGATTTAATTAAGGCGAGTAAAGCTTTCTATGTATCCACTTCAATCTGATAATGAAATAAACACGATTTTTGGCAAATATTCAACCAGTGACGCTCTCATTTACAAGAAACGTAGATCTTACTAAAACAGAGTTAAGAAAGTAGCCCGATAATTGAAATTTGATTCGTGCCCTGAATAATTATAGGTCAAAGTTCTAATACTACTCCTACAGCGATTCTCTATCAGTGGTTTATGCGACAAGTATTCGTCAGTCACCGATACTTAAACATAATAAAAACCGTTGTGGACATTGATGGAAACGCATTCTCACTTGTGCAATCATAAGTCATCTGATCATATGTAATAAAACTGATTGATTTGTTATTTGATCAGTGTCCTTCAATATTTATTATTGGACGAAAATTAACTGATAAAATTTCCATAATATGGTTTACAGGTGAGATTGGAGTCAAACACGAGAGATGTTGGCTATAATATGATTTTCAGGTGTATG
Source organism: Maratus michaelseni (assembly GCA_963931845.1). Lineage (NCBI taxonomy): Eukaryota > Metazoa > Arthropoda > Arachnida > Araneae > Salticidae > Maratus > Maratus michaelseni. The sequence goes on from OZ007594.1 coordinate 22,767,328, forward strand.
AGACCAGTTGTATAAAGATGGATGTAAATGTATGTATTCAAATGCAAATTATATAAACATCGTTTATATAATTACACAAATATCAGTTATATGAATATTGAGGCAAATGTTTAAAATCCAGTGTAAATGTTTAAAGAGTACACATATGCACAAATAAATAAAACATAATGCTACAACAATTACATTTATGCGCCAATTGGCCATAAACCCGAAAACGGATTTTTTTATAAAATTAATTCAATGAAATCATTGATTTCAAAACTGCAGCATCATTAAAATTGGAAATAAACTGTGAAAGGAATTTTTTTTTATATAAAAATTTTTGAATTTCAATCGCTCGCACAATCTATTGAAAGCTTGAGTGGTATTTGTTTTTTAGATTTTTATACAGTAATCTCTTTTGAATTCCGTTTTCTGTTAAGAATCACTTTAAGCTGTGATACGATGAGCTCTCTGAATTTCTTACATAGAAACCGATCTGCTGCGCTTCGGTACGAACCCCGAATTTCGCCAAGTCGATTTTTTTTTAATTTTATGCAATTCATGCTTTTTGTCTCATTTTTTCTTTAAATGTTTCTTATATTTGTATTGCAATCCAGCGAGCCAAAGGCAAGACAAATTCATATATATCATTTTCACTCTGTAAATAAAATGAACACGATTTCTCGACAATGGATCAATTAATAAAAATTAAACGTTCAACAAAATTGGATAGGTCATTTCATGTCAACTGGCCTAGGGCTGCTGCTCGACACCACTCAATTTTGTTGTAGGGGAACTGGGGGATGAATGGGACATTCTCAATATTTCAGGCAATAAACATTTATTTTTCGTTGCTTCTTAACCTCATAGATGACACTATCATAGTGTAATTCGAAACCAAAAGCAAGACCAAATGGCTGTTTTCCATTTCCTTCAAGGTTGCTTTTCTGAAATCTTTGCTTAAAAGTAATTTTTTTTATATTTGAAGTTGTTTACATATTTTATGCATTATAAACGATTAAGATATGTTATAGTTATTTATTTGAAGGCTCAATATTGGTAATGGAAATGCATGAATATTAACCATTGTGACAAAGTAATTTCTGAGACAAAATGGCTGACAATTGAATATATGCATCATGGGGATGATTGGGACATTTCAAATGGGGATGATTGGGACATTTCAAATGGGGATGATTGGGACTGCTTCATTCCTCCCTAGAGGATTCTGAATATTTTTTTATTAACTAAATAATATTATATTAGTTGATAAATTAATAATTTATGTTAATTATTCTTTTAACATTTCCCCCTCATTGTAGCCACCGTTGTCTTCAGCCATTGGATGTTTCTGCTTATGGGTCTTTAAAGGCAAAGCTGAGATCAGTCCAAGATGATTGGCTTTCAGATAATCTTGGAGAGCATATTACAATTTATAACCTCTGAGCTTATGTCAAGGAGCCATTTTTGTCAGCTATTAGTACTAGCAACATAAACATAACCAGTGATTTTAGGAAAACTGTCATTTTCCTTTTTAATAGCAATACATTCACTGAAACTGATTTTATACCAGTTTATGTGAGTGAAAGACCACATTCAGAACATTTTAGACAGACCACATTTAATGTGTTATTGATATTTACACATCCGTACAACTTTAACTTTGTAATTCATTAAAATTTCAGTTAAAATATATAATATAAATTACAGTTTTTTAATGCATATTTAACTGTGTTTTCACTTCTTAGATTACTAACACTGATATATAATTGCCCTATAAGATCATATATTACAAATATAATTACATATAAGTTTATAATTATAAATTTTAATTCGGTATCATTGAATACAGAGAGGAAGATATTTGTGTCCCATCCATCCCTGCTGTGGGGATGATTGGGACAGAGAGGAACTTTTTAAAATTCCATAATATATTTCTGTATAATAATAATCTTGAATAAATATTGTGCATAAGATGTATACAAACACCTAGTGTATGAAATGCGATGATATTAATAATAACTTAAATAAAATATTTAAAATAAATATTTTTGTGAAAATGTCCCATTCATCCCCTATCTCCCCCAATCGTTAAAAGAAGTGAACATCTGTAAACTGTCACAGTGAGACGTAGTATTGTTGGGGCAGTCCGGGTGTTACTAAAACGTTCACTGTTTCACTGTCGCTGGAAAACTTATCGAATCACCAAGTTTGTCCTCATACCAATCATGACACAAAAAACCTTACTTATTAAAAATATGTGTGACTTAGTACAAATTTTTGTGCTGTAAAACGTAATTTCAATATTGAAAATCAAAAACCAATACACTTGAAAGACATATAGACTGTAGCGACGAATTTTACCCTTACTTTAACAAGCTGTAATTGCAGAACAAATTATTTAAAAAATTGTTAATGAACGAACCAGTTGGAAATTGTCAATTATTTTAAAATTGTCACTTTACCAATAAAGTAACTATGAATACGTCATAGATCAGTTAAAGACATGAGTCTCCTTCTTAATTTTTTTAACTTTATTCATCTATGAATTACTTTCAAAAATAAATTCATAAATTCAACTCAATTTTCAGAAGCCAGTATCTCAAAATGGACACTTTTCATCTGTTTAACATTACCACAATTGAAAGAAAACACCTTCATTAACAAGAAAACTTTAGTTTTATTTTGGGCCTCTTCCAGATTAAAGTAAACAAGAACGGAAAATTATGCGTCAAGCACAGATTACGAAACACTTTCCAACACATATAGAAAACTGTAACGAAACTTTACCATTAACTGAGGTGACAGAAGAGTTTAGGAAACATCTAACACATTTCTAAAAATCCAGTTTTAGCATTTACCTTCCATAGTCAAAAAAGTAGTAAAATTGTATAGTGCAGTCATGAATATGACCTATAGACTTGGATATATAGTGCATAGCATAATAAAATTTAGTTCAGTTGAAAAATTCACATATAGCAATTTTCACAAATCGATGGAAATGTTCTCGGAATCTTTTGTACAGCTCTGTATATTATCTAAAGGCTTTTGTACACACCACATATTATGCTAAGATTTAATTGAGTTAAAAAACGCATAAGGTAACTTAAAACTCACTTCCAGCAGTTAGCAACCATAAATGACAATGCATCTTGTTCTTTGCGTAGACCTGTATATGAATTTATTTATATTCCATTAGTCTACTAAACATAGTTGAGCAGGAAAATGCGTAGCACATCTAAAAATACCCTTAAGCAATTTATTCTCATAGTTAGTACTACTTACGAGTTCTTTTGTGTAGTCCTGCATATGATCAACAGAATATATACACACCACCGAATTATTTTGTGTGTCCGTGTAAATGAACGATAAACACGATGCACACAATACTATTCGGTGAGCAATTTATAGTACAATTCAATAATACATATAAATTTCATTATGTTTTAAATATTGGAACATCATTATTAAATTACATTACAAACGATTTTTTCCCGTAGAACATTGTGTGACAGAAATATTTTGTGTGACCCTGTAAATGAATAACAAATGCTTTGTACACAATATTTTAGAAAAATCATGTTTTACTGCGCTGCATAATTGTATAACAATTTCATCATGTTTGTTTAGAATGGCGTACCGTCATCAAAATGCACGATTTTTTTCCCATTGACCGTAATGTAACTGAATACTTTTGATTGCCCCTGTACATACTCTATAAATGCTACACACTTCATTTTCAATAGAGATCATGTTATAGTAAGTGCCAATCACATACAAAAATTTCATGTCAATTCGAGTATATTTACCAGAGTTAGAGCACGGCCAGACGGTCAGACAGCAGACGGCAGATGGCAGACAAACCGAAGATATAAACACTTTTTAACTAGGTTGGAAAGTGTTAAAAAGCAATGTTTAAAACACCTACCATATGTAAAATGGGAGATTCACAACTAGATTTGGGTTGCAAAAAAACATCCCGATATACTCCAACATCTCTTGTACGAATAAGGACAGAATTGTGGAACACATATCTGTAACAAGAACTTGTAGTATGACAATTATGAAATTATGACGGTATGAAATTTATCGCGACAGACTCTATGGCCTAGTTTGAGGGCACGTTGTGCTGAAAGTATTAATTTCTGATCTTTTATACTGCAATTATGTTTTCCAGCAAAGAAAGGTTGTGCTATGTTACATTTTTCCAATAGGTAAGGATGTCTGTTCCATCAACAGAAAAGTGACAAAATTCGTGATTTGATCGTTTTCTCTACGAAAGTGATACATTGTACCTGTGATAACAAAACTATACTTCTGGCTCCGACAGTTTATAGATCTCCATCTTCATACCGACCATGTGTGAAAGGTTACTGTAAAACTAACTGTTTGAAAGGTAACTGTTTGAAAATACTGTTTAGAATGGGGTCGTATAGGGACCATATTCAAATTTCGTCCACATGGACATGGAATGACTCTTTAGGAAACTAGCTGGCAGGTGATGACAGCGATAGATGTGTATATTTACACTGATGATTCTCGAAACTTGACTTTTTGTGAGTTTTTAGTGATCACCGCAGCGCCTCATAGAATAGAAAAAAAAATATCATATCGCCTCATAGAAAAAAAAAATGTTTTTTTATAACTTATAATGTTTGAAATGTTATTCTTGTTTATGCATTTTTTTAAAATAATGTCTAAATATTTAAAAACATTTATAGCAACGAATACAGAATTTACCGCCACCATATATTACATATTGTGTAGATTATCTGAAAAAGTGGAAAGAAAATGGAGGACGAGGCCCACTCACAAAAAAGGTAAATATTCTAATAAAGCGTATATGATTTATAAAGTTCTATTTATTAATTCGTTGATTACGGCTTGGTACATATGTAGTAAACTCTTACTTAATTTATATAATTGTTTTGTTTACTTATACTCAGTAAACTATTTCCTTATTCTATTTGCACAACGTTTTGAGAAATAACCTTTGTCATACTAGAAAATATTATAGAAATATCGGATTCAAAAGAAATCTACCAGAAAGACAATTTTTTGTAAATTATGGTACGAATGAATATACAAATATTCGCCAGTCCTGGCCTGTAATTAAAGGGAACCAAACACATTTTTGCTATTAAATTAAAAGCAGATCAAAACAGATTGTTCGAGAAGTTTCATTTTAATTGAAAAAAATGCTGCTCTAAATTATCCCCCTCATTCACCTGTAAAAAATGCAATTAAATAACAGTTCTGAAAATATTTTATAATGTAATTACAAAAATCGAAAAGTATAATATGAAAAGTATTATATATTTTAAACAAAACTATAATAATGGTTGAGTAGCAAGCCTATCATTCTTAAAGAAGAGGCATAGAGAAAAATCTTTTCTTTCTTTAAGCGTAATTAGAACTCTTGCATGAAGTTAAAAGTACTCAGTAGAAAAATGTGAATAATGTTTTTAAAAAACTTTTAAAATTATTTCTTTCCTAAAATATTTCACAAATTATAACATCTTTTAATAATATACTTCTTTTAATTGCTAAAAAGTGTAAAACAAAAACATTACAAACAGTAAAGTAAGTTTTATTAGACTGTTGACATTTTTGGCTCCATCGGAACCATTATCAAAACAAATAAGAATATTTTACAATTGCACGGTCTATGAAGTTACTATTTGAAAGGCTATCATTTAATTTTTCACATACTTTTTAAAATTACGCACGATATTTATTATTTTTTACGTGGATGGTTTATTTCCATATTTGTAACCATGGCGTAACTCCAGCCACAATTTTGGTAAATTAAATGATGCTGCATCATTACATAATGTATTTTTACGTGTTAGAATCTCTATGGTTTCTCTTATAATGGATGGATAGTATAGATTGGAAAGAAAAATTATCTTACTTTCATTGAAATCTATTTGGATGGTATGTTCTTGATATAATCTAACCAGTGTTGTGGTTTTTCTATTATACTTAATATCAGCTATAGGCTCCTTTTTTCTGTAACTAAATTTCCTGCATGTCATGCCAATATAGTCATCATTTGATCCGTCTTCGTTAATAAATGGTATTTCATGTATTCCTGAATAATTCACAAAATTAATTGGGTCAATTTACTGATATTCTTTAATTTCTGAGGAGGTTTGGTTACTAAGCAGATATTGAAGCGTTTAAAGTTGTATTTTAATTTTAACAAAAAACTTGGATAATATTGAAGAGTATAAAGTTTGTATTTTTTCGAATCAAATTTGTCTTCAGGATTCTTATTATTGGCAATATCCATGATTAATTTATTACAATGGTGAACTTTAACGCCATTATTACACAAGCAGTTCTACGAATATTATCTAATTCATTATCCAAATTATTTTCAGTACCTACTAAAAAGACCCGTCTTATGGAATATCTGTAGTCTTACACTTTATACGTAAACGGAGAACATGCATCATTTGGCATGGTAGATTGGTTAGCCGTGCGAGCCAAATGTGGGGCGTTATGGCAAATGTACTAAAAACTTTAGTTTCCCATGGGCGAAGAGTATATTAATCTAATAAATCTGAAATAGGAGATCCCACTGGGGCTTCATGATTCTGCTTATATTTATCATTGAATGAGAAATAGTTATTATGAATGATTAGATTAAGTCCTCTTTTTATTGTTAATTTCATAGCATTGTTAATCTCTTTAGCTCTTTCATCTGTTCAACATCATCACAAATCTTATTACATACTACACGCGTAACGGATATAATGAAACAATATCAAGACTAGCCATAATATAATTATCTGGTAATTGTATATGTTTGATTTTCTGAATGAAATCTTCTGTTGATTTAATAGTTAATGTAGAATCCGGTAAAATATCACTTAAGAAGAGAACGTAAGCTTTTTCTAAGGAATAAGTCACTCCTGAACACTTTGAAACTATAGGACGTTATGGCATGTTGCGTTTATGATATTTTAGCAATTCAATAATCTAAGGCAGGGGTTCTCAAACTTTTAAACCGACGTACCTCTAAATCGAAGTCCATACTTCCGCGTACTACCAGGTATCGAATGTAATTCTAATATAGGAAAAAATGGAAAAGTGGAACTTCCCATATTTTGTTCGATTTCAAAACAATCATCATTTTAAATTACTTTTAAATTACTTAAGTATTAAAAATTGATTTCCAAAGAAACTTACACATATGGTACAGAATAAGAGAAAAATTTCAATTGACAGACGTAAATAAATAAATAATGAATTATGTTTTAAACAAAACGTCAACACTGAAATAATCTGTACAAATATATATATAATATATATAAATTACACTTTGAAAGAAAAATGTTTTATCTCCTCCTATTCCAACAAGCTCCTCCTACTTTTACGGATTCAGACTTTACCTTAAGATAAAAAAACATGTTTAAAACAGTTTTTCTGTTAATTAAAATTGTTTCATAGATTAATTCTTAAATTTTGTTGCTATTTACAAATCTTATTTTTTTCCATATAAATGTATTACATGTGTTTAATTCTGAAAACCTGGTTGTATCATAAGCAGCCGGATTTCATAGAGTTTGCTTTAACAAACATCCATGAACAACAAAAAAAGCATTTACAGACTCTAATTTTCATTCGAAAATTTCCAGAGCGATAAATTCATGCTATTTTTTTATAATATTATGCTGGTATTTCATTTTACGTACCAGCATCGCAATTTCGCGTACCAGTAACCAGAGCTTTGCGTACCAGTACTGGTACGCGTACCATAGTTTGAGAACCCCTGATCTAAGGAATAACAGCTAGTTTAAAATTTTATTCATAAATAAGGGACATGTTTCATTTTTAATGATATCATTGACTTTATAGTTGATTAAATTAATTAGATCTGTTTAAACTTCTTCACTATTCATAATTTCAATGAAATCGTCTAAAAGTTGCAGAGACAAATAAACGAGCTCATAATGAAATAAATAGGACTTCAACGCTAACAGCTATAAATAACATTTAAAAGCATTAAATTATTTGAGATTTCAAAAATATACAAAGTTTTCCATTCCAAAACTTTTTGGATGATTTAGATTTGTGTTGATTTTTCTAGGACTGTATAGAATTGTGCAAGATTGAAAAAATGATGGAACAGTATAGCTGTGTGGAAAAAAGCATCACGCATCCCCACCGTTTCCCTATATGCTCGGAAAGTAAGTTGCTCAAATGTAACACGTGTCTGTATAATATGTCCATATATGACATACATTTCAAAAATATAGATTAAATTATTATGCCATTTCACCATTTAAAAAAATATATATTTACAATGTTCCAAATTATTATTGTAATAAATAAAAAAAACTAAGCTGATGCTTTTTTTTTTAATCAAAAACTTCAATGTATATTTTTAACGTATTATTTAAAAATCTCCAAACATCCTTATAAAGTGATTGAATATATTTCATCATTTAGGGGCTATCCTTATGATAATCATTTAGACTTGGACTGTCCAACACGCTTCGCGGCATATTGCCGCTCTGAATGCTGGCTGGCAGATAATTAAAATTGTCCTTAAAAGCTTGAGATGTTACTGTTATTTTCTGTATTTGTGGGTTTCATAATGTATTTATTGAATCTATTGCTTGCGAGTAGATGATGAGAATATAAATTAAGCATTAAAATAATTATTTCAATGCATTTTCTACATTGCATTAGTTAGGAAAAATACTGTGACAATCCCTGTGTTTCCTAATCAGCTTTATTGCATGAACTACGGTGTGTTCTAAAAGTTCCCGTACTCCAACTTCATTGTCAACAATTCATTGTCCGTGATTTTTTTAAAATATCAAATTTTATCGTCTGTTTATCATTGAGTTTTTATTGTTTGGTTCTTTTGCCGCTCGATAGGTGCGAGAGTAAAGTTCTATGCTATTTTGTTCTTCATAGTGAAATAAGTTTATCATGCATTCAGAGAATTTAAACTTATTTTGAATGGAAAAGTGCAAAGATGTTTAGCGAAATAAATATCCAAATGACACAATACCGAGTAAAGGTACGCTATATCGGCTCGTTCGACGATTTCGTAATGCAAATTTGGTGGAAGATAAGCACAGGAGAGGAAGGCCGAAAGTTGTTATACCAACTCTTTCTGCAAAACACTCAACGAAGGACATTGCAAACTCCTCGAAAATTCGTGTGGCGTTTGGTACAAGAAATGGGCGTATTTAGTGGAGCCTTATATGTCGATCGTATAGAGCAGCGCTTCCCAACATTTTTTTCCTTCACGTGCCCCTTTCCTGGGCTATTCATTTTGGAATACCCCGTTTTATAAGAAAAACACCCCCACCCCCTCCCCTCACTCATATAACGCAAATATGCTTTTTTAAAATTAGTAATATACTCATTGGTAAATCTTCATTAAATAGAAGGAAGCTTTCGTATGGAATGAAAGAAAAAAATTGTGACAAAATCCCGCCTATTCGAAAACGAAAATAAGGGCCTGCTTTTCAACGCGTTTCAAAATAAAGCATTAAGAATAGAAGCTCTGACATAATTAAGGCGTTCTGCAATTATTATTAAAAACGGAACAATAAGATAAATGTGGTGGGAAAGTAATATTGTGTAATCATCAATGGCAGTATTCGTGAAGATGGGGGTAAATATATAAGTACTCATGCAATATGATTATCGGTGGGGGGAGATAGTGACGTTGAATTATCAATGGATTCTTATGTCTAGTGAGTCTTTCTCTTCATTTTGTGTGACACATATTGGAATTACACATGAGACTAACTTTTTGTCCAAAAAGTATCAACTTTATGTGTTATCAGTGAAACCATTTTGTGATATTCGCCATTACCGATATCATTCTTACGTACCCCCAGGGGTACGCGTACCCCAGGTTGGGAACCACTGGTATAGAGCTTTGCATTTTCGTGCTTTTCTTGTAAACATTCTATACGAGGTAAAGCCACCGGACTTTGAGAAGCGGATTCATTATTGCCGGTGGTTCTGGATATTTATTCACAACAACATCAAGATTTTGGACGAAAGATTTTCTTCGATGATTCATCGTTTCATTTTGGCGGTTATCTGAACACGCAAAACTTTTGCTTTTGGACGAAGACCAATCCTCAATCATTAATGCAAAAACCTTTACTTTCTCAAAAAAATAACGTATGGTGTGCTGTATCACGCAAAACGATTGTTGGACCTCTGTTTTTTTAATCAACTGTTGATCGTTCTGTATACAGAACTTACAGGGTATACACTGTATACAGGGAACTTATCCAGCAGTTTGTTGCATTGTTAGAAGTGAATGAACGAGATTCTTGGTTTCAACATGCTATACAAGTATTGAAACCATGGACATGCTTGAAGAATTTTTTGGCGATCGACTCATCTAAAAAAAATTTGGCCACCTCAATTCCCTAATCTGAGAATAACGGACTTTTTTCTGTGGGGATATTTAAAAAACAAAGTTTATGCAAATAATCCTCAAATAAATAGATTATCTGAAAATTGCCATTACTCAAAGGATACAAAAAGTCGCTCCCAGCATGTCAAAACGCGTTTCTACAAGCATTTGTAAACGAGTTCAGCTTTGCTTCATATAAAGAGATGGACATTTTGAACATCTATCTACTATATACATAAAACACAAACGGAAATTTCGTTCCGTTCCCTTATAACTAGAGCTCCGCTTAATGGATTTTGATAGAACTTGCACTGTTCGATAGATATTTTTTCAGAGAAGGTTTTAGTATATAACACAACGTTCTGCGTACATTAGTTATAGAAGTATGATGGAAAATTCTGTTATTTTGGACGAAAAGGTTACCACTGGTCGTTTTTTGGCAACCACAATCGTTAGTGAAAGAATTGAAACTGCTATATAATTTAGAAAATAATACAGAAACATCGAAAAATAAAAGAAAAAGTTACTATTTTTATTTAACCCTTTCAGGGGCAAAGTAATTTCAGTATTAAAAGGTTGAAATAAATGCTTGGTACCGAAATTTACAAAATAATTTAATTTGAAATAAGAAAAAGGGCTATATCGCATATACATCTTAAATGGAAAGGATTTTAGCAAAATTCTGGTGTCATTGTGGCGTTTGGGAATTAAACTTAAGTGGTTTCATAAACATACCACTGCCCCTGAAAGGGTTAAAATAAAAAAGGGGAGAAAGCGAAAAACAGTTTTGTTGACAAATAATGTTGTTAAACGAAAATATTTAATTTATAAAAAGAATGTTCGTAATGCTTACAAAATTATTCAAAGAGAAATAATGCAATTAAAACGACATTTGGCGATTTATCTTTTGCGTCAGTTTAAGAAAAATGCATCTGAAAATTTGATGTAATGAAATCTGAATAACAATTTTGTTTTTGATTTGTTCTTCTTTTTAAAATGTTATTTTTAATAAATCTAACTCTTTCATCATGTCTCTTACAGAAGAAACTTGCAGCTGCATTTGTAAAAATGACTGCATTTGCGAGTTACATTTTATTTGTTTATTTACGATTTTGATTTTACTTTTGTTGCCAAAAATTTCATTTTAAGCCAAAAAGGCATAAGCGTGACATCACCGGTTCGAGCGATATTAAAAAAAATGGAGTTTTTTCAAGTATACGACAGCATTTTAGTGTAATTTTTTATATTCGAATGTATATTATATAAATATCAGGTTACTATTATAAAAATGAAGTCAAATACTTAAATTTTAGTGTAAACTGATGTAACAAATATTTAAAAAGTTTTTCACCATTCATTTATTTTTAGTTTTCTTTGCATACCTTTTTTTTTCTTTTTGAAGGTTTTTAAAATATATTGGAATAATCTTCTGTTATCGGGTCACCCGCCAATTAGCGTAGATATTATATTGTTGGAAATTTCGGAGGAAGTGTCGCAGATGCATCGGGGTTGGCGCCATATTTGTTTTCGCCATTTTGGCTCAGAAAAATCAAGAGCAAAAAAACAGAAAACCCCAAAACCCGGTTTTTGCACCCGTTAGGTCTAGATTCCTAAAACAGCGTGTTAGTTTGATTTTATTATGAAGCACACACAATTTTTATTATAAACACACACAAATTATTTTATTTTAAAACACACACAATGATTAATTTATTATAACACTCATATTATTTAATTTAATATAAAACTCATATTATTTAATTTAATATAAAACCAATAGAGTCTGCTCTACCGGATTGCTATACGAAGCAAAATCTCGCCAAAATCGCTGGATTGCCCAGGCATAAAATAAATATTTTAACGCCAAACTCCTGTGCGTCTGTGACATCTGTACCGAAATTTATTTTATATTTGAAGAGGCCTTTGGACGGTAAATCCGGCCGGGGAAGATTACACGCAATTTGTACTCAGCAATTAGTAAATTTATGTATTTTCATTATGAAGCAATTAAACTTCGTGACAAATTATCAGTTATGTTCACTGTAGGGTTTATTTAGACAACAGACTGAAGAATCTTCAAAATTAAAGAAATTACAAGACTATTTATTTCCGTGTTATTATGCTCATTAGAAGAAAAAAGCTTCGGTTCAAGTATTCACCAAAATAATTATTACTAAAATGTTTGCATAACTAACTTTGCTTATCATTCTCAAGTAGTTTTCTAGATCTATATTTCAGTCAACAGCAATTTGACATTATTTAATGGAATGTACTTTGGCGCGTCGCGTAACTAACTTCGTTTTGTAGCTAACTCTGGTACATTTGTAACCATATCTCTGCAAAAACATATAAACTTTGACTTCCAACTTGGCTGTGGACCCGATTACGGAAGACTAGGAAGATTTTATTGGATGCAAACTAGAGGATTATTTTTCTATCAGAATCGGATTTCGAGGTTTTTTTCCAGGTTAATTGTTACATGATTGCAACTGGTATATAAAATGAAAAGGCAGTAAAAATAATGTAATTTTAATTTTAATTCAAACAATTCGTCTTTAAAAACCCACTTTTTTAAGATTCACATTTATTTTAAATATGAAAGTTAAACACTGTTCTTTATGTGCAAGTAATTTATTGCTTTTTTCATTATATTTACTCTGCTGGAATCCAAAGGTAGAATAAACTGCAGTAGATCTGACAAAAGATAACGTATATTACGAAATATAATGTAATATAGAGTGAGATTTTAGTTAAATTACCAGAACCACGCATAGCGCCAAGCTGTGAGGCACGGAGTTCAAGAAATAACAAACGAAAATAAATAACCTGAACATTATTTAAGTTCAATGGTCAATCTCTGCAATGATTGCTCTCTTTTATAGTAATATGGTGAATAGAGGACATTTTAATTTCTATTGGTCCTAACGGCCTCATTTGTCTACCAAAATCTACTATAAATGATGCAATAAAAGAGTGGCTTTTTAATAGCCCGAATTTTGTCTAACACCTAAGATAACATAATAGCGCAATGGCATTCGCATTGCTTTGAACAATGTGGAAGGATTTGCCAGGTGAAGGTCCAAATTACTTGAAAATACATGGTCGAATTCACCATTTCGTTTTATTCAAGGTTCATTTGGGAAATTGACCAGCGCAGCGGGCATAGCCTGCTAGTTTATTATAAATGTAAGCGCAGTATTTTTTCCAACATGATGTTAAAAGTGCTTTTTGTCATTAGCATAAAAGTAATCGCTTTAAGGTTTGTTATTTTGTGAATAATAAATACATTTGCCACCAGAACGGAACTCGGCGTAATTGCGCTTAACAAGTTCGTAAAGCTATGTAAGAGATATTGGAAATATAATGATGTCCTTTTATCGAAACAGTTTTCTGGTCTAATAGAAAAGCTTGTGATTATAATGTATTCCACTCGGGATAGCTTGTAATTCACAATAAATATGTTTGAAGTTACAGATTTGAAAATTCCTAAATTACTCCGTGTAACGTACTGAATTGGTGAAAACAAAAATGTATAACCCATATATACTCAGCCGGATACTAGGGTTTTTCGGTAAATTGTACCTTTGGATACTGAACTGTATGTCATTCGGGCAAGTAGTTTAAGAGTTATGCAGTTTTGAAGCTTGGAAATTTTAATGTTAAATTCATGTATAATCAGTGCATAGGTTGCAATTCGGGTAGGAGTTTTAAACATAACTCAAAAACTACTTAAAACGAGAACGAAAATCGATGTTTTAAGCATAGATTAGGAATCACTTTACAACATATCTAGAAAGCTGTAACGATACTTCACTTTTAAATAAGGTCAAAGAAGATATGTAAGTAAATACTGCAACATACATTAAAATCATCAAAATATGTGCGCATCTTGTTTGGCGGTCCCTTTGTTAGAGAGCATTTACATCTTATAAGTAACTACCATGCCAAATTTCAAGTTTCTAGCTCCTTCAGTATCGCAAAAATCGGAATTTTCGAACGTTTTTCGCTCTTATACCCCTTGGGGATAGTGGCACCGACATAAAATATAGCTTATGTTAGCAGGGACTGTCACCATCAATTTGCCGCCATCACTTTTGAAAGCGGTTCTGTAGTTCCAGAGCTTCTATAGAAATAGTAATTTAGAATGTTTTTAGAACGCTTTTCGCTCATTTCACTTTTTTAAATTTCGAACTTTTTCAGAATTTGTTCTTAGAGAGCATTTACATCTTATAAGTAACTATCATGCCAAATTTCGTATTTCTAGCTCTTTCAGTATAACAAACTCCTGCATCCCCCTAGGTGTAGTGCCACTGACATACAATATAGCCAATGTTGGAGCCAGGATTGTCACCATCACTTTCGAAATCGACTCCGTAGTTCCAGAGATTACCGCTTACAAACAAACAAACAAACAACAAATAAACAAACGTGATCTTTATAATATTAGTATAAATAGATTAAACATGTAATGAAATAAAAACATCTGTTTCAAAAGCTGTTTAACTGCATATAAGCTAAAGATGATAAAACTTTTTTTTTCATAATGAACTATAAGACATGGTAATAAAAAATCCAGTCGAATATTGTGAAAATGCAGAAATATATTGGCGATATAGTGAGCTGAGTTTCAGTTGCTTAATAAGAAAAGCTGGATGAAAAGGGATTTTCCACAAATTGTAATTTTTTATTTTATTTTTATTTTTTTCTATTTTTTACTGGTGCAGCAGTTCTACTTGAAATATGATCAAAACGTGTTCATTCCAACAAAGTAAGCAATGTTCAAAATCGAAACATCCATTCCAAAGTTACGCATTGACATTCGTTAAATACTAGCTCTTTTATTGTAAGTCAATTAAAAGAAAATACCTTATCCAAAGGGAAAATTTCTTATCATTCGGCAACTTTTTGAAGGCAACTGAAATTCAACTCACTATATCGCCAATATTTTTCTGAATTTTCACGATATTTTACTGGTCATTTTATATGCTGTGTCCTATATAGTTAGCTACTAAATTATGCAAAAAAAGTTTCGTTATGTTTTGCACTTGCGCTGTTAAAGATTATATGATACAAATACTCATATTTCGTTAAATATTTTGTTTACTTATAATATAATTTCAGTAAGCTGTTTCTACTGTACTTTGTCAAGTTTTTTGAAAATGGCGTTAAAGTTGGCTGAAAAGCCTGCATACTATAAACAAAAAACATGCAGAAATTTATTGAACTTTTTAAAGAATCTTTATGTATCCATGTGTGTACATGCTATTCTTACACAAATTAACAAAAAATCATATAGTCATGAGCTACGGTTACAGATAATTTCGAGCATCTTATTTTACAGGATGATCGAAAAAATTATTTTTTAATTGAATTTGTTGTTGTTACTCTACTTGCTATTGTTATCAAACTTTTGCCGGAAAATATAAAGTTAAACATACTATTTATATTATTGAAGTGTCCTGCAGTGGCGCAGACGATTAAGCTCGGTTCCCGTCAAGATCACCGAAAGTGAAGCCGCATCGACCACGGTCAGTGCTTGGGAGGCACTTAAGAGTACTTACGAGAGAGGTACTTAGCTCTCTCCACTGCGGCTGCTGTGGAACCGTAAACGTTAATGGGAGCTGGTGCACGTAAAATAAATTCCTCGCTCCAATGTCCTCCAAGTTGGAAAACGCTACCTCTGGGAGTGCCAATCCAGGTGCAGGTCTCTCATCTGGAATTGGTTAAAAATTAAGAGACCAGCTCTAGAAGTTCAACCTCTCTTGAGGCTCTGCCACCCTTCTTTCAGAGAAGTGTCATGGCACATTCTCTGACACGACAACAACAACAACATATTATTGAAGTTTCAGGAGAATGTGTCAAGTATTTTCTAGATATTTGACTAAATGGCTAAAATCAAAAGTGTCCGGTGACTTTTGGGCATATATGCAAAAATGTTTGGAATGTTGTACTTTATGATACGAAAATCCATTAACCTCAAAATAGTTATCTTTTAAAAAGTTGCGAAATTTGAATTTTAATCGCTTCTGTTATATTATAAGTTATAGTTAGAAAACATTTTTTTATTCTAACACTAGCTAACCCGCCCGGCGTTGCCCGTACCCGAGATGATTACAATCTCAGAGAAAGGCGTTAACCCCCTCCTTCCCCATACCCGCAAATATAATGAATAATTTGTTCAAGAGAACCACCGTCACCTACATTAACGCGATCATTAAAAAAAAAGAATTACATTTTTCTGATAATTAGAACATAACGAAGACGCTACGCTAAAATAGCCGGCAGATGACACCCCTTCCCGACCTCAATTTCAAATCTATATCTTAATTAGTTACCTAAATTGTTGTTCATTAGTAAAAATTGGCAGTTATTTCCTTTCATTTTCGCAAACTAAATGGAGGGATCGGCCAGAGAAACAGATCTCTTTGTAGTTCAGTTTTTAATGAAAGCAGATCCCTCTCTGAAACTTTCTCGGATCGTTTTCACTGGCGCCGGCAGATTTTTGGCAGTTTTTTGCATAAATTAAAAGAAATTACCAACCGAATTTTTCAAAAATCACATAGTCAGATGCAGAATAGTTTTTTACATATGCTCAGAAATTTTCAAATTGATATTCAATTAGTTTTATTAAAATTCGCTAATTAGTAAAATAATTTCGAATTCGTTCATTTCCGCTTGGAAATCCAATGCGCCAGTTCGTTTTATTCGCCATTTTGATTTAAAAGATGTCATTTTAGAAGCGATCGTTAATGAGAATCTAATTAATATCTTGGGTAATTATCAAAATATTAAAATTCTGAGGCTCAGGTGCACATGGCCAGATCTTGGACTATCCACACCTAAATTTCCAGACTTCTAGGTGGGCTAGATTTTGCTAGCCATCGCCAACAGACACACACACACACACACCCAGATCGAAACTTTCTTTTATTAATATAGATGTAAAACAAAAAATTCATAATTTAAACAGAACTAATTTAACTAGTTATGTTACTTTGAATTTTATTAATTTTCAGTCTTTTTGTCATTATAAATGTGTTTCTTTTTTTTTTTCTTTTTTTTCTTTTTTTTTTTTTTTTTTTGTTAGTACTTTATCTCGATATGATTTTTTTAGTGGGAAAAATGGGATTTGTATTTTTTACTTATTAGAGCATAGGGAAAGTTTGTTAAATATAACTTATAGAATTTATGGATAAAATTTTAAATTTATAACTTCTTAAAACGTTATTGAAACTGGACATATACGTCTAAAAGAAATGATTTAGGAATTAGCTATTGGTCAAAGATTAAGAAGGGATACACTGAGACTTAAGAATTCTATTCTTACGTAATAGGTACGTGAGTGTTAATCGGAATAACTTTTTATGCCCGTATTGAAAAGTATTAATTAGTCCGTAAGTTTTAATTAGTCCTTTTAAAGTCCGTATTATCGGAAAAGATGCAACTTACAGCACGAGATGGAAAAGTCGGCCTGGACATTTTTCAACTCTGTCAGTTTTACGCTTTGTGAGCAATTTGAAACATAAATTCACATGTTTAATATTCAATAATGGCGTAATTTCAGTGATGCAATTTTGTAGAAAGATTAATTCAAAATTTGTGTTCACCGATGCACAGTGAGGCGTTTTGACGATCTTGGTGGACAAAATTATTGCGTTGGAGTTTAATTAGGTTTTGTTGGTTTTTCGAATGTATCACTAATAAAATGCTCAAAGAGTGGTAAATATTTAGTTCATTTAATTATTTATATTATTATTATTTATATTATTATTATTATTTATATTATTATTATTATTATTTATATTATTATTATTATTTATATTATTATTATTATTATTATTTATATTATTATTATTATTTATATTATTATTATTATTATTATTTATATTATTATTATTATTTATATTATTATTATTATTATTTATATTATTATTATTATTTATATTATTATTATTATTATTTATATTATTATTATTATTATTTATATTATTATTAATATTATTATTTATATTATTATTATTATTATTTATATTATTATCATTATTTTTATATTATTATTATTATTTATTTTATTATTTATTTATATTATAATATTGTATTGCCATGGAAACTACACATGTATTCAAGTTTCAGCTTAATCGGATAATAAAATGTTTAAAATTGACTAGCAAGATTTGAACTAAACATACATACTTACACTCTAAGTTAATATAAATAATGATTAAATAATAATTAAAATAATAATAACACGGTTTCACTGGTCTACCAGGGTGTCTTTTATTTAAGACTGTTCCGTTTTATATTGCTTGAATAACGCAACCCGGTAGGTGAAAGGTTCCTTGAAACCAGGCGGAATTGTATTGACGAAAATGTTGTCTAATTCTTTCCCATTTAGACCATTTTTGTTGAATTTGAAAACAAAATGTCCGGACACGTGATTTCAGGATCTTAAAAATGTCTGCAGTTAACTGAGGATTTCCCAGTTTTTCCAACAAAAATGTAAGGACAGCTTCGAATTTGCTTTCCTTTGGGTTGGCAACCCATAAGTCAACAACAGATTTACGAGAAATTTGTGCAGTCATCCTGAAAAATAAAAGTTTTAAAATAAAAACATATTTTAAAAAATAAGCTTTTATGCTTTGTGTGACTCTGTAAAAAATATTAATGCTACCCAAATTATTTTCAGTTGAAAAAATTATGTTGTGTAAATAAATAACCTATACAAATTTTATTGAATTTGAAATAAAATTTTTGCTTTAGACGGTGATGTATTCAAATTATTTGTGTGACCCTTAAAAGAAATATAACTGCTGCGCACTTTATTTTCACTTTATAAGATAATATTGTGCATCTCAATAATCTAGATTAATTTTGTTGAAATTGGATTGAAATTTGTGTTTATAAATGACAATCTTTCCGCAATCTGTTGTGTGGCCCTGTAAAAAAATGTATAATTGCTAAGTTCCTCAAATTATAATATAATTAAATTATCATCTAAAATATACATGTAAGCCAAGTTTCAGCTCAATGCAGTAATTATAAATGGATTAAAATTGATTTTCAAGATTTAAACAAAACTTTTGTGTAGCCCTGTAGATGCAGTATAACTTCTACTTTCCTCAAATTACAATAATATTGTATTGCAGTAGTGTATATTTGCGGGTTCAACGCCACCTGAGTCGAGCAGCGGTGGCGGTGGAGTAGCACTGTGGAGCTGTGGAGCTGTGCAGGTGGAGCACAGGTGAGCGGTGGAGCAGGTGAAGGTGGCGATAAGAGCATGAGCACTGATAAGAACGGAGGGTTCGATGGGAGGGGGGTGCGATAAGGATTTCTACTACAAGATAAGGGGATTATTTTAATGAGTTTTAATTGGGGGACTTAAGAAATTTTTCGAAGCAATTTTTTTTAAACTAGAGTACGCAGTTTGAATAGGAGTGTATGCAGTAGAAATGAATGAATAATTAAAAATAGTCATTAAGAAATAAATTTTAAAAAAATGGTCATTAAAATATTAATTAATTTTAATTGGGGGACTTAAGAAATTTGATAGATTTTTTTTCGGTTTGTAGCAAAAATATGAATTAAAAATGGTCATTAATTAATTTTAATTGAGGAACTTAGAAATTTTTCGAAACATTTTTTTTTCAACTAGAGTAGGGTATTTCATAAACATGTTGGACTATATTTGAGGTGAATTTTAAAAGTTAATAATGGTTTAATTAAAAATAATAATTAAAAAGGGTCATTCATTAATTTTAATTGTAGAACTTAGACTTTTTTTTTCTTTTAAACCAAAAAATAGAATTTAGAGTTAAAAATAGAAGTTTTAGAGTTAAAAGTCGCCAAAAGTAGGATTTTAAAAGTCAATAAGGGTTTAATTAAAAAGGGTCATTAATTAATTTTAATTGGGGGAACTTAGACATTTTTCGAAGCAATTTTTTTTTAAACTAGAGTAGGCTATTCGATATACATGTTAGAGTATATTACAGATGAATTTTAAAAGTCAATAAGGGTTTAATTAAAAAAGGGTCATTCATTAATTTTAATTGTAGAACTTAAGAAATTTTTGCGATTTTTAGTTTTAAAAATTGCTAAAAAATAGAATTTTTAGTTTTAAAAGTCGCCAAAAGTAGGATTTTCAACTGAAAGTAATCTAAGATATAAACTCTCAACTGAAATGAATTTTACCTTAAGGTGTGAGCTTTTAGCTAGAAGTGACCTAGAGTCAAAACTTCCTGGTCCCAGGAATCACCACGGGCGTCATAGTAAAAAATACAGGGTCCCGTATGAATTATACAGTATTCAATTTAATAACTCGCCCCCTCCCCCTCCCTTTTTTTTACCCAGAGGAGCCCTTCGATAGCCTAACAATACACACTTAAAAAAATACAAAGTGCTACAAAACGAAGAATTTTAACGTATATATAAAATAAACAAGAATGAAAAATCATGCGTAGCGACATAATTCATGAATCACTTTCCAACATCATTGAAATGTTATGTGAACAAAAGATAATTTTACCAGCTAGTGCGTAGTTAATTAAAATAGTGAACAGATCTCCTTTTAATAAAAAGGAACCCTTCACAATAATCCATTTATGCATAAGGACCCTTCATAAAATCAGATAATTTACACTTTACCCTGTTTTTTTAAATTCAAGTTAGGGTAATAATATAACTTACACAAAGTTACGTTCAAAATATTGAAATCCTTCAAAAGAAACTAGAAAAAGTTAAAGATTTAAGCCCTGCTCATAAAATAATGCGACTACCCAGCGTCCTTCACAAATAATATAACCTTATTCGAATCTCAGGGCCCTTCACAAAATAAATCCAATAGATTCACGTTATTTTACAGCGACAGAAATATTAGGGATATTGACCTTTCATAAAAATGCATGGTCCGCTGTTTTGAATGAAAAGGCCCCCCTTCACAATATACCCTGTAAAAATATTATGATTCCACAGATATTTTAATAAATAGAGTACTAATCTCAAATGAATAAGAATTCATGCAATGTAAAAAATAGGTTTTACACGAATACATTTTTAGTATAACGTTCAAAATATAGATTTTAGAAAAAAAAAAAGTACATATTTCACCAAATTTATCATACAAGTCTGTAAAATAGGGTAGATCGTTTCATGAAAAATAATTGAATTTTCGAATGATTATGCTTTAAAATACATATTTATAACTGCAACTAAGATTTGAGTGTTACCCCCTCAACATGCATATCACTGAATCATAATGAGTCATATTATCAGACAAGCGAAGATCTTGCTTTGATTTCACCCCGTATGCGATAATGGCTCACTCCACGATAAGAAATACCTGAGACTCGTAATTTCTGACACTTTTTTTGTAGGTAAATGAACTATTTAAAACAGTCAATGTATACGAATTATTTCGTGTAGTCCTATATAATTATTAATCTGTTAAGTTTTAAAATGCTTCAATGAAAAATAAGAACTAGTCATTAAGCGATACCCTTAAGAATTTTGAGGCAAACAGATGTTTAAATGAATTTGAACCTGTTTAAATGTACCTGTGTTTAAATGAATTTAACGCATGTTATGGTAAAAAAAATACAGGGTCCCCTATAAAATATAGGAATTAAACTTTAAATATTTTAAAATTACATTGGTCTATGCTTTTTTTGTATAGAAAAATTATACTAAATTGTGTTTTTAGTATTTTAACTTAAAAATTTCTTTTGAGGAATGAATATAATAACTAAGCTTTGTTTTTATAAAATATATATTGTACTAAATAGTTAGGATATTATTTAAAAAAAAATTGTTTTTAATATTGATAAAAAAAATTATATATATAAATGTAGCTTACCTAAATATTTAAACCATAAAGTACTGGACTTACTACATAGTAGGTATCAAATTAATTTAAAGTCATATTAAAAATATATGTACAAATACTATTCTTACCTAACACGCCAGCTAGCTAAGCACCCAACCGTCTCACACTAAGACTCTGAGAAAAGTGAATGCTTGTTCAGGGCCTTATCAGCTAATATAATCACTGATAAGATTTGATCACGTAACATGTGACGTCACTGATTACCACATGGTCACGTGATATCACTTAATCAGTGACGTCACATGTTACGTGATCAAATCTTATCAGTGATTATATTAGCTGATAAGGCCCTGAACAAGCATTCACTTTTCTCAGAGTCTTAGTGTGAGACGGTTGGGTGCTTAGCTAGCTGGCGTGTTAGGTAAGAATAGTATTTGTATATATATTTTTAATATGACTTTAAATTAATTTGATACCTACTATGTAAAACGATATGAATATGTTTTGAATATTAGAACTAAAAAATAATACTTTGAAATAATAGACTTACTAAACAGTAAAATTTAAAGCTATGTAGATAAATTTCCTAAAACTAAGTTGAAATGAAAATGGTAAAAGTTTAGTCAGTCTCATGTTAGTGTTTATCATATTAAATCTACAAAAGAAATTTTTAAGTGGGAATACTAATAATCCAAGTTACCATATAGATATTATAAGTCAGTAGATTCATAAACTAATGGGAATGTATATAATTTTAATAAACTATCCTGATTTCTGCAGATATTTAAGAAAATACAAGTGAGTTTTCAAGGGAAATGTACATAGTTTACCAATTTATCTTATCATAGGCAATGGTCTAAATCAAGTTAGGACATATACCTTGAAAATCATATTCATGCGACTAAATAACCTGGGGCTCACTCAACCCAGTAGTTAGCGTGATGGGTATAAAATACGTGGGGCTTAATCATCCCAATCGTTAGCGTGTTGACTATATAATTAGTGCGGGCTCACTTAGCCCTGTGGTTATCGTGGTAGCTATAAAATAAGCGGGGGCACACTAAGCCCAGTAAACGTGGTGGGTAGAAAATAGCCTGGGGCTCACTCAGCGAAGTAGTTAGCGTGATGGGTATAAAATACGTGGGGCTTAATCATCCCAATAGTTAGCGTGTTGACTATATAATAAGCGCGGGCTCACTTAGCCCTGTGGTTATCGTGGTAGCTATAAAATAAGCGGGGGCACACTAAGCCCAGTAAACGTGGTGGGTAGAAAATAGCCTGGGGCTCACTCAGCCCAGTAGTTAGCGTGGTGGGTATAAAATAGCCTGGGCCCCATTCAGCCTAATACTTAGCGTGGTGGGTATAAAAGAAGCGGGGGCTCACTTAGCCCTGTGGTTAGTATGGTGGCTATAAAATAAGCGGGGGTTCACTAAGCCCAAAAGTTAGCGTGGTGGGTATAAGTTAGCCTGGGGCTCACTAAGCCCAATAGTTAGCATGTTGACTATAAAATAAGCAGGGGCTCACTAAGCCCAATAGTTAGCGTCCTGGGTATAAAATGACAAGTCTGATTATACGTTTGTGAGTTCGAAACTTGTGTGGTATAGACGATGTGGTTTTGAATACTTAGAGAAGTTAAAGAAATCACGATATTGTTCTATATCCTTATAAATATTCTGTGTTTGAATATGGTAAGTTAAGTATTCTTTATAAAGTTATAATGGAAATCATACATGCAAAGTTTAGAGACCTCTAGTATAGCAAACCCAACATATATAGGCCGATTCAATAAAATACTAGTTTTCAATCTCTCCACAAGAATCAGGTCTTCATTGTAAAAGAAGCCTTATAATTATATCAAAGTGAAAAAAAAAAGAAAGAAACGAAGTCTGTAATTTTTTAAAAATACATTTCCAGTATGGATTATTTAATCTAATTCACATATTTCAATAGTTTTAAGTAATAACGATAGTCCCATTTGGAAAGTGTTTCATAAAGTATACCATGACGCATGATTTTTCCTTCATATTTATTTATAGTTACTTACTCTAGATTCTATTTTTTAATTTATGTTAAAATTCTTCAGTCATTCCTACCCTTTTTCTGGGCACTTTGTATATATTTTGTATGTATTGATAGTCTAAATTTTATCGAAGGTATTTTTGTGATAATATAAGTGGGGTAGTGCATTAATGCAGTATAATTAGTGTGTATTATAGGGGATCCTCTATTTTCACTATAATCTCTATTTTAACAAGGCTTGTATCGAATTAGATTCATTATCATATTTAATTAAAACTGATCTGTTTACCCAAAAATTTTATTAGTCCGAACATTAGCATATCTCTTAATTAATATTTGTTAGTTGTTATTTTTCATTGAAATTCAATGATGCATTTTAAAACTTACCAGATTTAGTATATAGATGTATATATGGTGAGTAGCATCTATACAGGGCTATACGAAAGAATTCATATATATTAATGGTTTTAAGTATCAATCTCGCTTTAGATAGTCACGTGACATACATTAAAAAAAAATCCCTATATGCCATTGTAAAATAAAGAACATATGCGATATATCTTAAAGTCTGCATGAATATAACTAAAAGGATGTTTGCGTTTCTGTAGGTGTAAGTCTTTATATTACTAAGGATTAAATTTAATATTTTATGTTTTAATTTTTACTGCCCTACGTAAAGAAAAAAATAACCATTTCTTTTAACACATAATAAAAAGTACTTTAAAAATATATTACTCCTAACCTACTACATGACTAGACCTCAGAACCAACTCCTATACTTGCTTTAGAAGAAATGACTTGATATGTGGTCTTATCAGTAAATCTTATCTAAAATATTATCGCGATCAGTGATGTCATCGAACCACGTGAAGAATCTACTTGAATTTGGGTTAAGTCTAGTAAATCATGCTTGAAATTCTTAGGTAACGATAAATTTTTATATATTTATATATATATATATGTTTTGAATTACCAATATGTATTTAAATCATGTATTAATAGTTCATGTCATTATATTTTTACAGGACTTGTTAATATATTTTATGCGATAAGAGAAATTATATTTTGCATAAGTAGTAGTACATATCGAATTCCTGTCCTTCTTGTGGTCACTATGTATTTTTTGAAGCGTATATTGTTAGCCTAAATTATATTGAAGCCATTTCTATGAAAATAGGGGAAGGTGCTATTAAATTTAGTGGAGTATAATTCATATATTGTAGGGGACTCTGTATTTTTAGTGTAATTTCTATTTTAGTAAGACTTGTATCGAATTTGGTTCATTAACCTATTTAATTAAAACCAATCTCTTATTCCAATCTCTTATTTTTTTACCCAGAGGAGCCCTTCGATAGCCTAACAATACACACTTAAAAAAATACAAAGTGCTACAAAACGAAGAATTTTAACGTATATATAAAATAAACAAGAATGAAAAATCATGCGTAGCGACATAATTCATGAATCACTTTCCAACATCATTGAAATGTTATGTGAACAAAAGATAATTTTACCAGCTAGTGCGTAGTTAATTAAAATAGTGAACAGATCTCCTTTTAATAAAAAGGAACCCTTCACAATAATCCATTTATGCATAAGGACCCTTCATAAAATCAGATAATTTACACTTTACCCTGTTTTTTTAAATTCAAGTTAGGGTAATAATATAACTTACACAAAGTTACGTTCAAAATATTGAAATCCTTCAAAAGAAACTAGAAAAAGTTAAAGATTTAAGCCCTGCTCATAAAATAATGCGACTACCCAGCGTCCTTCACAAATAATATAACCTTATTCGAATCTCAGGGCCCTTCACAAAATAAATCCAATAGATTCACGTTATTTTACAGCGACAGAAATATTAGGGATATTGACCTTTCATAAAAATGCATGGTCCGCTGTTTTGAATGAAAAGGCCCCCCTTCACAATATACCCTGTAAAAATATTATGATTCCACAGATATTTTAATAAATAGAGTACTAATCTCAAATGAATAAGAATTCATGCAATGTAAAAAATAGGTTTTACACGAATACATTTTTAGTATAACGTTCAAAATATAGATTTTAGAAAAAAAAAAAGTACATATTTCACCAAATTTATCATACAAGTCTGTAAAATAGGGTAGATCGTTTCATGAAAAATAATTGAATTTTCGAATGATTATGCTTTAAAATACATATTTATAACTGCAACTAAGATTTGAGTGTTACCCCCTCAACATGCATATCACTGAATCATAATGAGTCATATTATCAGACAAGCGAAGATCTTGCTTTGATTTCACCCCGTATGCGATAATGGCTCACTCCACGATAAGAAATACCTGAGACTCGTAATTTCTGATACTTTTTTTGTAGGTAAATGAACTATTTAAAACAGTCAATGTATACGAATTATTTCGTGTAGTCCTATATAATTATTAATCTGTTAAGTTTTAAAATGCTTCAATGAAAAATAAGAACTAGTCATTAAGCGATACCCTTAAGAATTTTGAGGCAAACAGATGTTTAAATGAATTTAACCTGTTTAAATGTACCTGTGTTTAAATGAATTTAACGCATGTTATGGTAAAAAAAATACAGGGTCCCCTATAAAATATAGGAATTAAACTTTAAATATTTTAAAATTACATTGGTCTATGCTTTTTTTGTATAGAAAAATTATACTAAATTGTGTTTTTAGTATTTTAACTTAAAAATTTCTTTTGAGGAATGAATATAATAACTAAGCTTTGTTTTTATAAAATATATATTGTACTAAATAGTTAGGATATTATTTTTAAAAATTTTGTTTTTAATATTGAAAAAAGAAATATATATATATAAATGTAGCTTACCTAAATATTTAAACCATAAAGTACTGGACTTCATCCAAACTTGACTGCATGCATGTCTTAAAAGAACTAAACGGTATAACATGTTCGCTTATCTCTTAGAATTACGGGATATCGTGACGTCATGGATAAAGCATAGGGTAGAATACAGAATGAATAGGTATTATAAAGCAGAATCATAAATGTTGCATACTTTACACTTTTGTATGTGAAATGATTGCTACTATTGCCTATATGAGAAAATGAATCATCAACGACTCTTATTAATGTATGTTATATTTAACCAACAGGCTTGAAATGCGTGAATTTTGACTAGAATTATTCACTGAATGTAAACAAATTATTTATATTTAGATCTAATATTTATATCATTTAACATTTTAAATTCCTATTAAAAGTATATACATTAGTATGCTTGTGAAAGGTCTCTTTTTAAGACGAAACATTGTGTGAAATGTCCTGTTTTAGGGTTAAAAGTTTCGTGAAGGGGCCTGTTTGAAGGACCCTGTTTTGAAATGACTTAAGAACGGACAATTTATTCCTAAACATATTCACAACTACAACTTTGTATACATTATGAAAATACATGATAATATTTATACATTATGCCATAGTTTTTGAAATATTTTTCCAAAGTTAGATTCATACAATAAAGCGAGATTGATACCGTTAATGTATGTGAATTCCTTCATGTTATCCTCTATAGCTTCAACTCCATTCGTTATATATGCCTCAATGAAAAATAATAACTAAGAAATAAAATTAAAAATAGAATTAAAAGGTAGCCTTAAGAATTTTTGGAATAAGAGATTGGTTTTAATTAAATAGGTTAATGAACCAAATTCGATACAAGTCTTACTAAAATAGAAATTACACTAAAAATACAGAGTCCCCTACAATATATGAATTATACTCCACTAAATTTAATAGCACCTTCCCCTATTTTCATAGAAATGGCTTCAATATAATTTAGGCTAACAATATACGCTTCAAAAAATACATAGTGACCACAAGAAGGACAGGAATTCGATATGTACTACTACTTATGCAAAATATAATTTCTCTTATCGCATAAAATATATTAACAAGTCCTGTAAAAATATAATGACATGAACTATTAATACATGATTTAAATACATATTGGTAATTCAAAACATATATATATATATAAATATATAAAAATTTATCGTTACCTAAGAATTTCAAGCATGATTTACTAGACTTAACCCAAATTCAAGTAGATTCTTCACGTGGTTCGATGACATCACTGATCGCGATAATATTTTAGATAAGATTTACTGATAAGATCACATATCAAGTCATTTCTTCTAAAGCAAGTATAGGAGTTGGTTCTGAGGTCTAGTCATGTAGTAGGTTAGGAGTAATATATTTTTAAAGTACTTTTTATTATGTGTTAAAAGAAATGGTTATTTTTTTCTTTACGTAGGGCAGTAAAAATTAAAACATAAAATATTAAATTTAATCCTTAGTAATATAAAGACTTACACCTACAGAAACGCAAACATCCTTTTAGTTATATTCATGCAGACTTTAAGATATATCGCATATGTTCTTTATTTTACCATGGCATATAGGGATTTTTTTTTAATGTATGTCACGTGACTATCTAAAGCGAGATTGATACTTAAAACCATTAATATATATGAATTCTTTCGTATAGCCCTGTATAGATGCTACTCACCATATATACATCTATATACTAAATCTGGTAAGTTTTAAAATGCATCATTGAATTTCAATGAAAAATAACAACTAACAAATATTAATTAAGAGATATGCTAATGTTCGGACTAATAAAATTTTTGGGTAAACAGATCAGTTTTAATTAAATATGATAATGAATCTAATTCGATACAAGTCTTGTTAAAATAGAGATTATAGTGAAAATAGAGGATCCCCTATAATACACACTAATTATACTGCATTAATGCACTACCCCACTTATATTATCACAAAAATACCTTCGATAAAATTTAGACTATCAATACATACAAAATATATACAAAGTGCCCAGAAAAAGGGTAGGAATGACTGAAGAATTTTAACATAAATTAAAAAATTGAATCTAGAGTAAGTAACTATAAATAAATATGAAGGAAAAATCATGCGTCATGGTATACTTTATGAAACACTTTCCAAATGGGACTATCGTTATTACTTTAAAAAACTATTGAAATATGTGAATTAGATTAAATAATCCATACTGGAAATGTATTTTTAAAAAATTACAGACTTCGTTTCTTTCTTTTTTTTTTCACTTTGATATAATTATAAGGCTTCTTTTACAATGAAGACCTGATTCTTGTGGAGAGATTGAAAACTAGTATTTTATTGAATCGGCCTATATATGTTGGGTTTGCTATACTAGAGGTCTCTAAACTTTGCATGTATGATTTCCATTATAACTTTATAAAGAATACTTAACTTACCATATTCAAACACAGAATATTTATAAGGATATAGAACAATATCGTGATTTCTTTAACTTCTCTAAGTATTCAAAACCACATCGTCTATACCACACAAGTTTCGAACTCACAAACGTATAATCAGACTTGTCATTTTATACCCAGGACGCTAACTATTGGGCTTAGTGAGCCCCTGCTTATTTTATAGTCAACATGCTAACTATTGGGCTTAGTGAGCCCCAGGCTAACTTATACCCACCACGCTAACTTTTGGGCTTAGTGAACCCCCGCTTATTTTATAGCCACCATACTAACCACAGGGCTAAGTGAGCCCCCGCTTCTTTTATACCCACCACGCTAAGTATTAGGCTGAATGGGGCCCAGGCTATTTTATACCCACCACGCTAACTACTGGGCTGAGTGAGCCCCAGGCTATTTTCTACCCACCACGTTTACTGGGCTTAGTGTGCCCCCGCTTATTTTATAGCTACCACGATAACCACAGGGCTAAGTGAGCCCGCGCTTATTATATAGTCAACACGCTAACTATTGGGATGATTAAGACCCACGTATTTTATACCCATCACGCTAACTACTTCGCTGAGTGAGCCCCAGGCTATTTTCTACCCACCACGTTTACTGGGCTTAGTGTGCCCCCGCTTATTTTATAGCTACCACGATAACCACAGGGCTAAGTGAGCCCGCACTAATTATATAGTCAACACGCTAACGATTGGGATGATTAAGCCCCACGTATTTTATACCCATCACGCTAACTACTGGGTTGAGTGAGCCCCAGGTTATTTAGTCGCATGAATATGATTTTCAAGGTATATGTCCTAACTTGATTTAGACCATTGCCTATGATAAGATAAATTGGTAAACTATGTACATTTCCCTTGAAAACTCACTTGTATTTTCTTAAATATCTGCAGAAATCAGGATAGTTTATTAAAATTATATACATTCCCATTAGTTTATGAATCTACTGACTTATAATATCTATATGGTAACTTGGATTATTAGTATTCCCACTTAAAAATTTCTTTTGTAGATTTAATATGATAAACACTAACATGAGACTGACTAAACTTTTACCATTTTCATTTCAACTTAGTTTTAGGAAATTTATCTACATAGCTTTAAATTTTACTGTTTAGTAAGTCTATTATTTCAAAGTATTATTTTTTAGTTCTAATATTCAAAACATATTCATATCGTTTTACATAGTAGGTATCAAATTAATTTAAAGTCATATTAAAAATATATGTACAAATACTATTCTTACCTAACACGCCAGCTAGCTAAGCACCCAACCGTCTCACACTAAGACTCTGAGAAAAGTGAATGCTTGTTCAGGGCCTTATCAGCTAATATAATCACTGATAAGATTTGATCACGTAACATGTGACGTCACTGATTACCACATGGTCACGTGATATCACTTAATCAGTGACGTCACATGTTACGTGATCAAATCTTATCAGTGATTATATTAGCTGATAAGGCCCTGAACAAGCATTCACTTTTCTCAGAGTCTTAGTGTGAGACGGTTGGGTGCTTAGCTAGCTGGCGTGTTAGGTAAGAATAGTATTTGTATATATATTTTTAATATGACTTTAAATTAATTTGATACCTACTATGTAAAACGATATGAATATGTTTTGAATATTAGAACTAAAAAATAATACTTTGAAATAATAGACTTACTAAACAGTAAAATTTAAAGCTATGTAGATAAATTTCCTAAAACTAAGTTGAAATGAAAATGGTAAAAGTTTAGTCAGTCTCATGTTAGTGTTTATCATATTAAATCTACAAAAGAAATTTTTAAGTGGGAATACTAATAATCCAAGTTACCATATAGATATTATAAGTCAGTAGATTCATAAACTAATGGGAATGTATATAATTTTAATAAACTATCCTGATTTCTGCAGATATTTAAGAAAATACAAGTGAGTTTTCAAGGGAAATGTACATAGTTTACCAATTTATCTTATCATAGGCAATGGTCTAAATCAAGTTAGGACATATACCTTGAAAATCATATTCATGCGACTAAATAACCTGGGGCTCACTCAACCCAGTAGTTAGCGTGATGGGTATAAAATACGTGGGGCTTAATCATCCCAATCGTTAGCGTGTTGACTATATAATTAGTGCGGGCTCACTTAGCCCTGTGGTTATCGTGGTAGCTATAAAATAAGCGGGGGCACACTAAGCCCAGTAAACGTGGTGGGTAGAAAATAGCCTGGGGCTCACTCAGCGAAGTAGTTAGCGTGATGGGTATAAAATACGTGGGTCTTAATCATCCCAATAGTTAGCGTGTTGACTATATAATAAGCGCGGGCTCACTTAGCCCTGTGGTTATCGTGGTAGCTATAAAATAAGCGGGGGCACACTAAGCCCAGTAAACGTGGTGGGTAGAAAATAGCCTGGGGCTCACTCAGCCCAGTAGTTAGCGTGGTGGGTATAAAATAGCCTGGGCCCCATTCAGCCTAATACTTAGCGTGGTGGGTATAAAAGAAGCGGGGGCTCACTTAGCCCTGTGGTTAGTATGGTGGCTATAAAATAAGCGGGGGTTCACTAAGCCCAAAAGTTAGCGTGGTGGGTATAAGTTAGCCTGGGGCTCACTAAGCCCAATAGTTAGCATGTTGACTATAAAATAAGCAGGGGCTCACTAAGCCCAATAGTTAGCGTCCTGGGTATAAAATGACAAGTCTGATTATACGTTTGTGAGTTCGAAACTTGTGTGGTATAGACGATGTGGTTTTGAATACTTAGAGAAGTTAAAGAAATCACGATATTGTTCTATATCCTTATAAATATTCTGTGTTTGAATATGGTAAGTTAAGTATTCTTTATAAAGTTATAATGGAAATCATACATGCAAAGTTTAGAGACCTCTAGTATAGCAAACCCAACATATATAGGCCGATTCAATAAAATACTAGTTTTCAATCTCTCCACAAGAATCAGGTCTTCATTGTAAAAGAAGCCTTATAATTATATCAAAGTGAAAAAAAAAAAGAAAGAAACGAAGTCTGTAATTTTTTAAAAATACATTTCCAGTATGGATTATTTAATCTAATTCACATATTTCAATAGTTTTTTAAAGTAATAACGATAGTCCCATTTGGAAAGTGTTTCATAAAGTATACCATGACGCATGATTTTTCCTTCATATTTATTTATAGTTACTTACTCTAGATTCTATTTTTTAATTTATGTTAAAATTCTTCAGTCATTCCTACCCTTTTTCTGGGCACTTTGTATATATTTTGTATGTATTGATAGTCTAAATTTTATCGAAGGTATTTTTGTGATAATATAAGTGGGGTAGTGCATTAATGCAGTATAATTAGTGTGTATTATAGGGGATCCTCTATTTTCACTATAATCTCTATTTTAACAAGACTTGTATCGAATTAGATTCATTATCATATTTAATTAAAACTGATCTGTTTACCCAAAAATTTTATTAGTCCGAACATTAGCATATCTCTTAATTAATATTTGTTAGTTGTTATTTTTCATTGAAATTCAATGATGCATTTTAAAACTTACCAGATTTAGTATATAGATGTATATATGGTGAGTAGCATCTATACAGGGCTATACGAAAGAATTCATATATATTAATGGTTTTAAGTATCAATCTCGCTTTAGATAGTCACGTGACATACATTAAAAAAAAATCCCTATATGCCATGGTAAAATAAAGAACATATGCGATATATCTTAAAGTCTGCATGAATATAACTAAAAGGATGTTTGCGTTTCTGTAGGTGTAAGTCTTTATATTACTAAGGATTAAATTTAATATTTTATGTTTTAATTTTTACTGCCCTACGTAAAGAAAAAAATAACCATTTCTTTTAACACATAATAAAAAGTACTTTAAAAATATATTACTCCTAACCTACTACATGACTAGACCTCAGAACCAACTCCTATACTTGCTTTAGAAGAAATGACTTGATATGTGGTCTTATCAGTAAATCTTATCTAAAATATTATCGCGATCAGTGATGTCATCGAACCACGTGAAGAATCTACTTGAATTTGGGTTAAGTCTAGTAAATCATGCTTGAAATTCTTAGGTAACGATAAATTTTTATATATTTATATATATATATATGTTTTGAATTACCAATATGTATTTAAATCATGTATTAATAGTTCATGTCATTATATTTTTACAGGACTTGTTAATATATTTTATGCGATAAGAGAAATTATATTTTGCATAAGTAGTAGTACATATCGAATTCCTGTCCTTCTTGTGGTCACTATGTATTTTTTGAAGCGTATATTGTTAGCCTAAATTATATTGAAGCCATTTCTATGAAAATAGGGGAAGGTGCTATTAAATTTAGTGGAGTATAATTCATATATTGTAGGGGACTCTGTATTTTTAGTGTAATTTCTATTTTAGTAAGACTTGTATCGAATTTGGTTCATTAACCTATTTAATTAAAACCAATCTCTTATTCCAAAAATTCTTAAGGCTACCTTTTAATTCTATTTTTAATTTTATTTCTTAGTTATTATTTTTCATTGAGGCATATATAACGAATGGAGTTGAAGCTATAGAGGATAACATGAAGGAATTCACATACATTAACGGTATCAATCTCGCTTTATTGTATGAATCTAACTTTGGAAAAATATTTCAAAAACTATGGCATAATGTATAAATATTATCATGTATTTTCATAATGTATACAAAGTTGTAGTTGTGAATATGTTTAGGAATAAATTGTCCGTTCTTAAGTCATTTCAAAACAGGGTCCTTCAAACAGGCCCCTTCACGAAACTTTTAACCCTAAAACAGGACATTTCACACAATGTTTCGTCTTAAAAAGAGACCTTTCACAAGCATACTAATGTATATACTTTTAATAGGAATTTAAAATGTTAAATGATATAAATATTAGATCTAAATATAAATAATTTGTTTACATTCAGTGAATAATTCTAGTCAAAATTCACGCATTTCAAGCCTGTTGGTTAAATATAACATACATTAATAAGAGTCGTTGATGATTCATTTTCTCATATAGGCAATAGTAGCAATCATTTCACATACTACAAGTGTAAAGTATGCAACATTTATGATTCTGCTTTATAATACCTATTCATTCTGTATTCTACCCTATGCTTTATCCATGACGTCACGATATCCCGTAATTCTAAGAGATAAGCGAACATGTTATACCGTTTAGTTCTTTTAAGACATGCATGCAGTCAAGTTTGGATGAAGTCCAGTACTTTATGGTTTAAATATTTAGGTAAGCTACATTTATATATATATATTTCTTTTTTCAATATTAAAAACAAAATTTTTAAAAATAATATCCTAACTATTTAGTACAATATATATTTTATAAAAACAAAGCTTAGTTATTATATTCATTCCTCAAAAGAAATTTTTAAGTTAAAATACTAAAAACACAATTTAGTATAATTTTTCTATACAAAAAAAGCATAGACCAATGTAATTTTAAAATATTTAAAGTTTAATTCCTATATTTTATAGGGGACCCTGTATTTTTTTTACCATAACATGCGTTAAATTCATTTAAACACAGGTACATTTAAACAGGTTCAAATTCATTTAAACATCTGTTTGCCTCAAAATTCTTAAGGGTATCGCTTAATGACTAGTTCTTATTTTTCATTGAAGCATTTTAAAACTTAACAGATTAATAATTATATAGGACTACACGAAATAATTCGTATACATTGACGGTTTTAAATAGTTCATTTACCTACAAAAAAATGTGTCAGAAATTACGAGTCTCAGGTATTTCTTATCGCGGAGTGAGCCATTATCGCATACGGGGTGAAATCAAAGCAAGATCTTCGCTTGTCTGATAATATGACTCATTATGATTCAGTGATATGCATGTTGAGGGGGTAACACTCAAATCTTGGTTGCAGTTATAAATATGTATTTTAAAGCATAATCATTCGAAAATTCAATTATTTTTCATGAAACGATCTACCCTATTTTACAGACTTGTATGATAAATTTGGTGAAATATGTACTTTTTTTTTTCTAAAATCTATATTTTGAACGTTATACTAAAAATGTATTCGTGTAAAACCTATTTTTTACATTGCATGAATTCGTATTCATTTGATATTAGTACTCTATTTATTAAAATATCTGTGGAATCATAATATTTTTACAGGGTATATTGTGAAGGGGGGCCTTTTCATTCAAAACAGCGGACCATGCATTTTTATGAAAGGTCAATATCCCTAATATTTCTGTCGCTGAAAAATAACGTGAATCTATTGGATTTATTTTGTGAAGGGCCCTGAGATTCGAATAAGGTTATATTATTTGTGAAGGACGCTGGGTAGTCGCATTATTTTATGAGCAGGGCTTAAATCTTTAACTTTTTCTAGTTTCTTTTGAAGGGTTTCAATATTTTGAACCTATCAATGTGTAAGTTATACTATTACCCTAACTTGAATTTAAAAAAACAGGGTAAAGTGTAAATTATCTGATTTTATGAAGGGTCCTTATGCATAAATGGATTATTGTGAAGGGTTCCTTTTTATTAAAAGGGGATCTGTTCACTATTTTAATTAACTACGCACTAGCTGGTAAAATTATCTTTTGTTCACATAACATTTCAATGATGTTGGAAAGTGATTCATGAATTATGTCGCTACGCATGATTTTTCATTCTTGTTTATTTTATATATACGTTAAAATTCTTCGTTTTGTAGCACTCTGTATTTTTTTAAGTGTGTATTGTTAGGCTATCGAAGGGCTCCTCTGGGTAAAAAAAAGGGAGGGGTAGGGGGAGGGGGCGAGTTATTAAATTGAATACTGTATAATTCATACGGGACCCTGTATTTTTTACTATGACGCCCGTGGTGATTCCTGGGACCAGGAAGTTTTGACTCTAGGTCACTTCTAGCTAAAAGCTCACACCTTAAGGTAAAATTCATTTCAGTTGAGAGTTTATATCTTAGATTACTTTCAGTTGAAAATCCTACTTTTGGCGACTTTTAAAACTAAAAATTCTATTTTTTAGCAATTTTTAAAACTAAAAATCGCAAAAATTTCTTAAGTTCTACAATTAAAATTAATGAATGACCCTTTTTTAATTAAACCCTTATTGACTTTTAAAATTCATCTTTAATATACTCTAACATGTATATCGAATAGCCTACTCTAGTTTTAAAAAAAAATTGCTTCGAAAAATGTCTAAGTTCCCCCAATTAAAATTAATTAATGACCCTTTTTAATTAAACCCTTATTGACTTTTAAAATCCTACTTTTGGCGACTTTTAACTCTAAAACTTCTATTTTTAACTCTAAATTCTATTTTTTGGTTTAAAAGAAAAAAAAGTCTAAGTTCTACAATTAAAATTAATGAATGACCCTTTTTAATTATTATTTTTAATTAATCCATTATTAACTTTTAAAATTCACCTCAAATATAGTCTAACATGTTTATGAAATACCCTACTCTAGTTGAAAAAAAAATGTTTCGAAAAATTTCTAAGTTCCTCAATTAAAATTAATTAATGACCATTTTTAATTCATATTTTTGCTACAAACCGAAAAAAAATCTATCAAATTTCTTAAGTCCCCCAATTAAAATTAATTAATATTTTAATGACCATTTTTTTTAAATTTATTTCTTAATGACTATTTTTAATTATTCATTCACTTCTACTGCATACACTCCTATTCAAACTGCGTACTCTAGTTAAAAAAAAATTGCTTCGAAAAATTTCTTAAGTCCCCCAATTAAAACTCATTAAAATAGTCCCCTTATCTTATAGTAGAAATCCTTATCGCACCCCCCTCCCATCGAACCCTCCGTTCTTATCAGTGCTCATGCTCTTATCGCCACCTTCACCTGCTCCACCGCTCACCTGTGCTCCACCTGCACAGCTCCACAGCTCCACAGTGCTACTCCACCGCCACCGCTGCTCGACTCAGGTGGCGTTGAACCCGCAAATATACACTACTTATTGCCATCAAAACTACACATATATTGAAAGTTTTCGATTAATCGAATAATTGGAAGTAGTTTAAAATTTACTTGCCAGATTTAAACTAAACTTTTGTGTAACTCTGTAGAAACAGTATAACATCTACGCACGTCAGATTATAATAATATTGTATTATAATTAAAATTACGCATGAATTCAAAGTTTCAGATCAATCGGATAATTAAAAGTGATTTAAAATTGACTTGCAAACTTTTAACAAACTATAATATATACACTGAAAGATAATATAAAGCTGGTTTATTAATAAAAACTTTGCGTTTCGCAATATTTCGCAGGAGTTTTCTTAAATTTACAATACTTTAGGAATGACATTATTATTTAAAATAAATCTTATTGCTTAATAATGCTTAATACTGTATTAAAAGTCAATATAAAGTTTGTAAACAACAACATGGATCATCCAAAAACACAATTTCTGAAAAAAGCACTTAAACTGGTTTAATGGCGCTTATTTTCAAACAACAACAGGGTAAATCTTGACAAATATGTAATATATTTTCAGCAAACTCGTGCTTTTACATTAAACAGAATAGTTAAGACGTGGTTTCGAACGTAGGGAAATAAATGCAACCGTCGAAACACCCTCAAACCAATTGCGCAAATGACTTCTTTACGGTCGTATTTAATCTACACCACGAATTTTCAGAATATGCGGTCTTGTTAAATTCCGAGATTATCGGGAAAATGAAACGCCCCACTGTGCGATGTTGGGATTAGTTTCGTCTTATGTATGCCACAAAGGTTTTCTGCTTTTGAGACTTTTCCATCTTGTGCTTTTCCGACATACTCGAGTGAGAGATTCTAGACTGGATATCGTTCTCGCAGCTCAATGGTAGAGCATTGGAGCAATATTCCAAACATCTGAGTTCGATTCCCGGACTGGGCATCTTTCAACTCTGTCGGTTTTACGCTTTGTGAGCAATTTGAGAAATAATTTCACATGTTTAATAGATTTCGTTCTGTTTTAGTTATCACTATTTCTAACAAAGTTGTGGAAGATTGTTCATCAGGCTGCAGAGCAGCTTGCGAGTAAGTTATTTGAAGAATTATTCAAAATTTCTTTTCAAATTTTTATCCTTTTAGAAAAGGCTTCACTATAAACACTAAGTTAATACATCATTGTTTTTTCGAGTATTCATAAATATTGGTATAATGCATGGTAATATTCCGATTATGTTATTAAATATAGCGCATTGTTTTTAACTGTATTAATTTTATGAATAACAATGTTTTTTCATGCAGTGTATGTCATTATTTTCAACCAAATATCTTTTATGAAATAAATAACACATGCAGAGATAAATGAATGTGAAAGCAAAAATAGTTTTTTCTAAAAAAAACAGGATATTATAAGTATTCAATGTTTTTCTTTTAAATCACGCCTAATTTTACGAGTGAAATCCGTAATGGTTCAAAACATTTTCTCTGTGAATTTGCATGAAGCTCGATTATGGAATATTCACTTATTTTATTTACACTCAGTAGAAAAGTTCAAACTCGTGAATATATTTAAAAAATACAAAGCATTATTTAAACTACCTATGGGATTTATAAGTTGATTTCTCAATAAATCATATTTTAGTAAATATTATTCTATTAATAGATAATTGAGTTTTGAAAATATGAAAAAAATTCCATTTTCATCGGAAACACATAACTGGATTTATCTTCTAGAACTCTAACTATCATATCGGGAAGTGGTGGAAAATGAATTACAAAACTTTATCCATGAATCACGATAAGTTAAATAAAAACGCTTATAAAGCCAATTTTATAACGTTTTATATAAAATCTTATTTTATAATCAGATCTTAATAAAATTGTTCATATATGTTTTTTGATAAAGAAAAATTATCATTAAATAAGCAAAAAGACCGACCTGTGACTACTGCCGGGTAATTATCATTTAATAAACTAATACAAAGATGATGAAAATATAGACTACTTCCTGTCAACAATAATGCATACTTGCCAACCTCCCGATTTTTTGAATACCAGTAAAATCTTACAAAAAAATTCGGTGTTTTAAATTGAAGAAATTGTACGATTACAGAAAACAAATGTTTTTGCATAAAAATACTGGTGTTAAAAAAATAGGGAAGTTGGCAACTATGATTAATGCACCACATATAAATATAATAGCAGGAATATAAAAGTGTGAAACGCATACTTTTGTGCATGAATTAAAAACAAAACATAAACATTTGCTCCCAAGATATTATTACTGAATGTTAGTAATATAAATATGTAAAGAACTCGGGTGCTAAACAAAGCAACTAATACAGCACAAGTTTCGAGACATTCAAAGATTCGCGTTTTCTAAATAAAACTACTAAAAATAAATCTAGTGTGATTGATTTGTCTAAAATAGTTGATTTATTAAGACAACCTCCAATCTACTAATGTGCAACATTTTC
Source organism: Maratus michaelseni (assembly GCA_963931845.1). NCBI lineage: Eukaryota > Metazoa > Arthropoda > Arachnida > Araneae > Salticidae > Maratus > Maratus michaelseni. The sequence continues at coordinate 22,807,287 of OZ007594.1, forward strand.
GAGAGATAAATTTTAAATTATTGCCCTTATGTGCAAAGCGTTTTCATTATTAAAACACACTTTTTTTTTATTACGATGGCAATTATCGGGTAGTAATAAAAATAAAATTTATACTTTCAAAAGTTTGCCAAGATGCATTTGAAAAATGCCACAAGAAAATCAGTCATCAGGTTTTACTGCTTTTATGCATTCCCGTTCAAATTTAGTACATATACATGGTGTTCAATTCATATAATAGTTCTTATGAGCAATTATATTGCTAAACAGATTTTCATTTACTTCTTTTCTTTGCTTTAATTAAATTATTTGTCTGTTTGAATTTTTTTCGATTGTTATTTTCTGACTCATTATAGTAGGGGGCAAATATTCTTTTCCTAGAAAAATCAAAATTTGTAAAAACATATTCCAGTTACCACTTTGCTTTTAATATTGAAACAGACCAAATAAGCAAACTTAATGACAGCACGTAGCACTTTTATTTTCGTAGAGATGGGATTGTTCTCATAAAAATATTATTACATTCAAATTGGTGAAAATAGAATTTCGAAATAGACTCCTATTTCTTAACAAACCCAGTATTAGGCTTGCCGAGAAAAGAAATATTAGGCTAGTTTAAGAACAGGTATACTCCTTAGAGATTGTAATAGAACTTTGAAGAGATTCGAATCACATGAAACCATCCATTTAACCCTTTATATCCTGAATTAATTTTCCAGCTACTTTTTATAAACTTCAAATAAAATATAGGAAATGTTCACCTGTAGAGTATAGAAAACAATAGAAATTAATAGTACTAAATAACCGGTAATAAACCACAAAAATTACTCAAATGAAGAACAACAAGCATGTCAGTTCTATTTCAAAATGGATTTCGAATGTAGCGTGGCAAATGTAAAATCCCTACAATGCAAAGAAAGAGGATATGTGCTTGAATTTGCCCTCTCTGCCTGCTGTCAGAAATACACCCTTTGTGCCATTGTGAATACCGTTTGGAAAAACGGTCATATTACGAATACATAGGTGTTTTATTAACCCCTTGGGGCCGGGCGACACGTATACGTGACGCATAAGGTGCTCAGAATCCTCGATTATTCCCACCAGTAACTTTTTATTGTAAACTTTGCCTTATTTAATGACACCATTTCTGAGATTCAATTAGACGAAAATTTCTGTTTTGAAAAACCGGTGGCAAAAGATTAAAAATTCTGTAAAGGACGGTCGTCGCGAAGGGATTAAAGTGGTACTTATAAGTACCGTCTGGATAAAAAGGGTTAAAGTCGAGATCACGATGAAAGAATATTTCTCATATAGTTCTTTTAAAATGCTAAAAGGTGTAAATTAACAACATAATAGAAATTAAAATAACTTTTATTAGGTTGTTTTACATGTTTCGACTCATCGGAGTCATTTTCAAAAACAAATGAGAATATCCCATAATTGCACGGGCTTGGAAGTTATTATTTTCATGTACTTAAAAAAAAAAATTACGCACGTTATCTTTTATTTTTACTTGGTTGTTTATTTTCATATCTATGACCATGGAGTAACTCGAGCCACAGCTTCGGTAAATTAAAAGATGCGGCATGATTACATATTGTATTTTTGTGTATTAGTATCTCTATGGTTTCTCTTATTATGGATGGATATTATAGACTGGAGGGAAATATTATTTTACTTTCATTGAAATTTATTTGGATGGTTTCTTGTTGATATAATCTTGCCAGGTCTGTAGTTTTTCTATTATATTTAATATCAGCTATATGCTCTTTTTTCTGTAATTAAATTTCCTGCTGGTCATGCCTATGTACTAATTCTTGGATCCGTCTTCTTTAATAAAAGGTATTTCATATACTCCTGAATAATTCTCAAAATTAATTGGGCCAATTTTACTAGAAATGATATTCTTTAATTTCTGAGGGGGTTTGGCTATTAAGCAGATATTGAAATGATGAGTTGAAACATGTAAAACAACCTAATAAAAGTTATTTTAATTTGTATTATGTTGTTAATTTACACTTTTTAGCATTTTAAAAGATCTATATTATTAGAAGGTGTTATAATTTATTATATTTTAATATTTTTCATGCTAATGATTGACGCAATTTGAAGATTTTCAGCTACAACACTGTATGAATTTTTTTTTGTAAAGTTTGCAAATGCAAACTTATGGCTTTAGTCTTTCGATAAACTATTGATATAAATTTGAAAGATAATGAATTTTTTAAATGGGTCTTTCTAAATGTAAATGATCCATTAAATATGAGTTTTACTCGTGTAAAAAGGGATCGTACAATAAATTATTAATTACTAACTGGAAAATTATAAAAAAAATCGTTGCTAAAAGAATACTCGGCATTAGTAATGTCAAAGAGATAAGAAAATGTAGAACGCAAAAGATTTAAATAGAAAATTCAAAGACAATATACTCATACACGTAAAACATTACCACTACATATGTCATAATTGAATTCTATTGGAATGGAGAACCATAAATATTTCTCACTCTAAAATAAATACAATGTACAAAGTTTAAAGTTGGTAGAGTGCCAACCACGCTTCGGAGAGTTGCTCACGAAAAGTCACCTGTCAATCATATTTAACGTAACAGTGGACAATTTTAAGACGGTTTTAAAAATAAATAAATAATAAATAAAATACGCTGAAACACGCAAAACTTACTGACTTATTTTTAAACATAGAAGAATGATACTCGCACGCATAATTATTGAAGTGATTTGTAATGAAAAATATTTTCATTATAAATGAATTACATATTGAGTTATAAGCGATTGTTCTCTCAAAACGACTGACTTTTAATGTCTTGGAAGTATTCTATGAACATTTTTTTCAATAATTGCCTTCAATAAATGAATTCAATTGGAATGAAAAACGTTGACTATATTTATCACTATGATTCTCCTTATTTAAAACATTGTACTAAATTTAAACTTGGCATTGTAGTAAGCACGTTTCGAAATGAGGTGCCGGTGCCGCCTTGGTCCTTACTACTTTTTCTAGATATGTTTTTAATTAAACTTTACAGACACAGGTCGCTTATTGAGTGTGGCACTTAATTGAAACCATTTGCGAATCCCAAAATAATCACGTGATTAATTCTAATTAAATTAGTCTCTTTTTAACAATTGCATTGCACGACATATAATTTAAAGTTGTTATTGATGCTTTGAAAAACGATGGCTCATAGAGTGCACCGTTCGTTTCTTTGTGTGTGTACAAACCGTCCATTTCTTTAAACGTTAATATCTCGGCTAATTCAACACAAATGTTTTCGAAATCATTATCGACAATCCTTTGATACTTCCGCGTCGATAGGTACCTCAAGAGCCCGAAAAGTTTGTGTGTAACGGTACAATGCGATTTTCTCAAAAACTATGTGGCCTAGAATAATCGCTATAGCTTTCCTGCAAGGTTTAAATGAACTTTTTATATTCTTGATTTAGCATAATTTTATTTTCAGCAGATTCGAAAATGGAGCAGGGGGAACATATTTTTGCAGTACATTTTCGACATCTTAGAGATGTCGAAACGATGTCTTAGAGATGTCTTAGAGATGTCGAATGAAAATAACCTAAAATTAAACCGAATGCATTTTTGAGTTCAGTGTTACGAGATCTTTCGTACGATACCCCACACGGTACTTAAATAAAAATTTCAAGTAACTTAATTAGCCCCCTAAATTTTTCCTAAAATTATTTGTGAACGACTAATAAATCTATAAATACGTATGTCGATATCTTTTATAACTCTGCCAAGTTTGAAATTTCTATGTTCCATAGTTTTCTTGAAAAACGGCTGTGACGGACGGACTGGCACACACGAATGGTCTTATAATGGTTTCTTTTTATGTGTGTTCGTAATTATATAAATACGTAGCACCTATAGTAGTCGTCTGGTCGGCCCGTCCGTCCGTCCGTCCGCATATAACATCGCAAAAACAACCCAACCGAATCGTTTGAAATTTAATGTATAGAATCGTAGCAGAATTTTGTCGAGTTATTTTGAATTTTATGAAAATCGAATCAAAACTTAAAAAGATATTAATAAAAGTTTTCTTTATTCTATTAAATCCTATCATACGTAATCTGTGTAATAAAATCGCAAGTCATATGACTGAGGAAAACAAATACGGGCTAACCACGTCTTTTTTCGTTGGCCAAGCGGCCATTTTTATTAAAAAATATTTTTTTCGAATAAAATTGCATAAAAGTTACAAATTTAGAAAGATCGTTCAAAAAATGGTTTGCTTAAGAGATGAATTACATTAAAAAATATATATTCTGAGATAACTTCAGTGAAAATTAGGTTAACAGCCGAATATCTCAATCCATTAAAGTAAATAAACAAAAGATTCATTCATCGTGAGTCATAGAAATATTTACCATGGACGTAAACATTCGCAAAGCAAGACCTCCATAGTGAATTTACAGCGATGTCAGATTTCGAATAAAAATATGCATCTGTAAACATAACATACATAAGAAGGAACAAATAGGTATCCTCATTTCGTTCATAGCAGACGATATAATTAATTTCACTGAAATAATTAACGATGATTTTTTACCTTGTAAACCTAAAAACACGGTTAAACGTTTTAAATAATTGTAGGATGCAACAATTTAATGACCCCTGAACTTCACTCTCTATAATGCCGCACTCTCAAAAGATTATTCAATATTCTGGAATGGAAACTCATTGTTGTGGATTTGTGGGATAATATGCATTTATTAACTTTGGAATGTATTTTCGTCGATGTTGGAAAGAAGATTATAAGAGTGTATTTCCAGAAATGGTTCAAAGATGAAAAAATATATCTTGCAAATTATAAGGAAAACAATGTGAGATATATATTACAGCATAAACACTACGTCTGATTACTTTATTTTACAATATAAGAACACACATTTTATCAGACAATTAAATACACTAAACCAAAATGAGTGAGTCTCATAAAATGTGTGTTCTTATATTGTAAAATAAAGTAATCAGACGTAGTGTTTATGCTGTAATATATAATTAATTACGGAACGATGAATTCATCGAACGATGATTCATCGTTTTTATTGTCATCTGAAGTTGCAGAACTGCTGGCCGATGACTTTCTCCAAACTTGATAAATGTGAGAAATTTCCGGGCTAGTTTATCGACTGGGTGACTGAGTGGCAGAACATCAGCACGTTAAGTTGAAGGTCCCAGATTCGAGTCCTGGCCCAGGTCAATTTTTCACTCATGCTGGTTTAGTGTACTTAATTGTTTGATAAAATGCGTGTTCTTATATTGTAAAATGTGAGCTATGTTGTAATAAAATTTTCCTGAATAGCTATTTATATTTCTATGTTTACTATTTTTGCTGCTCCCTAGTCTAAAATCGTATAAATATATTTTTCGGAAAACTTTTATGCAAAGCTGTTATAAGCGAGATGTCCCTTAATATTAGACCGATGTTCTGCGAAAATGCTGGCCTCCGATACACCTGCTTGTCAAATATAATCTTTAATTGCAATTAGAAAATACTCTATGTCTATATACTATTGAAAAAAATATTTTGAATAAAAATGTCTTACAGAACTTTTATTATAAGTATTGTACTCTTCAATATTTCAGTGTTACTCTCTATACAATTGCTGGAAAACACAAAGAAGAAAATTATTTTGTAAGTTTTTATATATACCATATATATATACCTCTTTAAACGTTTTCAATTACTTTAAAGTTAATTTTTTTTGTTTTTGGCATTATTCTGTTTTTCATTATTTAGTTACCTCATTACCTCTTATCCTCATTATTCTGTTTTTTCATTATTTAGTTACCTCATTACCATTTATCCTCATTATTCTGCTTTTTCATTATTAAGTTACCTCTTTACCTCAGTTTTTTAGTCACTTGGCATTTTTCGTCGCTGTCTAGTACGGCTGCATGCGAAGGGGTTTTCCGCTGCTGTTTTTAGGTGCGTTCGTAATTATATAAATACGTAGCACCTATAGTCGTCGTTTGGTCCGTCCGTCTGTCCGTCCGTCTGTCTGTCTGTCTGTCCGTCTGTCCGTCTGTCTGTCCGTCCGTCTGTCTGTCTGTCCGCATATAACAACGCAAAAACTACCCAACCAAATGGTTTGCAATTTAAAATATATTATCTTTGCAGAATTTTGTCGAGACATTTCAAATTTTATTAAATTCGAATCAAAACTTTAGGAGATATTAATAAAAATATTTATTAAGAAATTTGATTTTTTTTTAAATCGGTGCTTTTTTGTTATAGGAGCTTCCGATGGATGTTAAATCGTCAAGCGACCGAGATACTTATTTTATGACAGAAATTAATCTGCAGACGATATAATTCATTTCACAGAATTAAAAATCATCAAGATCTGAATATTTATATAACTAGCTGATACATATATATCTGAATATTTATATAACTAGTTAAGATATTTGTATGAAGAGTGTCATAAAATATATACTTAACTAGCTGTTTAACCCGTTCTACGCACGGGATATCATGAATTTAATTCTAAAACGTGCGTACGAACGCACCTCGTTTGTAACGTTTGACGTACAATTTCCAACTTGTTTAATTAGTAACCTGTGCTATCCAAAATATTTCGTCAAATTTCTGGCATTACGTAATGGGTAAAAATATTGTCTTGCAATGGAGTCGGTAGTATATGGCTATAGCTGTTACACTATTTGTTCATATGCAACCTGCCTTAAAAATGTTTATTTGAATTTTAATGTTTGCAACTGCAGGCCTTGGAGCGGTCCACCGGTAATTTTTAAAAACTATTTTTGAGGTAGATTTTTACGTTGCAAGTAAAAACGCTTCACGTAGTGCGTATCTACGACATATGAAACAGAGATCTAAATAGAAAATTTTCGTAAGGAAATAGTGGTGGACAAAATTTTGATTTAGTCTCTTTTATTAGAGACCACTCCGAGGCCTGCAACTGTCTTTAAATTCTCTTTCTGTTTTTAGTAGTTTATATTTTGACACGTAATATGTGTGTTGTTCACTTTCCTTGTTCGTATTTGTATTAAATATCTTTTCATTATTTAATTGCGCTTCTTACTCTGCCTTGCTACATATTTAAGCATTGCATTTTATAGTTTAGTTTTAACAACTCTTTGAAAAAAAAACCCTGAACTTTTCACTGCTTGACGCGATATGTTGTTACTATTCTAGATTGTTTTCGTTATATTGCTCATATATTCAAACATTTTTGGTTTAAACTCTGAATAAAATATGTCTGCTTTTTGATTTTAAGTAAAATTATGAAAAGGTACAAGTGGTGTGGACTTTTACCCAGGTGGCAATATTTTCAATGCGATTTAATTCTGGTCTGGTCCGAATTTAAGTTGCTTAACTACGCCTTTTATGGGTAAATAGCCGGAGCAGTAATTATACCGGTTGTTATATTGACCATCTTTAAAGTGTCTATAAGATACTTTAACGAAGCTTCAATTAAATGACATGATCTCTTGCTGTATATAATGGTTTCTGTTCCTGCCGTATATAAATTGTCTCTTTTTTTGATGATCTTCATCGTTGTGATCACCTTTTATGGAATATCGAGTGGTGAAGTTTGCCTACAGAATATTCGTGAATATTTTTCGTGTCAATTAGCCTTTTTGAGCTTTTAATTTAGAAGTTGAAAAAAACAATTCTGTTAATCATCAACTCGATTTGAATAAGAATTTCACCAACTGGATTAGAATAAGGAATTTATGTAGAACTTCTATGAACTGTGACTTTACATTATTTTGAATACTGTCACATTAAGATTTAATAGCGAAAATAGAAAGTATTTTTTTAATTGTTATACTATCTCAAATGATTATGTAATTGTATTTTATTTCAGATTAATTAATCCAGTTTATTTATATAAAAATTTGTGCTATTAAATTTTTAGCACCAGCCAACTACGCAACATGGTACGCAGACATGTAGGTCATTCTTAAGATCCATGGTTGCTGGGAATTTAATAAAAATACGGAAAACCCTCTTCAGGATAGTGTAAAATACAAAGATAAGCGTGACTATAGCTTACGCAGTGAAAGAGCATTTAGTAACATATATTTAAATATATTCCCAGAAATTACTAGGGAAAGGTCACTGGCAGATCGGAATTTTGTCGAGAGTGGTGCCGTTGAAAAGCTCTTACCATGGGTATCAAGGAAATGTATTCAACTACCCGTCCGAATGCAACTGTTGAAGTGTTATAGGACGATATATGTCTGTCATTTATTGATTTCTCCAGGTCACTAGCTTTGCAGGAAAGACACTCTGTATGGTAGGAAAGACAGCTTACAGTATGTCTTACAGTCCACTTATGTAACCTGGTGTTGGTGAAGTTTCCCTGTTCCCTCTAGTAAGAAACAGAAGATTATGACCACATTTTGTCGATATGACCACCAGAGAAAGCATATTAAGATTGCATAAGTTGGCCTATAACAAATTCTCCTCGCCCACCTCCGATGACATGCGTCGGTATGACATTCAAAAGGCTTTAATTAGAGACATGGATCCCGTCTTTCGATCAGTTAAAGGAGCATGCTTTAACTTAACTAATAAAACCTTTCACAACTGCGAAACACCCCCTTTCATTCTGTATACCTGGGGACAGAAACACTCGTGCTTCTTCCATTTCTATTCAGAAATGCACTACCATCCATGAAGTTACTTTTTCTACCAAGCATAAACTGTCTTCTCTGTGATCTCTGCAATCTGTCAACTCTCTTTTCTACTACACAGAGTGTCTTTCCTGCATAGCTAGCTACCTGGAGATATTCATAAATGACAGAAATACATCGGTCTATAACTCTTCACCAGTTACATTTGGACGGGTAGTTGTATACTACATTTCCTTGATCCCCATGGTAAGAGCTTTCCAACGACACCATTCTTGACAAAATCCCGATCTGGAAGTTGGGGACCTTCCCTAGTCAGACCCCCCCCCCCCCCGCAACTCGCAAAAACTACTGATGCTAAGAAAACATGGGAGATCCTTGAGGAAAACTATCGTTCTAACTCTAGAGCTTAAGTAATGTCCATACTGGACAGTGTTTTCTCTGCCAGGTAAGAAAAAGGAGAAGGTATTGTTTTGTTTGCAGCTAGATTGCGTAATATTATTAAACAATTGAAGGAACGGGGACACCCATTAGATGACCTTTATCAGCCTTTTCAGCTTTCTTCTTTTCATATGGTCCTCAATAACAGAACAGCAATTCACAGATATAAACAAGTTTCTTTATTTGTGTGACCATAATTCAATCGATAAATTGGATAAATTAGAAAAATATCAGGGGTTGTTCTGAGGTTTTTCTGAGGTTCTTTGCCAAAAATTACAACAATTCGAAATATTTTCAGATTGTCTAAGTACTGAGGAAGAAATGATTCCTCGCAAAGGCAGGCATTCTGCAAAAATGTATATGAGAGGAAAACCTATAAAATTTTATTATTGATTACAGATCATTGCTTCTTTACGAAGATATCCATTCACATTTCAAGTTTTTGTAGGAAAAGAAAAGAAACTCTGAAAATAATATGCTCGTTGAAACAAGAGCTATTCTAGATTTAATTGAACGCGTTATAAATCCTAGGAAGCACAATGTCTATGTTGACAAATTTTTTAACTCATTTCAGTTATTAGAAGAAATGCTATCCAGAGAATTTCGGATAACAGGACCTAGAAGAGAAAATAAGCTACAAAATTGAATGCTGACTGATGGGAAGAAAGAGGGTAATTGGAATTTATTGAAACAAATGGTTTTACCATAGTTAAGTAAAAAGATAATAAGGTTGTATACATAGGGAGAAATTTTGAAGGAATGGAGCCCACTGGACAAGAAAGGCACTTCTCTTAAGGCAAAAAAATAAAATCGCCCTGCCCCAGCTTGTCACAGATAGAAATATATACAGAAACACGACAAATGCAGACCTACTAGGTCGATTTTTAACCTGCTATACACCAAGAATAAAAATTAAAAATAGTGGTGACATCATTTTACCGACGCATTAAAATTTGGTGTTATAGCAACATGGTAAATCCATAGAGAAATGCAAGAGAAAGGTCACAGAATTTCTACACAAAATCCTGAATAGAAACGAACAATACGTATACTTTATCAAAATCCAAACTTGCTGTAAATCCTTTTCAGCTCTCTTTGAGTTGTCGCTGAAATAATTTTGTAAATTCCACAACATAAAATAAATAGTCAAAAATACATTAAAGACTCAGTTGTTAAATTTATAACAAGTTCGAGGTGCAGTGCTCTTACTACTGCAGAGGTATATAAATATGTCTTTCGTTAGTAGCAGGAAAACATCCCATAGGTATTCAAATTCATACAATAATCGGAAAGGTGTCATATAGTGGTGCAAAAATCTAGGCGCCAATGGGCCGATTCCCACCACTAAAGTTTTAGTATTTTTCGCCTAATAAGAATACTGATAAAATTTGCGTTAAGTCTACTAATAGAATTTGAGGAAGAATACTAATAAATTTTAGTGGTGGGAATCAGCCCATTGGCGCCTAGATTTTTGCACCCCTGGTGTCATACCATGTCCGTTGTTCTAAATTTGGATATGGTCCCCGCATGATCCCCTAAAATTTGAAGCAATTGCAAAAGACGTACACATAGGTATAATATGGACATATACAAACTCTCAGAGTCAAAAGTAATATACTTGGGTCATCAGGCGTCCTTCTGTAAAGTTCCTATTTCCATTGTCGCAGGAAAAACAATCAAATTCCACAATTTGTCATCTTACTGCTTATGATACAAGAACCCATTTTTATTCAAAACATATTATACAACCTTTTGGCCTGATAAATTAACTACAGTTTTAATGATCAGAAATAATTCATCCCCACTTGGCTTCAAAGATCCTGTCGCGATAAATTTGGCCCTTACTTTAATAAGCTGTAACTACTAAATACATTACTTTAAAAGATTAACACTTTACCAATTAATTACCTCTGAAAATTCTATAGCACTACTGAAATCGTTTCCTTCCTAACAGAACATTTATTAATTTATTCATCTTCAAAATCCCTTAAAAAACAAATTCATAAATCCAACCCCATTTTCAGAAACCCGTTTCTCAAAAGGGAGAATTCACTTTAATATTACTAGAAACAATACACCTCAATTGACAAGAATTTTTTAGTTCTATTTTGGGATTCTCCCGGATTATAATAAAAAGCGAGGTTCAAAACATCTACTTTATGTGAGATTCACAACTACACCAGTGTGCAACTAAAGCCTGTGTAAACGTAATATATACCATTGGGCTGCGAGCATACCAACCTACAGCATGGAGCCGGTTTCGGACAGTTTTGGTCGAAACTGTGGTGCTAGTAGCCGAGTGAAAGTGTTGTTTAAGAAAAGTGGCATTCATATTTCGGTGTCTCCGAGCCGTTAGCGTTAAATATCGATCTTCAGTGGACGTTGTTGCACATGTATGACCTTGCCCTGCACTGCCAGTCGCCAAAAAAAAGTTCCAAATCCTGGAAATCACACTTTGTGAAACTTCAGTGGCTTCTGCTACTTAGTTTGTGTTTGGCCCCTCCCTAACCGACCAACAACTCTCCAAGCTTCTGATCCGGCTAAATAACTTCGTTGGGACATCGCACTCATCGAAACAAAGCACTTACTGAATGTCGATCATTGTTTTCCGCTTTGTATTTTAGTAAGTTGAAAGCCAAATTTCATTCGTTTTGGACGTCAAACTCAAAATTTGCATACTCTGAAGTTTCAAAATGTGAAAATTTTGCATCTGTGACTTTCTTTTCCCATTTTCGGCAAAAGCAATTTCGCTTATACCATTATTTTATATAAGACTTCCAATATCCTTAATTGTTTTGAGCAGTGTATATTTATATAGTTATGTCCGTTTTTATTTTGAAGTATAAGAAAGTTTCTATTAAAACCGAAAGTTACTGATTGATGTAAGAACTTGAAAATCCTATCAAGGAAAAGAATTAAACAAAGACTTTCAGAATATGGAGGAGCTTGTACTATTTCAAAATCCAGATTTCATGCACAATTGCCGCTCTCCAATGTCTTAACCCTTTGAGGGGCAAGCACTTGTGCTCCTGTAACGTTGAATTCCCACCGGAATTTAGCAAAGAATTTAGTTTAAAATAAGAATAAGCAATTTTTCAACTTTTTCTCGTGAAAGTTAAAAAAGTAAAATTTAATTAAAAGTTTCTGGTTTGAATCAGATTAAAATTAGATGTTATATAATGCATACCACCGCCCCTCAAAGGGTTAACAGGAAACGGAAACTTGGGAAACAATATATTTGTCTCCGGTTCTATTAGGGTGATGCAAAAATTCTGTCGGATTTAATCCCCTTTAATATCGGTAAAAGTTTAATACCTGATAAGTTTATTATACCTGCTTGCTTTGAACTGATAGGTAAAATCAACAGGTATTAAACATTTACAAGCATTTAACCTCTTAATAGTCGCGCCCGATAAGTGTAGGCTACTTTTTAAAAATTCAGATTACTTGATTACCACCAGTTTTTTTTTTTTTTAAGTAGCAATATTCGCGTTATTTAATAGGCATAAAATAATGCGAGAATAAAGCCAATTACATTATTTTAAAAAACTGGTGGGAATAAAACAATCTGAATAAAGCAGGCGTAACGTACGCTGCCCGTGAATGTCTCGGATACGACGATTGAGGGGTTAAGTTAGGCATTAAAATACGTCAAAACTTTTACATCAACCTAATAGATAGTAAAAATAAAGTAATAAAGATTATTTCGCAATTTCGAGTCGTTTAAGTGTCTTTAAATTGTAATAAATCATTACTTCGCATCAACTTCAAATACGTACAATGTGAAAATTAGTAAAGAATATATATTCTTAATGAATAATATTAAATGGACCATTTTTTAAGATTTTGAAGAATTAAACTATATTTTCTTACAGAGAGGGTCCATAAATGTCAATCTAAAATTTAGTCAGTTGAGTGTGCAAAGAATCTACATGGAGCCTAAGTTCCAGGTGAGTATTTAAACTAAGCGAACTAAATTTTTTTTTAATACCTTTCAATTTATTTCAACTATTCTAATGAAAATATTTCAAGGTACATATACGAGGGAAAGTCATTAAGTAAGTCACAAAATATAATTAAATAATAACTTACAATGATAATCACTTCAAAACTATTTTTATTTCTCGACATATTCTCCACCAATATTTATGCACTTATATCACCGTTTTATAAGTACCCCAACACCAGCTGCATACAATACTTTGGCGTGCTGTCTCAGCCACATTAGGACTTCAAGTTGAACCTTTTCATCATCTGTGATCATTATCTTGCTTCCAAGATGATTTTTTAGTGGACTAAATAGATGAAAATCGCTTGGGGCTTAGTCGAAGCTATCATTGAACCAACGCCCCCTAGAGATAACACCTAAGTAGCTCAATTTTGACGTCATGGCAGATCGGCTCATGATTCAACTGATTACATCCTACCATTCCTGCAATCACAATAAAACAAAATTCTAAATCAATTTTTTTTTAAACTTCCATAATAAAATTGAAGATCAACTAATTCAAAACAATACACCCGTAGAAAAGAAAAAAAAAACTCTAGGATTTAGTATCAAGAAAATTTTGTTTTATGTAACAAAATTTGAAATACAAAATAGTTATTTTTATTGAAAAATAAAAGCTCATATTTGAGTTCTAGCTTATTTTCATGAAAATTAATAATATTTCGATTAAAGATTGGATTGCTTTCAATCAAAGTAAGTACTTATTTACAGTATATAAGTGCATTTTTATCAATATTAACAATGTTAATCATTATCTATTAAAATATGTTTACTTTGTCACTGCTGAATACTTGATTGAATATTTGCATATGATAAAATTATAAATTTCATTTATTTTGCCATGTATGCAGTTTTTTTTTTAATTTTATAATCACCAATAAAAATCTCCAGTAGCAGTTTACTATTATTAGAAAATATTAAATATATATTATAGTTATAAGCGATTGGAAATCTCCAAAAAATAATAAATTATATAATAATAAATATAAAATATATAAAAATAAATAAATTGTAATCGGAATTAGGATGTTTTAGACCTTATTTGAATAATGTGATTATATTTAGATGAACTAAATATAATATCAAAAATATAATAAATTATATAATAATAAATATAAAAATAAAATAAATTGTAATCGGAATTATGATGTTTTAGACCTTATTTCAAGAGGATGTAATCAGTGTGGTACACATGTAACATGCATTTATATAACAAATAAGTAATTAAAAAAACATTTTTTAGCTAAGTGTATATTTAGCTAAAAAATGTTTATTTAAAGCAATAATAAAGTATAGTATATTTAAAGCAAAGGCAGATTTGAATACAAGCCGTAATAATTTCATTTGAACATTAGTAAAAATATATATTTAATATTTTCTAATAAAAGTAAAATATCGCTGGTGATTTTTATTGGTGATTATAGAAAGACTGTATATATGGCGAAATAAATCAAATATGTAATTAACAAATGATAGTCAGTACATTATATTAAGTTTTATCTTGCACTTTTCACTAACTGATATAATTTTGCATATGAATTAGTGACAGGAGAAGCATTTAATTAAGTTAATAAATCTATAATTTAATCTCTGTATGAAATAATATATCAATATTTTAGCAATAAAATACATTAAACATGGGGGGAAAGGAGGGGGACCACCAGGATGAAGCAATCGTGAATTTCTCGAAACTTATTTTTATAAATAAAATTAACATTTTTTTTAAGGAGAAACAAATGTTTCTTGATTTTTTTTTTAATTCATTGCAGTATTAAAAATATTTGCATAAATCGTGCGAAGTCTTTACAAAGAATTGGATTGAAAAATATGAAAGCTATCATAAGCGAACAAATATGAAATACATGAAATTATTTATGCACAATTTTCTATTCATATACATGAAAAGAATGGCAGTTTTTAACTAAAAAGTATTACATTTACAAATAAAGCAAATTCATATTGAATACCAAATATTGTTGCCCGAGATGTTAATTATTTACTAAAGAAACAAATACTGCAAAAGTAATACGATATTTTTACATCACCAGCTTCGACAAAGCAGTGGAATTTAGCCTACTAGTGGAACAAGGAAGAAGTAAACATATTTTAATAGATAGTGATAACATTGTTAATATTCATAAAAATGCACATCTGTGCTGTAAATAAGTACTTACCTTAGTTGAAAGCAATCCGGTATTTTATCAAATTAGAATTAATTCACATTAGACGACAAGAACTTTCTGATTACGAAGCATGTTGCCGCTACAACGCACGGTACATGGGTTACTCTCTGTCTCCTTATGCACAAGGAATGTGAGAGTGAATGGCCGATCAGCAAATACGTCATTCAATCCAGTGTTGCCAGTCCTGAGGCATTATCTCTAGGGGGCGTTGATTGAGCTCTTCATTTTCCTCCCGATAACTTTCAGTACAGCGCCTAGAATACATAGTGTGGGAAACGGTTTTACCGTTTTTTTTAATTCAAAATTTTCGAATTCAAACCAGAAATTCAGAAACAAGAATTTTTCCTTTAAGAAGTCACGAAAAATCTGCCATTAAGTGACGAAAAGAACTAGGGAATTTTTGGTATGAATGTGAAATTTCGGAATTTAAAAAAGCCAAACTTGCAATGCTTTAAAAAGTGCTAAAAAATTGTACCCGAAAAACGTGCAACGATTCGGTGCAACAATAGGTCGATCGCAGCGACATCTGCTTTAAAAACAGATTTACCTCTAGTAAAAGTAACGGATACACTATTGACAACATGAACATAATTTCTGTTAATAAAATCTTCTTGCAAGTTTTTATTTCAGATGTAACTGATTTTGAAGTTAGTTTTCTATCATATCAGGGAATTAATCTTTTCCACTCTTCTAGCAGATATTCATCCTTTGGTATGCTAAATAGGGATAGTTTCTAGTTTGCTGTCTTGTAACGAGTACGGGAACCAGGCACAAAAGAATGCGTATCACGTTTATTGGCCATGATCAATATCATTCATATTTTCAAAGCTTATGAAAATCACTATCCAAGTCAAAGGAAATACGGTATAATTTAATTATTTAAAATCTTTACCACCAGCTGAAACGTTTTCTCAGTTCGATTCTTATACAATGTTTGCGTTGAAAACAGCTAGCAGACAGTGGCTTAGCCAGAGAGGGGGGGGGGGGTCCAAATGCTTTAGAAACCAGTAATATTATAATGTTTTCTTCGTCTTCAATATCGCAAAAAATTCCCCTATTAGATAAGGCAAAAATATTTTTAAAAAATTAGTGGTATCCAAACCATCTGGACCTCTACCCTGGCTACGCCACTGCTAGAAGATGCCGCTGCGATCGACCCGTTATCTTTGCAGAATCATTCTACATTCATCGGATTAAATTTTTTAGTACTATTTTGTAGCCGTTATCCACGCTATATATTCTACGCGCTGTACTTTCAGAAAACTTAGCTGCTGACGTTACGTTGCCATGACAACAGAATGAAAAGTTTTGACATACTTGGACAAATCCACATGAATCTTCCATATTTGCCTCTCTCATTGCCAATCACTTTGTGATTGTTACTTATTAAATATATGGTACAAATACGAAATAAAAATAAACAGAAAGAAAGAAAGAATCAGCGAATCAATATTTAATAAAAATATTTACAATAAAATATTAGATGAAAAGGAACCTACTTAACTTACGGAGCCACCCCTGCCATACAGAGAATCTATTCTCCAAAAATATAAGATTGGAGAGATATCTTTCAATGACAAACAAATCTACCATTTTCGGCGACAGGGGGAAGTTTATTTAAAATTAGCAAGATGGAAAAATCGTAGCACGATTTTCAAATACATTTTATTGAAAAGAGGACAAAATTTACTACATTAGACTAAAAATTGCAACCGAATTCCTTTTTACTAATGGGGAAAAATCGCATAATAAAATAAAATCCAAAAATCCAAAAACTGCCTTCATGGTGTATAATTTCAAACTGCCATGTAACTTCTTGCCAAATCGTGTTGCTATGAGCTCAGTTGTTTCTACAAAAAACAAAACACAGACACACACTCAAACATATGTCTTGTTTGTTTGTGCATTACTATAGATTGTTCCGCAGGAAAATGTTACGGATTAACACTATTCGGATGTCATATTTCAATTTAAGAATGTCAGCTGTATACAAAATACATATTAATTTTGCAGGGAGGGAAGTATTTTATCTTTTGCCGACCAATGCAATGAAACCCTTTTTGGAATAGATAAGGCTTATCTACCATTATAAAAATCATACCTGTGTTCTACAATTTGACGCAAACAGCACAAAAAAAACAAGTTATCATACCATGCAAGTTACCATAACACAAAAGAAATGACACAGTTTTAAGGATATATCAGTAAGATTCGCCGCAATTAAATGTTAAGAAAAAACTCAATGCGATACGATTTACAAGACATATTTACATTGACGACATTACTCTGTGTTTTTAAAAAGATTACTGTTGTTCAAGTTATATGAAATCATTGAAATGGAATACAAAATTATTTTAAGGGTATTTTATTTAAATTAGTGAACTTTTGATGTTTTATATTGTATTTTATCAATAAAGTTATTACATAGCTGTTAACCCGGGAGAAATCGCGCATATCTAGTGTATGAATAGTTTTTACTTTGTCAACAATAAATACAAACAATAATTCTCAACTTATTTAGTCAGTGACAACTGTTACAAATTGTAGGATAAAATACGCTAAAGATTACTTTTCGAAAAGTAGTGGTGATAATTGTAAAAACCGTACGCACTCGGGGTATGTCATACCCCATGCGACTTCTCCTGGGTTAAAACCCCCCTTGCCTGTGGAATATATTTGAGAAAAACGTGCTAAAAATGAAAAAAAAATTCTCATTAAAAGCAATGCAAAGAAACTTTTAACTTGCAAAAAATTTATATACCTGCCTGTCAAACATAATGTGGTTTGAATAAAATTTGGAAAGAAATGCAAAACTACAAAAATCCGACAAACGGCGCGAAACTGCCGAACTTTTCGCGGGAAAGTATCGCCATCTATTGGAAAAATGGTAAAATACATATTATGCATTGGACGAACTGAGTTCGAGCTTCACGGGAATTGAAACACCGATTTTTCTCTTGCCCGAACTCAGGTCGCACATTCCAAAATTGGCAAATTTGCACTGCTCGAACTGAGTTCCGGCTTCATGGAATTGAAACGCCAATTTTCCTCTTGCCCAAACTCAGGTCGCACATTCCAAAATTGGCATATTTGCACTGCTCGAACTGAGTTCCGGCTTCATGGAATTGAAACGCCAATTTTCCTCTTGTCCAAACTCAGGTCGCACATTCCAAAACTGGCAGATTTGCACTGCTCGAACTGAGTTCCGGCTTCATGGAATTGAAACGCCAATTGTCCTCTTGCCCGAACTCAGGTCGCACATTCCAAAATTGGCAGATTTGCACTGCTCGAACTGAGTTCCGGCTTCATGGAATTGAAACGCCAATTTTCCTCTTGCCCAAACTCAGGTCGCACATTCCAAAATTGGCATATTTGCACTGCTCGAACTGAGTTCCGGCTTCATGGAATTGAAACGCCAATTTTCCTCTTGCCCGAACTCAGGTCGCACATTCCAAAACTGGCAGATTTGCACTGCTCGAACTGAGTTCCGGCTTCATGGAATTGAAACGCCAATTGTCCTCTTGCCCGAACTCAGGTCGCACATTCCAAAATTGGCAGATTTGCACTGCTCGAACTGAGTTCCGGCTTCATGGAATTGAAACGCCAATTTTCCTCTTGCCCAAACTCAGGTCGCACATTCCAAAATTGGCATATTTGCACTGCTCGAACTGAGTTCCGGCTTCATGGAATTGAAACGCCAATTTTCCTCTTGCCCGAACTCAGGTCGCACATTCCAAAATTGGCAGATTTGCACTGCTCGAACTGAGTTCCGGCTTCATGGAATTGAAACGCCAATTTTCCTCTTGCCCAAACTCAGGTCGTATATTCCAAAATTGTCACATTTGTGTTGCTCGAACTGAGTTCGTTCGTCACATGCAGGGGGTTAAACTTTCCAGCGTCATTTCCTTACAATTTTTTTTCTTCATTGTAGAACATAGAACTCTTCAGTTATATTGGTGGCTTCATGGGACTGTGGCTCGGAGTCTGCCTTGTAACTTTCGTCGATTTCTTAGAAACAGTGACGGATGTCATATTTTTTGCTGCGATGAAATGGAAAAATAGGCACCAAATTAAAAGTATACGTCTCAGATTTCTATCCTGAGTTTGCGAGGTTTAACTTGCTTTATTTCTAGTACAATTTATGATATGATACAGTCATCAATATGGCTGAAATTTTGTTAATGATGTTTGGAATGATATTAAAATAAAGTATTTAAAATTCTACTGTGTTTGGGCCATTCTGTGATTTAGCACTTATTTTACTTTACATATATGCTCGTATTCACCATCTACCACAACTGTCGGTTAAGATGCAAAAACCTAGGTCGATTGCTCAAATGATATTCAAACTTGACCTGATTGGACATGACCGAATCAAGGTCCAATCGCGTTAATCGTGTAAACCATTTGAGCGTTCGACTGAGCTTATCGTACTTAACTGGCATTTGATGTAGATACTGAATTAGAGCATTAGAGTGTTCAATTAATATGGTGTCAAACTCATACAGCGTAAAAAAAACAATATTTCCGTTGAGCTCAAGGTCGCAATTCAGCCAAAACATATAGGGTATTGTGAGATCGGTTACAGTACATCTTTTTCATTTCATAGAATAGGTGGATTACAACGCAAAGTTCCATTGCAAAATTACTGCATCGGAAATAGTACTGTATTTGACTGGGAAAAAAATATTTGAAAGACTGTTTTATACGCATCCCTTAATAAAAAATAAAGAAGCTTATTTTACTGATATTGTTGTAGTATTTTTTTTTGCGTCAAGTTTTGACGGGTTCCATCTAGTCGCCAAATTATTTGCCACACTCTAATGCCCAGAAAACCAATGGAAGAATGTTGCCATTGAAATCTAAAGCCTTACTCACTAAAATGTCAATTATCAGTAACTTTGAACAATAAAATTTATAATACATTAAAGAAAAGAGAAAAAAAAGAGGTAATCTTAAATATTTATTTATTTACAATATTTTTCTTAATTATTCCCCTCGGCTGATGGGTAAGTGTTTCTGGCGTCAGTTGAAACGGATCTGTTGTGCGTAACTATGCATAGCAACATTTTTTCAGCGTTTTTTCTCTTTTAATATCATGGCGCACCGTTTAAGGTCGTTATTATTATTTAAATTAATGAAATAATTAATAAATGGGTAAAATATCATTAAAAATACAGATAAATGTCAAATAAAAATCTCTCGATGACATAATAAACACGTATAACGCATCTGATGTCAATTGAATGTGACGTCACGGTAAAGCAGTTTTGGAGTTAAATCCTATATTTTGGAGACAGTTTTCTTTTCTTTTTTTGGATAGTGGTCGACGGGATAACGAATAGGTACCCAATTTATTATAACATCATTATAAAATTCTCCGATGGATGCAGCGGCATTATTTACTTAGTCATTTTACACAAGTTGATTTTCAAATGTTTAATTGATCTTATTTAATCAATCACGAAAACAGCTGTTAGCTCATTCGCCAGCAGTTATTTCAGCCTTAAAGTCCGTCAGTGAAAGGAAAAGAAAAGAAAAATGAATGGAAACCCGATTACAGCAGATCGCCACTGGTCGCTTAATTATAATTCAATCTTCCGTAATAATTTTAGAGTTGATCAAATTAACGTGTTTTTAGAGTTTGCGGTGTTAGAACAGAGGTTAGCGAGCGTAGCTCGTAGAGGACAGTTTTTTTTTCAAAATTTTACAATTTCAATTTCAATTTAAGAAAATTAGTTTTTTTAATTGCACCAAAATTAAGTATACGTTAAAGGTACATTCGTTTTACATCATTATCAAAATTATTTGAGACTCTACTCTCTTAAAAAATTCCAGTGATGTAAACTCAGATTGAGTGATTTTTCACTTATTTCCAGTATCGAATCTGCACTTATCATGTAGGAGTGTATTTCATCAATCTTTCGGAGTGGGTATTTTCATTCCATTTAGATAAGCCATTTTCACTCTTTTTTGACTAAATTAATAAGCAAAACGAGTGACTGACTGCACTTCTTTCTGATAAGCCAGCTTTTGACTCCTTTTTCGACTAAATGAAAATGCAAAATGGCTGATTTCACTTTTATTTTAAGAAATTGCGTTTTATTTTGTTGTTTAATATCTAATACAAGAGGAATGTTTTTTTTTTCTTTTTCTTTTTCTTTTTTTTTTTATTTGTTAACAGCTTTGTTATAGAGATTTTTTTTCCCTTTTTCAAAAATTTTTTTAATGCATGTTTAGATAAATTTGAAATATTTTATTTTTTTTTCTGATTTTTTCAATTTAATTTAATTTTTATCTGAACTTTGCATTTAAATACGCATATATGACAAAATTGTAGATAAATTAAAAAACAAATTAATCAGTTTTTAACATTAGGTGTAAAAAAAAATCTGATTCATATTAAAAAATCATATTTACTGATAAAAATTTTGAATTTTTGTGTTTTACTTATTAGTTCATTGTAAAAATTAAACTTAAAAAAGTATTACAAAATTTACATTATAGTCTGAGATTCTGTGTTTTGTCAGATTTTATTCGGGATTTTATTAAATTTCATTCAAAACCACATCCCAAATTTTCTGTCTTCGACCCCCTCCCCCCCCCCCCCCCCACCGAAAAAACCTGATTTCACAAGTGTATATTTTTTTATCCTTAATTCGTTTATAAATTTAAACTCTAATTTAATCAAGATGCAGCAAAAAAAAAATTGTTTTTGTTTTCAAAAGATAAGCTGCGGAGAAAGAAAAAAAAAGGATGTTTAACCATCTCAATATTCTATAAGTAACGTTATTTTTACGTCTTTCTTATAATGATAATTTTTTGTTGTAATTTTACATTGTATAATTTTAGCATTACTTAATGTTATTACTTTTAACCGGGAAAATATGAATTTCATCAGTTATTATTATAGATTAATATATTTTGCTTATGACACAGAGAAATATTTGTAGAACATTAAATCTATAACAGTACAAACATGTTTTTGGTTGTTTTTTAAATTTAGGATATACATTTTATGTTTGTTAAAATATTTAATCCATGCAAGTATTTATTAACTTAAGTTTTCTTAGATATATATAAAGGTGCACATCTGTACTTTATTTATTCATCGATTTATTTTGGATTGATATAATATTATGCAAATAGTATCAAATACGGAAGAGATTAGAAATAGCAATCTGAGACAAATATGCTTAGTGAAGTTAGACTTTTGAACAAAGTTATAACACAAAAATTAACAATTCACAAAATCATACATATTTTTTTAACCCTCTCGTCACCCTGGGCCTCATAGGGGGCTCCTACTTCGAATTGCAATATTTGAAAGAAAAAAATTATTTTTGTTAATTCCAGTACCTAATAGTGATAGCATGTGTCGATACATTTACTATTATGACGTTACTTATGTTTCAGCATTTAATAATAATAATATTAATAAAAGTTTTATTAATTATTAGTAAACGTTGGCGTTTCTTTTAATTTAAACATATGTTTCACTCTTTAAATTTAATTTAGGGACTCCTTTTCCGAATTAGTAATTTGTGATAAAAGATAAAAAATACTACTAAATTTTTTATGTTTGTTTAATCTGGTTGTAATACGACATTTTCCAAACGTCTTAAAAAATTCTTCCTTAGACTATTTTCATAAGAAAAACACGCAACATAACTACATTCGTTAAATTTCAGTAAACTGTAACTTCCGTGATTTCGATAGCTACTTTTAATTTTGTTAGCGTAAAAGTAATTTTTCGCAAAATTGGAAAAAAAAATCGGTGCCGAGAGTGTTAAGTTACAGTTAGTTGTGCATTAAAATAAATTAATAATATTTTTTACTAATCTATTACTTTCTGATAATTTTTAAATTATCTTTCATATTTCATAATATTGTCATAATATTATAACAATTCATAAATAAACAATTAAAATATGCATGTGCACATTGACGATATAAAGTTAACTATTTTTAGAAGAATGCGATTATCATCTAGCTCTCAAATAAACGTATGTTTTCAAATGCAGAAGTCAGCTTTTTTTTCATCTTTGCATACATCCAAGTGAATATAATTTAATAAAGACTTGTACGTACTGAAATGTTTTATCACAATTAGAACATATAACCTAATTTTTAAAAAAAAATGCATTTCTTATCATGGATTTTGTGTTCCAAAAATATTTCTCTGTTTCATGGCTAAAATGTGTTAATAAATAATAATATAAAAAACAAATCATGTTTCTTTACATAAAGTAAATCTCAATTAACGTAGTTATACCGTTTGAATATGAGAAAACAATATTTTCAAGAGTACTATACTAATCACAATAAATAATTTTAAATTGTCCAAAAATATTTGTACGAAATCATAATATGCAGTCCAGAAACTTATTTTAGAGCGCATTTACATTGTTAAAAAGATAACTGAGGAAATTCATATTTCTGGTTTAAACATAATGACGGTACATAATCTAAAATTATGTATTACATGTAAAAATACAACATGGGGTATGATAATACGAAAGATAAAATAAAGCAACCTACCTTATAAAACAGTTAGTAGGAGAAAAGTCTTGTGTAAGTATGGCTGTTAGCTATCTTGTATTGTGCAGATCATAGAAATGAGAACGTGTAAGTTCTTTATCGTGTTTACACAATTGTAATGTGTCAGTTCCTACTCATAAGCATGCATAAAATATGTTATTACAAGTAAGATTGACGCTAAGAACGTCTAAATAATGACAAGGCCTTAAGCTTCAAAACTGACGAAAAGAGTATCACAGGAAAAAAAATAAATTTTTAGGTATAAAATAATGGATCCGCCAAACCAAATATCACGAGACAGGACAACCAATGGAAACGCTCTCAAATCACTCTTTTAAGAATATTTTTCTAGTTCGAGTTAAAACTGCAGTGTTTGTGTCTGAAACTCCAAAAGAGATAGATTATCAAACCAGTTTTTTCCCTTTTAGACAAAGCTGCTACTCAGAAGGAATCAATGCACGCGCAAAATATTGTGTTCTTTTATTGAGTGAATATTTCATTCTTTTGAATTAAGAGTGTAGAATCAATAGTTTTGCTACAGTTTTGCGCACAGTAGATACAAGTCAAGAAACAATTTTAAGTATTTTGTTAAAATTAAACATTATAAACTATCATTATAAATTAAACATTATAAAATATCAGTTGCAGAATAGATATTAAGCTAAAAGTGGTAACGTCATTACGCGTTTGCGTTGTATAGAGAATCAGAAATAAAATATAGTACCGTAATTTCCGGCGTATAATCCGCGGATCAAACAATTCGGATTCAACCCAGAAATTTTGTTCAATAATTGAAGTGAAATATTTACAATGATCTGTTAAGTAACACTGTATAAAATAAACTTTCTGGGTCCAAACATGATTGTTTCATCTGCGGATTATACACCGGAAATTACGGTATGTGACACGATTCTAAATTGCTTCTTCATTGGAAAAGTAAGACTCCTGAGAAACCTTAAGAATGTATTTTTATGTCATCGGCTTTTTATGTTCATGGTAACATATACAGGTATTTTTTTAATGTATACACAATTTGAATTAGTACAACGTTAAGGATTCTAACGCTACGGACCATGTTTACTTGAAGCGTGGATGAATTTTGGAATGTAATTTTTCCATTGTAGGTGCTTTAAATGCGATGGACATTTAATTTGAAAGTCCAATTTCGACGACAGTTTAGCAAACAGATCTACTTGACTTTCTTCATTGAGTTTGCTGTTCACCACGGTCCTCCTGAACGTCACTCATGGACATTTTGAAGAGTTCTGATCAAACATCTCTAATTCTTTTAATTGTAAGTAGCGCAGGAAAGTCTATTTCAAAATCTTCTCCTAAACTGTTTCTGCACTTCACCTACGCTTTCAAATTTCAAGTGACATTTTAGGATAAAATTCCTTTGCTCAAGGCTTAGCGAGGTTTTAGCCATTATTTTAAGTTAGTTAAACATGAAAGGCAAGAAAAACGTGCCAGTCACCATGCGAATAAATGTGTATACAATTTTTGAAACACCCGATATATTTTCGGACAAACCACTGTGCATTTCGGATTAATTATTTTCATGGTCAGTTAAAAATAATGCAACGATCTGTATGTCTTGAAGATCGTTGCTGATCTGTATTGTCAAGTCTGCCAGATTTTGTATTCAGACTTCCGAATTTACATCAGAAAAGTTTGAAGTACCGGTTTTTTTAAATTAAAATTACTTAACAAGTATTTTTATTGATATCTTTTTAAATTTTGATTCAATTTTTATAAAATTTTAAATGACTCGACAAAATTCTGCAACGATTATATACATATTAAATTTCAAACTATTCAGTTGGGTAATTTTTGCGCTGTTGTATGCGGCCAGATGGACATATATGCGGCCAGATGGACAGACGGACCAGACGACGATTATAAGTGCTAAGTATTTATATAATTACGAACGCACCTAAAATTGAGCCAGGGGTTTCAACGGTGTTGCTGATATATCATTTTTTGGAAAACCAAATGATGTATTTCTTTCTTTTTCTTTCGTAAAAGTGGCTCCGGTATTTTTTTATCCATAGCTCAACCAATGTAATATGTAGTTGCTTAAATGATACTTTTAAAAATTTTACAGAACAGAATTATAATATTTTTGTGTTAAAAAATTTTCAAAGTAAAGACGGAAATCTTCCAAAAGAGTTTTAAGCCATTTTTAACACTTTCCAACCTAGTTCAAAAGTGTTTATGACTTCGGTTTGTCTGCCGTCTGGCCGTGCTCTAACTCCCGTAAATATGCTCGGATGTGATTGTCGTTATCTATAGCATGTTTCCTATTTCAACTGAAGTGTGTAGCACTTATAGTTTTTTTACAGGGACACTCAAAAGAATCCGTTACATTACGGTATAATGGGGAAAAATCGTTTGCGGTTTATTTTAATGATGTTACACAATTTCAAACACATTGTAATTGATATATATCACTAAGGTGCATTACAAGAAGCTTAATATGGAATAAGGTGTGCATAGCACTTATAGTTACTTTACAGGGACAGTCAAAAGAATTCCGTTACATTACGTCTATGGAGAAAAATCGTTTGCGGTTTAATTAAATAATGTTTCACTATTTTAAACGCATTGAAATTTATATATATCACTAAGGTGCTTTACAAGAGGCTTACTACAGAATAGTGTGCGTATAGCAGTCATGGTTCATTTACGGGGACACACAAAAGAATTCTCTACTGTCTGTTAACAATAATTCCTGGAAGTGCGTTTTAAGTTGCTGAACGCGATTTTAAATTTAACTCACTTTTTGTGTATTACTTGGTGTGTATAAATTCTGTAGATCATATACAGGGCAGCACAAAAGTTCGCGAACACATTTCCGTTTATTGACAGAAACTCCATAAGGAGAATTTTAAACTGTTGCTACGCGTTTCCCAACTAAACTCAAATTTAGCATCCTATGTAGTATATATACAAATCTATAGATCATATACAGGGCTGAATAAAAGTATTCGGATATTTTTCCGAATATTGTATATGTTGGAAATATCTGTTGGAAATTCCTGAAATTACGTTTTTAAATATGTTATGCGTTTTCCACATTGTTTACTTAGATGATATCTTTCAGCTTATTAAACGGTAATGATTTGTAAAATTGTTTTGGAAGCGTTGGAAAGTGATACATAATCTGTGCTTGACGCATGATTTTTCGTTCTTGTTTTTTTCTTGTTATAAAGTTTTTTTAATAAACTGTTTTATTTTTAGTACAAGTAAAATAAATCAACAGATAACTTTGAGCCAATAACTTTCAATTTTCCGTGGTATTTGATTTCATTTTTTCTACTGCTTACTTACAATACACTGCTGTTCATTACGTATTTTAGGTTTTTTATATAAAGTTCTATCATTATTCTTTCATTTCTAATAATTGAAAATGTTTGTAGGTGACTTTAGTTAATATATTTTATCAATATCCGAAATTTTCAAAAAAGAACAAACATTAAATAACAAATTATAAATAAAACTTCAATGTAAGAGTAAAAATCTCAATAATAACTTCTGAAATGCAAATCAATGCCTATTTCCAAAATAACACATGTCTAGCTAGAACTTTAACAAAAATGAAAATAAATATTATTTTATTTATATTTTTTTGGTGTAACAGAAGATAATAAAACATATTTTTCTCTGTTTTGCAGTTAACGGTAGCTAAAATATTAACATTCGATGTTTTATTTGTTTAATTATAAAATCGAAAACAACACTTTATGAAGAAATATGTATTAATAAATTTTTCGACACGACCTCGATCCAATTTGTTGTTTTTAAATGTAATTCTGACAGTTTGTTTGCATTAGAAAATATTTTAAAAAAAATGAAATATAAAACAATCACTTAAAATAAATGAAATCTTTGATATTTAGGCATAAAAAATGAAAAAAGTATCTTTTAGAAGTGAAAAAAAATTATTATTTCGAAAAACAATCGTTAAATTTACTGAAATGATAGTTTTTATTTAGGTTCAGAAATGGCTTTACAATAAGATTATGTGGTGAATCGCACACCAGTTCTTTTACATTTGTCACAGGGCGAATTTCTCCCATTTCGACTGTTAGTGGCAAATTTACCTTATTTTTAGCCACCTAAAAATATTGATTATTTTTTAGTATCTTTTGCACAATAATAAATATGAAATATAATTTATGTATTCAAAAGATAATTTATGTATTACTATCAAAAATCAGTCAACGTTTCGTTTATTAGTTTCTAGCGTCCGTAGATCGTTAAAACGACAATAAAAAAATGGCATTATATCGATGTAATCATAGTAAACTACCTCATATTAAAACCTTATTTTAATATTAATTACGTTATTTATATTACCTTATTTTAAAATTGGCAATATCGGGCAATAAAATTTCTCTGGCAATATCGGGAAAAACTGCAAAACATGCGACCAAATGGCGTGGCGCGGCGTAGCGTTTTGTGAATTTTTGTTTCGTTTGGCTTGAATATAAAGCCTCGATTTTACAGAAAATTAAAGTTAATTTCAGAAGAGCAAGTGGTCTCCCTGATCATAAAACATTATTTTATTGAGAACGTCATGAATATTCATAAATCGTAAAAATTAAATCCACAATGCTTATATGGAAATTGCGTCTTTATCTAGACGTTTTCAGCCGTGATGACAGTCAAGAAGATTTGTTTGAAAAGAGAAATAACTACTTTTACTCATATATATATACAGTAACCCCTCGATATATCGCGCACTCGATTATTTCGTCTTTTTTTTAGTTGACCCCGAAAATTTTCTGGTTTGCTATTAAAAGAATATACAAAATAGTCAGCGGCATTTCTCTCCCTTCAGAATTTGAATGAAATAACCCAGCATTTAGCCATTGAACATTCCAATCAAAGAAAGGGTTTCAAGATGCTGACCAATGAGGCTTGGAAATTTCTGTAAATAATGCGAATGAATGAATACATTTTAACGACAATGAACACATATTTGAAAATTTGACTGTTCAAGGAGGTAATAGTTCTATGGTCCAAGAATACAACGAAGAAGGGGAAGTATCTGACGAGGATTTAATATCCCCGATGACCGAAACCGTTCAGTTTCTTGAAAAAGCCTATAAAATTTTTGAACCTCGAAATTTAAGCATATAACTGAAATGAAATTACTTCATTTCCGTTATTTAATTTCCAGTGGCAATCAGATAATCAAAGACAATCAAAAGCAACTAACTCTGGATTCTTATTTTCAGAAAATACTATAAAATGTAAGTAAAAATATACTGTATATATACGCATTTGTATTTTTTCTTAACTTTTACCATTTCTTGTGTGTTGAACTTGTAGCTTTTTTGAACAAGTATTAAATCGAAAACTTCGTAGTTTAATTTAGGGCTCTTTATTTTTCATTTATGAACACTCTACTAGCCCCCCTCATTACATCGTTTTCCTCGGTATATCGCGCTGTTTTCTTATCTTCCAAGTAGTGCGATATATCGACGGGTTATATATAAATATATGTATAAATATACGATTGTATATATAAATATATACATAGCTGCCAACTTTTACGATTTTATTGTAAATAAAAATATATCTTATTTGTTTTTAATTTTCGGCGATTAAGTTATATAATTTTTTCTGTTCAAAAATACTAGTATGTAAAATCAAAAAAGTTGGCAGTTATGTATACACTCTAAAAAAAATCCGTGAAAATACAAGAGATTTTCCGTAAAAATTCACGGAGAAGTTTCATTTTTCCAAAACAACAGTATAATTTCCGTAAATGACATTAGTTCCGTAAACAAATTTCAAATTCGTAAATATGCAGAATGTTTTCCGTAAATTTAATGGATTTTGTCCGTATTTCTTTCAAAACAGTACAATGTCCGTATTTCTTCCAAAACAGTGCAATTTCCGTAAATAACTTTTAGAGGTTTGCGTATAGAAATCGCCTTGTTTGCAATGGGAATTAAGATTGTTGTATTTACTAGAGTTCTTCAAGGATCCAGGCCTGACACGGCTCGACATGCTGGCCCATTCTAACCGGGGCCATGTCTGGACAGTAATTTTTTGTGAAAATAATAGTAATATTTATATTTTCTTAATAAAATATTTAGAAATTGATTTTGTTTTTATAAGTTACAGAAAAGTATTTTTTTTTTATCTATTTTTTTTTTTTTTTTTTAATTGATAGTACTTCAAAATTAGGACTTTTTTTTTTCACTAATTTTTTAAAATTTTATTTTAATTTTTCTAACGTGAGGCAATATTGGGTTATTTAAAGGTTTCATAACATAATATCTCTGCAAGTTATCGCTATGTAAATTGTATTAAACTAAACTGATTTGGCTTATAATTTTATGAATTAAACTAAAATTTATTATTTTATCAATTATAATTTTACAACGTTTATAACTTTTTCCTTAAATTTATAAAAAATAGTTAATATTTTTTCTTTACTTTTATAAAAATGAAATTTATAATTTTATTAACTTTATAATTTATTTCTTAACTTATAATTTTATAAATTAAACTAAATTAATTTAAACTAAATCAATAAGTCCAAATTTAAATCTTACCTATCACAAGATCATTAATTTCGAAATTGTCTTTAAGAATCAATTGTTTGTTTTAATATTAGTAAAACTATTCAGTTTAACAGAACCGTACACAAAAGTTCTCAGCATAGCTCAAATATAATAATTTAATTTATTATAAAATTGTTTATTTACGTAAGCTTTTTAAAATAAGAGATAACGAAAAGTTATTTTAATAGCATGTAATAAATACGTCTCCTTCAGATAATTATTATTTTTATTCGAATTGATAAATAGATCATCAGACAAATAATTTAAAAAAGTATATATTAAAAGAAAAAGAAAATGTTGTACTATTACAAAAGGATGTAATCATGCAATGACTCTTAATACAATGTTTTACGCATATAATACATAATAAGCTAAAATTTGTCTGTTATAAATCATCATATAATAAAACAAAATATTGAAAAATATGAAAAAAAAATATTGAAAAATATGAAAAGAAAATATTGAAAAATATGAAAAGAAAATATTAAAAAATATGAAAAGAAAATATTAAAAACATTGGAACTGAAAAAAAAACCCATGGAACCTATAAGTTTTTGCATCTTAAAAAGCGGCGCAAATAAATAGCAACGCTTGAGACAGTTGAATATCTAATCATAGCGTAAGGGATGGGACCACCGGTTCAGTAAGCGAAAGATTGCGGGTTCGGTCATCATCGAGGGAAGGGTTGGTTGTTTACGCAAAACTCACTCAGAAATGAGAAAAAAAAGAAGCAGTACATCTGTCCTTTATAAGGTTGTTCTTCAGAAGAATTTTTTTTTTGTCCTATAATGTTTATTTTAACTTTATAAAAATTTCTAAAAAATACGGAAGATATCTGTTATAAAACGGAAATTTAAAAACGGATATTTCAGAAATTGCGGAAAATTTCCTGGAATTTACGGAATTTTTTTTTCCGTTAAGAAACGGAAATAGTACTGGCGTCTCGATTGCCAGTACAATCTCCGTTTTTTTCAGGAATTTTTTTATAGTGTATACAGGGTTGTTATAATTAAAGTTCGCCTATTCAGAAGGCTCTAGAGCCAGTTCTATGGCTCCAAACGAAACAAAATTTCACTAGTACGTAGTTTAAGAGATGCGCTCTGCGAAACTCGACAAAAAAATAGTTACATTTTTCGTCAGTAGGTGGCGCTGCGCCAATATTTAAGGCGATGTTTGCAGATTCATTATATCAATTTCAGTCAATCCCGACGAAGCACACAAATTTAAAAGTTTCAACAAACTTCGACGAACTGCGAATTGTTATAATTAAAGTTCACCTAATCAGACAGCTCTAGAGCCTGACCTATGACTCCAAACAATACAGAAAAAAGAATATAATTTCATGTGATGTAATCTGCATCAACAAAAATAAAACACGTCGCTCGGCAGCGAGGAAACAACGAAGAATAACATTACACATGCTCAATGAATCCTCCACCATTTTCAATAACGCATTCCATTCTCAGAATTGTGCTTTCTACAGCATTGCGTAAACTGTCCTGTGTGATTGAGCGAATATGAAGTCTAATACTGTCTTTCAGATCAGAGATTGTCTGACATCTGTCTTTAGATACAGAATCTTTCAAAAATCCCCACAACCAAAAATCGCATGGTGTTAGATCAGGCGATCGTGGTGGCCAAACTGTTTCAAAATAACGACTTATGATGCGGTCTTCTATAAAATGGCTTCTTAAGAAAGTCCGAACTGCTCTAGTAATGTGCGGTGGTGCACCGTCTTGCATAAACACGATATTTTGAAGGCAGCCTCGCTGTTGCAGCTCGGGAGTCAGAAAATTTGACAACATATTGAGATACCTTCTCAATATGTTCTCCTTCTCAATACCTTCTCAATAGGACCCATTTACGGAACATGTAATGGGTCCTGTGGATGTTAGTTCCTCAAAAAAATATGACCCTATCATAAATATAGCTGTGAAACCGCACCACACCGTCACTTTAGCTGCATGCAATGGAACTTCTTGGACAACATTAGGATTATCTTTCGTCCAAATTCGATAGTTGTGTGTGTTTACTTGTCCGTTTAATTAAAAATGCGCCTCATCAATCCATAGAATATTCCAGGTCCAAGAATTGTCCACATTCATTCGTGCAAGAAACTGTAGTGAAAATGATAGCCGACTTTCGGTATCACCCTGTATTAGTTGATGCACCTTCTGAATCTTGTATGGATAGTAGCGCAAAATTTGATGCATCACTTTTCTCACAGTGGAAATCGGCATATCGACTTCATTCGCAATAGCTAGCACACTTGCATTACCAAATGATGACTGGCTTGCTAAATCCACGGCAGCAGTTGCAATATCTTCAATGCTAGAAATGTATACCGTTTTTCGACCTCTGCCAGGAAGAATGTCGAGTTTTCCTGTTTCCTCGAACATTTTAATCATTTTGTGAACTCCACGATCCGACATTAGTCCACGTCTAACATCTTTTAGTTTCCGGAATTCTCGAAGGGCTGCAGCTGCGTTGCTGTTATTTTGATAAAATAACTTTACAAGAAGTGCCCTTTCTTTCAAAGTTACCATTCTCCACAAAGCGTAGATTCAAATGCTTTTCAGAAACAATCAACTGTTCCAGTGTCAAAGAAATCACAGACACACTTTATCAGCAAGTTTTAAATCGTCAGGTGGTTAGAAGGGTATTTCAAGTTTTCGAAGTTGCGACGTCACTTTGACGTCGTTCGTCAAAAATTTGAATAAAATGTGATCTTTTCAAGCGTTGGGTGAAATTTTGTGATTTTCTGTGTTTCATCTGGATGGACCGAAATTGATATAACGAATCTGAAAAAGTTTACTTTTACCAACTGTGAAATAAAATTTCCTGTATTTTGTTTTTTAAAAAATAAAGGAATCTGCAAATATCGGCTTAAATATTGGCACAGCGCCACCTATTGAGAAAAATTATAACTTTTTTTCGATTTTCGCAGACCGCATCTCTTCAACTACGTACTAGTGAAATTTTGTTTCGTTTGGAGCCATAGAACCGGATCTAGAGCCTTCTGAATAGGCGAACTTTAATTATAATAACCCTGTATATATGTGTCTTTTTTATATATTGAGATTTATATATCTTGTTTTGACTTAGTACAAATAAAACAACTTTAAAGGAATTGCTAATTTAATCTTTCGAAACGGATTTGTCATCTGTAAATGTTGAATGTTAAATGTATATAATTTAATAATAATATTTTATTTATTTATTTACTTTGGAATTCAATATTTTATCTTCTAAATGACAAAAGTAATTTATTTTATGAACCATGAAGAAAAAGCATAAAAACAAGTTTTTTTTTTTTTTTTTTAAATTTTAAACGACAAGGTAAAAATTGAATTCGCATTTCTTTCATTCCATAATCAAATAAAAATGTTGTATTTCTTAAATATTCGTATAAATGTATTAATTCATTATCTAATAAAAATGTCAGATTGAATTTTTTGCCCTTCCGTCTCTTTAACTTATTTAATAAAAAGAATCACACAAAAAAGGCCTTTCTGAGATCTGTTGTTAGTATAAGTGAATTTGCATTTCTTACATTTAATTAAATTTATATTATTTATCGAACAAATGTGTTTCTTTTCGAATTGACCCAAAAGTATAAATACCAAGAACGAAAAATTCTGCATCAGGCATAGATTACGAATCACTTTCCAAGATTTATAGAATATTGGTAAGAAATTTCCTTCTTTCAAAGAATGAAATGAGATATCTAAATAAGCAAGTTCAGTAATACACTTATCGCTGCCCATAAATCCGTAATGTTTGTGAAAATTTTCGTGTATTAACTGCATGCGATCGATACGATTTATACACACCACCTATTACATTCAAGATTGGTTCTGCGTCACTTCGTCGCGCACAATCCATCGCAACGTCAATTAGTCGGAGCGACAATTCGTCGCGGCGACTACTCATCGCAGCGTCAATTCGTCGTGGTGTCAATTCATCGCGACGTCAATTCGTCGCAACGAAAATGTTTTTGAAGGCTATGATGATAAAATAAAGACAATTTAGAAAAAATGTTTAATGATAATTAGTTTTTTAGACATAGAGAATTATACCTAACAATTTACATGCGATTATATCTAAAAAACAAATTACCATTAAACATTTTTACTAAATAGTCTTTATTTTATCCTCATAGCCTTCAAAAATATTTTCGTTACGACGAATTGACGATGCGACGAATTGGCGCTGCGATGAATTGTGCGCGACGAATTGACGCGACACCTTCAAAATGAGATTAGTTTAAAAATGCCACATCACAGCGAAAAACGAAGTCGGACAATTGGCGAAAGTTTTAAAATTGATATAGATGGCGTTTGATTTAAATACATTTATTTCCGGTATATTTTAAATTCATATGTGATTCATACTGAATTGTTTATTATTTTCTATCCTGTATCGATAAAATAATATGACTCTATATTTGCAAAACAGTCATAGTCACCCAGTAGTTAAAAAAAAACACATCCCACCGTCACCGACAAAAAAACTACTGAAAAAGTTATTCGAAATGACTTACTACCTGCCGTCATAAAGCAGCAAGTAGAATGCCGTGATCAAATAAAAGTGTTAAAATTTATCTAGACAAAGCACGAGATGCTAAAATAAACTTCAAATTACTTTGATTTTTTTTTCCGGTGAGAAAATTATTTATTTAATTATAGAGTACGTATATTAAATAATTAATCCTACTGTTATTAATTGTAATTATTTATGTGTGCAATGGAACTAATTTGACATTATCCAAATACTGTTTTTGAAATGTTACTTTTTCTCGTGAAATATTAGTTTCCGACAAATATCTTAAATATGGCCACAATTTCGTATTAGCGATAGACATAATTCTAAATGTAGCGATCGAAATCATTTAAAAATAGACTATAAAAGCAAAAACTGTTGTTTTTAGAGCTCTGCCTGCTAGTTAGTAAGTTTCGAAATCTAATCTCAGATGAGCCTTGGATATTCAGATGAAGTCTTATTCTATTTAAAACGGAGATCTCGGTCTGTTTAGTCCTCGTATGCAGAAGATGACCTTAACGCCCACAATAAATAAAACAGTGACAAAACATAAGAGATAATTCGTTGAAGAATACGAAATACACAAATTATATGTTGAGAAAATTTTATAAGCATTTTGTGATAACATAGTTTATTAAAAGAAATAAAAAGAGATACACATTAAAATTAAATTTTTTTAAATGATATGAAATACACATTTTATTGTTTTTGATAACTGAAATCACATGTAACAAAGGATTAATTAAATCGAGTAAAATAATTTTTTTAATTAAAATGCGTAAATACAATGTACTAAAGTTAATTGTGGATGCATGTAAAGTAGATAGATACTGTTAAATTAAAAAAAAAATTATTCAAAGTTTTACAAAACGTTAATTCCAACTGATAAATCTTCTTAATTCGTGCATTTGTGTTTGGGATTTTGTTCTAGTACATGTTCATACTCGAATAACAATTTAATAATTTAATTTACATCAATAATTGATAAATTGAGGAGGACCCATATAATCCTATGGGATTTCCTCTTCAATTTATCAATTATTGCTGTAACTTTTTGAGTTTTCACGATATTTCACTGGTCTTTTTATATGAGTTGCCGTATACTATGGACTATCAAATAATGACAAAAATTTTTTTGCTGTACTTCGTGCACGCGCAGTTAAAATTTATTTCATACAAACACCCATATCTCATAAAATCTTCAATATATTAATATTTTAATTACAGTGTACTATTTCTACGTTTTTTTGTCAAGTGTTTGGAAAGCAGTATTATATTCGGTTGAAAACTCTCCATGCTATAAAAAAAAGTTTTGAATTTTTTACAGAAACGTTAATATCTTCCCGAATATAGGTGCTATTCTTACACAAATGTTGAACATGACCTACATAATCATTTGCTACAGCAACAGACTATTTTAAACATTTTCTGTTACTTGGGTATCGAAAATTTTGTTTTTTTAATTATTATTGCCTCCCCCCTAATTGTCCTCGCGACAAAATCTTCACTGAGAAACATGAAGTCAAACATTACATCCTCAAAGCTCAAGGGCATTTCGGGAATACCCTCATGAGTTTCAGTAGATATTCGACGAAACGTCTTACATTGGTCACTACCCCTTAATTTCTGGACATCAGTGTATTTCAGAATTGAGCTAAGTGACCTATCTGTGTTATGAGTGATCGATTTCGAATATTTAGCAAAAGTTATCAGATTTCTTTCATTACGAGACAAAAGTTTTTCTATATTTCATCTCAGATTATGATAAATAAGATTATCAGTATGGTTCTGGCCACCGTCTTAGGTTCTACCACGTAAATACGTCAGCTTCAGGTTGGTTGGTTCGTTGGTTGAATGGGGTTTTATGGCACAGAGTCCCTTTAGGGACATGCTGCGCCAAAAAAAAGATTAGAATAAGAACGTCAAATTAAAATTTAAAATGGATTTAAAACTTTCTCGTAAAAACAAGATGAATGAAATAACACAGTTAAATGAAAAGAGTGATGTGATGATAAATGTATAATTAAAATCATTCAATGAAAATATAACACAACGTCTAAAAGAAATAAACACAAGTTTTCACAATTAAAATATATATAATCTTTTAACTAACAGTTGATAAAATGTCCAAAGTTTCGAGCAGAAATATGTTTAACTTAAACAATAGATTAGAAAAAGAAACATAGTTAAAATCACGTAGGCTCGAATACCTCAAAAACAATATTATCATCATTTGAGTCAGAACTGTAAGACTCCGATTCCATAGATTCCTCTGCATAGTGTAGCAGTTGTTTGGAATCATTTGTAGTAAGAAGCGATGTATCAAGACAAGGTTTCTTGTTTTTCCCTTTACAGTTTTCCACTGTGAAGAGGATTATGTTGGAGTTTTCTTTCTCTCTTTCTGAGCACATGATTTTTGTTTTGCTTTGTGTGTAGGGGAAACAGGTTTTTCCAAATTGTTTGCAGATGAAACAGAAGTTTAACCTGACTCATGTTCTGTTTACTGTTTAGATTTACGATTAAAATATTCTATTTTCACAGGTTCTGATGACGGTGGTAAAAGTTTTAGTGCAGGCATAGGTCTTATTCTAACGGAACAGTACATACTACGTTGTTTTCTTTATAGTGCTGGTTAGTGTAATAGAAGAATCATTTGGTGGTAAAGAGAAATTGGTTTGGGTGCTTATGTTTCTTAAGGATGTTGATTGTCGCTTGAGCAAACTAGAATAAGAAACTCCTACAGATAGTGTTCGGGATTCAACAAGTTTTCGAACTTCAGGATAAGAAAGCTTTTGAGTGATTTTGACCGCAAGAATTTCTTTCTCACGAATCCAATTTGGGCATGAGCGGAAGTATGCTGTATGCTCACCCTTACAGTTTGGACAGCGTTCAGGCTTTTCGCATGACTTACCATCGTGACCGACTTCCGCACATCGTGCGCAGGTAACAGAACCACGACAGGTAGATCTAGTATGACCATTGCGCTGGTATTTAAAACAACGGAGTGGGTTAACTATATAAGGTCGGACAGAACAGTTCAGGTGGGCAGCCTTAATTCTGGTTGTAAATGTAGGGCTATTGAAAGTCAGAATAATGTGCTTCGTAGGAACAGTTGCTCATTCCCACGGATAGTAATACGGCGTGCATCTATGACAATTTCATCTTTTAAGTTTAGTAGAAGTTTCTCCTTTGTAGAAAATAAAAGCTCTGGTTCGGATATTACACCACGGCATATATTTAGAGTTTGATGGGCCTGAACAGAAACAGAAAAATATCCTATTTTTTCTGCAATTGAGAGAAAGTGTGAAAGTTTGACTTTAGAAACCTCAACAAGCAAATCCCCAGATTGTAGTTTTTTAAGTGAATAACTATCTTCAAATACAGATTGGAATGTTTTTTCAATAAGAAACGGGGAAGTTCTCTATAAAGAACTATCAGAGAGACTGTCAATGCGTTTAATTACAAAAGAATGTGTGAATGATTTATTCTGTACAGTTTGTTGCTCTCCACATGAGAGAGATATTGATGGAATAAAAATAGTTCCATCCATATTAGAGAGAAAAACAATTCAGACACCGGCCGCACCACCCACTAACGAGCTCAACAAAGGGATGCACATCGTGCACCAGTGCT
This sequence comes from Maratus michaelseni, assembly GCA_963931845.1. NCBI lineage: Eukaryota > Metazoa > Arthropoda > Arachnida > Araneae > Salticidae > Maratus > Maratus michaelseni. The sequence goes on from OZ007594.1 coordinate 22,845,857, forward strand.
AAACAGATCCCATACGTTCACAACACACACCTATGTAAGTTTTCACCCTTAACGAGATGACTAGTATGTGACCGCACACTTGATCCCCAACCAGTGACAAGACAGCTGACCAGCCTATTGATAAAGCAGTGTGTTGGTTTTTCTCAACTTCCAGGATCCCCGTTTCCAGGGACACGGGTCACCACGCACGGCAAACACGTGGGTGGTTTACAATTCTCCATAAGTCGATATAAACAGGATGATATCGTCTTATGCAGAATCGCCCTCACCTCAAAAGAGGAAACCACAATGAGAGTGAAACAAAGAGGAAAGATTAGACAACAGAATGGAGAGGAAAAAAGAAAATAGATAGATCGCTCAGGTGCCCGAGGTTGCGAAACCACGAATACCTAAAGAAGTTTTCCCCCTGGGGGATGTCAGCTTCAGAAAAGCTTTACAAATGCTAATAATTATCAAATGCGGTAATTTAAATTAATTACAAAATATCTTTGTATGAATACAACCAGATAAAAACAAACTAATATTAATTACACTTTTCTAAAAGACTTATTTTGATACTATACTATTATGAAATTTACTACGATTGTATCAAAGTAAAGTTATTTTTTTCTGATTGCCGTATTAAGGATTTTTGGGCGAGAATGCACAGAGCTCCGTTACTGCAATTGCCTTCTTTAGATTTTACCTCGTTTATTTTACACTGAAGCCAACCTCCCCCGCACACACACACACTCTTCAATATTAACCCAGGCAATGCCGAACGGGTATGTTAGTAAAACGTATAACAAATAATATTTTTTAAGTTAAATTATTTAATAAACAATCTTTCGTTTTGTAAAAGAACCTATTGCAATCAACAGAATAGCTAACTATATTTTTTTATATTTTATGATACTAATACAGTCTAATTAATTAAAAGATTTATTTTGCATAATTCTATGTTATAAAAAGATTCATAATTTTATATATTATAATATATATATATATTCGTGAATTGAGGCAATCTCTATGGAATTTTTTTAATGTATAAATAACTACATTATTAATAATGAATAAATGCATTTGATTCTCGGATATAAAACAATAAAAATCATAATTGAAAGATGTTTTTGCTTTCATTTTATGCAAACTTTTCCATATACAAGCAGATACATAAATACAAATGTATTTGTAGATAGGTAGGTGCGTCTGTGAATAATTAATTAATAATATTGCTATAAGTATGTATATATAAATAACTTAACAATATCACCATACGCAGTTTTGTTTTCATTTTCATTCTGACTTTTGTTTCTCTCTGAAAAACTGAATTCAATTAGATATTAAATATTATTTCTGCATTGCATTTACATTACATATAATAGAAAATCTGGATTGTTCTCTATAATTCGGCTCCACGGAGTCGAATAATGTTGATTTTTGTAATATTCCAAGGAAGTAATACGCACCAAAGTTTGTCACCGTAATACTGAATCGTCACCGAAGTCATTCAATAATGTCGCCAACTGCATTGCTAAAATTAAAATCTAAAATACCGGGTGTCCCAAAAATTATTGATGTATTTTAAAATTCAATAACTTGCAAACGGTGTCATATATTTAAAAAATTCTTGCAGGAGGGTTATGTATGATGTCAGGAGTTTTTGTACTGTGATTCTTGATTTTAGTTCGAATTTCGAACAATAGATGGCGCTGACAGCGATTGGCGTTCAGTCGAGGCCGAAATTGACGTTACTCAGCATTGATGCACCGCGAAAAGCGAATCATTCAAAAAGCGATTCATTTGGGAGGTAGTCGAATAATGTTGATTTTTGTAATATTCCAAGGAAGTAAAACTACGCACCAAAGTTTACCATCGTAATACTAAGTCGTCATCAAAGTCACTCAATAATGTCGCCATGTCGCCAACTGCATTGCTAAGATTGAAATCTAAAACCACCAACTCATTATACTCAATATTAACAAATGGTTGTAAAAATAATTTTACGACGGCAATAATGCGTGTATGGAGTAGATATTTACAGCACTCTGTATTAAAAATAATTATTATGTTCAATTCAATTGATAATTTCATTGAAAAACCTTTTAAAGAATAACTACATACAGTCGCGCATGCATTAAGTTTATTTTGAGCGCCCCTATGTAGGAGCTATAAATAACATACGCACTTATTAGTAATATTTAATTCAACTGGAATGTATACTACATAAAATAACCACACATAAACAGCAATGTACTAGAATATTTTTCTGCGACTTTATATACAAAAGTTTACATTTTACACACCACACAGTATATTAAAATATAATTATTCTCTAATTCATGTAACATAATAAAATCACTTCCAGGAATTAATCGTTCGTGTTCATATTATAAATGAATGTATGTAACAATGATACTGTTTTTAATCAAAAAAAATTTATTTATAGTACACTAATTGTATGAATAAGAATAATGTATATTTTTGAGAAATAATGCAACATATTAAATGCAAATGGAAAACCCGTGGGTGTAGTCAACAACATCCAAAAAACAAGAATTTTTGGCAACCGTAACGGATATGTTTACATTTACCTTAAAAATCTGCACATCAGGATAATCTAAACAAGGAAGCATTTCGACATATTTATATATTTCGTGTTTTTAAACGAAGTAATATGTATAAGTTAAAATTTTGCATAGTTTAAATATGTACAATAAAGTTTGAATTAAGAACGATTTGTTGGATATTGTGAAACCTTATAAGAAAAAAACACAAAAGGCCGGATAAAACTCCATTTTTTACATAAAAATTAACATTTGGCGATGCTTTTGTCGGCGATTCTTTTGTCAGGGAGATATTTCGACTGGCAATGCTTTTATAGTCGGCGTTTTGACCAATATTCTTTTGATCACCTATTGTATGTTGTACTTTGCGTTCTGAAAGTAGATAAAAATTCAATCTTCATATTTTAAGAAAGGGTCAATAGATTTATTGTACAAATATTGTATAAACTTACCACTAATATTATTGCTCGGAAACAATGGTAACCAAAAAAGGTGAACCCTATTTATGGGCCATGTGAACGGTACATATGTCTTTTCTGCAGAGATTTTGCTTTAAAATTTCACATGTCTTTGTAGTGTTAATACTTATCGTTTCCAAAAATGAATCGTAACACATTTCCTTTCTATAAGTTTACCAAATAAATTTCAAAGTGAATCAAGAACAATTTGGAGCTATAGGTCTCTTATGTATTAATTTCTCTTATTTTTTTTAATTAGATGCACTGATAATTTTAATGTTTTTTAAAGTTTCAGGAATTGTTTTTCAAGGCTAAACATTTATTATATATTAAGGGAAAAATATAAACAAATTTTAAACAGTAATTATGTCTTTTGATTTGTCTTTTTATTTTAAATACAAGTAGAAAAAATGTGTGATTGAATTAGATTTATAATTAAAAAATATTTTCGAAGTAAGATTAAACATTGTATATTCGTGATTTAAGAGTGTTCAGATATCTGTATCTTCAAAGAACACGCTGATTCTCATTCCTATGAATGTGGATAAACTAAAAGTGTTGAGTTTCAATATAAATTTTATTTTTGTTGGTTAACCCCTTCGCGAAGACCATCTTTTACAGAATTTTTAATCTTTTACCACTGGTTTTTCAAAACAGAAATTATCTCCTAATTGAATCACAGAAATGTTAGGATTACATAAGGCAAAACTTACAGTATAAAATAACTGGTGGGAATAATCGAATATTCTGAGCATCTTATGCGTCACGTATACGTGTCGCTCGTCCCCAAGGAGTTCAGCAAATTGTAGGTTAAGCAAAAACAGAATTTACAGAAGTTTGCTCCGCTACCACATGCTTTTTCTTTATATGACAGCATCCATTCATTTATTGTCTATCGATAAAACGTTTTCCACACAACAGTTATTTATTTCATTTTTTTTGCCATCTACCGCACTGAGCAGCAGACCATCATGATTTAAAAAAGTTATTTGAATCAAATCATTATAATCTATTATGACAAAAATCTTAATAATAGCATTGTTTACTTTTTCCGGTGTTAAACTATATTTATTTAATCTTTTATTGTGATATATATTTTTAATAGTATTAATTTCTTAAACACTTAACAGCTTTTATTCTACACTGTACGTGAAAGAAGAATTGCTCAAAACTTTTGGATACCACATTTTTTAACTAATTTTAACAAATTTTAGTAAAAACAGAATTTACAGAATTTTATTTCCTTACCGTATACTTTAACTTTCAATGATAATTTCCTTACATTGGCTCCTTGAAGCTAAAGCGTTTTTCATATCAATTCAATTGAACACGTACAGTCGTGGAAAAAAAAACTGCACCCCCCCCCCCCCACTAACTCTGCAACAAATTGTAGTAGAAGGAAGTGACTGGTACCAAACGATTGGAAATAAAGTCTACTTTTAAATTATATATCTAAAATTTGCCTAAGGGGCCATCTACATATTAAAACAAGCCTAAAATTTATTTTTTTCAATGGCAACACCCACTTTTGACATGATATTTTAAATCTTCGGTTCAAACTATGCCTAGATACAAATTTTAAGTCATTTGGATGATAAGTTTTTGAGTTATAAACATTCAAATTTTAGAGCCTCTAATGTTAAATTACATTTTCATATTTTTATTAATATCTCCTGAGAATGTTAATTTTTTTTTTGTTATAATACTAAAAAGCCCAAACATAAATATGTCAAATTTGTAATTTTTATAATTTTATAATATGAATTATGAAATTAATATTCGAAAAAATTATGAATTGCAACCTACAATTTTTTTGATGGATTTATATTTATTATGTCCTGCTTTATGTGTATTCAAAATTTTAAATTTTTCGACCAAGTAGTTTTCAAATTACGCTTAAAAAAAGGCAAGATGCTGCTTTAAGGAGCCGTCTATGATGTGCATTAAAGGATAGTTTGAACAGGGATGGGAGCGCTCCGACTCGAAATCCCGATTGACACCACTAAATTTTAAAGTATTTGTTACCTTATTCAAGAACAAAATTTCTGAAATTCTTTACGTTGGAGAATACTATTAAAATTTAGTGGTAAGAATCGATATTCGGGTCGGAGCGCGGTCATCCCTGTTTGAGAAAATATTATACTCATAGGCTGGGGTTAAAACAAGATTTTCTCAAATCTTGTTAAATTGTTTACAATATTACAATAAATGGTTGTTAGATAAAGTATTAACGCGAAAGTATTTGTTACTTAAAAATGCTAATTTAAACTTTTATTAACTTTTGTATATCAATCAAAAATTGTAATCTTTACAAATATGTATGGATGTTCAGTTTTTATTCCATTAATAACGAACTGAAAATAATTAAGCTTTTTCTTCTATAACTTTCGTATTTAGATCTATTCGATTAAACAGGCTAATCGAAAAAAAAAAATACAAGTTATTTTTATGGTTTTCTGATAGGCAAGATTATTTCCCAATCGCTAGCATTGTGCAAAAAAATATAATAATAATAATAATAATAATAATAAATGGCAAACGGTAAGTTTTCTTGCCAAGAGGCATTAATGAGTTAATTGTAAAATTTCAAATGAACTACCAGAATAGGTTTAATCATAGAATTATTAACCCTATTCCGAAGGAGAATAACGAATGTAAAGTTATTCAGATGTCTTTATAACATAGATTTAGTTTTAGGTCTTCAAATAAATCGGAATATAAATCCTGCGACACCCCCGCCCCCCCCCCCCCCCCCCCTCGCTACTAAAAAAAAAGCATTGTCTGGATTTATTTTCAGACTAAACAACAATTTATCTGCGTTTTTTTTTTTTTTTTTTTTTTTTACTTCGATTCCTTACGCTGCTTTATACTATTTTTTTAAGTTCTACATTTTGTATTTGTCACTATTATTCACGTTTCTGACAATAATCTGAGAAACAGCATTATAAAAGCACCTGTAAAATTCCAATAACATTTACATATTCTAAAACTATTTTAATTACAAATAATCTTATGGTTTTTTAACCCCTTCGTGAAGTGCGTCTATTACAGAATTTTTAATAATTTACCACCGGTTTTTTAAAACAGAAATTTTCGTCTGATTGAATCGTGGAAATGCTAAGATATAGTAAGGCACAGCTTACAATAAAAAATAACTGGTGGGAAAAATCGAGAATTCTGAGCATCTTATGCGTCACGTATACGTGTCACTTGTCCCCAAGGGGTTAAAATCGGATAATTCAACAGTTGTAAACATTATTTTACCGCATATAACAATAACTGAAACTTATTAAGTGAATAAAATGGTCATATCGGTAAAACATAATACATTAAAAGAAGTGACATTCTGCAGCATTTCAACAATCGAGAACCGAACTTCAATTTGGATACAGCCCCTTAAATATGCTCATTATAAAGTAATTAATTTCTCAGAAACTAATCGTAGGAATTTAATGAAATTTGGTATCTAGGCATCGTTTGAACTGCAGATTTCAAATATGTTGTCAAATTTGAGTCTTGCTATTGAAAAAAAACAAAGTTTGGGTGTGTTTTTATATGTAGATGGCCCCCTAAGCAAATTTTATATACATCATTTAAAAGTAGTCTTTATTTCCAATCGTTTGGTACCAGTCACTTCCTTCTACTATAATTTGTTGCAGAGTTAGTGGGGGATGTTCAGTTTTTTTTTCCACGACTGTACAAAATTGGATAACATTCCATGCGATATAATTTTTGAGGAAACACATAAAAAATATTTATGTAAAAAAAAAACCTATCGTTTTATAGAAATGTTCATCGTCATTCGATTTTGTTCTAGTAGATGAGAGTTTATCCTGTAAATTTCAAAGAAAGATACGTTTTAATCTATTAGTTATTATTAATTAAACTATCTCAATTCCTTTCTCATATTTTTGGAATTTTATTCTTTTTCCACTTACCCGCTCAATTGTTTCTTTCCTTATTTGCCGCCCTAAGCAGCAAATTAACGTGATTTGAAAATGACATATTGATTCATTATGCTCAAAAAGTTTTAAAGAAAAAAACCCCTTAAAATTACTATTCGTTTCTTTTTCCGAGATAATATATATTTATTTAAACATTTCTTTTATATTTGTACTATTATTAATTTCTTTTACTTTAAAAAATGGAGATCCCTTAGCAGGGTTCGTACTATTTTCCACATTTTTTTAATAGAAGTTTTCGCCTTATTTAAATGCAGAAAGTAATACAAATCCTACAATTAAACGAGTCGTCTACAATTTTTACTATTTAAATTTTAAACAGAAAAATTCTATTGAAAAAGTTTGGCTAAAGCGTACGACCCCTGTTTAGTTTTCTTAGAAAGGTTAATTTATTTTCACAATTAAATAAAATATCATTTCCTAAATAAAGTATAATTCCTATTAAGTTTTTTAAAAAAAACTTTTCAAATTAAAAGCTCAAATTTCCTGAAACAATCTGCGATTTAACTTTAAAATTTGTAGTCAACATATTTAGTCAGAATATTTATAATTAAATGTAAATTTTAAGAATCTTAAAAAATTATGTAAACATAACACATTTTAGTTGGTTAGTTTACGAATTTTTAAAAGGAAGCCACCGCTGAGGGCTCTTGCATGCTTTATTATTTAGAAAATTTTTCGGAGTTCGTGTTGATATTATACATGACTGATTATAATCATAGTACTGTTTCCAATTTGCAAAAATAGTATTTATTGTATACTAGGGTGGGCCGAAAAAAACTTTTTTTTTTTTGGATTCGCTATACCGCGGAAAACTTGGCTTTAGGGTTGCTTAGTAAAATAAAATGAAAAAAAAATAATTACATTTTAATTTTAGCGGCAGAGCAGCTCAAATAAATTTATTGAAATGCAATAGTTTTCTTTCTTTTTTTAAAGCTATAGAAGAAAAAAAAACCGGTACAGTGAAAAATCTTTAAAAGAAAGATATAAAAATACATTATAATAAAAAGGTCTTTAAAAAAACGCGAGTTTTAGGCCAAATTTTCTCAAATTTTAGGCCTTTTGCGCTACCACCAGAAGTAAAATTTTATTTATTTTGTTTTTGCATTTTACTTAGCTACCCTAGACACAAGTCTTTTTCGGTATAGCGAATCAAAACATAAAAAAACCCGCCCCACAATTCGGCCAACATTCACTGAGTGAATACAACTTGATTGCGTTAATTTAAGGATTTTTTAAATGCTTTGCGCTACCTCAAATGAAGTAATTTTGCTTCTTTTTTTATTATAATGTATTTTTATATCTTTCTTTTATAGATTTTTCACTATAGCAGTTTTTTTTCTTTTATAGCTTTAAAAAAATAAAGAAAACTATTGCTTTTCAATAAATTTATTTGAGCTGCTCTGCCACTAAAATTAAAATGTAATATTTCTTTTTCATTTTATTTTACTAAGCAACCCTAAAGCCAAGTTTTCCGCGGTATAGCGAATCAAAAAAAAAAAAAAAAAAAAAAATTTCGGCCCACCCTATTGTATACCAATTGTATAAATAAGAATAATATATATTTTTGTGAAAGAATACAACATTTAAAATTCAAAAGTTCTGCCTATGGGTGGAGTTAAACATAACCAAATAACGTGAATTCGAATCACCCGTCATGAATGGGCTCACATTTATATTAAAAACGTGCTCATCAAAATATTCTAAACGAGAAAGCATTTAGACATATTTAAATATTTCGTGCTTTTAAACTAAATAATATGCATAAATTAGAACTTCGGATTAGTTTAAATATCTATAACAAATTTTGAATTAGGAATGGTTTTTTTATATAAGATAATTGCTTATAATATATTGCTTATAAGACGGAATCACCAGAGACTGTAAAAAATTCCACTTTTTAATAAATATTATCATTTGACGATGTTTTTGTCCGCTATGCTTTTATCAAAGAAATGTTTTGACTGATACCCTTCTCATGATATATTGCATGTAGTATATTTGCATTTCGAAAGTGGATAAAAATATTGATCTTCAATTTTTAAGGAAGATTCAAAACATTTCTGTTACAAATGTTGTAAATATTATTGTTTGGAAACAATGGTAACCATGAAAAGTGACCGCGTCGACTCCTGTTTATGGGTCGGATGAACGGTACACATGTATTTTCTATAGTGATTTTGCTTTAAAATTGCACTCAACTCTTTGTAATGCTACTGCTCTTCGTTTCCAAAAATGAACCACAACGCAATTCCCCCTTCTAGAGGTTTATCCAATAAAAGAATTTCAAATTATTTTTTAAAGAGAATCAAACAAATTCCCTGTCTTTTATGTAAAAATGATTAAGCATGCCTATTTAGATGGACAAATATACATATATATAAGTTCTGCTTTTAAGTTTTTTTTAAATACAAGTAGAAAATATGTGATTGAATTAATGTTATAAGTAAAAAACATTTTCGCAGAATATAACATTGTATATTCATAATTTTTTAGTGTATTGAGATACCTGTAGTTTCAAAAACCACATGCCATCTCATTCGTGTGAATGTTTTTCCACGAAGAGTGTTTCGAGTACTAATGTAAAATTTAATTTTTCAAAATTGTTGGTTACGAAAAAACTTCTGTGAACAGAAGTTTGTTTCGCTAACGCATGTTTTAACTTTCCATGATAATAATCACACATAGGTTCCTAGGCGATAAAGGATTTATATTCAATGTTTTTATTTGTTTTTTATTTGTTTTGATATCTGCCGTCCTAAGCAGCTGACTATCGCGATTTGTTAAAAAATGTCATAAACACACAAGAACTAACATTTTTATTGAAAAAAAAAACTGAAAATCAGCATTATTTTCTGTATTAAAAATAATTATTTTGCTGAGTTCAATTTATAACTTCATTGAAAAACCTTTTAAGAATTAACTACATACAGTTGGTGATGCATTAAGTTTATGTACAGCGGCCCTGTGTATGAATTATTAATACCCCATACGCACCGCATAACATAGTAAAGTTTATCTCAACTGGAAATGAAATAACCACATGAAATGACCACACATAAACGGCAATGTGCTGGATTATTGCTCTGCGACTTTATTTACAAAACTTTACATTTTACATATCACACAGTGTATTAAAATCTCATTATTCTCGAATTCATGTAACATAATCAAAAATTACTTTCAACAATTAATAGCTCGTGTTCATATTATAAATGAATGTATATAACCATGATAAAGTTTTTAATCGACAAATATGTATTCATAGAACACTAACTGTACTGAAGCGAAACTGGTATCTTCTGTAGGAAACCGTTGTCCAGAGGTCAAGCATTAGATTGCAGAGCGGTACGTGATCAGTGCGAACCCCGTTAGAGGCAAATTGCGGAAAATCCGTTTTTGTTCAGAAATTGCTTTTGTGTGCTTTTGTGTTCAGAAATTGCTATTGTGTTTCTTCTTCCTTTGGGAATATTCTTCTGTTAATTTTTAATAAATTTCTAGAACTTCCCAAGCCTGGAATGCTCCATACTTTAAAGAACCTCGAATGCATTTGAGGTGATGTGGCATTGAGTTCCTCGAATAAAGTTTTGAGTTGATGAATCCTCAGTGTCTTCGCTCGTTCTTAGTTTATACACACTGCGATTAAATGATCTACGTGACAGTGTAAATAAGAATTATTTATATTTTTGAGAAATAATACAACACATTAAATCTAAACTTAAAGCCCGTGGGTGTGGTTCAAAACATCCAAAAGACGTGAATTCGTGGCAACCGTCACGGATGCGTTTAAAAATCTGCACATCAGGGTAGTCTAGAATCAAGGAAGCATTTCGACATACTTATACATTTCGTGTTTTTAATATAAATAATATATTTAAAACTTTGCATAGTTTTAATGCGTATAATAAAATTTGAATTGGGAATGATTTATTGGATATTGTGAAACCTTACAAGAAGAAATCACAAGAGACCGGGAAATTTTCATTTTTTATATAAAAACTAACATTTCGCGGGATGTTTTTTGTCGGCGATGCTTTTTTCAAGGCGATGTTTTGGCTGGAGACGTTTTTGTCGATGACGGTTTGACCAATATCTTTTTGATGACTTTTTTTATGTTGTATATTTGCATTTTGAAAGTGGATAAAAATATCAATCTTCACTTTTTAAGCAAGGGTCAGTAGATTTCTTTTACAAATGTTGTATAAACTTACCACGAATATTTTGACTAGCATAGCTGCCAAGTTTTACCCTTTTCCTTACCGTTAAAATTTAATGGTAAATTTTGTTTTATTCAATTGCCGAAATCTGGGATTAAAAATGCGAAAATTTTCATTAAGTATTAGAGGTAACAAAAAAACGCAAAAGTTGGCAGCAATGGACTAGCATCTAAAGCTCGCAATTTTTCAATTTTGATCCCCGTTACCTGATTTTGTGGGAGCATCCAAAATTTTGAAGCTAAAAACGACAATATCTGCCTGCGAGCGTCGCCAATTTTTTTGTGTCAGCACTCAGGATTAGTATTCCGGCGGTGGTTGTAGCTATATCCCATCCGGGACCATGGGTGCATATATGCACCCTCAAAAAGAGCATACAGAATTTGTTTTAGGCACCAGTAAAAAATAAAAGTAATATTTGCTTTCTCTAATTAGAGTACTTTTGTGATAATTCAAGTAAAGGTAGCTTTTTTTAAAAAAGTTGTGCCAATCGAATAAAATGTGTGCCACCGGTCCCGGAGGGGATATCGACGTTTGCTTTCGCATAATATTAAACTTGCAGGTTGAAAGCGATGATGTAGATTGTACATTTTTCTATCATAATAGCACTAACCTGACAAGCTAGTTAGTACACAGAGCAAATCCCATTTCCTGGTATGGCATCGCTCCTTGTCGCGAAATAGTGTTACTCTGGCTGTCCTCAAATCAATTTCAAGAACGTCGGCACCTCGCTGCCTCGTGTCGCAAGGGAGATCTGTTCTCCGGCATCGAAGAATTTGTTCTGGGAATTTCGGGCAATTCTGGTCCAATGCCATTGTACTTCTCACCCCGCCCCCTGTCGCCATTACCGGCGGGTTCAGCTCCAGCGGAAAATGTAATTTTTTAACCTTAATAAAGGTACCGAAAGGGACATCCATGCTCTACAGACTTCGCCTTCTCGTCTGTGCAGTATCTCTTAACCTGTGAATCGTAATCGCACACTCTCTAAGACCAGAAAAAGCGTAAGTACTCAGTACATATTCTATTTATTTCGCTTTTCATAATTTCTATTAATTACCATTAGTATTTTATAACTGGTGTTGATAGATATTTTAATACAAAGTTTCTAGTATGAGAAAAGTGTGAATTACGGAAAAACTTGTATTTATGGTATTTTATGGGATCGTAAATATACAAGAGTGAATGCAGAAATGTGTGGGTTTTTTTCCGCTTGAGTGAGGATTTTTCGAGAATTTTTTTCAAATTCCTGTTTTTTTGTCGTTAAAAAAGTAAGCTACGTTCTATGCACGATATACAACATTTTCTGTTTTTCCCAAATAAAAAAAGGGGTGCGCATTATATACGAGAGTGTATTATACGCGAGTAAATACTGTAAGCTTATCAAAATTTAGATTTGTAACTAAATCTGAATTGGTACGCCAATCTGTACTAACTGAAGCAATAAACAATTCGTTAACGGTTATAGATAAATAATATACCCAAATAAAAATTTTATATTTTCTCTAACGCAGTTAGTAATACAATTAATATTGTTTCATGTGAAGATATTAAAATTCTCAATTCCTCAAAATTGTTTAAAGCATTCTAAAATGAATATAATGAATCTTTTCTTATTTTAAGCAATATAATGTAATAAATTGAGTACCCTTCACTGCTAATGTAAATAGCTTGTCTGTGAGAAAGCATCATCACTACTCTAATAATACAATGAATTCGAGATCTTCCGTTAGTTGCTTAAAATTTGCATATTAAGTGATTGGAGAGTTCAAATGAGAATCCATTTACGATCTACAGCTAACTTCGAGAATTTTCTAATTTTAAGTGCGTCATTAGTTGCGTAATTGCTTTTTGTTGTTCATTAGCGTACTTGTTAAGCACCAATGGCAATGCCTGAAGGTAATATTAGCTTATCAAGAGTTTTAATTGATAACATCTTTAACTATGTTTTTCCATTAAAATCTTCAGTTGAAAAGGTCAAAACAGCTCTTTGCAATTGAGAATATATAAAAGAGATCGTTTTGTATTTATAAAAAACTCTTGCAATTTCTAGTTAAAAAGCTTGTCATTTTTATTAGGATTACAAAAAAGAGCCGAAAACGCACTAATGTGTTTATTTTATTATTAAATATAAAATATGATAGCTAAAATTTAATTGAAAGCCCATCAAGCATGGCGAAAGACATTTAATTTTTGTAATATCTCTTTTAAAAAGTTTTAAAGGATTCTAACATTAATATAAAATAGATTTGAAAGAATTTATGTGCTTTATTATTAAAAACAAGATATTTTACTTAAAATTTAGGTAATAGCTTTTTAATTAAGTCACCTCTCACCTCTCGCATAACTGAGAGCCGCGCACAACTGAGAGAATGTTGTATGTATTAATTCGTTATACACATTATAGGAAAGAAAAACATTTTGAAATATAAGAATTATGACTAATAACATTTTATAAAATAAAAAGGGTGTAATATTGGTATTGCATAGGTGCCAACCTCTCATTAATATTCCATAATATGCGGATTAATTTGACTCAGGTTTAACACGTTTTGCACTAGAAATTTTTTCAAGAAATGAAATTAAATAAATTCCACGTAGAAACCTGAAATTGAATAAATAAAGATTCATCCGATAATTTTTCTGTTTGAAGCATTGTTAAACTGGGTCAGATTAACCCGCATATTACGGAATAGTAATGAGCGGTTGGCACCTATGGTATTGTGTACTTTCCTGTAAAAAATCCTTACACTTTCACTGGAAAATTTAGTTAAAAAAAATACCATAAATATAAAATTTCATTATACATAGAAGAAGATATACGTAAAAAATGACAAAAAGTCTTCTTTTAAGATGTCAAAAATGCTAGTTTGTTTTTGCTTAGGCCGCGTTTGTACAACGACCTTTTCTAATGCATTAAAGTGCGTCATTGTATTTGATTCTACATCAGCATTTTGAAGGTAACATCTCAAAGTGTCCAGGGCTCCCAGAGGCGGATCAACTACCATCCGGGCCCCTAGGTTTGATCTTTTTTTTACCCCCCCCCTAAAAAGCAATATATATAGGGTGATTCAAAATACATGTTTGTTCATTTATCTCTTATAGACCACTGATGACAGAAACATAATTCCAATTACAATAAGTACCAATTTCAGACATGGCATTTATTTTACAAGGGGCTTTATACATATTAAAATACGACATTTAATTTTTTACGGCCCCTGGGTACTATAAGTTACATTTAGAAAAATGTCCTTCGTTTACAAAGAACATAAAAAAAAAATCCAATTCTTTTATGACCGAAACTTACTAAATTATTATACTTCGTATTTTATGAAATTTCAGTGTTTCCTGACACTAAAAACGGAAATAAGCACTGTTAGTGTAGGTAAACGTTGAAATTCCATTAACTTCAAAGTGTCATAATTCGGTACAAACTGAAAGCCGAAAATTTTCAGAAATCCAGTACTTTCTTCTTGTGAATATAGAATAAATTAAAAGGGGAATATCATTTGGAATACCATGTATATGCTAATAATCTGAAAGATTCAATAAGTGAGTGAAACAAAGAATATTGTACATTTCTCTTTTGCATAAAATATCAGCCCAATATGAAGAAAAAACTCAAAAGAAAATCTTACCGCAGGGGCCCTTTTCTTCCGGGCCCCTAGGCTTCAGCCTACTCAGCCTAATGGGTAATCCGCCTCTGAGGGCTCCTAAATCAGTAGCATAAGATGGGACAATTACGCTACCAGTTTCATTATTACGATAATCTTATCCGTCTTTTTAAGGTGTGACGTCATCAAGAACAGTTTCAATACCTTTTAGTGCCGTTCATGTTAAGTTTTCATCAAAATTGACAAAATCTTGAAGACCGCAAGACGTGAAGGAGGCGCACCATTTGCCCGATTGTCACAATTAAATTTTAATAGTATTCTTCGTCTTAAAAAAAATCTCAGAAATTCTGTCCTTAAATAAGACAAAAAATACTATTTAAATTCAGCCATGTTAATTGGTTCTCTGGTGCGCCACTATTCCATCGCTGGGAAACCAACACATGCATAGTATCCAGAATCCAAATTTTCTTGAATTCCTTTTTTTCCTCTAGTGATATAAGCTTGCTTCGCACCAAATCTTTCCTATACTGCGCTTTAACTGACCTTATTATATTTTAGATCTAATGGCAGGAGTCTGTTAGTACAATTTGCAGAGAAAAATATAACTCGTGTATGTGACAGCAATGGGAGATCTGAAGGATGGGTGGAACACTAATTCATAAATAGCAGAACTTTTCTTTTTCTTTTTAGCCATTTTCTTATCAAATTCCTTCAAAAAGTTTAAAAACATTTTCGATGTCAGCCAAGCTTTGGTGCTACTTGCATAAGAACATGGCAATTTCTTCAGATTTTTTAAATACTGAGATTTCTTGGATTTACCAATCACTATTGGTGGTAACTTTTCTGACTCGTCCCATTGCAACATAAAAGCACAGTCACACTTTCTTTACTGTGTTTTCCACCATGTTATGTTTCTCCCTTAAAATACAGCGTTTTGCTTGGAAAAGACGATAAAATAAACCTGTTTTATCACAGTTAAAAATGTTTTCAACATCAAAGTTTTGAATTAAATTTGGAAGGTCTGCTATCCATTCATTAGCAGTTAAATCTGAAGCGGCTGAGCTTTCACCACATAGACAATGGTTTGTCTTTATAGCCTTTATAGTCCTTATAGCCATCGCCAAGAAGACGAAAATTTTTCGATTACCATTTTTTATGACAAAGTGAGTGCTTTTTCTTTGAATAACTCACTGCTAATGGGTAAATTAGATGTTCTTATTTCTTTGAATGACTCACTGCTAATGGGTAAATTCGAAGTTCTTATTTCTCTGAACCACTAAATTAACTGAACCCACTAAAATATAAAATTTTTCATTTTGTATTCTTGATCTGTTGATCGTATCTTTACTTGTGTAGGTTCTGTTCATATTTTTGATCGAATCCTTGTTCTTTGAAATCCCTCTGAGCGTTGATTCTGGCAAATCGAATTTTCTACCTAAACTTATTTTTGACAGTTTAGAACCATTTTCTGCTGCTTGCATAACTTCCATTTTGAACGAAATTGTTAACTTCCTTTTGCTCATTTTTATTGAAAAAAAAATCCAGATGCTATTCTAAAGGCAAGGAAGGAAGGAATCACCCGAGTGGCTTGATAAAAATAAAAGAGAGAGAAAGGAATTAACCATTATAAGTGAGGGGAAAAGGGGGAAAATCGAATTATAACACTCTATCCACCCTCTCAGGTGCTTTGCGGAACGGTCTTTTGACTTTGACACGAACAGGACATTCTCTATAGATTAAAAAAAAGTTTCGCACTTAATTCAGAGTTTGTGAATTGAGCTGTTATTTCCGCGTATAACTGAGAGAGACTATGCAAAGTGGCGCGTATAAGTGAGAGATCTATAGCATTATTTTCCTATTCCTCGTGGCGGGAACTTACGGAAGGTTGCCAAAAACAAACGCTATTAGAATTAAAGTGCACTCAGCACTTTTAAGGTATATACAAATGTTTACAACTATATAAGATACGAATTTGAAAATTGGTTTATATACGCAAAATCATATGCTGATTAAGAAATTTGAAAAATCGGAAAACAATTGGCTAGTAAATTTCTATTTTATCAAAAAATATATATATATTTCAGTTTCTTTCGGATAAAGAAGATTAAAATAAAAATAAACAAAGCTTAGAAAAATTAAAATTCGTACTCATAATTTATCAAAACCCTAATTTTTTTTATGGAAAATAAATTTATTTCGATTTATTAATTAAAAGAAAGTGGTTTGGAAAGAATATTAAATGAAACGCTTTGTGCGATCTTCGATCACTCTTACCCACTTGTTCTCTAATTGTTAGTATGCACAATGTATCTGCTGATAAACTGACGCAAAAAAGCTAATTAACATAAATCAATTTTTTTTTCTACCAATAAAAAATATTTATTTCTTATCACTTTTTCACTTTTACAAAATCAAATGGACACTAGATATTTTCTTTCATTTCTCGCGATATTGAAATCTCATAGAAACCTGTCTTTCGCGTAAATTTTTGCCAGTTTTATTATTGTAACTTGAAACTTCAATTGATTTTTAATTGGCTGAATAAAAGCCCAATAAAACAGAAAACTAATAATTTTCACTTTGAAAAACTGTAACTTGTCTTCCCCTTATTTAAATGCAAAAAATTATTACAAAGCCTGCAATTAAACGAGGCATCTACAATTTCTGCTATTTAAATATTAAATAGAAATTTTCTATTAAACATTTGTGGTAAAAACGTACGAACCCTCAACACGGATGAGATAAGGAGGTAACGGGACAAGTGGATTTTTCTCGTACAATAAATCCGTTGAATGTTCAGGCTTTTGTCAACAAAGTTAACCACAAAGTGCACCAGCATTACGCAAGAAAATGTAAGTAACTTTTTTTTTCTTTCATCAGCTATTTGCAAAGTAAGAAGAAACACATTCCTAAATCAGAGATTTTTGTATGTTTAATAACTATATCTTTAATAACTAAAGTATTAGAACTCTGTTCTTAACAATACTAGGGGATCAAACACAAACCTGGGCATCCCGGGTTACAGAATATAGGTCAGAACCTTTTTTTTATTTGAAAACTTGAATAGATTTTTAAAAAATTAATGTCTGTTATTTTGATTATACACTAACAATACCAAAATTTTATTTTTATATAAATCATCGCAATTATGTAATCAAATAATTTTTTGAAATTTATTAAAGGCGATACTTTCATATTGACCTCGTGCCAGGAGTTATCAGCCAAAGTTAACAGCCAAAGAAATCGCCCTAGTTCGTTATTTACAGCAGTTTTTTTTATTATGATCATTTCAGGTATCTAATCACGTAGTTCGATTATATGTCTTAAATGTGTATTTTATTTATATTTTATTATTTTATTTATTTATTGAGGATTTTTTTTTTAATTTTTGTTATGGAATAAGTCGAAAACAAATGCTGTACTATTTATGTTAATTTAAGTGCAAACGGATTTATCTTTCGTAATTGGTCTGCATGTGATAACGATATGTTTAAAAACAATTCATGCTTTGAAATTATTTTTACAAACATAAAAAAAATGAGTAAATTGGAAAACGTTTTCTAACAAACTCGTATACAGTTTTCAAACAAAGTGATATACACTTTTCAAACAAATTGATATACAGTTTTCAAACAAAGTTATATACACTTTTCAAACAAATTGATGTACAGTTTTCAAAAAAATTGCATTTGAAAGTACACCCCACCCGGTGTACAACGGTGTAAAAATTCAAAATTTGGAATGTTTAGAAGTTTTAAAAAAAAATCAGTAAAAGCGAAATTTAAACGTCTGGCGTTGTCTAGGCACCGCCCTGTGAATAGTAGGCCATCGCTTTGAAACAAAAATGGCTGTCGCAGGCGGATTATTTAAGCGTCCTTACGGGTACCTCAATTTAGACATCAGTATTTTTCAGAATTTTTTTTTACTTATTTTATCTAAGAAAAAATAGACATAGAAAACTTTTGGACATTATTGATATTCAAATTCAAGGGACTGTACAAACGTTGAAAAATATCCTCCTACGACAGTGCCATTTTTGTGCCAGCGCGTAGGCCTAGTATTCAGAGGGCTGTGGTCAAGGTCAAAATGACGTCAAAGTTACTGATGGACACGTTTTCTTCTGTAATTACATATGACTGCGAAGCTTTTAATCAGTGCTGTTCATTTGCAATCATCGTTTCGCGTTAAGGATAAATAGTTAATACATAACAAGCCTAAATGCAATTCAGAGTGATATGTGCACTTAAACGCATGTCAGATTGGAATGCTTCCATAGTGATTATATATAACAGCGTTCGTACGAATTTACCACAATCTTTTTAATAGAATTTTTCTATTTAATATTTAAGTAGCAGAAATTGTAAACGCCTCGTTTAATTACAGGATTTCTGCATTTAAATAACACGAAAAATTCTATTAAAAATTGTGGTAAAAGCATACGAACCTTGTATAAACATGACATTTAAAATTTATGTAAAAATATACCTTTTATGCGCAAAAAGAATAATACGACTCTCTTTTAAATTTGTTAAAAATAACATTTTTCCAAATCGACTTTAATAAAACCATGACAGAGTAAAAAATGATCCAAATCAATTATCCTTTAGTAAGCTTAAAAAATAGAAGGACGAATTAATTTTAAAAGTCAAATTTTGTTCATTGAATTTATAATAGCTCTTGAATTCGACTATTTAGGACACGTTTACATTTAATTAATATGTTCCCATGACAATCCCTTTAAACCCGAGTCGGGGTCAAATTAAACAAAATTTAATTAAAAAATTAAGGCTATTTCTCATTCACTAATTAAGCTATGACTCACATCTCTTATATAATTATAGAAAATTGTTTAAATTAATTGTCTGCGAAAAAAAAGTGAGAATTTTATAAATTACATTTTTTACTGTATGAAGTGTAAAGCTTGTTCCATTATTGTCCAGTCTGCCCTATTTGAAAGTACGAAATCAATAATCCTTTTGCACTAAAGCAAAAATTCCAATTTTTATATATTTGAAACTAACAAATAAATCCCTTATCGATTTTGAGAAAGTGGAATTTAAGTGTTTCGTACCGCAGTTTAAATAACTTTTGAAAAAAACTTTAAAACGAAAAAAATAATTCAAAGCTTAATGTATTTTATTTTTTCGTAATCGCGTTTTGACAGTTTTTTTTTAATTCATTGAAAAGGGAAATTTTATTTTTCTTTAAAAACGAGAAAGATGCTTTATTTCATAAGAATAAAAAGAGAAGAAAATACTTCTAGTTCTCAAACAATAGGAAACAGTTTGTTGCATGAAAAGTTTCAGTCCAAATAGAGATAACTTTTTATCTTATAATGCCTCATCCTTTTGTTAAAACATCTGAAGGAAGTAAAAGAATAACGCACTTTCTTCAAAGAGAGAATTGTAAAAGTGCAAGAACATTTTCTTACAGCTAGAACAACAAAAACAAATAAATAAATAAAACGCTAAGAGAGAGATAGAGAGAGAACAATTTGCGGATAAAAAAAAACCCACTTTAATATTTTTTTTTCAATTTGGAAAGTGTGAGTGTATATATTATACATTCAATGTTTAAACTAAGTTAAAAAAAAGTCTTGAGTGACTCCAAACGAGTTTCCTGAATGTCAAACAATTATACATAAATTGTTGACCAATGGAATCGGTGGTATTTACAAGCTGGACCTCCCGTTTCAAAACTGGTGACGTTACCTCTGCGCTACTAGTGCTTGATTAAATCAAGCGGTTTCAAAACTTAATATTACGATCTTTACAAATTACCTCCTAGTAATTTCAAAATTTGTTAATTAATTGATTTTGTAACCATTTCATAATGTTTTAGTTAAAGCATCAGTTAATGCACAATCCCAATCAATAATACGTGCATACTGTTCTTGCATTCAGAAATTAACTCTTATTACAAAACGAATAAATAGTGCAGTCGGATGAAATTTTAGCCACAGTTTGCAAACAAGAAGCTTGGTGATATTCTTATTTCATGTGCAAAGTTGCCAAGTCTCCGACTTTTTCAAAAAAAAAAAAAAAAGTTTATTCTTAACAAAATTCTAGTTTGTTCAAGTGTTTAAACTGGAATTTTCCAATTTTTACAACTCTGTTAGAAAAAATAATAGAGTATAGTCAAATAAAAGCTAATTGAATAAACGAAACAATCTTTACTTTTACTTTTAAATTTTATCTAAAAAAATGGTTTCCTTAAAATTGTTAAATATTTGTATATTTAGTATTTGGCATATTCATGATGATCAACGATGATGACTTTTTTCTTTTGAGAAAAACCCTAAATTTTATGTACCATTTATGATGATTCTGAATGCCTGTTCAAATTTCATTTCCATATGAAAATATGTCAAACTTTCGAAGAATTTCTCTTCCTATGCCTAAGTTTGAAAAAGTAAAAAAAAAAAAAAGTTTTTTTCTCATATAAGTTAGACAATTATCCGAACTTAAATACTTCTTCAAATTTGTTGAAATGAATTTCATAGTGTTCCGAAAGCACAGCTCTACGGATTATTAACAACAGATTTCGCGTAACTTGGAAATTTTACATAGAAGGGGATAAATGTATTCAGGCTACAGAAATTTACACAATGTTTTACAGAGACAGAATGTGAAGAAAACAGGGTTTGTGCGCTTGTAACACAATTTTTAATAGAATTTTTGTATTTAATATTTAAATAGCAGAAATTGTAGACGCCTCGTCTAATAACAGGATTTTAAAATTTTTTTTGCATTTAAATGACACGAAAAATTCTATTAAATAATTGTGGTAAAACCGTAAAGAGGCTTTAATTATAGATTTTTTTTTTAAATTCTGAAGAAAAAAAAAACTCGAAACATTACAAATTTATAAAACAAAGATCTATTTACAAAACAAAATGATTAACAATGATATTCATCGTTAATATATATATATTAGTTGTTATACACTGAAATACCAATTATATACTAAACAGTAAAAAGTAAAAGTTTTTTTCGTTATGTATTAGCAGAAACAATAATTAAAAATTAGTGCAACTTCGTGAAACTTCATAATTATAACCAATTCTTCAAACATTTCTGACATTTTATAAAACAGAAGGAGAAACAAATATAGGATGTTCCAAAGATTTCCTTATTTTTGGGGGTACTTTTCGGTTAGCCGGGCGCCAGTGATATATATACATGTATATATATACACACAAACACATATACACATATCTACGTATACATATATATACATACCCATAAATATACATATATGTATGTACAATACATATATATGTATATAGATATGTATTTATATATGTACATATATCACTGGCGCCCGGCTAAACGAAAAGTACCTTTTTTTGTAATATAAAGGTTACTTTGCTGCCGAAGTTTTCGGAAACAGCGAATATAGAGTGAAATTCGAATAGCGATTAAAGAATTGTTGCACAGAATTTTTTGGAGTTTTCTTTTCATATAGAAATTGCATTTTTTTTTTAATTCGGAGTGTTCTATTTCCTTTACCTCTTCATTTTAATACACACCTTCGATTTATTGATATAATTCATAAATGTTTTCCACATTTGTTCAAACGTATTGAATAATTTTGTTTGCGCAATTTTTAACTTATCTTTTAATTAAACGAAGATTCGTTGAATCATTAAATAGCTATTAATTATATCGTCGCTACCACGTCAAATTATCGAATGTGAAAAAATGCATTTTTCATAACTTTTAAATATGGGCCGATTGTCACCCTTAAATATTAATAGTATTCTTCACCAGGCTTGAAAGTTTGGCAACCTTTTTCATTCAGAAACTCCGAATTCATACCAGGAATTTTAAACAGAAAATTTTGCTTTTTTTAATAACAGATATTTATTGAATAATTTAAGTAAAACATTTTCTCTCAAAATATCCGCTGTGAATTCGGCATCTCTAAATAAATAAAAAAGGGCAAGAAATTTTATTAGTATTCATACTAAGCGATGAATTCTAATAAAATTTAGTGGTGCCAATCGTCCCATTTTTAAAAGTAATGTAAAATGCATATTTTCACATTCGATAGTTTGACATGGTAGCGACGATATGTGTACATCAAGCTTTCACTGATAATATTGTGTCTGTATTTTGTGTTCGGAAAAGCGTTTGGATAAAATCATTTCATCAATATATTTTTATTCACCGATAAATCTCGAGTCACAATGATTTTTTTTATAAAAGTAAGAACAAGTCGGTAAGTGTGATCGTAGATCGCACAAAATATTTCGTTTAATATTCTTTTCAAAACACATTATCCTTTACTTAATAAATCCAAATAAATTTCATATGCAAAAATCAGAATTTTGCTAAAATAAAAAGTTGTAGGCAGGATTCGAAAATTTAGGAAAACTAAAATTCCAGCTCATTATAAGCAAGGATGGATAATTTTTATATCCAAAAATCCAATATTTTTAAATTTTATATAGCCTATAAAAATTTCAGTCCAGTCATTCATTTCCGCTTGCGAATCAACAGCAGGTATGCTTTCAAGAAAATATCCCTTTTTTGATGAATTTTTTTAATGAGTTTTCAATTAATATCTCAGCTGCTGTTCGGTTTCTTCGAAAATTGAACTCCGGATTTACGGAATTTTTACGCGTCGTACCTTAAGCGCCCCATAACACCTCCTCTACGCGCAGACTTTTCCTGCGAAACATGAAACAAACCGCTAAAAATCGCATAATAAATTAAATTAAATAATCCAAAATCGTGCTTTGAAGTTCAAAACTACATACCAAATTTTGTAGTTCTGCCTGCAGCGGTCTCTTCCAAACACAGTCGACAGACACACACACAAATACACACAGAGACAAGCTTCTTTCCTACACACAAACTTCTTTCCTTATTATTATAAATTAAATTATTTTTTTAATTTTGTCTAACTATTTTCCGTTCTATTCAAACTTTATATATGGCACAATACATTAAATTAGTGTAAAACAGAGTTTAGAATAAATTTTATGCACTGTAATTGAATAATAGTTGAAGAACGAATTGAATGTATTTTTGAATAACTCAAATTTTTAAATGAAATTCATGAAACTGAATATGCTCGATTGGAAAAATTCCTTACGCGGTAAAAATACTCGAACATACTTAAATCTTTTCTAAGTATTTTATTTTATATACATGCTAAGGCATACAACTACTTCGTATAAATATCCTATTTTACACGGTAAAATATGCATATTATACATACATGCTACATAGCTGTTAAACCTTTCTAATTTTGGAAACTACTATTTTCTAATAGTAATTCGTTTTATTTAAATGCAGATTTCTGTCATTAAATAAAGCGAATGTCTCTTTTCGTAAATAGAGGTTCTCAAACATAAGAAAGTTTGGCAGCTATGATGCTATATTGATTTTGTCCCTTTTGTACTTATTTTTATTTATTTATTTTTCTTTCGAACAACTAAACTCTATATATGATTCAGTACATTAAACCAGTGGACCCGTTCGCGGATTTCGCAAGGCAGTCGGATATTTTTTAGCAATATCTAAAAGTTTTTAATGCAGGTTTAAACTTCTAAAGAAAAAGTAAGGATAAAAATATCTGCAGAGAACATTTAGTTTTCAGATAAGACAGAATATCGTCTAATTTATTCCATCAAAGTTATAGTAAAAACTGATCCAAGATAGCAAAAGGCACGCGCGAGAAAAAAAAAATAACAATCATATTTTAACTGCATTAGAGGATGACGTCATCCGCTTCGTGAAAACATGGAATAAAAAAATATAAATATAAACATTTCAATTTCAACTTTGCTTTTTCATCATAAATATAAAATAAACTCCAGCGGAGTTTTTTGTAATCATTGTTATGGTATTTTATTTTTGTGGCAACACTAAGTTGACGAAAACTATTAATTTCATTTATCAAAATAATGCCGATTTAATTTTTAATTAACAGCAATTTTTAATCAAAAAATATGTTTAAAAGAAATGTGAGTGTACTATGTCAGAAGCCTGTTCAATATACTTTCATATGGTATCTCATTCATCGTTCTGCGTTTTGTATTTGCTTATAAAAAGGGATGTTGACAACAGAAATAATATATATGATTAGTGTTAAATAGAGTTTAGAATAACTTTTACGCACTATAATTAAATAACAGTTGATGAACGCTCTTTTAATTAAATACATTGTTGAATATCTCAAATTTTGAAATGAAATTAATGAAATTACATATGCTCAATTGGAACAATTGCTTATGCGGTAAGAATACTCGAAAATACTTAAAAACTTTTCTAAGTGTTTTATTTCATTTACATGCGAAGGCGTACAACTGCTTCATATAATTTGAATGTTTTGTAATTTTGTTACTGAAAAAAATGAGTTTTAAAATGAAACAGAGCACAAACTCCTAATTCTTTTAAGAACTCCGTCTTTAAGCGCAAGACTTCAGTTTACAGAAATAGAATGGAACTCTTGATACAGATTTGATTCTTTAATATTTGTTTGAAGAGTTGGAAATAGAATATAAGAGAAGCAAATCTATTTAACACTGCCGGGTTAAATTACCGGAATTTTATTTTTATTTGGAAAGTTCGAATGGTACCAGAAAATAATAATAGCAATATTTACTTTGTTAAATCACAGACATTTCGTGATTACATAAAATAAATATTATTCTTTCGAAATTTCCGGTGCGAATTCGTAATTTTAGATTGAAAAATTACGTTGTTGTCAATTTCTGTTGAGTTGGCAGCAAATGTGTTAACGGAGTTAAGCTGTAGAAAGCCGTTTCCTGACGTTTGCGCAGCTTGTCCCCAATGGGACCTTGCGCCATTAAACCTTATACAACCAACCGCTTCCCGACGTATTCAATTATTGCAAGAGTTGATTATTTTATTTCATATGATTGCCTCCTTTATGATGTTAAAAATGTAAAATATCAAGTAGTCTTTGCTTACAAAAATTAACAAAATTATTCACATATTTATGAGCTTGTTAATAAATCATTTATAATCAACGCCATACATTATGATTATTGTTTAAATGTACAGTCTGCTTAAACTCGGTAGTATACGTATATTTCTATTTAATTATGTTGCTTCCAATTATTTTCAACTGCATTATTTTGCTTAAAAATATAGGGATAATTGTCTCAATACATATTCAATCTGTGTATCTATACATATATCTATTTCTATATCTATTCCTATATCTATACCTATTTCTGTAAAATCTATATCTATATCTATTTCTATACCCATTTCTATATCTATATCTATTTTTATATCAATTTTTAGATCTATATCTATATCAATATCTATATTTCTCTGTACGTTAGAAGATTACATTCCAAATATTGGAATATAACGTTCGTTAAATACAAATTTCGAAAACGTTTTGTAATACCACGATAGCCGATGATGAAGCAATCCCTCTTGAAAACTTAAATATGAAGTTCATCAAATAAAAACTGTTATTTACAAACTATTTACATTTGGAAAGAACTTTATACACTTTTACTATTACTTATCAGGGTTCGTACGGATCCTGGAATTTTGCGACCAGGAAATTCTTTGGTACAAGTATTTTCTTACAGAAAATCTCTCCTTAAAAAGAAGACTAAGTTTCGCGAGTTTAACCAAGATTTCTTTTTCTATAAGGAAAATACTGGTGAAACTCCTGGAGAATTCCCTGATCCGTACGAACCCTGCTTATGAACAACAATACTTCCATAAAACTACTCACATTACTTTTTAAAACAAAACCAAAATTTACTAGGATGCGCTATCGGCATCCTTTTCATAACAGAACACCATCACTGACAGACTCTTACTCTCTTCACTTCAATTAATCTCAGTGGCGTAGCTACACATTCAGCGCCCTGGAGCAAATAAAATTGGTACGCCCCTTGCCACTATAAAAACACTTCTGCTAGCTCTGTTTGAGGTTTAAACTCGTATATTATATTCTTATTTATATTTAAAACCCTGTTTTTTATTTAAAAAATAAAGTATTTTCATAATAAAATATTTGACGAAATAAATACAAATAAAATATTAAAATAAACTATAATTGTTTAAGTTCGGACTACCTACTGATTTTTACGACGAATTGAGCAGTATTTCCGATTTAAATGGTCCCATGGGCGTAGTGCAATCTACCACTAACTTCTGTTGTTTTTTTCAAGGCTTTTGAAGCAATATAGAATGCTAATAAAGAAACACACTATTGTCGAGATATTTTTAAGACGCGTTTTTTCCGTTTTCAGTACCGAAAGCTCTGAAAATTCATAAAATTCGAGTTATTATAACTCGGTAAGTTTTGATCGTACAAAAAATGAAAGTTTTGTTTTACTTGTTAGTGAATATAGAAAATTTTACTAAATTAATAGTTTTACTAAATATAGAACTTAGCGACAGTAAAAAAAAAAAAAAAAAAATTTCGTAATCTTTAAAAAAATAACTACTTTGATATAAACGATTTTAATAGGATCATAGTTGCCAACCTCCCGATTTTTTTCATACCAATATTTTTATGTAAAAATATTTGTTTTCTTTAATCATACCATTTCTGAAATTTAATAAAGAGAAAATTTCTGTAAGATTTTACTGGTATTAAAAAAATCGGGGCGTATCTATCCTACAAACAGGGGCGTAGCTACCGTGGAGCAGTTCGCTCCAACTGCTCCACGGTAGCTACGCCACTGATTAATCTCCGCTCGGAGAGTTGGTCTCTTCACTTCAATTTACTTACGCTAAAGAAAAGGATTGGAAGAATGTTGGTTACAGGACACGCTTTATTAGATCACAGGCTATCAAAGCCTGAGAGCTAATGTGCCCTTTGGTTCTGTATGTATGTATGTACGTAAGGCGATAACTCTTGACAGTAAATAACCGTTTTCCTTCAAATTTTGTTTATAGGTTCATTGTGATAAGGCGCTTCCCTGATTAGTTTTGGGGGTTCATTGGTTAAGTATAAAGGGGGGAACGGGGGCTAACCCCCCTTAATTTAGATAAATGGGTTTTTAATGCAGAATTATCCGATTTTCTTCAAATTTTGTATGTAGGTTCATTGTCATAAGGCACTTTCCTGATTAGTTTGGGGGGTTCATTATTTAAGTATAAGGGGGGTACGAGGGCTAACCCCCCCCCCCCTTTAGTTTTGATAAATGGGTTTTACATGCAGAATAATCCGATTTTCTTTAAATTTTGTATATAGGTTCATTGTGATAAGACGCTTCCCTGATTAGTTTTGGTGGTTCATTGGTTAAGTATAAAGGAGGATACGGGGAGCTAATTCCTCTTAATTTATATAAATGGGTTTTTCATGCAGAATTATCCAATTTTTTCAAATTTTGTATTATGTTCATTGTAATAAGGCTCTTCTCTGAGTAGGTATGGGAGCTCATTGGTTAATTATAATGGGGGCAGGAACGGGGGATGAGCCCCCTCTTAATATATTGTCGATTTGTTTATTTTCCGAGGGGCTTATTTCAAATTCTTTGAAATAAGAGTATAATATACAACTAGTGTGAATAGCCTGTGAGCTCAATGCCCTCAGTTTAGCTGGGCAGTTTTCTTTTTATATATGAAATATATTCAATGAAATCCCACTATTACAGATACACATAAGGATATAAACATATAAATCAACTATATAAGGACGTATTGGTACAATATAAACAAAATGTTAATATTTCAACTTCCTGCAATATTTCACTTCCTTATTGGGAAAAATATAGCCATATATTTGGCAAGGTATAGCAGATACCAATAAAAATTGAACAGTATTATATGATGAGCGAATTAAGTACAGTAAAAGAAACATTGAAATATTCATCATTACATAAACGAATAATTTCTATTCATAAATAGTCGTGTTCAAAAATAAGAAAATTTAACAGCGGATGTTCTATTATGTTTTATTATTTATTTATTTATTTATTTCTCATTTTAACCATGCACTGTATTTAACACAATATATTACATTAGTGTAAAACAGAGTTTGGAAGAATTTTTACGCACTTTAATTCAATAACATTTGAAGAACGCTTTTTTAATTGAATAACTCAAACTTTGAAATTAAATTCTTGAAACTGCATATGCTCAATTATGACCAGTAATAAGAATACTCAAAAACACTTAAAACTTTTGTAAGGGTTTTAATTCATTTACGTCCTAAGACGTTCAATTGCTTCCTATAATTTTAAAGTTTTGTAATTTATTATTAGAAAATTGAGTTTTACGATGAAACAGGACACAAAATAGCGATAGAAATGTTCCAATTCTTCTAAGAACTTCATGTTTAAGCTCAGGATTTCAGTTTGCGGAAATACATTGAACTCTTTCTACAGATTTGAATCGTTAATATTCTTTTGAAAAGTTGGAACTAGAACATCGGAGTTGCAAATCTATTTATTGGATTTGTACAAAACGTTTTCCTGACAAAATTAATTATTGCAAGAGTTGATTATTTTCATATGATTGCTTACATTATGATATTAAAAATGTACAATAGCAAGTGGTGTCTGCTTACAAAAAATTAACAAAATTATTCACATATTTATCAGCCTTAAAATATATATATCGTAATTTCGCGCGTATACCTCAGACAATTCGATTTCCTACCAGAATTTATTTTAAATAAAATGTGAATTACTTCTGCTTAGCACTTATTTTACTTCTTATTTTCAATAAAATTTCCGGTTTGAAAAAGACCTAACTAAGATGCGGCGCATACGCGCGAAATTACGGTATATATGTTATAACCAAAGGAGTAAATTATATGATTATTTTGTGAAATGTACAGGTGTATATTGAATATTAATTGAATAGTATACGTATATATTTAATTATTTTACTTCCAATTATATTTAACTTCAGTATTTTCTCGAAAAACATGGGGATAATGATAGGATCCTAGGGTTCTGCTAACATTATTAATGTGTATATAATAAGTAACGGGAATATAAATTCTATATATTATAATCAGTGTTTAAAATAAAATAAATATCAAATATCAAATATATTTAAGGCAAACACAGTTTCAAAATATTGTGGGAAAAATTCATATTGACTCACCTTTTTCACAGGAACCACAAAAGTGTTTTCAATATTTATTTATTATTTGTGTGTGTGTATTATATGTGTATTTCAATAATTTTGTTTTTCTAGAAAATCAATTATTTATTTAAACATTAATTTAAAACAGAAACTGGAATTTTTTGCTTGCGAAATCGTATATAAATTTTTTTATTTCTCTTCGAACAATCACAGAGGTACCAAGCTCTCATTAATATTCCGTATTATGTTGGTTAATTTGATCCAGATTTAACTCGTTTCGCACCAGAAATTTTTTTAAGAAATGAAATTAAATAAATTACACTTATAGGCCTGAAATTAAGTAAATAAAGATTCATCCAACAATAATTTTTCTGGTTTGAAGCTTTGTTAAACTGGGTCAAATTAAACCACGTATTACGGAGGGTTAGTTGGAACTTGGCACCTCTGCAATCAGTTTAGAGTTTTGGGAATGCTAAAACTATAAAAGATAAATATTGAAATGATTTCAGTATTTCCTGAAAAAAAGATAATTCAATTTCAGCTGTTTTCCATAGTATTTTAAAAGTGTTGTTTCCTCTAAAGGAAAGCATATAATTTTGAACTGAATTCCTTCTCATTAAGCGCAGTATAATTAATAAGTTCAAATCCATTCTCAATTAAAATTTACAAATTGTTCAGCTCTCTCCGCAAGAAACAATTGCATTTTCTTTGAATTCTATTCATTTTATGTGTAGTACTGACAGATATTCTTTAACCAATGAGGAATTAGTATAAATCGTAAACTATCATAAGGGAGTCCATTATTCACTTATACTCTGCATACGATTGTATAAAGGGCTCTCTTTTTAATAATTAGTTGAAAATTTTTGAGCAATTTTCTAAGCAGTTTTCTATGGAGTTTATAAATTCCATTTACAAGAAATAATTTTAAGAGAACAAACATTCACAATTGTTATAAATCCATCTGTCTTATGTACGAATTAACACCTAAATATTAGCGCATTATATGGAGCATGTCTGTTATATTTAATATTATTTTTAATTATATATTCAAATGTCTAATGTCTATATTTAGTTTCTTTTGTATTGGTCTATACAATAACTATATAGTACTAGTATATAACCCTCGTCAAAAATGACGGATTGTTTATCTTCGTAAGCCTGTAGATGGCGCCAAAACAATCTAGGTGTCTACGAGTTTAATCAGATGATTTAAATTGGGGATTAAATCATGATTTAAATCAACTGATTTTTTTTAATCATAAATTTACTAAATGTTTAAAATGACATAAAAAAATCTAAGATTAACATAATTTGGAAAGTTTCTATGGATATTTTACCTTAAGAATAAACAAAAAAAGCTTTCAATAATTGTTTCTAAACGTAATTCCTTATGGTTGTAAAAAATTAAGTACAGTAAGTTTGTAAAAAGCTATTATATGACCCCCGTCAAAAATGACAGATTGTTGATCTGCGTTCCATTTTCATAAGACTTCATACAAACAGCATGAAAGGTTTGTATTGTAGAAAAGTACATTTTAAAGCCGATAGATGGCGCCAAAACAATATTGATCGCAACAGTGTTCGTCTAGGATTCCTAGGATTGTTTAATCTGGATTTTTAATTAAGAACTTAAAACATTATAATAGGATATGATATACATGTTTTATAGGAAAAATATGCTGGACAGACATGATTTCAAGTAGAAGATATTATCATTTAGCATAGGTTTTTCATTAAGCCTAACATGGCGTTTAACTACGGTCGATTCGCAGAAAATGGTTACAGACACTTTCTTGGCTTCGTATTTTATTATAAGTAGATAGTAGGAGGCAGACAAAATGTCAAACATATAAATACATATAACTTTGATAGGAAAATATTTATTGTATCAAAGTTTACAATTTTTTTCAAAAAAATCTATTCTCAAATTAAGGTCAATATGCCTAACTGTGATCACAAAGTGATATAAATGTGACATAATCGAACATCCACATTTCCGAAAAAAATGCGAAACATGTTACTGCCTTTAAAACTTTTTTTCCATGTGATGAATTTCCCATTGCAGTATGCACCGTTAATTATTAAATTCTGACAAAACTTCCTAAATGCGAAGAATAATCCCAAAATCGATATTTTCCTCTTGATTTCTTATCTTTGAATATCAAATAACTCCATCGACATGACGGCATTGAAGGTCTGTATCATATACTGGAAGTGAAAGCGGGAAAAAACGACACGTTTTGAATTAACCCATTAACGACGACTTATTTTACACTTATTTTAATACTTCGATACCAGTTGACACTAGTTTTCACATACTGTTATTTTAACTGATCGAATCTCTGATAGTTTAGCATTAGATAATATGAATTATTTTTTTTACTAAGATACTGGTGTTCATATTTAAAAGTTTCGAATCACTTAAATGGTAAGTTTTCGTACCAACCGGCATTTAGAGTTAAAGTTGTTATAAAATTGCATCGCATTTTTGCGCCTATTAGACCTATTAGCGACAAATTGGATCCTTCAAATACGGAGAAGCTTTCAGCAGATGTATAAAGGTAAGTTTATGTAGTATTTTCATATATTAATTTAAAATGAATTTTTAGAGCAAAAACTGGGAGTAATTGAACTTTGTCGAATTAATATATTTAGGAATTTCTACATAATGTAGTTCTAACGTGTTTTTATTTGGCTTGGGTAATTTGTTAAATGTTCCAATTGACCAAAATAGGAAAATGTCTGCCTTTGAAAAAAATAATTAAAACATTTTATGTAACAATAGCGCTATATTTCAGCGAAGAATAAAGAAATATTTTCAATTGATTAAATTTTGATTCCCAGGGATAAGGGACCTGTTTTGACAACTTTTCCCATTTTTATTACAAAAACTGACCTCCAACTAGAATTTACGTACAGGTTTTTTTTTTTTTTTTTTTTTTTTAAGAAATGTTTGTTAATAAATAAAAGGAAAAACACTTTTCAAAAAAATCTAGTACGATGGTAGTTAAAAAATAAAATAAAAATAGGACTAAGTTGCCAACACTGAAATTAACGGAAAAGGGCCCTTATCCACTTTTCTTTTCTTAAAAATATGCAGCTCAATAAAAATGGTCAGAATTATTGTCTCTAGTTATATCTCTTTTAATTTTTCAAAAGTTTTTTCTAATTATAATGTGTTATTCAGTATAATTCCATTAATATTTTTACTTTTCTTTCCTGTTTCCTGGTGTAATTGTCTTGCTAAGAAAATGTTTAAGGCAACTTTACAAAAATTGTAACAAGCTGTCGGGGATGTTAAAGCTGGTTGACTCACATCATGACAGGCCCATAGGAAATGTAACTCCACAAAAAATGGTCAGGATGAACGTTTAGAGGCCGACGAGATATTTATTTTATAAAAATGCTAATTGAAGAGTCTAATGAAAATGAGTTTACGAGATATTTAATTGTTTGCTACGAAGGTGCGTTTTTTCGAGATACTGTTGTTTATATTTAGATAGATAACGAAGTCGAGGTGATACAGTGATAATGAATGATGTCATAATTGCAGATGACCAAAACGGAGTGATAAGGCATTTTAAGAAGTTAATAAAATTAAAAACACCCCTTCCAATCTTCTAGGTTTTAGTTTAGTATTGCTTTCTTCATATTAACGAAAACGAGGCATTTTGTAATTAAACACGTCAAAATAAGAACCACTTTATTAAGATTTTTTTTAGGTGAAATTATGTTTATTTGACTTGAAATAAAAAACCGAAAGATTGGCAACTATGGCATTACCATAGCAGTTAAATTCTAGGAACAACTACAGCGTTTCAGAATCTCTAAGTGTAAATAAAATAAACAAGATTGAAACAATTAGTTAATGAAATATTTGTTTAGAACTTACAGTAATAAGCATCGATTTGATAAAGTTAATGTTATTGGTCATTGATTTGTTAATAGTTCTTGTTCATTTATTGTTAAAATTGTTAAGAGTACAAATGTTAAATGATTCATTATTTAACTGTAATGCAGTATTAGTAATTTAAAAAACTGATCATAGTTAAATTAATAAATTTAAAATGAACAATTGCTGATGATGAACATTTGCTGTTGTTCAAATTAATTAAAACCGGAATTTTTTAATTAACCACGTCAAAATAAAACGACTTTATTAAGTTATTTTTCTAGGTGAAAGTATGTTTATTCGACTTGAGCTGTAGGTTGTTAAATTTGCCATACTAGTTAAATTCCAGGAGCAACTACGACGTTTCTGAATTCCTAAGTGTAAAATATTTAAACAAGGTTCAAACATTTAGTTAATGAAATATTTGTTTAGAACATACAGTAATAAATATAAATTTGATAAAAATTAATGTTATTGGTCATTCATTTGCTAGTAGTTCTTGTTAATTTATTGTTAAAGCTGTTAAAAGTACAGATGTTAAATTATTCATTATTTAACTGTAATGCAGTATTAGTTATTTAAAAAACTGATAACAATTAAATTAGTTATTTAAAAAACTGATAGCAATTAAATTAATAAATTTAAGATGAACTGACATGCATTAAATACATTGTCACATTTAGGTAATTTTTGTCACATTGGCAGTAGTTAAAATCTAAATAAGATTACCAAAGTACCAAAATGTGACAGTGATATACTTTTGCTTAGATTACAGATAGTAGTTCAATTTCGTCAAGACAAATTATCTTTAATAAAAAGTATAATAATCAATCTTTTTTTTTTTTTTTTTTGTTCAAATGTGGCATTTTATTAAAAAAAAAATAATATCTTAAATGTGACAAACATGTAAGGAATCACATTGCATTGAAGCACAATGAACTAATATAAACTTTAATTTTTAAAATTTTTCCCATTTTGGGAAATACTTAATATTGTCACATTTTCTTATTTCTTATTTACTTAATACTGTCACATTTTCTAAGTCTGTTGCTTAGCAATTGCACGCATGAATTCCCTGTGTGAAATTTTGTCGTATAAAGTATTAAATAGAGCATTAATTAGCTTTTCTTAATTTATTTTAGTTTTTTAAATGCATAATTTAGAAATTTATCCCAAATAGTTATTCGATGAGAATATCTAGGGCGTTATTAATAGGTTTATTTAGATGCAAACCATTATGTAAGGAGACAGCATCCTTTGACCAGCATAAATCTCGTAGAAAAGCGATCATTATTCGAGAAATATTATGCAAGTTAATTTCGCCTAACTTAATGCCTGACATGGAGGCAATGAATCTCAATTAGTACACTACAGATCAAAAATCAATTGTTTTCAATGAATATAGCCATTTTAGTTATAAGTTCGTATATATATATATATATATATATATATAAGTAAAATAGTTTAACCAACAACAAAAGATTTTTTTTTATACTTAGGAAAAATACAAGAAAAATACATTTTATTTATATTTACCTGCAGTAAAATTTTAATGTAATGAAAAGCTTAATAAAAGAAAAAAATTACATTTACCTATCCCATGATCCTCATTAGGTAGATTACGTGTTTTATTGTCATTTTCTTTGATTGGAATTACCTATTAAAACTGCATGAAAATGTTTACAGCAATTAGTATCATCATAAAATAATAATAATAATAATTACCATTATTATTATTATCGCAGCCAGCGAAATGACAAGCCACGGTACTCCGCCAATCTTGGCTGATTTTCAGCTAACCTTGATCAAATGGTAGTTCAACAATTGGTGGAAACATGGTATGCGTTTTGGTGGACATAATGTGTGTTTTGAGATACAGCAAGCAAGTATTAAATAATTATCATGACACTTAATTTTAATTGATATCTTAATTGTTATTTTAAAATCATACCTTAAAAAGAAATATTTCAAACTTTTTTTTTCCATAGCTTTACTTATGTGAATACTTTTTAACTAAATAAGTATATAAACTAGACATGTATTGTCCACAATATTCGGGATTTTGCACGTAAAAAAAGTTGATGATTTATTCTAATAGGTGCATTTTGGATACCGTATTCTACAGAGTGGCCAAGAAAAAAGAAGTTCGGTATACAGAAGTACAAATACTTATTAATTTTTATTTAAAAGTAGTAAATACAGTATATTATGAATAACAACATACTGAACATTCAATAGTTCACATGTGGTGTTGTTATGCATAATATTCTGTATTTACTACTTTTAAATAAAAATTAGTAATTATTTTTACTTCTGTATACCGGGCCTTTTCATCTTGGCCAGTCTGTATGTAATTAAATTGAAATTATATTATCAGAAAGAACAAGAATACATCAATACACTGACCTCCAAAAGTTTAGGTATAACAGTTTTATTTTTGTCTAAATTATAAACAAGTTAAAATAGAAACGTGCACTTTGGTACCTAAGTGCCTCATTATATGAGACTCTTATGCACTTCTTTATATCAATATTGGAAAAACCTTTATATTTTGTTCTTATATGTGGCTCCTTTTAACAATTACATCACAATTGAATAAAGCAATGCCACATACCTTGTAAATGAATTATGTTATGTTTATTCTCCATTTGAAGAAATTTGCATATTATTAAATATTAGAAATTCGTCAAATTCTTGATATGATAGGTATAACGATATGATTTATCAACCATTTCAGGACAAAGTACTTCTGATGTTGAAATGTTCCAAATTATTGGGAGACACAAGGATTTATGTACAGTCGTGGAAAAAAAACTGAACACCCCCCACTAACTCTGCAACAAATTATAGTAGAAGGAAGTGACTGGTACCAAACGATTGGAAATAAAGTCTACTTTTAAATTATGTATCTAAAATTTGCTTAAGGGGCCATCTACATATTAAAACCAGCCTAAACTTTATTTTTTTCAATGGCAACACCCACTTTTGACATGATATTTTAAATCTTCGGTTCAAACTATGCCTAGATACAAAATTTTAAGTCATTCGGATGATAAGTTTTCGAGTTATAAACATTCAAATTTTAGAGCTTCTAATGTTAAATTACACTTTCATATTTTTATTAATATCTCCTGAAATTAAAATCCTAATGTGCTAACGTTTTGTTTGGTTATAAAACTCAAAAACCCAAACATAACTACGTTAAATTTGTAATTTTTAAAATTTTATAATATGAATTATGAAATTAATATTCGAAAAAATTATGAATTGTAACTTACATTTTTTTTTGATGGATTTATATTTATTATGTCCTGCTTTATGTGTATTCAAAATTTCAAATTTTTCTTCAAAGTAGTTTTCAAATTATGCTTAAAAAACGGCAAGATGCTGCTTTAAGGGGCCGTCTATGATGTGCATTAAAGCATAGTTTGAAAAGGGATGGGAGCGCTCCGTCTCGAAATCCCGATTGACACCACTAAATTTTAATAGTATTTGTTACCTTATTCAAGGACAAAATTTCTGAAATTCATTACGTTGGAGAATACTATTAAAATTTAGTGGTAAGAATCGATATTCGGGTCGGAGCGCTCTCATCCCTGTTTGAGAAAATATTATACTCATAGGCTGGGATTATAGTGACTTGAAAAACTTAGAGATTAAGTCTGTCTTACAATATAAACAATGCGTAAACCGTATTTCAATGCTTCGCGTTCTTACGTTAAATTGAAAGCTAGCTTAAACTGAAGCGTAAGTGAATGATCGCGGGAGCACAACAAACCTGACAACGACCTGTGATTGTAGTAAGATATAAGATAGCGAGGCACCAGAACTTTTACTTTTTCAATGTCTGCTTTAAAATTTTTCATTAAAATTACGTAAAACGTATTTGCATGAGATGTATGTTTACGTCATTTATGGAAAATAGTTTCGCTTATATTTTTAAATTAATAAAGCTCATTTTTGAAAAATATGATCAGTTCTACCTTAGAAAAAACTTAATCATTTTTGTTACCTTTAAATTGATTTATAGCTTCTTTTCCAGTCTAATAAAGCTATAATTGTTTTTTCTGCAGTATATATGTTTGAAGTGAAGTTTCTTATAAATGCATATGCGTAGAGTATTTGCTGAAACAAAATGGCCCCGCAATTAACTGAAGCAACGAAAGGCCAAATGATTGGCATGTGGCAAGCTGGAAGAAGTTTTCGTTATATAGATATCGTTATATATTTACATATTCTAAAATTATTTTAATTACAAATAATCTTATGGTTTTTTAACCCCTTCGTGACGAGCGTCTATTACAGAATTTTTAATAATTTACCACCGGTTTTTCAAAACAGAAATTTTCGTCTAATTGAATCGTGGAAATGCTAAGATATAATAAGGCAAAGCTTACAATAAAAAATAACTGGTGGGAAAAATCAAGGATTCTGAGCATCTTATGCGTCACGTATACGTGTCGCTCGTCCCCAAGGGATTAAAATCGGATAATTCAACACTTGTTAACATTATTTTATTTTACCGCATATAACAATAACCGAAACTTATTAAGTAAGTAAAATGGTCATATCGGTAAAACATAATAATTAAAAGAAGTGACATTCTGCAGCATTTCAACAATCGAGTACCGAACTTCAATTTGGATACAGCCCCTTAAATATGCTCATTATAAAGTAATTAATTTCTCAGAAACTAATCGTACGAATTTAATGTAATTTGGTATCTAGACATAGTTTGAACTGCAGATTTCAAATATGTTGTCAAATTTGGGTCTTGCTATTTAAAAAACAAAGTTTGGGTGTGTTTTTATATGTATATGGCCCCCTAAGCAAATTTTATATACATCATTTAAAAGTCGACTTTATTTCCAATCGTTTGGTACCAGTCACTTCCTTCTACTATAATTTGTTGCAGAGATAGTGGGGGGTGTTCAGTTTTTTTTTCCACGACTGTACAATTTTTTTTAAATAAGGGAAAGCTTTTCTTTGCGTATATTACAAATCAAACTTTTATTTTAGAATTC
Organism: Maratus michaelseni; assembly: GCA_963931845.1. Lineage (NCBI taxonomy): Eukaryota > Metazoa > Arthropoda > Arachnida > Araneae > Salticidae > Maratus > Maratus michaelseni. The sequence continues at coordinate 22,884,620 of OZ007594.1, forward strand.
TGGTACCATTGTGACATTTGGGTGATGAAAATTAAGTAGGGGTATATAATATCCCACCGCCCTTCAACGGGTTAAGGATGCAACCTATCATTGTTGCGACATGCGAGTTTTTCTATCGTTATTTCCAAAAAAGGAATCTTCATGGTAGATTATAATTATAAATTTACAATAATGATAAATGTTTGTAAACAACGGTAGACAAAACTGTAAAGAAATATCCTCCTGTGACAATCTTAATGGACTTTTTTGTAAGTAAAACTTCTCTTAAATTATATTTTTCCTATTCCACTAAACGAAATCAAGTTTAAATTTCCAGTCATTGTCAGGCATACATTTCATTCTTATTTATAAGGAGTAAATAATAGAAGAGATACGGCAACATATTTAATTCAGCAGTAAAAACAGTAATCGAATCGAATAGTCTTAATGTATTAGAAACAAAATATGTAATATTGTTTTTCAATGTCATTTATTGTAAACATGTGGAATCTCTATTTAAATATACAATGTGATGAAAATATTGAAATTGCGATTAAAATATCACAATCTATTCTAATTACATCACAGCAAAATCTTCAACAAAATTCTTTCCCATGAACTACTCTTAAAACACTCTTCGCTAGTTTTAAAGTTCATAAATGTCACTTAGAAACTTCATTAGAAATATTTATGCCAAGATAAATTTTAACTGCAGTAACTTAAGGTACATGCGATGTTAAAGGGCATACGATTTAAATTCTTACATTCTAAACTTCATTGCCAATCAACAAAGAATCTGATATTCATGATAAAGTTATTATCCACCGAATTTAAAATTATCATCTCTTAAAAATACTCTATGATTACATTAATCATTTTCTTAAAGTTGTTTGTTTAGAAAAAGAAAAAAGACGTACACTTTCTACAGTAAATATTGAAATATTAATGCTTCTATAAGTTGAAAATATAATTAGAAACAAAATAAGATTTTCCCATTCGCACATATGTTCATAAAGTATTTTTGGAAAAGAGAATCCTTGATTTTGTTTGTAATACATAATATATATATATATATATATATATATATATATATATATATATATATATATATATCCATATATTTAAAGCTGTTTGCTAAAAATGTCAAATAATTCCATCGAATTTCGACCGTATACGCATGCGTCAAAAAAGGACCGGCCAATGAGGCCGAGGGTCTATTCCTGTCTCCAAACGTATTTGGGATCAAGATCAACTCCTGTTGTTTTGATGGATTTTTCCGCGTTGCGTTAAACCTAGGAAGATATTTATATAAAAAACTGTGGAGTGTTTAGAAGGTATTTATTTTATTTATTGTTGTATTTATTGTAATTTGAATGAATACTTAGGTATCCATTTCGGATTTACTGTGTAACATGAATTTAGGTTCATTTAACGTTCGCGAAATCAAATCATTTTGTTTATATAGTACAGAAAATAATTCTTCAATCGTAAATAAAAATATAGTAGAACATGTAATACAAAATTGGACCACTTATATTCCGTTTATGATCGGATATGAATCTTATGGTGTTCCGATTGCTAATGAAAACGATTATGTAAATATAATGTCAAAAGACAGTACGCACGGCAGTAATATTTTTATTATTATTTGTTCGAAAAAAGCGAATCTGAGCGTCTGAATATAAATTATAAAATATTATTTCTGTATTTAGCAACTAAATATTTAATAAATATGCAGGAATGTGACTAGCTTTATGTGAATGTATAATATATATAAGTCTGAACTTTAGCATTATTTTTTAACAGAAATATACTATCTCTATTCGATTTAAAAGTTTTGTCATTATATAAGTGTGCTATTTTATTTGTAAAGAGTATGTATGCATTATATTGTTTGTATGTATACAAATCTTTAGAATATCTTAATATTTGAATAATGTTTACATTATATTTGTTTGTATGTATACAAACAATATATGTATACAAAGAAGTATGTATACAAACAATGTATCATGTAACAATATTAATATTTACATTGTATTGTTTGTATGTATACAAATCTTGAATGTTTTAATTTATTACATTCACTTTTTACCAGTTTGCATGTCCGTTCATGGGCGATTCATATGAAACTCATAATTTGTCACAAATTGGTGATTTTATTGATTTAGTGCTTTGCCCAAGAATGTGGAAAAAAAAACTTTTTGACATCGGGTGAAATGAATGAGGTTATTTCGGTTTTTCTTTTGTATATAAAAAACGTTATATGTAAAAAAATCCTGGCCATTAATCACATTGTTTTTTGAATATTTAAAGACGATTACTTATTCTTTGTTAATTATTTTTTTGTTGGGGGTTTTTGAGCAAAATAATATTACTTCATAGCTAGAACCAGTTCTGCTAATCATTAATATTTACTTATTTACTTAATCCTTTGACCGCTGAGCAAATGGGCAAATTTGTAATGTTTTTTCTGTAATTTTTTTTAAATGTCAAAAAAAGATAAATTTTCAAACTTGGTATAAAAAACTTAGGTACTTCTCCATTATCCCATCGTCCACTTTTCATAACAAAATACTATCGCCAAACTGTAAGATTAAATGCCAAAAATGCAGTCCCATTTACTTGATGTCGGAAGCATTATATGTGTTTGTTATGTCATCAAGTGGTTTTTAATTCAACATTTGCGCGTATTAATGACAACGTTCTCCCGTTTATTTGGCGTTACAGTTTGGCGATAGTTTTTTGTGATGAAAAGTGGTCGATGAGATAATAGAGAAGTACCAAAACTTAATTACGTATATGAGTAGATTCCTTGACAGTATTAATCATTACTCAATATTTTAAAACTGCATCATATTTGTAGAATTATATTCATTTAAACAATGCTTCTATTGAAGTGTGAAGAAGCACATACTTCTATGAAGAACCTATGAAGAACATATATTTACATAATCGTTTTCATTAGCAATCGGAACACCATAAGATTCATCCCCGATAAAAAACGGACTATAAGTGGTCCAATTTTGTATTACGTGTTCTATGATATTTTTACGTACATTTGAATAATTATTTTCTGTATTATATAAACAAAATGATAGAGATCTAAAACCACAATTTCCATCGGGATTGATTTCGCGAATGTTAAATGAGCCTAAATTAATTTTTAAACAGTAAATCCGAAATGGACACCTAAGTATTCATACAAATTATAATAAATAAAATAAATACCTTCTGAACAGTCCACAGTGAGTTCTATATAAATATCTTCCTAGGTTTAATGCAACGTGCAAGAAAAAAAAAACAGGAGATGATCCCAAACACGTTTCTAGAGACAGTAATAGACCCTCATTTTAATGGCCGGTGTTTTTTTTTTACGCATGCGTATTGGGTCGAATATTGTTGAAAAATGATTTTGAAGAAAAAATCGGTAAATTCACAAAATGGTTTCGGGAAAAACTTCACCAAATGGTTTCAAAATTCTTTGAGTGACAGCGGGAAAAAAAATTTCATTTTACATTCAATCATCGCAATTGGCGAGTGTGACTATTAAGTTTAGCCAGTACTGGATACTACTAGATATAATGATTATGAACCATGATTTTTCTGTTATTGGGCGAGATTCATGTTTTTTCAGCAATTCTTTGACGAAATTCGTGTTTTTCAGCGATCCTTTGAAGAATTTCGCATTTTTCTCGCGATCCTTAACGAAATTCGCATTTTCCAGCGATTCTTTGGTAAAATACATTTTATTCCGCAATTTTTAGACGAAATTTAGTAAAAAAGCGTGATCTTTTGGTGAAATTTCCTTTTTGCGATTCTTTGACAAAATTTGCTTATCTTTCACGATCCTTTTGCATAATTCACGTTTTTTCTGTGGTCTTTTAATGAAAGTCATGTTTTCCCATGATCCTTTGATGAAATTAGTGTTTTTTTCAAAACGCGAAGATTGGTTAGATGTTTTTAGTCTGCAGGTGCCCTAAAAAGTCTGACGCCCGTTGCTGCATCGCACACATTCTTCCATGGGGCATCGAACGAAGGAAATTCATCCTACAGAACCATTGTTTCATTCCTGACATTTCTAGAAAGAAACAACGTTCAATTTATTGGCTGAATTGAAAAGGGCGAAATGGTGTCAGACATTAGCGGAAATAAAGTGCGCAATTTGTTCGTTTATGGAAAAAATTGTGAAATTCGTTAATCGATAAATTGCGAAATTTGTCAATCGATAGAGGAAAAATCACAAAATTCATTAATCGACGGAAAATTCATCAACTGTTTTGAAATTTGTCGAGCGACAGCAGAAAAAAAAATTTTTTTCCATTCAGTCATTGCAATTGGTGAGTGTGACTATTATGTTTGACCAGTGGTGGCAATAAAGTCCATTGCAAAATTTTCAGAATTACTCGCTGTTTGGCAAGTGCTAATTTTGTCCTATACTTCAAAACCCTTTTGATCATCACATCAGTGTGCAGGACAGTCTTTTTAGGTAGACCATTTGATGAATTTCGTGATTTTTCCGTTATCAATTGACCAATTTTGCTGCTATTGATTGTTGAATTTTATAATTTATCAACTATTGATTAGCGAATTTCATGATTTTTTCCATGAACGTTTGACGAATTACGCAAAAAAATTAAGAATATCATTAAATTGTCTTGGGTAAAAAAAATTTACTATTGTCAAATGCCTTCGAGAAAAAAGTTGCAAGTTGAAACGTCTGTGACCTCTTTTTCATGTTATGCATTTCTGGGAGTCCATCCCCCCACTCCCCCCAAGTGGGACACTTTTCTAAATTTTGCACACACCCCTCATGTGATACATCGCTGGAAAAGTCTTTGACCGCTTATTCATGTTATGCATCTCCGGGGTCCATCCCGCCGCTCCCCCCCCCCTAAGGGGGCACTTTTCTAAATTTTGTTGACACCCCTCATGTCATATATTGTTGGAAAGGTCTGTGTCTGCTTAATCATATTATGCATCTCTGATGTCCATCTCCCCACTTTGCCCCCCCCCCCCCTCAAAGGGTACTTTCTAAATTTTGCGCACAACCCTCATGTTATATATCATTGGAAAGGTCTGTGACCACTTAATCATATTGTGCATCTCCGATATGTCCATCTCCCCACTTGCCCCCCCCTCTCAAAGGGTACTTTCTAAATTTTGCGCACAACCCTCATGTTATATATCATTGGAAAGGTCTGTGACCACTTAATCATATTGTGCATCTCCGATATGTGCATCTCCACACTTGCCCCCCCCCAAGGGGTACTTTCTAAATTTTGCACACAACCCTCATGTTATATATCATTGGAAAGGTCTGTGGCCACTTAATCATATTATGCATCTCCGATGTCCATCTTCCCACTTCCCCCTCCCCCAAGGGATACTTTCTGAATTTTGTTGACACCCCTCATGTCGTATATTGTTGGAAAGGTCCGTGACTGCTTAATCATATTATGCATCTCCGATGTTCATCTCCCCACTTTGACCCCTCCCCCCAACGTACTTTCTAAATTTTGCACACAACCCTCATGTTATATATCATTGGAAAGGTCTGTGACCACTTAATCATATTATGCATCCCCGATGTCCATCTCCCCACTTTGCCCCTCCCCCCCCCCCAAAGGGATACTTTCTAAATTTTGTTGACACCCCTCATGTCGTATATTGTTGGAAAGGTCCGTGACTGCTTAATCATATTATGCATCTCCGATGTCCATCTCCCCACTTTGCCCCCCCCAAGGGATACTTTCTAAATTTTGTTGACACCCCTCATGTCGTATATTGTTGGAAAGGTCCGTGACTGCTTAATCATATTATGCATCTCCGATGTTCATCTCCCCACTTTGCCCCCCCCCTCCAACGTACTTTCTAAATTTTGCACACAACCCTCATGTTATATATCATTTGAAAGGTCTGTGACCACTTAATCATATTATGCATCTCCAATGTCAATCTACCCACTTTGCCCCCCCCCCAAGGCATACTTTCTAAATTTTGTTGACACCCCTCATGTCACATATTGTTGGAAAGGTCTGTTACTGCTTAATCATATTATACATCTCCGATGTCCATCTCCCCACTTTTTGCCCCCCCCAAGGGATACTTTCTAAATTTTGTTGACACCCCTCATGTCATATATTGTTGGAAAGGTCCGTGAATGCTTAATCATATTATGCATCTCCGATGTTCATCTCCCCACTTTGCCCCCCCCCAATGTACTTTCTAAATTTTACACACAATCCTCATGTTATATATCATTTGAAAGGTCTGTGACCACTTAATCATATTATGCATCTCCAATGTCAATCTGCCCACTTTGCCCCCCCCCATGGGATACTTTCTAAATTTTGTTGGAAAGGTCTTTTACTGCTTAATCATATTATGCATCTCCGATGTCCATCTCCCCACTTTGCCACCCCCCCACAAGGGGTACTTTTCTAAATTTTGTTGACACTCCTCATGTCATATTGTTGGAAAGGTCTGTGACAGCTTAATCATATGCATCTTCGGGGTCCATCACGCCACTCGCCCCCCCCCCCCTTAAGGGGGGCACTTTTCTAAATTTTGGACACAACCCTCATGTGATATATCGATGGAAAGATCTGTGACCACTTAATCATATTATGCATCTCCAATGCCCATCTCCCCACTTTGCCCCTCCCCCCAAGAGGTACTTTCTAAATTTTGCACACAACCTCATGTGATATATCGATGGAAAGATCTGTGATCGCTTTATCATATTATGCTCCCCACTATGAAATTTGTCAAGTTAAAGCAACTATAAAATTTAATTTTATGGTACTATCAAGTTGTTTGCTATCAAATTTTGACGGGTTCCATCTAGTATATATAATTTTTTTTATATAGAGAAAAAAGTTAAACATTTGAAAGTGACACCAACATAAGAAACAAAATCATCAGGGCAGATAAATTTTGCAAATAGCAAATTAAAAAAAATGTTTCAATCAATATAATAAATATTTTTAGTGATTTATTTTTCCAAATTATTTTTTAAATATCCCTTTCACGAATATTTCGTTTCATCTAATATTACTGAATGGTATTTAACTCGATCTGTAGATACATCCTAGTCCGAATGCGTAATTGAAATTCCTTTTCTATGCAATCTATTTCTACACATTAAAAAAAGATTTAAGTGCACAAAATTAAATATTAAATTCAGCTTTAAACGATGGGTTACATCCTCTTTTACAAGAGTGAAATGAAACTTTTCGTGTTAAATTAGGTACACTTTTCTGACTTTTTCTTTTTTGCACACTTTTCTGTGACTTTCAGTACATTTATTTAAAACAAATTAAGAGCTCCTTAATGTTTTTTTTTCTGCTAATGGCATTCTTACATTTAACAAATGAAATAGAGGGTGCGCAAGATAATCTAGCTATAAGTTAGCATCTCCTTATTTCACGTGGGTTTTTTTTTGTTGTTTGTTTTTTTTAACGTTATATATTTTCAGATATAAATGTTAATACTGATGGAATTTCAGACTTCAACATATTTTCTTTACGTACAGCTTACGTCTTGAAAAAGGTGAAATAGCTGATCAGTTAGCAGTAATGAAAAAGCATAAAGTACCCTAAAACAGCGAAATTCGAGATACCTTGCAATCTTTGTGAGATACTTGCGTATGTTATATATAATTTTTTTCTTTTTGGTGTGGCGCCATCATAATAAGCAGCTTAACTTTCTTCATCATCTAAACTGTACGTGAAATAATGTTATTGAAGTCATGAGTTTCTTTAGCAGTCCATACATTACTGTTGTACTAACTTTGCATTCCTTCGACATAATGATTGCTATCAGCCTTTAATCCTTATATAAAAAAAAATGTTTCAACCTCAGAAAAATATTTTTCAAATTGCATAAGAACAATATGAAATAAGGGAATGCATAGAAATCACCATTTTATTGAGTTCACCCTGTTCGTTCTTTCGGTTACACCATCTATAATATAAAGCAAAAACATGTCCGTCAGCAACGCTAACGCATATCGAAAATTCCAACACCTGACAAACAAATTTCGTTTTTACTGCAAATTTTTTGTTCGTCTTTATTTGGCTTCAAATTTCCTTAGCTGCCATTCTTTTGCTTTAGACCGTTTTAATCATTTTGAAGGAATTATCGGTCTTCCTGTCGATTTTGCAGCACCATAAGTAGTTGGGTTTTTAAAAAAATTAATTTGGACAGTTTTTGAACATTTAATTTTATCAGCAATCCTATGAAGTGAGAATCCGATGTTGTTATAAGCTAAAATTTAGCCTCTTTTTAAGTCAGTAAGCCTTTTTACTCTCATATCCTAAAACTTTTTTCCGAACTAAACGAAGGCGCAGAGAATCACTTTTAAATGCTTTGTTAAATGATATGCGAAAACATCCACCAATCGAAAACATTCTCCTCGGTTTCGTGATATTTGTGGCGTTTTTATCATTTTACTGCAGATTAAATTGAGCAAAATGCATATTTTAAAATTGATTAAAAAAAATATTTACAGTTTTTGTAAATGATTTTTTTATTATTATTTGGAATATTATGTATTTACTTTGATCACAAACATTTGCGCATTTACATAGCAAACGCGAATTCATTTCTTTCATTTTTTTTGTCATTCCTATTATTATGCATCCACTGTAGAGAATTACAGTATGATTTCAAAATTATATGACCAAATTTTATACGTCGAATTACACTTACAAATACAATCGATATTTTCTACTTTAAGGAGAAATGTAAATTATATCGATAGTACCATAAATTTTACAAGTCCACAGATTATTTGTGTATTATTAATATTTTTTATATCAGTATTCAAAATTAATTATAACATGATTTTATAACTATATACAAAACATTAATGTCTTTACTGTAATAAAAGTCTGCAAATAAAAAGCAAGTTGTATCTTTCTTTGAACTTTCAAAAGCAAAATATTCAAAATATAAAATATAAAATATAAAAAATCGATATTTAAATATAAAAATATCTAAATATTCCTTTTTGCAACCGATGCTATAAGGCGAAACACTGGGGTACTCTCCAAAGAAATTTAAAATTATAAAATATTGCAGCTTGACGTATGATTTGCGTATTATTGAATATTTTTCTATATCAAAATTGCATTTATGAAACCATTCCAAAGTATGATTTTCAAATACGTCCAGTAAAAGTCAATTTTACGACAGATTTATATAAAAAAAACAAACTTTGCAGACATTCTTCATAGTACCAATAACCTAACGAGTAAAGGAAATACAGGATATATTAGCTTTTAAACATTTTTTGTTTATATTTGAAAATATACTTTTTTGTGTTTTGCATGTAGTTATTTAAAATGAAGAAATATTATTTGGAGATCTCTCTCATCAAAAAGCAATTTATGTGAGATGTTTTAGAAAGTGTATCTTTCGGAATTTTTAATATCAATCCAAATATTGTCAATAGAGTATTGTGTGGAAAATTATCAAGGAGAAAATAAGGTCGAATTCAAATACCTGTCACTTATGTGCGATACACGGTATATTATTTTTCAGCACCAGTTTCTTATTAAAGTGATTTTCTTCTTATTTAATCGCAGAATTTATAAATCGAACTTTATTGTTTTAAAATAGTGGTACGAAAAAGTAAATACTGAACATCGCGTATAAGTCAGAGATCACTGTACAGCCGTCTCGCATTGATAATGAAGAAATCCAATTACTCGAGAGGCAAACAGCCCCCGGTAACTTTTAATAGAATTATTCTTTTATTTTAACACCTTATTCCTGCAGAATGTCAATCCAGAAAATTTTTCTTCCGTTTGACTTGTGGAGTTTACCTATTCTGAATCAGGCTTAAGTTGTTACACCTAATAACTAATCGATTCTTCTATTTCCGCCTTTAAACCGGATGTTTATCTTTCCATCTAATCGGTGGTACAACAGTATATCTCCCATAATGTTTGATACAATGATTTCAGATATGTAAAATTTACAGCAGTTAATATATTCCAACCTAAAATATTGCTAGAATTTAGATACTTTAAGTTGCGTACACTTCCAAGGATTCAGATAATTACTAGTTCAAAATTATCTGTTTTTTTATTCAGATCTGCGATGAACCGAAGAGCTTATAAAGTTTCCCGGGATTAAATAAAGCGAAAAATTCTACTCGAAAATTCTGGTGAAACTTTACTCACCCTGAATCTTATTTCATAAACCAAATCCAAAAATAATATTTGAACAACAGACGTTCTGAGCAGTTTTTATAATGTCTTAATCAGTTTCTTCAATCCAGAATATAGGTTTTTCGGATGATACCAATTCTCCATTAGACATTTTCAATTCAACAAAGAAGTTTTACAGACAAATATGACAAATTAACAGATTTAACATTAACCGTAAAATTAATATTATTTTGCTGCCACTGTTTTTAGGAAACGTTTCTGAGCAGTTTTTATAATGTATTAATCAGATTCCTCAATCCGGAATACAGGTTATTCGGAGACTATCAATTCTTAAGTGAACATTTTCAATTCAACAAACAAATTTTACACACAAACATGACAAATTAAAGCATTAACATTAACATTAAAATTAATATTATTTGGCTGCCACTGTTTTTAGGAAAGGTTCTGAGCAGTTTTTATAATGTATTAATCAGTTTCCTCAATCTGGAATACAGGTTTTTCGGAGACTATCAATTCTTAAGTAAACATTTTCAATTCAACAAACAAATTTTACACACAAACATGACAAATTAACAGCATTAACATTAAAATTAATATTAATATTATTTTGTTATTCTTGCATGTACAAATTCAGTTAGGCAGCTGAAAATGCTTAATTCAAAATAAATAGTATCGTAGAAACCTATATTTCGGTTTTTAGAAAACTGATTAACCCTTAAATGCATAGTGTATCCATTTGGAAACACTTTTTATTTAACTTTTAATAAATAAATCAAGTTCTCCGCAACCACTATATTTATATAGAAATATTAATCCAATAAAAATAACATAAATATGTTGCTAAATAGAACTTAAAATTTCTGGTGTCTAATTCTTAATATAAGTATTAAAAAAACACAATTCTAAAAGAAAAATTCATCAACTGTAGGGTTAATACATGATAAAAACAAATCCGAAAAGTTTCCGAAAATCAATAGCAGAAAAAGAGACTTTGGTTTTATAAATGATATTTTAAATCTCGAAAACATATTGGTTTCTGAGGATAAAAAACGCGTTTTGGAATCATGGTAAAGGTTATTGTGTATTTTCGTTCATGGTCATATTATATTTTCGTAGAATAAGATATTTTTGTCTCTTTTTTACAAAAAAATTAATGAAATGTAATGAATTCTAATCATGTCTTGTCAGTTAGCCCGAATTATTTTATTAAATTATGCTTTGTAATTAAGTTATGTATTTGTTAGTAATATAAATTTCCCTTAACTGTTTTGAACCCAAAATATTACAAGGAAATGGAAGACTTTTGAATATGCATTATGTAAAGTTCTGTTTATTTTCTTTCATTTCATTCCATCTACACTCTACATCAAAGTTTTTACATAAAACAAAGTTTTGAATAACTTTTCTACAGTAATAGCATTTCAAAGCCAACTTTAATTTTTGAAATTAAATTTACGAAACTGTACAAGATAAAGCATCACAACTGCCTGTTTGGTTAGAACATTTACATCTAAAACTTTTATAAGTATTTTAATTCATTTACATATTACGTTATATAACTACTTCAAAGAATTTCAAAGTTTTGTAATTTATTAGCAGAAAATACAGTTTTATGGTTAAACTTTAAGCTAAATGGGAATAGAATACCATTCATTAATTCCGGATTTAGTATTCGGATATCCATTGATACTCTTTCTCAAGATCTGAATATTTAATATTCTTTCCAAAAGTTAAAACTAGAACGCCAGTGATGCAAATTTATTTAGCAGAATTATAGAAAACATTTTCATGAAGTAGTCAGTTACTGAAAAATTTAATTCTTTAAATTTCCCTGATCATATCCTTTACGACTTTGAAGATGAAATATAATACAGAATTTCAAATTACTAGCAGAAGTTTTTATTCAGCAAATTACAAATGAGGAATAAACAAGAAAGCAATTTTTATTCATTTTACAGTAGTTAATTTATCCCTATTATTTGTTAAGAATATAGAAATTTATTTAATTATGTTATTGAGAAACTTTGAAAAATTTCAATAATTTCTCCCTAATATATGTTTATTAGTTTAAGAGTGACAGACAATCTCACAAAAAGTAGACCTATAAATTTCTTATAGTATAATTTTTTTAAAATACATAATCCTGTAGCAAATAATGCAAGTTGAAAAAATATTTAATGTGATATCAGTAATAAAATAACTTTTACTGAAAGGGATTTAGTAATGCAAATGGCGCATCTGATTCTAAAAAAGTTCTGGATCATGTAAATGGATTTTATGCACAGCTAACTTATATATGCTAAACGTCAGTGTCGTGTGTATGCAGTACCTAACACGAAACTTTTTTTTTGATAAACTAATCTTAATCACGCCACGCCTAACATAATATAGTAATACTTGCATTCACTATACAATGTAAAACACTGTAGAAATGTTTTCTTTTATAGACGAAACGTTTATGGGTATTTAACGCAATCTTGTCGGTGCCCAATATTCTGAAGTGATTTTTCTTATATGAAGAAAGTTTTAAAAGAAGAAGTAATCAAGGATGTCAAAAATTGACAGGTTTCTGAAATTTACTGGTAGTAAAGGCGCCTTTTTTAGAAAGTTATTGTAAACATCAAAAACTTGTTTGTTTTAAGAAGCATCTAGGTGGTTCTTTTCCAATAGATTTCTGAAGATAAAAAACTAGGCTGCGCCGCCGGCCGCCTGAGGAGCGCACGGAGCGTCTACGACCACCGAACTCAAGTCCCGAGGGACTTTTAGCGCGCATGACCGGATTTGTCTCTCCATATGCGCTTCGGCCGGCCGGAGGACCGCCACCTGCGGACCCTCCAATCCTTAGACCCATGTGTCGACGACGTACGTCGCTGCGATACGCGGTGGAACCCATTATTAGTGAGAACCACCACGAGACACTTGGAGACGGGCCGGCGTCCCCCAACAGCTTCGGGGCTGGACACCCAAAAGGGAGCCAGGCCCCGTACTTGAATTACCATAACTCCAGGGATGTGGAAACCTACAAAGATAGCCATGGTTCCCATTTCTGAAGATACAGGAAATGTTTCCATAAACGGGGGTAATTACAAGCTAACACTTAATTTCTGTAAACGTTCTGTTATAGCAGAAAAATTTCCCGTATAGTGAAATTAATGCACAAATTGGTAGCTTTAGTATTATAGTAATAATGCATGCAGTGTTTAACGTCGCAAGAGTATATACTGTATAGTTATATAATTCCCATACTACATTAATACTGCAATAACTTATTGCATTAAATTGTTCTATATTAAAGATTTTTCGCATTAGAATTTTCTAATCGGAAAACCTGAGACAAAAGCAACGTTTGTAGTTTCTATGATTGACAAAAATATATGACACAATTTAACATAATTAGTAGCCTCGCACAGTGTAAACTCTAACGTATTCAGGACATAATTGCACGTCATTGCAAATACAAAACAAAATCAACAGAAATTATATTTCTACAGAAAACACAAGCTTTGCTTATAATCAACATGATTGAACATACGATGGCAGCGGATAAAACGGACATATGCCACGAAAATACAAAATAAGAAAATAAAGACGATGAAGAACACGAAGAGGATAACTCTTTGGAGTTCATGGAAGCTCCTTGAACATTGTGGAATCGTTTCATAGTGAAACTGTAGTCTTTAAATAATTTTTAATGGCTATTACAAACGTTGCAAGTATTTATGCTATCGTACAAGAAAATATTAAGAAAAATAAAAATATATTAGGTTAACGGTACCAGTAATGGTGGGCACTGTATCGTAATGAACACGTTTAAATTTTACTTTAAAAAATAGGCTTTAATTGCTCATACAGCACTAGTGTTAATGTCTCTAATTAAGGAGATTTTAGTTCTACCAGTTTCGGAGTGTGGTGATTTCAACTCAAACAATGCGACCGTTCAATCAACTTATCATTATTTATTGCAGTTTTGAACAAAGTAAGATAATTTTTGTTTTGTTTCTTTTTCGTTTTTGTCTACTTTTAAGGGATTTTCTTGTATTCTTTGCTTTAATACTCATTTATAGTATACAAATTCATTGATTGCGTTTCTTTTTTAATTTTACACCGTCACCACCCATAAATGTTAAGGACCAAAATCACCAAAAGCAGAAGTGGACAGCCCTGTCAAAAGCTAGAATCTTGGAGATAAGGGACTGTGGTGCGAACAGCGTACGACAGCTGAAGAAAGAACTTGATCAGGAGAACCTATTTTGTGTATAGTGTGTATTGTGTGTTGTGTGACAAAGGCGTAAATGGTTAAATGCATTTTTGCGGAGGCAGTCGATCAATTCGCATCAAATAGCTCAGAATTTAAGAGCAACAAGAGCTAGAAAAAAATAAAATAAATGAAATAAAAACTGTGTAAATGGTTCGAGAAGATTCACAGTTAATTATCAGAAAAGTGCTACTTGAAGATTCTCAAGCAGAGTGAGCTACGCCAACGAGACGGTACTTTTTCTAAATCCTAAAGTTAACTTTTTAAAAGGGTCCAAAGCCGTTTATTTAAGTTTACAATTTCCAAATTGTAATCTTAGCCATATTTAATAATAAAAAAAAAGATTGCTATTCGGAAATAGCAGTAGCCAATTCAAGGAACCGTTTAAACGCTGAGAGAAAATCGCGTACGACAGCCGCCATTTTTTGAATTAGTGCATTGCATAGGCTTATTATTCAAGGGTTATGACTAGACTAAGACTTTTTACGATTACTTCATAATAGTGTGATTGAAATCCCCTTTACGCGTTAAGACTTAATTGTTATAAAATGCTGCGATTAAAGCGCTGTTGATGAAATGTGCAAAGTTACAAAGTCGTTAAACTTTTTAGAGACACTTTTTTCTGGTGTGGATACAAGTGTGTCATTTTTGTACTGAATTCATTCATTAACGTAAGAACAAATTCTTTTTGCCAATAAAACACATTTCCCAGCCGTTTCGTTCCTTAATTCACCTTTTGCGCTATAATTCAAAAATGCCCACTTCTTGAACCAATAAGCGTCCGCTACTGGATTTTGCGTGTCTTATTGCGCATTTTAAGCTCTCCGATATAAAAAAAATGTTTAAAGCAAACATTTTTGCAGTGCAGTTGTATATAGAAAGTTTTAATCCCATCAAAAACGTTACATGTAAAACATGCACTCAAGTCTGGTGAATCTTTTGACGTAAAAGGTTCTGAGATCTTGTAAAGTGAAGTTTAGCTATCTTCTTAACTCTGAAAATTTCATTCACAAATCATTCCTAGTCTCTACATCTTTAGTTAATGATTATTTTATGACTTTGCAATTACGCAGCTCGAGAATGTGACATCCCATAACATAGCAAGTGAAACAACGTAAATCCTAATATTTTTATGGAAAGAGAAATAAATAGCTATTTGACAATGGACGGAATGAATAAAGAAAAATTTTATTTAACAAAATATTTTATGTTTTCGGTGATGGGGAGGGGTCGGGGAGGGGAAGACTTTTTATTAAATGTCGCATTTATTGTACAGCGTGTATTCGTGCAGCGATATTTAGATTGTTTTGGTGGGACCGGGCAATGCCAGAATGTTTTAATTGAGATACCAAACATATGCTGTTACTAAAACCAAGAACAACAATGCACTAAAGCAGTCCAGAAATGTTCTTAAAGTGGTACAGTTACTTTACTAGGCATTTTAAAAAAGTAAACGATAAACCTTCCACAGTGGCAGCTGGTGACTGACTATTTTTAGGGCACTAAATACATAGTTGAAAGATTTATTTTTTCGCACCATTATTTCTTAGAAGAAATTTATTGTTTGTTTAATGACAGAACTTTCTGCCAATAAGTAGGATAAAAATTTCTTTTACAAATTAGAGGTAAGAAAAGAATAAATTTGGCAGATATGCATTTAATGCCCCAAATAAGGCCAGTCAGGAGCAGTCATTGCCCTTCCATATACACGTCTTTAACCCTTTGAGGGGCGGTGCTATATATTATATACCACCTAATTTTAATCCGATTCAAACCAGAAACTTTTAATTAAATTTTACTTTTTTAACTTTGACGAGAAAGAGTTGAAAATTGCTTATTCTTATTTTGAACTAAATTCTTTCCTAAATTCCGGTGGGAATTCAACGTTACAGGAGCACAAGTGCTTGCCCTTGAAAGGGTTAAGTAGTTCATTACAGTTTAGTTTATATTTATATCAATACATGTTAATTAAAGCACCAATATATGCGATTTAATGTACTCGCTTCAATATATGGAGACAGAAGAAAATAATGTTTCACACATCAGCCATATTTTCATGACATCGCTGATGTCAACTGTTTATTTTTGTATTTTAAGAAAAAAATTCAGAATACAAAAATTTTCATTTAAAATCGAGCTACAAAATACATGAACTTTTATAAAATGTCTCAATGAAAAAACAAAAACAATACATTTCAGTGACTGAATTGTTTTTATTTCCCATTGTTTTTTTAACGCTTTATATAACATTTTTTTCACATATCACTTGTTTAAAAGGATATAATAAATCACACATATATTGATTATACCAGTAATAACAAACATGTTGTCCCTGAAAATTATTCATCAAATAAATCAAAAGCGTGAAAATTATATGTAATTAAGAAGAAAGCCACTTATTTTCAAAACAATCTTTTTTTCTTCTTACAACAATTTAAAAAAAAATGTGTTTCATTTAATTCTTTCTTTTATTAACAAAAGTTTGCTTTTCAACTCCTTAAATTTGAAAAAAATAGTGAATGCTTTGTTTTTGTTTTTCATTTTTTTTTTAGGAGTCGCGATTGAATTTGAGTTTATATAATAAGCATTACTGCAAATAAAATATAAAAATAATTATACTTCATAAATTAAAATTGTAAGAAAAGTCATATAAATAGCACCAGATTATTTTGGCAATTCTTACTTAAAAGGAATATTTTATCGGAAGATTTTTGAGTCGAAAGTTTCCCGATTTTTCGTGTTTTTGTTTTCTTTTTTTTTTCTTATAATGAAAATTCTGAAAATAATTACTCAGGAATTCGTTAAAAAGAACAGGGTTCGTACGCTTTTACCGAAATTTTTAATAGAATATTTCGCCTTATTTAAATGCAGAAAAGTCTTACAAATCCTGCAGTTTAATGAAATGTCTATAATGGTTGCTATCACACGTACTCTCATATCATAGTCAATATCAGATATTTCATCCGAAACACGTTTTTCAAGAGGAAAAAGCTCGAAATCGTCCCGTTTGATAGATTGCCTCTCGTAATTTCTTCAAGATCTAACTGACAGTAGTTTGTATCCTCTACGATAAATGTCAGCTCGAAATCCACCAATCAGAGCTCTCTAAAAATTTCAAGATGGCTACCGTCAGTAAGTCAACATGTTTGTTTAGCGTGGTCGCAAATATTGAAACCAAAAATACAGAAGAATTAAGAAAAAAGCAATATCTTTAGTAACACAGGAACCAATTATACACGAAAAGAACTTTAAAAATGTGCAGTTATTTTGAAATTAAATAATTACATATGCGTCGATTGTCGCTTCGGAGTTCGTTATATACCACTCCCGATAAGAACTTTATTTACTAATTTAAAGTTATTTATAGCGATTATTTTATTTCAATTCCTTATATTATTTGCTATATGTTATAATTGTACTGGATTAGTCACTTATTTACTTCTCACACTGTACTAGTTTAACTACTTTCTGCAGTGTATTTGGCGTTATTTCGTACTTGTTGCCAAATTATGTCGCCAAAGATAAAAATGCAAGCAAACACGCATCAAGGTATTTTATTGCAAAAGCATGCAGCGTTCAGAATCGAAATTTTGTAGTGGAGGGGGGGGGGGGACAGAAAATTTTTTTATACTTTTAGAAAAATAAAATTTAATCTAGCAGCTATTTATAGTTACCGTATATACTCGTGTATAAGCCGACCTCCAAAACCAAGATGCAAACAAGTTTAACACCAGTAATTCAGAATAATTTTCTACGCCCTGCTTTATCTCATTTAATTGTGAATTATATAAGACGAAGAACATTATTGTAAAATTCTGGTATTAAACATGTTTTCATCAGGAATTTTGGGGTCGGCTTATACACGAGTATATACGGTAATTATATTTTATCTTTTAATAATTTTCTTTTAAAACAATCTTGATAAAAAAATTTTAAACATATACAATTATTATACAGACATACATATTTATTCGCAAATCGGTGGAATAGTAAAAATATATTCACCGTTGTCCGTTATCCAAGGCTGTCTGTAAGATGGTTGGCGACTTTCTCTCCAACATACCGTATATACTCGTGTATAAGACGACCCCAAAATTCCTGATGAAAATATGTTTAATACCAGTATTTTACAATAATGTTCTTCGTCTTACATAATTCACAATTAAATGAGATAAAGCAGGGCGTAGAAAATTTGTCTGAATTACTGGTGTTAAACTTTTTTGCATCTCGGTTTTGGGGGTCGGCTTATACATGAGTATATACGGTAGTTTATTAGTGAGAAATTGCGTGTCAGAATCGGCCGGAGTGGCTGAGTGGTTAGAGCTATAGCCCGGAACGCTGTGAACCCAGGTTCGATTCCTGGCTCTGGCTAATTTTTCACTTCATGTTAGGATTTTTGTATTTAATGTATGTGGGTGAGAATGTCCTTTTCAGTCTATGTTTCCTTTTTAATTATTGAATTTCAACCACCCTAAAATTTTGTCTACCCCCTCCTAGCGGTGTATAAATTTTAAACCTTTATATTTGTTAAGCAAATTGTGCCTTTTTCTCACTTATTAATAATAAATAACGCATATACCCCCTCCCCCCCAGCGCCCTCCAGTTAAAATATTTTGCTTCCCTTAAATTAAAATTTATATATTTTTGAAAACAAAAATGAATTGTAACGTAAAACTTTCCTAACAGAAATAGATTTCTAGAATTTTCAAATATGCGAACTCAAAATTAAAGCTCATTCCGCCAAATTGTTTTTAAGTTATGCTTAAAAAAGCACTTTTCTTGTTATCTATTTTGCGACGATCGAACATTTATTTAACATTAGGAGGTGCAAACATAAAACTTGCGTAATTTCTAAATTACTTTAACGAGTGACTTTCAGTTTGATACACGAAGGTAAAATTTACTGAAAATATGATGTCGAAATTAGGGTTTAGTACTAAAATTTTTAGAATATGTTACAATTGCTATACGTAACTTCCACCTTCCCCCCAGCAAAATTTATGTACAGCATTATTATGAGATGTTATTACTAATCTATTGTTACTTGTGACATTTTTATACAGTGATTTGCGGCAGAGTTAGTAGAGGGTATAACCCCCCCCCCTCCCCTCCAGGACTGTACATAATATGTATAACAATAAGGATTGTGTTTTTGAAACGAAAAATATCAAAAACTCATTTAAACTTTCGAAAAATTATTAAAATCATCAAAACCAAGGAAGAAAACACTGCAAAAGATTGGCAACTATATCTAAATTCTATTACGTATTTCGATTTTACATTACATTCAATATATAACATGAATTACATTTAAAATATGTAAAATATATTAACTAAAAATGTCATGATAGTGATTTTGGCAAAATAACTAAAACTTATTTTAAAATCTTTCTTTGCGTTACAGATTTCGGCTTAGCGATAAAGTGCGGTTCCAATACATGTGACAAAAAACTAGCTCTAATATACTATTTTTTTCTAAATCACTTCTTAATACTAATAGTTGAGAATTCTTAATATTTACAGGTAATTAAAAATAGAAAGTGAAGATATGGACTCTATAATTTATAATTTTTATGTTATATTAGCGAGAGTATTGTTTTTATAATCTTGGAATTTGAAGTAAAATGATCACAATAATATATATATAGAACAGACACGAAAAGAAACTGCAATGTATAAAATGTTAGTACACGATAATGCTTCCAGTTTATCAATCGATCTCTACACTAAATATTAAAACACCTGCTTCAATTACTCGCCAAATGTTACGCCCTCTCCTTACATTAGCAGATAACTTTCAGTAGGGAAAATAACCCTAGTTGCAGCGTGAAAGTGTAGCTCCAAGAAATCGAGAGGCAATAGCATATATTTCATATCGTATGGTATTCCGTGTGATAACGGCTTATTTTCTGCTATTTAAATATTAAATAGAAACATTCTATTAAAAAATTGTGGTAAAAGCGTACGGACCCTGCAGAACACATGTTACACACTATAAACCTCAGCATCAAACTTTTCTTAACAGGAAACCACGACATTAGTTTAATAATGAAAAGAAATCTAAATAATCAGCAATCGAAAGGGCATTATGAAACATGTTTTTTGACGCATAAATCATATGCCCTCGTCTGCCCGTTATCGAAATATAAAGTCTAAAATTGGATAACTTATTGATTTAGTAGGATGGAAGGACGAGTCGATATGATTGAAGGAGGAGTCGTTAACGTTTTCAACGTAACAACACTGATAAACTCCAGTCACCTATTTCCAGTATAGTACGCCGCAATACTCCGAAATGATTAGCTATGCTTGTTACAAGTCTGGGTTAGTGCAAACGCGGCCACTTGCATTTGAAACACCCTTGCCATTTTATTTTTTGCAGGAGGTTGATCATTGTAAGTAAGCATTGCACTAGATCAGGTATTCTCAAAGTACCGTAATTTCGCACGTATACGCCGCACCTCAGACAATTCGATTTCCTACCAGAATTTATTTTAAATAAAATGTGACTTACTTCTGCTTATCACCTATTTGACTTCTTATTTTCAATAAAATTTCTGGTTTGAAAAAGACTTAACTAGGGTGCGGTGCATACGCGCGAAATTACGGTATGTTACTCGTACTAGTAGTGGTACGCAAAGCTCTGGCTACGGGTACGCGAAAATGCGATGCTGGTACGTAAAATGAAATACCATAAATCAAAAACAGCATTAATTTATCACTTTCGAAATTTTCGAATAAAAATTAGAGACTGTAAACGCTTTTTTTTGTTGTTGTTACTAAAAATGTTTGTTATATAGCAAACTGTCTGAAATCCGCAGACGCTGTTTATGATACAACCAGTTTTTCAGAATTAAACATATGTAATTATTATATTTATACGGGAAAAAATAAAAATATGTAAATATCGACCTAATTTAAAACTTAATCAATGAAACAGTTTTAATTAGCAGAAAAACTGTTTTAAACATGTTTTTTAAATTGTATTATCTGAAGGTAAAGTCGAAATCCGTGAAAGTAGGAGGAGTTTGTTCAAATAGGAGTTTTTGATGATTTTTTTTGTTTTGTTTTGTATTGGTTATTTTAGTGCTGAAGTTTTATGTGAAAAATAATTTATTATTTATTGAAGTCTGTCAATTGATATTTTTCTCTTCTTCTGTACCAAATGTGTAAGTTTCTTTCTATTTCACGGAAACCGGTTTTTAATACAATAATGTTATTTAAAATGGTGATTTGAAATCGAACAAAATATGGGAAATTCCACTTTCACAGTTTTTCCTATATTACCATTACTTTTGATGCCTGGGGGTACGCGGACGTCTGAACTTCGATTTAGTGGTACGTCGGTCTAAAAGTTTGAGAACCCCTGCACTAGATTTAAGGTCATGAAATTCTCTTGGCGCCACGATTTTCTACTCTTCAATTAATTTTTGGTTCAGTGCCATATTTGTCAATAGCATTTTTTTTACGGGCTTCTTTGATTTTTATATTACTATATCTAAATATGTTTTGTATTTGATATTAATTTGATTATTAAAATTTCTGATTCAAAACCACGCCTTTTGCCCTTAATTAAATAAAAAAGTTAGCAAACTTTATGACTTTATATCTCGATAATGAGGAGACAAGGGCAAATAATTTATGTGTCAAAAAACACGTTTCATAATTCTCTTTCGATTGCTACTTACTTAGATATTTTTCATTATTATACTATTGCATGGTTTCCTGGTTAGTTCCACAAAGTACGTAGATTGCTAAGATGGGTAGATTTGAAAAAAAGGAAAAATGTAAACAATATTACATGGTTCGTAAGGTTTTACCACAATTTTTTAATAGAATATTTAGCCTTATTTAAATGGAGAAAATCATGCAATTAAACGAGGTGTCTACAATTTCTGTTATTTAAATATTAAATAGAAAATTTCTATTAAAAAATTATGGTAACTGCGTACGAATCCTGTCTTTCTAATTCTATTTTTTTAATCTGAAAACATCCGAAACCATTTAGAAAACATAATTTAAAAGAGATAATTGCATCAACATTCGAAGTCATTGACAAATGCAAAGTGTGACTCAGTGAGCGGTGGTGTGACGAAGTCCTGCCAGAACCTTAAAATGAATCATTTTTTCGGACGATTTTCAATTTTCTGCTTGTCAGTGGTTTATAAAGAGAACTTCGGACGATTTTCAATTTTCTTCCTATGAATGGTTTATAAAGAGAATTTATCTCTTCACTTTATAATGTCGAGATACAAAATGTATTCTTGATAAAATTACTATAATTCAATTGTCAAAATCACATTACACAAACCACAAATTCCAACAACATTGCTTAAAAATCTATACTTTATGTGTAGCGGGATCATGAAGATGTGATTTTAGATACACTTTTTGGGGAGAATGAGAGTTAAACTTTGATCTCTGTCCCAAACATGAGAAACTATTTGAAAATGTACAGCCGATGTATCTAAGAATAGTATTTTACTGCGACTTCTTAGTACTATGT
Organism: Maratus michaelseni; assembly: GCA_963931845.1. Lineage (NCBI taxonomy): Eukaryota > Metazoa > Arthropoda > Arachnida > Araneae > Salticidae > Maratus > Maratus michaelseni. The sequence goes on from OZ007594.1 coordinate 22,907,544, forward strand.
TTGAATTTCTCATTGAATATTCATATCTCAATTAAACTTAAGAGCCTACGCTTGTCTGCATTTTCTATTTTGGAACCGGCTAGAACCGGTTCTGAAAGTGAAATTACCCTTATATAAAAAAGAAACTGGAACCAAAATCGAAAAAGTAAAAACTAATAACGTTAGAGATCGACCTCAGCTATCCTATGCAAACAAAATCATTTAAAAATATTAAAATGCGAGCGAGAAATCGCGCGATAACCTTCCCATAGACTTAACATTAGCTGGAGCGTTTTTTCGCGTGACTGATGTAGGCTCTTAAACGGCAATTACTACCCGACACCTCTTTTTTAATCTGTTTAATTTCATAGAAATGTTAATGTTTAAAAAGAAACAGATACATTTATATATACAGGAAACTGTCCGAAAAGTTTGGAAACGGTCGAATAATTCGAAAAATATACATCTGATTGAAAAACGGAAAAATGCACGTTGAATATTTTTGAGAAATCTATTTAGGGATATCAAAGTTGTCCCAACAACTCTGCCCCCTGGGGGAAGGAGGGAGTAACTTTGAAATCTTAAATGCTAACCCCCCCCTTTTTTATTGCAGATTCGGATTCTACAGGAAAATTTTGGTATTGAACATTTTCTTTGGAAAATCGTAGATGGCGCTGTTAAATAGAAAAGTTACGTACTTTTCCCCGTAGAATCCGAATCTGCAATAAAAAAGGGGGGCGGGGGTTATCATTTAAGATTTCAAAGTTGCCCCTTTCCCTCCTCCCCCAAGAGGGCAGAATTGGGGGGGCAACTTTGATATCACTAAATAGATTTTTCAAAACTATTGAAGATGCATTTTTCCGTTTTTCAATCCGATGTATATTTCTCGGGTTATTCGACCGTTTCCAGACTTTTCATCAATGGAAACGATTTTCACTGCATTTTACTCGATTACAGCGCCATCTACGATTTTCCGAAGAAAATATTCAATACAAAAATTACGAATTTTTTCCCGTAGAATTCTAATCTGCAATAATAAATGGGGATTATGATTTAAGATTTCAAAGATACCACCTTTCCCCCAGGGGACAGAGTTGGGGGTGGGGGCTAACTTTGATATACCTAAATATATTTTTTTAAAATATTGAACATGTATTTCGCCGTCTTTCAATCCGATGTATATTTTTCGAGTTATTGGACCGTTTTCAGACTTTTCAGATACCCTGTATATATATATATATATATATATATATATATATATATATATATACAGTAATCCCTTAACATTTGCGGATTTAACATTCGCGAGTTTTGATTATTCACGAAGTATAAAATAAACATTTCAACATTCGCGTATACTTAACTTGGTTATTCGCAAATTTCATTTTATAAAGAATATTTTTTTAAGTAAACTTTCTTTGTTTTACCCGAAACATGATTTTATGTTAAAAATAGATTATCCCCCTTTATTTGTTCGAGCTTAGCATTTCTCCAATTTGTATTGAAAGACCAACATGCAAATTTTCTCTTCGAAGTATGTAATGCGCATGCTCCTTCTAAGTTTTGTTTGTCGTTTAAATTACGTAAGTCCCCGTAGAATACATCTGTTCTTTCTATTCGCCTGTCTATTTTTCTGTCTATATTAATGAATCTACGGTACGATCAATTAAAAAAAACGAAAAAGTTATAAGAGACAGCGTCTCAACAAATGCACCAACTAGTGCAAAAACCGTACCGCAAATACGAAACAAGTAATTGGAAGAAACTGAAAATGCCAAGTATTTGGATAGAAGAAATGAACCAAAAGCAAGTGCCGCTAAGTTCAACTTTAATACGAGCCAAGGCTAAAAAATATATGATGTCATAAAAGTGAAGGATGAGACTTTATTTGACTCCCAGGCAAGTAAAGGGTGGTTTGAAATTTTCAAACATAAGCATAGTTTACACAACATAAAGTTAGTTGGCAAATCGGCTTCTGCGGATCCTGTAAGTGCTCAAAAATTTCCTGAAGAACTTACAAAAATTATTGAAAGAGGCAGATATGTTCCAGAACAAGTCTTTAATGCCGACGAGACAGGCTTGTTCTGGAAGAAAATGCCGAACAGCACTTTTCTTGCCAAAACAGAAAGCACAGCTCCAGGATATCACTTCTGTTGTGCATCAATGCTAGAGGTGATTTTAAAGTAAAGCCGATGTTAATTTATAGATCGCAAAATCCTCGAGCTCTGAAAGGTAAAGATAAAAGCAAGTTGCCTGCTTTCTGGGGAGCAAATACCAAAGCATGGGTAACCAACGTTTTGTTTCTGGATTGGTTTAATGATTGATTTATTCATGAGGCGTAGAAATACCTTTCATCTAAAAATCTGTCATCTAAAGTTCTACTCCTCATTGACAATGCCCCTGGATTTAAAAGATGCCCATCCCGACGTCGAAGTGATTTTTTTACCACCTGATACGACTTAACTGATCCAAGGAATTATAGCTGCGTTAAAAGATTACTACACAAGAAGATCTTTCAAAAGAATTTTAGAATCGATTGAAGTAAATTCAGAAGCCACGGTCACATCGAGTTGGAAAAATTTCAACATAGCAGATTGCATTGCCGAAATTGATGCAGCATGGATGGAACTTAATGAAGTTCAACCAATTCTTGTTGGCGAAATATTTGGCCCCAAGTGGTACAAAAGAAAATCAAATGCCTTCAATTTCCAAATCTCTTGAAGAAATTGTGGAACTGGCTCATCAACTCGGAGGTGATGTTTCCGACGACATGAGAAGAGTTGATATGGAAGATCTGATAATATCCCATGATGATGGACTTACTGAAGAGGAACTTCTACAAATCCTTGAAGAAAACATTACAGAATCAGGCAATGACACAGACGATGAGAGCAGGAAATGTGAAACTGGAAGTAAGCGTCTTTTTTACGTCTTTTTTTTACTAATTTTTCTAAAATTAAAATGTTTTATTGCAGGTGAAATGTTTTCTGCAAAAACTCTAGCGGAAATTTTGAAATTACAACAGCAACTTGTTGATAAAGCGACAGAATGTGACCCCTCACTTGTGAGGAGTCTTAAATTTAAAAGAGAAATTGAGGCTGCAACTTTTCCTTACATAGAAATCCAAAAACAAAAGATCTCTTCTGCCAAGCAATTGCATATTACTAGTTTCTTTCAGCCATCAACCAGCAAATAATCTTTTTCAATATGTTTATAATTGTTTACACTTATTTAAAGTATGTATTTTTAATATTTAATAATTATACTATTTACATTTCAATTGTTTTTTCCATTAAAAAAAATCGTAAAACCTAACCTTTTTTTATGCACGGGGGATAGTCTCAACATTCGCGATTTTGACATTCACGGAGATTTCCGGGAACCTAACCCTCCCGAATGTTAAAGGATTACTGTATATATATATATATTTATAAATATTTAAGAAACATTCTAACTTATATATACATATATATATATATATATATAAATTAGAATGTTTCTTAAATAATTTTATGTAAGAAAATAAAAGTCCCTGTTAACATATTATTTATATTTAATTTTAAATATTTCAGAATTAGCTTTTGTATCAGCCGTAAAGGTAAGCAATTTGTTTGGCGATAAATCACAACAAATTACTTACTCTTAAATAGAAGTAATTAAATACAACTCATTTAATTTTATGCATGCCCATCCTTTTTTAAAAGCTCTATTTTTTATTTACGAAAGAGTGCATATTTTTGACTTTGTATTTAAATTACATTTTACACCGAACTTTTCCTCTTTTAAAAATAGCCAAATTTCTAATTTCAGAATAAAATAATTCAGATTTTTACTCAGAAAGAAGATTTTCCTTTATCTTATACTGTAATCTAATAAAAATCTAGAAACGACATAGAAAGATTTCCTGCTCAAATATTTATCTTATCCTTAAGCCTGAGTTTGCTGAAAGCACAATCGGAAACTCAAGTGAACATTGACAGTATTTTACACGCTGCTGTGCAAACAGAAAACTATAGGGAACTAGACAAATAATTAACTACAAATAATTATTTTAATACCTAAAGCAAAAACAAATTGACAAATTTAAATTGTTACATTTTTTTGATAAGTGGGAAGTTTTATGAATTATTCTGTTCATTTCAACTATCTTAATTATTAATTCAACTATCTTATATATATATATATATATATATATATATATATATATATATATATATACTATACTATACTATACTACATACATATATATATATATATATTTAAGAAAACTTCTTGAACAATTCTGTCTTACAATGTAACTTTTGTTATAAAAAATAACACCTATGAGCGAGGCAATTCTAAAATATAAATATGTTTTTTTATGTTTCTCATCGTAGAAACACTGAATGCAGAAACTCCAGAAACTCCATCCATTTGAGAAGTCCTTGTATTTCCTCAAAAAAAAAAAAAAAAAAAAAAAAAAAAAAAAATCCCTTTTACAAAATATTCTACAATAATTCTACAATAACTATTAAAATTATTACTAACAGTTGCTAAAGGTATTTCATATGAGCAATAAAAATAGAATATGCTTGTTAAAATATTTTCAACGATTTATTAGAAGTCACTAATTTTAACAATATTATTCTAATTGGTTCTAATTAACCACAAATAATTATTTTAATTCCTAAAGCAAAAACAAATTGACAGATTTTAAATGATACATTTATTTGATAAGTGGGAAGCTTTATGAATTATTCTGTTCATTTCAACTATCTTAATTTAACCATTTTTGTTTAAGAAATTTATTATCGTTCCAAGCGTTTAAATTTTAGTTAAACGCTTAGAATGATATTACTAACGTACTAACTTTATTACTTAAACTAAAAAACTTTATTACTTAATTACTAACTTTTATCTTAATTAATTGAGTGTACTCGTGTTATTCCAAATCATTTCAAAATAGTAAAAAACACTTTTATCTTAATTACTTATTAAACATTAAAAGGACTCCTTAAATGCAGAGCTTAAGAGCTTATTAAATGCGTGGCTTAAGTATTTTTTAAATGCAAGCTAATAAGTGAAACATCTGAACCTTTCAGACAGCGTAAATGACATGAAATGCCCTCAATACCAGTTTAGAATGCTTTGAAAATTAATTCCGTTTATTTTAAAAGTGGACAACAAGATAATAAATTACAAATAGTGATTTTTAGACTAAAAATAATTTTCCGGTAAGAATTCGTTTCTCGAAATAGAAGAAACTTTTCGAACAACCCAATACATAAAACTTCAAAATGAATTTAACACTTTGCCGTCTGCATGTCTCGCAAAAATACTTCTATTCGTAAAATGTTGAAATGATTGATTGACACCAGAATTTAGAAACAAATTTAGTCGAAAATAAGTAAAATCTTTTCTTCATGTGCTTGATAAAAGGGAATTTTTCAATCCAAAATTCTGGTGCCAGTGTAGCATTTAAGGATTAACATTAAGTTACTTTACGCACCACTGTGGTGTCGCCGGATGGCAAAGTGTTAGTATAGCATTAATATACGCACAATTTTATATAGCATCAAAATAAAATATTTTTAACATAAGAAACAGCAATATGGAATTAATTTTTGAAATGTTATTTATGCTATATTCACATTTGTAACAGAATGAATTAAACGTTTTTGAAAACACGAAAATTAATTTTTAATTAGACGCTATTAATAAATCAATAAATTTTATTCTTAACGGTTTATTGAACAATAATGAAACATTTATTTAAGAATGCAATGTGATTAACTTATTTAGATAATTGGTTTTATATCAGTTGTTTATTCTTGTTCAAATCGGAGAAATTTATGTAATATATTCCAATAATTCTCATTACTCACCATTTAATTTGAGAAGAAATTAAAAAAATATATATCCGGCTATTTAGGTGAACTTATAAATTTGAAACCTTAAAAAGAAAATCGAATACAAAGTACTGCATTTTATTGGACTGTCCGGAGAATCCGAGCCGTTTGGGAAAATTAATTGAAATTGGAAAATTCTGCTCATCAGTTATTATACATTAGATATCGGGATTGATGTCTAATAATTAAATGATGGCATTTTCCGGTACGAATTAATTTGCCCAAACAGCATGAATTTTCAAGACAAGCTAATACAAATGCGTATTTGAACTTTTTGAAATTATTTTCTCGAAGCCTTATGAAAAAATTCCGATTACAACCGGGTCAATAAGAAATTGATCTATGTATAGCAGCCAGTCTTTACGCTTTTTTGTTGAAGAACTGAATAATTTTAATTGAAAAGACGGATTATTGTGTCTCGATTTTCCAGCGTCCTCATCTGATATATCTAGTGCACATCCTGCCGACTTGATAGTTTACAGTCTTTAAGTATTCATACATATGGTGTACACTACATCATTTTTTCAATGTACAGCTAATATTCATCATTACAATGTAAAACGTAACTAGCTAGATTAAAACACATCATTGTGATTTTAATCTGTAGTTCATATTGTAATTTAGCGTGCTCACATTATCATATTTTTGCCCTCAAAGATGTTGGTGAGACTGATGACTCGTAGCACCACATACATACATAATACTTTTGGAGTATGATTTTTCACCTCTGTTTACACTGCAAATAACTTCTAAAACTAAATATTTAAAACAAATATTTTTAAATTCTAACGATTGTGTGTAGCGTATAAAAGCGTTATGCACTGTTCTAGACACAATAGATAAATGCTTATTTTGAATAGAGGGAATACATTTATTCTTTTCTGTCCAAATTAGAAATGAAAAATTTCTATTCAATTCAAATTTCGTAAGTTTTGTGTTCTGCAATAGAAATCATTGCTACATTACAATTGAATACAATGGGATAAAACCTTGGACATTTTCTTCAAAATTGCTATTTTGATCTTCAATACAATATAATTTCAATAGCCGTAAAAGTTATTATTTGTAAAAATGAGATTCGATAATGCAAAAGCAAAATCAATAATGTCGATAATATCAAAGAAAACTTTTATGTTTTTTTCGTATCGAGAATCTATTTTCTTCAATATGATGCAGTTGTATTTAAAACAGAAAATAAATGAATGTATGAAGAAAATATTACGAAATTATGATTAATGGCTACATTTTGAAGCGACAATAAAGAGTACGATCATTTCTTTTGAACATTGCATTTTCTTTTTTTTTTTAAATTTCCATTTTACCGCTTATCTTTTAATTCACTGATAAATGTATTAAGTTATCTTTAAAATTTATGTCATAAAACAACTTAATGTTAATATAAATAATCGCTAACGTAAATATTCTTTTTGTGTAAAGTCTTTGAAACGCATTTTATGAGCTAAAAGTTTGTTTTTAACAGTTCTGTTTATGAATTAAGTGTGTTTGTTTGTCTGTCTGCTGTCTGTCTATCTACTTGCCGTCTATCTGTCTGCGCTCTAACTTACGTAAATCTACTCGTATTATCACGCAAGTGATATTTGTTATTGATGTTCACTGTGGCATGTTTGACATTGAAAATGAAGTGTGTCGCACTTATAGTTGCTTTACAAGTTATAGTTACTTTACTCAAAGGAATATCTTTACATTACGCTCTATGGGGAGACATCATGTTTGGTTTATTTTAATAATGTTACACTATTTCAAACATAAATGAAATTCATATATGTCACTGAGGTGCAGTATAAGAGGCTTACTAAAGAATATGGAGTGCATAGCATTCATCATTTATGTACAGGGGCAAGCAAAAGAATTCAGTTAAAGTACTGATGGTTAACAATAATTTATGGAAGTGCTTTTTCAGTTGGGGTACACGTTTTTAAATTTAACAAATGTTTTACCTATTATTTGGTGTATGTACATTAAATAGAACATATACAGGACACCATAAAAAATCTCGAACACATTCCCGTTTATGGATGAAAATTCCAGAAGAAGAATTTTCAACTCTGCTACGCGTTTCCTAACTGAACTAATTTTTTGCATTCTATGTAGTATATATACAAATCTATAGATCATATGCAGGGCTTCACAAAAGAATTTGGATATTTTTCCGGATATTATTATTAATTCCTGAAATTACGTTTTTGAATATGCTATGCTTTTTCCAATGCCGAAAGGTAGGCCACCCCGCCCGGTTTGACCTTGACCTTGTTTACTAAGACACTGGGCGGGCTAGTTGAGTTTAAGCCGAAAGGTAGGCCTACCCTCCTGGTTTCACCTTGACCTTGTTTACTTAGACATCATCTTGCACCTTTTTTAAACTGTAAAGATTTGTAAAAGTATATTGGAACTGTTGGAAAGTATTACATAATCTATGAGTGCAACATGACTTTTTGTTCTTGTTTTCTTCTTATTTCATTTAATATTTAAGATGTATTTTAAGGGGATTCATAAAACTACCAAATACAAAAGTGTTTCATGAATGTCTTTTTTGCGTGGACAGAGGATAAAGCTACAACAACAAAAATACAAAAGCATTTCATGTATGCTTAAGATTGATTTTAAAAGCTATAATTTTTTGACGTGGATGCAAGATGATTGATAAAAGTTGGAAGTTATTGATAATAGTAGATTTTATAATTATAAAAGCGTGTAATTAAGGTGCATACAAGTATTGGGGGTTCATTGGTTAAGTATAAATGGGGGCAATGGGAGTTAATCCCCCTTAATTTATTCATACAGAATTATCCGATTTGCTTCACATTTTGTATAAAAGTTCATTCCGATAAGGTGCTTTCCTGATTAGTTTTGGGGGTTCATTGGTTAAGTATAAAGGGGGAAACGGGGGGACTAATCCCTCCCCCTTAATTTAGATAAATGGGTTTTTCATGCAAAATTATCCGATTTGCTTCAAATTTGGTATACAAGTTTATTCTGATAAGGGACTTCCCTGATGAGATTTGGAGGTTCATTGGTTAAGTATAAAGGGGGGGGGGGAGATAATCCCCTTAATTTAGCTAAATCGGTATTTCATGCAGAGCTATCCAATTTGCTTTAAATTTGGTATACAAGTTTATTGTCGATTTCTTTATTTTTCGATGGCATTATTCTTTGAAATAAGAGTATAATGTACAGTTAATGTGAATAGCCTGTGAGCTCAGTGCCATTAGTTTAACTGAGCACTTTTCTTTTTATTAGTGATTATTTTAAATTTTATTTTTATAGCATTATTTTGCGATTAAATAAGGCGAACATTACTATTTTTAAATAGTATTCAAAATCAGTACTCTTACGCATCCTGTATGCACATAATTTATACAGAAAAATTACATTAAAAAAACTACAACTTTCATCGAATCACTTTCGTTCTAGGAGAAAAGGCCTTTGTTTAATGATCACTAAAATTTATGCATCGAAATCAGTAGCTTCTGCTTATTTTATCAGCACTGTATAAATCTTATTATTGTAAAATTTTCTTTGTCTTAATGTCCAGCATTCTCGTATATTTGTAAAATAGTTACATCTATTTTTTTTTAAATATTTTATACATTTATATTAAAACGTGCTTAATTAAAACAATAGAAAAATCTTTAACTTAATCTTTAATTCAAGTTGTTATTGACAGTATGGTGCTAGATATCTTTCATCAGTAAACGTAAATCTTGTTGAACCATTTTACAAATTTAATCTTCTTTTATATTTGTAGAACAGAGATTCCATTGTTTGAAAGGTTTAATGTCTTTCGTAAACTTTTCAATACTACTTTGTTTCGTATCTACATCTACTTTCTAGGTGAAAGAATTACCAGCTTTTAAAAACTTCATCTTTTTTCTAGTCTTAATTTCACCGTTATATCCACGCTAGTTCTGAATGCATAAAAGAGATTTTAAAAGAATGAGATCTATTTGTGTAAATTTGAAATCATGAACGAATGCATTTCTGAATGCATTTCATATTTTAGATATAATAATACCAAAATTTAATTTACATTTCAGTTAGAAAATAACGCGGGAGTGAATTTCAGGGATTGAATGCTAAAATTCTGCTTCAGGGATTGAATGAAACGCCGTATTTAAATTCGATTACATTAAAAGTTGGTAATTTAATTATATGAGAACGAGACTGAACGTAACTAAGTGGGTGTTTACAAACGTATAAAGTCCTTAAGCCAGGGAGGATAATCTCTTTTATTGTATACAAAATTTTGAATATAGTTAGAAAAGTTAACAATTCATGAAATGTTAATAAAATATACACCTGTCACTCAATTTTGACTACAAAGCAAGAAACAACATAATATGTTAAACAATAGAAACATATAAATACAATATAAATATAAAATGAGACTGAAAAAGTATTTTTAAAAAGAAAAGAATAATGATTATTTTTTAACTGTAAAACTACGCGAAGTTTGACTTAACTTTGATAAAAACATTTCATACCGGAATCTTAATTAAAACTATTTAATTTATTATTTACTTAGATCCTGCATCTTGCAAATTACGTTGTTCCATGTGTACTTAATATCAGCACTTATGTTATGAAGCAAATTCTGGTTCGAACAGACAGTTTGAATGTACCGTACCACCTGTCGGTACCATTGGGCTCCTCTTGTATGGTAGACGGGGGGTTACTAATATGTAATGCAGGGCTGTTTCTAGCTACAATTTTTTAGTCTACTTGTACAGCATTATTAAAAGAGTATTTTCTGTCACGTATTTCGAAACAATTTCGAAAGAAATTTGCCACAAATAAAAGTTGTTATAAATAGAGGTACAAATAAAATATAAATATAGTCTGTGGTAGCCAAATTATGTTCAAAAGTTTAACCCTTCTTTGCATGAGTTATTCTTTTACAATTGTGTTTTCTTATACATATATTAAATATTAGACACCAGAAATTTTAAGATAGATTTTTAACTTTATTCAGCAACATAGTTCACAGAAAATTTACTGGATTAATATTTCTATATAAATATAGTGGTGGCGAAGAAGTTGATTTATTTATTAAAAGTTAAATAAACAGTGATGGAAATTTACATCACTATGCAATTAAGGGTTAATTAGTTCATTGATAGAAAATAAGCAATGAAAAATAGTTTAGATAATAAAAAATATGAGTTCTCTGAGAAGTAATATCAAGTCTTTTTAAATAGTTCTTAGAAATATTATGTAATTATAAGTTCGTTAAGTTAAAAAAAAATCATTTTTATTATATGTAGAAGATGAAATTATAACTGTGGTTGAGATCAATAAATGCATAAATTTGTGAGTATGAGTTCCTTATTTTGTAATATATGTTGCGAAATAGATGTTGCTGATTACAGAAAGTATTATAGTAAGTAGCGTTTGAAACTCCTGAAATGATATAATGAGAATAGTTATAGTCAAGAGGATAATAATACCTCTTAGGATCTAGTAAGGCATTGTTATTTGAATTATTTTCTAGATATTTTCTTGAACTGAGATTCTTTTTTTTCTGTAGCTAAAGTCAAATATCTTTGTTCTATATAGGTGGAATTAAACTCACAAAAATTAATTTTTTATATTATATACAATGTATTTTTAGTATATACATCTATTTTTGTGGCTTGTAAAAGAAGAAATGTTTTTTTCAGTTGGCTGGTAGTAGATTAAATAGGTTTATCATTGTAAACTTCATATATTCGAAAACTATATGAATATGCTGGATGGCATGTGTCTGTTTTATTCTGTCTTAAGCTGTTTATGCAACATTATGTTTTTTGGCGTACAAGCTGATATTGCATGATCTTCTGAGCATGTTTAGTATATTTAAAAATAATTGTAAATGGCAATTGTATAAGTAATATACTAAGTAATACACTAAAGGGGAGAACACAAACTTTTATACTTGCGTAAGACCAAATCGAAATTTATACTTTTACTCAGTGTTCCCAGTGGGCTGCTTTTTTTAAATTTCAGATTGCTTGATTGGCACCACATTTTGAAATTATATTATTCGCCTTGTTGTCGCATTATTACTCAGTAATTATAAAGGCGAAATTTATTTTCTCAAATAACAGATGGCAATAGTGAAAACTGAATTCGAAAAAGGTAGCCCACTGGCGGCACTTTTTTTACAAAAGCACCAGATAATGGAAGCATTGCTTATGGATAACAAGGACTTATTTACAACAAAGCATTCAGCGTACGTGCCCTGGGATTGTGCTCGGAAACGTGTCCGAAATTATAACCTGCTATAAAAGAAAATAATTTTCAAAGGATTTCATTTTGTCATTAGGCTGAGAAAAGTGTGTGAAGATAAAACCGTGCAATCACTTTATTTTACTCCATTTAGAAATGAAATCTCGGGAACCATAATTTGGGATACATAGTTCTAAAGAACTGTATTGAGTTTGTAATTGCCAAAGGTATATTCACAAAGACTACTTGATTAAAATGTTAAATTGTTTAATTGTCATTCTAGCATGAGATAAGTTTTTTCGTGTTAAACAAATGTAAATAAACATTTTTTAAATGTTTCAAATTGAATAATTAATGAAGTACTCTAAACTAAATGTTAATTAAGAAAACTCGAGATAATTCAATAAGAAATATTAAATAAAAAACCTTAAACCTTAAATGTTATCAATAAACATATTTGCATAGATAATGATATTTTGATTTCCGCACAATATAGTAATTAAGAAACTTTTTTATTTAATTATAGAGAATATCTCAAAGAAATTTCGAAAATTCATAAATTATTTAAAATGTATTCATGCAAACAATTTTCTTTCCAAATCAATGGTGCTTAATTAGAAGTTCACAGCTTCCTCTTTTGGAATTAAACAAACTAAGTTTGATTTTAAATCAAGAAACTCTGTATTTAAATCTTGTGAATCGGAATAAATTAATGAATAAGGTTTTGACGTATTTTGAAGTGTTTTATTATCATTTAATGAAACATATACTTGTATTAAATGTCGTTATATTGTTTATTTAAAGTTTGTATTTTTGTTAAAATATAATTTAAACGTTAAGCATATAAAAAATAAAGTAAAAAATTGCTCTTCACAGAGTACAAATTTATAGTACGTAGAAAATAGCGTTTATCTATATGTGTTTAAAAAAAAACGACTGAATCATGGTAATTTAAATTATTAAAGACTGAAGGAGCACTCTTTGCATAGATCGAGATTTCATAAAAATGAAACAAACCGGGAAAGACGATTTTATGTTAAAAGAATGAAATATAATCGTTTAATCCTTTGATTACAAGAAGGACTAGCGACTAGTTTTAAATTCAATTGTAATGCAATTTACAAAAATGTTTCTTTGTGGTAGATTTCTCTTGAACAGGTGAACAATTTATGGGTTCCAGAGACTTCTTAGCGGTAAGGCAACTTCATGCCCTGTGTATGATTATTTTTGTAACGCATCTTAGAGGAGCCATGAACAAATAGCTTGACAGTGAAACAGTTTATCATTTGAGGGGATACCCAGTTGCAAGCAACTCCACTCCCTGTATATGAGTAGTTGTACATCACATCTTAAAGGAGCCATGCAAAAAAAAAGTGTAAAAATGGCAAAAAGGCACTTAAAACAGAAAAAGAAGCTAAGGATTGCACCGTCAACTTCAACAGACAATCCGAAATTAGTAAGCTAGCCAATCAAGATTTATCTTGCGTAGAGCAGCCAATAAGGAATTACTTGTGATTTAAGACCGAAAGAGAATAATAATAATGAAGAGTAGGAAGAGCGAATTGAATAAAAAAGAATAATTTTGAATAGAAGCAAGTGAAAAAAATGAAGAGAAACGTATGCCGGTTTCGAACAATTTTGAGCCGAGGAGCCCGTGGCCAAATGCCACACATCCCCTGAGAATAACTACAGGCGAATACATTGGTGGTGATTCGATTACTGATAGCACCGGGGGGGGGGGCAGAAGCATAAAAACACTAACACTAACAACTAAATAAATTAGGAACTGATAGAAAATAAACACAAAATAAACAAAAGAAGGTTAAGGATAGTATTACGACAACAATATATATTTTTGTATTTTATAAAAATTTTTGTATGTTTTTGTAAGATTTTTTCAATTGTTTAGATAGTACATGGAAGAGACTCGAAAAGAGGAGAAAACTGCGTAGTTCTGATTTAATTTACTATGCCAGCATATATATTTTTGTATTTTATAAAAAATTTTGTATGTTTTTGTAAGATTTTTTCAATTGTTTAGATAGCACATGGAAGAGACTCGAAAAGAGGAGAAAACTGTGTAGTTCAGATTTAATTTACTATGCCAGCATACACTATATTGCCAATGATGATTGGTCACTTGCGATTTTAGACGTTTTGTTAAATATCAGGAAAGATACATGTGGAATTATCCTGAAACTTACGGAGTGTAAACAACATGATTGACGTCATATATTTTCACGAAGATTTTTTCCCGAAAACCCATAAGGGGCCGTCAACAAATTGAAGAAAAACGAATATATTTTAGATAACCTTGTAAAAACTAATATTGCAAAAGCATTCAAACTGTAGATTATGATTAAGTGGATTATTGTAATAATTTGTGTTCATTTTTATGAAGATAGCATGTATACTGGAAGAGAGATTTTTATAAAAACAGTCCCAAATTTTATCAAGTTTTTTGCTTATAATTTGAAGAGTTTTTAATATAAAAGCAAGTTCTTTTCAGAAAATAGGACAAACACGTAGGAGAGAAAAAAAGAGAATAGTACACAAAACCCTACAATCAGAATTAAAAAATAATAAAAATTGTATGAAAAATGAGCAGGTTTACTAAATATTGTTTCACTGAGCATGCGCAAATTCAATCAAAATATACTGTGCATAATATATTAGCTAAATATATAAACCAACTTTTATGAAAGTCTCAAAAACATAGCTTGAAAATTCTGATAGTAATCGTCGATAGAATAAGCTCGAAATTCGCTGTTCCCAAAAGGAAGCAAAAAGATGAGGGGTTGTATCAAATATAGAATGAGAGACACTTCATTCTTATTATGTCAACTTTCATAAGCAAGTATATTTGGATACAACCCCTCATCTTTTTGCTTCCTTTTGGGAACAGCGAAATTCGAGCTTATTCTATCGACGATTACTATCAGAATTTTCAAACTTGATAAAATTTGGGACTGTTTTTATAAAAACCTGAATTTCTCGTCGAGTATACATGCTATCTTCATAAAAATGAACCCAAATTATTACAATAATCCACTTAATCATAACCTACAGTTTGAATGCTTTTGCAATATTAGTTTTTACAAGGTTATCCAAAATATATTCGTTTTTCTTCAATTTGTTGACGGCCCCTCATGGGGTTTCGGGAAAAAATCTTCGCGGAAATATATGACGTCAATCATGTTGTTTACACTCCGGAAGTTTCAGGATAATTCCTCATGTATATTTCCAGATATTTAACAAAACGTCTAAAATAGCAAGTGACCAATCATCATTGACAATATAGTGTATATATTTTTGTATTTTATGAAAAATTTTCTATGTTTTTGTAAGATTTTTTTCAATTTTTTAGATAGTACATGGAAGAGACTCCAAAGAGGAGAAAACTGTGTAGTTCTGATTTAATTTACTATGCCAGCATAAGGACGAATGGTAATATTCTAATATACATCTATAAAACACTTATCTTACGAAAAGTGGTACAAAGAGAATAAAAAAATAGTTAAGTGGGACGTATGTGGTCAAAGGGCTAATGTTGTACTTACTTATATTTGTACTCAGGAATTTTTAAATTTCT
This sequence comes from Maratus michaelseni, assembly GCA_963931845.1. NCBI lineage: Eukaryota > Metazoa > Arthropoda > Arachnida > Araneae > Salticidae > Maratus > Maratus michaelseni. The sequence continues at coordinate 22,923,228 of OZ007594.1, forward strand.
TAAACAGGTAACTTCATTAACCTTTTGATTACGGGTTTGGGATACAGGTAATTCACAACAATAACTTTTTGAAAAATAATCTCTGCCATACACATATGCTAGGATATTTTCAAGAGAAAATTACCTCAAAGACATTCTTTTATAATATCTTATACGACTAATATAAAAATAGGCGCCAGTTCGGGCCCGTAATCAAAATAAAAGGATAACGACAAATTCTGAAATGGATTTAATTTTAATATATTTTGCATTTAGTTGCATGATTTTTTGTTTTTTCAAAGTACGGACGCTTGCGGAGAGAAGTGCATTACGTTTGTTTTCTTTAATTATTAATCTTTCGATTTTCATAAATAGTATATGTTACTAAATTTGTTAGTTTCAATCTTTACTATTTTTCTAAAGAGAAAAAAAAATGCATTTATAATTTCAGAAAAAACTGAAATTTCAAAAAGTTCAAATTATAACTTGTTAAGTTTTAATCATAAAAAAATTTAACTCTTTGAATGTTCTTCTTAGACTCGGGGCAACATTTTTTTCAATATAAGTTATAGAAAAAAAGTAACAAAAAGATTAAATTTTGTATTTTAATGCGTATACAAATTCTAAAACAAATGCCATGTATGAAAGCTATACTTGATTTGTATACTTTTTGTAGCTGCAAGTAAATTTCTATCTTCAGCTGTTTAAGAGTTAATCACCGCTACCTCTATTGTGAATTACCCGTTGTATGATAATGGTAAATGAAAATGCGTATTTCAGACATAAATTCAGTTTTGCTTTTCCCTGAAAGAAGTTATATTATATCCATAATACATCCCTTAGTAGCAAACATATTTTGTTTATAGTGATTACGTTGAAGCTCAATATTGTGCCAGTATTGATTTCTTTGGAAAACTTCTATTGAAACAACAATATTCGTAAATATTTGATTTACCTTGGAAATCGCTTTTTTGGTGCAAACATAGGCAATGAAAAGGAAAATTTTTCTTGCCAATATTGATGCAATATTTAAAAAATGTAAATGGTCCATTATTGTTGCAACCAAGACCTCCTTATCATAGTATCAGACCTCTCAATCAGCAAGTTGCCTTTGACCGCTATACTTGTCCTGCTACTAGCGCCATCAATCGTCAGTAATAGTATTTACGACACGAAATAACACAAAATTTTTTCACAGCTCCATTTATTCTATGCATTTGCTTATGAATTAGTAGTTTTCCTACCACTAAAATTTTATAGTAAATTTTATCTTATAAAATTGACAATATCGTGTTATTACATGACGAAAAAAATTCTATTAAATTTTAGTGGTAAGAAAAAAGCGTAAAAGTTGGCAGCTATGCGGTAGCAGACCAGCTAAATTTTTCTATAGATTTTTCTATTATCTTTTTGGATACCAGTTTTTTAGTAGAGAGAATTTTGTTTTGTTTGATCGGAGAATTCTGGGATTTAAAAAAACAACATTTTCTCTAAAAATATACTGGTATTAAAAAAGCCCGAAACATGGCAACTGTGCGGTAGTATCCGCCAGGCGGCGATACTTTCCGGAGAAAGTCAATGAATAATTTGGCAATTACCGCGGACATTTTCTCCCATAGACTTTCTCCGGATTGTCAAGTCTGATCTATGATAAGGGAGTCTTGGTTGCAACGTTGTATACCATAGCTGAGATACTGCCTATATACAAAGTGATTATAATTAAAGTTGCTCTTTAAAAAGCCTGTTTTGCGTCTGAGAAGGTAGTCATGACTTCATCATTGAAGTATCTGGATCTGCTTGTGAATCTTCTTTACAAGAACGGTGACTGTGTGGCAATTTCATTGAAGAAGTTCCGGACGTTAAGAAGCGGCCCTCTGGCCCGATGACTGACAAAGAGTGCCACAACAGCAAGTCACGTTTTTTAATTACCATCTTATGACGAGTACAGCGCCACCTATAGGTCAACGTTTGAACAGTTTTTTATTTCGCAAAACAAATTCCTATTTCTTAACGTATACTCAGATAAAATATCAGGTCATTCTGATTAGTGGTTCTTTTTTTTACAGCCTTTTGAAAGTGCAACTTTAATTATAATCGTCCTGTAGACCGAGGTATAATCATCACAAGAAATATTGGCACAACATTGTTTTATTATTAGGAACTAAGCGAACAACTCATACATGGGAAAAAAAACAATATTTCTTTATATATATATATCCATTTTATGATAAACATTCATAACATAAACATACATAGAAGAGTGGAACGCATGAAATTATACCATAAGCCCAAAATTCGTAAACTCTCGTCCGTCGTCATGTAGAATATCACTCTAAGGAAACTCATTTTTCTATTGAAATTCTTTCATTAAACTATTACATATCTAAAATAACAGTATTAGTATTTTTCCTATTTCATCTATTTTCATAATAAAAAATTAAATATACGTTACTTATCGACAAGTAAATATAACAGATTTTTTAATAAAAGATAAATATTTTGAAAACTGTCACTTTTTTCTTATTCATTAATAAAGTATATTTTCAATATATTGTTTTCCAAAAATATTGATTTTCTCCATGAAAATCGACAATAACATATGAAAGAAAATTTATATATAAAATTAAATGTTGAACTTTTTGGAAATATGTTATGGCGATTTTATAATAAAAAATAAGTATTAAAAAATGAGTGGCAATTATTTATAAAAGTTATTGAGACCCTTTTCTGCTTAAATGGCTTCAGTTTATTTTTAATCGAAAAATTCATCTATCAAACTGAATGTAATATAATGCTGACAATGATAAATATATAATGCTAAAAAAATTCTCTATGCTATACAACTCATATTTTCTGAAAATATACATGCATTTATCATTAGTTAAATAAATAAATATTTAGAATATATATATTTTTTAAAGAAATTTAGATAGTTTCAAAGAAATTTTGCAAAAGTAATGAATTATTTAGTGTGAAAAGGTACTTGTACTAATTACCTGTATTTTACTACTCTACTTGGAACTTGCAATGCATTAATTTTCAAAGTATGTTAAAATGCTGACAAAATTCTTAAACATTTAGTTCATTCCTAGAATATTAAATAGCAAAACGGATAATGATTGTTAGTATATAAATAAGTATACTTCGAAAAATAAATATTTAGAATATGATATGCATAAATAAAATAGTTTCTCTTATCTGAATTCAAGATCTTAAATTAACACTTTAAGGTCCAAACCCGATTCTGACTCGGGATAATTTTTCTTTGCAAAATTTGCTTTTGGCACTAGTAACAAAGGAAAATAAAATTTGATTATTTAATTAGATTTAGATAAAGTAGATTTATTTAGAGTAAGTAGATTTATTTAATTAGAGTAAGTAGATTTGTTTAATTAGAGAATTTTTTTAACTGTGCAATTGAAGGAAACTTCTTTTAAAAACGTGATACCAACCGAATAAAATTTGTGTAATAGTCACCGTACTGGAAAGGGTTAAATAAATTGACAACTTTATCAATGGCGTAAAGTTATGGGCTAAGTTATGTCGTGGGTCGCGAGCCCATCGAATAATTGGCTCTCTCCACCCATCCAATTTACATTTTTATTTATTTGTTTATTCATCATTATTGATTTATTTATTTATTTTCAATCGCTTAAACACAATTTCGTTCTGTTGACGTTCACAAAACCATTTTGTAGGGAAAACAATAAGGTCAGCAGTTAGAGAAACATGAGCACTAAAAGCCCCTTCAAAGTAAAGTCCATTGGACTTTACCCACGAGTGGCAACAGTCACGCCTCTGCAGGTATGTACCCTTAGAAAAAGACTGTTTATTGGACGAAGGGGAAGCTGTGTTAAAATGTTCTTCACGCCTATTGGTGTTTTTCTTCTCTATACCCGTAGCTGACATCACATGGGTAAAGTCCAGTGAGTATAAGACAATGCGCCCTATTCTGAGTGCTGCCAGAACTATTTCGATATCATTGTTGTGGAGGACAACAATAGGAAAAAGTATTGCTGCCATGGAAACAAATTTTTTTTAATATCGAAATGTATGACGAAACCTTTCAGAATCGTGTCCAGTGATTATTTGTTTTGCCTCATTGATAGCAATAAAGCATTTAGGTGATTGAAATATATGTTTTTCATGATGTTTTCTTTCAATTCGTAATGATATTTATGTTGATATAATATTAATGTTATTTACAGTAATTATTAATATAGCAAATATTATAATACTTATAAGAAAAAACATTTGAGAATGATATTTAATAAAATTACAATTTTATACTTTACTTCTAAAAATCATAACTTGAAAACTAAAAATTCATTAAGATACAACTAAATGTAAATATATTGCTTGAAGGTGCTAAAAATATACATAAAAACATTTAAATGCACATTAAAGTTACTTTTAAAAATTCCAAAACGGACTGACATAAGGCCAATATGTTCTCTGTCTGTTTTACATAGTAAGATGAGATCATTTGTTTACAGACCAAACCCTCAACACGAGAAGTTTAAGAAAATAGCAGGAAAATTGAGGAAGGATAAGGATATTGTTATTATCCAGACTGATAAAACTAACCGTATTGCTATCTTAAACAAACAGGATTATCTCCTAAAGATGAAAGTTTGCATTGATAATATGGACTGTGTGCCGTTAAATAAAGACCCCAATTTGAAAATAGAAAATAAAGTTAAAGAACTCATCGGAAAAGGAGTTTGGCCAGGATTTATGAAAAGTAAACTAAGACTTAACAAGACTGCAACCACTCCTTCCCTCATAGGTAGACTAAAGGATCATAAAACGCACTTACCAATCCGCCCAATTGTTACAAAATGCTCCTCTCCAACATATTTTATGGAAAAAACATACACGCATCTTTTGAAGCGATATTTACAGCCATCTGATTTTGTTATTGAATCAACTTCGAATTTTATTGAGAAAATTAAATATAAAAAGCTTGAAAATTCCAGTTTTATGGCTAGTTTAGACGTGGTATCTTTATACCCGTCTATCGATATAAAAGAAGTTACTAACACCATAGAGAGTCTGATCGATTCTGATCCTACGTTTACAGAAAATATTAAAAATACAGTCAAGTCGGGTTTAAATTTAATTATCAACAACAACGTTTTTGTTTTCAACAATCAAGTTTACAGACAAGTCAATGGGGCCCCAATAGGTTCCCCCATTTCAGGTCTGCTTGCAGAGTTTAAACTACGTCCTCTTGAAAATATAATCATGGAGACCATAAAACCGGGTCCGGATTGCTGGTTAAGATATGTAGATGATATTTACATTATTTGGAATCACGGAAAAGATCAGTTATACTCCTTTCTAGATAAAATCAATAGCCTAGACAATAAAATAAAATTCACACTAGAAATAGAACAAAATCAAAAGCTTGCTTTTTTGGATGTACAGCTAATCAGAAATATGGACAAACAGAATCTTGATTGCACAGTGTTTAGGAAAATTAATAGATCTAACTCCACCATCCCGTTTAATTGCAGTTCACCCATTAGTTACAAGTTAGCACCTTTCAATTTTTATGTAAAGAGAGCGTTTGAAGTTTGTTCATGCCTTTTCCTTAATGAAGAATTAGATGTAATTAGAAAAATAGCAGCCGAGAATTCAGTTCCATCCCATTTCATTGAAAAAATCATAAATAAATTTAAAGTGAAAGATGAAGAAAATCGGAATACAGGTACAATTAAAAGTTTGAAGTTTTGTAAAGTTAATTACATCCCACGGTTTTTCGAAAGTATGAGACATTCCCTCTTTAAGTTTGGCATTACATTAATCGCAGTCCCTCCCCCAAAGTTGCGGGTTTTGTTAAACAGAAAAATAGACCCAATTCAAGCTATCAATAGATCAGGAGTATATATTATACCATTCAAGAAAGATGATAAAGATTTTATGTACATAGGTATGACAATGAGGAAATTCCGGAACAGAATAAAAGAACATGAAGCAGATCTGAGATTAAATAGACCCCACGCTGCCTTAGCAAGATTAGCGCAAACTGAATCTATAAAAGTTGATTTCAATAGATCCAAAATTATATTCCGCACAAATAATCACCTGGAAGCAATTATAAGAGAGTCTCTTGAAATAATGTCTAAAAAAGAAATAGTCTGTAACTATGTATTATCATATGATATCCACGCAGTCTGGAATGAATTAATGCATCAATGATTACCTTTCCCATCCCACCTTATTTCCAAACCCTTGAAGTGAAATAGTTTATTCCGGGCAAGCAAGAAAATGCAAAGATGTAACAACTCAACTCAACAGAATTAGTTTTTCCACTGATGACGACCGGGTTTTCGGTTGAAAACGTTTTGGAATTTTTAAAAGTAACTTTAATGTGCTTTTAAATGTTTTTATGTATATTTTTAGCACCTTCAAGCAATATATTTACATTTAGTTGTATCTTAATGAATTTTTAGTTATTAAACAAGGTGAATTTGCACTGAAATTTTAACTTTTATTGAATCATAACTTGACTTTGAAGTTTTTTTATCCAAACATTTTTGTGTCCGTTAAATAGTTTGAAAAAGTTGGCACCACTATAGGATTCACTACTGTGTGTATATAAGACGCCTGGAATTTAAAAGTAAATAATTCATTAATTACAAATAATATATAAGGATGAATTAAGTAATATATTTACAAGATATTTCAAATCTAAATACCGCATCTTATTATTAATGTAATATTTTCCTTAAAAGTATTTTTAAATATAAAAGAAACATTTCTTATGACTTTTCGTAAGATTTTTCGAAGTTTTTATTTCTTTTAATGAATCTAATTTAAATATTTATATTTTGTAAAAAAATATTCAAATATAAAGTATGAAATTAACATAAGAATCATTGATTCCACTTATAGCATTCTTAAATTTTTTTTAATTATAATTCGAATGGCGAGAGAATTGCACTTCTCAATCCCACAAAAGAATGTGTTATTATTTCCAAATCATTATACTTCTATTCAAAATATTCATAATCTGCCTAAAGCAGACGTTGTCAGTCATTGGCTTAGAAATTTCTGGATATTGCCAAACTAATTACGTAAAGGAAATATCTTGAAATCTCGCTAATCATGTAAACGAACAACAAATACAATTATTTATTATTGTTCTTCCATTCTCTAAAGAATATTTGACATAAACAACAGTGAAACGTAACGCAAAATTTTGCTTTAGAAATAAAGTTTAAAAATTTCACGGAATTCAATTTAAAATGTATCCATACAAAAAAGACGTTGATTAAACAACTGAATTAAACGTTTCTTCATTTCGCTTTAATTTGAACTTTGCTTTATTTCAGATTTATTTTTTGATCAGCTTTGTTTTCTGAACTTTGCTTTAGTCATTATTTATCAATTACGTTTTTGTACATTACTAATTCAAATACCTCTTGTGCATTTTTCCATTGAAATTCATATGATCGTGATATTTAAGAATTGATCCTTAAGGAACGATGCCGTCATATTCGCGGTAACCAATTTTTATTGTCCATGTGTGTGGTTTCCAATTGTTATTGTTTTGACACCACTTTTCCTGACAAACTGGTTTTGCATTATTTAATTTCTGAAACTTTGATGGGCGGTGGTATATGTTATATACCACCTAATTTTAATCCGATTCAAACCAGGAACTTTTAATAAAATTTTACTTCTTTAACTTTAAGTTCAAAAACTGTTTTTCCTTATTTTGAACTAAATTCTTTCGTAAATACCGGTGTGAGTTCGACGTTACAGGAACACAATTGCTTGCCCCTGAAATTTCTTTTGAAAAATACTGATGTCCGATTAGAAACAACACATTTGGACAATAAAAATGGGTTGGTGTGAATATGGCGTTATTCGCCCGTTAAGGATCAAAACAAGAATAGTTTAATTATGATCATTATCTTAGATGCAAATTCTACACAATAGAGAAAATCTTTCATGCCGAAGTCTTATTTAGAATAAACATAACATCATGAAACCAACTTATAACGATTTGAATCGTTTATGTTCATTTTTCAGAATTATCATAGTTCCTGTAAAAACTGTGTAAACTGAAAATGTCAACAACTAAATACTGCCTTAGCTTAAAAATTTATACGCTCCCGTTGAAAAGAAATCATACCTGCTAAAATCGAAACCTGTCTTAACACTACTTTTTCCGGCACCATGCTATCCCGTCTTCACATGTTTTAGTGTATCGTCAAATCAAATTGTTAGAATATAAATTGATGTGTGCATTTCTAAAAGTCTATTCTCGAGCAAATGTATACAATTTCATTTCCTCATGTTTAAAAAAATATTTCAATGTTCGAAGATATTTAAAATAACGGAACAAATTTTTTATCAAAACATTACTCACATGATTAGTCGCACACCCTCGTGGACTCCAAGGTGTATTAAAAATGTATTTATTTGATCTAATTTTTAAATATTTACAAATTAATAAACATTAATCAATTTTACCAATAATATCAAATTTCGGTTGAATTACTTAGTCACTACTTGAATCAGACACCTCGGGATCGTGCAATGTGTCCGCTACTCGGATAATTCTGCTTTCTAGAGGTAAAAATATACAAATATATAGGGGTTCGAGATTGAAAAGATGTTCTTTAAATAGTAGTGTACGATATTCGAGAATGTCCGTTAAAGGGGTGTCAGTGCATTTACCTTATACAGAGGTACAAAGGTCCCACTAATCTTCCGTAATAAGTGGTTTAATCTGACCCAGTTTAATAATGGTTCAAACTATTTAATTTCAGGTTTCTGCGCTGAATTTACTTAATTCATATATGCCAACCTTTCATTAATATTCCGTAATATACGGGTTAATTTCACCTAGGTTTAACACGTTTCGCAACAGACATTTTTTTAAGAAATGAAATTAAATAAATTCCACGTAGAAACCTTAAATTGAATAAATAAAGATTCATCCAATAATTTTTATGGTTTGAAGCATTGTTAAACTGGGTCGAATTAACCCGTATATTACGGAATATTAATGAGAGGTTGGCACCTATGATTTAATTTCATTTCTTAAAAGAATTTCTGGTACGAAACGGTTTAAACCTAAAACATTAACCCACATATTACAGAAAATTAACGAGAACTTGGCACCTGTTACCTTATATAGTGTTGTATAAACTACTGTAAAACATAATAGAAAACAAAGACATTTAAAAACATCATCAAAATAAGAAATAAACAACGCATTTTGAAAGAACATAGATAGTCTGTCTTCCACCAGCACAGGGGTGCCAAAATCTAGGCGCCAATGGGCCGATTCTCACCACTAAATTTTTAGTTTTCTTCGCCTAATAAGAATACTGATAAGATTTAGGCGAAATATACTAATAAAATTTGAAGAAGAATACTAATAAAATTTAGTGGTGGGAATCAGCCCTAGATTTTTGCACCCCTGCACCAGCGCAAAAAATAAGCGTTAAAACTTTGAAAGAAGATGCAAGGTTGAAAAGAAGTTTAAAAAAATTGGAACAAATAGCCAATCAGAAGGTGACACAACAAGAAAAAATATATGTATCAAATGGAATAAAAGTTTCGGATGAATCACGTAAAAAAGAAGTTTGTGAATCGCTGTTCTAGACAATTTAATTTTTCTCATGAAATTATATAAATAATTTATTTCTTAACTGAAATTACTATATTATTTTTTTTAATTTTCAGCCTTTTTATCAAAATATAAGATTTTAAAATGTTAAGTGTACGTAACGTATCAGTAAATGAATAAAGGATTTTCTAATAAAAGAAAATTTGAAAACTGTCACTTTTCTGAAGTGTTAATAAAATATAGTTTTAATATACAGTTTGCTAAAAGTATTGATTTTCGAAAAGAAAATTGACAACGATAAATGGAAAGAAAAATTATATCTAAAATTTCATTTTATGCTTTCGCTTTCTTGAAATATGTGTTATGGATTTTCTCATGAAGTAATAAAAAATGCCCACATATATGTATAATATAATTTTTTTTAACTTATTGAGATAATATTGCGTTCATAAACACGTAAGGGTATCTATCATCGAAAATTTCATCAGTCAGAGGTGCATGTAATAAAATACTGACAGTAATAAAATATACAAGGATAAATCTTGTTGCAATATTTTTATTGAGCTGCATGAAATAAATAAAATTAGTTTTTATATTAGATGAAAAAGAAAAGCAAATCACATTTTCTTAAAGTATACATAAATTGCTAATTTATCAAATAAGTTACTACTTTTAAAAATATTTTTAATTGCCACTTTTATTTTATAAAGAATTGAGATACACAAAAAAAATAAATTTTTATTATGGTAAAATTCCATAAATATATTTTTGTACGAAGTACTGAACAAAATGTTTAATACTTCAGGGGCAAAATTATATTACTTTAATGTTGGAATGATTAAATGACACGAAAATTTTCAAACAAATTAATATCAAATATTTTTTTACGTACATTATAAAAGCAAAATTTTATTAAAAAATTGGTCCATTTCGCAATTCGAAATTAATATTACGCGGCTTATATAATATACCACCAAACTTTAAAGTTTCTTGATTATTAAATGCAGGTGATAATTTTGTCCCAACTAAGCAGAGTTTAGGGAAATATAATTTAAAGTGTTCTAACGTAAAGTTCTGTAAAAAAATTGTTTATTAATCAGAAGCAAAATCTCAAAGCAGTGTTGCCAAATAGTCGAAAGGTTAATTTCCCCAAATCGGTGAATTGTTCCGAAAAAGTCCCCAACATATGAGTAAAGAAAAATCATTCTATACCGGATATTATATAGAAGGAATTGATTAAATATTTAAAGTTTATTCGTGCAAGTTCGCTGGTACAAAATTCTTTTTTGTACTCTAGTAATCAAGTCATCTTATAAGTGACTTGAAATTCTTAAACAATAGTACATTAATGCGTTGTACATCACACTAGTAGTTCTGTGAAATTCTGCATGAATACACCATGCATCGTGATCCATAGAGCCCATTTAACATGCTTTATATTCAACTTATCTACCACATTTAAAAAACAGTAATGTTCCGTTTGGCCAACATTCCGTGAAGTACACCAATTCTTGTAGATATTACGTATAGTAATTACAATTAAAATAACCGCGCTAAACCATATCATGACAGTGTTTCCAGGTTTGTATCACCAAACAATAGGCGGAATAACATATGTAAAATATCATCATAATATATAACATATGTAAAATATCATCAATGTCATAGTCTTGATACTATGACAAAGGTTCTCCGATAATTTAGCGAGCTTTAAAGCGTCTAGCGGACGGGATAACCAGCGCCAAGCGTCTGGCAACAATGAATATGGGTTTCTAATACCGTCCCATTAAACATATTAAAAAATTAGATTCAATACTTTAACGTAAGTTTAACGTACGGTACCTTTAGTACCTTTAACCTGCCCAAAGACCCCTCATTCAAATTAGCTAATGCCCATACGTTATTACCTACTATAGTGTACATCCATAGAACAATTCTTAGGTTTGATACTATAACGTACTCGGCCGGGATTTTTATCATTTTTATCCACAATATAGAAAAACGAGCCTGTCGTTATTCCTACCTATTTTAGTCGATATATGTTTCTTATATGGGAAAAAATACATAACGCTGTTAATATATAAAATATAAAAACATCAATAAATGATTACATCGATAAATTAAAAAATTAAGAAATATACTTATGCTTTATACATTATTTGGACTATTCATAAAATTAATTAATAGTGTGAAAGAAATTTTAATATCGTCATTTTAAAGTTTTTGTAATTACATTTATATATATAAAAAAATAAAATGAAGTGTAGTAATAAAAATAAATAAACCATAATAATTAACGGCCTTATTAATGACGAAAAATTATCATACACTGTTAAGTTAAATAAAACTAAACTACTTGTAATTCTTATAAACCATTCTGAGACAACCTTGATAAAACATTATTGTTTAATTTAAATAAAAAATGTATGAATTTTAATATTTTCAGTCAAATAATTATATCAACTAAATTTGGTAAGGCATAACTTGTATTAAGAAAGATCATACGTCAAGCATATCTTATGAAAAGCTTTCCAAGAGTTTCACAATGCTGTAACAAAACTTTACTGTTCAATAAGGAGAAATAAAATATTTTAAGAAAACACAGTTTAGAAAATGCATAACACATTTGAAAAAATAATTTCAGAACTCACCTTGATTACTCGTAAAGGTACTCGAATTCATTTGTGTAATCCTGTATATTATCAATAGATTTGTATATGTACTATATAATTCAATCCAGTTAGAAAACATATAAATAATACTATTAAATAGTCATCTTCTGCAATTTCTGTCAATAGACAAAATGTACTCCAGTTTGTTTTTTTAACAACTCTGTATGTTGTCTACAGATATTTATACGCACAATTTTAATCTAAGTTTTTAGTCAGTTAAAAAACACATAACACATCTAAAAACGCACTTACCATCAATTCCCATCCATATACGGCAATGTTTCCAGTGTTGCACAGCCAGTATTTAAAATTATTTTTAGTCTACAAATGTATTTTAGTGTACTAAACATAATTCAGCTGGTAAAAGCATTGCACAGTTAAAAACCACCATTAACCCTTCTTTGCATGAGTTTTTCTTTTACAATTGTGTTTTTTTATACATATATTAAATATTAGTCACCAGAAATTTTAAGAAAGATTTTTAACTTTGTTCAGCAACATAGTTCACGGGAAATTTACTAAATTAATATTTCTATATAAATATAGTGGTGGCGAAGAAGTTGATATATTTATTAAAAGTTAAGTAAACAGTGATGGAAATTTACATCACTATGCAATTAAGGGTTAAACAATTCACGCCAATAAACAACATTACTTCCCAATCATTTTGTATAGGATCTATTGAATCTCTGTATAGGAACTATTGAATTTCTACACATCATCCATCATGAAAAATATTAGTTAAGTGTAAAAACGGAAGCAAAAGTTGAAACGCACTTCCAGCAATTATGGCTCGTAGACACTACTGTAACCGAATTCTTTTGTGTATCACTGTAACTGAACCATAAATGTTACTCTATATTCTACAGTAAGAATGTGGTTATGCGCTTCAGCAAAATATGTTAATTTCATTATGTGTGAAATAGTGCAACATCATTAAAATACATAGCAATAGCTTTTTCGCGACAGATCATAATATGACGGTATTCTTTTGAGTGTCTCTGTAAACGAACTATAAATGCTACATACTTTATTTTCACGAAAGAACATGCCAAGGTAAATCTCAATAACATATATCGTCACTACCATGTCAAACTCTCGAATGTGAAAATATGCATTTTACATTACTTTTAAAAATGGGACGATTGGCACCACTAAATTTTATTAGAATTCATCGCTTAGTATGAATACTAATAAAATTTCTGGCCCTTTTTTATTTATTTAGAGATGCTGAATTCACACCGGATATTTTGAGAGAAAATGTTTTACTTAAATTATTCAATAAATATCTGTTATTAAATAAAGCAAAAATTTCTGGCATGAATTCGGAGTTTCTGAATGAAAAAGGTTGCCAAACTTTCAAGCCTGGTGAAGAATACTATTAAAATTTAATGGTGACAATCGGCCCATATTTAAAAGTTATGAAAAATGCATTTTTTCACATTCGATAGTTTGACATGGTAGCTACGATATCAATAATGTAGAAATCAAATTTTATTTACGAAAGATAGAGCGCGAGCAGAGAGTGGAGTGAGAGATGATGATAATTCATAAACGCTAAAAAGCATTGAAAAATGTTAAAAATGAAAGATTCGATTTTGAAAGAGTTTTGGTCATGGCCACTTGGATAACCTTAAAGTTAAACGACGGTCTGAGTCGAAGAGATTCTTCACTTTTGTCACATTTTCGTCGGTGGTGACTGTTGAAGGGCATCCAACTCTCTCCAAGCTCTCGACGGTCTCCTGTCCCTCCCGAAATTCACTGTACCAGAGGTAAACCTGGGCTGTTGATAGGGCCTTCTTTCTTGTAGACCTTCGTGATCAGAAAAAGCGTGTCAGCAGGTGATTTCCCCAAGCGAACGCAAAATTTGATTGAGTAATGCTGCTAGAGCGAACGCTCCATTTTCGTTGTTTTTCTCGGTGATCAAAATTCATATAAACACTCCGCACCACTACCGAAACACACCCCGTCACAGCTCGAAGCCAACTGACGCGCGCGCGTTTCTTAACTTAGATTCCACAGCACAATTCCCGCCCATGGCGATTGCGCTGTAGCGACTGGCGTGCCTCCCAGCGACCAGTCTCATTACTTAAATTACACACCTTGTAGCTCAGATAACCCGGTTTGGTGAGAATAGTACTTAATTTTTACAAGAGAAGAATTCTATGTTTAAAATGTTAGACACATAACAAATTATTGAATAGTGCTGATGTGTTAAAATAAAATGCTCAACCTAGCGATTTTCATTTCTTTCCAGTCAACGTTTTATGCTGAGACGTTATTTATGGAGGGGCAATTTCCTATCTCAGAGTTTCATTCTTTTTTTTTTATCGCTAATTGTTTCTTTATTTTTTTACTATCAGTGGAACGTTTTCGTTTATTTTGTCAATGCATATTAATAATTTCACGTTAATCAATTATAAAAATAAAAATACTCCTTTGAAAAAATGTGTTGAAAATGAATGGAAAAAAATTTTAAGTGTCAAATAGTAATCATGAGCTACAAGGATCGGAAATATTCATAGACAGTACAGATTTTCAAGGGACACCATTTTTTATCCGTTCTAATCGCAATCCGTATTAACCTTCTCAGAGTCATGAACTATATCCGTTCACTAAGCTGCAGGGTCCACTGGAAAAGAAGAATTATTTAAATTAATATAACTCTACAGATATAATGCCGTTTTAAAACACTGAATATCGATTAATACTTATATGGAATCAAGTTTTTTATATCATGTTTCAAAAAACATCTTTTTTTAAGCATTACAAAAAATTTACAGAGAAAACAACATTACTATTTTTCCCTTTTGCTTGGCAGTCAGAGGGTTAAACGGTGTAAATATTTGAATGGTGTAAAATAAATCTTTTCGTTAAATGAACTGAATTCAGTTTTTGACAAAAATTAAATAAGTTGGCAACTCAGTACTAAAATAAAATTTTTGAACTGAATTCAGTTTTTGGCAAAAATTAAATAAGTTGGCAACTCAATGCTAAAATAAAATTTTTGAACTGAATTCAGTTTTTGACAAAAATTAAATAAGTTGGCAACTTAATGCTAAAATAAATAACTTTTTCATATATATAATAATTTTAATTAAAAAGCAAGTTAGTGACAATTTGTTAATACAAAAGAATGAATAGCTGAGGACAAACAAAATCCGCAAATAAATTTAAATATTTACATAATTTAACTTTTATTAGAGCAATCTATCACTTTTCTTTACATTACTATCACTATTATCTATCACTTTTCTTTACATTACTATCACTATTAACTATTATCTATCACTTTTCTTTACATTACTATCACAATTATCTATCACTATTAACTTATACACTGGTTTACAAATTTAAACATTTTTTTATATACTTTTAATGAAACACCTATTTTCTTTTATATTACCTCTTACTAATGAAAGGCAGTATTTGCAAAAAAAAATCACGTCACATTTTTAAAAATTTTTACATTTTTCAATATTTACATGTTTAATTCTATAATGTATCTATCAAGTCACATTCAACTTACCCGCATTGTCAACTTGGTATTTTATTCTATTTTCTTGTGTTTTTGTGAACTAAAATGGTTTTGTATTTTTATAAAATGTCTAATAGAGTGTGTAAATTAAATTCTGATCGTTTTTGTTACGTTTGTGGACAATTTATATTCGCAAAAAAAGGAAGACCTATATCAGAATGTCTTAAAACAGCATATTTGCATTATTTTGGATTCTCAGTGAGTAATGAAGATAAAAAGTGGGTCCCACATGTTTTTTGTAAATGCTGTAGGCTTACTCTTATATGCTGGGCTTCGGGAGAAAAAAAGTATCTTCAATTTGGTTTACCAATGCTGTGGAGAAAACCTTCAAATCACGAAAATGACTGTTATTTTTGCTTGACAAAAACTGCAGACTTTCATTCAAAAAATAAACATAAAATTCAATATCCTGACATTCTATCAGTCTAAAAACCGATATCACATTCGGAAACTCTGCCACATCCTGTAATGTCCAGGTATGTGAAGTATCTTAAAAAATATATTTTTTTTCTTTGTTACAAAACTTATGTGTGCAGCTTAATTGTAAAAAATTAGCTCCAAGCATTAATGGATTATTTTTATTTTAATCTATTGTTTTATGTACTCTTTTAAATACTCTTAAACGTTTCTTTTAAAACTACTAAACCTAACATATTCTCATATATCTTTTAAACGTCTCCGTTTTAAACTTATTCGTTAATATTTATGAATCATATGAGACGATAATACCTCGAGTGACGCGGCAAAGTCCAAAACTGAAGAAATCCAGCACTCTTTATATACGCCTAATCAAATAGACTAATAAGTAAGTTATGGCAATTTATTATGAAGTTTTGATTATTTTTTTATAAGATACTTTACAAGATTTTGAGTAAATGGGTGTCTGATAATCCTTCTGATTTTTCAATCATTAAATAAAGTTATTATTTCTTTTGAAAAGATTAAAACTCACAAATTGGAAGATTTGACAAATGTAATGAGGAACAAATTCTTAGCTAAATTACGTTTTATCATTTTTTTCAATCTCTGTTGTAGACAAGCTTTCACTATTCTTTAACTAAATAGGTGACATACCTCTTATTATAAAGGAAAAACATATCCGTAAGTCACTATGGCGTCATATTGACGTTGACAAATAAATTTCGCTTACAATTTTTTTAAACTTCTAAACATCGCACATTTTCAAATTTACATGGTCGAATAGGGGAAAATTGTACTTTCAAATGAAATTTGTTTGAAAACTGTATCGCAATTTACTATTTTTTTGTTTTTTGTTTTCTTTTAAAATTATTTTTAAGGATGATTTTTAAAAAATACATATATCACCCAGCTGCGTATGCAGCTCGATTACAGAAGAATAATAACCCTTTTTCTCTAAAAATGATATAAATAATTGAGCATTTCTCTTCGGCTAATATTACACAACGAAGTTAAAATTTAATAAATAAATAAATAAAATAAGATAAAACACAAGTTTAAAAGATGTGTGAACAAACAATTTCAATTTTTACAACGTCGAATAGGGCAGTTTATGAATAAGACAGTATATCGAATAGGGCAGTATTTAATATATATAGATTATATCGAAGCTGTATCTCAATTTACTGAATAATAATGGTTTTAAAATTAATAATATATAATTTCAATAAATACATGAAACGCAAATCTAACAGATATCTAATTGAACTACGTGCTTATACACTGAAATAATCGGAATCAAAAAGAATGCTCTAAATAGCGAAATCTTTTTATTTGAAACCGATTTATTCGGCTGTTAAACCCTAGAATGTGGCCAGTTGCGTAGCCAGCGTGGGTATCCAGATGCTATAAATTCCACTAACTTTGTAAAAGGATCAGAGTCCATAAGCCGTGTTTTTGGTCCATGAAATTAGCCTAAACTCGATTTTGTTATACTGACCTAATTATTTCACTTTTTAATATTAGAAGGTTTATCCTGTACGATTTCAACAATAGTTTTTTAATTTTGTTCGGATTTATATGACTTACACAAGCTCCAAGTTCGTATTATTCGCAGTTTTTGATAAAAAAAATACGCAATTTCTCCTAATTGTACGTCAGTTATTTATATGAGCGCAATCGGTGCAACACTTTCTTCTTTACATATATTATAAAATACATCAAAATGTACAATAAATGTAAAATTAAAAGCAAAGCTGCTCTCATAGTAAAATATTAAAAGATACATTAAATATTGAGGTAAAATTAGGCGAAATTGCGTATTTTTCATCGTTTTTTTAGTGTTTTGCAAGTATTTTTCAGGTATGGATAATTTAATCAATCTCAATTATGTGAACTCTATTACGGAAGATTAAACTATTTCCACAATGTAAATAAATCAGCATTTGTTTGTTTCCGTCTAATAAATACCCCGTAACTAAATTGTAAAACGAAATTCAAACTTGACTAATAAATAAATAAATAAAACACGAATTTAACAGACGTGCAATCAAACTACGCGCTTAAACACTGAAACAATTAAAATTAAAAAGTTTGCTATAAAAAGAGAAACCGTTTGTGATTAACTGCTGGCATGCGACTAATTAAAAAGTATTAAACATGCTTTCTGCTGTAATTGGTGAACAATCTAAGAAAATAGGCTAAATGTAAAAAATCTGTTAGAGTTTTCAATTAAAAAAGATTTTCACCTACGTTCTTTACACGAGCCTCGTTCTTACCCTTACGTTCTCGAGCCACTTTGACCCGGGGGGGCCGGGATGGATCTCCTTAGAAATTACTCTTAAAGACATAATTCCGTTAGTTATGTTTTCCATTTCGACATACTTTTTTTGTTAAATATGTAAACGTTTTTCATGCGCCACCATCTGCTTTCCACCGATAATTCCATTCAGACGTGCTTTTGTATGTTCCTCTTATTTTAACAGATGCTTTTG
This sequence comes from Maratus michaelseni, assembly GCA_963931845.1. NCBI lineage: Eukaryota > Metazoa > Arthropoda > Arachnida > Araneae > Salticidae > Maratus > Maratus michaelseni. The sequence continues at coordinate 22,941,921 of OZ007594.1, forward strand.
ACAGAGAAGTATAGTTAAACACTTTATCTATTTAAACTCTAACGAGCAGGAAAGACTGAGCTATGCTCGGTCAAAATTAACTTTGAGTTCAAACATCATGACCCATGACCAAAATCTACCACTAATCAAATTTTCTCGAACATGTGACCTAGCCCAATAGTCTTCTCGTGCCCGGAAACCATAAGAGGCAAAATTTAGTCTAAATAGTCTGAGTCATTTTTTAGATAAAATTAGCTTGACCCACTGTGACCCAAAAATGACCCACTAATCGAATTTTCTCGAGCATGTGACCTAGCCAATGGTTTTCTAGTGCCCAAAAACCGTAGGATACTAAATTTAGTTCATAACCTCTGAGCCGTTTTAAAGATAAAAATAGCTTCATCGATAATGACCAATGACCAAAATTACACACTGATTGAATTTTCTCCAACATATGACCTAGCTCAACAGTCTTCTCGTGCCCGAAAACCATAGGACGCAAAATTTAGTCTAAATAGTCTGAGTCATTTTTTTGATCAAATTAGCTTGACCCTAACACAGCTTGACACAGCCCAAAATGATTCACTAATCGAATTATCTCGGACATGTGACCTAGCCCAATAATTTTCTCATTCTCGAAACTCGTGGGATACAAAATTTAATCAAAATCGTTTAGATAAAATTAACTTGACCTGCGTTTACCTAAAAATGACCCACTAACTGAAAGTTTTCGAACATGTTATCCAGCCCAATACTCTTCTCGTGCCCAAAAATGGTAGGATACAAAATTTAATCCAAATCGTTTCAACCGTTTTTAGATATAATTAGCTTGACCCTGACCCATGATAACCCAAAATGACCCACTTATCAAATTTTCTCGGACATGTGACCCAGCCCAATGGGTTTTTGGTTTCCCAAAACGGTAGGATACAAAATTTCGTCATAATCGCTAGAGCCGTTCTTAAGATAAAATTTAAATATTATAACCACACAGAAGTTTTGCTCGTATTAGAATCTATGATTAATATTTTCAGGCATCGTCATTAACACTTTCCAGTTACTCTAATGAGCAGATAAAAGTAATTATGCAACAAAAATGAATTTAAAATTTTGAAAAAATCATGCAGATTGCTGAAAATCGAAAGCGGATTCTTATCGGAACACAACAATCAGTTGATAAAGATATTTTCAGAAAATAGGATTTTTAATTTCTTGTATCATTAGAGTTTTACCGATGCATTCTTAACCCCTTGGGGACGAACTACTCGTATACGTGAAGCATAAGATGCTCAGAATCCTCGATTATCTGTTACTTTTTATATATATATTGCACACTTTGCCTTATTTAATAAAAGCATTTCTGCGCTTCAGTTAGGCGAAAATGTCTGTTTTGAAAAACCAGTGGTAAAAGATTAAAAATTCTGTAAAGGACGCTCGTCGCGAACGGGTTAAAGTCAACCTTTTGTCGTTACCAGTAAAAAGTATTCAGTTCATTACAATGTATTTAAATGAAAAACATGAAGTTATAATCTTTAAATCATATGAAACAGATTTGGAATTTTATACTCCTCGTAAGAAGTGAATTTAATTATGTTATTAACAGTATTTAAAAAAATAATAATAAAGTTTTTTATTTGCTTTTATTATTTATCGAAAAACATTAAGACGTTGCTTTTTATTTCAGACGTTTGCGTACTCATACGATTACATTTGAAATTTGAAATTATGATAATTTTGTAATTCTATGTCCTTTAACAATATAGAAAATTGTTGTTGCTATTTAAAAAAGGAAATCTAGGAATGTTCCAAGGAAATAATGAGCTGCTCTCTAGTTGTTCAAAAATCGCCTATTACCAGACCTGCCAAGTCTCCGGCTTTTTGGATACCAGTAAATTAGTACAGAAAATGTTGTTTTATTTAATCGGAGCATTTTGCGATTTAAAACAACAACATTTTCTTTAAAGAATTACTGGTGTGGAAAAAGCCGGACACTTGGCAACTATGTATTACAAAGCAGGCAGCTCTTTCCAGATTGTTAATATACGTCAAATAAATATCATTTCATATTTAATTAAATGTTTCTTGTTGCTATGTGGTTATAAAATAGCTTCTTTTATTTTAAAAAAAATCCTGTTTAAACTTGATTTAAAAAATAAATAGTTTGGCAACTATATTTTGGTGGAATTCAGGTGTTTCCTATATTGGATAATAGTACGTGGTTAAATAAATAGATTTTCAAAACCGGAAAATAACCATTGTTAGATTTAATGGGTTTATAAAGAAAACAAAGTTAGGGACTTCTTTTAAAACTCTACATTCAAAATTCACGACAATCTGCGGCTTAATAACGGCAGATAGCAAAGGGAATTTTAGACCATGTAGTAAACTGGTGGACAGATAGTTAATGTGCTGCGGTTAGTTTTTTGAAAAAAAATTTAAAAACGTTGTTACTATTATTTTAAAAACATAAATAAAAGTTCCTCTCATACTGTTAAACACCAAAAATGATATATTTTTTCTCTCCCCCCCCCCCCACCTCTAAAACCACAATCGTAAAATATTCACTATTTCTTAAAAAAACAGTTTCGAGTAATCAGGGCTCCCAAATGGTCAGCCAACTGAATACCATTATTTTGTAACACAAAATTTCATGGTAGGTTTCTACATTTCTGCAAAAATTTACCTCCGAAGGTGGGTTCTACAAAATTTACAAGAAAAATCTAAAAATAAAACTTTTCTAAGAAAATACCGGTATTCAAAAAGCGGACTGTTTGGGAGCCCTCAGTAATAAATGAAACTAGTGAATCCGGGCGAGCATTTCGCACTGAAATCTCATATTTTTTAGCAATATCTAATATTTTTCAGATGCAGGTTTAAACTTCTCAAGAAAAATTAAGGATAAAGAAAATTACTAAACAACATTTGTCAAGCCAAAATATCATTTATTCCACCAAAATTACAGTAAAAACTGATCGAAGATAGCAAAAGGCACGCGCGAGAAATAAATAATCAAGAATTGGGTTTTAACTGCATTAGAAAATGACGTCATCCACTTCGGAAAAAACATGGACAAAGAACAATAAATTGAATACATATAAAATAAAATTTAATTTCATATAACAAAGCATACCTTTTAGGTTAAAACGTGAAATACCACTGCTTCGATCGATCGATGGTGTCTTTTTCTTCTAAATATTTGAATTTGGATTTTGCTTTTTAATAAGCCCGTAAGAAAATATCAAACTTCATTTTCTTTGTAGTATTTTGTTGTTGTTGTTGTTATAATCATTGCTGAGCACGATGTTCTATCAGGTCATCGATGTTCTATCGATGTTCTAACAGTAAATCTATCAAAAATCGCAAGTCAAAAATTTTCGCGATTTCATTACTTTCTTCTTAAGTATAATAGAAGAAAATGAAAACGTAAATTACCTATTAAACGTAGTTTACCTTAAATCATATTAAAATTACCTGGCTTTTTTTTAATTAAATCTGTTTGAAAATTTAATTACCACTAATTATTTTAGATAATTTAGTTTAGTTATATATATATACATATAAATGCATAACTGCCGAACTGCAGAGCATAAAGCTTAAAACAATAGAAATTATTTCATACAATCTGAAACCGTTTTCAGCGGAGCATGATCAAGCCTTATCCAACCTTTCAGTAAGCAGGGGCACACTTCAGCTCTTGCAAACAATGAATATCAAAATTATCTCACTGTATTAATAGCAATACACATATGCCTCTTATATAAGATGCAAAGTCATCTCACAGTGAAAGACATAAGACCCGTATGGTTCAGCAGCTCCTAGTAAAAAGAAACTTATAAAGTACAAATCGTACTAAATTTCGAATTATACATTTATTTTGCGAGGGGCTGATCGCAAAACTTTTGAAGGGGAAGGAGCTAGAAATTTTAATCTCGTCTACAATAATAATACAAGAACGAAAAATCATGCATCAAGCATAGATTATGAAATATTTTCCAACACATTCAGAATACATTAAAAACAAAACTTCACAGTTTACTAGGTAAACAATTTGGAAAACTCATAGCTCATTTGAAAACCCAATTTCAGCAATTTCTACCAAAAGTATACCTGCCAACTTTCAATTAAACATCCGTACAATACAAGTTAATTTGATCCAGGTTAACCCCTTAACTGTGTAGCCCGAACTCAGTTCGGGCAAGAAAAGATTTTTGTTTTGTTACTAAAAGCTTTTGCACACCAGTAATTTTTAAACGCAATCTTCGCTTTATTAATCGGCAGACATTTTCGATTAAATTGTTCCATTACATAAAGCAAATATTTAGTACGGAAAAAGTGGCTTGTTGTGCCTATTTTTAGTTTATGGTGTCAAAACACCTTCAACAGTTAAGGGGTTAAAGATGTTTCTAACCAGAAAATATATCTGAAAAAAAAAGTATATATTTAGTTTTATGTTCTTTCGTTCAACCTACCCCTTTGCATTTCTTAAAAAAAAAAGTCTTGACTGAAACGTGTTTAACCTCGGTTAAATTAACCTACATTGTACGGACGTTTAATGCGAGGTTAGCAGATATGCTAAAGTCAACCAAACTATCTGAATTCTTTTGTGTAGTTTTATATATGATCTACAGATTTGCATCTATACTACACAGCATGCTGAAATTTACTTCGGCAATGAAATATAGAGCACAATTGAAAGCGCCTCTTCAGCAATTTCCTTCAGTAACCGGAAATTTACGTGAGATCTTTTGAGCAGCCCTATATATGATCTATAGAATTTGCATTCACTAATTAATATGTAAAAAATTAGTTACATCTAAAAACGCGCACCACCACTGACAGCAATTATTGTTTATAGACAATACTGTAATCAATTTTTTTGAGTGTCCAACAATACATTCTATGTGCGCACCATATTCTAGAGTATGTGCATTGCAGTGTATCTCAGTGATATATATCAATTTGAATATCTTTAAATGGTGTAACATCATTAAAACACGACGAAAACGATTTTCCCCTATAGGTACTAAATGTAATAGATTTCTTTTCAGTGTCCCTGTAAAAAAATCATAAAGGCTACACAATTCATTTTCAATACCAAACATGCCTCCAAATTGTCTGCCAAGTGAATACCAATAATTTTTAACAGAAAATGTCTTTGTAGGTTTCTACAACATTTCCGCCAAAATCTCCTCCGAAGGTGATTTATGCAAAATTTGCAAGAAAAATCTAAAAATAAAAGTTTTCAAGAAAATACCGATATTTAAAAAGAGGACCATTTGGGAGCCCTGCATAGTAAATCCCAACGACATTTATCAATTTAAAGGCAATCCGAGTCTGTTCACGCGAGTTAAAGCATGGACAGATGGCAAACAGACAAACAGAATTCATTACCAATTTTCAGCTATGTTGGTTCATTACCAATTTTCAGCTATGTTGGGCTTCTTGACTTATTTTAGAGGCGTGAATTTGCCGTTAGTTATAAATCGCTGTCTTTGTTTGTTCTCAAGTTAGGCTGCTTCTATTTAATACTTTATTATCTAACAAAAACGTATTTTGTGTAGATGTGAATGCCGATAGATTTGTGAGAGAAGGGGCAGTACTCATGCAAGAAAACCTAAGTAAGCGGTACGAAAAATAAAAAAATTTGAGAACCACTGTTGTAAAACGTTTTCGACATGTACTATTTTGTCTCTCTATATTAATTTTAAAAGCTTCATATCTTCAAATAAGTTTCCTAGAACAGTTACTGCAATAACATAACACGTGGGACAAATTTTGCTACATATATTTTTTAAAAAGACAAATTATGAATCAGGAATTCCTTTTTCGAAACTTTTACAGCAAAATTCTTATTAATTGTTAATATATATATTTTAATGCAACTTGTGTTAATGTTCAAGTAAAAATTATTAAAATAAAAATTCGCATTTTTCTTTTTATTGAAGAAAACACCGATTAAATTAATTACACAGACCTGTAAAAAAATACTTTTCGAAAATTGTTTTAATTTTGATGACTGATTTTTATGTTATTTTTAGTGCTGATTACAAAACTGAAATCCATTTTTTTTTCTATCACGAAAGGAACTTTCACAAAATGATTGCACATTTTGAAGTAAACAATTGAAATCACGAAATTTTGACATTTTATTTAAATTTCATTAATTCATAAATCCATATAAATTACATTTATATTCTAGTTCAAGTAATTATTAAGAGCATGTAGAAAGTTACTAGTCATTATAGCAACGTTTTTACTTTACATCAAAACTTTTATTGCCTCTTTTTCTCTTGTGAACTCGGCAGGGATTGTCTCTTTGTAGCATCCAGCAGTAGTCGGCTATTATGCTGACACTCCATCTCCCTTGATATTGTCTCTCCCTTTCCTTTATATCTTGGTGAAATCTTTCACCTTGTTTTTCACTAACTGCATCTAAATTTTCAGGAAAATAGTCCAGGTGCGAATTCAGAAAATTAACTTTTAAGCTCATACTATAGTCTAAAATCTTAAAATTTTTTATCATCAACTTCTACAACAGATTTGTAGAGTCCTTTTTGTTTCCAAGAAAGCTAATAATAAATAGTTTGAAAGATTTCCAAGCTTTTATTTCGTTTGTTTCCATTTTAGTCTCAAAATTGCTTTTTACCTTGAGACCATTGCCATAATTCTTTTACACAAATACAACGAACTTCGTGTGGAGCCCAAGACCTTACTTGATACCCCTATTTCATGCCAAAATAAACGAAATAGTACTATTTTTTTTTACGAGATCCGAATTGCTTCTTTCTTGTGTTTTCACTATATAGTTACACAAATATAGCAGAAATAATTCGGGGAATTAACACATCTTCTAGAAGTCTTTGTTGTCTAATGCAACAAAAACTAGAAGTAAAAAATTCTAATATAACCTATAAGTCACATGTCGTAATATAAACGCTTGTATGCAGCACAGAGCAAAGAAAGACACTGATTGAGGAGTAGAGATAAGGTCAGTGAAAAGGGGTGGAGGGTTGACATGTGCAAGTAGGAGAGTTATCCAGTGTCAACTGGTTTCTTCTGTCTTCAATATTGTTTTTAATAGGCAGTTTACAGAATCGGAGGAATATTCTGGATTGAAATAGTTTCTTTTTTCTTGTTTAGTAGTTTAATGCACCAATTTACTATTTTAAGTTTATAAATATGTTTATCAAACTCATATAAATAATACTGTTTTGTTCCAAAATATACTAAATTCGTAAAAAAAAAAAGAAAAAAGAAAGATTGCGATTTATGAGGGAATTGTACGTAATGGAATTGTTTCATTGTTTTTCCAGCAGTCAGCATAAAAAAATCTGTAAAAAACACCACTTACTTTACCGACAGTTATTTCATCGCAGACCTGTGTTATAATTCCGAATAAAAATTTCATTAAATTAATGTCTCTTTCCAACGTACAGAAAAGTTGCATTTAGATTTTTGTCCTCGTTTATTGAATGTATGGAAACGATTGTAAATGTTTGGCGCGTGCACGTAACGTAAAAAGGTTCGCCGGGCCTCATCTAGACGCTACACTAAATACTTCAAAATATCCCTCTAGTTGCATTTCTCTTCTGATATTATTTTTTAATTACAAACTATAATCAATAATATATCACGAATAAGTATTTGTCATTCAACCCATACTTCGATGAAAACACTGTTTTAATATAAACTTTGTACTCTGTGTTATATTTCCGGGTTAATTTTTTTTTAAATATTTCCCAAACAGTGACATTATAATTACATTTGTTGCATTTTAAACTTAAACTAGTCGTTGGGGGCCACCGTAGTACTTACCCTTCATGAATATGCATAATATAAAATATGAAAATTAAATATGTGTTAACTATTTATAAAATACATTGCAATTCAAATAAATCGTCGCTTAATGACGCCATAAACTTTAAATGCTCTATTACTGAATTGCGTAAAAGAAACATCCTTATAACTCCAAAAATGATAATCACTAACAAACAGTTTACTATGTCGGATTAAGTGTCTCATTTCCAATTAAAATATATCTTTGAATTAAAATTTGAATGAAATACAGTGTCATGAATAATCGAAGAGTGTGGAAAATAGAATTATAACTATTTCGGCAACTCATTATCCAATCGACTTGATTCTTTATGCAAAATTTATGTTGTTGTTTTTTTGTCTTTTATATTCACTCCTTAAAAACAACAATTTTCAAAATTTATATAACCTTTTATCAGAACGAATATTTCGAGAGTCCGAAAAAAATAGTTCCGGATAATCGAGGTTACTGAAATTCAATAGGCTTCTTCTCATTATTACATACTAAGTACATACCAAATTTCAAGTCTTTATCTCAATTTGTTCGGGAGATAGAGCGTTTACAGACGCAAAGACACACACACAGACAGACATTTTTTTTCCTTTAAAAATATGTTTTTCGGAATCTCCAGTGTCTGAATCGTGTAAATCCTTCAAAAACAAATTTTCTATTTTTAAAACTATCACAAGACTTACCCTATACTACGTATGATGGGTAAGTAATAAGTAAAAGCATAAACCATTACCATGGGATTAATATTAACCACAAAACGATTGTTATTCGAATTTTTAAATCACTGAGTGTATAATTTCTCTAAACAATTTGATTGTTCTTTGTATGGCAGAGGAAATCTGTTGTTGGTAATCGTCGGTGAGGAGGTGAAGTCTGTCGTCTTAAATGTTCTTTTTTCCTTTTGTTAATATATGTTTCTTGTTTTCTAATGAAAGTTTAAAATTGATTTACTGAAAATTAAAAGGTTTTTATTTATTTATTTATTTATTTTTACTGGGGTAATTTGGCTTGAAAAATTCAAAATAAATTTCAAATACAGAATAACACCCTGTGTGTTCTGCAATATTTCGGACAAATTATCATTTTTGACTGACTTAAAGGAAAAGAAGTTACTACATACCGTATATTTATCTGTATGCCGCGCTCTCGTGTATCACACTCATCCTGATTTAAATACAACATTTTGAAAATAATAATAATAATAATAATAATAATAATAATAATAATATGGATAAACAAATAAGAGTCTCTATTTCAAAGAGATTTTATTTCATTAGTTATCACGGTAAATATTCATTGTAAATTTTTAAAATGCAGTGTTGTTAGTTTCTTAGATAAAATACATAAATCTATGTATTCCTGTAATGCGCAATACTTAAGGGTTTTTTTTAATTGTTTAAAATAATTCAAACTAAAAATTCAACACTAAGAAATACAATCTATTATTAGTATATTTTTTAAAATGCTTAAATTCGGAACGTTCTTAATAAAATCGAAGTATCAAGTCTTTTTATCCTTGTTAGCATTCTTGCATGCGTAAATTAGTGTACGATATTTTGACTAAAAGACGGCAGAAATTAAACAGTACCATCGCGAGAGAAATTTCGCTTTTGCTTACTTTAAAAAAAATCAGAAGCACGCGGAAAATATGTATAACGAGTATTATGAATAAAAACTTCTGCTGATGATTAAATGTACAGATCTTCAAAATAATCAGCAATTAAAACAAATCGAATCCCCTAGCGGCAGATTCGTTAACAGCTGCAAGCAACAGGAACTGTAAGTCGACATACGTATCTGTGATCTTCCTTTTTACCAAAATGGGATAGATTCATGAGCTATAGAGTATGTACGTTTTTGCATGCTTTTTTTTTTTTTTTTTTTTTTTTTTTTTTTTTTTGATGCTGTATGTTTTTGCAGTCAGCCTATATTGAGTTGTTGGAAATAACACTGTACATTTGCCAGTAAATGTTTTCTTTGCTAATTAGGAAGCCGGCTTCGGTATTATCAACGGTTATCTAGTTTCGTTGCTAATCTGACCAAGTCAAACTATCGAATGTGAAAAAATGCATTTTTCATTACTTTTAAAAGTTGGCCTATTGCCACTATTAAATTTTCTTTAAATTATTCACCTAGTAAGAATATTAACAAAATTTCTGTGACGATGTGAAGAATATTATTAAAAAATAGTGGTAAAAATCGGCCCATTTTTAAAAGTAATAAAAAATGCATTTTTTCACGTTCGATACTTTGACATGGTAGCCACGATATAAGCTAAAAATATGCACTAATAAATGTATTAAAATTAGGTCCGATAAATAAATAAATAAATAAATAAAATAAATAAATAAAAACGCTGTGTATATCGACGAAAAACGCGAATCACATGTACAGGTATAGCGAAATGGAGGGATGGAATGGTTTGTTGAAGGTGCCGGCGGTTATTTTAACAAAATAATAGTAATAATAACAACAAATAAATAAATAAAACTTTTGCACTCACATTCATTCAATTTCTCTTCTTATCTAATTATTTGATTTTACCTGAAAAAATGTAAATTATACTTTTTATCGCTGATTAAAATAGTCAATGATCAAGATTATTTCGTTAAACTGTCATAATTCAGGGAGGAGCCAAGGCCTTTTTCCAACTTCGCCTTGTTGCACGCTTATGATTCGAAAATACTTTTTAAAGTAATAATTCGTTCTGTTCGGTAGAAAAAAAAAACTTTACAAAATATTTTGTACAAAACCATTTAAACAGAGCTCGTTACCTCTTTATTTAAAAAAAGGAAAAAAAATGTCGGTTCTTTAGAATGTGTTTTCCGTTCAAAATAAATATCAATATCCAAAAACGGTCATTATTTATATTTTCACAAAAAGTTACTTAACCCTCTGAGCGTCTGAGGGCTTTCTTGTATTTTCACATAAACGCTCATAAAACTAATATTAATTGAGATTTTCATTCACGGTTTGTTTCTAAAATACACTCCATATCTCTTTATCATACATATATCTTAAAATACGATTCCGTTAAAAATACTTTTGTCTAGAGCCAATTAAGTTGTTTCTTTATAACGGAAATTGAAAATTAATAGATCGAAAGGAACGCAGGGTACATAGAAATTAACTAGAAATTTAAGCATCATTCCATTTTTCTCATTGAATTTGACGGATTATTTTTCGCTCTACCTTCATTTTCTTCGGTTGTTTATCTAATTTCAGAGCTCGTCTATATATTCTTCTTTCCTTTCTTTCTTTCTTTTCAGTTTTATTGCTTCTAACTTTCGTTAATCAATACAAAGTGCATCAAAAATTTAAAAGAAAAGAAATAAGGTATTTAGTACTGCCATTTAGTATATTTAAAATGTTTCTCTGATAAAAAAAAAAAAAAAAAAAAAAAAACCCAGATTTTCACGTGTTTTTCTCTTTTTCTTTGAACAAAGCAGACGATGCTTCATAACATAAAAAAAAACATGCCGCAGATACTTCCGTGATTTTAGTGAAATATTGCGTTGTGGTCGCAACAACTGAGGTTCGAATCTGGACAGGGCATAACTTTTTCTTTGATATATATATATACAATAATACCTTGGTTTTCGTCGATAATCCGTCCGAAAACAATCGGCGAAATTTGAAACCGGCGAAAACCGTGGCAATTATTTTCGTATGAATTGGTGTAAATCCATTTAATTCGTATTAAACACTCTAAAATATGTACCGAAAATATATTTTATAGAGAATAAGTATAGTGTTTGATACTAAAAACAATAAGAAATTACTATAGTGTTCTTGGCGTAGGGTGTTAAACCACTGTATCTGGGGGTCACTTGCCGATTTTGAAATTTTTGAATAGATTTTTTTAAATTAATTTTTCATGCGATTTTTGGTGTTTTTTCAAGTTTTGCTGCGATTTTTCTACGTTTGTAACCAGATCCGGTTCCAATCTTTTAGCCCAATATAGTAAATTTTGTTATTCGCAAAAGAGAAGGGCGGATTATTTATTATACCGATTTCTTATTAGATTTTTTTAATTTCATTTTTTATATGTTTTTTAAAAAATTTTTCATGTTTTGCAGCGTATGACGTGACTTAATGCCGCTAGAAGTCAAACACCTTTGGAGGGCAGTTGTGATTGGTAGCTGATAGGATTGTAGGTACAGCGAGAAGTCAACCGGGCAATTGTGATTGGCAGATGAAAAGATCGTCAGCTGATTGCAATTGGAACAGCGAGTTGGGAATTTTTCGCGTTTGTTTTTCGTGATTTTTAGAGTTTTTCGCCTGCTTTACGGTGTCGTAGGCACCAGGGACACGTGCCGGAATTTCGACCGGAATTAGTTTTATTTAGAACACATTGCACCACTGATCGGTGGGAAGTGGAACTAAAAAATTTGCATTGAAATTTGTTCGATTCAAACGAAGGGACTTCAACGAGGATTATTTCATTCAATTTAAAATGAACTAATTAAAATATAGATATCTAATTAAGACATAGCTTTGGTGCTCCATAGCAGTGGAAAGTGGAACTAAAAGATTTTCAGCGCGTGCACAGCCCACCTTATACACATTGCCATAAGCTGCGGGGACACGTGCCGGAGTTTCATTCGGGAAGAGGTTTGTTTAGAACAGAGTACAACATCTGGCTGTGGAAAATGTAACTAAAAAATTTTTCATTTATTCTTGGTCCGATTCCAACGAAATCTTTTCTGACATTCTTCCGAAGTCTCCCGGAAATTAAATAAACTTCGGTATCATTCCTTGGTTACCACCATTTATGAATATCCAGGGGGTGATTTATTTTCTCGGGTTTATGGCCCGATTTCAACGGGAATCGGTTCATTCAACTTAACATGAACTAATTAAGGTATAGCTACACTACTGTGCGAATTAATTGGGACAAACACAAAAGTTTTCACAAATGTTGTTTAATTGGTATAGGTTAACTTACATGCACTATATAACAATCTAATACGAAATATGTCCTCATCTATCTTGAATGAGATCCTGTACACGTTTTGGCATGGAATGCACTAAATTAGAACATATATTTTTGATCTCGTCATCACGAAACCAAACTTTTATAACATTCTCAATCATTCTTTTCTTTGTTGAGCAGTCCATTTTACTCACACGTCTCTTTATAATGCTCCACAAATTTTCGATGGGATTTAAATACAGAGAATTACCAGACCAATCCAAAACCATTAATTTCTGCGCTTGAAAAAATTTCTTTGCTAGCTTAGAATTATGGCATGGAGCAAGATCTTGTTGAAAGATACCGACACCACCAGTGAACGTTTGCATCATAGGCACAATTTTTCTTTCTATTACAGAGATGTCTTTTTTGGAGTTCATGATCCCTTCAAGTAGTTCTAAGCTGCCAGGTCCTCCATAAGTAAAATAACCCAAAAACATCTGTTTCTGAGAGTGTTTAACTGTTTGTGTAAGATGTTGTTCCCCATCACTTCACCTGACAAATCTTGGTCGAAACCCTTGTACAAAAAATGCGTTTCGTCGCTGAATACAACCTTTTTCCAGTCTTGTGCAGTCCGGTATTGATATTTCCTGGCCCAAACCAAATGTTTTCTCTTTATTGCACGGGTTAATAACTGTTTTTTGATTGGTTTTCTTGCAAATCTCCCAGCTTCAATAAGCCATCGTCGAACTGTCGATGAATCCACGCTCACACCAGTAGCTAATAATTCTCTCTGAAGATCTGTACTTGTTTTGCGAGGATGCATTTTACTATTTCATACAAGAAATTTGTCTGTTCGAGATGTGGTCTTGCGTTTACATCCACATTTACTCTTTCATTTTGGAGACACTGTCCCAAAATTCTTTTGCTGATTAATAATCCTAGAAACACTGGATTTTCCAATTCCAACTGCTGCAGCAATATCCCTCACAGTCATAAAGATATGCTGTCTATGGATAACAATTCTAGTCCTTTTCCTGGGAGTGATATCCCTTTTTTAAATACACGTCAGAAGCAAACAGTTCACACAATCGACCACTTGTTACAGCAAGTGAAGCGCAACTGAAGGGAAATATTTTCGACATGTCGTGATCACGTGGTCAAACTGGTTTAGACTAGACAAGGGCAGTCACGCGTTGTAAGAAAATGCAATTGGAACCGGTTTGAGGCAGAAAATCTCTGAGAAAGGAACAATTTTCTTAAAAAACATGTTTGTCCCAATTAATTCGCACAGTAGTGTAATTGATTAAGACATGGATTTAGAACCCCCTGGAGGTGGAAAGTGGAACTAACAGATTTTTCTACATGGTGCCGTAAGCAGCGGGAACGAGTGCCGGAGTTTCGTTCGGAAAGAGTTTTATTTAGAATGCTCCACCTGATGGTGGAAATTGGAACTAAAACATTTTATAGCACTTGCTCAGCACGTCTGCTATACACGGTATCGTAGACATTGGGGACATGTGTCAGGAATTTGTTTAGAACAGAATACATCCCCTGCCGGTGGAACTAAAATATTTTCCTGCGCGTGCGCTCATCCTCTAGTATTAAGAAAAGTATTCGAGGTATTGAATCTGAACGTTCGTAGTTTATTTTTCTGATTCTGAAAATGCAAATTTTGTGAAAATACGACGGTAACTTTTTTTTTTAATTTTGACCAAAAGCTGACCCGTTTACAATCAAATGATCCAGACGTTTGACGGGTGGTATTGAATTTACTTCCTCTTCGGTGTCCATCTCTCTGTTTAATTTCCGAAAGACAAAGAATTATCAGAGGAGCGGTTTCGTGCAGCGATTTTTAGAGTGATTTTTAGAGTGATTTCCCATTTCGTATTATTTTTTGACTTGATCGGGCAACGCCGGGCGGATCAGATAGTAAATAATAAATAAATACATGCATGATTGCATTAAGTATCCAAATGTGTTTATTTTACTCAACAGTGTGACAAACAGTAAAGGAGATGGCTGTCATTTTAATAGGTATAATAAATGAAAAAACTTGCTCTCTGAAACATGTTTATTTGGAGGTTACTTTTTAAAGTGTACCAGCAGTTTCGGATTTTTATTGTCTTTAAACATAAATAAATTCTCTTTGAAATTATTGTTTTCTTATTTCTTGCTCTGGCATTTTCTTTTTTTCTTCTTTCTTTTCTTTCTTGCCTTTTTATTTCCTATTTCTTATTTATTTTCTTTTTGCTTATCTTTCTTTCTAGCACTAGCATTAGTCTTTTTCTTGTTAGTTGTTAAATTTTCAGTTCACATTTAGCAGCTTAATGTTAAAACAGGTCGTACTCAAGAAATTCTTTTTAAATGCGAAATTTTAATGCTGAAATTATTTCTTCTTTTTTAAATAAAGTAATAAAAAGAAAATCTGTGTATAAAAACGAAAGATGATAAAAGTAAGATGAAAGATCTGCAATTCTACCATTGAAGTCAACAATAAACTACATCTCCTCCTACCTATAACTAATGAACGTTCCTTAATTTTCGAATCCGTTTGTATGTGTAGCTCCGATGAAAAAGTTTTGATAAAGTTGATACTTTAGAAGATTCAAAAATTTGTAGAAAGGACAAATTAACTGGAGTTATGAGTTACACACTGAATAGTAAGAAACTGAAGAGAAATGGAAGGGACGGACTTCGCCAAAAATTAAATTGACCAGTCGAATACTCTGGCAACAAGGCAGCAAATAGGCTGGCTGCATGGCTTTTCTTATCTGAACCACATGTACTTATTCCTGATTTTTGCTTATAAAACACACTTAAAAAATTTGTAAATACGATTTAAATGAAACAAAATAAGTTATAATAGACATGGAATCACATAATTTCGTTCATATATTTTACTATTCTCTGAGTAACCATTTTACAATTAAAAAAAAAAAAAGAGTTAATATTTTGTAGTCGTCTGCACGCGACAGAGATGAGAGATTTAAAAAAAAAAAAATCAGGCTTGAAAATTATTTCTAAAACCATAAAAAATTGTCCGTAAATTGTGTTGGAGTTTTCTAACATATTGCATTCGACGTTGCAAACAAATTCCACTTGTTTTCCTGTTCTGCGGTGTAAAAATTAAAAATGTGCGACGTTTAGATATTTAAAAAAAATGCTGTAAAAAGAGAAATTTAATCGTCAGGTCTTGCCAACGTCAAAATGACGCCAGCGTTACGCACGAACACGTTTGTCCTTTATAATATACAATGATTATTTATAATGTTTGTAATGAATGTTTATAATAATTCGTGTTTTAAATGAAAAAGTGGGAAGTGTTTCAAAACGAACATAGTGGATAAGAAAAATCAATAGTTTCAGAACAGTAAAAAATTACTAAAATTATTAGTATTAATATTTGGTAACATGGTAAACATTCATTGTAAATTATTAAGATGCACTTTTGCTAATATCTTATAAATAATACATAAATCTATGTAATTTTTTATTGCTGCAACTATTAATTTTGTTTATTAAAAAAAATCTTAAAATAATTCAAACCAAAAATTTAACTCAAAGAAATACAAACCAGAGGGCCCGTGCGAAGATTTCGCACTGAAATCTAATATTTTTTAAGTACTTCTCTATTAACCCGTCGACCGCTTTTCATAACAAAAAACTACCGACAAACTGTAAGATTAAACGCCAAAAATGCAGTCCCATGTACTTGATGTCAGAATCATTATGCGTGTTTGTTACGTCATCTAGTGGTATTACATTCGACATTTGCGTGTATTTTTCATTATGTTTTACTGATTTAGTAGTTATTTTATGAATTAAAATAACAATTGTGTCCTTAAATTCTTATATTTTATTTATTTTTTGATATTCCAATGGCAACGTTCTCCCGTTTATTTGGCGATAGTTTTTTGTTATGAAAAGTGGTCGACGGGATAATAGAGAAGTATCATTTTTTATCAATATGTAATATTTATTAGATGCAGGTTTAAACTTCTAAAGAAAAAGCAAGGATAAAAATATCTGCAAACAACATTTAGTTGTTAGTCAAGCCAGAATATCATCTAATTTATTCCATCAAAGTTAGGCTAAAAACTGATCCAAGATTGCTAAAGGCACGCGCGAGAAAAAAAATTAACAATCGTATTTTGCCTGCATTAGAGGATGACGTCATCCGCTTCGGGAAAACCATGGGAAATATCAATCTAAACATTTCAATTTCAATTTCGCTTTTTAATCATAAGTATAAAATAAACCCGTGCGGTGTTTTTTATAATAATTGCTATGAGCATCATATAATGTGGTATTTTATTTTTTTGGCAACAATAATTTCAGGAAAACCTTTCATTTCTTTCATGAAAACAATGCCGATTTAATTTTTTAATTTCAGCAAATTTTAATCAAAAACATGTTTTAACGAATTGTTAAGTGGGCTATGTCAGAAGCCTGTTCTAAAACCTTTCATATGGTATCTCATTAGTTGTTCTGCGTTTTATATTTTCTGAGTAAAAGGGATGTTGACAGGAGAAATAATATATAAGGATTATTACTTGTATCTTGTAAAAAAATGCTTAAATTAAAAAAGTTCTTAATAATAATTAAAAAAAGAGTAAAGTATTATTATTTTGACTAACATTAATGCACACGTGAATTGGTGTACGAAGTTTTTTTCTTAATAAAAGACGACAGAAATTAAACGGCAGAGTTAAACAATAGTTTAAAACAGATATGGTACTGTATCTGTATCATCTCTTTGGATTTTCACTTTCAATTACTTTCAAAGAAATTAGTTCCTCGCGGAAAAAAACTAGTCGTTGGGGCCACCGTAATACTTACCCCTCATGGATATGCATAATGTAAAATATTAAAATAAAACATGTGTAAACTACTTATAAAATGCATTGCAATTCAAATAAAATCGTGGCTTGATGACGTCACAAACTTTAAAGGCTCGATTACTGAATTGCTTGAAAGAGGTTTTTCCTTATAACTCCAAAAATAATAATCCTATTAACTAGCGGTTTATTGCATCTGATTAGGCGTCAAATTTTTAATTAAAATATATCTTTGAAGTGAAATTTGGATGAAATACAGGGTCATGAAAAATCGAAGAGTGTGGAAAACAGGATTCCAAATATCTCGGCAACTGATTATCCGATCGACTTCATGCTTTATTCAAAATTTATGTTTTTTTATTGTCTTTTATATTCATTTCTTGAAATATACAATTTCGAAAATTTTTATATACCTTTCATCAGAACGAATATTTCGAGAGTCCGAAAAAAATTGTTCCGGTTAATCGAGGTTATTGAAATGAAATAGGCTTCTTCCCATTATTACATACTAAGTACATACCAAATTGCAAGTCTCTATCTCAATTTTTCGGGAGATAGAGCGTTTACAGACACACAGACACACAGACGGACGGCAAAATTTTTTTTCTAAAAATATGTTTTTCGGAATCTTCAGTGTCTGAAACGTGTAAATCCGTCAAAAAAATTTTTTCGATTTTCAAAACGATTACAAGACTTACCCTATACTACGTATGATGGGTAAGTAATAAAATCGTGGCTTGATGACGTCACAAACTTTAAAGGCTGGATTACTGAATTGCTTGAAAGAGGTTTTTCCTTATAACTCCAAAAATAATAATCCTATTAACTAGCGGTTTATTGCATCTGATTAAGCGTCAAATTTCCAATTAAAATATATCTTTGAAGTGAAATTTGGATGAAATACAGGGTCATGAAAAATCGAAGAGTGTGGAAAATAGGATTCCAAATATCTCGGCAACTAATTATCCGATCGACTTCATGCTTTATTCAAAATTTATGTTTTTTTATTGTCTTTTATATTCATTTCATAAAATAAACAATTTCGAAAATTTTTATATACCTTTCATCAGAACGAATATTTCGAGAGTCCGAAAAAAATTGTTCCGGTTAATCGAGGTTATTGAAATGAAATAGGCTTCTTCCCATTATTACATACTAAGTACATACCAAATTGCAAGTCTCTATCTCAATTTTTTCGGGAGATAGAGCGTTTACAGACACACACACACACACAGACACACAGACACACAGACGGACGGCAAAATTTTTTTTCTAAAAATATGTTTTTCGGAATCTCCAGTGTCTGAAACGTGTAAATCCGTCAAAAAAAATTTTTCGATTTTCAAAACGATTACAAGACTTACCCTATACTACGTATGATGGGTAAGTAATATGTAACGCACATTGTTAGTAAAAAGTACTGTATTTAACATATATTACACTACCAATTTAATAATCAATAGAAAAGTATCGAATCACCTAACGGTCGATAAGATAAAAGTCATGAGCAATGGCAATCACATTTTAATGAATTTTTCTGTTAAGCACGGTTCAAAATCTTACATAGAATCAAACTGGCGTTTAATGAACAGGTGATATGTGACTATAATAATAATACAACAAAAATGCAATTTAGGGAATAGTTCAAAAATAAAGTAATGACAAAAGTATATGCAACTTGTACAAAATTGGGAGTTCCAAGTCCAAGATATATGACTGGCCTGCTGTCATTTTTCACCAGTTCACAAACGCAAGCATAAAATCAATCCTCTTTATAAAACCCGGAATCTGCATAGCCACTCAGCAATAAGAAGGGTCTGAGACATTAAATTTGGAGTCAAATAGCTTTCTTCATTTTTCGGTAAAAGTGTAAGATCTTGAATTATAATCGATTCTTGTCTCGTGGCGTACTTTTTAGGGCCGTCACGTCCAGAAAGTCAGTTGAAACTGAAAAACCTTTTCATTTATCGAATAATGTTGTTCACTGTTCGATTTCACAGATTCTTAATACACTATCGGCGGATAACAGCATGAGCTTGACTCACACGTACAGCGGGTGAAAATTAGTGAAGTATGAAAAAAGTGCACTTTTTAGAAAACATGTACTTCACATCTAATAGTAGGATTTCAATGAATTTTGGAAAATAGGTATCACATAGTATTTCGAAGATGTCGATGAAATTAAAAAAGAAAATTCAATTTTTTATTTAGTTTTCTATTCCTTCATTTAATGTATAACATGAACCAAACAATAATTGTTAATTTTTGAAAGTTTTAAAAGCTCATGTAGTAAGAGAAAAGCGTAATAATGTTTAGGAATATTTTGTTATTCAGTTTCTTATATATACTGGCCTCCAAAAGTTAAGGTACAACCAGTTTTTTGACGCTCACTATTAAAATAATGAAAATAAAGGTAAAAATTATGGTTGTTTATATGAATGATAATAAGTAACTTCAATAAAACCTTATGAAAAAATTATACCCATCTCAATTATTTTAATGTATTGGATACTTATATGTTTGTCAGGAAGAACTGCGAATATCCCCCTTTGGAAATTTGTGTGAAATTTATTTTATGGTTGATGATGTCGAATTGTCGGTACTAAAATAGTGTTGTCCATGTCTATGAGGCGTCGTTTATTTGATTCGTTAAGATGGCGGGCAATCTGATGGATAGAAATGGGGTTATCACAAGCTGGTACTGCTAGACGTCCTAATGTGTGTCTCGTAGTGTAGCCCAAAGGCTCTGAGACCAATTTGAATCCAAAAATTCAGTAGCAAGAAGACTTGTTCCAAACCGCTCATGAGTTACAATACAACTCCTGTACAAGATCGCTTTCTAGCTCTTTTGGCCCGAAGGAGGAGCATCACTACTGTAGATCAGCTCATTTAAGATCACCGTAAAGCAACAGGGATGACAATACCTGCGATTACGATGCATAGACGTCTTCAAAATTAAGGACTCCATGCAAGACGACCCCTTTGTGTGTGGCCTTCTTAATTGATAACACAGAAGTTCCTGTTTATGTTGGTCAAGAGAGCACGTTATCTGGAACACACGATAATGGGCTTCCGTACTGTTCACAGATGAGTCCCGGTTTGCTTTGGAGAGGGATTCAGTTCGTGTGCTGATCTGGAGAGAACAAGTCATCAGATTCTACCTATGTAACATTGTTGAAAGACACAGTTATAGAGGAAGTGGAATCATGGTTTGGGCTGGAATCTCTCTTTTGGTCACAGTAACTTCCATGTGTGTCATGGTAGAATTATGACTACTGTGAAATATCCAGACGAGAGCCTTGCTCCGTTTGTCACACCGTATGGTGGTGCTATTGGTGATGAATTAATCTGAATGGCTGATAATGCCCGATCGAATTGAGCTAGAATAGTTGATGAATATCTGGAGGATCAATGTTTGGAGCGAATGGAATGGCCAGCACAATCTTCAGACCTTGATCCTATAGAGTATCTGTGGGACTATCTCAGCAGACAGGTGGCTGCCATAAGTCCTCCTCCGAAGTCGTTAAATGAGCTGGAACAAGCGTTGCCCATGTATGGGAGTTGTTTCCCTTTCCAGTGTCCGACAACTTAATTGACAGTATGAAAAGTCGATGCCACAAACTCATTACAAGTAGGGTCGAACACATGCCGCCTTAAAATCCGTTTATTCAATTTTTTTCACAAAAAACTGCCATTTATTTTTTTTTTATCAAACAGTGGACATTTGCAAAAAAATACAATTTTTTATTTGTAAATCATGCCGACTTCACTGACGACAGACACATCTCGATAAGTGGGGAATGTTAGCTGGAAATCTCCTCCTCCCCTTCCTAACAACTCCGTTCATGACGTCATGGAAAGGGCAAAAAGATTTCTAGGAATACAATTGGAAGTAAAGGCCAGTCATTCCGGGAAGAGGGGGAGGGAGAAGAGCGATTTCCCAGGTTTACAATAGTGGGCAATCACTTACAATACACCTCGAGAAACATTCTAGCTTCACTCGACAATTTTACAGTGCTTATATGATTTTCTTTCATCTCCACTCCTTAAACTTCACTCCAGAAAAGATACTAACTTGGAATTTTCAAGAAGAAAAGCACAAAAATATGACGTTAAAACCGAGGTTATCATTTTTATCATGACGTTAAAAACAAGGTTGTTTAACGTTATTTCTTATGGGTATCTGCCGGGACTAGCGGTTTGTTGACGTTATAACCAAGGTGTCGTTATAACCGAGTTCCACTGTAATAATATAAATTAATGACAAGCTTCCTAATTCACGATCAAATCTCTGTAAATTTTCGTCATTTCATTCATATTCCTGATCCCCTTCATTTTTTTTTTAAAGAATACATCTTTTGGACTCGCTTTACTTGATATTGCGCGTCCTCGTTGTTTTTCCGTGTCACGCAATATTTCTTTAAATTGTTTTGTTTGTAACGAATAAAACAAAAAGTACGTTGAATATGCTTAAATTTCTAAATATTGATAGATTTATTCATATTCTTATTTGGCTTTTTTAACAAAATAGAAGAAAGTCAATGTATCAGTTAAAAAAAAACAATCTGATTTTGTTTTGTTCATAAAATAAATAAATAAATAAAACGAAGTATAAAGCGAACGTATTAAAAAGCTAAAAAAATACATTAGTCAGGGAACTAGGAAATATTTAAAAATTTCATTACTTGAAAAAAACAAGAAAATGGATTCATCATTTCCCGAAATATTTTGTGTACCAACATAAAAAAGACTGTTAAAATTTACATTTATTTTGCGTCGTTTGCACTTATTTTGCATATACTTGCAATGTTGCACTTAAAAAAATACGTACGTTTAAAATTTTACAACAAAATAATTAACTGTGCGGTAAGAATTAAAACTAGTACTGTGCCTTAATTATTCCACAAGAAATAATTTCTGTATTTGTTTAATTTTTTAAAAATGCCTTCGAGAGAACATTTGTAAAATGTCAGACATTCAGAAAATGAAACAGAATGCATTTTTTGTAGCCGGAAGACTTTCATGTACTTGTACAATACTATTGTGCATTGGCAAGTACAAACACGTTCAGCTAAGAAGTAAGTAAACATTGAGACCAACATTTCTTTATGATTTATTAATAAGGCTTTTCAAACTATCTTCATGAGTATAACATACGATGTGGCCCGTGCTGAAGCCGTAAAAATACCAGAGGGTCGTAAAAAATTTAAAAATCATTCACTTCATTAAGTAATTAAATTTGTAAAAGCATGAATTTAGCATTGATATTTTGATTTAAATTGGTATTTTTAGAGGCTAGTAATTTCAGATCCATATTTCTGAACCTAAATTACCACTCCAGTAAAGTATCAATTTCAGAAAACGGACTCTTTCTGTTTTTTCTATGATGTCATTTATTTGTTCAAAAGCGAAGAATGTGTATTTGTTGTGTTATTTTAACTTCAGGTCTCAAGAGGTTAAACTCGTAAAATGCAACTGTGTAAGTACAAACACTTTCAACTAAGAAGTAAGTAAATATTGATTCCGACATGCATGTATGATTCATTAACCCCTTGGGGAGGAGCGACACGTATACGTGACGCAAAAGATGCTCAGAATCATCGATTATTCCCACCAGTAACTTTTTATTGTAAGCTTTGCCTTATTTAATGACAGCATTTCTGCGATTCAATTTGGCGAAAATTTCTGTTTTGAGAAACCGGTGGTAAAAGATTAAAAAATCTGTAAAGGACGCTCGTCGCGAAGGGGTTAATAAGGCATTTTAGAATATCCTTACTAGTATAACATACGATAAGGTAGTGCTGAAGTCGTAAAAAAAGCAGGGTGTTTACCAGCGGGTAAAAAAACCAGGGGATACCGCTGGGCCTGGGCGATATCTCAATTTCATTATCATGATATAAAACTGTCAGACACTACGATCGACCGCGCCACCAGTACAGGTTATGAGGAACCCAAACGCGCCACGCATCAAAGGAGACTGATCGAAACCAGTGTGACGCCACCATGACGTAGGCTACGGGCCACGGAAGAGCACCGCCACCTGCGCATCACTCTCCCTGCATCCAAGACACCAGTGATGACGTGGTTGCAACAACAGCAGGAAATTGCTGCATAACACTTGGGGACGTATCTGAGTTCCCCAGGAGCTTCGGATAACCGGAAAGCCAAAAGGGCACCGGCCCATAGGCCTTATCCGATTCTTCGCAGACACGTACTTTCTTCACGAACGCTTCTTCCGGACGTAAAAATCTACAGAGATATTCTCTGGCCCTTATCACCTGTTTAATACCGCGATATGGCTGTATTTCGTGATATTAAAATTAAAGTTTACAGAATACATAAATAATCTTTGAAATAGTATTTCTCTTAAATATTATCACAAGCAATATTAAAGCTAATTTAACTTAAGTTTATGTAAACTGCAATTGCACTACATCATGCGTCATTGGTTTTGATTTTAAGATTCTCCATAAAAGATGCCTTAAACGCAACAGTAGCCAGTTGACGCCCAACGTTTTAGAAAATACTGCTTTCTAGAATGTTCCATCGTCAGAAAGGATGTATTTAATAGTTCAAGTAAACGAATTTATAAACACCTTTCGTTATATGTTTATCATAGTTTGTGAAGAATTTAAGTTTTTTTTTCAAGTCATTAACCAGTCACAAAAATCCGTAATATTAAAAAAAAGAATTAACAATAAAAAAAAATCTTATATTGTTCCTTACAAATTTTCATCTTAAAGGATCTCATCGAATCCGAGGTATGGTTTTGCTCCTGAGAGCGGTGGGACGAGAGGGGGGGTAATTTTTATTTACGCAAGTCAATGTTCTGCAAAAAATTCCTATAAAGACCTGATAGATCCTGACATAAGGCTTTTCACCCTCCTGGGGAACAGGGTATCCAACTTTTAAAAATCAAATATTTTATCGAATCTATGTTCTGAAATATACATCCCGAAAATGTTCACCTTTAAAGATTCCCAGTCTTGGATCCCTCTCTTGAGTGGTAGGGAGTCAAATTTATAAAAGACAACCTTTTTACCGAGTCTGAATTAAATTTTCACCATTCTTCAAAATTTCATAATTGAGGTTGTGATTGATTACAAATATGGTTTTGCTTACATGGCAGGGAACAGGGGGATTGAGTTTTTAATTACAAACCTATTTACATTGGCCTATGTTTAAAATTCACCATCAAAAGGCTAACAGGTGACGAAATATGATTTTCCCTCTCCTGAGGGTCATGGATAGAATTTGGAAAAGTCGACTCTTTTACTTATATTTATGATAAAAAATGAATCATCCCCAAAAAAATCATCTTAAATGGACTGACAGATTCGAAAACAGAATTTTGACCCCTGTGCATAGATATCAAATTTTATATTGAGATCTGCTTTGTACACGGCCATATTAAAAAAAATGTCTATTAAATCTTCATAGTTTTCTGTATGTGTTTTGCACCATCCTGGCGAGCTAGGAATTGTATTTCTTAAAAACAATCTCTTTTCGTCTGCCTATATTCTAAAGTATGTCGTCCTACAAATTTTCATCTTTAAAATTCCAATATTTTTCAAGGTATTGGGTATTCGCAATTATGTAGGATTTTTTTATATCCTTTTCACAGTTTGCATTCTATATTGGTTTTAACTATTTTATTGACATATCGCCCAGCCTTAGTATATGAAAGCAGAGGGAGTATAAGCTACGTAAAGGGTATAAGGAATGTCTTTTAAAAATCCAGAAAATATACAGCGTGCACCACCGTATGTCTTCCACTACACCGCTGGATGGTGATTGGGGGGGGGGGAATCCCAATCGTCTATTTTATTTCTTAGACCAGCATTCTCCCCTTCGATGTTCTGAGTATGCTGTAAAGCACAGGTTTAGAACTTTCGAAAAAACTTTCTCGTGTCAGAAATATTTCAAAGAATTATATTTTAATAAACCTAAACAGTTTTTCCAGCTAGAAAGCTCACCTGGAAAAGACATTCAACTCACACTCGACTGGGCGTAAAGTTGCTGCAACTAGGAAGCCCCTGAACCGGCATCAACTGTTCCGGACTGTTCCAGCTAGAAAGCAAGCCACCAAAATAATCGTGCATTATTGATGATGTGCAAATTTCTCTCTCTTACTTCTATATAAATTTGTAATTTCCTAATTAAACTTATTCCTGTGCTATACAAAATAATAAAAAAATTAATTTAAAAAAAAAATTGCCCTTTTTAAGTGCTATTTTTGTTAAAACTTAGTTTTGCTTGCCTTTTCCATCTGGCATTTATGTGCTGTTTCTGAACATGTTCCGAACCCTATTTTATACTTTTTCAACTTTTTTCAGTAGTTAATTTTAACTACAGCAATACCATTTTACTTTTATCCATTTATTAGATTCTATCCTTATCTCTATTACTTTACTTTTTTATTCCCATTGTTTATTTTTTCTTCTATTTTTAATTGTTCTTTCTTATGTAGATAATACTACATTTAACTTTTCCCAACGGCTCAATATTTACAACACAGTTTACTCACAAATAGACTGGGCGTAAAGTTGATCGCAACTCGGAAGCCCCTTAACCGACATCAACTCTTCCAGCTAGAACCCAAATGCCAATATTCAAGTCAATGAATCTGCAACAGACGGATTCGACAATTTTTGTACCATCAAATGCGTAGCGCATGCTGTTGTGTTTGCATTGTCACTTTCCATGTTCAAAGTATGCTGTATTGAGATTGTATTTCTTAAGAACAATCTCTTTTCGTCTGCCTATATCCTAAAGTATGTCGTCCTACATATTTTCATCTTTAAAATACCAATATTTTCCAAGGTACTGGGTATTCGCGATTATGTAGGAATTTTTTCTATCCTTTTCACAGTTTACATTCTATATTCGTTTTAACTATTTTATTGACATATCGCCCAGCCCTAGTATATGAAGGCAGAGGGAGTATAAGCTAAGTAAAAGGAATGCCTTTTAAAAATCCAGAAAATATACAGCGTGCACCACCGTATGCCTTCCACTACACCACTGGATGGGGATGAGCGGGGGGGGGGGATCCTAATCGTCTATTTTATTTCTTAGACCAGCATTGTCCCCTTCGATGTTTTGAGTATGCTGTAAAGCACAGGTTTAGAACTTTCGAAGAAACTTTCTCGTGCCAGAAATATTTCAAAGAATTATATTTTAATAAAACTAAACAGTTTTACAGATAAAATCTCCATTCTGAACAACAACAACAAAAAAAAAAACAAGCCCCGATTTTAAGTGATTATCCTCATTTGCAATCGCCCTCTCGTCATGTAAGTGCTGGATGACTTCCGGTGGATGACTACGATGCTGCTCCGAGCGTCAAGTCTGCATATTTCGACTGCTGCGTGTTCGGGTGGAACTTGGAAAGGGGGCGTGTTATTCCCGCCCTCTTGCTGTGTGTTTCCCGGGCAGTAGTTAATTTTAACTGCAGCTATACCATTTTACTTTTTTCCATTTATTAGACTCTTTCCGTAATCTCTATAGCTTTACTTTTTTATTCCCATTGTTTAATTTTTCTTCTATTTTTAATTGTTCTTTCTGATGTAGTTAATACTACATTTAACTTTTCCCAACGGCTCAATATTTACAAGACAGGTTACTCACAAATAGACTGGGCGTAAAGTTGATCGCAACTCGGAAGCCCCTTAACCGACATCAACTGTTCGGCAACTGCAGATAGAATCCAAATGCCAATATTCAAGTCAATGAATCTGCAACAGACGGATTCGGCTATTCTTGTACCATCAAATGCGTAGCGCATGCTGTTGTGTTTGCATTGTCCCTTTCGATGTTTTAAGTATGCTGTATATAGATTGTATTTCTTAAGAACAATCTCTTTTCGTCTGCCTATATCCTAAAGTATGTCGTCCTACAAATTTTCATCTTTAAAATACCAATATTTTCCAAGGTACTGGGTATTCGCGATTATGTAGGAATTTTTTCTATCCTTTTCACAGTTTACATTCTATATTCGTTTTAACTATTTTATTGACATATCGCCCAGCCCTAGTATATGAAGGCAGAGGGAGTATAAGCTAAGTAAAAGGAATGCCTTTTAAAAATCCAGAAAATATACAGCGTGCACCACCGTATGCCTTCCACTACACCACTGGATGGGGATGGGCGATGGGGGGGGATCCTAATCGTCTATTTTATTTCTTAGACCAGCATTGTCCCCTTCGATGTTTTGAGTATGCTGTAAAGCACAGGTTTAGAACTTTCGAAAAAACTTTCTCGTGCCAGAAATATTTCAAAGAATTATATTTTAATAAAACTAAACAGTTTTACAGATAAAATGGTCTCTCCATTCTGAACAACAACAAAAAAAAAACAAGCCCCGATTTTAAGTGATTATCCTCATTTGCAATCGCCCTCTCGTCATGTAAGTGCTGGATGACTTCCGGTGGATGACTACGATGCTGCTCCGAGCGTCAAGTCTGCATATTTCGACTGCTGCGTGTTCGGGTGGAACTTGCAAAGGGGGCGTGTTATTCCCGCCCTCTTGCTGTGTGTTTCCCGGGCAGTAGTTAATTTTAACTACAGCTATACCATTTTACTTTTTTCCATTTATTAGACTCTTTCCGTAATCTCTATAGCTTTACTTTTTTATTCCCATTGTTTAATTTTTCTTCTATTTTTAATTGTTCTTTCTTATGTAGTTAATACTACATTTAACTTTTCCCAACGGCTCAATATTTACAAGACAGGTTACTCACAAATAGACTGGGCGTAAAGTTGATCGGAACTCGGAAGCCCCTTAACCGACATCAACTGTTCGGCAACTGCAGATAGAATCCAAATGCCAATATTCAAGTCAATGAATCTGCAACAGACGGATTCGGCTATTCTTGTACCATCAAATGCGTAGCGCATGCTGTTGTGTTTGCATTGTCCCTTTCGATGTTTTAAGTATGCTGTATTGAGATTGTATTTCTTAAAAACAATCTCTTTTCGTCTGCCTATATTCTAAAGTATGTCGTCCTACAAATTTTCATCTTTAAAATTCTAATATTTTCCAAGGTAATGGGTATTCGCGATTATGTAGGATTTTTTTATATCCTTTTCACAGTTTACATTCTATATTCGTTTTAACTATTTTATTGACATATCGCCCAGCCCGAGTATATGAAGGCAGAGGGAGTATAAGCTACGTAAATGGTATAAGGAATGTCTTTTAAAAATCCAGAAAATATACAGCGTGCACCACCGTATGTCTTCCACTACACCACTGAATGGGGATGGGGGGGGGGAATCCCAATCGTCTGTTTTATTTCTTAGACCAGCATTGTCCCCTTCGATGTTCTGAGTATGCTGTAAAGCACATGTTTAGAACTTTCGAAAAAACTTTCTCGTGCCAGAAATATTTCAAAGAATTACATTTTTATAAAACTAAACAGTTTTTGCAGCTAGAATCCAAATGCCAATATTCAAGCCAATGAATCTGCAACAGACGGATTCGGCAAATCTTGTACCATCAAATGCGTAGCGCATTCTGTTATATTCGCATAGGGATGGGCATTTCGACTCATTTTGAGGAGTCGAGTCTGAATCGAATCTCTTTGCTTGAGGATTCGATAGAATGAGTCGAATCTTGACTCACCTGATGAGCTACGGTTGGTTGTTTGGAAATAAAATCAAATTAACATTTATGATAGAGCAATATTTATTGCAATCATTGTAATATATAGGGGAACGCCGTGTTAGGTTTTTGACTCCGAAATGAAGTTTGGTAATGCACGAAATCTCGTGTACTGGCCGGAGCGCCATCTATTGTCAGCAATCAAAGTTCAGCAAATCGATTTTTTTTTTTTTTTTAAGTTGCATTTAAAAAGAAATTCTGTGATGTTTTTTTTACGAGTTCTTTAATTAACAGTACAGAAAACTAACTATTTTAAGAGTTTGTAAAATATTTATATTAAATTTTACAAACTGTAAATATTATTATATTTTTTACACTGTAT
Organism: Maratus michaelseni; assembly: GCA_963931845.1. NCBI lineage: Eukaryota > Metazoa > Arthropoda > Arachnida > Araneae > Salticidae > Maratus > Maratus michaelseni. The sequence continues at coordinate 22,971,471 of OZ007594.1, forward strand.
TATTAAAAAGGAACAAAAAATATTTATTCTTATTCACTACAAGCCTGGAACTCAGATATATCTTTTTTTTTTTTTTTTTTTTTTTTTTTTTTTGTACTTGGATATCCGGGATTTTTCACGTAATTCTCGTAAATATTTTATAGAATAACTTTTTTTTCTAATTAAAACAAATGATGCGATGATTAATATGCTTTTATTTATTTTTTAAAATAAATAAAATATGAAAATCCAGGACTATTGAGTTTAAGAATTCGTTGAACATTCATAATAAATTTTACAAACTGTAAATAACTAAAAATTATTGTATATATATATATATACAGGGTGTTCCGTTAAAGGGGTCCAATATTAATAGGGGTAATAGAGGAGATCACATGGAGCATAAATCAGTATATAAAGCCTGGTCGGATCTCAATAGTTTTCAAGTTACAGCAAATAGAATGAAAATTCGGAAAATTGTAAAAGAACCCTCATTGCTAAACTATCGATAATGCTACATAAAAACGAAGCACATATTTAGAAAGAGCAGAAAAAAACCTACAAAATGACATCAATTGTATTAAAATAGCAATATTTATTGACGAGTTACAAGCCCTGAAACAGTGAAAAAAGTACGAAATCCAATATACATCAAAATAGTTAATCGTTAATTCCAAAAAGACAACTCTAGCTACAACAAGGAAAATGTAGTAAAATTTGGTCCATTCCGAAAACTTTCGAAAAAGCTTACAATGAATCATATCGGTTTAATTGTGTGAGAGAAATTAATCAGTTTCTTAGTGACAACTCCGCTTTCTTTGACACTAGCAAAGGTTAAACTCCGCCCATCACGATTGGAAACACCGCCTTTTTAATTACTCTCAACTATACATTTTCGATCATGCTTCTTCTGAGATGCAACATTTTTAATTATTCAAGAGTTGAATGAACCAAAATAACTTTACAATAATAGTCTACATTTTAAAGTGGTCTTTTATTGATATAAAGCTTAAGTTAAATTCCTTAAAATTAAACTGGTGGTGAAAATTCGGAAATAATTAAAAATATTGCGATTTGTAACTATGCAAGAAGTTTCAGTACATGTTTTACATGGACAATTATTGTATGTATATGTGCATCATAATTTATGATAGGAAATAATAATAACAAATAGCATAATAATTTTATTAATTATAAATTTAAAAAAGACACTAAATTTTAAATTAATTCATACAAACTTTGTAATTTACAATTTGAGTACACCACAGTCTGTGACTTACAAAATACTGTGCCAAAAAGTGTTGAAAATAAAAGAAAAATGACAAATAAAGAATTACATTCCACGTACTTTATGACATATGTGAAGCATAGTCTTCTGGCCTGCGCTGCACAGTTCAATGTCGGAAGGCAGACGAACGGACATTATTATAATAGGTGTTCGAAGTTGCGCCCATTAACAGAATCGCACAGCCGACAGCGACGTCGTAAAGATTGGCGAACACGCCGAAAAACTCCGACGGAGTTGGGAATGTCTCCTGCAGCGACAACGATTCGCGCTAGTAAATCCTCCGGTGTATCCACAGGCGTTTCATACACCAGAGATTTAAGGTGTCCCCAAACAAAAAAGTCTAACGGATTGAGGTCTGGAGAGCGTGCAGGCCAAGCAACAGGTCCACTGCGTCCAATCCATTTCCCAGGATATGTTGAATTGATGTGATTGCGAACACCTATGAAAAAATGTGCCGGTGCGCCATCGTGCATAAACCACATATTGTGGCGCAATGTTGCTGGCACATTTTGCAGTAACTGCGGTAAGATATCCCGTAGGAAAACCAAGTACGTACTGCCATTGAGTACATCTGGGAGTAAATATGGTCCTATGAGATAATCGCCGAGGACACCTGCCCATATGTTCACACTGAACTTTTGTTGTGCGTTCGACGGGAAAACAGTGTGCGGATTTGTATATGACCATGTGTGCATATTGTGCGTGTTTACCACGCCCTCTCTCGTAAATGTTGCCTCATCAGTAAATAAAATATTTTCCAGAAATTGTGGATTATTTTCTGTTACATTAAGCAACCAGCGTACGAATTCGGTCCGCTGAGCACAATCTGTTACTGATAACAGTTGTACCCGCTGCACATGAAAGGGGTGCATGTTTTCTGCACGCAGAACACGCCACACACTTTGGTGAGAAACACCGACTTCAGACCCAGCAGCTCGTGTACTCGTGGAGGGGTTATCTTTAAAAATATTCAGTACATCTTCTTCCATTGCAGGTGTTCGTACATGTCGAGGTTTCCCTGCATCAATGCTTGCTGTATTAAACGATCCAGTCTCCCGTAATCGTCTATCGATTTTTATGAAGAGTTTCGAACTTGGGCAACGTCTCCTTGGAAATTGCTCACGGTACATGCGCTGTGCTAGACATGCATTTCCATGAGCTTGCCCGTACATCAGATGCATGTCCGCATATTCTTCGTTAGAGTATTCCGGAATAATTATTATACATCAACTTATTACAATCCCACTTACAACAGCCTCCCTTTAACATAACGCCCACTGATGACTGCTGTTTTATTACACTTTTCTTCCTATACACATAGAAAATTTGCATAAAAAGTACTTCTTCTTCATCATCCTGAAAGTTCATGGAGGAAACGCAGCAGTCACGGAGTTTGCTTTAAGACAAGGCGAGAGCTGCACAATATGTCATTCACTTGACCAGACTGAATAATGAAAGGGTATTGATAGAGGTTGATCAGAAATGTATAATTGAAAGATATTAAAACGGGGTGTTTTCAATCGTCATGGGTGGAGTTTCGCTCTTTCCGAGCGTGCAACAGTACAGAGTTGTAACTAGGGAACTGCTTGATTTCTCCCATACAATTAAACTGATATGGTTTATTGTCAGCTTCTTCGAAAGCTTTCGGAATGGACCAAATTTTATAACATTTTCCTTGATGTAGGTAGAGTTGCATTTTTGGAATTAACGATTAACTATTTTGCAAAATATTTGATTTTGTATTTTTTCACTGTTTCAGAGCTTGTAACTCGCCATTAATTCTCAATATTCTAAAACAACTTATGTCATTTCGTAGGATTTTTTCTGCTCTTTCTAAATATGTGCTTCTTTTTTATATAGCATTATCAATAGTTTAGCAATGAGGGTTTTTTTACAAATTTCCGATTTTTCATTCTATTTGCTGTAACTTGAAAATTATTGAGATCCGGCCAGGCATGATATACTGATTTATGCTCCGTGTTATCTCCTCTATTACCCCTATTAATATTGGACCCCTTTAACGGAACACCCTGTATATATTTCTTCCAGTTGTATTATTTAAAATGAGCAAAAAATATCAATTCCTATTCAAAACATGTGTTTGAATAAGGTAAGTTCTATTAGCATTCATTTTATGGTACTGAAACTATTTAAAGCGATTAAGACAGTAGCTAGATTTAAAAAATATATATGCCTACTGGAAATGTAAAATAAATTTGAAACTTGTAGCAATTGGGTCATTGCACGCTAATTGGGCCCTAGGCCCCCAAATTTAGCACGTAATTTTCAGTTAGAGCTGATATTTTATACTATTAGAGTAGGATAATAATAAATATATTTATCTAAATATTTATTTACATACTCCCATCTATACTTTGATTCATTGAAAATGCTCAAATTTTTGCGACAATAAAAGAAAGGGGACCCTGGAAAAGAGAAATAGTGTTTCATATATTGCTGGATTATTGTAATTTTATTCTTATATTAAATGTAATATAAATACAAATACAACTAGCTTTTTCTGTAAATTAATACACATGTATAATATGAATCATTTTCTACATTCAAGACTTGTTGTCAATAACTTCCTATTTGAAATATACTTTTTTTTTTTTTTTAAAACAAAACATAACTTGATGTCTATGTATTTATTGCATATGATCAAGATATTTTGATAAATTAAAATTTTTTGTGCCTATGTGTGTATATTTAAATAAAAATTACACAAGAAAGATTATATATCTTTATTTAAGAAACAAACATTTATTTAACAGAAACAAATAACAAACATTTATTTAACAAAGACAAATGCAAATAAAAAGAAAAGTGCCCCGTTAAACTGATGGCATTGATCTCCCAGGCTATTCACACTAATTGTATATTATACTCTTTTCAAAGAATAATGCCCCTCGAAAAAGAAAGAGATCGACAATAAATTAAGGGGGGAATAAACACCCCTTTTCCCCCTTTAAACTTAACCAATGAACCCCCAATCCATTTTATTCAGTTAATTTATCTGTTCCCCCCCCCCCCACCCCCACCCCTTTTTTTCCGGAAAGGGTGGATTCATTTTTTGAATTGGTGAAAAGATAATTTTTACTGTGTGTTTCCTATCTGAACTAAATTTTTGGGATTTTTTACAGTATATATACAAATCTATTTATATCATACAGGTATGCACAGAAGAATTCAGATATTTTTCTGACTGTAGATCGTAATTGGTGAAATTAGGGTTCAAATATGCTATGCATTTTACAAATTGTTTACTTAGACATAATTGTTTACCTTTGTAAAAAGGGAAGTTTTATTACAGTATTCTGAACGTGTTGGGAAAAGTTTCATAATCTTTTTGTTTGACAATTTTTCTTATACCCAGTTCTTTATTCCTTCTTTCGACTTTCCTATGGCCTATGTCAATTCATGTACAAAACAGTTCTGAGAAATTTTAAAATATAATGCAAAATTAATGTTTTATAAAAGAAATAATAATGCACTCCTATAGCAAACAATGTTATTTTGACGCGAGTGCAGATCGCTACGCCTCATGCGGCCACTTCAGCGCTAGGCTCAAATATTCTCAGTGCAGCAATAAAAATTCTAATAATATATTTTATTTTCCAATAAATGTAATATATATTTCATTTTTGTCGATTGTTTTCTTGTGCTCACTTTGTTGTTATCTCCGTGACCTGAAAATTAAACATCAATTCGATGTTGTCTTTTAATTTAATTTTAATTTATTTTAATATGCATTGCTTTTATAGAAAAATATAAAACGCTGTTTGATCTGATAAATAAAATATCTGAATTTTTGAATGAAAATAATTTAGTGCATGTATAAAAATGTAGGGTAAAGAACTGTGAATAAATAAAAAGATAATAATAAGAGTTACCCCCTTACGATAAAATTCTTAACATTAAGCTCTTTTTCAGCCATTTCTGTTTGAGTACCCTTACTTTCAACAATAACTTTAACAAACCCTGACTTTAATAACATGTAAAAAAAATAACAATGTATAAAGAATTCTTTAACTTAACAACAACTGTAAATATCTAACTCTTAATAATTTAAATAACAAACTAAATAACATTCAACAGTAAAAAAGTCCAATTCATATTAAAATTCATTTCACTTAAATAGTAAATGTAAACTACTACTATAATCTTTCTATAAATAGATCCACTATATATGAATATCACAATTTAGAATGAAATAAATAAAACACTTTTTTAAAATAAGTATCATTATTTCGTAAGAACAATTTTTTTTGGCTCTTGAATTGTACTCTCAGAATATAGCATCAAAAAACAAAAGTAATAAAATAAACAAATAAATTAACTGCACAATAATTTTACCCTTTCAATGTTACTCAACTTTCTTTTGAGATAACACATTCTTTTTTTTTTTTTTTTTTTTTTTTTCCACATTAATAAACTTCAAAAGCTATTTTTGCGATTATTATGCAATCAGTGAAGCTGTAATTTCAGATAATCTAATAAATTTTTATGCATTTTTAGAATGGCATAGAATATGTTCCAATACATGTTACTTGAAAAGAGATTACTCATATATTTTTTCAATAAATAGAAATTATTTCCTATGAATAAATATCACCGAATGAAAAGGGACTATAATTAAATGATAAAATAAGAACATAAAATGAAGTTACTCTTGTAAAATGAAGTAATATAGGAATAAATATCAGAGCAGTTCAAAACTTTCAGTAATATTTGTGAGCTTAACCAAATAAAATTAATTTTTTAACAACACATAAGAATAAATATTAAATTTCGTAAGTTCTAAATGTTCAGGATAAAAGGAACAAAATTCTTCTAAAGTATTCTAAGAACAATTTTTGTTCTATATAAGCCAATAATAACAAATCAATAAAATAAGAAATCAATAAAAATAAAAGAATAATTTAACTTACAGACGTCACTTCTGGGATAAATTTATAAACACTTATGAGTGATAATTTGACAACTAATCGGTAGTTGTTCTCCAATATCACTGGGAAGTCTCCAAAATGTTTTTATTACACAGGTCATCAGTTATCCTGACCGGCTTTTTTGATTCATTCCTGTCGAAAATTGGCACATTATAGACGATCGCTATTGCTGTCGACTTGAACGTTCTTTCCACCAGACAATCGGAACATCTCAGTCCGAAACCACTAAAATTACCTGATAATCATATCGAGGTAGCCGCAGTCGAGATCGTTGAAATGTAGTCATGACACCCGGACAGGGCATCACTTCGAGTCGCTCACCATGAAGACAAATCTCGAAGTATATCACATCGGAAATCGTAGTGTATTTGCAGTCGTAAAAATTGAGCAGAGGCAGTGAAATCCAGAAGAAATTTCCCAAAAACATTAAAAAGAAGACTTAATAACTTAATAGATGAGCAGTGGCTTTATTGTGATCACAGAGATGAAAGCAACTCCACCAACTTTCGCTTCATTAAAACTGAACACATTTGAAGATATTGAAGAATTAGCAGAGCTTGAAGAACATACTACCGATGCATTAGTGTAGACTCCCCAGTGACGGCAATTAGATGACAACCACTAATTCGTGTAAATTCTGTCTCCGAAGCCAGTCTAACCGTATAAATACTTCAAAATTTGGCCCAAAGGTACAAAACGCGCGAACAAGCTGGTCCACTCGCATCCATGTTCGGAGGGCGCTAGGGGGATAAAGAAGGCGGAGCTTTCTCGCTAATGGATGAAAAAATGAGGCCACGAAGACGTGTCACTGACGTATGATTAAAACTCTTTAACAGAAGCGGCAAATTAAAAAGGTAAAAAGGCCTTTGGGCGCGAAAACCGCTTGGAATCATGGGATGCCGAATGAATTAAATAGAAATAAAAATGGTATTATAAAAGTTCCAAAGAATAAAAATTAAATGTCTCAAAAGAAGAAATTAGGCAGGTGCGTTTAGAGGCAGTGTTGCAATTTAAGAGAATAAGGTTTTAATAGATACGTGTAGCTTTTAACAGATTAAGATTTTTAGAATGATAAATAACAGAATATTTTGATTAAGTTATGGAATAAAATACAAAATAGATTTAAGAGATATTTTAAAAAGAGAGGGAAAAAAGAATTGAAGAATTTGGAATAATTTAACTAAAGAAATAGGGCGAAAATTTTTTATTATTACATATCCCCCCACCCAAAAAGACGAATGAACCGGTAGGTCATATGACCTGCAAGTTCATTGAAGGGAAATGTTACACGGACTTGGATTACAATTTATCAACTGGAGGAAGTCAAAATAAGTACATTTCCAAAATTTATTCATTAATGCCCAATAACATTCAATTTAATAACTATAACGCGAATTGGTGGAGTTGTTAATAAAAATACAATTACAATATATTAATCTTGTTAACAATGACATAAAAAGCTTTAGAAAATATTAAACAAAATAAGAAAAGAATTGTAACACTTTAAAATAATAGATAACATACTTCCAGAGTATCATCTTACAAAATTTGTTGCAAATTGCTTGTAGAATTGTTGCTTAATTTGTCGTTCAGTTCTCGTCTGAGTGATAGTCCATCCAAAAAAGTTATTTGCATACCTCACAAACTGAACAGTTTACAAATTGAAAGAGAAAAATCCTTCAAATTTTAGATCTTACTGATCTTCCTTATGAAAGTCTATTTCAGAATTAAAGTTCATCTGAATGCTTTATATTTACTAGCAACAACTCGAAAATAGTACTAAGATTAATATTAACAACAATAAAACACAAATAATACAATAATAATAATAATAATAATAATAAGAATATCAACAATAAAAATTTTAAAATAATAATACTTAACAATAACAATAATCATAAGTTAATTTTCAAATATTAAACTTATGTTTGTCTGAAAAACTGAGTCCTGAATGGAATGCTAAGAAAAACTTAAGAGAAATGAGTATTTTGTTATGGTATAGTTTGTCTGACAAATGGTAATTACCTAAAAAGGCAAATAGGTAATGTAAGCAGTATAAGAGTTTTTTACTCAACATCAAAATTACTATTACCATTATTACCTTTATAACTTCCATTACCTTTACTACTTTATTACTTGTTTACTTCTAGAAGTAAAAATTTATATATCTCAACATATTCAAATTCAAGTAGTATTCAAATTCAAGTAATATTTAATCTCAATATCAAATTATAAATAGTATAACTAATAATAATAATATTCAACAATAAGTTCAGCAATAACAAGCATTATAATTCAAAAATATCACACTCTTTCTTTAATTACTTTCTTAAGTATATAATTAATATCTCATCCATATAGTAGTGAATGAGGTATGAAATATACTCAATAAAATACATAATACAAAAAAAGGAATAAATAAGAAAAATTCGTGAAAACAATCATTATTGTGTAGATGATGGTTATGTAACTATCTTGCTTTCAGTCAAACAAGAAAACATAAGTTGTGAAATGAAAAAATGGGACCTTGTAGCATATTAAGAAAGGTTGGACAATTCTCAATTAGTATTAAGATATCATATTTGATTAGTTTAAGATATAATTTAATCCAGTTTATTTTATTAGTTTAGTTAATACTGTTTAATTTATTATTCTAATCTAATCCAATTCAGTATCAGAAACTCCTAACTTAAATCAACTAAATTACGCCAGCATAAAAAGTTGACTCAAGTGGAAACTTCAACAGTGACAATCTCGTGTGCACAATCAAGAACACCACGGTTATACAGAAGAGAATTGATTAGTTAATTATTAATTTATTTTATTTCGTTTATTTTTGGATTATATTAAAATCAAGACGAAACTATAAATTTAACATTAGTTTGTTGTTGGTTCTCATGGGATAATTTTAATTGATCAGGAGGATAATAAGGGCGTAATTTTGATACATGTACTATTTCAGTAGGTTTATTTTGAATTTGTCTATCAATTTCAAAATTGACATCAGATAACTTATTAAGGATTTGATAAGGACCACTAAAGACTTGTGAAAGTTTTCTGGTATTAGGATATTGGAACTCTTCATAAATTACAAGATCTCCAATCTCAAATTTTGGTTCTAGATAATTTCGATCATAATATTTTTTACTTCTCCAATAGAATTCATCAGTGCGTTTTTTAGCAAGTTTAAGGGCTTCTTGAACAGGAGGGTAATAATTTTGTTGAAGAGGAGAATCATAGGGTAATTGGCCAAAAAGTAAGTAAGCAGGAGGGAATTTAGTGATAGAATGAGGGGTATTGTTATACTCATTAACTACTTCTGTCAAAATTTTTGTCCAAGGAATTTTGGAGTTGGTAGAATTGACTTTACACTTCAATCTAGTAACTATTGTCTGGTGCGCTCTCTCACATTTGCCATTCGTTTGAGGATGATGTGATGTGGTTAAACGTTGCTTAATATTGTGGTTTCGCAGAAATTTTTTAAATCTAGATGAAGTAAAGGCTGCATTTCTATCACTTAACACTTTTTGATGGGTCTGGACATTAAGAATTTTGTTAAAACAGAATAATTGTTGTGGTGTTTGAATATTAAAAACTTGGTTTAGACAATTAGTATAAGTTTCTGTGGTAACACTTTTTGAGGGGAAAGCCCAAACATATCTAGTAGCATGGTCGATGATGATGTGTAGATATTTTTTGGTGGAGTTATAATAATTGAATCCTCCCACAGTATCAATAGAAAGACATTCAAAAGGTTGATCTGTGGTGGGCATAGCTTGTAATAAGCCAAATTTTTTGTGTCTGGGTTTTTTATTCTTTTGACAAATATCACAATGTTTTACAAAATTGGTTATATCTTGCGTCATGTCAGGCCAATAATAATTAGGGGAGATTAAATTTAACATTTTTTGGATACCAGGATGACCAAATTTTTCATGAGCAACATTTAGTATTTTTCTCCTTAAAGACATGGGGACTACTATTTTTCTAAAACCTTTCTTTTTTACTCTCATAAGTCCATTTTCCTTTAGATAATTTTTACCACACACATTATCTTTTTCCTGCCTCTCTATAATTTTTTTAACGTCCAGAAGAAAAGTAAGTGGTTGAATAAAATGTGAAATTGGGTTTCTCGACAACATGTCGGCTTCGACATTTGTGGATCCCTTTTCGTAAACTATATTATATTCAAACATGCTCAACTTCAAAGACCATCTAAATAACCTGCCTCTCAAATGTTTAGTATTTTTTAACCATACAAGAGATGCATGATCAGTATGAATGGTAAATTTTACACCATGAAAATAATGATAGAATTTGACTAAGGTGTCAATGATGGCAAGACACTCTAACTCGGTAATAAAATAATTCTTCTCATAACTTCTCAATCCTCTAGAGTAATAAGCAATTGGATGTAAAAAATTATTACTATCAGGTTGTTTTAAGACTGCACCTACTGCCACCTGTGAGGCATCAACAAACATATGGAGGGGTAACTTAGGGTCATAAATTTTTAAGATAGGTTTGGCTATTAAGGCATCTTTTAATTTTTGAAAAGAATTTTGACAATCTGTATTCCATTCCCACAGTGTATTTTTTCTGAGTAATCTGTTAAGAGGGACTCGAATTTCGGCATATTTATCTATAAACTTGTGATAAACATTGATAGATCCTAAGAATCTCTGAAGTTCCTTTACATTTGAAGGGGGTTTTAGTTTTTTTATTACTTCAATATTAGCATTAGCAGGAGTTAATGTGCCATTCCGGATGGTATATCCTAAGAAGTTAATTTTATTTTGGACAAAATTGCATTTAGAGAGTTTAAGTTTAATGTTTTCGCGTCTACATAATTCAAATATTTGGTTTAAAGGTTGCATATGTTCTTCTAATGAGGAAGAAAAAATAATGATATCATCAAAATAATGGCAAGCAAAGTCTATTTTGTATTTAGTAAGTATTCTTCTAAGGGTTCTATTAAATATCGGGGGGCCTAATTTAATCCCGAAGGGCAGAACTAACCATTCAAAGAGCCCAAAGTTGGTAGCTTAAGCCAATTTTTCAGTATCGGATGGATGTATGGGTATGTGCCAGTAGCCAGAGGCTAAATCTAAAGTTGAAAAATACTGCGCACTACTCAGTTTATCTAAAATTCCATCGATACGAGGTAGGGGTTCTGCGTCATTTTTCATTATTGCATTTAATTTTCTATAGTCAACACATAATCTAGTGTTTTTACCTTCTTCTCTTTTCATTACTAATGTAACAGGGGCAGAATAGGGACTATTGCTTTCTTTAATTAAACCAGCATCTAATAGTGAATGAATTTGATCCGAAATCTCTTTTTCTTCTAAAGGGGAAGTTCTGTATGGCCTCAGAGATATTGGTAGGTCAGAATTAAGAAGAATACGTTGCGGTTCGATATTAATTCTCCCGACATCAAATTTATTTTTAGAAAATATATCTAAATAATCCCTTATACTTTCCCTTAAAGTTTCATTTTCTATAGAATTTATTTCCCCAATTAATTTAGAATTATCAACATTAGATGGAACAAAGGATTGAGGAGATATGATCTTTCCATAATCGGGTTGCACCCTCTGATAATCATAGTTAACATTAAAATGAAGTAACCTTAATTTATCACTGGATATGCTCTTAGATTCATTTAAAACAAGGTCTCCTTGTAATACTCTACATGTAGCACAGTCAATAATTAAATTAAACTTACAGCATTCTTTTAAACCTAGTATAGCATAATCTAAATTTGTATTACATATTAAAAATCTAATATTTTGTTGCACATTACCTAATTTAAACAATAAATTACAAGCTTTATCTATCACAACAGTTCCTTTGGCTTGGCCAATAATAACAGGTGGAATATTTATAACTTTAGCATTTAAGAATTTAACAAATTTAAATGGCAAAATACTTATGGTTGAGCCAGAGTCAATCACACAAGGTAGTTCCCTGTTATTTACATATCCTGATACAATTAACTGTCATATATTATCAGTAGATGGTTGTGGTTGACTAAGAGGGGGTGCAGAAGATTGCAGAGGCCTAACATTGAATACACAATCCCTCTCCCAGTGATAAGCATTTTGGATACCTCTATTTAAACACATTCGACATGGTCGACTAGGAAGCCTTCTTTGATAATGATTGACAGGCAATCTGGGACTAACGAACCTGGACGTTGAAGGGTTAAAATTAGTTGCTGCTTGGAAATTTGGATTCCTGTAATTAGGTTGAGGGCGAATCCAATGTCTAGGTGAATTAATTGGTTGAGAAAAAGGTCTGGAATTTTGAGACATATTTCTAACATTACTATTATTGTTACTGCTCGAATGAGATGGAATGACAACAAGTTGTTTAACTAATCTATACCAATCGGTAGTAGATTCAGGAGGATTTACTATTAAATAGTTCTGGTATTCAGGTTTTAAGCCATCTGTCAATCCTTGTAAAATAATAGTTTCACATAGTTTAAGTTGTCGACCTATCTCTATTTTCTGACGGAAATAATTTTCTAAGTTGTTTAGGTCATGCAATTTCAGCGAGGCGATATCAGAAAAACGGGGGACTGTTACTTTCAGAAATTTTTCAGTTAAGATCTCAGCAATTTTTTCATACTCTTTACAATCTAGACATTCATTAACATACACCTTTAATGCTTCGCCCTTCAAATATTTGGAAATATTGTTGATTTTCCACTCTTTTTTATCTGGAGGGGCTGATCCTTCAAAGTGTCTAAGCCAAGACACAACATTCATCCCACTTTCTGGGTCAAAAATAATAACATTAAGCTCTTTTTCAGCCATTTTGGTTTGAGTACCCTTACTTTCAACAATAACTTTAACGAACCCTGACTTTAATAACATGTAAAAAAAATAACAATGTATAAAGAATTCTTTAACTTAACAACAACTGTAAATATCTAACTCTTAATAATTTAAATAACAAACTAAATAACATTCAACAGTAAAAAAGTCCAATTCATATTAAAATTCATTTCACTTAAATAGTAAATGTAAACTACTACTATAATCTTTCTATAAATAGATCCACTATATATGAATATCACAATTTAGAATGAAATAAATAAAATACTTTTTTAAAATAAGTATCATTATTTCGTAAGAACAATTTTTTTTGGCTCTTGAATTGTACTCTCAGAATATAGCATCAAAAAACAAAAGTAATAAAATAAACAAATAAATTAACTGCACAATAATTTTACCCTTTCAATGTTACTCAACTTTCTTTTGAGATAACACATTCTTTTTTTTTTTTTTTTCACATTAATAAACTTCAAAAGCTATTTTTGCGATTATTATGCAATCAGTGAAGCTGTAATTTCAGATAATCTAATAAATTTTTATGCATTTTTAGAATGGCATAGAATATGTTCCAATACATGTTACTTGAAAAGAGATTACTCATATATTTTTTCAATAAATAGAAATTATTTCCTATGAATAAATATCACCGAATGAAAAGGGACTATAATTAAATGATAAAATAAGAACATAAAATGAAGTTACTCTTGTAAAATGAAGTAATATAGGAATAAATATCAGAGCAGTTCAAAACTTTCAGTAATATTTGTGAGCTTAACCAAATAAAATTAATTTTTTAACAATACATAAGAATAAATATTAAATTTCGTAAGTTCTAAATGTTCAGGATAAAAGGAACAAAATTCTTCTAAAGTATTCTAAGAACAATTTTTGTTCTATATAAGCCAATAATAACAAATCAATAAAATAAGAAATCAATAAAAATAAAAGAATAATTTAACTTACAGACGTCACTTCTGGGATAAATTTATAAACACTTATGAGTGATAATTTGACAACTAATCGGTAGTTGTTCTCCAATATCACTGGGAAGTCTCCAAAATGTTTTTATTACACAGGTCATCAGTTATCCTGACCGGCTTTTTTGATTCATTCCTGTCGAAAATTGGCACATTATAGACGATCGCTATTGCTGTCGACTTGAACGTTCTTTCCACCAGACAATCGGAACATCTCAGTCCGAAACCACTAAAATTACCTGATAATCATATCGAGGTAGCCGCAGTCGAGATCGTTGAAATGTAGTCATGACACCCGGACAGGGCATCACTTCGAGTCGCTCACCATGAAGACAAATCTCGAAGTATATCACATCGGAAATCGTAGTGTATTTGCAGTCGTAAAAATTGAGCAGAGGCAGTGAAATCCAGAAGAAATTTCCCAAAAACATTAAAAAGAAGACTTAATAACTTAATAGATGAGCAGTGGCTTTATTGTGATCACAGAGATGAAAGCAACTCCACCAACTTTCGCTTCATTAAAACTGAACACATTTGAAGATATTGAAGAATTAGCAGAGCTTGAAGAACATACTACCGATGCATTAGTGTAGACTCCCCAGTGACGGCAATTAGATGACAACCACTAATTCGTGTAAATTCTGTCTCCGAAGCCAGTCTAACCGTATAAATACTTCAAAATTTGGCCCAAAGGTACAAAACGCGCGAACAAGCTGGTCCACTCGCATCCATGTTCGGAGGGCGCTAGGGGGATAAAGAAGGCGGAGCTTTCTCGCTAATGGATGAAAAAATGAGGCCACGAAGACGTGTCACTGACGTATGATTAAAACTCTTTAACAGAAGCGGCAAATTAAAAAGGTAAAAAGGCCTTTGGGCGCGAAAACCGCTTGGAATCATGGGATGCCGAATGAATTAAATAGAAATAAAAATGGTATTATAAAAGTTCCAAAGAATAAAAATTAAATGTCTCAAAAGAAGAAATTAGGCAGGTGCGTTTAGAGGCAGTGTTGCAATTTAAGAGAATAAGGTTTTAATAAATACGTGTAGCTTTTAACAGATTAAGATTTTTAGAATGATAAATAACAGAATATTTTGATTAAGTTATGGAATAAAATACAAAATAGATTTAAGAGATATTTTAAAAAGAGAGGGAAAAAAGAATTGAAGAATTTGGAATAATTTAACTAAAGAAATAGGGCGAAAATTTTTTATTATTACATATATATATATATATATATGTTAGAGATTGTGACAGTGTCTCAACAAGATTATACTAGGTTAACGAAATCTATTAAAAAGCTTCAGAGTAAATTTATAATCGACAAATGTCGATAAAGCTAACACAAGTTATGCATTAATCTGTAAAAAAATTTATAGTGAAATATTAAATGAAAGTTATAATAACAGCGATAACTATGAGCTATTGAAATTGAAAGTTTCAGTGATGGAAAACAGGGTTAAGGCACTATATAAAAAAGTTAAGTTGAAGTAGAAAAGTCAACGTTTCCCATATCATGTTATAGTGCCAAAGTTTCACAAAAAACCAGTGAAATTTAGAATTGTAACATGTGGGTATGGTTCATAACTAGAGTCTGCTAATAAGAAATTGTTGGGAGTTTTGAGTAGTGTGTTTAATAGATAGTGTTGAGTACGAAGTCCACATTTATTATAATGAACAGTTACATTTTATTAGATAAATTGAAAAAACATCAAAACACAAAGAGTTTGTTTGTATATGATTTTGCAGACCTATACAGTACCATTAACTTACTAGATTTAAAGGACAAGGTTATAGATTTTTATAACAAAAACAGCAATATAGATAGCGATAAAGATTGGTTTATTAAGTTGTTTCAGTTGGTAGTGCAAGAGAATTACTGGTATGAGGGGAGTAGAGTATTTAAACCGATTCGTGGAATCCCAATGGGGGGGGGGGGAGTTTCAGTTCAATTTTAGCTGACATATACTTACATATATATGAGAATAACAATATTTTAAATAGAGAAATATTGAGCTTAGGTATATTGATGATGTTTTAATAGTTGGATTAAATAAGGAAAAATGTAAACCTAGATTTTAAATATTATCCAAATACTTTAAAACTAGAACTCTCCTCCCAGAATATTAAAAACATCAATTATCTGTATGTGAATTTAGAGTTGGAGAATGACAATTTGATAACAAGGGTTTATGACAAGAGAAATGATTTCGATTTTAAAACTTTAACGATCTTAAATTTTGAATCGAACGTGCATATTTCAGCATTTAGAAATGTGTTTACAAACGGTTTAGTTCGTATTGAGAGATTATGTTCAAGATTTGGCGATGCAGTTGGCGAATTCATGGAGTGGATTAACATGGCATTGATGCAGGGTTACCCTGTGAACTTTGTACGGAGAAATGTGATTAATTTTATAGAAGTAAATATAGAAGTGAACTGAATTCATTTTTGAATGCTAAGTGTGGTCTAGATCAGTTGTTCGAAGAGTTCATATAGGGTTGGTTACTGCTGTGTGTAGCTTAGTGTTTTGGTTGATAGTTTGAATTAATTTGGTCTCGGCAGGAGAAGGGGATGTTGCATGCGTGGAAACCAGTTTTAACCCTGCAGTGCATGTCGTTAGCCATGCCCTCCTGCCTTCATGTTTAATTTTCCTGGTATTGGTTTTCGCTAGTATTTTGTGTTTGGTTATAATTGTATTATATGTTTAATTGGTTATATTTTAGTGTTCAGTTGATATAATGTTATTTGTTTTTGGCTATTTAGTGTGGTTAGTGTAAATTTATAATTGTATTTTAGTATATATATATATATATATATATATATATATATTGCAAGAAGAATGTCCTACAGAATTTTAGAAGTAGGAATCTGGATAAATAAAGATGATGACAAAATCTATTTATGACAAAATAAAACATGATATAAGGAAAGAGCTTATCAGTAGTGATATTAGACATAATATCAATTTGAATACTTCGAAAAATTTAAATACTTGTAAAGAAATAGAAAAATCAATATTTAATTGTGATGGTAATCGAAGGGAAAATGACATTAAGGGAATTATATTTAATATAAAAAAGAAATTGATACCGGAGACTTTAACAACTTTACAATCTAGCACAAGAAATGTTAATAACGATTTGGGCTTGGATTTATTGTGGTATAGAATCAAGAAACAGGATCTACAGAGATATTGTAATTTAAAGAACTGTCAGAAAAGTACGGAATAAAATATCTATTTTATATTGGATTTATGTGGGGAATTGCTATAAAGGAGTTAATTTTGGGTAAATATTTAAACAAGTACAATGATCTACTACCAGTGAGTAAAGTAAAAATAGTTAAGCCATTTAAATATGATAAGCCTTTAGGCCGTGTTATGTTTAATTATAATGGATATGCAAAAGATCTAAAGAGATGTATTCATGAAAGTACATGCAGTTGCAATGATGAAGAATTTATTGAAGTGAAAACTTCTTTAGGCGCGTTGGGCATTTTTTGAGATGGGAAAAAAACCATTGAACTCGCGACACTGTTACTGTAACCGACATTGTTACCGACAGCTCTGTACATTTGAAGGTAAAATTTCTTTAGGCACGTTGGACATTTTTTGAGATGGGAAAAAACCATTTAACTCCCGACACTGTT
Source organism: Maratus michaelseni (assembly GCA_963931845.1). Taxonomy (NCBI): domain Eukaryota; kingdom Metazoa; phylum Arthropoda; class Arachnida; order Araneae; family Salticidae; genus Maratus; species Maratus michaelseni. Next base: position 22,989,158 of record OZ007594.1, read on the forward strand.
ACTGTCACCAACACCTATGTATATAAGTATGTACATGTATTGTGTATAGTTCGGTATGAGGTAGGGTGGGTTTATATATTATATTTAATATATATTTATATATTATTTTTATGTAAATTAAGCAGTGGTATTTTATTATATATATATATATATATATATATATATATATATATAATATTGAAATTCATGTTTTCACTTCTGTCGGCACTCCCGGAGTGCTTGTGTTTTTTTTTTATAGAAGAAGCTCAATTTCCTTCGAAATTACGTTCCTTGTTCTGGTTCAGTTTTAAATAAAAAATGTTGCTTGATTTTTTTTTTCATTTTCCCCCCGAATTACAGAAATGAAGGACTACCAGTGATATATATGAAGGACTGCCAGTTTTTTTCGCCTTTCGCAACAAACACATCAAATTTTGAATGCGAAGTTCTGCTATCTACCACTTTGCATATGTAAGCAATTGCTGTATCACTTCCTTCGTTTTACCCTCAACTGCAAGTAAATTACGGGGAGTGGAGGACGGCAGGGAGCGAAGATTATCGCAGATTATGCTGACTTGAAAATTGTCGCTAACTAGACATATTTAGGGATGGGTACAGTGAGACTGGGCGAGCTCTCCTCCCTGTAATATCGCCTATGACACAATCGACGTACTGGTCCTTGTAATAAAACCCCCAAAGAAACAACGAACACTTCGAAGATAGAACTATAGGGAAGAACTACATCAAATCACAGTACTAATAAGAAGGTTGTCCAGATTTTTTTTTTATTATACAGCGGTAGGACAAAAAATATACAAAGCATTCATACAAACTTTTTTTAGAGGCAATGTGTATCTCTGGACACTTGGGGAGATACCTTCTGGACGTCGCATAAAAGCTCAGTTTTTTTGAAGGCTCAATATAATCATAGAGACAATTTTAAGCTTTGATTGACAGCCACATTTAAGAATTATAATAAAAAAATACTAACTGGGTATAACAATAACACTGCTTGTTTCTTTATATCAAATGTCTGTTCTAATTCAGTAAAAACTTATTAACGAATTATATATATTGAGTAGCTATGGGACGCTGGCTGAAAGAAGAATTTAAGAAAAACATGTAAACTAGCTTAGATATCTCGGTTAGAGGTCTACACTTGCCGAAATTTCCAGTCTCGGACCAGGCCCGACCCGTACAAAAAATATTGGTCCTGCCCGGTATAAAAACCCGAGCTTCCAGTATAAAAGCTAAAAGTTTTCCCCAATCCCGGATCTGCCCGTACAAAAATTTAATTGGTACTTCACCGCCAGACTTAATGTCTAGAAAACATGCCCATATTTCTGTAGCAACATTATTCTACAATTAAATTTATTCATAAAGCCCATTAACTTATGCGCAGATTATTTTTTCAGATTATGTTCGAAATTTGTGGAATACAGAATGACAACAATATTAATGACAGTTAGATAATTGTGTATATAAACACACTTTAAATATTTGAATTATACAATTACATTCAGATGAATATTCATTAAGAATATTAACATAGTTTAGAATTAAAGAAACAAATAATAAAAGAAAATCATAATTTTAAAAAGCTCTGCAAAAATTACATTTTTACTTTTTTCTATATATAACAGAAGAAAGTATTGTAATTGAATTTTTTTGGACTCCCGATTTTCGGAGGAATTATACCGAAAGAGATCCCGAAAAACATGTTTTTACAAAATGTCGGTCTATCAGTGTGTGTGTCCTCTTTGCATCATCAAAAGTGTATGAAGTTATGCATAAAATTAAACCAAATTTCATTTACAGATTTTTGACTATGGCTAGCAAGTAATACTAAAATTTGGGGATATTCCAATTTTTGTGCAATATTTCGTAGTTTAATATCGGCTGTTCATGCAGCGAAGGTAACCCGGCACTTCGCAAGCAGCTGACGTAAAACAGTATTCCGTGATAGCAAATTTTGATGCGTTAACATGTATAAGATAGAAAAAAGTCTTGGGATTGGCACACACGACTAGTTAAAAATATATCTCTTTGATTTATTAAATTAAATTAAATTGCTGAAAATTATGCTAAAAAAATGCACAACATTACTACAATTATTACGAAAACAAATTAATACTAGTATGTTGTGGCTATCACAAAATTGTATTCTATATAAATCAAATCGTCTACAATAAAAATTATATGACAATCTATTCGTTCATGAGATATAACTAACGCGGAAGTCATGAAAAACAGTGGCGACATCTGTTGGGTTCAGACGCGGTCCGAACTCTTAGCTTTTATGCCGGTGCGGGCATGGGTCTGGAAATTTAGGCTTGTGCAGATCTCTAGGAAGAATGAATTCCATGCCAAACTTGTCCTGGAAAAAAGAAGTCTAGCCCGGCCAGGCCCGGCTCGAGTGTACAAAAAAAGGGAATACCGGACAAGAAATAGTGGAGAACAGACAAGGTCCAAGTTTCCTGGAGGAAATTTGGCTGGAGATTTTTCTTTGGGCCAGACACTTTTCCCGTCGGTTTGCAGAACTTTTATTAGCGCAAGAGGGGGGCGGGGGTCGATCCGCCATTAGTCGCAATCGGGCCGAATTTTCTGCTTTTATGCCGGGCCAGGCCTGAACATTTCAGCCCGTGCAGACCTCTCAGAAAGAAAGAAATATAAGCCAGGCTCGACTCGAAAGAAAAAAGAAGTTTGGTCAGTCCCCAGTCTCCAGAAATGCGAGGTCCGGTCCAGGCCTTCAGAAAAGAATATGGCTCGGTCCCGGCCCGACCCGCGGGTTGGCCGGGCTTCGCCAGTGGCTTTTTCCCTTGGAGGCCTTTAATGTCGGTTTACGACACTTTTTTAGCTCAAGGTGGGGGGCGATCGCCCCATCGCTCCCCTTTTAGATCCGCCATTGCACTTGATGAACCGCCGAGCAACCCAGCGACTTTGTCACTGGAACCCCATAAGGAGAATCAGTCCCTAGGTCATATGCCGAGCTTTCCGACGGCCCTTGTTTTCCCACGGCGTCCTATCATCAAGTCGCATGGAAGGGCGAAACGATTAGTTCATCTTCCGTGGGTAGGCCGTAATGGTAAAGCGCATTCCCTCCGATTCCCCTCTTTCCTCCTCCTTTCCGATACCCTGGCTGTATGACAGTAAAGCAATTTTACAGAATAAAATTAGCGGTGGGTGCTCGGTGGAAGCTGGCGAATAATAGTAGCGATAAATAGCCAAATGTTAATTTTTTTCAGTGAATTTGAAATCACTGTTCGCATTGCACAAAACTTTATTTTTATTTTCTTCTTCTTCTGTTATTTTATTTTATTTTATTTTTTTTAATTTATTTTTTAATTTATTTTATTTTATTTTTTATTTTTTTTTGCGCGAAAATGATGTTGTATTAAAAGCATTCAGACTAAATTTAGTCGCTTTGTTTTCAATTTATTTAAACAAATTTGTCCTGAGAATAAATGTATTTTTATTCAAATAAACACTTTGAAATTGTATTTTTTATCGTTTACCTCTCACCTCCTCCTAAAAAAAATTATTAACCAAGATCACTTAGTAAAAGTAGCATAAATTTTAAAGAAATGAAACAGCCAAGTGTGTTTTTAAATCTGCAAATAAAACTTGTAAACAAAAGACGAAAGTTATTTTTATTCAAGGACAAATTTATCAAACGCTTTTCAGTGTTTCGTAATCTTAATTTTTTAGATATCTATGTAGTTTTCAATTATTGCATTACAAAGAAGAATCAAACATAGTTAATGTCTACTTTTAATTGTTGTACAGAACTTTTCTTTTTTAAGCAAAAAATAAATAAATAAATAAATAAATAAATAAATAAATAAATAAATAAATAATAATAAATGTTACATTAAAAATATTTAGACTAAATTCAGTCAATTCTTTTACAATTTATTTAAACAAATTTGACAAGAAAATAAATACCTTTAAATTTCTATCAATCATAGAAATATATTTATTTATTATTATTATTTAATATTTTTATTATTTAACGTTAAGATAAGCATAATAGCCATTATGTTTTCATAATGTATGAAAAATTCATGTGATGTTAGCTTTATAGATTATAATTGTATATATACAGTGACAGTCAGATTTTCTTTTTTATTTAAATATAAATAATAATATAAATTAAATTAAATATAAATAACAATTATTATTTTTTATCATTTTAAAATAATATCCATGGTTATTTGTTTTAACTTGAAGCTTTCACATAAAAAAAATACATTATGGGATATTAAACACTCCCCCCCCCCCACCTTTTTTTTTGTTATTATCCGAAATCAAATGAAAACTTCAGAAGTAAAAATTGTCATCTTATTTTTAATTTTTACTTAAAGTATAATACAAATAAAATTATTTTTAAAATAAATAAATAAACTGAGCTAAATTTTAGAGAGACATGTATTAAAATTACTATAATTAAAACCAAGCATTAACTATATTTGTTCCTTTTTATGTATTACAATGGTTAAAAACTACATAGTAGATGTCTACAAATTTAAGACTTTTGCGAAACACTGCAAACCGTAAAAATGCTCGCTTTTGTTTACAAAATTTATCCACATATTTAAAACACACATGGATTATATAATTTCTTTAAAACATAAACTACTTACGAACGAGCTTGTGTACTTAATATGTTGGTAAATTGTACTTTTCTATGTTTTCATGAACATGAATCAAACGAAAAAAAAAATCTTGTAATACTTCCTTTGTTTCAAAAAGGACGCTAACACTCACGAATAACGAACGCCGTTTGAATTTGAAAGCAACCTTCAAATAATTTTTTGCAATCCCGGTGGACCTTGTCCATTGAAGTAGCGGGGATGCGGGAAGCAGCGTTTCCCCAGCAAGTTTTTTCTCCGTATATTTCTACATCACAATTCAGCAGACGACGTCGACCGAGCTTTCCGTTCTTTATATAGTATTTATCTTTTTTGCAAGAGGTTACCTGCTTTTGCAAAGCATTCATTCAAAGCCGGATTTAATAAAGCGAAGACACTGGCGTGTAAAGCTACGTTTCTTTGTATGCAAAGCAAGTCTGCCTAAGAGAGTAGTAAATCTTACGACTGCCCATTCTTCTCTAAAGCTTTTGTAGTCATTAAAATTTCATTTAAAATGCTGATGAAGAGTGCTAATCACACTCTTTAAATTTTTAATCTTATTTATTTTATCAATAAAAGAAAGAGGCGTTGAACGTCCTTTCGGGGACGTCCCTGCTGACGTCTGAAATTTAGACATGCTAAGGAAGTCATAAAATATCAAATAGAGCAAATTTCCATAACAGATGTTCTGATCAGGTGTAGTCTGTTCGGACCTTAAGAAGATGCCGCAAAAGGGTGCCACTGGAGTTGCAAAGGGCGTGATAATAACTAAATTACTCGGTAGTGGGCGAGGCGTTCCGTAATTAGCTTTTGGTTCTGTTTTCTCGTCCTGAAATGTAATCATTGAAATTTTCGTTTATTTGGCGGCATTATGACAGTAACGGCAATCAGAAATTTTCAGCATAGAGGGAAAAAATACTTTTATTTTTAAATGAAACTAATCACACTCTTTAAATTTTTAATCTTATTTATTTTCTCTTGACGTATTTTAAATTATATTGGCGTGTAGAATACGAATATTTTAATAGAGATTCATTTCTAAAACAGTGGATATATTGTGTTTAATATATTAGATTTAGTGTGTTTTATATTTAGTGTGATTAGATTTAGTGTGTTCAACAATTTGTTTTTATGGAATACTTATTATATTGGGGAAAATTTTATAATAAATTTTAACAAACTGTTGAACACATTGTCATTAAACAAACTCATAGAGTGATGAATAACGGCAGTATGTAAACAACACTGTGTTAAACAACGTTCTTATAACTGCAGATTATATATCTACCCTATATATATAAAATCCTAATGAAACGAATTTGTGAAACGATTTTATGAAACGAATTTATGAAACGATTTTATGAAACGACTGATTAAACGACTGATTATGTTTCAGGGCTATTTTTAATAAAATATTAAACGCTTGATGGTGAAATTAATATCAATTGTTCATAAAAATCCGCGGATGTCAAAACTGGTAATAGAATTTTGAAATTGGAATTACTTTTCGAGATATTAATTTTTTTCTAATTTTAATGACATTTCTGTAATGATGGCAACTAATTACTCAGTTTTTTGTGACAAAAAAGGGAAAAAAATTGAAAAGGATCCCGATAGGGATTATTGATTTCTTTTTATTCGTCATTTTCAAATTGAAATTGGATTTATCTTTTATTTCAATCGATAATGAAGACAAGATTGTGATTAAATTATGTTTTTCAGTAAAATCTGAAAAAAAAAATCACATTTCTATCGTCAGGATTCAATCGTCTGTCAGCATTTAATTTAATTTATAAACTGAAAATGTTTTGAATAAATTCGTCCAAATGACGTCATTTAGGTAAACGCAAAAGAAAGGGAGGAAAAGGAATTAATAGTAATTATTATTTATTGATATCATTTTGTTATTTTTTTTGTAAAATTTAATTAAACGACTTTATAAAATCATTAATTTGTATATTTGAAACTAATATATAAAATAATAATTGCCCAACTGAACGGAAGAATAAAATATCCTGCTTGGTTTTCTATCCTGCTTGGTTTTTTCCGCCAAGCTTTTTAAAAAAGCGTCAAGACCCCTATAATAGAAAAGCACCAAAAGTTTATTGGGTTTGTTTTCATAACTTTTGGCAACAAATCTATGTATATTAACGAATCTATCCCTTTTTGAAGCTCGAATTACGCCAAACCTAAAAGAAAATGATCCTATAATGGAAAAGTACCCGATTTTCTTATGGACAATATTCAAGTGACATAACATGGTGTAAAATTATCGGGGATAGCAAATTTGTTTAAATATCTCATCAATTGATGCCGAATAAATGCAAGCATACATGCACAAAATATTTAATTAATTTTGTATGATAAATAATTATTAGAAAATTCTTATATACATATTAATTAAAAAAAATAATTTACATATTTAAAATAACATGAAAATATGCATGATGGTGCACTAAAATAGGGAGAAAATTAAAACCTGTTACTGAAAATGTCTATAACATAGTACTTTTCAATACCGTTCTTAATGTTATTCACAAGCAGATGGAATTTTTCTCATCCTTAAACGCAAAGGAAGAATAGAATACAGATCGTTGTTATAAAAGTCCGAGAGGTAGCCACAATTTAAACCTAACCATTTTATACAAGTTGGTTTTCACGTTGTAATTGATTTTACTTATCATTCCCGAAAACAGTCGTCAGTTGTCGCAACAGCTGTGTATGAGGCAATGATAATCAAAAAATGCCCCATTAAAACGTTAAAAGCATGGCAACTCAATTACAGATTTACCAATATTTATAAAATAAAGCACGCTGTCATGTTTTTAGAGGCCTCGAAGTCTGAGCGGGGGTTGGCGAGCGTAGCTCGCAGGGGGTAGGCCCCCTAGTATTATATATAAAGAAAGAAAGAAAACTCTATCGGTTAATAGTAATTTAAAAATTTAAGATATAAATTTGTAATTCTTAAATGGAAATTCACAAAAAAATGACATTAAGATACATATTCATTAAAACCTAATTAATTCTAAAATTATTATACCATATATAAAAATTCGCTATTATGTTTAATTGTCACTTACTAAATTTGAATATCCTTTTGTTTCCATTTATAATCATTTAGCAAAGAAAAAACTTTTGATTTCCAACAAGCATGTTGCAGGTAATTGAAATTTCTCAAGCTACCATTGAATTCCTACTTAGACTAACTTTTAAAAATATTGTTGCAAATATCTGAATTTGGACTGACCGTATTTTATTGATTCTGCATTGATTCTGCATTGATTCTGCTTATGCAAGTTAATGTCTGTGTTGGTAAATTTCTTTTTTGGCTGAAGCCAATAAGGATTTCAGGTGTTCGCATTTATTTATGGCTTCGGTGAAGCCGAAACATGTAGACTAGGTGTGTCAAACTGTGGTCCGCCTGATACCACTAATTTTTAAAAGAAATAGTTGACTTGTTAAATCGCAGAAATTTGATGATTAGCTAAGGCAAAGTTTTGGTATAAATTTTTAGCGGTATCAGGCGGGCCACTCACTGTTTGATTTTCGTGATGTAGACGATTTGCATATAAAACTTTTTTACTGTTTTATTTAGCATTTTTTGGCACTTAATGAAGTACATTATCTCTTGGTGTTCGGATTTGTTATATATTACCGAGGTGGAATAAACTTTTTCTTGTAATCTTTTTCAAATCGCCAAAAATCACGTTGATAGATTTATGATATTATGAATTTATGACAAGACACATAAATTATTACTATTATTCGCAGTAGAAGTAGTAAATACGGGCTTTTGTTATTAAATTTTTTTGTATTTTCTATGGCAAGTGATAAAAAATATTGGCGTGATGTTAGTTAATAAAGCTTAGTTTTATAGGATCGTAGCTGAATTTAAATGCTCGAAATTAATATTTTGCATTATATTTCTGGTTTAAAACTACTCATATCAAACAGATTAATATCAGGCAACACGATTACAAAAATGTATGCATGTTACGTTACAGTGTTGTGCATTTTAATGAAAATTGAAAGTTAATATTTTCTAAGACAATGGAAAATTTTGTAAAATTTTTAACAATATACCTAACGAAAAAAAAAATAAGAATAACATTTAACTTACATATTAATATTCATTGACTCATACGGAAACTTCTATTAACATTTAATTACGTGTTACGCATGTCACACATTTTCCAGATAATTTTGCTGAATTATATTTAATTTTTAATAATAATAATAATAATAATAATAATAATAATAATAATAATAATAATAATAATAAACGTAATTCGTTGAAGAATTGTTGTGAGTGATAGAAGATACTGTCATTTTTATTAAAAAGTGTGGGACAGAATGACATATTGAATTATACATAAAAGTAGGTTTGTTTTCACATAACAATTTTCTGATATCCTAAACACTGGAAGTGAACCCAGTCACTTTTAATGTCAAATACAAAAGAGAAGTTACATGCAGAACTAATTATCATGATCTGTTGAAACTCCTATCGAGCATAGGCGTTTCAATATTTATTACCTTTGGGCATGATTAAAGTTCTTTAATTGCTATTATTGTTTTTTAAAACTATTTTATTACAGTGGTGGGGGACAAGTGGACAAGCGGGGGGGGGGGACTGGCGGGGGGTATCGATTACAAAATTTGCATGTAAAATTGGAATTTTGTAATCGATTTTTAACCCACTTCCAGATATGCTGAAAAAATTACGTTCATTGTGTTTCCGATGACAATACAACATTATAATATTTGTGGAACTTAATTACAATATAATACATCAATTTTAACAGATTTTCTCGTTAGCCCCTCCAGAGATAACCAATCGCCAAATATTCTCTCTAACTCGTACAATTGCATACGAGTTGAAACAATAATGGATTTAATGATGCACCAATAAAAGCTTGCTAAAATAGGCCGAATGGGTGTGAAACAGCAACATTTGAAATATTAAAATGGTTAAAAAGTACAAAATAAATTATAAATAAAAAATGAAGAGTGAAATATTAAAAAATAAAAACAATACACTTTTATCGATAAACAGTTATATTAACACATTGACGGACAGTAGGAACAAGTGAAGTTTAAAAATTGACACTATATGTTTTTGTAATTTTTAGAATATTAAAAGTATAGTTTTACTCTTTCTGCTTAAATAAACTTAATTTTGATTAATTCAGCACCTTTAATTAGGTTGCACTACTCCCTTCACAACCACGTCAGGGTGGCTAGTGATCAGGGAAAAACACAGTCAAAAAAAGTGATAAACACCAGTATATTCTTATAGAAAAATTTTATGTTGATTTTTCGATCAAATTATAAATTTCAATTTTTCCATAAGAATATACTGGTAACTATCTTTTTTTTTTTTTTTTTTTTTTTTTTTTTTTTTTACTGGATTTTTCCCTGACCACTAGCCACCCTGCACGGGCATACTTAAGATGCAACTCGTATAACAGATGGAAAACGAACTTCAACCTAAAAAATTGTTTCCAAAACATGACACTGGGCTTCTACTTGTACGCCGGTAAATGCACTTTTGTGCTGCTATAGCCGTAGTGTCTAAAAACGACTGTTTCGTTTTGGGCGGCTATAGCCGTCATGCCACATTGTGAACTTCGCTTTGGCGGCTATAGCCGCATGTGTCCGTCAACGTGTTAAGTAATTTACGATTATACGTTGATAAACCAATTTAGTAATATTAAATACATAGTGTAAATAATGTTTAATTTTTTCTTCCCTATCTTTAAAAAGAAAGAGAAAAAATTATATATATTAGAATAAATTCACTTGTTTGCGCTTTCTACCAAGCGTAAAAAAAACAGTTATTTTTTTCTTGCTCGAGTTTGGTGCCAATACCAGATTAAAGTATTGTAACGGAATTTTTTTGGAAAAAAATTCCGTTTTAACTCCATGCTAAAGCTACATATATCTGCTATTCAGTCTAAAAATTAGGCATGATTTCAAGATGAACATTGAATATTTATAAATACAGTTATATATATATATATATATATATATATTATTATTATTAATATTATTATTATACTTATTTCTGTTTTAAGAAATTAAACTCGTTTGTTATGTAAGTGCAGGACAATTATTTCTTAGTACGTAAATTAAATACACATATGTTAATGACTCTTTAAATCGTAAGATGGTGCACAAAAACCTGTAAAAACGGAATCTGTCTTTAACACGGTCTTTCGGAATCTGTCTGAACTTAACAGCAAAATTACATTGGTCCGAGCGAACGGTCCATTGGACCCTAGTCAGTTACATATATCTGCTAACACGAAAACCTGTCTGAAAAACAATTATTTTTTGGTTGCTAAAATTTCACTTATCGAAGTTTTTCTGTACACACTAAAGAACTATAATGCTTGGCTCTGAAGCCGAATTGTTCGGGCATAAGAATGTTGTTGTTGTGAAGGTAGTCATTGAGCTGTGATCTAATGACGCGTTCGATGACTTTACTTAGAGAGGAGAGAAGACTGATGGGACGGAAATTAGTTGGATCATTAAGATTGCAGGATGGTTTAGGAATAGGAGAAATGATAGAGGTTTTCCAGGGTTTAGGAAAATAACAGTGTTTGAGGATAGAATTAGTGAGCTTCGTAATGTAGAGAATACAGTTGATAGGAAGTTGTTTAAGAGTATAGTTGGAAATTTTATCGTACCCAGGAGATTTTTTATTATTAAGTTTTTGAATGATATTGTTGATCATGATGGGTTGAATTTCGTGGAGGGGGGTAGGAGGGGTTGAGAGGAAGTCATTAACAGTATCATTGACATTGTTAAAGTGTGCTTGATTTGCGAGGAAGGGATTCGGAGAGAATTGCTTTTCATATGAGCCAGCAAGGCATTCTGCCTTGTCCTCGTCAGTATACGCAGTTTGACTATTGACAGTAAGGGGAGCGATAGGGGTGTAATTATTGTTGAGTTTCTTTTTGATTTGCCAAAGAGAGTTATCCTCGCAAGTAAGACTTTCGAGAAATTTAGACCAGTTTTTTTGCTTATCTTTTTGAATAAGGGTTTTAATTTTATTGTTGAGCCTGTTGACAGCTGTTTTGGGGGTGGGATCTCTGGTATTTTGGTAGAGTCGACGGAGTGTGTTGCGTTGTTTACAGATATTATGTATGTAAGTGGGTAAGATGTAAGAGTTATTATTTTTGAATTTGGTGTAAGTGGCATCTTTTTGAGCTTTGTAAATGATGTTGTTGAGTTTATTAACTGCGTTGTCAATGTCAGTAGTGTTGTTGATTATGAGGTAGGTAAGGTCGGTGTTGTTGAGGTAATTTTGGAATTTATTCCAGTCAATTGCTACTGAAGGAGGAGGAGAGATAGGGTTGATAAGATCAATTTTGAAGAAGACAGGAAGGTGGTCAGAGCTTAAGTCATTAATAACAGAAGTGGTGATAGGGAAGGTAAGATTTTTGGTGATGGCGAAGTCAATAATAGAGGGATGCTGGTTGCGAGCAACTGGAATGTGTGTCGGTGTAGTAGGTGCGTGGAGACTGAGATTGAAATGGCTAACCAAGTTGTGAAGAGATCTACCTCTGGTAGTGGTGGAATGACAGTTCCACTGCCTGATATGTGCATTGAAGTCACCAGCGATAAATGCGTGTTGGTGTTGTGTAATGATGTGTGTCAGGTCGTTTATGGGGTATCGTCGCCCGTGTCGTGCGTAAAAAGATGTGAAGTTGATTTTGGCATGGGGCAAGTTGACGACAATACTGGTGTAGTCAATGCCTGGGAGTGGAATATTTTGAGTTGTGTGATGTGGGATATAATTTTTGATGTAGATGGCTGTGCCGCCCCAGTAAGAGTTGGTGTATGATGGAGTTTGTAACCTGGGATGGTGATACTGCAGGAAGGGTTAAGTGTTTCTTGGATAAAGAGTATATCGATTTGTGTATTAATGGAAATAAAGGAGCGGAGTTCATTAATCCTGGGTTTCAATGATTGGCAATTCCAGGAGAAAATAAGAAGAGAAAAGAAATTTTTGTTATTGTAATTATTCATAATTGGGAATGTTGAGCTCCGTAGAAAAGACGTCTAATTCTTCTATTATGATATACATTTTGTCGAATGGGTTGTTGCAATTTTTTGATTTGATGGCGATGTTTTTTAAATGTTTTAGGAGTTTGGTAATTTGGAGAAGTTCCTTCATGTCTTTGAAGGTGTCAAACATATCTTTGAATGTGTTTGTATAATTATTTTGTATAACAGGTGGTGTTTTATTTTGTTTGGTGTAACTGGAAGTGTCCTCAACTGGGGCTTCCTGGATATCGTTATTAACGTCAGTAGTGGTCTCACTGTTGTTAATATCGTTTGGTTTATCATGAATGGTGTAATTGTAGGGTTTGAAAATATCTGCGATGTCAGCAATTAGATTTGGTTTTTGGTTTTGCGGGTTTTTTTGGTGTTGAGTGTTGGGGTATTTTTTTTCTTAATGTTGTTTGGATTTTTTGGGCAACTTCTGTATGAGGCCGGATGGGCACCGTTACAATTGGAACATTTTGGAATTATTTTACCTGTCTTGGGGCAGTTATCATTGAGGTGCTCTTCTGAGCATTAAGACATTTTGGTGTTAGGCTGCACGCCTCGGAGGCGTGTCCGAACCGTTGGCAGCGGTAACATTGTTTTGGGTTATTGTTGTTTCTGAAGTATTCAATACGAACACTTATATCACAAAGTTCCTCAATTTTATAGATTTTCTCAATGTTAGTGCAAGGGAGGACATTGACCATGTAAATTGGCATACCTCTGCCGGTTTTCCGACTCTTGAGCATGGCAGCTCGTGTGGCCTTAAATCCATGGTTACCAAGGTCTTCGATAATAAGTTGGGGGTCAGTGCTGGGGGGGATACCCCTAATACAGATTTTTTTTGGTCGGAGTTCTTTTGAATTAAGGGTGTTGAAATTCATATGTTTGTCAGTTAGGCATCTTTGGATTTCTCTAAATTGGCTCACAGATTTGGGTAGAACTTTTAGAAGTTCCCCGGAGAGGCTGACTTGAGGGGGATTATCAGAATCAAGGGCTTTTACCTCTGGGGCGACTTTGCGCCAATCCATATCTTTGAATTCAATAATGAAGGGGTGCTTGTCGTTTTTTGAACATTCAACATCTGTGCTTGCAGCACCCTCTTGAGTAGATTCTTGATCCATAAGATCATAGTTATCAAGATTAGCTTCGGAATTTAGATTTCCAAATTTATTTTTGAGGGGAATTGGATTTTCAGATTCAGAATTTTTTCTTTTTCCTACACGGGGGGGGGGGGGGGGGAATAGAATGTGAGCTAAAATTCTTTAGAACTTGGAGTTTTTCCCATTGGTTATTCCCCAGAAATCTAATATAACCAGTTCTACAGGCTAAATCAATTAAATCTAATCTAGATGGCTCCCCCAAAATAGATATAGCAAAAAGACAGAGGTCTTTTACCTGAGCCTTGTGGGTGTCGTTGTAGTCCTTTTGTTGTTGAAGAGACCGTATTTCCTCATCTAAACTGGATAGCAGTTCCCGAAAGAATTCATTTACTTGATCATTTGGAGTAGGGAAGTCGTTGAATTCTTGTAGCCAGTCCTCTGGTACATAACCGCTTATAATTCCATTCATCAAATCGTCAAGCTGTTGTTTTTCTTTCATAGCCATAGCATAAAAAAGAGCAGTCACTGAAGATTACCAGAGATCAGGTGGGCGGGAGTAACACGCCCCTTTTCCAAGCACCGCCGGACGAACACACAGCACAGGAGACAAAAACTGGTCAGCAAGAGGGCGGGAATAACACGCCTCTTTCCAAGCTCCGCACGACGAAGAAACAGCACTGGATACACACTTGCACTGGATAGCAGGGGGACGGGAATAACACGTCCCCTTCCCAAGGTATACTTCGTCGATTCTCGAGTCTAACGAAACGTTCCTCGTAATGAAATCCACTTTACTAATTATGCGTAGGGTTAAATTTATATCAGGGCGGGTGCTCATTGACGAAAAGTCAAAACAAGGGGTGGTGCTGAGCAAAACTTTAGATTGCTAGTGTGATGACAAATGTAAAGAACAAATATATATATATTTAATTGCTACAACCTTATTTCTGATAGGAAAATGTGACATTAAAACCTAAGAAACTTAGCCAATGCCTAGATCAATTAAAACAAAATTTTAAAGAAGGGTTGTTAAGTGATACAAGATAATGAAAAAAAATGCATTTTCAACAACATACATTGCTTTATAAATTAAGTACAATTATGTAAAACAGCACAGAAAATTTAAGTAACTAAGAATTAATAAAAATAAAATAAACAGATTAAGGGGTCCCAGTTGTCTTATTTTTCATCCGAAGATACAGATTTGCATCATGTCACATTTTATTTTATTTCTGAATTCTTATAACACACAATAAAATGAAATTTTTACCACTAATAATATCTGCTTTATTTAACATAATTGTTTCAATGTTGTACAATTCATATTTAATTATTTTTTAAAAGTTTAAATAATAAAAAAAACTTTTTCGCCAAGTATCCACTGCGCGCAAGGTTGTAGAAAAAATATTGCTTCAAAAATAACAAACAAAACTGGTAATGATGTAAAATTAATGTATCTTGAACTTACTACAATTTCAAACTTAAAAATTATTTTTTTAATTTAAATTTAAACTGTAAAATGTTTCAAAAATTCATTTTTTGTTGAAAAAAGGCCAATTAAAAAAAATAATAATTGTTTGAAATTGAAGAAAAAGTTCAAGATACAGCAATTTTACATCATTACCAGTTTTGTTTGTTATTTTTGAAGAAATATTTTTTCTACAACCTTGCGCGCAGTGTATACCAGGCGAAAATTTTTTTTAAAAACTTTTTTTAAATAATTAAATATGAATTGTACAACATTGAAATAATTATGTTAAATCAATCAGATACTGACCTAAAAGTGGTAAATATTTCCTTTTAGTATGTGTTAAAAAAATCAGAAATAAAATAAAATGTGACATGATGCAAACTTGCATCTTCGGAGGAAAAGTAAGTCTACTTAGACCCCTTAATGTGTTTATTTTATTTTTATAACATAAAATAAAGTTGTTCAAACCAAATATATTATATAGAAAATAGATATGTGTTTAATGCAAATTTTTACATAATTTAAAAAGAATATGTTATAATATTTTTCAACCCCGGGATAGATGTATTTACTTCTGGCATACACATACACACACACACACACAAATTCCTACATACCTTCGAAATTTTTTCCCTTGAAATGTGCTAATTTCTTTCATGTTTTGTTTATTTTCCTGGAACGCCGCGGAGCCCCTGAATAGTATAGGCGGAGCCCCAAGGGCTCCGCGGAGCACACTTTGGGAACCTCTGTATTAGGGGTTAATTTATGTATTCAGCTAACAAACGGCCCCCCAAAGCCGTTTTTGTACTACAGAAAGTTTAGCCACTAGCCTTAGGTTGGGCCTGTACAGAACAGCATTTTCAGATTTTCTACGTTCATTTTGTTTTAAAAGAACATGATCTGTATAGAATTTATTTATATTAAATGTGAGAAAAGTTGTTGCTGATGAAAAAGTAGATGTTTGCTAGTTTTTATTAGTTGCGAGAAATATTTCTCCTTGATAAATATTGTTTTGAATTACTATCCAACCAACTAACCATACTTATTCAGGTGAGTCGAGAGTTGAATCACTATGTTGATTCATCAAGCAAGGGTCGATTTCGCAAAGTGAGTCGAAATGCCCATCCCTGGCGGGTACAAAGCAGAGTTTTTAGATTTTCTAGGTTCATTTTGTTTCGATGCTGTGTCTTATTATGAGGCCTCTTGACTGAGACACACCGATGGCATAATTCCATCTCCAATGTTAACCTACGAAAAAACTTAATTACGTGATTACTTATATAATTATAGAAATTCTGTTCTTTCCTTCAAAAAGTACATTTTTAATGCCGATGAAGTGCGTTTATGAAAATTGTCTATATTTAAGATGATAAAATTTCATCTAGTTGACGTTAGAAAGTTTATATGGTTTTTTTTTTAAACATAAAATTTTTCTATATCCATTTTCGTTTAAAAAAATACATCTCGTCGGATCTGCTGACGTCTACTTTCTGATGGAGAAAAGTGAATTTCGATAATTATATTAGGTAATGAGTAATCGCTTATTTAAGTTTTCCCATAGGTTAACATGGGGTTTCACATTCCGCATTCTCTTTTTGGCTTAATTACTGGTTTTGTGGCGGCTTAAATAAAGGTTATGAATTGCATATGTTTGCTCTGCAATGTTCAGTCATAAAATTATTACCAGGGTTGTCTATTCCTTTTAAAGGACAGATTATAGTGCGAAAATGCCACTTATATAAAAATGCAAAATGTTGTTAAAGTATTGTAGAATTCAAAATAGCATGTTTTAAAATAAAAATCATTCCATATAAGAATGACATATTTTTAACGTTTCGTAAAGCAAAAGATTCCTTTAAACTTGGCTTTTTTCCACCTCCCCACCAACTTACATTAAAAGAAGATGAAAAAAAAAAGATAGATAGAAAGTTGCTGAAAAAAAAGTTTTAAAGATTAATTACAGTTTGATTCTCCCCGTCCAAACCAACTAACTCCCCTTAAAACAAGATGGAAATTGAAAAAAGAAAGAAAGAAAGTTGCTGAAATTTTTTATTTAAACATTTATTAAAATTTCATCTTAGTTTAATATTATTTTTCTAAATATTTAAAATATTTAAGCTTTTTTTTTCTTTTTTTTTACTTTAGAGAATAGGTGTATTTAGAAAACAACATATAGAAACCATAACTGGGAATTTTAAGAAAACCTTAATTTTCTATAAATTTAATGTAATTAAATACAGACAATTGGGGAACATTCCATTGTGAATAAAACAGAAATAAGGAATAACTTTCAGTTGAAGAAATATTTTATATTTTCATGAATCTTTCTGACTCTGAAAAATGATAACCTTTATAAACTTTACAGTTAACGCATCAAAATATGCTATCACGGAATACTGTTTTACGTCAGCTGCTTGCGAAGTGCCGGGTTACCTTCGCTGCATGAACAGCCGATATTAAACTACGAAATATTGCACAAAAATCGCTATCACAGCGGATTGGAATATCCCCAAATTTTAGTATTACTTGCTAGCCATAGTCAAAAATCTGTAAATGAAATCTGGTTTATTTCTATGCATAACTTCATACACTTTTGATGATACAAAGAGGACACACACACGGATAGACAGACATTTTGTAAAAACATGTTTTTCGGGATCTCTTTCGGTATAAATCCTCCGAAAATCGGGAGTCCAAAAAAAATTCAATAACAATACTTTCTTCTGTTATATATAGAAAAAAGTAAAAATGTACTTTTTTTGCAGAGCTTTTTAAAATTATGATTTTCTTTTATTATTTGTTTCTTTAATTCTAAACTATGTTAATATTCTTAATGAATATTCATCTGAATGTAATTGTATAATTCAAATATTTAAAGGGTGTTTATATACACAATTATCTAACTGTCATTAATATTGTTGTCATTCTGTATTCCACAAATTTCGAACATAATCTGAAAAAATAATCTGCGCATAAGTTAATGGGCTTTATGAATAAATTTAATTGTAGAATAATGTTGCTACAGAAATATGGGCATGTTTTCTAGACATTAAGTCTGGCGGTGAAGTACCAATTAAATTTTTGTACGGGCAGATCCGGGATTGGGGCAAACTTTTAGCTTTTACACTGGAAGCTCGGGCTTTTATACCGGGCAGGACCAATATTTTTTGTACGGGTCGGACCTGGTCCGAGACTGGAAATATCGGCAAGTGTAGACCTCTAACCGAGATATCTAAGCTAGTTTACATGTTTTTCTTAAATTCTTCTTTCAGCCAGCGTCCCATAGCTACTCAATATATATGTTTCGTTAATAAGTTTTAAAACAATCTTTACTGAATTAGAACAGACCTTTGATATAAAGAAACAAGCAGTGTTATTATTATACCCAGTTAGTATTTTTTTTGTATAATTCTTAAATGTGGCGATCAATCAAAGCTTAAAATTGTCTCTATGATTACATTCAGCCTTCAAAAAACTGAGCCTTTATGCAACTTCCAGAAGGTATCTCCCCAAGTGCCCAGAGATACACATTGCCTCTAAAAAAGTTTGTATGAATGCTTTGTATATTTTTTGTCCTACCGCTGTATAATTAAAAAAAAATCTGGACAACCTTGTTATTAGTACTCTGATGTGATGTCGTTCTTCCCTATAGTTCTATCTTCGAGGCTTTCGTTGTTTCTTTGGGGGTTTTATTACCAGGTCCAGTACGTCGATTGTGTCATAGGCGATGTTACAGGGAGGAGATCTCGCCCAGTCTCACTGTACCCATCCCTAAATATGTCTAGTTGGCGACAATTTTCAAGTTAGCATAATCTACGATAATCTTCGCTCTTTGCCGTCCTCCATTCCCTCTTATTTACTTACAGTTGAGGGCAAAACGAAGGAAGTGATACAGCAATTGCTTACATGTGCAAAGTGATACATAACAGAGATTCACATTCCAAAATTTGATCTGTTTGTTGCGAAAAGCGAGAAAAACTGGCTGTGCAGCATATGTAATTCAGGGGGGAAATGAAAAAAAATCAAGCAGCATTTTATTTAAAACAGAACCAGAACAAGGAACGTAATTTCGAAGTAAATTGGGCTTCTTCCATTATACAAAAAATACGCTTAAAAAAGGGTGATAAAGATTAAAAAGGTAAGAGCATTTACAACATTTGTTTACTGCTTTTGTTAATATTCTCAACAACAGTAACCCCAGTAGTGCAATGGTCAGAGCTTCTCGGTACCACGCTACAGGTTCTTAGTTCGACTGCAGACTGATCAAGGCTAAATCAGGCCTTCATCCATTCGGGGTCTATAAATTGAGTACCAAGCTTACTTGGTGATTAAACATTGATGGTCCCGCGTTAGGCTGACAACCTGATAGAGACATATGCTCTATAGCACACCAGGGCCCATAGTCAAGAAAACAGGGCTCAGTACTATAACCCATAAGCCTTAATGAATTGTAAGTTTGGTTCTCAAGAACAAACTCGCTTTTTTCTGACACAGTTACAAAATCATTACTATTCATACACATATAAGAATACAAAATCAGTAGCATAGGCTGTGTTTTAAGCGCCCGGAGCAATTCAAAAATTTGCTCTTGCTCCCTAGAGACTACTGTAGTTTCTAATACCGTAATTTTTAATACAGCGATGTTTTGAAGTTCCTCAAAAATTTAGCGAACTGGGCAATTTTTAAGATATTACAAAAATCCCAGTTGAAAGAACTCCACCTTTTGAACGTAACTTAAAATTCCACCTAGAGACTTGCGCGGATCGGTTTGTCTCAAACCGAACCCAAAAATTCATTGTAACCAAAACCGAACCCCGAAAATAAAATCTTCGTCCTGCCAAAACCGAAATGAAAAAAAAATAATCCATAGTTTAATAGAATTATAAAATGTAGTATGCCAATTATATCTCTAATTTCAATTTTATTTTATTATTAATATTGAAATACTGTAAAACATTTAAATAACGGACAACTCGGTGCCATCGAATTTATCTCTTACTCGGAGGCGTGTACAAAAATATGCAAATATGCGTATTGGAGATTGTCTCCGCTCTTTAGGAGTGACCGTACGAAGGTCTTACTGTACATACTATTACTTCTGAATTTGCGGATAAATTCGACGGCTCCAAGGTGTCCGTAATTCGGAGGTCTTACTAAATAAAAGATTTTAAAAATATTCCCTGCATAAAGCTTTACGATATTTGGGACTGTCCGTTATGAAATTTTTATTGCATATAGATTTTATCGGAAAAAATAATTTAGACATTCTTTTAAAAAATTGGGTCAACCCGAACAC
Organism: Maratus michaelseni; assembly: GCA_963931845.1. Lineage (NCBI taxonomy): Eukaryota > Metazoa > Arthropoda > Arachnida > Araneae > Salticidae > Maratus > Maratus michaelseni. The sequence goes on from OZ007594.1 coordinate 23,009,696, forward strand.
GACACACAAAAGTGAAAAACACAACTCGATAATGTAAGTCAACCCGACCCGTAGGAAAATTGTAGAAGTCAAACCAACCCGCAGCAAAAAAAGTAAAAAATAACCCAACCCGAACCCATCTAGTACCAAAAAACAAGTTAATCCAACGCAAACCCGACCCGCAGTAAACAAGTAGGAGTCAACCCGCCCCGTATAAAAAAAGTAGAAGTAAACCTGACCCTCAATTAAAAAAAATAGAGAAAAGCGGGTCCGAAATAATTTCTTATATCGCACTCCCCCCCCCCTTGATGACTCTCTAGAACCGCCCTTGATCAAGTGTCTACGGGAAGGTTTCCTCCAAGATGTGGGATCCTCCGTGCAATCGCAACGACCTCTGTCGTCGCTCTATTGGGTAATGGGTTGGAGGGTCCGCAGGTGGCGATCCTCTAGTCCGGCCGAAGCGCACACGGAGAGACAAATCCGTAGTGCGCTCTAAAATTTCCTCAGAACTTGGGTTCGGTGGTCGAAGACGCGCCGAGCGTCACTCAGGCACCTGGGGGCGCAGCCTAGTTTTACCATTACGGCCTATGGAGCTTTCCGTTCTTCTTACTAAACCTTCTTTGCCTCTTGCGAACACAACAGTATGCACCACGCATTCAATGGTACAAGAATTGCCGAATCCGTCTGTCGCAGATACAATGGGAACATCGATTTCAAATTCACTGAAAAAAAATTAACATTTGGCTATTTATCGCTACTATTATTCGCCAGCTTCCGCCCAGCACCCACCGCTAATTTTATCTTCTAAAATCGCTTTACTGTCATACAGCCAGGGTATCGGAAGGGAGGGGGAAAGAGGGGAATCGGAAGGAATGCGCTTTTACCATTACGGCATATGGAGCTTTTCGTTCTTCCTAGTAAATCTTCTTTGTCTCTTGCGAGCTAGAGTTGGCCGAAGAGTTGACTCAGAATCTCGACTCCTTCTTGTTGAATCAAACTGTCGACTCCTTGCTACTGAACTAACTCGACTCTTAAGAGTCGAACTTTAATTTCAACTCAGAATGGGATTCTCTCGGAGGAGTCGAACTTTCGACTCAGTCGTGAAAAGAGTCGAAAGGAAGGACTTGAAGGGTCGAGAGTCGGGAGTTGAACACGGAGTTGGATTTCGATTTGATATTTCGATTCCTCGACTCAGTATCGAGCATTATTAAGAGGATGATTGCATGAAATGAAGGGGAGGGACAAGTGAGTGAGGTGTTTCCTGAATGATTAATTGAATTTGCGTTATGCTGGACACTGGATAGACGATAAAGCAGTTGTTATCTGATTTTTTCTAAAAATGAGGTAGGATTGAAAAGTGGAATGTTTTCAAGTTATTTTGCTTCAAGTAATATAGAAAAATTTAGAAGAATAAATGAAATTTTACTTTAGTAACAGGTTATTATAAATATGCTATCTTACAGAATTTATTTTATAATCGATGTATCTTACATGAAATTGGATATCCTTTATTTAATTTGTGTGTATATAGTTATTGTAATTCATTTTCATAAATAGAATTATTCGCAGATAACTTTAAAAAAGGTTATACAATTTTTTTTTAAAGTTCAATGCATCGATTTTTTTTATGTTTCATATTTGAAACCAGATACGGAGGTTATTTTGAGAATTCAACTTCATCGTCCTTTTCCTCATTCAGGTGGGTTGGAAGAGGGCGGGATTAAAACGTAACTCAAGATCTATGACGGTTTTACAAATGAAATTTTGAAAAGAGGTGAATCACAGAACATAGAAACCAGATATGAAGAATTTTCTTTGGAAATTACGCGCCCTTGACATTCAGTGTGTGTGTGCGTATTTAGAAGAGGAAGGGGGGGAGGGGCGCAAAAATGCATCTTTGGATATTTCGCGTATTTCGTGATAAAATTTTCCAAGATGCTCAGTGTCACAATATAAAAATCAGATACGGATGATTTTTTTCAAACTCAGTCCTTTTCCCTCCCCCTAGCGAGGGCGGTCGCAAAATTAAAATCTATCATGGTCAGAGGCGTAGCGTCAAGGGGGACACGGAGCACTTTTCTACCAGTATTTTTATATACTATATTTGGCCTTATTTAATTCATACCGTCCAAAGATTAAATAAGGCTAAATGTAGTATATAATTATACTGGTAGTAAAATGATCGTGCCCCCCCCCTGACGCTACGCCACTGATCATGGTGTTAGAGATTAAATTAAGAAAGAGGGTCAATCACATAATGTAAACATCTGATGCGAAGAATTTTTCTTCAGCTCCCGACTCACCGAAAGTGGGCGGGAGCAAAAATAATAAATCGTATTGTTCGCGATGAGATTTGGCGACATACTGTCGGAATATAAAGGTAAGGTTCAGATGATATCTTTAAATTCAGCCCCATGTTTTTTATAAATTTTTCCGCCAGGAGAAGAGGAAGGCGTGGGAGCATAAAAACGTATTTTCGTATATATCATGGATTTAGGGATTAAATTTGGGAAGCGGGTGAAATGCAAAATATAAACAACAAATACGAAGAATTTTATCGTACTCTTATTATTATCTTCTTATTATCCAAATCCACAAGAGCAACAATGTAAGAACAGATAAGCCTTGAATTACTTCCCTACACCTATCATTACTAAAAGCATCACCCTTTTAGAAATTCTAGTTAAAAAGGAAAAAAAAAAAAAATACTTGGAGAGTTGCTTTTTTTTATTCATGATTTGTTAGCTTTTTGGGTGGTCAAGTTATAAAGGGTTTTGATGGGCATTTTATAATAGATCTAGTCAAGTCTGAATAATTTCAGTGGTCAAGATACAAGATAGACAGGTGGTCAGATTACAGAGGGTTTGTCTTATAGTTTTGTATGGGATAAATTTGGTTCCCGACAACAGAGGTCAACATAGACAGGTGGTCAACTTACAAGGGTGGTCAACTTTACAGGTTTCACTGTATTAGAATATTTATTGCTGCACTGAGAATATTTGAGCCTAACGCTGAAGTGGCCGCATGAGGCGCAGTGATCTGCACTCGCCTCAAAATAACATTGACTGAGAATATTTGAGCCTAACGCTGAAGTGGCCGCATGAGGCGCAGTGATCTGTACTCGCCTCAAAATAACATTGTTTGGTATAAGAGTGTATTATTATTTCTTTTATAAAATATTAATTTTGCATTATATTTTAGTATGGCTCAGAACTGTTTTGTATATGGATGTGACACAGGCCATAGGAAAGTCGAAAGACGGAATAAAGAACTGGGTATAAGAAAAATTGTCAAACAAAAAGATTATGAAACTTTTCCCAACACGTTCAGAATACTGTAATAAAACTTCCAATTTTACAAAGGTAAACAATTATGTCTAAGTAAACAATTTGTAAAATGCATAGCATATTTGAACCCTAATTTCACCAATTACGATCTACAGTCAGAAAAATATCTGAATTCCTCTGTGCATCCCTGTATAATATAAATAGATTTTTATATATACTGTCAAAAATGCCAAAAATTTAGTTCAGATAGGAAACACACAGTAAAAAATTATCTTTTCACCAATTAAAAAAATGAATCCAAATTAACTGAATAAAATGGGTTGGAGGTTCATTGGTTAAGTTTAAAGGGGGGAAACGGGGGGGGGGTTAATCCCCCTTAATTTATTGTCGATCTCTTTCTTTTTCGAGGGTCATTATTCTTTGAAATAAGAGTATAATATACAATTAGTGTGAATAGCCTGGGAGCTCAATGCCATCAGTTTAACTGGGCACTTTTCTTTTTATTTGCATTTGTCTTTGTTAAATAAATGTTTGTTATTTGTTTCTGTTAAATAAATGTTTGTTTCTTAAATAAATATATATAATTTTTCTTGTGTAATCTTTATTTAAATATACACACATAGGCACAAAAGTTTTTTAATTTATCAAAATATCTTGATCATATGCAATAAATACATAGTTACGTTTTAATTAAAAAAAAAAAAAAAAAAGTATATTTCAAATAGGAAGTTATTGACAACAAGCCTTGAATGTAGAAAATGATTCATATTACACATGTGTATTAATTTACAGGAAAAGCTAGTTGTATTTGTATTTATATTACATTTAATATAAGAATAAAATTACAATAATCCAGCAATATATGAAACACTATTTCTCTTTTCCAGGGTCCCCTTTCTTTTATTGTCACAAAAATTTGAGCATTTTCAATGCCTCAAAGTATACATGGAAGTATGTAAATAAATATTTAGATAAATATATTTATTATTATCCTACTCTAATAGTATAAAATATCAGCTCTAACTGAAAATTACATGCTAAATTTGGGGGCCTAGGGCCCAATTAGCGTGCAATGACCCAATTGCTACAAGTTTCAAATTTATTTTACATTTGCGGTAGGCATATTTTTTTAAAATCTAGCTACTGTCTTAATCGCTTTAAATAGTTTGAGTACGATAAAATTAATGCTAATAAAACTTACCTTATTCAAATACTTGCTTTGAATAGGAATTGATATTTTTTGCTCATTTTAAATAATACAACTGGAATATATATATATATATATATATATATATAATAATTTTTATTTATTTACAGGTTGTAAAATTTATTATGAATGTTTAACGAATTCTTAAACTCAATAGTCCTGGATATTCATTTTTTTTTTTTTTTTTAAATAAATAAAAGCATATAAATCCTCGCATCATTTGTTTTAATTAGAAAAAAAAAGTTATTCTATAAAATATTTACGAGAATTACGTGAAAAATCCCGTATATCCAAGTACAATAAAATTTAAAAGAAAAAAAAGATATATCTGAGTTTCAGGCTTGTTATGAATAAGAATGAATACTTTTTGTTCCTTTTTAATAATACAGTGGAAAAAATATAATAATATTTACAGTTTGTAAAATTTAATATAAATATTTTACAAACTCTTAAAATAGTTCGTTTTCTGCTCTGTTAATTAAAAAACTTGTAAAAAAATCACACAATTTCTTTTTAAATGCAGCTTAAAAGAAAATAAAATTGATTTGATGAACTTTGATTGCTGACAATAGATGGCGCTCCGGCCAGTACACGAGATTTCACGCATTACCAAACTTCATTTCGGAGTCAAAAACTTAACATGGCGTTCCCCTACCTAAGGTATTCTATTACCATGATTGCAATAAATATTGCTCTATCATAAATGTTAAATTGAATTTATTTCCAACCAACCAACCAACCGTACCTCAACAGGTAGGTCGAGATTCGACTCATTCTATCGAATCCTCAAGCGAGAGATTCGATTCAGATTCGACTCCTCAAAATGAGTCGAAATGCCCATTAGGGTGGGTCGAAAAAACCGAAACTTATATAATCGAAACGTAACAGTGCGGGAAAGTTGCCATTGGTCATAAGGAATAAATTCGCAAAATATTACACCAAATGGTTAATATCTTTTACCGCAGCAAAGGGACCAAAATTTCAAAAAATCGCAAAAAAATTTTTTTTTCGAAAAAAAAATTAAATTATTTAACCATAACAATACAATTTATAATAGAAGGCAACAGCTACTTCAAGATGTTAATAATATTCCAATAAAATTTTATTATGCTGAAATCATTTCTATTACCGCCAAAAAGGCGGTCAAAATTTTGAAAAAAACGGCGAAAATTTTAATTTTCATTTTTTTTTAATTTTCCCAATTTTTATTTTATATGTACAATTAAATAAATTTCGATTATATCTAGTAATAACTTATGTCTAGTAATTTTTATCATGGACATTGCCACCCAAGGGCGAGACGGGTCCACCCACCTCCCCCCTAAATTTGAGAGAAAAAGTCTTTTTGAAATAATTTTAAAGAATTTCCGGGAAATTTTTGTGATTTTTTTTTGTAAGGGGGGGGGTCCCCAAACATAAATTCCTCCTCATTTTCCCCTTTTGGGGGCTACCTACAAAAATATCCCTAAAACTTCCCGGAAAATCCCCAGGATCCCTTCAAAAAGCACCTTTCTCTCAAATTTAGGAGGGGGTCAGGCCCCTCTCGCCCTTGGTTGACCACACCATGATAAAAATTACTAGACATTTATAAGTTTTTACTATATATAATGCAAATTTATTTAATTGTGCACATATAATAACAATTGGGAAAATTGGAAAAAAACTGAAAATTTAAATTTTTGCAGTTTTCTCAAAATTTTGACCGCCCCTGTGTTAGTAATAGAAGTGATTTCATCATAATAAAATTTTATTAGAATATTACTAACATCTTGAGGTAAAAGTTGCAATCTATTAGAAACTGTATTGTTATGGTTGGATAATTTATTTTTTTTTTCGTAAAAATCATTTATTTTGTGATTTTTCGAAACTTTGGCCCCCTTGCGGCGGTAAAAGATATTAACCATTTGGTGTAATATTTTGCGAAATTATTCCTTATTACCAATGACAACTTTCTCGCACTATTATGTTTCGATTATATAAATTTTGGGATTTTCGACCCACCCTAATGCCCATCCCTATGCCAACACAACAGCATGCGATGCGCATTTGATGGTACGAGATTTGCCGAATCCGTCTGTTGCAGATTCATTGGCTTGAATATTGGCATTTGGATTCAAGTTGGAACAGTCCGGAACAGTCCGGAACAGTTGGGACCGGTTCAGGGGCTTCCTAGTTGCATCAACTTTACGCCCGGTCGATGGAGAGTAGCATGTCTTTTAAATGTGAGCCGTTGGGAATGGATAAGCTTGCAAAAGTGCAATTAAAAGAAAAAAAATGGTTAATAGAAGATAGAGTCAAAGATAAAGAACTGTTTAGTTTTATTAACATATAATTCTTTGAAATATTTCTGGCACGAGAATGTTTTTTCGAAAGTTTTTAAACCTGTGCTTTACAGCATACTCAGAACATCGAAGGGGACAATGCTCGTCTAAGAAATAAAATGGATGATTGGGATCCCCCCCCCTCCCCATCCAGCGCTGTAGTGGAAGGCATACGGTGGTGCACGCTGTATATTTTCTGGATTTTTAAAAGACATTCCTTATTCTATTTACGTAGCTTATACTCCCTCTGCCTTCATATACTAGGGCTGGGCGATATGTCAATAAAATAGTTAAAACGAATATAGAATGTAAACTGTGAAAAGGATATAAAAAAATCCTACATAATCGCGAATACCCAGTACTTTGGAAAATATTGGAATTGTAAAGATGAAAATTTGTAGGACGACATATTTTAGAATATAGGCAGTCGAAATGAGATTGTTTTTAAGAAATACAATCTCAATACAGCATACTTAGAACATCGAAAGGCACAATGCAAACACAACAGCATGCGCTACGCATTTGATGGTACTAGAATATCCGAATCCGTCTGTTGCAGATTCATTGGCTTGTACGAGGGTCAGTGGGAAAATAAGTTTTCCCTGGCGACTGTGAAGAGAGGTGCGTATGAAAGACAAAAAATGTAATGAGACATTAAAGATAAAACATAACTTTATTTTTCCACATATGTACCAAGTGCATTGAGACATTTGTCATACCGCTTTATAAGCTTCAAAAAGCCCTCCAGGAAAAAATCAGGGCTTTGCATACGGACGAAGCGTTGAATGGCTATGTTGCGAAAACCGACACAGCAGGTGACCGCGAACATGCAAGACACCGATACACTATTGGGTAGTCGACCGCGATCAAGCAGATGGCGCTGTTGCAGTGTCTGCGCAGATGGTGTTGTTGCAGTCCACATCGCCATCTGCGCAGGCACTGCAACAGCGCCATCTGCTTGATCGCGGTCGACCTCTACCCAATGGGATCGATGTCTTACACGTTCGCTTTCATCTGCTGTGTCGTCTTTCGCATATAGCCATTCAACGCTTCGTCCGTATGCAAAGCCCTGATTTTTTCATGGAGTGCTTTTTGAAGCTTATAAAGCGGTATGACAAATGTCTCAATGTACTTGGTACTTATGTGGAAAAATAAAGTAATGTTTTATCTTTAATGTCTCATTACATTTTTTATCTTTCATACACACCTCCGTCCACAGTCGCCAGGGGAAACTTATTTTCCGACTGACCCTTGTATATTGGCATTTGGGTTCTAGCTAGAACAGTTGCCGAACAGTTGATGTCGGTTAAGGGACTTCCGAGTTGCGATCAACTTTACGCCCAGTCTATATGTGAGTAAACCGTCTTGTAAGTATTGAGCCGTTGGGAAAATTTAAATGTAGTATTAACTACATAAGAAAGAACAATTAAAAATAAAGAAAAATTAAACAATGGGAATAAAAAAGTAAAGCAAAAGAGATTAAGGATAGAGTCTAATAAATGGAAAAAAGTAAAATGGTATAGCTGTAGTTAAAATTAACTACTGAAAAAGGTTGAAAAAGTGTAAAATAGGGTTCGGAATATGTTCAAAAACAGCACATAAATGCCAGGTGGTAAAGGCAGGCAAAGCTAAGTGTTAACAAAAATAACACTTAAAAAGGGCAAACATTTAAAAAAAAAAAATTTTTTTTTTTATTATTTATTTTTTTATTATATTGTATAGCATAGGAATAAGTTTAATTAGGAAATTACAAATTTAAATAAAAGTAAGAGGGAGAAATTTGCAGAATGGTGAGCACTAATGCTCATAATCAATAATGCAAGAATATTTTGGACGCTTGCGGTGATGTGGTTCGAATGTGTCATAATCCGGCAATTCTGCGATTATATCATTAGGGAGGTCATATAATTTTTCATAAAATTTTTTGGCAAGGTGGTTGATTCTTTTATTTAATGTGGTAGTTTTGAGGTCTCTGCGAATAGTGCTATTACGGAGATAGCGACAGGCATTTCTGACAGTACGCAGATTTTTGTTATGAAGTTGGCTGCGGTTTTTCATGGAGGATTTGCAGATATAGCCCCAGACCGGACAGGCGTAGGTGATAATTAGTAAAATACATGAATTATAAAGAAGTTTGTTATGGATCGCCAGTGCTTTACCATCCAGAAGAGGTTTTAGTGCAATCCTAGCTCCTGCGGCTTTCGCCCTGTTGGTGAGGATGTGTTTTTTGAAAGCTGGTCTTCAGTCACGGGTAACCATAGAAAAACTGTTTAGTTTTATTAAAATATAATTCTTTGAAATATTTCTGACACGAGAAAGTTTTTTCGAAAGTTCTAAACCTGTGCTTTACAGCATTATCAGAAACTCGAAGGGGACAATGCTGGTCTAAGAAATAAAATAGACGATTGGGATTATACCCTCCCGAACCCCATCCAGCGGTGTAGTGGAAGGCATACGGTGGTGCACGCTGTATATTTTCTGGATTTTTAAAAGACATTCCTTATACCATTTACGTAGCTTATACTCCCTCTGCCTTCATATACTAGGGCTGGGCAATATGTCAATAAAATAGTTAAAACCAACATAGAATGTAAACTGTGAAAAGGATATAAAAAAAATTCTACATAATCACGAATACCCAGTACCTTGGAAAATATTGGAATTTTAAAGATGAAAATTTGTAGGACGACATACTTTAGGATATAGGCAGACGAAAAGAGATTGTTTTTAAGAAATACAATCTCAATACAGCATACTCAGAACATAGAAGGGGGACAATGCTGGTCTAAGAAATAAAATAGACGATTGGGATTCCCCCTCCCATCCCCATCCAGTGGTGTAGTGGAAGGCATACGGTGGTGCATGCTGTATATTTTCTGGATTTTTAAAAGACATTCCTTATACCATTTACGTAGCTTATACTCCCTCTGTCTTCATATACTAGGGCTGGGCGATATGTCAATAAAATAGTTAAAACCAACATAGAATGTAAACTGTGAAAAAGATATAAAAAAAATTCTACATAATCACGAATACCCAGTACCTTGGAAAATATTGGAATTTTAAAGATGAAAATTTGTAGGACGACATACTTTAGGATATAGGCAGACGAAAAGAGATTGTGTTTAAGAAATACAATCTCAATACAGCATACTCAGAACATCGAAGGGGGACAATGCTGGTCTAAGAAATAAAATAGACGATTGGGATTCTCCCGCCCATCCCCATCCAGTGGTGTAGTGGAAGGCATACGGTGGTTCATGCTGTATATTTTCTGGATTTTTAAAAGACATTCCTTATACCATTTACGTAGCTTATACTCCCTCTGCCTTCATATACTAGGGCTGGGCGATATGTCAATAAAATAGTTAAAACCAACAAAGAATGTAAACTGTGAAAAGGATATAAAAAAAATTCTACATAATCACGAATACCCAGTACCTTGGAAAATATTGGAATTTTAAAGATGAAAATTTGTAGGACGACATACTTTAGGATATAGGCAGACGAAAAGAGATTGTTTTTAAGAAATACAATCTCAATACAGCATACTCAGAACATCGAAGGGGGACAATGCTGGTCTAAGAAATAAAATAGACGATTGGGATTCCCCCCCTCCCATCCCCATCCAGTGGTGTAGTGGAAGGCATACGGTGGTGCATGCTGTATATTTTCTGGATTTTTAAAAGACATTCCTTATACCATTTACGTAGCTTATACTCCCTCTGCCTTCATATACTAGGGCTGGGCGATATGTCAATAAAATAGTTAAAACCAACATAGAATGTAAACTGTGAAAAGGATATAAAAAAAATTCTACATAATCACGAATACCCAGTACCTTGGAAAATATTGGAATTTTAAAGATGAAAATTTGTAGGACGACATACTTTAGGATATAGGCAGACGAAAAGAGATTGTTTTTAAGAAATACAATCTCAATACAGCATACTCAGAACATCGAAGGGGCACAATGCTGGTCTAAGAAATAAAATAGACGATTGTGATTCCCCCTCCCATCCCCATCCAGTGGTGTAGTGGAAGGCATACGGTGGTGCATGCTGTATATTTTCTGGATTTTTAAAAGACATTCCTTATACCATTTACGTAGCTTATACTCCCTCTGCCTTCATATACTAGGGCTGGGCGATATGTCAATAAAATAGTTAAAACCAACATAGAATGTAAACTGTGAAAAGGATATAAAAAAATTTCTACATAATCACGAATACCCAGTACCTTGGAAAATATTGGAATAGAAAAAAAATTAAACAATGGGAATAAAAAAAGTAAAAGTAAAGCAATAGAGATAAGGATAGAATCTAATAAATGGAAAAAATAAAATGGTATAGCTGTAGTTAACTACTGAAAAAAGTTGGAAAAGTGTAAAGTAGGGTTCGGAGCATGTTCAAAAACAGCACATAAATGCCAGGAAGAAAAGGCAGGCAAAGCTAAGCTTTAACAAAAATAGCACTTAAAAAGGGCAAACTTTTTTTTTTTTAAATAAAATAATTTATTTTTTTATTATTTTGTATAGCCTAGGAATAAGTTTAATTAGGAAATTACAAATTTATATAAAAGTACGAGAGAGAAATTTGCAGAATGGTGAGCACTAATGTTCATAATCACTAATGCAAGAATATTTTGGACGCTTGCTTTCTAGCTGGAAAAACTGTTTAGGTTTATTAAAATATGATTCTTTGAAATATTTCTGACACAAGAAAGTTCTTTCGAAAGTTCTAAACCTGTGCTTTACAGCATACTCAGAACATCGAAGGGGACAATGCTGGTCTAAGAAATAAAATAGACGATTGGGATTATACCCTCCCGAACCCCATCCAGCGGTGTAGTGGAAGGCATACGGTGGTGCACGCTGTATATTTTCTGGATTTTTAAAAGACATTCCTTATACCATTTACGTAGCTTATACTCCCTCTGCCTTCATATACTAGGGCTGGGCGATATGTCAATAAAATAGTTAAAACCAACATAGAATGTAAACTGTGAAAAGGATATAAAAAAAATTCTACATAATCACGAATACCCAGTACCTTGGAAAATATTGGAATTTTAAAGATGAAAATTTGTAGGACGACATACTTTAGGATATAGGCAGACGAAAAGAGATTGTTTTTAAGAAATACAATCTCAATACAGCATAATTAGAACATAGAAGGGGAACAATGCTGGTCTAAGAAATAAAATAGACGATTGGGATTCCCCCTCCCATCCCCATCCAGTGTTGTAGTGGAAGGCATACGGTGTCGCACGCTGTATATTTTCTGGATTTTTAAAAGACATTCCTTATACTATTTACGTAGCTTATACTCCCTCTGCCTTCGTATACTAGGGCTGGCTGATATGTCAATAAAATAGTTAAAACCCAATATAGAATGTAAACTGTGAAAATTATATAAAAAAAATCCTACATAATCGCGAATACCCAGTACCTTGGAAAATATTGGAATTATAAAGATGAAAATTTGTAGGACGACATACTTTAGAGTATAGGCAGACGAAAAGATATTGTTTTTAAGAAATACAATTCCTAGCTCCCCAGGATGGTGCAAAACATAAACAGAAAACTATCAAGATTTAATAGACAGTTTTTTTTAATATGGCCGTGTACAAAGGAAATCTCAATATAAAATTTGATATCCACGCACAGGGGTCAAAATTCTGTTTTCGAATCTGTCAGTCCATTTAAGATGAATGTTTTGGGGATGATTCATTTTTTTTTATCATAAATATAGGTAAAAGAGTCGACTTTTCCAAATTATATCCATGACCCTCAGGAGAGGGAAAATCATATTTTGTCTCCCGTCAGCCTTTTGATGGTGAATTTTAAACATAGGCCAATGTAAATAGTTTTGTAATTAAAAACTCTATCCCCCTGTTCCCTGCCATGTAAGCAAAACCATATTTGAATTAAATCACAACCTCAATTATGAAATTTTGAACAATGGTGAAAATTTAATACAGATACGGTAAAAAGGTTGTCTTTTATAAATTTGACTCCCTACCAATCAAGAGAGGGATCCAAGACTGAGAATCTTTAAAGGTGAACATTTTCGGGATGTATATTTCAGAACATAGATTCGATAAAATATTTGATTTTTAAAAGTTGGATACCCTGTTCCCCAGGAAAGTGAAAAGACTTATCTCAGGATCTATCAGATCCTTATAGGAATTTTTTGCAGAACATTGACTTGCGTAAATAAAAATTACCCCCCCCCCCATCTCCCGTCCCACCGCTCTCAGGGGCAAAACCATACCTCGGATTCGATGAGATCCTTTAAGATGAAAATTTGTAAGGAACAATACAAGATTTTTTTTATTGTAATTCTTTTTTTAATTATTACGAATTTTTGTGACTGGTTAATGACTTGAAAAAAAAAACTTAAATTCTTCACAAACTATGATAAACATATAACGAAAGGTGTTTCTAAATTCGTTTACTTGAACTATTAAACACATCCAATCTGACGATGGAACATTCTAGAAAGCAGTATTTTCTAAAACGTTGGGCGTCAACTGGCTACTGTTGCGTTTAACCCATTACCCGCTGATGTTGCGTTAACGCAACATTCAAAATAAGAGTGTATAAAAAAAGAAACCTGCCTTGCCACCACTATTTTAATATGTTAAAAAATGCTTTATTTAATGACGAAAACTTTGCTATTAAAGATACCGAATTTTATCTTTCAGAATTTTTGGTGGGAAACTAATTTCAGTAAAAATATTGAAGGCTCCGACCACATAGTTTTAGCGGTCAATGGGTTAAGGCATCTTTTATGGAGAATCTTAAAATCAAAACCAAAGACGCATGATGTAGTGCAATTGCAGTTTACATAAACTTAAGTTAAATTAGCTTTAATATTGCTTGTGAAGATATTTAAGAGAAGTACTATTTAAAAGATTATTTATGTATTCTGTAAACTTTAATTTTAATATCACGATATACAGTCGTATCGCGGTATTAAACAGGTGATAAGGGCCAGAGACTATCTCTGTAGATTTTTACGTCCGGAAGAAGCGTTCGTGAAGAAAGTACGTGTCTGGGAAGAATCGGATAAGGCCTAGGGGCCGGTGACCTTTTGGGTTTCTGGTTATTCGAAGCTGCTGGGGAACTTAGATACGTCCCCAAGTGTTATGAAGCAATTTCCTTAAGTACATAACTTTTCTGTTGCAGCAACCACGTCATTACTGGTGTCTTGGGTGCAGGGAGAGTGATGCGCAGGTGGCGGTGCTCTCCCGTGGCCGGTAGCCTACATCATGGTGGCACCACACTGGTTTTGACCAATCTCCTTTGATTCGTGGCGCGTTTGTGTTCCTCATAATTTGTGCTGGCGGCGCGGTCGATCGTAGTGTCTGACAGTTTTATATCATGATAATGAAATTGAGAAATTGTCCAGGCCGAGCGGTACCTCCTGGTAAACACCCTGTTTTTTTACGACTGCAGCACTGCCCCATCGTATGTTATACTAGTAAGGATATTCTAAACTGCCTTATCAATGAATCATACATGCATGTCGGAATAAATATTTACTTACTTCTTAGTTGAACGTGTCTGTACTTGCACAGTGGCATTTTACAAGTTTAACCTCTTGAGACCTGAAGTTAAAATAACACAACAAATACACATTCTTTGCTTTTGAACAAATAAATGACATCATAGATAACAGAAAGAGTCCCTTTTCTGAAATTGATACTTTACTGGAGTGGTAATTTAGGTTCAGAAATATGGATCTAAAATTACTAGCCCCTTAAAATATCAATTTAAATCAAAATATCAATGCTAAATTCATGCTTTTACAAATATAATTACTTAATGAAGTGAATGATTTTTACGACTTCAGCACTGGCCTCATCGTAGGTTGTACTCCTGAAGATAGTCTAAAAAGCCTTATTAATAAATCATAAAGAAATGTTGGTCTCAATGTTTACTTACTTCTTAGCTGAACGTGTTTGTACTTGCCAATGCACAATAGTATTTTACCAGTTCATGAAAGTCTTTCGGCTACAAAAAATGCATTGTGTTTCATTTTCTGAATGTCTGACATTTTATAAATGTTCGCTCGAAGGCATTTTTAAAAATTTAAACAAATACAGAATTTATTTCTTGTGGAATTAAGGCACAATACTAGTTTGAATTCTTACCGCACAGTTAATTATTTTGTTGTAAAATTTGAAACGTACGTATTTTTTTTAAGTGCAACATTGCAAGTATATGCAAAATAAGTGCAAACGATGCAAAATAAATATAAATGTTAACAGTGTTTTTTAAGTTGGTACTCAAAATATTTCGGGAAATGATAAATCCATTTCCTTGTTTTTTTCAAGTAATGAAATTTTTAAATATTTCCCAGTTCCTTGACTAATGTATTTTTTTAGCGTTTTAATACGTTCGCTTTATTCGTTTCGCTTTATACTTCGCTTTATTTATTTATCTATTTTATAAACAAAACAAAATCAGATTTTTTTTTTTTTTTTTTTTTTTTTTTTTTTGAAAACTCATACATTGACTTTCTTCCATTTTGTTAAAAAAGATAAATAAGAATATGAATAAATCTATCAATATTTAGAAATTTATGCATATTCAACGTGCTTTTTGTTTTATTGGTCTCAAACAAAACTATTTAAAGAAACATTGCGTGTCACGGAAAAACAACGACGACGCGCAACATCAAGGAAAAGCGAGTCCAAAAAATGTATTCTTTAAAAAAAAATGAAGGGGATAAGGAATATGAATGAAATGACGAAAATTTACAGAGGTTTGATCGTGAATTAGGCAGCTTGTCATTAATTTATATTATTACAGCGGAACTCGGTTATAACGACACCTTGGTTCTAACGCCAACAAACCGCTAGTCCCGGCAGATACCCATAAGAAATAACGTTAAACAACCTTGCTATTAACGTCATGATAAAAATGATAACCTCGGTTTTAACGTTATATTTTTCGTGCTTTTCATCTTGAAAATTCCAAGTTGGTATCTTTTCTAGAGTGAAGTTTTAAGGAGTGGAGATGAAAGAAAGTCATATGAGCACTGTAGAATTGTCGAGTGAAGCTAGAATGTTTCTCGAGATGTATTGTGAGTGATTGCCCACTATTGTAAACCTGGGAAATCGCCCCTCTCCCTCCCCTTCTTCCCGGAATGACTGGCCTTTACTTCCCATTGTATTCCTAGAACTCTTTTTGCCCTTTCCATGACGTCATGAACGGAGGTGTTAAGGAAGGGGAGGAGGAGATTTCCAGCTAACATTCCCCACTTATCGAGAGGTGTCTGTCGTCAGTGAAGTCGGTGAAGTCGGCATGATTTACAAATAAAAAATTGCATTTTTTGCAATTATCCACTGTTTGATAAAAAAAAAAATAAATGACAGTTTTTTGTGAAAAAAATTGAATAAACGGATTTTAAGGCGGCATGTGTTCGGCCCTACTTGTAATGAGTTTGTGGCATCGACTTTTCATACTGTCAATTAAGTTGTCGGACACTGGAAAGGGAAACAACTCCCATACATGGAGCAACGCTTGTTCCAGCCCATTTAACGACTTCGGAGGAGGACTTATGGCAGCCACCTGTCTGCAGAGATAGTCCCAAAGATGCTCTATAGGATCAAGATCTGAAGATTGTGCTGGCCATTTCATTCACTCCAAACCTTGATCCTCTAGATATTCATCAACTACTCTAGCTCAATTCGATCGGGCATTATCAGCCATTCAAATTAATGCATCACCAATAGCACCACCATACGGTGTGACAAACGGAGCAAGGATCTCGTCTGGATATTTCACAGTAGTCATAATTCTTCCATGGCACACATGGAAGTTACTGTGACCAAAAGAGAGATTCCAGCCCAAACCATGATTCCATCTCCTCTATAACTGTCTTTCAACATTGTTACATAGGTAGAATCTTATGCCTTGTTCTCTCTAGATCAGCACACGAACTGAATCCCTCTCCAAAGCAAACCAGGACTCATCTGTGAACAATATGGAAGCCCATTGTTGTGTGTTCCAGGTAACGTGCTTTCTTGACCAACATAAGCAGGCACTTCTGTGTTGTCGATTAAGAGGGCCACACACAGAGGGATCGTCTTGCACGAAGTCCTTAATTTTGAAGACGTCTATGCATCGTAATCGCAGATATTGTCATCCCTGTTACTTTACGTAGATCTTAAATGAGCTGATCTACAGTAGTGATGCTCCTCCTTCGGGCCAAAAGAGCTAGAAAGCGATCTTGTGCAGGGGTTGTAACTCATGAGCGGTTTAGAACAAGTCTTCTTGCTACTGAATTTTTGGATTCAAATTGGTCTCAGAGCCTTTGGACCACACTAAGAGACACATTAGGACGTCTAGCAGCACCAGCTTGTGATAACCCCATTTCCATCCACCAGATTTCCCGCCATCTTAACGAATCAAGTAAACGACCCCTCGTAGACATGGACAACACTATTTTAGTACCAACAATTCAACATCATCAACCATAAAATAAATTTCACACAAATTTCCAAAGTGGGATATTCGCAGTTCCCCCTGACAAACATATAAGTATCCAATACATTAAAATAATTGAGATAGACATAATTTTTTCATAAGGTTTTATTGAAGTTACTTATTATCATTCATATAAACCATATTTTTTACCTTTATTTTTATTATTTTAATAGTGAGCGTCAAAAAACTGCTTGTACCTTAACTTTTGGAGGTCAGTGTATATAAGAAACTGAATAACAAAATATTCCTAAACAGTATTACGCTTTTCTCTTACTACATGAGCTTTTAAAACTTTCAAAAATAAACAATTATTGTTTGTTTCATGTTATACATTAAATAAAATAATAGAAAACTAAATAAAAAATTGAATTTTTTTTAAAATTTCATCGACATCTTCGAAATATTATGTGATACCTATTTTCCAAATTTCATTGAAATCCTACTATAACATGTTAAAATATTACTACATGTTTTCTAAAAAGTGCACTTTTTTCATACTTCACTAATTTTTGCGCACTATACTTGTGAGTCAAGCTCATGATGTTATCCGCCGATAGTGTGTTAAGAATCTGTGATAAATGAAAGGGTTTTTCAGTTTCAACTGACTTTCTGGACGTGACGGCCCGAAAAAGTACGCCACGAGACAAGAATCGATTATAATTCAAGATCTTACACTTTTACCGAAAAATGAAGAAAGCTATTTGACTCCAAATTTAATGTGTCAGACCCTTCTTATTGCTGAGTGGTTATGCAGATTCCGGGTTTTATAAAGAGGATTGATTTTATGCTTGCGTTTGTGAACTGGTGAAAAATGACAGCAAGCCAGTCACATATCTTGGACTTGGACCTCCCAATTTTGTACAAGTTACATATACTTTTGTCATTACTTTATTTTTGAACTATTCCCTAAATTGCATTTTTGTTGTATTATTATTATAGCCACATATCACTTGTTCATAAAAAGCCAGTTTGATTCTAAGTGAGATTTTGAACCGTGCTTAACATAAAAATTCATTAAAATGCGATTTAAATTGCTCATAACTTTTATCGAATAGACTGGTAGGTGATTCGATACTTTTCAATTGGTTATTAAATTGGTAGTGTAATATATGTTAAATACTGTAGATTTTAGTAACAATGTGAGTTACATATTTTTTCTGCGTGGAGCTAATTTCTTTGAAAGTAATTGAAAGTGAAAATCCAAAGAGATGATACAGTACCATATCTGTTTCAAACTATTGTTTAACTGTGCCGTTTAATTTCTCTCGTCTTTTATTAAAAAAAAAACTTCGTACACCAATTGACGTGTGCATTAATGTTAGTAAAAATAATAATGCTTTACTCTTTTTAAAATTATTATTAAGAACTTTATTAATTTAAGCATTTTTTTACAAGGTACAAGTAATATTTTGTATTTATTTGAGTTAAATTTTTAATTTAAATTATTTTAAGATTATTTTTAATAAAATAAATTAATAGTTGCAGAATTAAAAAATTACATAGATTTATGTATTATTTATAAGATGTTAGCAAAAGTGCATCTTAATAATTTACATTGAATGTTTACCATGTTACCAAATATTAATACTAATAATTTTAGTAATTTTTTACTGTTCTGAAAATATTGATTTTTCTTATCCACTATGTTCGTTTTGAAACACTTCCCACTTTTTCATTTAAAACACAAATTATTATAAACATTCATTACAAACATTATAAATAAACATTGTATATTATAAAAGACAAACGTGTTCGTGTGTAACGCTGGCGTCATTTTGACGTTGGCAAGACCTGACGATTAAATTTATCTTTTTACAGCATTTTTTTTAAATAGCTAAACGTCGCACATTTTTAATTTTTACACCGCAGAACAGGAAAACAAGTGCAATTTGTTTGCAACGTCGAATGCAATATGTTAGAAAACTCCAACACAATTTACTGACAATTTTTTATGATTTTAGAAATAATTTTCAAGCCTGATTGTTTTTTTAAATCTCTCATCTCTGTCGCGTGCAGACGACTACAAAATATTAACTCTTTTTTTTTTTATAATTGTAAAATGGTTACTCAGAGAATAGTAAAATATATGAACGAAATTATGTGATTCCATGTCTATTATAACTTATTTTGTTTCATTTAAATCGTATTTACAAATTTTTTAAGTGTGTTTTGAAAACAAAAATCAGAAATAAGTACATGTGGTTCAGATAAGAAAAACCATGCAGCCAGCCTATTTGCTGCCTTATTGCCAGAGTATCCGACTGGTCAATTTAATTTTTGGCGAAGTCCGTCCCTTCCATTTCTCTTCAGTCTCTTACTATTCAGTGTGTAACTCATAACTCCAGTTAATTTGTCCTTTCTACAAATTTTTGAATCTTTTAAAGTATCAACTTTATCAAAACTTTCTTATCGGAGCTACACATACAAATGGATTCGAAAATTAAGGAACGTTCATTAGTTATAGGTAGGAGGAGATGTAGTTTGTTGTTGACTTCAATGGTAGAATTTCAGATCTTTCATCTTACTTTTATCATCTTTCGTTTTTATACACAGATGCTCGTTTTATTAATTTAAAAAGAATTTCTTGAGTACGACCTATTTTAACATTAAGCTGCTAAATGTGAACTGAAAATTTAACAACTAACAAGAAAAAGACTAATGCTAGTGCTAGAAAGAAAGATACGCAAAAAGAAAATAAAGAAGAAATAGGAAATAAAAAGGCAAGAAAGAAAAGAAAGAAGAAAAAAAGAAAATGCCAGAGCAAGAAATGAGAAAACAATAATTTCAAAGAGAATTTATTTATGTTTAAAGACAATAAAAATCCGAAACTGCTGGTACACTTTAAAAAGTAACCTCCAAATAAACATGTTTCAGTGTGCAAGTTTTTTCATTTATTATACCTATTAAAATGACAGCCATCTCCTTTACTGTTTGTCACACTGTTGAGTAAAATAAACACATTTCGATACTTAATGCATGTATTTAATATAATAATGCTATAATGCTATAATGCATGTATGCATGTATTTATTTATTATTTACTATCTGATCCGCCCGGCGTTGCCCGATCAAGTCAAAAAATAATACGAAATGCGAAATCACTCTAAAAATCACTTTGAAAATCGCTGCACGAAACCGCTCCTCTGATAATTCTTTGTCTTTCGGAAATTAAACAGAGAAATGGACACCGAAGCGGAAGTAAATTCAATACCACCCGTCGAATGTCTGGATCATTTGATTGTAAACGGGTCAGCTTTTGGTCAAAATTAAAAAAAAAGTTACCGTCGGATTTTTACAAAATTTGCATTTTCAGAATCAGAAAAATAAACTACTAACGTTCAGATTCAATATCTCGAATACTTTTCTTAATACTCGAGGATGAGCGCATGCGCGGGAAAATATTTTAATTCCACCGGCAGGGGATGTATTCTGTTCTAAACAAATTCCTGACACATGTCCCCAATGTCTACGATACCGTGTATAGCAGACGTGCTGAGCAAGTGCTATAAAATGTTTTAGTTCCAATTTCCACCATCAGGTGGAGCATTCTAAATAAAACTCTTTCCGAACGAAACTCCGGCACTCATTCCCGCTGCTTACGGCACCATGTAGAAAAATCTGTTAGTTCCACTTTCCACCACCAGGGGGTTCTAAATCCATGTCTTAATCAATTAGCTATACCTTAATTAGTTCATGTTAAGTTGAATGAACCGATTCCCGTTGAAATCGGGCCCATAAACCCGAGAAAATAAATCACACCCCTGGATATTCATAAATGGTGGTAACCAAGGGCTGAAAAAGTGATACCGAAGTTTATTTAATTTCCGGGAGATTTCGGAAGAATGTCAGAAAAGATTTCGTTGGAATCGGACCAAGAATAAATGAAAAATTTTTTAGTTACATTTTCCACAGCCAGGTGTTGTACTCTGTTCTAAACGAACCTCTTCCCGAATGAAACTCCGACACGTGTCCCCGCAGCTTATGGCAATGTGTATAAGGTGGGCTGTGCACGCGCTGAAAATCTTTTAGTTCCACTTTCCACTGCTATGGAGCACCAAAGCTATGTCTTAATTAGATATCTATATTTTAATTAGTTCATTTTAAATTGAATGAACCAATTCTCGTTGAAGTCGGGCCCTTTGTTTGAATCGAACAAATTTCAATGCAAATTTTTTAGTTCCACTTACCACCGATCAGTGGTGCAGTGTGTTCTAAGTAAAACTAATTCCTGTCGAAACTCCGGCACGTGTCCCTGCTGCCTACGACACCGTAAAGCAGGCGAAAAACTCTAAAAATCGCATAAAACAAATCGCGAAAAATTCCCAACTCGCTGTTCCAATTGCAATCAGCTGACGATCTTTTTATCTGCCAATCACAATTTCCCGGTAGACTTCTCGCTGTACCTACAATCCTATCAGCTACCAATCGCAACTGCCCTCCAAAGGTGTTTGACTTCTAGCGGCATCAAGTCACGTCATACGCTGCAAAACATGAAAATTTTTTAAAAAACACATAAAAAATGAAATTAAAAAAATCTAATAAGAAATCGGGATAATAAATAATCCGCCCTTCCCTTTTGCGAATAACAAAATTTACTATATTGGACTAAAAGATTGGAACCGGATCTGGTTACAAACGTAGAAAAATCGCAGCAAAACTTGAAAAAAACACCAAAAATCACATAAAAAATTAATTAAAAAAAATCTATTCAAAAATTTCAAAATCGGGAAGTGACCCCCAGATACAGTGGTTTAACACCCTACGCCAAGAACACTATAGTAATTTCTTATTGTTTTTAGTATCAAACGCTATACTTATTCTCTATAAAATGTATTTGTGGTACATATTTTAGAGTGTTTAATACGAATTAAATAGATTTACATCAATTCATACGAAAATAATTGCCTCTGTTTTCGTCGGTTTCAAATTTCGCCGATTGTTTTCGGACGGATTATCGACGAAAACCAAGGTATCATTGTATATATATATATATATATATATATATATATATCAAAGAAAAAGTTATGCCCTGTCCAGATTCGAACCTCAGTTGTTGCGACCACAACGCAATATTTCAAACACTAAAATCACGGAAGTATCTGCGGCATGTTTTTTTTATGTTATGAAGCATCGTCTGCTTTGTTCAAAGAAAAAGAGAAAAACACGTGAAAATCTGTTTTTTTTGTTTTTTTATCAAAGAAACATTTTAAATATACTAAATGGCAGCACTAAATACCTTATTTCTTTTCTTTTAAATTTTTGATGCACTTTGTATTGATTAACGAAAGTTAGAAGCAATAAAACTGAAAAGAAAGAAAGAAAGGAAAGAAGAATATATAGACGAGCTCTGAAATTAGATAAACAACCGAAGAAATGAAGGTAGAGCGAAAAATAATCCGTCAAATTCAATGAGAAAAATGGAATGATGCTTAAATTTCTAGTTAATTTCTATGTACCCTGCGTTCCTTTCGATCTATTACTTTTCAATTTCCGTTATAAAGAAACAACTTAATTGGCTGTAGACAAAAGTATTTTTAACAGAATCGTATTTTAAGATATATGTATGATAAAGAGATATGGAGTGTATTTTAGAAACAAACCGTGAATGAAAATCTCAATTAATATTAGTTTTATGAGCGTTTATGTGAAAATACAAGAAAGCCCTCAGACGCTCAGGGGGTTAAGTAACTTTTTGTGAAAACATAAATAATGACCGTTTTTGGATATTGATATTTATTTTGAACGGAAAACACATTCTAAGGAACCGACATTTTTTTCCTTTTTTTAAATAAAGAGGTAACGAGCTCTGTTTAAATGGTTTTGTACAAAATATTTTGTAAAGTTTTTTTTTTTTTCTACTGAACAGAACGAATTATTACTTTAAAAAGTATTTTCGAATCATAAGCGTGCAACAAGGCGAAATTGGAAAAAGGCCTTGGCCAGTGGTGCAAAAATCTAGGCGCCAATGGGCCGATTCCCACCACTAAAGTTTTAGTATTCTTCGCCTAATAAGAATACTGATAAAATTTGCATTAAGTCTACTAATAAAATTTGAGGAAGAATACTAATAAATTTTAGTGGTGGGAATCAGCCCATTGGCGCCTAGATTTTTGCACCCCTGGCCGTGGCCCCTCCCTGAATTATGACAGTTTAACGAAATAATCTTGATCATTGACTATTTTAATCAGCGATAAAAAGTATAATTTACATTTTTTCAGGTAAAATCAAATAATTAGATAAGAAGAGAAATTGAATGAATGTGAGTGCAAAAGGTTTATTTATTTATTTGTTGTTATTATTACTATTATTTTGTTAAAATAACGGCCGGCACCTTCTAACAAACCATTCCATCCCTGCATTTCGCTATATCTGTACATGTGATTCGCGTTTTTCGTCGATATACACAGCGTTTTTATTTATTTTATTTTATTTATTTATTTATTTATTTATCGGACCTAATTTTAATACATTTATTAGTGCACATTTTTAGCTTATATCGTGGCTACCATGTCAAACTATCGAACGTGAAAAAATGCATTTTTTATTACTTTTAAAAATGGGCCGAATTTTACCACTATTTTTTAATAATATTCTTCATATCGTCACAGAAATTTTGTTAATATTCTTACTAGGTGAATAATTCAAAGAAAATTTAATAGTGGCAATAGGCCAACTTTTGAAAGTAATGAAAAATGCATTTTTTCACATTCGATAGTTTGACTTGGTCAGATTAGCAACGAAACTAAATAACCGTTGATAATACCGAAGACGGCTTCCTAATTAGCAAGGAAAACATTTACTGGTAAATGTACAGTGTTATTTCCAACAACTCAATATAGGCTGACTGCAAAAACATACAGCATCAAAAAAAAAAAAAAGCATGCAAAAACGTACATACTCTATAGCTCATGAATCTATCCCATTTTGGTAAAAAGGAAGATCACGGATACGTATGTCGACTCACAGTTCCTGTTGCTTGCAGCTGTTAACGAATCTGCCGCTAGGGGATTCGATTTGTTTCAATTGCTGATCATTTTGGAAATCTGTACATTTAATCATCAGCAGAAGTTTTTATTCATAATACTCGTTATATATATTTTCCGCGTGGTTCTGATTTTTTTTAAAGTAAGCAAAAGCGAAATTTCTATCGCGATGGTACTGTTTAATTTCTGCTGTCTTTTAGTCAAAATATCGTACACTAATTTACGCATGCAAGAATGCTAACAAGGATAAAAAGACTTGATACTTCGATTTTATTAAGAACGTTCCGAATTTAAGCATTTTTAAACATATACTAATAATAGATTGTATTTCTTAGTGTTGAATTTTTAGTTTGAATTATTTTAAACAATTAAAAAAAACCCTTAAGTATTGCGCGTCACAGGAATACATAGATTTATGTATTTTATCTAAGAAACTAACAACACTACATTTTAAAAATTTACAATGAATATTTACCGTGTTAACTAATGAAATAAAATCTCTTTGAAATAGAGACTCTTATCTGTTTATCCATATTATTATTATTATTATTATTATTATTATTTTCAAAATGTTGTATTTAAATCAGGATGAGTGTGATACACGAGAGCGCGGCATACAGATAAATATACGGTATGTAGTAACTTCTTTTCCTTTAAGTCCGTCAAAAATGATAATTTGTCCGAAATATTGCAGAGCACACAGGGTGTTATTCTGTATTTGAAATTTATTTTGAATTTTTCAAGCCAAATCACCCCAGGAAAAATAAATAAATAAATAAATAAAAACCTTTTAATTTTCAGTAAATCAATTTTAAACTTTCATTAGAAAACAAGAAAAATATATTAACAAAAGGAAAAAAGAACATTTAAGACGACAGACTTCACCTCTTCACCGACGATTACCAACAACAGATTTCCTCTGCCATACAAAGAACAATCAAATTGTTTAGAGAAATTATACACTCAGTGATTTCAAAATTCGAATAACATTTGTTTTGTGGTTAATATTAATCCCATGGTAATGGTTTATGCTTTTACTTATTACTTACCCATCATACGTCTTGTGATAGTTTTAAAAATCGAAAATTTGTTAAATAAATAAAAACCTTTTAATTTTCAGTAAATCAATTTTAAACTTTCATTAGAAAACAAGAAAAATATATTAACAAAAGGAAAAAAGAACATTTAAGACGACAGACTTCACCTCTTCACCGACGATTACCAACAACAGATTTCCTCTGCCATACAAAGAACAATCAAATTGTTTAGAGAAATTATACACTCAGTGATTTCAAAATTCGAATAACATTTGTTTTGTGGTTAATATTAATCCCATGGTAATGGTTTATGCTTTTACTTATTACTTACCCATCATACGTCTTGTGATAGTTTTAAAAATCGAAAATTTGTTAAATAAATAAAAACCTTTTAATTTTCAGTAAATCAATTTTAAACTTTCATTAGAAAACAAGAAAAATATATTAACAAAAGGAAAAAAGAACATTTAAGACGACAGACTTCACCTCCTCACCGACGATTACCAACAACAGATTTCCTCTGCCATACAAAGAACAATAAAATTGTTTAGAGAAATTATACACTCAGTGATTTCAAAATTCGAATAACAATTGTTTTGTAGTTAATATTAATCCCATGGTAATGGTTTATGCTTTTTACTTATTACTTACCCATCATACGGCTTGTGATAGTTTTAAAAATCGAAAATTTGTTAAATAAATAAAAACCTTTTAATTTTCAGTAAATCAATTTTAAACTTTCATTAGAAAACAAGAAAAATCTATACTAATATCATAAAAGAGTAAATCTTGTTTGTTTGTTTGTAGGGGGTAATCTCTGGAACTACCGAACCGATTTCAAAAGTGATGGTGGCAAAGTGATGGTGACAACCCCTGCTCCAACATTGGCTATATTTTATGTCGGTGCCACTAACCCCAGGGGGTGCAGGAGCAAAAAACGTTCTAAAATTGCGATTTTTCAGTTATCACACTGGCTGTCAAGCCCTGAGAGCTTGGCAGCCGGTTCTGTATGTATGTATGGACGTACGTAATGCGATAACTCTTCATAGAAATATCCGTTTTCCTTCAAATTTTGTTTATAGGTTCACTGTGTTCAGGCGCTTCCCTGATTAGTTTTCGGGATTGATTGGTTAAGTATAAAAGGGGGGGAACAAGGGGCTAATTCCCCCCCCCCTTAATTTATATAAATGGGTTTTTCATGCAGAATTATTCCGTTTTCCTTCAAATTTTGTTTATAGGTTCATTGGGTTAAGACGCTTCCCTGATTACTTTTCGGGATTGATTGGTTAAGTATAAAGGGGGGGAACAAGGGGCTAATCCCCCCCCCCTTAATTTATATAAATGGGTTTTTCATGCAGAATTATTCCGTTTTCCTTCAAATTTTGTTTATAGGTTCACTGTGTTAAGGCGCTTGCATGATAATTTTCGGGATTGATTGGCTGAGTATAAAGGGGGGAACGGGGGGGGGGTAACACCCCCCCCCTTAATTTATATAAATGGGTTTTTCATGCAGAATTATTCCGTTTTCCTTCAAATTTTGTTTATAGGTTCACTGAGTTAAGGCGCTTCGCTGATTAGTTTTCGGGATTGATTAGTTAAGTATAAAAGGGGGGGGATCGGGAGGCTAATCCCCCCTTAATTTATATAAATGGGTTTTTCATGCAGAATTATTCCGTTTTCCTTCAAATTTTGTTTATAGGTTCACTGAGTTAAGGCGCTTCGCTGATTAGTTTTCGGGATTGATTAGTTAAGTATAAAAGGGGGGGATCGGGGGGCTAATCCCCCCTTAATTTATATAAATGGGTTTTTCATGCAGAATTATTCCGTTTTCCTTCAAATTTTGTTTATAGGTTCACTGTGTTAAGGCGCTTCCCTGATTAGTTTTCGGGATTGATTGGTTAAGTATAAAGGGGGGGAACGGGGGGATAGTCCCCCCCTTAATTTATATAAATGGGTTTTTCATGCAGAATTATTCTATTTGCTTCAAAATTTGTTTATAGATTCATTGGGTTAAGACGCTTCCCTGATTAGTTTTCGGGATTGATTGATTAAATATAAAGGGGGGGAACGGGGGGATAGTCCCCCCCTTAATTTATGTAAATGGGTTTTTCATGCAGAATTATCCCCTTTCCTTCAAATGTTATTTATAGGTTCACTGTGTTAAGGCGCATCTCTGATTAGTTTTCGTGATTGATTGGTTAAGTATAAAGGGGGGGAACAAGGGTCTAATTCCCCCTTATCTATACTAATATATAAAGTAGTAAAGATTGTTTGTTTGTTTGTTTGTTTGTTTGTAGGGGGTAATCTCTGGAACCACTGAAGCGATTTTAAAAGTGATGGTGGCGAATTAATGGTGACAATCCCTGCTCCAACATAGGCTATATTTTATGTCGGTGCCACCAACCCCAGGGGGGTGCAGGAGCGAAAAACGTTCTAAAATTTCGATTTTTTGTGTACTGAAGGAGATAGAAGTATCAAATTTGGTATGGTAGTTACTTATAAGATGTAAATTCTCTCTAAGAACAAATTATAAAAACATTCGCAATTTAAAAGGGTGAGATGAGGAAGAAGCGTTATAAAAACATTCTAAATTACAATTTCTATGGAATCTCTGAAACTACAGAACCGATTTCAAAAGTGATGGTGGCAAATGGATGGTGACATTTCTGCTCCAACATATGCTAAATTTTTTGTCGGTGCCACTGCCCGCAGAGGGTGCAGGAGCGAAAAACGTTCCAAAATTATGATATTTTCAATAATGAAGGAGTTAGGAACTTGACATTTTGTATGGTCGTTACTTACAAGATTTAAATGCTCTATAAGAACAAAATCTAAAAAAATTCGAAATTTAAAAGGCTGAAATAAGCAAAAAATTTTCTAAAAACATTCTAAATTACAATTTGTATGGAATGTCTGGAACTACTAAAGAGATTTCAAAAGTGATGGTGGCAAATGGATGGTGACAATCCCTGCTCCAACATAGGCTATATTTTATGTCGGTGCCACTACCCCGAGGGGGGTGCAGAAGCGAAAAACGTTCTAAAATTGTGATTTTTGCGATGCTGAAGGAGCTAGAAACTTCAAGTTCGGCATGATTGTTATTTATAAGATCTAAATGCGCTCTAAGAACAATTTCTAAAGAAAAATGATCTAATGATTCTGCGATTTTTCAGCTATTGAATTTCTAAAATTACCAAATTTCACAATAGAGTACCATAGCGAAACCTTCACGCGTAAAAAGATAATGATAAGGGCGACGTGTCCTGACGTGTATATTGACTATAGCACGAGTCACAAAGTATAGTATCCTTATTATTCTGTTAAAATATAAAAGTGAATTATGAAATGTCAATATCTTGTTTGATTAAAGGTTCGTTAAGAGAAATTGACCAGCGTAGCGGGCGTAGCTTGCTAGTATATTAACAAAAGGAAAAAAGAACATTTAAGACGACAGACTTCACCTCCTCACCGACGATTACCAACAACAGATTTCCTCTGCCATACAAAGAACAATAAAATTGTTTAGAGAAATTATACACTCTGTGATTTCAAAATTCGAATAACAATTGTTTTGTGGTTAATATTAATCCCATGGTAATGGTTTATGCTTTTACTTATTACTTACCCATCATACGTCTTGTGATAGTTTTAAAAATCGAAAATTTGTTTTTGAAGGATTTACACGTTTCAGACACTAGAGATTCCGAAAAACATATTTTTAAGGGGGGGGGGGAATTGTCGTCTATGTGTCTGTAAACGCTCTGTCTCCCGAACAAATTGAGATAAAGACTTGAAATTTGGTATGTACTTAGTATGTAATAATGAGAAGAAGTCTATTGAATTTCAGTAACCTCGATTATCCGGAACTATTTTTTTCGGACTCTCGAAATATTCGTTCTGATAAAAGGTTATATAAATTTTGAAAATTGTTGTTTTTAAGGAGTGAATATAATAAACAAAAAAAAAAAAAAAAAAAAAAAAAAAAAAACATAAATTTTGCATAAAGAATCAAGTCGATTGGATAATGAGTTGCCGAAATAGTTATAATCCTATTTTCCACTCTCTTCGATTATTCATGACACTGTATTTCATTCAAATTTTAATTCAAAGATATATTTTAATTGGAAATGAGACACTTAATCCGACATAGTAAACTGTTAGTTAGTATGATTATTATTTTTGGAGTTATAAGGATGTTTCTTTTACGCAATTCAGTAATAGAGCATTTAAAGTTTATGGCGTCATTAAGCCACGATTTATTTGAATTGCAATGCATTTTATAAATAGTTAACACATATTTAATTTTCATATTTTATATTATGCATATTCATGAAGGGTAAGTACTACGGTGGCCCCCAACGACTAGTTTAAGTTTAAAATGCAACAAATGTAATTATAATGTCACTGTTTGGGAAATATTTAAAAAAAAATTACCCGGAAATATAACACAGAGTACACAGTTTATATTAAAACAGTGTTTTCATCGAAGTATGGGTTGAATGACAAATACTTATTCGTGATATATTATTGATTATAGTTTGTAGTTAAAAAATAATATCAGAACAGAAATGCAACTAGGGGTATATTTTGAAGTATTTACTGTATCGTCTAGATGAGGCCCGGCGAACTTTTTTACGTTACGTGCACGCGCCAAACACATTTACAATCGCTTCCATACATTCAATAAACGAGGACCTAATTTAATGACAGCATTTCTGCGATTCAATTAGGAGAAAATTTCTGTTTTGAAAAACCGGTGGTAGAAGATTGATATATGTATTGAGATTTACCTTATCATGTTCTTCCATGAAAATAAAGTATGTAGAATTTATAGTTCGTTTACAGAGACATTCAAAAGAATACCGTCACATTATGATCTGTCCCGGAAAAGCTATTGCAGTGTATTTTAAAGATGTTGCACTATTTCACACATAATGAAATTAATGTACTTTACTGAAGCGTATAACCACATTCTTACTGTAGAATATCACTAGAACCGCGAGAAATTCTAAAAAAAAAAAAAGTTTTATAAAAAATATTTTACACCAGAATTAATATTTAAAACTATTTAACTTATTTATTCAACTTATTTTTATTCAGCATATGTTTTACTTAATTTATTAAGAATTTTCTGGTGCGAATCGACAACTATTCATTTAGTACGGGTCAAAATGACCTGTCTTCGCGGTTCTAGTAATATAGAGAAGCATTTATGGTTCAGTTACAGTGACACACAAAATAATTCGGTTACAGTCTACGAGCCATAATTGCTGGAAGTGCGTCTTCAACTTTTATTTACATTTTTACGCTTAACTATTTTTTTTGCATGCTAAATGGTGTGTATAAATTCAATAGATCATATACAGAGCTACGCAAAATGATTGGGAAGCAATGTTGTTTATTGGCGAGAATTGTTTAACAGTGGTTTTTAACTGTGCAATGCATTTTCCAGTTGAACTATGTTTAGTACTCTAAAAGATATTTGTAAACTAAAAATAAATTAAAATACAAGGCTATGCAAAAAAAAACTGGAAAAATTTCCGTATAGGGATGGTAATTTATGGTAAGTGCGTTTTTAGATGTGTTATATGGTTTTTAACTGACTAAAAACTTAGCTTAAAATTGTGCGTATAAATATCTGTAGACAAAATACAGCGTTGTTAAAAAAAAAAAAAAAAAAAACTGGAGTACATTTCGTCTATGGACGGAAATTGCGGAAGATGACTATTTAACAGTATTATCTATACGTTTTCTAGCTGGATTGAATTATGTAGTACATATACAAATCTATTGATAATATACAGGATTACACAAAGGAATTCGAGTATCTTTACGAGTATTCACGGTAAGTTCTGAAATTATGTTTTCAAATGTGTTATGCATTTTCTAAATTGTGTTTTCTTAAAATTTCTTCTTTCTCCTTATTAAACAGTAAAGTTTTATTACAACATTGTGGAACTCTTGGAAAGCTTTTCATAAGATATGCTTGACGTATGATCTTTCTTAATACAAGTTATGCTTTACCAAATTTAGTTGATATAATTATTTGACTGAAAATATTAAAATTCATATATTTTTTATTTAAATTAAACAATAATGTTTTATCAAGGTTGTCTCAGAATGGTTTATAAGAGTTACAAGTAGTTTAGTTTTATTTAACTTAACAGTGTATGATAATTTTTCGTCATTAATAAGGCCGTTAATTATTATGGTTTATTTATTTTTATTACTACACTTCATTTTATTTTTTTATATATATAAATGTAATTACAAAAACTTTAAAATGACGATATTAAAATTTCTTTCACACTATTAATTAAGTTTATGAATAGTCCAAATAATGTATAAAGCATAAGTATATTTCTTAATTTCTTAATTTTTCGATTTAATCATTTATTGATGTTTTTATATTTTATATATTAACAGCGTTATGTATTTTTTCCCATATAAGAAACATATATCGACTAAAATATGTAGGAATAACGACAGGCTCGTTTTTCTATATTGTGGATAAAAATGAGATTTAGCATATCATTTTATAACTGTTTGTTAGATTTTAGCTTTTCAAAGAATAGACCAAGATCCCAGACCCGCCCGAGTACGTTATAGTATCAAACCTAAGAATTGTTCTATGGATGTACACTATAGCAGGTAATAACGTATGGGTATTAGCTAATTTGAATCAGGGGTCTTTGGGCAGGTTAAAGGTACTAAAGGTACCGTACGTTAAAGTATTGAATCTAGTTTTTTAATATGTTTAATGGGACGGTATTAGAAACCCATATTCATTGTTGCCAGACGCTTCGCGCTGGTTATCCCGTCCGCTAGACGCTTTAAAGCTCGCTAAATTATCGGAGAACCTTCGTCATAGTATCAAGACTCTATTTTACACATGTTATTCCGCCTATTGTTTTGTGATACAAACCTGGAAACCATGTCATGATATGGTTTAGCGCGGTTTTTTTAATTATAATTACTATTCGTAATATCTACAAGAATTGGTCTACTTCACGGAATGTTGGCCAAACGGAACATTACTGTTTTTTTTAAATGTGGTAGATAAGTTGAATATAAAGCATGTTAAATGGACTCTACGGATCATGATGCACCCCCCGTCGCATGGTGTATTCATGCAGAATTTCACAGAACTACTAGCGTGATGTACAACGCATTAATGTACTATTGTTTAAGAATTTCAAGTCACTTATGAGATGACTTGATTACTAGAGTACAAAAAGAATTTTTCACCAGCCAACTTGCCGAACCGAACAGTTGATGTCGGTTAAAAGGCTTCCGAGGAATAAACTTTAAATATTTAATCCATTCCTTCTATATAATATCCGGTATAGAATGATTTTTCTTTACTCATTTGTTGGAGACTTTTTCGGAAAAATTCACCGATTTGGGGAAATTAACCTTTCGACTATTTGGCAACACTGCTTTGAGATTTCGCTTCTGATTAATAAACAATTTTTTTTACAGAACTTTACGTTAGAACACTTTAAATTATATTTCCCTAAACTCTGCTTAGTTGGGACAAAATTATCACCTGCATTTAATAATCAAGAAACTTTAAAGTTTGGTGGTATATTATATAAACCGCGTAATATTTATTTCGAACTGCGAAATGGACCAATTTTTTAATAAAATTTTGCTTTTATGATGTACGTAAAAAAATATTTGATATTAATTTGTTTGAAAATTCTCGTGTCATTTAATCATTCCAACATTAAAGTAATATAATTTTGCCCCTGAAGGATTAAACATTTTGTTCAGTACTTCGTACAAAAATCTTTTTATGGAATTTTACCATAATAAATTTTTTTTGTGTGTATCTCAATTCTTTATAAAATAAAAGTGGCAATTAAAAATATTTTTAAAAGTAGTAACTTATTTGATAAATTAGCAATTTATGTATACTTTAAGAAAATGTGATTTGCTTTTCTTTTTCATCTAATATAAAAACTAATTTTATTTATTTTATGCAGCTCAATAAAAATATTGCAACAAGATTTATCCTTGTATATTTTATTACTGTCAGTATTTTATTACATGCACCTCTGACTCATGAAATTTTCGATGATAAATACCCTTATGTGTTTATGAACGCAATATTTTCTCAATAAGTTAAAAAAAATTATATTATACATATATGTGGGCATTTTTTCTTACTTCATGAGAAAATCCATAACACATATTTCAAGAAAGCGAGAGCATAAAATGTAATTTTAGATATAATTTTTCAAAGTTTTAACACATATTTTTTGCGCTGGTGGAAAAAAAAACTATCTATGTTCTTTCAAAATGCGTTGTTTATTTCTCATTTTGATGATGTTTTAAGTGTCTTTGTTTTCAATTATGTTTTACAGTAGTTTATAAAACACTATATAAGGTCACAGGTGCCAAGTTCTCATTAAGATGTGGGTTAATGTTTTAGATTTAAACCGTTTCGTACCAGAAATTCTTTTAAGAAATGAAATTAAATCATAGGTGCCAACCTCTCATATTAATATTCCGTAATATACGGGTTAATTTGACCCAGTTTAACAACGCTCCAAACCAGAAAAATTATTGGATGAATCTTTATTTATTCAATTTCAGGTTTCTACGTGGAATTTATTTAATTTCATTTCTTAAAAATATATCTGTTGCGAAACGTGTTAAACCTGTGTGAAATTAACCCGCATATTACGAAATATTAATGAAAGGTTGACATATATGAATTAAGTAAATTCAGCGCAGAAAACTGAAATTAAATAAATAAAGATTCATCCAATAATTTTTCTGGTTTGAACCATTATTAAACTGGGTCAGATTAAACCACTTATTACGGAAGATTAGTGCGAACTTTGCACCTCTGTATAAGGTAAATGCACTGACACCCCTTTAACGGACATTTTCGAATATCGTACACTACTATTTAAAGAACATCTTTTCAATCTCGAACTCCTATATATTTGTATGTTTTTACCTCTAGAAAGTAGAATTATCCGAGTAGCGGACACATTGCACGATCCTGAGGTGTCTGATTCAAGTAGTGACTAAGTAATGCAACCGAAATTTGATATTATTGGTAAAATTGATTAATGTTTATTAATTTGTAAAGATTTAAAAATTAGATCAAATAAATACATTTTTAATACAACTTGGAGTCCACGAGGGTGTGCGACTAATCATGTGAGTAATGTTTTGATAAAAAGTTTGTTCCATTATTTTAAATATCTTCGAACATTGAAATATTTTTTTAAACATGAGGAAATGAAATTGTATACATTTGCTCGAGAATAGACTTTTAGAAATGCACACATCAAGTTATATTCTAACAATTTGATTTGACGATACAGTAAAACATGTGAAGACGGGATAGCATGGTGCCGGAAAAAGTAGTGTTTAGACAGGTTTCGATTTTAGCAGGTATGATTTCTTTTCAACGGGAGCGTATAAATTTTAAGCTAAGGCAGTATTTAGTTGTTGACATTTTCAGTTTACACAGTTTTTACAGGAACTATGATAATTCTGTATGATGATTCTGATTTATTGTCCAAATGTGTTGTTTCTAATCGGACATCAGTATTTTTCAAAAGAAATTTCAGGGGCAAGCAATTGTGTTCCTGTAACGTCGAACTCACACCGGTATTTACGAAAGAATTTAGTTCAAAATCAGGAAAAACAATTTTTGAACTTAAAGTTAAAAAAGTAAAATTTTATTAAAAGTTTCTGGTTTGAATTGGATTAAAATTAAGTGGTATATAACATATACCACCGCCCCTCAAAGTTTCAGAAATTAAATAATGCTAAACCAGTTTGTCAGGAAAAGTGGTGTCAAAACAATAACAATTGGAAACCACACATATGGACAATAAAAATTGGTTACCGCGAATATGACGGCATCGTTCCTTAAGGATCAATTCTTAAATATCACGATCATATGAATTTCAATGGAAAAATGCACAAGAGGTATTTGAATTAGTAATGTACAAAAACGTAATTGATAAATAATGACTAAAGCAAAGTTCAGAAAACAAAGCTGATCAAAAAATAAATCTGAAAATAAAGCAAAGTTCAAATTAAAGCGAAATGAAGAAATGTTTCATTCAGTTATTTAATCAATGTCTTTTTTGTATGGATACATTTTAAATTGAATTCCGTGAAATTTTTAAACTTTATTTCTAAAGCAAAATTTTGCGTTATGTTTCACTGTTGTTTATGTCAAATATTCTTTAGAGAATGGAAGAACAATAGTAAAATATTGTATTTGTTGTTCGTTTACATGATTAGTGAGATTTCAAGATATTTTCTTTATGTAATTAGTTTGGCAATATCGAGAAATTTCTAAGCCAATGACTGACAACGTCTGCTTTAGGCAGATTATGAATATTTTGAATAGAAGTATAATGATTTTGAAATAATAACACATTCTTTTGTGGGATTGAGAAGTGCAATTCTCTCGCCATTCGAATTATAATTAAAAAAAAATTAAGAATGCTATAAGTGGAATCAATGATTCTTATGTTAATTTCATACTTTATATTTGAATATTTTTTTACAAAATCTAAATATTTAAATTAGATTCATAAAAGAAATAAAAACTTCGAAAAATCTTACGAAAAGTCATAAGAAATGCTTTTTTATATTTAAAAATACTTTTAAGGAAAATATTACATTAATAATAAGATGCGGTATTTAGATTTGAAATATCTTGTAAATATATTACTTAATTCATCCTTATATATTATTCGTAATTAATGAACTATTTACTTTTAAATTCCAGGCGTCTTATATACACACAGTAGTGAAGCCTATAGTGGTGCCAACTTTTTCAAACTATTTAACGGACACAAAAATGTTTGGATAAAAAATACGGCAATTTTTTTTCTGGGGTTTATGTTGATGGTGAGTGGAGGGAGCGGATGGCTCAAGATGATAATTCAAAGTCAAGTTACGATTTTTAGAAGTAAAATATAAAATTGTAATTTTATTAAATATCATTCTCAAAGGTTTTTTCTTATAACTATTATAATATTTGCTACATTAACAATTACTGTAAATAACATTAATATTATATCAACATAAATATCATTACAAATTGAAAGAAAACATCATGAAAAACATATATTTCAATCACCTAAATGCTTTATTGCTATCAATGAAGCAAAACAAATAATCACTGGACACGATTCTGAAAGGTTTCGTCATACATTTCGATATAAAAAAAAATTTTGTTTCCATGGCAGCAATACTTTTTTCTATTGTTTTCCTCCACAACAATGATATCGAAATAGTTCTGGCAGCACTCAGAATCGGGCGCATTATCTTATACTCACTGGTTTTTTCCCGATGCTAACGAAAAAGACAGGCTACCGCGGTGCATTCCACTTATTTTTTTTACAGACCGCTAGAGTGACGTGATGCTCTTTTCGTACAACTGCATTGGTGGATTCGAGCATCACGTGTCTCCCGCGGTCTGTAAAAAAAGATACGCGTAAAGCACCACGGTAGCCTTTCTTTTTCGTTAGGCCTCGACTTTACCCATGTGATGTCAGCTGCGAGTATAGAGAAGAAAAACACCAATAGGCGTGAATAACATTTTAACACAGCTTCCCCTTCGTCCAATAAACAGTCTTTTTCTGAGGGTACATAACCGCAGAGGCGTGACTGTTGCCACCACTTTACTTTAAAGGGGCTTTTAGTGCTCATGTTTCTCTAACTGCTGTCGTTATTGTTTTCCCAAAAAAATGATTTTGTGAACGTCAGCAGAACGAAATTGTGTTTAAGCAATTGAAAATAAATCAATAAATCAATAATGATGAATAAACAAATAAATAACAATGTAAATTGGATGGGTGGAGAGAGCCAATTATTCGGAGGGCTCGCGACCCACGACATAACTTAGCCCATAACTTGACGCCATTGATAAAGTTGTCAATTTATTTCCTTTCCAGTCCGGTGACTATTACACAAATTTTATTCGGTTGGTATCACGTTTTTAAAAGAAGTTTCCTTCAATTACACAATTTCAAAAATTCTCTAATTAAACAAATCTACTTACTCTAATTAAATAAATCTACTTTATCTAAATCTAATTAAATAATCAAATTTTATATTCCTTTATTACTAGTGCCAAAAGCAAATTTTGCAAAGAAAAATTATCCCGAGTCAGATTCGGGATTGGACCGCAAAGTGTTAACTTAAGATCTTGAATTCAGATAAGAGAAACTATTTTATTTAAGCATATCATATTCTAAATATTTATTTTTCGAAGTATACTTATTTATATACTAACAATCATTATCCGTTTTGCTATTTAATATTCTAGGAATGTACTAAATGTTTAAGAATTTTGTCAGCATTTTAACATACTTTGAAAATTAATGCATTGCAAGTTCCAAGTAGAGTAGTAAAATACAGGTAATTAGTACAAGTACCTTTTCACACTAAATAATTCATTACTTTTGTAAAATTTCTTTGAAAGTATTTAAATTTCTTAAAAAAAAATATATATATATTCTAAATAATTATTTATTTAACCAGAGGTGCCAAGCTCTCACTAATCTTCCGTAATATGTGGATTAATTTAACCCAGGTTTAATACGTTTCGCACCAGAAATTGTTTTAAGAAATGAACTTAAATATATTTCATGTAGAAATCTGTAATTAACTAAATAAAGATTCTTCAAATAATTTTTCTGGTTCGAAACGTTGTTAAACTGAGTCAAATTAATCCACATATTACGGACGATTAGTGAGAGCTTGGCACCTCTGATTTAACTAATGATAAATGCATGTATATTTTCAGAAAATATGAGTTGTATAGCATAGAAAAAAAATTTAGCATTATATATTTATCATTGTCAGCATTGTATTACATTCAGTATGATAGATGGATTTTTTCGATTAAAAATAAACTGAAGCCATTTAAACAGAAAACGATCTCAATAACTTTAAAAAATAATTGCAACTCATTTTTTAATACTTATTCTTTATTATAAAATCGGCATAACATATTTAAAAACAGTTCAAAATTTAATTTTATATATAAATTTTCTGTCATATATTATTGTCGATTTTCATGTAGAAAATCAATATTTTTGAAAACAGTATATTGAAAATATACTTAATGAATTAGAAAAAAAGTGACAGTTTTCAAATTATTTATCTTTTAGTAGAAAATCTGTTATATTTACTTGTCGATAAGTAACGTATATTTAATTTTTTTATTATGAAAATAGATGAAAAAGGAAAAAGACTAATACTGTAATTTCAGTTAAGTGATAGTTTAATGAAAGAATTTCAGTAGAGAAATGAGCTTTCTTAGAGTGATATTCTGCCTAACGGACGGAGCACTTACGTATTTTGGGCTTATGGTATAATTTTATGCGTTCTACTCTTTTATGTATTTATTAGTTTATCATAAAACTGGTATATATATATATATATATATATATATATATATATAAAGAAATATTGATTTTTCCGCCATGTATAAGTTGTTTCAAAAGTTTACCGATGGATGGCGCTATACTCGTCATAAGATGGTAATTAAAAAACGTGACATGCTGTTGTGGTATATGCTGTTGTTTGGGCCAGAGAGCCGCTTCTTAACCCTTCTTTGCATGAGTTTTTCTTTTACAAATGTGTTTTTCTATACATATATTAAATATTAGACACCAGAAATTTTAAGGTAGATTTTTAACTTTGTTCAGCAACATAGTTCACGGGAAATTTACTGGATTAATATTTCTATATAAATATAGTGGTGGCGAAGAAGTTGATTTATTTATTAAAAGTTAAATAAAAAGTGATGGAAATTTACATCAGTATGCAATTAAGGGTTAAACCCTGTAACACCGTTCCTATAGGTCATGGAATTTTCCTGACTTTAGGTCAGATAGATATCAATATTTACAAAAAGAAAAACTTACCTTACGCAATCGCGCGATACATAAATCGAGTTTTCCTGTAAGATAATACTGGTATTATTCCTGAAACTGTAGAAACCCTGTACAATGTCCGAAATTTCTTCAATGAAATTGCCACACAGTCCTCGTTCTTGTAAAAAGCTTCAGAAGCAGAGCCAAATCCTTGAATTATAGAGTCATGATTACCTTTACAGACGCAGAATAACAGCAACTGCCTGTTCTCCGCCTTTTTATCACTAGTGTAACGTGCGGTGCGCATGTCACGTCTTTTAATTTGCATTATATGACGAGTACAGCGTCATCTATCGATTCAATTTTGAACTTTTTATTTTTTTCGCTAAACAAATTCCCATTGCTTCACGTATACTCAGCTGAAATATCAGGTCATTCTGACCAGTGGTCCTTTTTTTAAACACTTTTGAAAGTGCAACTTTACACGTTGAGCGCCACGCTTATGTTTAAGGAAATCCCAGTCAGGCCATGCGCGCTGCCCAGGACCTGATTATCGGTGGGGCAGACTTCCACCAGTAAATTTAAATAGAAGGTCTCAGCATATTTAAACTCCATATTCATACAAAATTTCTGCCCCTCCAGTGGCTGAGTGGTTCTGCTCTCAAAGCTGGTAGACGGGAGGTGCTGGGTTCAAACCCCTGTCGCGTTCATCGACCTAACCGTTCAGAGTTTTCCGTGGTTTTCTTTTACCTTTACCGTAAATACGGGTTGGGATCCCTTAAAAAGACCTCCACGGAGGGCATTACCCCGCTAGGGCCTATATACCTCGTGTAGACAATCGGCCGTCATAAATCAACCTACCATGCAAAATTTTTCTAAAGGATAAGGCAACAACTTCTATTCCTTTTTACCGGTGAAAGTTCATCATATTTTACACTGTCAGTCACCGGTGACTGTCGTTGCAGAAACGGAAAGTTCAGAGTCAGTCACCGATAACTGACGTGGCACTCAATGTGTTAATTATAATCACCCTGTATATTGACAGTATCATAGCTTTGGCATACAATGTTGCAACAACAAAGGAACGTTAACATTTTAAAAATATTGCATCAATATCGACAAAAAAAATTTCGCTTTTCACTGCCGATGTTTGCACCAAAAAAGCGATTTCCAAGGTAAATCCAATATTTACCAATATTGTTGTTTCATTAGAAGTTTTTCCAAAGAAATCAATACTGGCACAATATTGAGTTTCAACGTAATCACTATAAACAAAATATGCTTGCTACTAGGGTATGTATTATAAATATAATATAACTTCTTTCAGGAAAACGTAAAACTGAATTTATGACTAAAACGAGTATTTTCATTTAACATTATCATACAACGGGTAATTAACAATAGAGGTAGCGGTGATTAACTTTTAAACAGATGAAGATAGATACATACTTGTAATTGCAAAAAGTATACAAATCATGTATAGCTTTCATATAGCACTTGTTTTACAATTTGTATAAGTATTAAAATAGAAAATTTAGTTTTTGATACAGTTACCTTTTTTCTATAACTTATGTTTGAAAAAAAAAAGTGTTGTCCTGAGTCTAAAAAGGAAAGAGTCGAGTTTTTTATGATCAAAACTTAAAAAGTTATAATTTGAACTTTTTGAAATTTCAGTGTTTTCTGAAATTAGAAATGCATTTTTCTTTTTCTCTTTAGAAAAATAGTAAAGATTGAAACTAATAAATTTAATAACATATACTATTAATAAAAACCGAAAGATTCATAACTAAAGTAAAGAAACGCAATGCACATCTCTCCGTAAACGTCTGTGCTTTGAAAAAAGAAATATTCATGCAATTAAATGCAAAAGATTTTCAGAATTTGACGTTATCCTTTTATTTTGGTTACGGACCAGAACTGGCGACTATTTTTGTATTAGTCGTATAAGAAATTACAAAAGAATGTCTTTGAGGTAGTTTTCTCTTAAAAATATCCTAGTATATGTGTATGGCTTAGATTATTTTTCAAAAAGTTATTGTTGTGAATTACATGTGTCCCAACCCGTAATCAAAAGGTTAATGAAGTTATTTGCTTAAGAAATTGAAAAATTCCTTAGTATAAACATTAGTAAGGTCATACTTAATTATTTTTTATTCTCTCGCACCACGTTTTGTAAGACAATCTGTTTTATAAATACTATATATTGGAATATCCACCTGGCTCCTCTAAAATGCGTTACAAAATTAATCATATGCAGGGAATTAAGTTGCCTTGCCACTGGGAAGTCTCTGGAATCCATAAATTGTTGACCTTTTCAAGAGAAATCTACCACAAAGAAAAATTATTGTAAATTGTATTACGATTTAATGTAAAAATAGTAGCTAGCTCTGCCCGTAATCAAAGGATTAAACGATTGTATTTCTTTATTTTAAGATAAAATCGACTTTTCCTGTTTATTGCATTTTTAGGAAATCTCCATCTATGCAAAGAAATATGGTCTTTAATAATTTAAATTGCGATGATTCAGTTTTTTTTTTTTTTTTTTTTTTTTTTTACCACATATAGAGAAAGGCTATTTTCTACATACTGTAAATTTCCACTCTGCGAAGAGCAAATTTTTACTTTATTTTTTATATGCTCAACGTTTAAATTATGTCTTACCGAAATACAAAATTTAAATAAACAATATACCGACATTTAATGCAAGTATATGTTTCATTAAATGATAATAAAACACTTCACAATACTTAAAAATCGTTCATTAATTTATTCCGATTCACAAGATTCAAATACAGAATTTCTTGATTCAAAATAAAACTTAATTTGTTTAACTCCAAAAGAGGAAGCTAATAACTTCTAATTAAGCACCATTGATTTCGAATGGAAATTGTTTGCAAGAAATATATTTTAAATAATTTAAGACTCTTCGAAATTTCTCTAAGATATTCTCTATAATTAAAGTTTCTTAATTATTATATTGTACGGAAATCAAAATATCATTATCTACACAAATATGTTTATTGTAAACATTTAAGGTTTTTTATTTAATATTTCTTATTGAATGATCTTGAGTTTTCTTAATTAATGTTTAGCTTCATTAATTATTCAATCTGAAACATTTAAAGAATGTTTATTTACATTTATTTACGAAAAAAAGTTGTTTCATGCTAGAATTACAACTAAATAATTTAAGATTTTAATCAAGAAGTCTTTGTGAATATGCCTTTGGCAATTACAAATTCAGAACAGTTAGTTCTTTAGAGCAATATTTCCCAAATTATGTTACTCGATCTTTCTTTTCTAAATACAGTAAAATAAGTAATGAATGGGGTAAAATAAAGAGGTTCCAAGGTGTTTGCTTCACTCACTTTTCTCAGCTCATGACAAAATGGAATTCTTCGAAAATTATTTTTCTTTATTGCAGGTTTTAACACTAGAGTTTAACACAGGTTTTAACACATGAGCTGTCATTTTGACGGTTACCAAATGAATATATTCCCATTCGAACCAGAAATTTCTTTTAAAATAAATTAAATATATCAAGTTTACAATGATAAATCCACAGAGTAAGGAGATTTAAACAGAGAATCAATTCTCATACACTTCAATGGTAACTTCTTTAACATGGGATTACACATAGACAGTGGCGATATCTGCGGATGACGCAGAAACTACGCCCATAACAGAAGCGAGGTTTCTAATAACGGCTATATATCGCTTTCTTGGCGACAAACGAGGGAAGGGGGAAAAAAACGGTGACTGCTTGTTATTTAAATCTTATTTTTGATATTATTTAACATCGTACAATCCGCAATTATTATTTTTTCAATTGCATGCATATTTATAAGCATATAAAATTCTTCGAATGTTCGAGAAATTAGAATCATTAAATTAACCTTCGTACCCTGTTGAAATTTTACTCAACGTTGATAAAAACATTTCACACCAGTATTTGTTTTTGAAAATGATTTAATATATTTAATTAACGTAGTTTTGTGCAGCATTTATTTAACTTACTTTTTTTTTTACTTACACTACTACTTCTTTTACTACTAATTTAAGTTACATTTATTTAACTTACTAAAAAATCTGGTTCCAATCGAATTAAATAAATTATAGAAGTGGGTCTATTCGACCCATTCAGGGTAGGAAGGTTAAACACGGTGTTATACAATGATAGTGTAAAATTCTGATGAATTGCTTATTCTTTTAATTAAAAAAAAAAACAGGTATTCATCAGCAACGAATAAATTAAATTGGAAAGTAAAAATAAACGCTTTTGAAATTTGTAAAAAATATGAAAATAAGATGTTTATATTTCCCGAACAGATGCAAAAACATTTTGAAATATTTTAAGCAATTAATTTCTAAATTCTATTAAATTTATCGCAAAATTAATTAAAGTATTGGAAATCCATATCGAAAATTTAGCATTCATAATTTTACGTCTAAATCCATTATGTAAACATTCTATTTTCATTTCAGATAAAAATGAAATTTGAAAAATCGTCTGCATCCCCATAGGAAAGCATTTTGGCCTAAAAAAATGTTCTATATTTTCCGAATGAATGAACCAAATTTAACCAAAGGCTATACAGCTAATTCCGGATACCTGGCCAACATACCAACTAAAAATCAACCCAATCGGACCATATGTACGGAAAACAGACAGATGGAAACCAAAAACTTTTCGCGTCTCCACAGTGAGCCTTAACATGACGTTTCGGCAAAAATCTGTCAACACTGAATATATATAAAATATTTCAAACATTACGGAACTTGAAAAACGAGAACAAACATAACACATGAAAATAAATCATAACTTACATTGTGAAGAATTATAATGACCTATTTGATCTTCAAAGAGTAATTTTAATAATAAATATTAATCAAGATTCAAAAATCAAATAGCGAACGCCGAAAATTTGCACTTGTGCAAATGACAACAGCAAAAGCTGTCAAGCTGAATAGGGTTACAATTAACACGTTCGCTGCCAAGCTAAAAATGCCGAAATTTTCATTTTATTTAGAAAGTTCAAATTCATACAAGAAAAAACTAATAGCAATATTTACTTTGTTTTATTACAGACATTTCATGATTACTTAAAAAAAAAATTCTTCTTTTGAAATTTTCGGTGCGAATAACTAATTTTAGATTAAAGAAACGTAGATAGCACTACGAGTATACTCGTAGTTGGCAGCGAACGTGTTAAACGGAAATCACGAAAAAAATCGCCAAAGCGATGATTTAGTTTATAAGTCATCCGCCGCAATCGCTCTTTTCAGGCGAAGTTGGATCTTTGTCTTACTCTGTGGATAAACCTATTTAATCTACTACCAGCCAACTGA
The DNA here is from genome assembly GCA_963931845.1 of Maratus michaelseni. NCBI lineage: Eukaryota > Metazoa > Arthropoda > Arachnida > Araneae > Salticidae > Maratus > Maratus michaelseni. Next base: position 23,054,231 of record OZ007594.1, read on the forward strand.
AAAAAAGCATTTCTTCTTTGACAAGCTACAAAAATAGATGTACATACTAAAAATACATTGTATATACAACTTTATATATAATATAAAAAAAAAACATAATTTTTGTGAGTTTAATTCCCCTTATATAGAACAAAGATATTTGACTTTAGCTACAGAAAAAACAGTCTCAGTTCAAGAATATATCTAGAAAATAATTCAAATAACAATGCCTTCCTAGATCATAAGAGGTATTATTATCCCCTGGACTACAACTATTCTCATTATTTAATTTCAGGAGTTTCAAACGCTACTTTCTGTAATCAGCAATGTTTATTTCGCAACATATAGTACAACATAAGGAACTCATACTCATAAATTTATGCATTTATTGATCTCACTAAGAGTTATAATTTCATCTTCTACATATAATAAAAATGATTTTTTTTAACTTAACGAACTTATAATTACTTAATATTTCTAAGAACTATTTAAGAAGACTTGATATTACTTCTCAGAGAACTCATATTTTTTTATTATCTAAACTATTTTTCATTTCTTATTTTCTGTCAATGAACTAATTAAACTTTTGAACATAATTTGGCTACCACAGGCTATATTTATATTTTATTTGTACCACTATTTATAACAAATTTTATTTGTGGCGCGTTTCTTTTGAAATTGCTTCGAAGTACCTGACGGAAAATACTCTTTTACTAATGTTGTACAAGTAGACTAAAAATTGTCGCTAGAGAAACAGCTCTACCTCACGTGTTATTAACCCTCCGCTTACCATACAGACCAAAGCCATTAAATAATAAGCCCAGTCAGATAGTGTTAAATTTGTTTGCGACACACTAGCGCCAAACCTCTGCTGCGGAAGGAGGACAAAACAGAAGTGGGTCACAGAGAAACGATACGATTTATTTATATCGATATTTTATACGATTTTTATCGATGTTTTGTTTTTGCACTTCCTTTAAAAGCTTGCTAATTATTGTAATCTTTTACATTAAAGCTAAAACTATAATGAAAAAAAAATGGTGGAAATTTACTGGATTAATATTTGTATATAAATATAGTGGTGGCGAAGAAGTTGATTTATTTATTAAAAGTTAAATAAAAAGTGATGGAAATTTACATCACTATGCAATTAACCCTTTCCGGAACAGACAAATTATGTTCGTAAAATGTGAAATTACTGACTGACACCGGAATTTACAAACGACTTTCTTAGAAAATATGAACTCCTTATTTTAAGCTTTAATTTTAGAAGCAAAATTTTATTAAAATATTCTTGGTGCTGAATGCAGCACTCCCAACCGCTAGATGGCGCTATTTTCAACCTGTGAAAAGTTTCCCATTTATCTGACTGGGCTTATTATTTAATGGCTTTGATACAGACGGGCCCAACGGAACCGACAGGCACATTCAAAACGACTATTTAAACCAGAACTTGTTTCATAACATAAGTGTAGATATTATTTAACTACATATGGAGCAATGTAATTAGTAGGATGTGGTAACTAAAGTAAATCTATAAATTAAATAGCTTTAATAAAGATTCCGGTGTGAAATGTTTTTATCAAGGTTAAGTCAAACTTCCCGTAGTTTTACAGTTAAAAAAATAAGCATTATTCTTTTCTTTTTAAAAATACTTTTTCAATCTCATTTTATATTTATATTGTATTTATATTTTTCTATTGTTTAACATATTATGTTATTTCTTGCTTTGTAGTCTAAATTGGGTGACAGGTGTATATTTTATTAACATTTCATAAATTGTTAACTTTTCTAACTATATTCAAAATTTTGTAAACAATAAAAGAGATTATCCTGCCAGGCTTAAGAACTTTATACGTCTGTAAATACCCACTCAGTTACGTTCAGTCTCGTTCTCATATAATTAAATTACCAACTTTTAGTGTAATCGAATTTAAATACGACGTTTCATTTAATCCCTGAAGCAGAATTGAAGAAGAATTTATCCCTGAAGAAGAATTTTAGCATTCAGTCCCTGAAATTCACTCCCGCGTTATTTTCTAACTGAAATGTAAATTAAATTTTGGTATTGTTATATCTAAAATATGAATGTAATTTATAGTCAGAAATGCATTCGTTCATGATTTCAAATTTACACAAATAGATCTCATTCTTTTAAAATCTCTTTTATGCATTCAGAACTAGCGTGGATATAACGGTGAAATTAAGACTAGATAAAAGATGAAATTTTTAAAAGCTGGTAATTCTTTCACCTAGAAAGTGGATGTAGATACGAAACAAATAAGTATTGAAAAGTTTACGAAATACATTAGACCTTTCAAACAATGGAATCTCTGTTCTACAAATATAAAAGAAGATTAAATTTTAAAAGGAAATGGATACAACAAGACTTACGTTTACTGATGAAATATATATAGCACCATACTGTCAATACCAACGTACATTAAAGATTAAGTTAAAAATTTTTCTATTGTTTTAATTAAGCAGGTTTTTAATATAAATGTATAAAATATTTTGAAAAAATAGATAAATTTTACAAATATACGAGAATGCTGGACATTAAGACAAAGAAAATTTGACAATAATAAGATTCATACAATGCTGATAAAATAAGCAGAAGCTACTAATCTCGATGCATAAATTTTGGTGATCATTAAACAAAGGCATTTTCTCCTAAAACGGAAGTAATTCGATAAAAAATGTAGTTTTTTTCTTTCTGTATAAATTATGTTTATACAGGATGCGTGGAAGTACTGATTTTGAATATTACTTTCAAATAGTAATGTTCGCCTTATTTAATCGCAAAATTATGCTGTAATGTTTGTGCTGGTCTGGTGTGGGTTTTGTCAAGGACACACACATCTTAAGACATCACAATTTTAATGATATACAGCACAAAACGACAAAACACAAAACACAATAGAAAATCAACATTTGGTCTCGGGACGAGATCCATTCTCGAAACTAACTGTTACAACTCAACTACATCTACAGAGTTACATAACCGCGAAAAGTTACTCGCTCTCTTCAGTTCAGTTCGGAATTGGCAAAATATCTGCTAAAAGTGGCAATAGCGCCATCTATACGTTGTTTGATTTAGGGAAAGGCAGTTATTTTGCTATAATGCTATAAAAGTAAATAAGCAACAATTTAATATAATCACTAATTTAGAATAAGTACTAATTAATCTAATAAAAAAGAAAAGTGCCCAGTAAAACTGATGGCATTGAGCTCACGGGCTGTTCACACTAATTGTATATTATACTCTTATTTCAAAGAATAATGCCCCTCGAAAAATAAAGAAATCAACAATAAACCTGTATACCAAATTTAAAGCAAATTGGATAATTCTGCATTAAATACCTATTAAGGGGAAGGGATTAACCACCCCGTTGCCCCCTTTATACTTGACCAATAAACCCCCAAAACTAATCAGGGAAGCGCCTTATCAGAATTAACCTATATACAAAATTTGAAGCAAATCGAATAATTATGATTGAATAAATTAAGGGGGAATTAGTCACTGTTACTCCCCTTTATACTTAGTCAATGAACCCACAAAACTAATCGGGGAAGCACCGTATCACAATGAACCTATATACAAAGTTTGAAGCAAATCGGATAGTTCTATCAAGCGTTATCGCGTTACGTACATACATATAAGCACATACAGAACCTGCGTACACATTAGCTCTCAGGATGGATAGCGTGTGAACTAAAAATGCACCTTTACATCCTGATATAAGTGTGTTAAATAATATCGCACTGATATTTAATATATCAAATCTCTTAAAATTTATGAAATAATAAAACTTTTAGATTTAAATTGTTTGCTAACTTTTTTGTTATACGTTTTGTTTACTAAAAATGCACCTTTATATTCTGATATAAGTGTGTTAAATAATATCGCACTGATTTTTAATATATCAAATCTCTTAAAATTTATGAAATAATAAAACTGTTAGATTTAAATTGTTTGCTAACTTTTTTGTTATACGTTTTGTTCACTAAAAATGCACCTTTATATCCTGATATAAGTGTGTTAAATAATATCGCACTGATTTTTAATATATCAAATCTCTTAAAATTTATGAAATAATAAAACTTTTAGATTTAAATTGTTTGCTAACTTTTTTGTTATACGTTTTGTTTACTAAAAATGCACCTTTACATCCTGATATAAGTGTGTTAAATAATATCGCAGTGATTTTTAATATATCAAATCTCTTAAAATTTATGAAATAATAAAACTTTTAGATTTAAATTGTTTGCTAACTTTTTTGTTATACGTTTTGTTTACTAAAAATGCACCTTTACATCCTGATATAAGTGTGTTAAATAATATCGCACTGATTTTAATATATCAAATCTCTTAAAATTTATGAAATAACAAAACTTTTAGATTTAAATTGTTTGCTAACTTTTATGTTATACGTTTTGTTCACTAAAAATGCACCTTTACATCCTGATATAAGTGTGTTAAATAATACCGCAGTGATTTTTAATATATCAAATCTCTTAAAATTTATGAAATAATAAAACTTTTAGATTCAAATTTTTTGCTAACTTTTTTGTTATACGTTTTGTTCATCCTCATTTATGCATTTTAAATTAGCTTACTTGTATGCACCTTAATTATACGCTTTTATAGTTATAAAAACTACTATTATCAATAATCAATCATCTTGCATCCACGTCAAAAAATTATAGCTTTTAAAATCAAGCACAAGTATACCTGAAATGCTTTTGGTATTTTTTGTTGTTGTTGTTGTTGTTATTATTGTGGATTGAAATTTTGTGATTGAATGAAAATTATGCTTTACTTTAACAAATGACATTTTTTGTCATAAATACAGCTCGTACGTAAGAGTTAAATTATTTATTTATTTTAATGACATCAACTCTTCCAAAATTTAGGAAATAATGATTTATTTTTAAAAAAATGTAAGTTTCGTGCTTTTCTCATTTGTCTGAACATTTAATGAATTCAACTTTAGTTAATAAAACATTTTGCTATTCATTTTTATTAGGGTTTCGTTCATTCCACGAAACCCTATTCGTCTCGCTTCTCTGTCTGCCTGTCACAGAACCGGCTCTCAGAAACTGTATAAGTTACAGATTTGAAATCTGTGTACTTACAGCTGAATACCTACTGTCACGCTGAAAGTCAAAATTTTTTAAAAAGTCGTATTATTTTAATATAGAAAGATAAAAAACCAAATATCTAACAGATATTTCCTATTAAATTTAAACATTTTTCTTTATAGCAGTTACCAACAATTAAAAATCCACAATAAAAGGCTTTCTACAATAATTAATTTTCTATTGAAAGATTTCCACGTGATAAGTGAAAATGAAATAAAAAGTTTCACCAATTGAAAAAAAGATTGATATGACGTCATATTGATAATAAAACCGAAATTTTCAATTTTTTTTTCAATAATACAAGGAATATGAGTATGTGTAAGTACAGAAAGCAGGTTAATATTATGTCATTAGCGAATTAAAAAAGAAAATTAATTAGACGTCATATTGGAAGTTTAACGGACTTTTTCAAATGTTTGAGAATAATACAAAGAGTGTATCAATATGAGTAATAGAGAAAGCAAGTAGATAGGACGTCAGCAAGTGATTATAACGTGATATGAGTTTGAGGAACGTATTGAATCATGATAAGAACCCGATTATGGAAATATTGGCATATCTTAACATTTTAAAGGATACAGCATGTTTAATTTTGAAATTGATTTTTTTTTAAATATCCGCATTTAGTCCACATGACAGATATTATTATGACAGAGTATAATAGCGGGCCGGTTGAGGTATTCGAAAATACGAAAAAGTAGACCAATAAATTTTTACTTTATAAAAAACATGATTTTTTTTTTTTGAAAATGAAATTTACTTGGAAAGGATAAAGTGTTTTGAAAGGAATATTAAGCAAAACCCTTTATGCGATCTTCGATAACTCTTATCCACTTGATTATATATTTTTTTATTAATTAATTAATTAATTTTTTGGACATAATCTTTTTGCTAGTTTATTAAGTCCTGCATTGAAATAAATTAAAAACGCTTGCACTTTTCAGTTTTTAAGTCGCCTTTTATACATGCTAAATTTTCACAGGAAGGATTACCAAGTATCCTGGATGTACCCAATTAAATATTTTACACCTCTAGCTTGATCCTGCGTCAACGCCAAAAAGACATTCATGAAATACTTTTGTATTTTCTAGTTTTATGAATACCCTTAAAATAAGTCTTATATTAAAAAAAATAAGAAGAAAACCAGAACGAAAAATCATGCATCAAGCATAGATTATGTAACACTTTCCAACATTTACAATATTCTTTTACAACTCTTTACAGTTTAATAAGGTGAAAGATGATGTCTAAGTAAACATATTGGAAAATGCATAATATACTTAAAAACCCAATTTCAGGAATTAGCAACACTATCCGGAAAAAATATCCGAACTATTTTGTGAAGCCCGGTATATGATCTATAGATCTGTATGTACACTTCATAGTATGCTAAAAGTTAGTTCAGTTAGGAAACGCATAGCACAGTTGGAAATTCCCCTTTTGGAATTTTTGTAAATAAACAAGAATGTACTCGAGGTTTTTTATGATGTCCTGTATAGGATTTATAGAAATTCTACACACCAAGTAATATGCAAAAATTAATTAAATTTAAAAATGTGTACCTCAACTGAAAACGCGCTTTCATCAATTATTGTTAACAGACAGTAATTTAACCGAATTTTTTTGCTTGTTTCTGTACATGAACGATAAATGCTATGCATATTATGTTTTATAGAAAGCCTCTTATAGTGCACCTCAGTGACATATATTAATTTAAATATGTTTGAAATAGTGTAACATTATTAAAATAATGTAACTGTTAAAACTGAAAATGATTCCCCCCCCCATAGACCGTAATAGAACGGAATTATTTCAAGTGACCCTGTAAAGAAACTATAAGTGCGACACACTTCATTTTCAATGTCAAATATGCCACAGTGAACATCAATAACAAATATGAATTGCGTGACAATTCGAGTAGATTTACGCAAGTTAGAGCGCAGACAGATAGACGGCAAGTAGAGAGACAGACGGCAGGTAGAGAGACAGACGGCAGGTAGATAGACGGCAGGCAGACAAACAAACAAACCTAATTCATAAACAGAACTGTTAAAAACAAACTTTTAGCTTATAAAATACGCTTCAAAGACATTACACAAAAAGAATATTTATGTTAGTGATTATTTATATTAACATTAAGTTGTTTTATGACATAAAATTTAAAGATAACTTAATATATTTATCAGTGAATTAAAAGATAAACAGTAAAAGGGAATTTAAAAAAAAAGAAAATGCAATGTTCAAAATAAATGATTGTACTCTTTGTTGTCGCTTCAATAATATATAACATAAAATCACTTATGCAATCAAAATGTAGCCATTAATCATAATTTCGTAATATTTTCTTCATACATTCATTTATTTTCTCTTTTAAATACAACTGCATCATATTGAAGAAAATAGATTCTCGATACGAAAAAAACATAAAAGTTTTCTTTGATATTATCGACATTATTGATTTTGCTTTTGCATTATCGAATCTCATTTTTACAAATAATAACTTTTACGGCTATTTAAATTATATTGTATTGAAGATCAAAATAGCAATTTTGAAGAAAATGTCCAAGCTTTTATCCCATTGTATTCAATTGTAATGTAGCAATGATTTCTATTACAGAACACAAAACTTACGAAATTTGAATTGAATAGAAATTTTTCATTTCTAATTTGGACAGAAAAGAATAAATGTATTCACTCAATTCAAAATAAGCATTTATTTATTGTGTCTAGAACAGTGCATAACGCTTTTATACGCTACACACAATCGTTAGAATTTAAAAATATTTGTTTTAAATATTTAGTTTTAGAAGTTATTTGCAGCTGTAAACAGAGGTGAAAAATCATACTCCAAAAGTATTATGTATGTATGTTGTGCTACGAGTCATCAGTCTCACCAACATCTTTGAGGGAAAAAATATGATAATGTGAGCACGCTAAATTACAATATGAACTACAGATTAAAATCACAATGATGTGTTTTAATCTAGCTAGTTACGTTTTACATTGTAATGATGAATATTAGCTGTACATTGAAAAAATGATGTAGTGTGCACCATATGTATGAATATTTAAAGACTGTAAACTATCAAGTCGGCAGGATGTGCACTAGATATATCAGATGAGGACGCTGGAAAATCGAGGTACAATAATCCGTCTTTTCAATTAAAATGATGCAGTTCTTCAAGGAAAAAGCGTAAAGATTGGCTGCTATACATAGATCAATTTCTTATTGACACGGTTGTATCGGAATGTTTTCATAAGGCTTCGAGAAAATAATTCCAAAAAGTTCAAATACGCATTTGTATTAGGTTGTCTTGAAAATTCGTGCTGTTTGGGCAAATTAATTCGTACCGGAAAATTCCATCATTTAATTATTAGACATCAATCCCGATAGCTAATGTATAATAACTGATGAGCAGAGTTTTCCAATATCAATTAATTTTCCCAAACGGCGCGGATTTTCCGGACAGCCCAATAAAATGCAGTACTTTGTTTTCGATTTTCTTTTCCAGGTTTAAAATTTATAAGTTCACTTAAATAGCTGGATATTTTTTAATAAAATTTTCTTCTCAAAATAAATGGGGAGTAATGACAATTATTGGAATATATTACATAGATTTCTTCGACTTGAACAAGAATAAATAACTGGTATAAAACCAATTATCTAAATAAGTTAATCACATTGTATTCTTATATAAATTCTTCATTATTGTTCAATAAACCGTTAAGAATAAAATTTATTTATTTATTAATAGCATCTAATTAATAGTTAATTTTCGTGTTTTCAAAAAATTTTAAAAGAATAATTGACGGGAAGAATATTTCTCGGAATTCTATAATCGCATTAATTAATCGTGCAACCTTTAATTCATTCTGTTACAAATGTGAATATAATATAAATAACATTTCAAAAATTAATTCCATATTGCTGTTTCTTATGTTAATTTGATGGATGCTATATTTTATTTTGATGCTATATAAAATTTTGAGTAAATTAAAGCTATATTAAATTAATTTTGAAGTTTTATGTATTGGGTTGTTCGGAAAGTTTCTTCCGTCGGGGAAAACCGATTCGTACCGGAAAATTCTTCTTGTCAATTATTAGATATTAGATATCGAAATTAACGTCTAGTAATTAAACGATTGAATTTTCCGTTACGAACCAACTTTCCCAAACGGGAAGAACTTTCCGAACAACCCAATAGTTCCTTAAAACATTAAAATAGTGTTGAATTTTTGAGCGAATATTTGCAGTTTTGTGTGCGTACATTCACGAGAGTAAATTATCCTTTTTGATTGCGTTATTCGAATTAAATAAATAAAATACCATTTATACACAGGGGCAGGGGTGCAAAAATCTAGGCTCCAATGGTCCGATTCCCACCATTAAATTTTTAGTATTCTTCGCCTAATAAGAATACTGTTAAAATTTAGGCGAAGTATACTAATAAAATTTGTCGAATAATACTAATAAAATTTAGTGGTGGGAATCAGCCTATTGGTGCCTAGATTTTTGCACCCCTTCACATGGGTACATTAAAGTGCAAAAAATACTTTTTTCTGTATAAGTAATGCACAAATGTAACTACAGTGATTTAATCGCAGAAACCTGTGATTAATTCAAGCGAAGAAATAGTGGAAATAGTGGTGTTCAAAAATAAGCACATCTGTGCATCCTGAAATCGTGTGCAAATTTATAGAATCTTGCATGTAAAACTATTAGGTTGTATTTAAAATTATTTTTAGTCTAATAATCACTATTTGTATTTTATCATCTTGTTGTCAGCCTTTAAACTAAGCGAAATTACTTTTCACAGCATTCTAAACTGTATAAAAATAGCAAATAAAACTTTTGTGCAAGAATATTAAAAGACAGAAAACCACCGTTAAAAATGCACAAATATTACACAAAAAGCACAAATAATTTACAAAATACACAAAACAGCCGTTCTCTGATTTTTGTGTATTTTTAACGTTGGCTTTCTGCATTTTAACGTTCTAAACTGGTAATGAAAACATTGCAGGTCATTTACGTTGTCCGAAATGTTACGATATTTCACTTAATAGCTTTCGATATTTCACTTAATAGCTTACGATATTTCACTTAATAGCTTACGATATTTCACTTAATAGCTTACGATATTTCACTTAATAGCTTACGATATTTCACTTAATAGCTTACGACATTTCACTTAATAGCGATATTTCACTTGATTTTAATAAATCCTTAAGCTCCGCATTTAAAAAGCCCTCAAACTCTGCATTTAAGAAGTCCTTTTGATGTTTAATAAGTAATTAAGATAAAAGTGTTTTTCACTATTTAAAAATCATTTGTAATAACAAGAGTATTTATCAATTATAACTAGGACTTCCCTCAAAGGGATTAGTCTGAGTGATATTGCAGAGAACATAGGGTTAACAATTACAATATAAAGAAAAAGAGCAAATTAAATGATAGAATTACAAAATACCATATATAAATTTATATACACTGTTAAAAAATAGAAAAGAAGTACCGTTCGTCAGATGTGTTGTCATATTTTTTTTTAACATGTGGCAAAGAATCTCATTTTCGTAAGCACGTGATGCGCAAAACTTGAAAAAAAAAAAAAAAAAACGCCGGATCTTTTAAAACGCCAAGCTTTTTAAAGTTACGTAATTGGATTTGCAGCCAATACATTATTCTATCAAGCGTGGCTTAACGCAAATTTAATTTCATTGCTGCACTTTTTTTGTGTGTGAATTTAAATTTTTTCTTCCTTGATTATATATCTATTATTTGTATAACTGTTTATAAAGACTCTTACACTTCAAACCACATTGATAGCATGCTTTGCTACAAACCAGATTGCAAAACTATAGTCTAAATTACTATTAAAGTATACAAAAAATCTTTCGATGACTTCTGTAAAATAACTTTACATTAAATCTCCATATCGGCAAAATTGAAAAATTATATATATTTCAAAGTTAACCTTAACAGATACTTCTTGATTATTCTCTAGGAGGCTCTGCACCCTGCGCGTTTACTGCGCCAATCCGCAGACTTTTCTTTTTCTTTGCTTGTCTGTCTGTTTCTCCACAATCTGTCTGTTTCCCTATGCGTTCTTCTGCCCGTCTCTCTAACCGATTGTCTATCTCTCCACACGTCTCGCTACCTGTCGCTATATTTCTCTACCGGTCTCGCTACCCGCCAATCTATTTCTCTAACCGTCTGTCTATCCGTCTAACTACTTGTATGACTAGCCGTGTCTCTATCCACTTCGATAACCATTTGTCTATCTGTCTCACAACTTGTCTATCTGTCTCTCTACCCGTCTGGATATACGCCTCTCTACCCATCTTCTTACCCATCTCCGTACGCATCTCTGTACCCATCTACTGTCTCTCTACTCGTCTGTATACCCGTCTCACTATCCGTCTATTTTTGTACCCGACTCTTTACCCGTCTCGCTACCAATCTCATTACCCGTCAGTCAACTCGTCTCTGTACTCATCTCTCTACTCGTCTCTTTATTTACCACGCTACGCGTCTCGCAACCTTTCTCGCTACATTCCTGTCTACCGGTGTCGCTACCCGTCTCGTGACCCATTTCGCTACCCCTCTGTCAACCCTATTTTTACCTTTCTCTCTAGCCGTCTGTCTATTCGTTTCGCTACCCGTCAGCCTACCTAATTCGTTACTCGTCTCACTACCCATCTCACTACCCGTTTGTTTACTCGTCTTTCTACCTCTCGCCATCTCTTCCCAATATTTAAACAAGTCATTTAATATACAGAAGCCGTTTATCAGTTATTAAATGCAAACAGAAGTAATTTATCTAATAAGTGTAATCAGATGCAATTTTTTTTAAATACATACATAAACCTGAATAATAATTCATCAGTTTTGTGTTCATAGTTGTTTATATCATTTGACAGTAAATCTCAACTTCTTAAACCTGAATTGTCTCAAGCTTTTTTAAAAAAACCACAAGGTCTGTGTAACTGCAAAGTACCCTGAGGGCTATATTAGCTACATGTTATTAAGTTAAGTTTCGTTATCGCGTTTGCAGCCAATTGCTTAGGTCAGAAAGCGTGGCTTAACGCCATTTTAAATTCATTACTGTAAATTTCTTTTCTTTTCTTTTCTTTTTTTCTTTTTTTTTGGGGGGGAGGGGGGGGGGTTAAATATATACATTAAATTAAAACTTTTGCCTCCATGCCATTAGTGTTGTTTGTATTATTAACTAATACCTTGTAGACCGAGCTTCATTTGAAACAAATGTAAAAGACTTCTTCTACAGTTTTTTTAGGAGAAACTTTAATAATTGGGCCCAAAGCCAATCGGAGCATTTAATATCATTATTGTAACTCTTATAGAGTTAAAACAATATTGTTGCTAGATTTACTCTTGTTTGAGACCAGCCTTGCCTGTGTATCTGAATGGGGAAAAGTTTCGTATCCTATGTCGGTTGGCGAAAAAAAATTTAAATGGTGCCAAAAGATAGTTTTAGCATCTTACAAAATTTTTCAAGAGAGCGGTAAAACATGTTTTTCAAATATTTACAAACATACGTTTATTAAAGCATGTTTTTACACTATCTTAAAAATTTAAGCACGATGCTAAAATAAAATTTTATCGCCATATTCGATATTTTAATAAGTAATGAAAATACATAAACAAACTTATTTAACAAACCTAAGAGGCATTTTTGTGATAAATAATTGTTATTGTTAGGGGGGTAAATTGTAAACAATTAATAAACGGCTAGTAAATAATAAATAGCATTTAAAATCTAAAAATGGAGAAGTGGTCCGTATAAAAATGCAAAACATAAGATTATACGCTTGATATATGTAAATCTTTTTTTATTTTTTAATATTTCCGAAGGCACAGATAAAAAGGTAAAAATCTCTTTTCCAAATGACATTACAATTTAATATATATATATATATATATATACAAAATAGAAAAACATCTGCTAAAAATATATTTACATAATACTACATCTGCAAAAAAATAAGATTTAGAAAAAGTAAGCCAAATCCTGCAGATCCCAACAATCACATCGAAATATTTATCACCAAAAAAGAACTCGCCAAATCTTATGGCAAAGGAGATGGGTTTTTCCCTCTGAATGCAGAATATTAATTTTTTTTTCTTGTACGATGGGTGATTATAATATAACTAGCCGCCACTGGCGACCAGTTTGGTCTCCCTTAAATGTATGTTAAACATTGCAACCCGTTACATTTATTCATAATTTAATTTTCCCTTAATCCTTCGCCAAATCGGAAGATTCTAATAGACAAATCATGAACTTTTGCGATCATGGTAGGTAAATATGGTCATTTCGAATATTTTTGGGGCACAGGTGTCACATACGCACGTTGGCGCGATTCCCCCCCCCCCCCCCCCACCAATTTGGCGAAAACTTTGTTATGGAAATTGTTGTTTATTTACTTTTTTTTTTTTAGTTCTATAAATTATTTTTTATATGTATATCAATATTTATTTACATCAAACTATCATTCATTTATTTTTATTTCCTTTTTTAATTATGACTATTTTTGTTAGCCGGGAGCAGATGATAAATCGCCAAATATTGTTCCCATCACCATCATTCATACTTACATTAATTTAATTTTAAATTATAAACCTGTCACTCATTTCATTTAAAATACTTAACTTTAATCTAAAATGCTTATATTACATCAATTTAAAATACTTCACACTCTTCATTTAAATAGAAAATAAATAAATAAATAAGAAATAATATCATAAATCAAAACATTTGATTTCAAAATCAAAGCATCGTTTCTAATTTGTACACGCGATAAATAAAAGCTGCATTAGCGATTTTAAAAATGCTAAAAATCTGGTTCAGTAAATATTATTACACTAGCCGCCACTGGCGACCAGTTTGGTCTCCCTTAAATGTATGTTAAACATTGCAACACGTTACATTTATTAATAATTTAATTTTCCCTTAATCCTTCGCCAAATCGAAAGATTCTAATAGACAAATTATGAACTTTTTCGATCATGGTAGAATTTCGCATATTTTTTGGGTACAGGTGTCACATACGCACGTTGGCGCGATTTCCCCCCCTGCCAATTAGGCGAAAATTTTTTTATGGAAACTGTTGTTTATTTACTTTTATTTTTGTTTAGTTCTGTAAATTATTTTTGATGTGTATATCAATATTTATTTACATCAAACTATCATTTATTTATTTTTATTTCCATTTTTAATTATGAGTATTTTTGTTAGCCGGGAGCAGATGATAAATCGCCAAATATTGTTCCCATCACCATCATTCGTACTACATTAATTTAATTTTAAATTATAAACCTGTCACTCATTTCATTTAAAATATTTAACTTTAATCTAAAATGCTTATATTACATAAATTTGAAATACTTCACACTTTTCATTTAAATAGAAAATAAATAAATAAATAAGAAATAATATCATAAATCAAAACATTTGATTTCAAAATCAAAGTATCGTTTTTAATTTGTACACGCGATAAATAAAAGCTGTATTAGCGATTTTAAAAATGCTAAAAATTTGATTCATTAAATATTATTACATGAGTTCAATTTCCGTCAAGAAAACGTCCGGAAAGAAGTTGAGTTGTATAGCACATAATTATGGTAAACTTTGATTGTATCACTGGTGCGAATTATTTTTTTGACGCGAGGCAGCGGTCCAAAAATTCATTCGCGGAGAACTTGCTTTGCCAATGATTACCTCCAGGATTTAATATTTTAAATGTTCACGACGGATCAATCTTTTTTTTTGTTTACTTTCATGAATAGAGAATTTGAACTGTGAACCTAATTTTGACTGAAGTTATTGCAGAATATATACGTAATTGAACGTAAGTCATCTCTCAAATATAAATTTATTTTGAACGAACTTTCTTAAAATGTAACTTTTATGCAGTTTTATTCGAAAAAATAATTTTGAATAAAAATGGCCGCCTAGCATATGAAAAAGTGAAACGGCCATCCCGGAACTGTTGATGACAGTCACATGACTTACGCTTTTATTTTAGAAGATTGTTTCATTTCACAAACTACATACCGTTTGATATATTGGTACTTTTATGTTATCTTGGCGCAGTTGATAAATCGCCAAATATTGTTCCTATAACATTTTCATAATGAATTCATTTCATTTAAATATAAATCTTTCACTCATTTAATTTAAAATACATGCCTTTCGTTAATCCCATTTAAAATGCTAAAAAGAGAAAAAAAAGAAATAGTGCCATAAATCGAAACCTTTTATTTAAACACCAAAGATTTTTTTTTTAATTTACGCACGCGAAATAAAAAAAGCTGCTATTGCTGATATTTGCGCCAAATCTCTAATACCAAGTCTACAAAGTTATTGCGGGGTTTTTCTTTCAAACAGAAAAAAATCCAGAATAATTTTCGATTTTTACTAAATTTGTATTGAAACTAGGGGGCCTACCCCCTGCGAGCTACGCTCGCCAACCCCCGCTCAGACTTCGAGGCCTCTAAAAACATGACAGCGTGCTTTGTTTTAAAAATATTGGTAAATCTGTAATTGGGTTGCCATGCTTTTAACGTTTTAATGGGGCATTTTTTTTATTATCATGGCCTCATACACAGCTGTTGCGACAACTGACGACTGTTTCGGGATTGATAAGTAAAATCAATTACACTTTGAAAAACCAGCTTGTATAAAATGGTTAGGTTTAAACTGTGGCTACATCTCGGACTTTTTTTACAACGATCTGTATTCTATTCTTCCTTTGCGTTTAAGGATGAGAAAAATTCCATCTGCTTGTGAATAACATTAAGAACCGCGGTATTGAAAAGTACTATGTTATCTGGAGGCACGGCAGTGCCTCCGCCAAGTCAAGAGAGGACAGCCGTAAGCATACTTTTCTGGAAGCAACTCAGGGCACTTTTGACCCCCCCATATCTCCGCGCTGGAGTATCCCAAAAATGTTAAACTTCAATTATAGAGAGTATTTGGCACACAGGACCAAATTTTAAAATTACAACTTTCTGTCTTTTCTAGTTCAGGCGATATATGAACTCAAACATTCGATTTTTTGTCACTTCTTACTCACTCGTTCACGCGTCATCAAAAAGATTGGGTAGATCCCGTAGCCCCAGAAACTTGACATTTGGAAAAAAAGTAGTGTTTAGGATACAAAGAAAGAAAAAATTATAAAATCCAGAAAATTCGAAAAAAAAAACATTCGAAAATTCAACAAATTCCATCAAAATTGAAAATTGAAAATAATACGATCTTGTAGTCTTGGAAACTTAAGATTTGCTGTGAAGGTAGTGTTTAACATCCAGAAAAAGAAAACATCAAAAACACCAAAAAAATCGAAAGCAAAATTGAAAAAATCGAAAAAATTGAAAAAAACCGAAAATTTGAAGACAATCCGATTTTGTTGCGCTAGAAAATTCAAATTAGGAATGAAGGTAGTATTTAGGATACAGGAAAAGGAAAATTAAAAAAATCCAGAAAATTCGAAAAAAAAATAAAAAAAATTCGAAAAAAATTGAAAAAATGAAAATAATTTGATACGATAACGCTCGTATTTATAAATTAATTTGGATGAAACTAATTGTGTGCATTAAGCTCACCAATGCCTCGACCGAGTTCATTGGCCAGCTTGGTCCACCATCTTGTTTCAAGATGGCGGCCACGGAAAATTTTAAAACTAAAATAAATATACAAAAAAGTTAAAAATTCAAGTTTATTTTTTAATTAGGTGTTAGGACTTGATACAAGGATTCCAGAGCATTTTTTGTTTTACCTCTATCTTAAAAATTGGCTGAGATAGAGCAGTTTGAAATTCTAGGGTGGCTGACATTTTGAAACAAAACAGCACATTACAAAAAACCAACGATAAATTTATGGTCAATAATGGTCAAGCAGGTGCAATCCCGAATGAATACTCCGTGTTATTATAACTGTAACTTTGACTTCGAAATTTTGATACGTTGCATTTTCTATTTGTTGATATTTTTGAACTATGATTTACGCTAAGTGAAATGTTGCTGTTGAAGAGGGATTTTCCATGTAAATCCGAAACGTCCAATTTTAATATGTTTTTAATGTTTTATGAAAGTGTATTGTAATGTCTGCAATTTTAATGATTTTAATATAAATTTACAAGTTTTAGTGAACGCGATTTCTCGCAAATTATTTTCTTTCATTGTTGTAATCATTTTCCCAATCATACGCATAAAACTATATATTCATATCCATTAGCGCCAAATTCTCGCCAAACTTGGCGACAATTGGCGAAATCTCGCCAAATTTGGCGACAAAAATAAGTCTTCATAAATGAAGCCAACTTGGCTATAGCTCAATAATTTGGCGAATTTCTTATTCAAATTCAGTGTAAACGAATCTTTTGTAAACGGTTTCTTTGCATTTTAACTTGCTGTTTTCGAGTAACATTAGCTAAAATTTTAAAACGAAGATATAGGAAAGCTACCTTTTCCTGCCGGTACAGGCCGGAGGACTTTTTTATGAGTTGTCGGATGCAATCTATGTTTTGCATTAAATAAAGTAAAACATTGAAAAACAAATCCCACAGGATGGGGATAGTTTGTTTTAGATAGGTTTTAAGATAATTGTCCTATTAGCTAGTACACCTTCCGTTATTGTTTTGTGTTATTTTCCCCGGATTATGCTTTTCTTTTCTTTTGTTTACGAATTTTGTAATAGAAAAGTTCCGCTATAGACTGGCTACGTTATAGACCTTTTTTTTTATAGACAGGTTCATTTTCTTTCACAGGCTTTACTCTATTTAATTTATATATGAAATATTTGTTGTTAAAAGATGTTGGTCGCACAAAAATTTTCACATCTCTCCCTCCCTCCCGACATTACTGGTTGGTTATGGCTTGATAGTCCTTTCTAAATAAAATCATGGTGATTCTAAGATTCTCTTGATTTATCTCTAAATTGAACATAAACGATCCTAAGAAAACGGATCAATGAATTACTATATTGGCATGAGGAAATTTAGTTGCAGAAAAATGGAGCATATAGCTAACATTAAGTCTAATAGGAAAACCACAGCCTTGGCAAGATCTGGAGGCACGGCAGTGCCTCCGCCAAGTCGAGAGAGGACAGCCGTAAGCATACTTTTCTGGAAGCAACTCAGGGCACTTTTGACCCCCCCCCCCCCCATATCTCCGCGCTGGAGTATCCCAAAAATTTGAAACTTTGTTTTTCTAGAGTATTTGGCACACAGGACCAAAATTTAAAATTACAACTTTCTGTCTTTTCTAGTTCAGACGATATATGAACTCAAACATTCGATTTTTTGTCACTCACTCACTCACTCGTTCACGCGTCATCAAAAAGATTAGGTAGATCCCGTAACCCTAGAAACTTGATATTTGGAAAAAAGGTAGTGTTTAGGATACAGAGAAAGAAAAAATTATAAAATCCGGAAAATTCGAAAAAAAAAAAAAACATTCGAAAATTCAACAAATTCCATCAAAATTGAAAATTGAAAATAATACGATCTGGTAGTCTTAGAAACTTAAGATTCGGTGTGAAGGTAGTGATTAGTATCCAGAAAAAGAAAACATCAAAAACACCAAAAAAATCGAAAGCAAAATCGAAAAAATCGAAAAATCGAAAAAAATTGAAACATTTCAAATAATCCGATTTTGTTGCGCTAGAAACTTGGAATTCGGAATAAAGGTAGTATTTGGGATGCAAAATAAGAAAAAATTTAAAATTCCGGAAAATTCGAAAAAAAAAATCAAAAATTCGAAAAATTCGAAAAAAATTGAAAAAATTAAAATAATTGGATTTTTTAGCCTTAGAAACTTAAAATTCGCAGAAAGAATAGTGTTTAGGATTCAGAATAAGTTAAAATAAAAAAAGCAATAAAATTCGAAAATAAAATCAAAAAATCGAAAAAATCGAAAAATAAGGAAAATTTGAAAATAATTAGATTTCATAGCGCTAGAAACTTGAAATTTGGAATAAAGGTAATATTTAAGATACTAAATAAGGAAAAATTAAAAAATATGGATAATTAAAAAAATACCCATAAATTAGTGCAGACGATATATGAACTCTAAGTTTCGATTTTTTGTCACTCACACACTCACAAAAAAAAAAAAAAAAAAAAAAAAAAAAAAAAAAAAAAAAATCGAAAATTCAAAAAAATCGAACAAAATTGAAAATTGAAAATAACACGATTTTGTAGTCTTAAAAACTTAAAATTTGGTTAGAAGGTAGTGTTTAGAATTCAGAAAAAGAAAACATCAAAAACACACACAAAAAAAATTGAAAATAAAATCCAAAAATCGAAAAAAAAAATCGAAAAATTTCAAATAATCCAATTTTGTTGCGCTAGAAACTTGGAATTCGGAATAAAGGTAGTATTTAGGATGCCAAATAAGGAAAAATTAAAAAATCTAGAAAATTAGAAAAAAAAAATCAAAAATTCGAAAAAAATTAAAAACATTAACATAATTTGATCTTTTGGCTTTAGAAACTTAAAATTCGCGGTAAAGATAGTGTTTAGGATTCAGAATAAGTTAAAATAAAAACGCAATAAAATTCGAAAATAAAATAAAAAAATCGAAAGAAATCGAAAAATAAGGAAATTTTGAAAATAATTCGATTTCATAGCGCTAGAAACTTGAAATTTGGAATAAAGGTAATATTTAAGATACTAAATAAGGAAACATAAAAAAATATTGATAATTAAAAAAAAAAAAATCGAAAATTTCAAAAAAAAAAAAAAAAAAAAAAAAAAAAAATAGAAAGAAAGAAAAAGAGAGAAATTGAAAATAATATGATCTCGTAGTCTTAGAAACTGAAAATTTGGTGTAAAGGTAGTGTTTAGCATTCAGAAAAAGAAAAAATTAAAAACGCAACAAAAATTGAAAATAAAATAAAAAAAATCGGAAAAAAAACGAAAATTTGAAAATAATTCGATTTTGTAAAGCTAGAAACTTAAAATTTGGAATAAAGGTAGTATTTAGGATACAAAAAAAGAAATAAATAAAAAATCTGTAAAATTCGAAACAAAAAATTCGAAAAATTGAAAAAAATTCGATTTTGTAGTTTTAGAACTTAAAATTCGGCGTAAACTTATTGTTTAGGATACAGAAAAAGGGAAAATTAAAACACAATAAATTCGAAAATAAAATAAAAAACTCGAAAAAGATCGGAAATTTCAAAATAATTCGATTTTGTAGCGCTAGAAACTTGAAATTTGTAATAAAGGATACAAAATAAGAAAAATCAAAAAATCCAGGAAATTATAAAAAAAAATTCGAAAAAAATCAAAAATTGAAAATAATTTTATCTTGTAGTCTTAGAAACTTAAAACTTGGTGTAAAGGTAGTATTTACTATTCAATAAAAGGAACAATTAAAATATTCGTTAAATTCAACTAGCTCAATTCAAATAGCTAGTACAACGCCCCTAATTGTTTTATGTTATTTCCCCCGGATTATGGTTTTCTTTTCTTTCGTTTATGAATTTCGTTATAGAAAAGTTCCGCTATAGACTGGCTACGATATAGGCGATTTCTTTATAGACAGGTTTGTTTTCTTTCATAGGTTGTACTCTATTTACTTCATATATGAAATATGGATTGTTAAATGATGTTAGCCCCACAAAAATTTTCACAGCTCCCCCTACCCTCCCGACATTACTGGCTGGTTATGGCTTGATAGTCCTTTCTAAATAAAATCATGGTGACTCTAAGATTCACTTGATTTATCTCTAAATTGAACCTAACTGATCCTAAGAAGACTGATCAAATAATTACTATATTGGCATGACAATCAGGTAACTTAGAATTGAAATCGAAAAATCAATAAATTTATAAAAAGTCGAAAATTTGAAAATAATTCGATTTTGTAGTCCTAGAAGCTTGACATTTGGCAGAAAGGCAGGGTTTAGTACACAAAGTAAGAAAAAATTAAAAAATCCTTAAATAATAAAAAAAAGACTAAAAAAACGAAAAAAAAAACCATCGAAAAAAGGAATATATAGTTTGATTTATTGGAAATTTCCGGAAATTTTAATTTTGGCTTTCTTTTTATACTAAAAAGTTCTTTTATGTTAAATATCAAGTATCCAAGGCTGCGAGTAATATCTCAGACAGATAGCACCTATCCTGGAAGCAATTGAGATTACTTTTGACACTCCCCCTCCCATAACTTAGTGCTTGCCTAGGAACCTGAAATCTCTTTTTATCTACAGTACTTTGCAAACGAAACTAAAGCTTCAAATTTTTTATACCTGTAAATAATAGGGACAGAGTGTGGGCTTAGCGAAAATCAGTGGATAATCTCCAAAAAGAACCCAAAATCAAGAAAAGGAGGATTACTTACAAAAAGAAGTGAAATCTCATCAAAAAGTCACCTGTAAAAAATGCAGCCAAGTCTCGTAACTCATTTACCGTAAAAAGTACTGAGATCGTATAAAGCCAAGTTTAACTATCTTATTAACTCTGAAATTTTCATTCACAAATCACTACTAGTCTCTACATCTTTAGTTAATTATTATTTTGTGACTTGGCAATTACGCAGCACAGGGAAGTTATTACACCTTACTATGTTATGGGATGGGATGGGATAATTTAATTAAGGCAAATTATATACGCACGGGGAAGTTATTGCACTTTAATATGTTATAGTATTATTTGATTAAGACTAACTATATACATCATATTCTCGTGCTACGTAATTGCCAAGTCACAAAATAATAATTAACTAAAGATGTAGGGACTAAGAGTGATTTGTGAATGAAAATTTCAGAGTTAATAAGATAGTTAAACTTGGCTTTATACGATCTCAGTACTTTTTACGGTAAATGAGTTACGAGACTTGGCTGCATTTTTTACAGGTGACTTTTTGATGAGATAGACATTTTCAGTAACAGGTTTTAATTTTCTCTCCATTTTAGTGCACCATCATGCATATTTTCACGTTATTTTAAATATGTAAATTATTTATTTTAATTAATACGAATTTTCTAATAATTATTTATCATACAAAATTAATTAAATATTTTGTGCATGTATGCCTGCATTTATTCGGCATCAATTGATGAGATATTTAAACAAATTTGCTATCCGCGATAATTTTACACCATGTTATGTCACTTGAATATTGTCCATAAGAAAATCGGGTACTTTTCGAGTATAGGATCCTTTGCTTTTAGGTTTGGCGTAATTCGAGTTTAAAAAACGAATAGATTCGTTAATATACATATATTTGTTACCAAAAGTTATGAAAACAAACCCAGTGAACTTTTGGTGCTTTTCTATTATAGGGGTCTTGACGCTTTTTTAAAAAGCTTGGCGCAATTCGGGCATCAGAAAGTGAGATTTGGTACCAAATGACATAAACAGCCATGGAAACAAACTCGACGATTTTTTTTTGTTTATATGCGTATTTTAATTATACGTATATTATTATTGTTTTTTCTATACAAATTACTTCTGATTACATATAAAATAGGATAAATGACATTTTACGCTAAACAAATTGTATAAATATTGAAAAAATGCTTCTGTATACGAAATGACAAAGTGAATAGGTTGACAGAAAGTATGTTGCCAAATTTTCCTTTTCCGCCAAGGCTATTTTCTCTGTTTCGTCAAGGCCCCATATACTGGAAAAGCACCGAATTTTTATGCTTGTTTATACATGTATTTATATGTATATACACAATTTATTTATAATTGTCTTTCAATTTACCTCTTTTTGTACATAAAAATAGCTAAATGGCTTCTTTATATTAAGTAAATTTTATAAACATAAATGACGTCATTTGGACGAATTTATTCAAACTATTTTCAGTTTATAAATTAAATTAAATGCTGACAGAGACGATTGAATCCTGACGATAGAAATGTGATTTTTTTTTTTCAATTTTTCATGAAAAACATAATTTAATCATAATCTTGTCTTCATTATCGATTGAAATAAAAGATAAATTCAATTTCAATTTGAAAATGACGAATAAAAATAAATCAATAATCCCTGTCGGGATCCTTTTTGATTTTTTCCCTTTTTTGTCACAAAAAAAAACTGAGTAATTAGTTGCCATCTTTACAGAAATGTCATTAAAATTAGAAAAAAAATTAATATCTCGAAAACTAATTCCAATTTCAAAAATCTATTACCAGTTTTGACATCCGCGGATTTTTATGGACAGTTGGTATTAATTTCACTATCAAGCGTTTAATATTTTATTAAAAATAGCCCTGAAACATAATCAGTCGTTTAATCAGTCGTTTCATAAAATCGTTTCATAAATTCGTTTCATAAAATCGTTTCACAAATTCGTTTCATTAAGATTTTATATATATAGGGTAGATATATTTTATTGTGCTGAATATTAGTGCGTGCATATTTTTTGCTCCTTGTATTCCATGAACTTTTCAATTCCGATTGTCTACGAAAATCTCCCGCCGGTGAAAATGACGTACGCACAAATTTTTCGTGACGTATGTACTTTAATTGTGTTTTTTTATCTATTTTTTTAATATAATTTCCAAACGGTTTGACATGTATTCTTGGTAATAAATAGACGTCGTTGTCACCTTTATAGGTACCTGCTGTAAAAATTTGAACGAAATCCGTTAAATATTTTTTGAGTTATGCTTGACGAAAGGTTTTAATATCCATCGTAGCTATATATGGGGCAAAGTAATACTGCGCTGTGTATGAGTCTTCGTTGCACTCAGACAATAATGTTGTTAAAATTAATGATTTCTAATAAATCGGTGAAAATATTTTAACAAGCAGATTGATTCTATTTTCAATGCTTATATGAAATACCTTTAACAACTCAGCAATAATTTTAGTAGATCAATATTATTGTAGAATATTTTGTAAAAAGGCGCTTTTTTTATTTTTTGAAGAAATATAAGAATCTTAAATGGATGGAATTTCCGCATTCAGTATTTCTACACTATGAAACATAAAATAATATATTTATATTTTACTATTGCCTCGCTCATTTAGTTATTTTTTATAGCAAAAGTTACATTGTAAGACAGCATTGTTCAAGAATTTTTATTAAATAAATAAATATATATATATATATATAATAGTAAATAAGTTAATTTCAATATTTCAATAAAATTTAAACGCTTAGAATGATAATGAATTTCTTAAATAAAAATGGTTAAATTAAGATAGTTGAAAAGAACAGAATAATTCATAAAACTTCCCACTTATCAAATAAATGTATAATTTAAAATTTGTCAATTTGTTTTTGCTTTAGGAATTAAAATAATTATTTGTGGTTAATTATTTGTCTAGTTCCCTATAGTTTTCTGTTTGAACAGCAGCATGTAAAATCCTGTCAATGTTCACTTGAGTTTCCGATTGTGTTTTCAGCAAACTCAAGCTTAAGGATAAGATAAATATTTGAGCCGGAAATCTTTCTATGTCGTTTCTAGATTTTTATTAGATTACAATATAAGAGAAAGGAACATTTTCTTTCTGAGTAAAATTCAGATGCATTTTATTCTGAAATTGGAAATTGGACTATTTTTAAAACAGGAAAAATTTGGTGTGAAGTATAATTTAAATACAAAGTCTAAAATATGCGCTCTTTTGTAAATGAAAATAGAGCTTTTAAAAGAGGATGTGCATGCATAAAATTAAATGAGTTGTATTTATTTACTTCTATTTAAGACTCAGTAATTTGTTGTGATTTATCGCCAAACAAATTGCTTGAATTTAAGGCTGATATAAAAGCTAATTCTGAAATGTTTAAAAATAAATATAAATAATATGTTAACATAGACTTTTATTTTCTTATATACAAATATTTAAGAAACATTCTAATATATATATATAGGGTGTCTGAAAAGTCTGGAAACGGTTGAATAACTCGTAAAATACATCGAATTGAAAAACGGCAAAATGCATGTTTAATATTAAAAAAAATCTATTTAGATATATCAAAGCTGCCCCCCCAACTCTGCCCCCTGGGGGTAAAGGGGGGGGCAACTTTGAAATCTTAAATGACAATCCCCCCCCTTTTTTATTGCAGATTCGGATTCTACGGGAAAAAATACGTAACATTTTGTATTGAACATTTTCTTCGAAAAATCGTAGATGGCGCTGTAATCGAGTAAAATGTAGTGAAAATCGTTTCCATTGAAAAGTCTGGAAACGGTAGAATAACTCGAGAAATATGCATCGGCTTGAAAAACGGAAAAATACGTGTTTAATATTGCAGAAAAATGGCAACTTTTATATCCCTAAATAGATTTTTCTGAAATATTGAACACGTATTTGTCCGTTTTTCAATCCGATGTATATTTCTCGAGTTCTTTGACCATTTCCAGACTTTTTAATGGAAACGATTCTCACTGCATTTTACTCAATTACAGCATCATCTACGATTTTCCGAAGAAAATGTTCAATACAAAATGTTACGTATTTTTTCCCGTAAAATCCGAATCCGTAATAAAAAAGGACAGAGGTTAGCATTTAAGATTTCAAAGTTGTACCCTCTTTCCCCCCAGGGGGCAGAGTTGGGGGGGGGGCAACTTTGATATCCCTAAATAGATTTTTCAAAAATATTGAACATGCATTCTTCCGTTTTTCAGTCCGATGTATATTTCTCGAGTCATTCCGACTGTTCCCACACTTTTCTTACAACAGATATATTTATAAATATACGTGTTTCTTTTTAAACTTTAACATTTCTATGAAATTAAGCATATTAAAAAAGAGGTGTCGGCCAGTAATTGCCGTTTAAGTTTAATTGAGAGATGAATATTCAATGAGAAATTGAAACATAGTACTAAGAAGTCGCAGTAAAATACTATTCTTAGATGCATCTTCTGTACATTTTCAAATAGTTTCTCATGTTTGGGACAGACATCAAAGTTTAACTATCATTCTCCCCCAAAAATGTATCTAAAATAACATCTTCATGATCCCGGTACACTTAAAGTATAGATTTTTAAGCACTGTTGTTGAAATTTGTGGTTTGTGTAATGTTATTTTGAGAAGTATTGAATTATAATAATTTTCTCAAGGATGCATTTTGTAGATCGACATTATAAAGGGCAGAGATAAATTCTCTTTATAAACCATTGATAAGCAGAAAATTGAAAATCATCCGAAGTTCTCGTTATAAATCATTGACAAACAGAAAATTTAAAATCGCCCGAAAAAGTGACTCAATTAAAGGTTCTGGGAGGACTTCGTCACACACCGCCGCTCATTGAGTCACACTTTGCATTCGTCAATGACTTCGAATGTTGATGCAATTATCTCTTTTAAATTATGTTTTCTAAATGGTTTCGGATGTTTTCAGATAAAAAAAAAAATAGAATTAGTAATACAGGGTAGGGTTCGCACGCAGTTTCCATAAGTTTTTAATAGAATTTTTTTATTTAATATTTAAATATAAGAAATTGTAGACACCTGGTTTAATTGCAGGATTTGTAACAATTTTCTGCATTTAAATAAGGCGAAATATTCTATTAAAAAATTGTGGTAAAAGCATACGAACCATATAATATTGTTTACATTTTGCCGTTTTTTCGAAATCTACCCCTGCTAGCAATCTACGTACTTTGTGGAACTAACCAGGAAACCACGTCATAGTGTAATAATGAAAAATATCTAAGTAAGCAGTAATCGAAAGAGAATTATGAAACGTGTTTTTTGACACATAAATCATTTGCCCTCGTCACCTCGTTATCGAGATATTAAGTCTTAAAGTTTGCTAATTTCTTTATTTAAAAAAGGGCGAAAGGCGTGGTTTTGATTCAGAAATTTTAACAATCAAATTAATATGAAATACAAAACATATTTAGATGTAATAATATAAAAATCCCAGAAGCCCGTAAAAAATCTATTGACAAATATGGCACTGAACCAAAAAATGATTGAAGCGTAGAAAATCGTGGCACCAAGAGAATTTCATGAACTTAAATCTAGTGCAATACTTACTTACAATGATCCACCTCATGCGAAAAATAAAATTGCAAGGGCGTTTCAAATGCAAGTGGCCGAGTTTGCAATAACCCAGACTTGTAACAAGCATAGCTAATCATGTCGGAGTATTGCGGCGTACGAAACTGGAAATAGACAGGTGACTGGAGTTTGACGGTGTTGTTACGTTGAAAACGTTAACGACGCCTCCTTCAATCCTATCGACTCCTCCTTCCAACCTACTAAATCAATAAATTAGCAAATTTTAAGACTTTATATTTCGATAACGGGGAGACGAGGGTATATGATTTATGCGTCAAAAAACATGTTTCATAATGCCCTTTCGATTGCTGATTATTTAGATTTTTTTTTTCATTATTAAACTAATGGCGTGGTTTCCTGTTAAGAAAAGTTTGATGGTGAGGTTTATGGTGTGTAATATATGTTCTTCAGGGTTAGTACGCTTGTATCACAATATATATATATATATATATATATATATATATCAGAAATTATAGACACTTCGTTAAACTGCAACATTCCTAACACTTTTATGCTTTTAAATAAGGCGAAATATTCTATTAAAAAAATTGCGGTACAAGCGTACGAACCCTGTCTCTTTTTTTTTTATGAAATAGCTGAGTAGTTGTTTTAAGAATTTTCATTATAAAAAAAAAAAAAAGAAAAGAAAAAAAAACGAGCAATCTGGAAACCTTCGACTCAAATATTTTCCGATAAAATATTTCTCTTAAGTAAGAATTGCTAAAATAATCTGGTGCTATTTATATTATTTTTAATTTACGAATTATAATTATTTTTTCTATTTTATTTGAAGTAATGCTTTTTATATAAACTCAAATTCAATCGCGACTTCTAAAAAAAAAATTGAAGAACAAAAATAAAGCATTAACTTTTTTTTTCAAATTTAAGGTGTTAAAAAGCAAGGTTTTGTAAATAAAAGAAAGAATAAAATGAAACACATTTTTTTTTTAAAATTGTTGTCAGAAGAATAAAAGATTGTTTTGAAAATAAATGTTTTTCTTCTTAATTACATATAAATTTCACGCTTTTGATTTATTTGATGAATAATTTTCAGGGTCAACAGGTTTGTTATTACAGGTATAATCAATATATGTGTGATTTATTGTATTCTTTTACACAAATGGTATGTGAAAAAAAATGTTATATAAAGAGTTAAAAAAAAACAATGGGAAATAAAAACAATTCAGTCACTGAAATGTTTTATTTTTATTTTTATTTATTTATTTTTCTCAATAAATTGAGTTATTTTATAAAAGTTCATTTATTTTTTAGCTCGATTTTAAATGAAAATGTTTATTTTCTGAACTTTTTTCTTAGAATACAAAAATAAATAGTTGACATCAGCGATGTTATGAAAATATTGCTAATGTATAAAACAATATTTTCTTCTGTCTGCATATATTGCAGCGAATACGTTACATCGCATATATTGGCTCATTAAATAATAGGTATTGATACGAATATAAACTAAACTATAATGACCTACATAAGGACATGTATAAGGAAGGGTTATCGTTTTTTTTTTTTCAAAGTGCCTAGTAAAGTAACTGTACCACTTTAAGAACATTTCTGTCCTGCTTTAGTGCATTGTTGTTCTTGGTTTTAGTGACTGTGAACACAGTGCATGTCTGGTATCTCAATTAAAACATTCTGGCGTTGCCCGGTCTCGTCAAAAAAATGGTACAAAACGTGAAAACACTCTAAATATCGCTGTACGAATTCACGCTGTACAATAAATGCGATATTTAATAAAAAGTCGTTTCCCCTCCCCGACCCCTCCCCATCATAAAAAATATAAAATATTTTATTAAATAAAATTTTTCTTTATTAATTCCGTCCATTGACAAATAGCTATTTATTTTTCTTTCCATAAAAATATTAGGATTTACGTTGTTCACCCTGCTATGTTATGGGATGGGATGGTATTATTTTATTAAAGCTAATTATATACTGTCACATTCTCGTGCTGCGTAATTGCCAAGTCATAAAATAATCATTAACTAAAGATGTAGCAACTAGGAATGATTTGTGAATGAAATTTTTAGAGTTAATAAGATAGCTAAACTTTAATTTACACGATCTCAGAACAGAGGCGGATTACCAAATAGGCTGAGTAGGCTGAAGCCTAGGGGCCCGACAAACTAAGGGCCCGCCGCTAAGTTTGATACCTTTTTTTTTAGTTCTAATATATATATATATATATGTATGTGTGTGTGTGCATGTTTGTATATATATATATATATATATATATATATATGTATGTGTGTGTGTGCATGTTTGTATATATATATATATATACTAGATTAATTTTAACACAATTATTCAAATTGGTAAAGAAATCATACGAGTTGTAATTTTCCAACTGGACGAAAAATGTCCGGGCCAGGATTCGAACCTGGGATCTCTTGGCTGAAGCTGTCACGCTCTACCAACTGAGCTATCCCGGTCGAATCTGGAGGGCATAATTCATCCAGGATGAATTATGCCCTCCAGATTCGACCAGGAGAAGTATGCCCTCCAAATTCGACCAGGAGAAGTATGCCCTCCAGATTCGACCGGGATAGCTCAGTTGGTAGGGCGTGGCAGCTTCAGCCAAGAGATCCCAGGTTCGAATCCTGGCCCGGACATTTTTCGTCCAGTTGGAAAATTACAACTCGTATATATATATGTTGTATATCCATGTATATATATATATATAGAGCGGGAGGGGGGGGGGGCAATGTGTTAAGCCTAGGGGCCCCGTAAGTGGTTAATCCGTCACTGTCTCAGAACCTTATACGGTAAAAGAGTCACGAGACTTGGCTGCATTTTTTACATATGACGTTTTTGATGGCATTAAAATTTTCTATATTAGACTACACTGCACAAATGTTTGCTTTAATTTTTTTTTGGAGAGCTTAAAATGCGCAATAAGACAAGCAAAATCCAGTAGCAGACGCTTATTGGTTCAAGAAATAGGCATTTTTGAATTCTTGCGGAAAACCTGAATTAAGGAACGAAACGGCTGGGAATATGTGTTTTATTGGCAAAAAGAATTTGTTCTTACGTTAACGAATTAGTTCAGTGCGCAAATGACACACATGTAACCACAGCAGAAAAAAGTGTCCCTAAAAAGTTTAACGACTTTGTAGCTTTGTACATTTCATCAACATTATTTTATAACAATTAAGTCTTAATGCGTAAAGGGAATTTCTATCACACTATTATGTAGTAATCTTAAAAAGACTTAGCCTATTCATAATCCATGAATAATAAGCCTATTCAATGCACTGATTAAAAAAATGGTGGCTGTCGTAAGCGAATTTCTCTAGCGTTTAAACGGTTCCTTGAATTGACTACCGTTATTTCCGAATAGCTATCTTCGCCTTTGTTTATTAAATATTACAATTTGGAAATAGTAAACTTAAATAAACGGTTTTGAACCCTTTTAAAAATAGAACTTTAAGATTTAGAAAAATTACCGTCTCGTCGGCGTAACTCACTCTGCTTGAGAATCTTCAAGTAGCACTTTTCTGATAATTAGCTGTGAATCTCTTCGAACCATTTAAAAAGTTTTAATTTCATTTCTTTTATTTCTTTTTCCATCTCTTGTTGCTCTTAAATTCTGAGCTATTTGATTCGAAATTTTCGACTGCCTCCGCAAACGTATATTAAACCATTTGAACCTTGGTCTGTTATCGATAAAATAGGATCTCCTGATCAAGTTCTTTCCTCAGCTGTCGCACACTGTTCGCATCACAGTCCCTTATCTCCAAGATTCTAGCTTTTCACAGGGATGTCTACTTCTGATTTTGGTGATAGGTTGCCTTACCAGTTACGGATGAAGGCTGTGTAAAATGAAAAAAAAACCCACAATAAATGAATTTTGTATACGATATGAATATTAAAGCATAGAATACATATTAAAATCGCTTAAAAGTAGACAAAAACGAAAAAACAAAAATTATCTTACTTTATTCAAAACTGCACGAAATAATGATAAGTTGATTGAACGGTCGCATTGTTTGAGTTGAAATTACCTCACTCCGAAACTGGTGGCTTGAAATCTAAAATTTTGTAAAGTTAAAATTTAAACGTGTTCATTACTGATACAGTGCCCACCATTACTGGTACCGTTAACCTACTGTCTTTTTATTTACTTAATGTTTTCTTATGCGATAACATAAATAGTAGGGATGTTTGTAATAGCCATTAAAAATGATTTAAAGAGTAAAGTTTTTTTATGAATCGATTACACAAAGTTCAAGGAACTTCCATGGCCTCCAAAGAGTTATCCTCTTCATGTTCTTCATCTTCTTTAGTTTCTTCTTTTGCATTTTCGTGGCATATGTCCTTTTTATCCGGTGTCATCCTATCTTCAATCATGTTGATTATAAACAAAGCTTGTGTTTTCTGTAGAAATGTAATTCCTGTTGACTTTGTTTTTTATTCGCAATTACGTGCAATTATGCCCTGAATACGTTAGGGTTTGAACTATTCGAGGCTACTAATTAGGGAAAACTGTGTCATATATTTCTGTCAATCATGGAAACTACAAACGTTGCTTTTGTCTCAGGTTTTCCGATTAGAAAATTGTAATGCAAAAAATCTTTAATACAAAACAATTAAATGCATAAGTTATTGCAGTATTAATGTAGATGGAAAATATATAACTATACAGTAAATAGATCTCCCTCTTGCGACGTCAGACACTGCATACATTAATATAACACTCAAGCTACCAATTTGTGCATTAATTTCACTATACGGGAATTTTTTCTGTTATAACAGAAAAATTTTCAGAAATTAAGTGTTAGCTTGTAATTACCCACGATTTTGGAAACATTCCCTTATCTTCAAAAATGAGAACCGTGGCTACCTTTGTAGGTTTCTACATCCTTCGAGTTATGGTAAAGCAAGTACGGGTCGGAAAAACCCGACTTAAGGCCTAGGGCCTGGCTCCTTTTTGGGTGTCCAGCCCCGCAGCTGTTGGGGGACGCCGACCCGTCCCCAAGTGTCTCGTAGTGGTACTCACTAATAATGGGTTCCACCGCGTATCGCAGCGACCTACGTCGTCGACACATGGGTCCGAGGGTTGGAGGGTCCGCAGGTGGCGGTCCTCCGGTTGGACGAAGCTCATACGAAGAGACAAATCTGGTCGTGCGCTCTAAAAGTCTCTCAGGATTTGGGTTCGATGGTCGTAGACGCGCCGGGCGCTCCTCAGGCGCCCGGCGGCGCAACGTAGTTTTTTATCTTAAGAAATCAATTCGAAAAGAACCAATTAGAGGCTTCTTAAAACAAAAAAGTTTTTGATGTTTACAATAACTTTCTGAGAAAGGCACCTTTACTACCAGTAAATTTCAGAAACCTGTCATTTTTTGACATCTTTGATTAGTTTTTTTAAAACTTTCTTCATATAAGAAAAATCACTTCAGAATATTGGGCACCTACAAAATTACATTAAATACGCAAAAATGTTTCGTCTACAAAAGAAAACATTTCTACAATGTTTTACATTGTACAGTATTACTCAGGGTTGCCAATTTGGCTTTTCTTTTATTCCGAAATTTTGAATTCCTACCGGAAATTGAGAAAAACAATTTTTAGCTTAAGTAATCACGAAATGTTTGTCATTAAATAAAACAAAATTTTCTATTTGATATATCTGGTATAAATTCGAAATTTCTGAATTTAAAAAAAAGGCCAAAATATTATGTTAGACGTGGCGTGATTAGGGGTAGACTATAAATAAAAGGTTACGTGTTTTAGTTAATGCATACACACGACACTGACGTTTAGTATATATATGTTATCTATGTATAAAATCCATGTACATGATCCAGAACATTTTTAGAATCAGATGCGCCAGTAGTAGAGAAAGGGGGGGTTCTACGGCCACAGGCGCAGCCGCAGCTGAGCAACCGATCAACCGATAGTGCATTGTTCAGAATCAACCCTCTTTTTCTTGCAATAATCTTTTCATCTCATTTTGTTGGTACATCTGATATTTTATTAAAAAGGTTTGTGTGTAAGAGTATGTTTTAAAAAGCATATATGTCTTATAGTTATTATAAATAGTTCTCTTTGTGTGTGGATATGTGTGTCTGTGTGTATGTATGTGGGTAACAAATAGTTCTCTTTATGTGTATATATGTGTGTGTATGTGTGCGTGACAAATAGTTCTCTTTGTATGTGTGTGTGTGTGACTATCTGCTTGTTTATCAAAGTTTTAGAAATATTTTTCATGTTTTTATAACGAAAAAAATATGCGGTAGTTAAAATGTTTCACAAATTAAAAAAAATATATATATATTAGAAAAAGTTTCACATTACTTAAAAAATTTAAAAAAAGTACTCAATAATAAAATCAACAATTTTTATTATAACAAAATAATTTACAGAAAGTTATTTACAGATCAAAATATACATCACGATTTTGCGTTAGCAATACAAATCAACATTTTCTTCTTTATTACAAACGGTATTAATGTCATAATGGCCATATGCTAAGCTGCTTATTCCATCATCCAATAAGTAACGCTTGTCGTCAAAGGGACTTAAGCTAATTTTATTTTGAGTTAATGTATATAGGCGGTGGTCATCTTGGGCAATCCTTACCTGTTTCTCCATACTTGTTTTTTGTTGTTGGAGTCACTCCAAGTAGTCTTCATGTTTAATTTTCTGCCGAACAATCTGCGTGGATACACCTTTTGCACGCTTCTTTTCGTCTTTAACAGATTTTAGAGAATACATTTTTGATTTCAGTCCGACAAACTCAAGGGCTAATTCACCATTAAGTTCATCCTTAAACTTTCCGAGCGTCTTCTTATTATCCTCAGAGTACAGACGATGAGATTTCGGGTATTCAGAAAAGTCAAACAACTCACGATGCTGCTCCAGATCCTTATAAATATTATTGGTTTGAATATGATACGTTAGGGAATCTGTATCCGTAAAGAGTAAAACTGCACGATCTTTGTATGTTTTCTTTATAAAATTGTAATGGAAATCATACATACAAAGTTTAGATAGTTCGAGTATAGAAAATCCAACATAGATAGGTCGGTTCATATGTATGCTAGTTTTTAATCTCTCCACAGCAGTCAAGTCTTCATCATAAGTTTTAAACGATTTAAAAGTAGGCGATGCTACTAATTTTTTGGCTCTTTTTTCACTATTACAAAGCACAATATTTCTTCTTTTTCGCAGATTTTCCATGGTTTTACCAAAAACAGAATTGTTCATTAACTTAAAAAAGTCTTTCTCAAAAGAAGATTTTGCTTGTTTCCTTTTTTCGGTATTGAAATTAATATATTTCTGTAACCATGGTCCCTGTTTAAATTTTAAAGCTTTGTGCACGGCTGTAATTTTTAAACCAAGTTCTAAATAAAATTTAAGATTACGATAATGAGTTATATAATTTCGTTTGTTATTTAAATTTGGTATAAGTTTAGGAGTTCCGACGAATTTTCTATTGTTGAGTAAGCTTCTTATATGAGAAGATAGCATCTGATACTCTACAGTTACTCTCTCAGGGGCGACAGGGTATTCATTATGCAAAGGATGTAAATGTTTCGGGTATTCCAAATCTAGCTCGAAAAGATATCCAATTTCGGAGCTACCAGATAAAGATAGAACCCACTGTTCTGTGATATGACTTGTTTCACACCATTCAAAACCGCCGTAGGGTAAAAATTGTCTCATAGCCCACCCGTATAAGTTATTGGCATCCCAATACATGATGTAGCTGGGTGCCTCATCTTTCTTATAATCGGGCGTACCAGGGATGTTTGCTCGGGCATATCTTTTACTTATCATGCTAATGCCACCTCGTATTCCATTTTCAATCATAAGTAACATATCTATATCACTGAGTAACTCTAAAGGTGCATCAGACATCTTCAAACAAGCCTGCCATGCTAGCCCAGGTGCTGTAAACAGGTGCGCAGGGTCAATTTCATAATACTGCTGACATAATTTCCTAAAGTTTTGAAACACGTCAGCAAGTAGTAGAACATCTGTCTTCACATAAAGGTTGTGATAATCACCAAGAGTCTTGATATCAAATGTTTTCCATACATTCTGGGCGTGTTGATATTCCTTTTCATCTATAGGCTCATTGGTTAAACTATTAAAAAAGGCAGAAGGCGGAGGAAGCTGCTTCTCAGTAAATTTTTCAAAGCAAGTAAAATAATCATAGGGGTAAACCCCTTTCCGTATAAGTAAAGATAAATTATTATTTTGTGGGAAATTTCTGCAAGTATAGTGAATTGATTAGGTTGAAGATTTTTAACAAGTTTTTCCAATGACGTAGGCAAAAATTGGAAAGAATCTATAAACACCATCTGAATAGGAGATGTAGGCTTTCCGATTTTAAAGGTGATATAGTTTTCCATAGAAGTAGCAATGACATCGATTTCATGATATTTGAATTTTCCAAGCTTTGTCATAATATGTTGGCCATCGTAGTTTTTCAGGTTATGGAATATAACAGGAATTGGTTTACATTGCTTATAATTAAAGTTGCATTCCACATGTGCAGCTCCTCTGTACGCACCTGACAGATGATCATGGTCACGTGTTCGTTTCTCATCTAAAGTTTTCTTACAAATATGACAAAACTCTGCTTCTCGAAATGCCTTTTCTTCCTTGGGAGAAAGCTTCATGGGTTTAATATTTAGTAACTTTTGACCTAAAATTTCCTTCTCTTGCATCATTCTGTTTAAAAAATGTTCAATACAGTTTCGACCACGATATACCTGTGCTTTCTTCACGCACGTTTCATCGGGTCCAATAACCACATAGGCATAACCACATGGCAAGTGATAGGTTGTTTTCTCGGTATAAGAGGCTTTAGAAGAGGGCGGAGCTGATGAAATAGGTATAAGTAGACTCTCAAAATCCGCATAAATCGTATAGGAAACAGGATGTTGTAAATGAATACCTGTAAACGTTAATAAATTATCATTTTCATTAGGCATCTTTATAGCTTGCGCAGCATGTTGAGAACAATATTCATTATGCTTATCCAAAAGATCTTGTCTTGAAAGTCGATGCAAACATCGATAACAATAATACACAGCGGCTCTATGCTTGGTAAGATCACTGGAAGTCTTGAAAAACTTCTTATCAAACAATAGTGTTGCCTTTCACCATCACTAACCAATAACAAATTAATCAAATCTTGATCTTTCTTTTCAGATATATACAGGGGGCATACTTCATCCTCTTCATAACCAAACACATTAACCCGTAAATTGTTGAGTTGTTCAATAACAAGTATCTTCTGAAGGGGTACAGGGCATTCTACACTACCTAATTTAATATCATGTTCAAAAGGTCGATAATGTGAAAAACGTTCAGGGTTTTTTGTATAATCTAAGTTCAGTTTAAAAGCCAAAAGACACCATACTAAACATTTGTTATCTTCGTTTTTTATATTCAGCAAGGCTTTTTTATCATCGAGTTTTTTAGACAAAGGAATATAGGAACTCGCAGCGAGGGGGTGATATTTAGCAATCTTGAGTTCTAAATGAAGAATTTTTCTAAGTTCCCAGCCAGAACATCTTTGTACAAATTCTTCAAAGTATTTAATAATCTTCGAAAATCCTTCCTCAATATGTTGTGAGATAGTATCTTCTATAAGTTCGGTCATACACGAACATCGAAAATAACATTGAATTTCTTCAAACTCCTCATTATCAGTTAGACGTTAAAGTGATATTTTTTCTACCATATACCATTTAATTGCACCTTTTTCATGAATTTCACTTATTAAACGTTCTTGTATTTCAGTTTGTACATGGCTATGAAATACCTCTAAATCATTTTCTCACGTTCATCAGGATGCAAAATCACTGTTTTAAACACATTAAGCGCATCAGAATACTTTGTGTTTTTCGACTTTGCATTAGATAAGCTCATTTTGCGTTTTACACTCACAAGAGGTGTGCGGGGGTGTTGAGTGCGTACATGTTGTCTCAGATCAAATTTTCTTCTAAACACTTTATCGCAATCACAGCAAGTAAATGTTGAATTCCGATGCGACTGTAAATGCTGCTTCAAATTATCCTTCCGGGTGAAAACTTGATCACATTCATCACACTTAAATGTAGACTGACCATAGGCATTATGTATTTTCAGGTGTCTAATCAAGTCCGATTTCCTTCTAAAACACTTTCCGCAAGTTTCACAGGAAAACGACTTTTCATTAATATGAATCTTAGCATGTTGA
Organism: Maratus michaelseni; assembly: GCA_963931845.1. Taxonomy (NCBI): domain Eukaryota; kingdom Metazoa; phylum Arthropoda; class Arachnida; order Araneae; family Salticidae; genus Maratus; species Maratus michaelseni. The sequence goes on from OZ007594.1 coordinate 23,091,562, forward strand.
TGCAAATTAAAATATGTTGAAAAAACTTTTTCACAAGTGAGACAAACATGCTTTTTTTCCACATTCGTAGGGGTCACAGTCTTTAAAGAAACATCCTCTTCAACTTGCTGATTAAAATTGGAAGAACTTTGAGATATAGTATCTTTTTCTGTAAGAACCTCAGAGAATCCATCATGCTGTAACAATCCAACACTATCATGTGTTTTTAAATGTCTTCGTAAGTTTGATCTTCGTCCAAAAGGCTTCTGACAAATATTGCAAGTATATAATTTCTCCCCAGAATGAATTTTCATATGTTGGTTCAGATTAGAAGTGTTCGAAAAATCTTTACCGCAGGTAAAACAGTTAAACATCTTCTTAGCAGATACAGAATCTCCCAAAGACATGACTTCATAAATAGGTATATAAACATCCATAATATAAAATCAATAAAAACAACTTTAACTGTTAAAAGCAAACAACAATCTTCTGAAACGATTCGCACGGATAAAAAGCGGGAGCAATTTAAAACACGTTTAACCACTAGCGATAGGAATCATCAAATGATGAAAATCATAATTTTCCCCCATCTATTTATACCGCCCCGAGGGCAAAGTTGAGTTGTAATATTGCTTGATATGATTGTTATCAAAACGCGTCATACGATTTAGGGGCCTGTAAGTTTCTTTCCCCTCTTTATAATATAGCATAATTAAACAGATAAACCCGAATGTATACAAATTTAAATTCGTAAATTATAATATATCACAAAATATAAAAAATCCTACAGAATAAAAATAGAATTTAGCACTTACCCCAAAAGCACGTCCACTTTGGATGTTAGTCTTCACTTAACTAATCTTTCTTCCTTATCTTTAGTAGGGGGCGCTGCCATCGCCGCGAGTTGCACTGCCCGTCTTCCGGTGTGTGACGTAGTTTCCGGTTTGCGATAAGAATAAACCTTAAATACACGCGCTTAGTCGTTCCTCCCTAACTCTTACTCGCTAGTAGTTGTCAGTTTCTTGTTTAGACGTGTTGGGTGACGTCATTACATGTTTGCGATAAGAACAAGATTATCCCCTTATCAACAGGTAAAAAGCTGCGCTTCAGTGACGTCATAGGTCATATGACATAGCTGATAACGGTACGATTAGCTGATAAGAATTTGTACTAATCATCTATTTCCCTTCAAGTCATTGCATGAGACGGTTGAGCTCCAACAGCTGTATATAAGGTAAGAGTAATTTATATATTATAATAGGATTTTAAATTAATTTAGCAGATGTTACAATTTGATATATAAAAATTTTCATGCTAAACGATGTGATTATATGTTGTTCATCATACTAAATCCACAAATTTTAATTCGAAAGAAATATTATTAAAATTATAATCTAAAATAAATTAGCGAAAATGCATAACAAATCTCAACAAAAAGAAGCTAATTATAAAAGGAAATGTACAAAGTTTATAAATTTACACATGTGTTAAACGCGTTTACAAACCTTATCATACGCAAAAGTCTAATTCGACTAGCCTATTTGTTATAACTTTAACTATAAGTCAAAATGTAAGATATTTGTAAAAAGGAATCTTAGGATTTTTAATTTTCCAAGTTCAGTTTCAATCATATTGTAAAAGGATAATTCCAACCTTGAGATGATCTATAATAAAATACTTAAATTAAAATTTATTTTTTGATAGTTTAAGATTTATAAACTACAACTTCGCCTACTTTTTAAAATGTTTACCCAGTAGGAAACTACAATAACATGTCTATGTTTGAATTTTTCTGATAACATGCCAATGCCTGAATTTTTCTGACAACTTGTCTGTGTTTGAATTTTTCTGCTAACATGTCTGTGCTTGAATTTTTCTGCTAACATGTCTGTGTTTAAATTTTTCTTATAACATGTCTATGTTTAATTTTTCTCTTCTTTTGAAATGTATAAACTTTTACTATACGTGTCTTTCGATTTCATTGAAGAAAAAAGTGATCGATCAACTTTATCAAACCATTTTAATGTTAATATTTTTAAACGAACGCGATAATCAGATAAAAATATATGTAGCTAATTCATATTATCCCACTAAACATTGCAAAACAATAAAACTCACAAAAATTTTATACTTCAACATTCAAAAATTGACAATATTCACATCTTAATACTAAAAAACAATCATTATCTTGAAGTATTTCCTGTAGCAAAATCTAAAATTTTCATATCAACAAGACCCAAGTTAAAAACTTTACCTATGAACTTAATACCAATATTTAATCATAAAGTGACAAAACTGATATATATATATATATTTTAAAGTTACTTTCAAAACATCTCATAGATGGCGCTGTTGAAAAAAAATAATTCAAAACTTGTTTTAAAGACTTAAAAAAATTAAATCTAACTTTAAACTAACAACAACCAGTAGAAAAATCACTTTCAGGTAGAAATATTTAAAAAATAATTGTTAATTCTAAAACCGCTCACAGAGGGCGTTGCTGAAAAAAAATAAACACAAACTTGTTTAAAATATATTAAAAAATAAATCTAACTTTAAACTATCATCAAACTCCAGAAAAATTACTTTCAATTAGAAATATTTTAAAATAATTAAAACTTCTAAAACCGTTCATAGGGCGCGCTGCTTAAAAAATCATTTCGAAACTTGTAAAAAATTAATCCAAAACTTATTTAAAACACTTTTACAAAAAATTTGACCAAATTACTGATAAACATCAAGTAGATATAAAATAAGGTGCGTCGCAAGTGGAATGAAGGTATAGGAAGTGGCAGGTGTGGACATCGGATGTAGCAGGTGCTGATAACAGACATGCTGGAACAGGAAGTGGGGCATGTTTAGACAGGGGTGATCCCGGAAGTAAGACCGGAAATACGACAGGAAGTCGAAGCTGGAACTTCCGGCTTCCACATCCATGGCGTTTCCGGTTATTTACAGATCAAAATATACATCACGATTTTGCGTTAGCAATACAAATCAACATTTTCTTCTTTATTACAAACGGTATTAATGTCATAATGGCCATATGCTAAGCTGCTTATTCCATCATCCAATAAGTAACGCTTGTCGTCAAAGGGACTTAAGCTAATTTTATTTTGAGTTAATGTATATAGGCGGTGGTCATCTTGGGCAATCCTTACCTGTTTCTCCATACTTGTTTTTTGTTGTTGGAGTCACTCCAAGTAGTCTTCATGTTTAATTTTCTGCCGAACAATCTGCGTGGATACACCTTTTGCACGCTTCTTTTCGTCTTTAACAGATTTTAGAGAATACATTTTTGATTTCAGTCCGACAAACTCAAGGGCTAATTCACCATTAAGTTCATCCTTAAACTTTCCGAGCGTCTTCTTATTATCCTCAGAGTACAGACGATGAGATTTCGGGTATTCAGAAAAGTCAAACAACTCACGATGCTGCTCCAGATCCTTATAAATATTATTGGTTTGAATATGATACGTTAGGGAATCTGTATCCGTAAAGAGTAAAACTGCACGATCTTTGTATGTTTTCTTTATAAAATTGTAATGGAAATCATACATACAAAGTTTAGATAGTTCGAGTATAGAAAATCCAACATAGATGGGTCGGTTCATATGTATGCTAGTTTTTAATCTCTCCACAGCAGTCAAGTCTTCATCATAAGTTTTAAACGATTTAAAAGTAGGCGATGCTACTAATTTTTTGGCTCTTTTTTCACTATTACAAAGCACAATATTTCTTCTTTTTCGCAGATTTTCCATGGTTTTACCAAAAACAGAATTGTTCATTAACTTAAAAAAGTCTTTCTCAAAAGAAGATTTTGCTTGTTTCCTTTTTTCGGTATTGAAATTAATATATTTCTGTAACCATGGTCCCTGTTTAAATTTTAAAGCTTTGTGCACGGCTGTAATTTTTAAACCAAGTTCTAAATAAAATTTAAGATTACGATAATGAGTTATATAATTTCGTTTGTTATTTAAATTTGGTATAAGTTTAGGAGTTCCGACGAATTTTCTATTGTTGAGTAAGCTTCTTGCATGAGAAGATAGCATCTGATACTCTACAGTTACTCTCTCAGGGGCGACAGGGTATTCATTATGCAAAGGATGTAAATGTTTCGGGTATTCCAAATCTAGCTCGAAAAGATATCCAATTTCGGAGCTACCAGATAAAGATAGAACCCACTGTTCTGTGATATGACTTGTTTCACACCATTCAAAACCGCCGTAGGGTAAAAATTGTCTCATAGCCCACCCGTATAAGTTATTGGCATCCCAATACATGATGTAGCTGGGTGCCTCATCTTTCTTATAATCGGGCGTACCAGGGATGTTTGCTCGGGCATATCTTTTACTTATCATGCTAATGCCACCTCGTATTCCATTTTCAATCATAAGTAACATATCTATATCACTGAGTAACTCTAAAGGTGTATCAGACATCTTCAAACAAGCCTGCCATGCTAGCCCAGGTGCTGTAAACAGGTGCGCAGGGTCAATTTCATAATACTGCTGACATAATTTCCTAAAGTTTTGAAACACGTCAGCAAGTAGTAGAACATCTGTCTTCACATAAAGGTTGTGATAATCACCAAGAGTCTTGATATCAAATGTTTTCCATACATTCTGGGCGTGTTGATATTCCTTTTCATCTATAGGCTCATTGGTTAAACTATTAAAAAAGGCAGAAGGCGGAGGAAGCTGCTTCTCAGTAAATTTTTCAAAGCAAGTAAAATAATCATAGGGGTAAACCCCTTTCCGTATAAGTAAAGATAAATTATTATTTTGTGGGAAATTTCTGCAAGTATAGTGAATTGATTAGGTTGAAGATTTTTAACAAGTTTTTCCAATGACGTAGGCAAAAATTGGAAAGAATCTATAAACACCATCTGAATAGGAGATGTATGCTTTCCGATTTTAAAGGTGATATAGTTTTCCATAGAAGTAGCAATGACATCGATTTCATGATATTTGAATTTTCCAAGCTTTGTCATAATATGTTGGCCATCGTAGTTTTTCAGGTTATGGAATATAACAGGAATTGGTTTACATTGCTTATAATTAAAGTTGCATTCCACATGTGCAGCTCCTCTGTACGCACCTGACAGATGATCATGGTCACGTGTTCGTTTCTCATCTAAAGTTTTCTTACAAATATGACAAAACTCTGCTTCTCGAAATGCCTTTTCTTCCTTGGGAGAAAGCTTCATGGGTTTAATATTTAGTAACTTTTGACCTAAAATTTCCTTCTCTTGCATCATTCTGTTTAAAAAATGTTCAATACAGTTTCGACCACGATATACCTGTGCTTTCTTCACGCACGTTTCATCGGGTCCAATAACCACATAGGCATAACCACATGGCAAGTGATAGGTTGTTTTCTCGGTATAAGAGGCTTTAGAAGAGGGCGGAGCTGATGAAATAGGTATAAGTAGACTCTCAAAATCCGCATAAATCGTATAGGAAACAGGATGTTGTAAATGAATACCTGTAAACGTTAATAAATTATCATTTTCATTAGGCATCTTTATAGCTTGCGCAGCATGTTGAGAACAATATTCATTATGCTTATCCAAAAGATCTTGTCTGGAAAATCGATGCAAACATCGATAACAATAATACACAGCGGCTCTATGCTTGGTAAGATCACTGGAAGTCTTGAAAAACTTCTTATCAAACAATAGTGTTGCCTTTCACCATCACTAACCAATAACAAATTAATCAAATCTTGATCTTTCTTTTCAGATATATACAGGGGGCAAACTTCATCCTCTTCATAACCAAACACATTAACCCGTAAATTGTTGAGTTGTTCAATAACAAGTATCTTCTGAAGGGGTACAGGGCATTCTACACTACCTAATTTAATATCATGTTCAAAAGGTCGATAATGTGAAAAACGTTCAGGGTTTTTTGTATAATCTAAGTTCAGTTTAAAAGCCAAAAGACACCATACTAAACATTTGTTATCTTCGTTTTTTATATTCAGCAAGGCTTTTTTATCATCGAGTTTTTTAGACAAAGGAATATAGGAACTCGCAGCGAGGGGGTGATATTTAGCAATCTTGAGTTCTAAATGAAGAATTTTTCTAAGTTCCCAGCCAGAACATCTTTGTACAAATTCTTCAAAGTATTTAATAATCTTCGAAAATCCTTCCTCAATATGTTGTGAGATAGTATCTTCTATAAGTTCGGTCATACACGAACATCGAAAATAACATTGAATTTCTTCAAACTCCTCATTATCAGTTAGACGTTAAAGTGATATTTTTTCTACCATATACCATTTAATTGCACCTTTTTCATGAATTTCACTTATTAAACGTTCTTGTATTTCAGTTTGTACATGGCTATGAAATACCTCTAAATCATTTTCTCACGTTCATCAGGATGCAAAATCACTGTTTTAAACACATTAAGCGCATCAGAATACTTTGTGTTTTTCGACTTTGCATTAGATAAGCTCATTTTGCGTTTTACACTCACAAGAGGTGTGCGGGGGTGTTGAGTGCGTACATGTTGTCTCAGATCAAATTTTCTTCTAAACACTTTATCGCAATCACAGCAAGTAAATGTTGAATTCCGATGCGACTGTAAATGCTGCTTCAAATTATCCTTCCGGGTGAAAACTTGATCACATTCATCACACTTAAATGTAGACTGACCATAGGCATTATGTATTTTCAGGTGTCTAATCAAGTCCGATTTCCTTCTAAAACACTTTCCGCAAGTTTCACAGGAAAACGACTTTTCATTAATATGAATCTTAGCATGTTGATGCAAATTAAAATATGTTGAAAAAACTTTGTCACAAGTGAGACAAACATGCTTTTTTTCCACATTCGTAGGGGTCACAGTCTTTAAAGAAACATCCTCTTCAACTTGCTGATTAAAATTGGAAGAACTTTGAGATATAGTATCTTTTTCTGTAAGAACCTCAGAGAATCCATCATGCTGTAACAATCCAACACTATCATGTGTTTTTAAATGTCTTCGTAAGTTTGATCTTCGTCCAAAAGGCTTCTGACAAATATTGCAAGTATATAATTTCTCCCCAGAATGAATTTTCATATGTTGGTTCAGATTAGAAGTGTTCGAAAAATCTTTACCGCAGGTAAAACAGTTAAACATCTTCTTAGCAGATACAGAATCTCCCAAAGACATGACTTCATAAATAGGTATATAAACATCCATAATATAAAATCAATAAAAACAACTTTAACTGTTAAAAGCAAACAACAATCTTCTGAAACGATTCGCACGGATAAAAAGCGGGAGCAATTTAAAACACGTTTAACCACTAGCGATAGGAATCATCAAATGATGAAAATCATAATTTTCCCCCATCTATTTATACCGCCCCGAGGGCAAAGTTGAGTTGTAGTATTGCTTGATATGATTGTTATCAAAACGCGTCATACGATTTAGGGGCCTGTAAGTTTCTTTCCCCTCTTTATAATATAGCATAATTAAACAGATAAACCCGAATGTATACAAATTTAAATTCGTAAATTATAATATATCACAAAATATAAAAAATCCTACAGAATAAAAATAGAATTTAGCACTTACCCCAAAAGCACGTCCACTTTGGATGTTAGTCTTCACTTAACTAATCTTTCTTCCTTATCTTTAGTAGGGGGCGCTGCCATCGCCGCGAGTTGCACTGCCCGTCTTCCGGTGTGTGACGTAGTTTCCGGTTTGCGATAAGAATAAACCTTAAATACACGCGCTTAGTCGTTCCTCCCTAACTCTTACTCGCTAGTAGTTGTCAGTTTCTTGTTTAGACGTGTTGGGTGACGTCATTACATGTTTGCGATAAGAACAAGATTATCCCCTTATCAACAGGTAAAAAGCTGCGCTTCAGTGACGTCATAGGTCATATGACATAGCTGATAACGGTACGATTAGCTGATAAGAATTTGTACTAATCATCTATTTCCCTTCAAGTCATTGCATGAGACGGTTGAGCTCCAACAGCTGTATATAAGGTAAGAGTAATTTATATATTATAATAGGATTTTAAATTAATTTAGCAGATGTTACAATTTGATATATAAAAATTTTCATGCTAAACGATGTGATTATATGTTGTTCATCATACTAAATCCACAAATTTTAATTCGAAAGAAATACTATTAAAATTATAATCTAAAATAAATTAGCGAAAATGCATAACAAATCTCAACAAAAAGAAGCTAATTATAAAAGGAAATGTACAAAGTTTATAAATTTACACATGTGTTAAACGCGTTTACAAACCTTATCATAGGCAAAAGTCTAATTCGACTAGCCTATTTGTTATAACTTTAACTATAAGTCAAAATGTAAGATATTTGTAAAAAGGAATCTTAGGATTTTTAATTTTCCAAGTTCAGTTTCAATCATATTGTAAAAGGATAATTCCAACCTTGAGATGATCTATAATAAAATACTTAAATTAAAATTTATTTTTTGATAGTTTAAGATTTATAAACTACAACTTCGCCTACTTTTTAAAATGTTTACCCAGTAGGAAACTACAATAACATGTCTATGTTTGAATTTTTCTGATAACATGCCAATGCCTGAATTTTTCTGACAACTTGTCTGTGTTTGAATTTTTCTGCTAACATGTCTGTGCTTGAATTTTTCTGCTAACATGTCTGTGTTTAAATTTTTCTTATAACATGTCTATGTTTAATTTTTCTCTTCTTTTGAAATGTATAAACTTTTACTATACGTGTCTTTCGATTTCATTGAAGAAAAAAGTGATCGATCAACTTTATCAAACCATTTTAATGTTAATATTTTTAAACGAACGCGATAATCAGATAAAAATATATGTAGCTAATTCATATTATCCCACTAAACATTGCAAAACAATAAAACTCACAAAAATTTTATACTTCAACATTCAAAAATTGACAATATTCACATCTTAATACTAAAAAACAATCATTATCTTGAAGTATTTCCTGTAGCAAAATCTAAAATTTTCATATCAACAAGACCCAAGTTAAAAACTTTACCTATGAACTTAATACCAATATTTAATCATAAAGTGACAAAACTGATATATATATATATATTTTAAAGTTACTTTCAAAACATCTCATAGATGGCGCTGTTGAAAAAAAATAATTCAAAACTTGTTTTAAAGACTTAAAAAAATTAAATCTAACTTTAAACTAACAACAACCAGTAGAACAATCACTTTCAGGTAGAAATATTTAAAAAATAATTGTTAATTCTAAAACCGCTCACAGAGGGCGTTGCTGAAAAAAAATAAACACAAACTTGTTTAAAATATATTAAAAAATAAACCTAACTTTAAACTATCATCAAACTCCAGAAAAATTACTTTCAATTAGAAATATTTTAAAATAATTAAAACTTCTAAAACCGTTCATAGGGCGCGCTGCTTAAAAAATCATTTCGAAACTTGTAAAAAATTAATCCAAAACTTATTTAAAACACTTTTACAAAAAATTTGACCAAATTACTGATAAACATCAAGTAGATATAAAATAAGGTGCGTCGCAAGTGGAATGAAGGTATAGGAAGTGGCAGGTGTGGACATCGGATGTAGCAGGTGCTGATAACAGACATGCTGGAACAGGAAGTGGGGCATGTTTAGACAGGGGTGATCCCGGAAGTAAGACCGGAAATACGACAGGAAGTCGAAGCTGGAACTTCCGGCTTCCACATCCATGGCGTTTCCGGTTATTTACAGATCAAAATATACATCACGATTTTGCGTTAGCAATACAAATCAACATTTTCTTCTTTATTACAAACGGTATTAATGTCATAATGGCCATATGCTAAGCTGCTTATTCCATCATCCAATAAGTAACGCTTGTCGTCAAAGGGACTTAAGCTAATTTTATTTTGAGTTAATGTATATAGGCGGTGGTCATCTTGGGCAATCCTTACCTGTTTCTCCATACTTGTTTTTTGTTGTTGGAGTCACTCCAAGTAGTCTTCATGTTTAATTTTCTGCCGAACAATCTGCGTGGATACACCTTTTGCACGCTTCTTTTCGTCTTTAACAGATTTTAGAGAATACATTTTTGATTTCAGTCCGACAAACTCAAGGGCTAATTCACCATTAAGTTCATCCTTAAACTTTCCGAGCGTCTTCTTATTATCCTCAGAGTACAGACGATGAGATTTCGGGTATTCAGAAAAGTCAAACAACTCACGATGCTGCTCCAGATCCTTATAAATATTATTGGTTTGAATATGATACGTTAGGGAATCTGTATCCGTAAAGAGTAAAACTGCACGATCTTTGTATGCTTTCTTTATAAAATTGTAATGGAAATCATACATACAAAGTTTAGATAGTTCGAGTATAGAAAATCCAACATAGATGGGTCGGTTCATATGTATGCTAGTTTTTAATCTCTCCACAGCAGTCAAGTCTTCATCATAAGTTTTAAACGATTTAAAAGTAGGCGATGCTACTAATTTTTTGGCTCTTTTTTCACTATTACAAAGCACAATATTTCTTCTTTTTCGCAGATTTTCCATGGTTTTACCAAAAACAGAATTGTTCATTAACTTAAAAAAGTCTTTCTCAAAAGAAGATTTTGCTTGTTTCCTTTTTTCGGTATTGAAATTAATATATTTCTGTAACCATGGTCCCTGTTTAAATTTTAAAGCTTTGTGCACGGCTGTAATTTTTAAACCAAGTTCTAAATAAAATTTAAGATTACGATAATGAGTTATATAATTTCGTTTGTTATTTAAATTTGGTATAAGTTTAGGAGTTCCGACGAATTTTCTATTGTTGAGTAAGCTTCTTGCATGAGAAGATAGCATCTGATACTCTACAGTTACTCTCTCAGGGGCGACAGGGTATTCATTATGTAAAGGATGTAAATGTTTCGGGTATTCCAAATCTAGCTCGAAAAGATATCCAATTTCGGAGATACCAGATAAAGATAGAACCCACTGTTCTGTGATATGACTTGTTTCACACCATTCAAAACCGCCGTAGGGTAAAAATTGTCTCATAGCCCACCCGTATAAGTTATTGGCATCCCAATACATGATGTAGCTGGGTGCCTCATCTTTCTTATGATCGGGCGTACCAGGGATGTTTGCTCGGGCATATCTTTTACTTATCATGCTAATGCCACCTCGTATTCCATTTTCAATCATAAGTAACATATCTATATCACTGAGTAACTCTAAAGGTGTATCAGACATCTTCAAACAAGCCTGCCATGCTAGCCCAGGTGCTGTAAACAGGTGCGCAGGGTCAATTTCATAATACTGCTGACATAATTTCCTAAAGTTTTGAAACACGTCAGCAAGTAGTAGAACATCTGTCTTCACATAAAGGTTGTGATAATCACCAAGAGTCTTGATATCAAATGTTTTCCATACATTCTGGGCGTGTTGATATTCCTTTTCATCTATAGGCTCATTGGTTAAACTATTAAAAAAGGCAGAAGGCGGAGGAAGCTGCTTCTCAGTAAATTTTTCAAAGCAAGTAAAATAATCATAGGGGTAAACCCCTTTCCGTATGAGTAAAGATAAATTATTATTTTGTGGGAAATTTCTGCAAGTATAGTGAATTGATTAGGTTGAAGATTTTTAACAAGTTTTTCCAATGACGTAGGCAAAAATTGGAAAGAATCTATAAACACCATCTGAATAGGAGATGTAGGCTTTCCGATTTTAAAGGTGATATAGTTTTCCATAGAAGTAGCAATAACATCGATTTCATGATATTTGAATTTTCCAAGCTTTGTCATAATATGTTGGCCATCGTAGTTTTTCAGGTTATGGAATATAACAGGAATTGGTTTACATTGCTTATAATTAAAGTTGCATTCCACATGTGCAGCTCCTCTGTACGCACCTGACAGATGATCATGGTCACGTGTTCGTTTCTCATCTAAAGTTTTCTTACAAATATGACAAAACTCTGCTTCTCGAAATGCCTTTTCTTCCTTGGGAGAAAGCTTCATGGGTTTAATATTTAGTAACTTTTGACCTAAAATTTCCTTCTCTTGCATCATTCTGTTTAAAAAATGTTCAATACAGTTTCGACCACGATATACCTGTGCTTTCTTCACGCACGTTTCATCGGGTCCAATAACCACATAGGCATAACCACATGGCAAGTGATAGGTTGTTTTCTCGGTATAAGAGGCTTTAGAAGAGGGCGGAGCTGATGAAATAGGTATAAGTAGACTCTCAAAATCCGCATAAATCGTATAGGAAACAGGATGTTGTAAATGAATACCTGTAAACGTTAATAAATTATCATTTTCATTAGGCATCTTTATAGCTTGCGCAGCATGTTGAGAACAATATTCATTATGCTTATCCAAAAGATCTTGTCTTGAAAATCGATGCAAACATCGATAACAATAATACACAGCGGCTCTATGCTTGGTAAGATCACTGGAAGTCTTGAAAAACTTCTTATCAAACAATAGTGTTGCCTTTCACCATCACTAACCAATAACAAATTAATCAAATCTTGATCTTTCTTTTCAGATATATACAGGGGGCAAACTTCATCCTCTTCATAACCAAACACATTAACCCGTAAATTGTTGAGTTGTTCAATAACAAGTATCTTCTGAAGGGGTACAGGGCATTCTACACTACCTAATTTAATATCATGTTCAAAAGGTCGATAATGTGAAAAACGTTCAGGGTTTTTTGTATAATCTAAGTTCAGTTTAAAAGCCAAAAGACACCATACTAAACATTTGTTATCTTCGTTTTTTATATTCAGCAAGGCTTTTTTATCATCGAGTTTTTTAGACAAAGGAATATAGGAACTCGCAGCGAGGGGGTGATATTTAGCAATCTTGAGTTCTAAATGAAGAATTTTTCTAAGTTCCCAGCCAGAACATCTTTGTACAAATTCTTCAAAGTATTTAATAATCTTCGAAAATCCTTCCTCAATATGTTGTGAGATAGTATCTTCTATAAGTTCGGTCATACACGAACATCGAAAATAACATTGAATTTCTTCAAACTCCTCATTATCAGTTAGACGTTAAAGTGATATTTTTTCTACCATATACCATTTAATTGCACCTTTTTCATGAATTTCACTTATTAAACGTTCTTGTATTTCAGTTTGTACATGGCTATGAAATACCTCTAAATCATTTTCCTCACGTTCATCAGGATGCAAAATCACTGTTTTAAACACATTAAGCGCATCAGAATACTTTGTGTTTTTCGACTTTGCATTAGATAAGCTCATTTTGCGTTTTACACTCACAAGAGGTGTGCGGGGGTGTTGAGTGCGTACATGTTGTCTCAGATCAAATTTTCTTCTAAACACTTTATCGCAATCACAGCAAGTAAATGTTGAATTCCGATGCGACTGTAAATGCTGCTTCAAATTATCCTTCCGGGTGAAAACTTGATCACATTCATCACACTTAAATGTAGACTGACCATAGGCATTATGTATTTTCAGGTGTCTAATCAAGTCCGATTTCCTTCTAAAACACTTTCCGCAAGTTTCACAGGAAAACGACTTTTCATTAATATGAATCTTAGCATGTTGATGCAAATTAAAATATGTTGAAAAAACTTTGTCACAAGTGAGACAAACATGCTTTTTTTCCACATTCGTAGGGGTCACAGTCTTTAAAGAAACATCCTCTTCAACTTGCTGATTAAAATTGGAAGAACTTTGAGATATAGTATCTTTTTCTGTAAGAACTTCAGAGAATTCATCATGCTGTAACAATCCAACACTATCATGTGTTTTTAAATGTCTTCGTAAGTTTGATCTTCGTCCAAAAGGCTTCTGACAAATATTGCAAGTATATAATTTCTCCCCAGAATGAATTTTCATATGTTGGTTCAGATTAGAAGTGTCGAAAAATCTTTACCGCAGGTAAAACAGTTAAACATCTTCTTAGCAGATACAGAATCTCCCAAAGACATGACTTCATAAATAGGTATATAAACATCCATAATATAAAATCAATAAAAACAACTTTAACTGTTAAAAGCAAACAACAATCTTCTGAAACGATTCGCACGGATAAAAAGCGGGAGCAATTTAAAACACGTTTAACCACTAGCGATAGGAATCATCAAATGATGAAAATCATAATTTTCCCCCATCTATTTATACCGCCCCGAGGGCAAAGTTGAGTTGTAGTATTGCTTGATATGATTGTTATCAAAACGCGTCATACGATTTAGGGGCCTGTAAGTTTCTTTCCCCTCTTTATAATATAGCATAATTAAACAGATAAACCCGAATGTATACAAATTTAAATTCGTAAATTATAATATATCACAAAATATAAAAAATCCTACAGAATAAAAATAGAATTTAGCACTTACCCCAAAAGCACGTCCACTTTGGATGTTAGTCTTCACTTAACTAATCTTTCTTCCTTATCTTTAGTAGGGGGCGCTGCCATCGCCGCGAGTTGCACTGCCCGTCTTCCGGTGTGTGACGTAGTTTCCGGTTTGCGATAAGAATAAACCTTAAATACACGCGCTTAGTCGTTCCTCCCTAACTCTTACTCGCTAGTAGTTGTCAGTTTCTTGTTTAGACGTGTTGGGTGACGTCATTACATGTTTGCGATAAGAACAAGATTATCCCCTTATCAACAGGTAAAAAGCTGCGCTTCAGTGACGTCATAGGTCATATGACATAGCTGATAACGGTACGATTAGCTGATAAGAATTTGTACTAATCATCTATTTCCCTTCAAGTCATTGCATGAGACGGTTGAGCTCCAACAGCTGTATATAAGGTAAGAGTAATTTATATATTATAATAGGATTTTAAATTAATTTAGCAGATGTTACAATTTGATATATAAAAATTTTCATGCTAAACGATGTGATTATATGTTGTTCATCATACTAAATCCACAAATTTTAATTCGAAAGAAATATTATTAAAATTATAATCTAAAATAAATTAGCGAAAATGCATAACAAATCTCAACAAAAAGAAGCTAATTATAAAAGGAAATGTACAAAGTTTATAAATTTACACATGTGTTAAACGCGTTTACAAACCTTATCATAGGCAAAAGTCTAATTCGACTAGCCTATTTGTTATAAATTTAACTATAAGTCAAAATGTAAGATATTTGTAAAAAGGAATCTTAGGATTTTTAATTTTCCAAGTTCAGTTTCAATCATATTGTAAAAGGATAATTCCAACCTTGAGATGATCTATAATAAAATACTTAAATTAAAATATATTTTTTGATAGTTTAAGATTTATAAACTACAACTTCGACTACTTTTTAAAATGTTTACCCAGTAGGAAACTACAATAGCATGTCTATGTTTGAATTTTTCTGATAACATGCCAATGCCTGAATTTTTCTGACAACTTGTCTGTGTTTGAATTTTTCTGCTAACATGTCTGTGCTTGAATTTTTCTGCTAACATGTCTGTGTTTAAATTTTTCTTATAACATGTCTATGTTTAATTTTTCTCTTCTTTTGAAATGTATAAACTTTTACTATACGTGTCTTTCGATTTCATTGAAGAAAAAAGTGATCGTTCAACTTTATCAAACCATTTTAATGTTAATATTTTTAAACGAACGCGATAATCAGATAAAAATATATGTAGCTAATTCATATTATCCCACTAAACATTGCAAAACAATAAAACTCACAAAAATTTTATACTTCAACATTCAAAAATTGACAATATTCACATCTTAATACTAAAAAACAATCATTATCTTGAAGTATTTCCTGTAGCAAAATCTAAAATTTTTATATCAACAAGACCCAAGTTAAAAACTTTACCTATGAACTTAATACCAATATTTAATCATAAAGTGATAAAACTGATATATATATATATTTTAAAGTTACTTTCAAAACATCTCATAGATGGCGCTGTTGAAAAAAAGTAATTCAAAACTTGTTTTAAAGACTTAAAAAAATTAAATCTAACTTTAAACTAACAACAACCAGTAGAACAATCACTTTCAGGTAGAAATATTTAAAAAATAATTGTTAATTCTAAAACCGCTCACAGAGGGCGTTGCTGAAAAAAAATAAACACAAACTTGTTTAAAATATATTAAAAAATAAACCTAACTTTAAACTATCATCAAACTCCAGAAAAATTACTTTCAATTAGAAATATTTTAAAATAATTAAAACTTCTAAAACCGTTCATAGGGCGCGCTGCTTAAAAAATCATTTCGAAACTTGTAAAAAATTAATCCAAAACTTATTTAAAACACTTTTACAAAAAAATTTGACCAAAATACTGATAAACATCAAGTAGATATAAAATAAGGTGCGTCGCAAGTGGAATGAAGGTATAGGAAGTGG
Source organism: Maratus michaelseni (assembly GCA_963931845.1). Classification (NCBI taxonomy): domain Eukaryota; kingdom Metazoa; phylum Arthropoda; class Arachnida; order Araneae; family Salticidae; genus Maratus; species Maratus michaelseni. The sequence continues at coordinate 23,107,844 of OZ007594.1, forward strand.
CAGGTGTGGACATCGGATGTAGCAGGTGCTGATAACAGACATGCTGGAACAGGAAGTGGGGCATGTTTAGACAGGGGTGATCCCGGAAGTAAGACCGGAAATACGACAGGAAGTCGAAGCTGGAACTTCCGGCTTCCACATCCATGGCGTTTCCGGTTATTTACAGATCAAAATATACATCACGATTTTGCGTTAGCAATACAAATCAACATTTTCTTCTTTATTACAAACGGTATTAATGTCATAATGGCCATATGCTAAGCTGCTTATTCCATCATCCAATAAGTAACGCTTGTCGTCAAAGGGACTTAAGCTAATTTTATTTTGAGTTAATGTATATAGGCGGTGGTCATCTTGGGCAATCCTTACCTGTTTCTCCATACTTGTTTTTTGTTGTTGGAGTCACTCCAAGTAGTCTTCATGTTTAATTTTCTGCCGAACAATCTGCGTGGATACACCTTTTGCACGCTTCTTTTCGTCTTTAACAGATTTTAGAGAATACATTTTTGATTTCAGTCCGACAAACTCAAGGGCTAATTCACCATTAAGTTCATCCTTAAACTTTCCGAGCGTCTTCTTATTATCCTCAGAGTACAGACGATGAGATTTCGGGTATTCAGAAAAGTCAAACAACTCACGATGCTGCTCCAGATCCTTATAAATATTATTGGTTTGAATATGATACGTTAGGGAATCTGTATCCGTAAAGAGTAAAACTGCACGATCTTTGTATGTTTTCTTTATAAAATTGTAATGGAAATCATACATACAAAGTTTAGATAGTTCGAGTATAGAAAATCCAACATAGATGGGTCGGTTCATATGTATGCTAGTTTTTAATCTCTCCACAGCAGTCAAGTCTTCATCATAAGTTTTAAACGATTTAAAAGTAGGCGATGCTACTAATTTTTTGGCTCTTTTTTCACTATTACAAAGCACTATATTTCTTCTTTTTCGCAGATTTTCCATGGTTTTACCAAAAACAGAATTGTTCATTAACTTAAAAAAGTCTTTCTCAAAAGAAGATTTTGCTTGTTTCCTTTTTTCGGTATTGAAATTAATATATTTCTGTAACCATGGTCCCTGTTTAAATTTTAAAGCTTTGTGCACGGCTGTAATTTTTAAACCAAGTTCTAAATAAAATTTAAGATTACGATAATGAGTTATATAATTTCGTTTGTTATTTAAATTTGGTATAAGTTTAGGAGTTCCGACGAATTTTCTATTGTTGAGTAAGCTTCTTGCATGAGAAGATAGCATCTGATACTCTACAGTTACTCTCTCAGGGGCGACAGGGTATTCATTATGTAAAGGATGTAAATGTTTCGGGTATTCCAAATCTAGCTCGAAAAGATATCCAATTTCGGAGCTACCAGATAAAGATAGAACCCACTGTTCTGTGATATGACTTGTTTCACACCATTCAAAACCGCCGTAGGGTAAAAATTGTCTCACAGCCCACCCGTATAAGTTATTGGCATCCCAATACATGATGTAGCTGGGTGCCTCATCTTTCTTATAATCGGGCGTACCAGGGATGTTTGCTCGGGCATATCTTTTACTTATCATGCTAATGCCACCTCGTATTCCATTTTCAATCATAAGTAACATATCTATATCACTGAGTAACTCTAAAGGTGTATCAGACATCTTCAAACAAGCCTGCCATGCTAGCCCAGGTGCTGTAAACAGGTGCGCAGGGTCAATTTCATAATACTGCTGACATAATTTCCTAAAGTTTTGAAACACGTCAGCAAGTAGTAGAACATCTGTCTTCACATAAAGGTTGTGGTAATCACCAAGAGTCTTGATATCAAATGTTTTCCATACATTCTGGGCGTGTTGATATTCCTTTTCATCTATAGGCTCATTGGTTAAACTATTAAAAAAGGCAGAAGGCGGAGGAAGCTGCTTCTCAGTAAATTTTTCAAAGCAAGTAAAATAATCATAGGGGTAAACCCCTTTCCGTATCAGTAAAGATAAATTATTATTTTGTGGGAAATTTCTGCAAGTATAGTGAATTGATTAGGTTGAAGATTTTTAACAAGTTTTTCCAATGACGTAGGCAAAAATTGGAAAGAATCTATAAACACCATCTGAATAGGAGATGTAGGCTTTCCGATTTTAAAGGTGATATAGTTTTCCATAGAAGTAGCAATAACATCGATTTCATGATATTTGAATTTTCCAAGCTTTGTCATAATATGTTGGCCATCGTAGTTTTTCAGGTTATGGAATATAACAGAAATTGGTTTACATTGCTTATAATTAAAGTTGCATTCCACATGTGCAGCTCCTCTGTACGCACCTGACAGATGATCATGGTCACGTGTTCGTTTCTCATCTAAAGTTTTCTTACAAATATGACAAAACTCTGCTTCTCGAAATGCCTTTTCTTCCTTGGGAGAAAGCTTCATGGGTTTAATATTTAGTAACTTTTGACCTAAAATTTCCTTCTCTTGCATCATTCTGTTTAAAAAATGTTCAATACAGTTTCGACCACGATATACCTGTGCTTTCTTCACGCACGTTTCATCGGGTCCAATAACCACATAGGCATAACCACATGGCAAGTGATAGGTTGTTTTCTCGGTATAAGAGGCTTTAGAAGAGGGCGGAGCTGATGAAATAGGTATAAGTAGACTCTCAAAATCCGCATAAATCGTATAGGAAACAGGATGTTGTAAATGAATACCTGTAAACGTTAATAAATTATCATTTTCATTAGGCATCTTTATAGCTTGCGCAGCATGTTGAGAACAATATTCATTATGCTTATCCAAAAGATCTTGTCTTGAAAATCGATGCAAACATCGATAACAATAATACACAGCGGCTCTATGCTTGGTAAGATCACTGGAAGTCTTGAAAAACTTCTTATCAAACAATAGTGTTGCCTTTCACCATCACTAACCAATAACAAATTAATCAAATCTTGATCTTTCTTTTCAGATATATACAGGGGGCAAACTTCATCCTCTTCATAACCAAACACATTAACCCGTAAATTGTTGAGTTGTTCAATAACAAGTATCTTCTGAAGGGGTACAGGGCATTCTACACTACCTAATTTAATATCATGTTCAAAAGGTCGATAATGTGAAAAACGTTCAGGGTTTTTTGTATAATCTAAGTTCAGTTTAAAAGCCAAAAGACACCATACTAAACATTTGTTATCTTCGTTTTTTATATTCACCAAGGCTTTTTTATCATCGAGTTTTTTAGACAAAGGAATATAGGAACTCGCAGCGAGGGGGTGATATTTAGCAATCTTGAGTTCTAAATGAAGAATTTTTCTAAGTTCCCAGCCAGAACATCTTTGTACAAATTCTTCAAAGTATTTAATAATCTTCGAAAATCCTTCCTCAATATGTTGTGAGATAGTATCTTCTATAAGTTCGGTCATACACGAACATCGAAAATAACATTGAATTTCTTCAAACTCCTCATTATCAGTTAGACGTTAAAGTGATATTTTTTCTACCATATACCATTTAATTGCACCTTTTTCATGAATTTCACTTATTAAACGTTCTTGTATTTCAGTTTGTACATGGCTATGAAATACCTCTAAATCATTTTCCTCACGTTCATCAGGATGCAAAATCACTGTTTTAAACACATTAAGCGCATCAGAATACTTTGTGTTTTTCGACTTTGCATTAGATAAGCTCATTTTGCGTTTTACACTCACAAGAGGTGTGCGGGGGTGTTGAGTGCGTACATGTTGTCTCAGATCAAATTTTCTTCTAAACACTTTATCGCAATCACAGCAAGTAAATGTTGAATTCCGATGCGACTGTAAATGCTGCTTCAAATTATCCTTCCGGGTGAAAACTTGATCACATTCATCACACTTAAATGTAGACTGACCATAGGCATTATGTATTTTCAGGTGTCTAATCAAGTCCGATTTCCTTCTAAAACACTTTCCGCAAGTTTCACAGGAAAACGACTTTTCATTAATATGAATCTTAGCATGTTGATGCAAATTAAAATATGTTGAAAAAACTTTGTCACAAGTGAGACAAACATGCTTTTTTTCCACATTCGTAGGGGTCACAGTCTTTAAAGAAACATCCTCTTCAACTTGCTGATTAAAATTGGAAGAACTTTGTGATATAGTATCTTTTTCTGTAAGAACTTCAGAGAATCCATCATGCTGTAACAATCCAACACTATCATGTGTTTTTAAATGTCTTCGTAAGTTTGATCTTCGTCCAAAAGGCTTCTGACAAATATTGCAAGTATATAATTTCTCCCCAGAATGAATTTTCATATGTTGGTTCAGATTAGAAGTGTCGAAAAATCTTTACCGCAGGTAAAACAGTTAAACATCTTCTTAGCAGATACAGAATCTCCCAAAGACATGACTTCATAAATAGGTATATAAACATCCATAATATAAAATCAATAAAAACAACTTTAACTGTTAAAAGCAAACAACAATCTTCTGAAACGATTCGCACGGATAAAAAGCGGGAGCAATTTAAAACACGTTTAACCACTAGCGATAGGAATCATCAAATGATGAAAATCATAATTTTCCCCCATCTATTTATACCGCCCCGAGGGCAAAGTTGAGTTGTAGTATTGCTTGATATGATTGTTATCAAAACGCGTCATACGATTTAGGGGCCTGTAAGTTTCTTTCCCCTCTTTATAATATAGCATAATTAAACAGATAAACCCGAATGTATACAAATTTAAATTCGTAAATTATAATATATCACAAAATATAAAAAATCCTACAGAATAAAAATAGAATTTAGCACTTACCCCAAAAGCACGTCCACTTTGGATGTTAGTCTTCACTTAACTAATCTTTCTTCCTTATCTTTAGTAGGGGGCGCTGCAATCGCCGCGAGTTGCACTGCCCGTCTTCCGGTGTGTGACGTAGTTTCCGGTTTGCGATAAGAATAAACCTTAAATACACGCGCTTAGTCGTTCCTCCCTAACTCTTACTCGCTAGTAGTTGTCAGTTTCTTGTTTAGACGTGTTGGGTGACGTCATTACATGTTTGCGATAAGAACAAGATTATCCCCTTATCAACAGGTAAAAAGCTGCGCTTCAGTGACGTCATAGGTCATATGACATAGCTGATAACGGTACGATTAGCTGATAAGAATTTGTACTAATCCTATTTCCCTTCAAGTCATTGCATGAGACGGTTGAGCTCCAACAGCTGTATATAAGGTAAGAGTAATTTATATATTATAATAGGATTTTAAATTAATTTAGCAGATGTTACAATTTGATATATAAAAATTTTCATGCTAAACGATGTGATTATATGTTGTTCATCATACTAAATCCACAAATTTTAATTCGAAAGAAATATTATTAAAATTATAATCTAAAATAAATTAGCGAAAATGCATAACAAATCTCAACAAAAAGAAGCTAATTATAAAAGGAAATGTACAAAGTTTATAAATTTACACATGTGTTAAACGCGTTTACAAACCTTATCATAGGCAAAAGTCTAATTCGACTAGCCTATTTGTTATAACTTTAACTATAAGTCAAAATGTAAGATATTTGTAAAAAGGAATCTTAGGATTTTTAATTTTCCAAGTTCAGTTTCAATCATATTGTAAAAGGATAATTCCAACCTTGAGATGATCTATAATAAAATACTTAAATTAAAATATATTTTTTGATAGTTTAAGATTTATAAACTACAACTTCGACTACTTTTTAAAATGTTTACCCAGTAGGAAACTACAATAGCATGTCTATGTTTGAATTTTTCTGATAACATGCCAATGCCTGAATTTTTCTGACAACTTGTCTGTGTTTGAATTTTTCTGCTAACATGTCTGTGCTTGAATTTTTCTGCTAACATGTCTGTGTTTAAATTTTTCTTATAACATGTCTATGTTTAATTTTTCTCTTCTTTTGAAATGTATAAACTTTTACTATACGTGTCTTTCGATTTCATTGAAGAAAAAAGTGATCGATCAACTTTATCAAACCATTTTAATGTTAATATTTTTAAACGAACGCGATAATCAGATAAAAATATATGTAGCTAATTCATATTATCCCACTAAACATTGCAAAACAATAAAACTCACAAAAATTTTATACTTCAACATTCAAAAATTGACAATATTCACATCTTAATACTAAAAAACAATCATTATCTTGAAGTATTTCCTGTAGCAAAATCTAAAATTTTCATATCAACAAGACCCAAGTTAGAAACTTTACCTATGAACTTAATACCAATATTTAATCACAAAGTGATAAAACTGATATATATATATATTTTAAAGTTTCGAAATGATTTTTTCACAGCAGCGCCCCCTATGAACGGTTTTAGAAGTTTTAATTATTTTAAAATATTTCTAATTGAAAGTAATTTTTCTGGAGTTTGATGATAGTTTAAAGTTAGATTTATTTTTTAATATATTTTAAACAAGTTTGAGTTTATTTTTTTTTCAGCAACGCCCTCTGTGAGCGGTTTTAGAATTAACAATTATTTTTTAAATATTTCTGCCTGAAAGTGATTGTTCTACTGGTTTTTGTTAGTTTAAAGTTAGATTTAATTTTTTTAAGTCTTTTAAACAAGTTTTGAATTATTTTTTTTCAACAGCGCCATCTATGAGATGTTTTAGAAGTAACTTTAAAAAAATATATATCAGTTTTATCACTTTATGATTAAAGATTGGTATTAAGTTCATAGGTAAAGTTTCTAACTTGGGTCTTGTTGATATGAAAATTTTGGATTTTGCTACAGGAAATACTTCAAGATAATGATTGTTTTTTAGTATTAAGATGTGAATATTGTCAATTTTTGAATGTTGAAGTATAAAATTTTTGTGAGTTTTATTGTTTTGCAATGTTTAGTGGGATAATATGAATTAGCTAATCAAGAGTGACATTGTGTACATTAGATACATATTAGTAACAATGTGTCAGACATGTTAGCAGAAAAATTCAAGCACAGACATGTGGTCAGGATGGTATACATGTACCTTATGACTCCTATTCAGATTGTTTTTATAGATTCTTTCCAATTTTTGCCTACGTCATTGGAAAAACTTGTTAAAAATCTTCAACCTAATCAATTCACTATACTTGCAGAAAATTTCCCACAAAATAATAATTTATCTTTACTTATACGGAAAGGGGTTTACCCCTATGATTATTTTACTTCCTTTGAAAAATTTACTGAGAAGCAGCTTCCTCCGCCTTCTGCCTTTTTTAATAGTTTAACCAATGAGCCTATAGATGAAAAGGAATATCAACACGCCCAGAATGTATGGAAAATCCGCATAAATTGTATAGGCAACAGGATGTTGTAAATGAATACCTGTAAACTTTAATAAATTATCATTTTCATTAGGCATCTTTATAGCTTGCGCAGCATGTTGAGAACAATATTCATTATGCTTATCCAAAAGATCTTGTCTTGAAAATCGATGCAAACATCGATAACAATAATACACAGCGGCTCTATGCTTGGTAAGATCACCTAAAAGTCTTGAAAAACTTCTTATCAAACAATAGTGTTGCTTTTCACCATCACTAACCAATAACAAATTAATCACATCTTGATCTTTCTTTTAAGCTACCATGTACATAATATATGCACCATACACATGCAATGCGAGGTGGCATTAGCATGATAAGTAAAAGATATGCCCGAGCAAACATCCCTGGTACGCCCGATTATAAGAAAGATGAGGCACCCAGCTACATCATGTATTGGGATGCCAATAACTTATACGGGTGGGCTATGAGCCAATTTTTACCCTACGGCGGTTTTGAATGGTGTGAAACAAGTCATATCACAGAAGAGTGGGTTCTATCTTTATCTGGAAGCTCCGAAATTGGGTATCTTTTCGAGCTAGATTTGGAATACCCGAAACATTTACATCCTTTGCATAATGAATACCCTGTCGCCCCTGAGAGAGTAACTGTAGAGGATCAGATGCTATCTTCTCATGCAAGAAGCTTACTCAACAATAGAAAATTCGTCGGAACTCCTAAACTTATACCAAATTTAAATAACAAACGAAATTATATAACCCATTATCGTAATCTTAAATTTTATTTAGAACTTGGTTTAAAAATTATAGCCGTGCACAAAGCTTTAAAATTTAAACAGGGACCATGGTTACATAAATATATTAATTTCAATACCGAAAAAAGAAAAGAAGCAAAATCTTCTTTTGAGAAAGACTTTTTTAAGTTAATGAACAATTCTGTTTTTGGTAAAACCATGGAAAATCTGCGAAAAAGAAGAAATATTGTGCTTTGTAATAGTGAAAACAGAGCCAAAAAATTAGTAGCATCGCCTACTTTTAAATCGTTTAAAACTTATGATGAAGACTTGATTGCTGTGGAGAGATTAAAAACTAGCATACATATGAACCGACCCATCTATGTTGGATTTTCTATACTCGAACTATCTAAACTTTGTATGTATGATTTCCATTACAATTTTATAAAGAAAACATACAAAGATCGTGCAGTTTTACTCTTTACGGATACAGATTCCCTAACGTATCATATTCAAACCAATAATATTTATAAGAATCTGGAGCAGCATCGTGAGTTGTTTGACTTTTCTGAATACCCGATCCCGCTTTTTATCCGTGCGAATCGTTTCAGAAGATTGTTGTTTGCTTTTAACTGTTAAAGTTTAAAAAAAAAAGAAGTAATTCTTAAGTCTCTTTCTTATGTTTATATTGTTCATTTTAAATAAAAGTGCTATAGACCAGAGATCTGCACGGGCCGGGCTTGGGTCTATTTTCATTCACGGCAATTTGGCCGGGCCTGGTCTGCATTATTTTCGTGCCAGGATTAGTCACTACTATTTTTTTCGTGCTGGGCCTTTTTTTCTGAAGGACCGCGTAGGGCCTAACTTATTTTGTCCGTATCGAACAGGGACTGGTATTATTCCTACTCTTCATGGGCCTAAATCTTTTCAACGTTTTCACTTAGCCCGTATGAAAATCATTGTCTCGGCGTGGCCAATGTCCATTCAAAGATGAATAAAATTTGCCCTGGCCCAAAAATTTTTGCAAAATATGCATACATTTTTAAATTGCTATTTTTCCACAATTAAACATTTAATTTTATTCTTTATAAAGAAAAGTACATTTCTAGGCTTATTAAAATGTAGCTATATTAAAATATAGTAAAATGTGTGTAAAAGAACCTGCTTAGGACGGAATCCTGTCTTAATCTGAAAAATATGTTGATCCATGCAACATAAATGTACTAATACGTAAGAAAAGAATATATAATACATTTGCACCTGCTTAAAAAAGAACTTGTCTATAACGCATTTTTTCCCAATGCAATTCCCTCTTAAAAGTTTTTACTGTATAACATTTTTCAACTTACACTATTTGTTAGCAACTTACACTATTTGCTATAGGATTATTTATTTTTAAAATATATACTATAGGAAATTTATATGTCTGCTTTCTATGACAGTGGCAGTCACTCCTAAAGTAATAAACATATATTTGGGAGAAATTAATGAAAATTTTTAAAGTTTATCAATAACATAATTAAATACATTTCTATGATCATAACCAGTAACAAGGCGAGATTAACTACTGTAAAATAAATAAAAATTACATTCTTGTTTATTCCTCATTTGTTATTTGATGAATAAAAACTTCTGCTAGTAATTTGAAATTCTGTATTATATTTCATCTTCAAAGTCGTATAGGACGTGATCATGGAAATTTAAACAATTAAATTTTGCAGTAACTGACTACTTCATGAAAATGTTTTCTATAATTCCGCTAAATAAATTTGCATCACCGGCGCTCAAGTTTTAACTTTTGGAAAGAATATTAAATATTCAGATCTTGAGCAAGAGTTTCAATGGATATCCGAATACTAAATCGCGAATTAATGAATGGTATTCTATTCTCATTTAGCTTAAAGTTTAACCATAAAACTGTATTTTCTACTAATAAATTACAAAACTTTGAAATTCTTTGAAATAGTTATATAACTTAATATATAAATGAATTAAAATATTTTTAAAAGTTTTAGATTTAAATGTTCCAACCAAACAAGCAGTTGTGATGCTTTATTTTGTACAGTTTCGTAAATTTAATTTCAAAAATTAAAGTCGTCTTTGAAATGCTATTACTGTAGAAAAGTTATTCAAAACTTTGCTGTATTTGATTTTGAGTGTAAATGGAATAAAAAGAAAGAAACAAAATAAATAGAACTTTGCATAATGCATATACAGTAGGCTCCCTTAAATCCGCATAGCTTAAAACCAGACGTTGTGCGGATTTTAGAATTTTGCGGATTTCTGGTCACTGTTTTGTTTACATTTTTAAACAGTCATTTGAATTTAATAATGCACTCGAAATTATAATGAATGCTTACAATTAAACAAAATAATAAAATTAAAAAAAAAAAATTTTTTTTTTTAAATATTAAAAGTAAAGATCAAGTAAATAATTTATAATACATAACTAAATATGCGTAACGATGAGATAATATTTTCTTGAATTATTTCAGTGAAACTCTCCTTATAAATATACACTAATAATTCATATCAAAATCTTTAAAATAACAAAGTTTTATATCATGATTAGCCATACTTAATAACCAAAAAGCTTGATTAATACATAAATGTATTTGGTTAAAAGATCGTGATCGCCACTGATATCAGATCAGTGCTACTTGAAATTATTTAGAAATAAATGATTCCTTCAGGAGAATTCATGAGTTCAATCATATTAACCAGAATCACATATTTAAATGTATACAGAATGATATAAAAATTTTAAAAAAACTTGCATTTTCGCCTACATCTTAACTGTAAGTTTCATTGTTTACATCTGAAACGATGTGCGGATTTTAGGAGTATGCGGATTTTAGGAGTTTGCGGATTTTAGGGTTGAGGATTTGAGTACTGAATTCAAAAGTCATCCCTTTCCTTGTAATATTTTGGGTTCAAAACAGTTAAGTGAAATTTATATTACTAAAAAATACATAACTTAATTACATAGCATAATTTAATAAAACAATTCGGGATAACTGTCACGACGTGCTTAGAATTCATTACATTTCATTAAAATTTTTGTAAAAAAGAGACAAATATTTTTTAATCTATTAAAATATAATATGACCATGAACGAAACTATACAATAACCTCTTCCATGATTCCAAAAAGCATTTTTTATCCTCAGAAATCTCAGAAACCAATATATTTTCGAGATTTAAAAAATCATTTATAAAACCAAAGTCTCTTTTACTGCTATTGATTTTCGGAAACTTTTCGGATTTGCTTTTATCTTGTATTAATCAGTTTTCTAAAAACCGAAATATCGGTTTGTACGATACTATTTTCAATTAAGCATTTTCAGCTGCCCAATTGAATTTATACATGCAAAAGCAACAAAATAATACTAATTTTAATGTTAAAATTAATGCTGTTAATTTGTCATGTTTGTCTATAAAACTTGTTTGTTGAATTGAAAATGTTTACTTAAGAAAGATAGCCTCCGAAAAAACCTATATTCCGGATTGAGGAAACTGATTAATACATTATAAAAACTGCTCAGAAACTTTTCCTAAAAACAGTGGCAGCAAAATAATATTAATTTTAATGTTAATGTTCATGCTGCCAGTTTGTCATGTTTGTCTGTAAAACTTGTTTGTTGAATTGAAAATGTTTACTTGAGAATAGATAACATCCGAACAACCTATATTCCGGATTGAGAAAACTGATTGATACACTATAAAAACTGCTCAGAAAAGTTTAATAAAATCAGTGGCAGCAAAAGAAACTTTGTTTTTATGTGTGCTTCTTTAAATATACAAAATATATTGGTTAGTAACTCGGAAGAGGTCATTGTATATTTTCGTTCGTTATTATGTTATATTTTTCCAGCTTAAGAAACATCTGTTGTTCAAATATTAATTTTTCATTTGGTTTATAAAATAAGAATCAGGTTGAGTAAAGTTGTATCAGAAATTTCGAGTAGAATATTTTGCTTTATTTAATCTCGAAAAACACATAACAAATTCTTCGGTTCATCGCAGATCTGAAAAAAAAAGATATTTTTTTCGAATTTGAAATAGCAATTATCTGAATCCTTGGAAGTGTAGGCATCTTAAAGTAGCAATATTTTGAGTAGCAGTATATTAACTGTTGTAAATTTTACATACCTGAAATCATTGTGTCAATATTTATGTGACATATATCTGGATTGATATTAAAAATTCCTAAAGATACGCTTTCTAAAACATCTCACATAAATTGCTTTTCGATGAGAGAAATCTCCAAATAATATTTCTTTATTTTAAATAAATACATCTGTAATTTAAAAAAAAATCTGTAATTTTAACAGAAAAATATTGTGTTTTTTACAGAAAAAAACTGTTTTTCTTTAAAACAGTTTTTTTCTTTAAAAAAAATGGATTTTGTAATATTTATAGAAAAAATCTATAATTTTTACAGAAAAAAACTGTTTTAATGAAAATCTACAGATATTTTCTGTAAATTAAACGGTTTTTCACTGGCGCCAAAATTGACAGTTTTTTTCTGTCAATTTGAGAAATTTATTTTTACAGTGTGCAAAACACAAAAACGTATATTTTCAAATATATATTTAAAAAAAAATGTTTAAAAGCTAATATATCACATTTCCTTTACTCGTGAGGTTATTGGTACTATAAAGAATGTCTGGAAAGTTTGTTTTTTTAATATAAATCTGTCGTAAGATTGATTTTTAGTGGATGCATTTAAAGCTCATATATTGGGAGGGTTTCATAAATGCAATTTTGATAAAGAAAAATATTCAATAATAAGCAAATCATACGTCAAGCTGTATTATTTTATAATTTTAAATTTCTTCGAGAAAATGAGCAAAGAGGAATATTTAGATTTTTGTCATATTTAAATGCCGAATCTTTTAAGATCTTGTTTTTGAAGATTCAGAGAATTTAAAAGCTTATAACATACTTTTAATTTGAAGACTTTTATTACATTAATAACATTAAAATTTGTTTTATATCGTTTTAAAATCATATTATAATTTAGTTTAAATATTGATATAAAAATATAAATAATACACAAATCATTTGTAAACCTGTAAAATTTCTGATACTTATCGATATAATTTATATTACGCCTTAAATTAGTAAAGTATAAAAATGTTCAAGTATAATTTGACATATAAATATAAAATTTTCTCATATAATTTTGAATTCATACCGAAAACCTCTGCAGCAGGGTATATAATGATAGGAACGACACAAAATAAAAGAAATGAGTTCGCGTTTGCTATGCAAATGTGTAAATATTTGTTATAAAATTAAATACAGGATTTTCCAATTAATATTAAAGAAATCATTTACAAAAATTACAAATATTGTTTTAATCAATTTTAAAATATGCATTTTACTCAATTTAATCAGCAGTAAAATGATAAAAACGCCACAAATATCACGAAACCGAGGCTTGTGATTGGTGGATTATTTCGCATATCATTTAACAAAGCATTTAACAGAGATTATCTGCGCCTCCGTTTGGTTCGCAAAAATTTTTTAGGATAGGAGGGGAAAAAAGCTTACTGACTTAAAAAGAAGCGAAATTCTAGCTTATAACAACATTGGAATCTCACTTGATAGGATTGCTGATAAAATTAAATGTTCAAAGACTGTCCAAATTAATTTTTTTAAAAACCCAACTACTTATGGTGCTGCAAAATCGACAGGAAGACCGATAATTCTTTCAAAATGATTAAAACGGTCGCAAGCAAAAGAATGGCAGCAAAGGAAATTTGAAGCCAAATAAAGACGAACAAAAAATTTGCAGTAAAAATGAAATTTGTTTGTCAGCTGTTGGAATTTTCGATATGCGTTAGCGTTGCTGACGGACATGTTTTTGCTTTATATTATTGATGGGGTAACCGAAAGAATATACAGGGTGCACTCAAGAAAATGATGATTTCAATCATCTCCTTATTTCATATGGTTCTTATGCAATTTGAAAAATATTTTTCAGAGGTTGAAACATTTTTTTTCGATATAAGGATTAAAGGCTGATAGCAATCATTATGTCGAAGGAATGCAAAGTTAGTGCAACAGAAAAGAAACTCATGACTTCAATAACATTATTTCAGGTACAGTTTAGATCATGAAGAGGTTAAGCTGCTTATTCTGATGGTACCGCACCATAAAGGAAAAAAATATATAACGTACCCAAGTATCTCACAAGGATTGCAAGGTATCTCGAATTTCGCTGTGCCAGGGTACTTTATGCTTTTACTTACCCATCATACGTAGTATAGGGTAAGTCTTGTAATCGTTTTGAAAATCGAAAAAAAAAATTCTTTTTGACGGATTTACATATTTTAGTCACTGGAGATTCCGAAAAACACATTTTTAGAAAAACAAAAAATTGCCGTCTGTCTGCGTGTGTGTCTGTAAACGCTCTACCTCCCGAACAAATTGAGATAGAGACTTGAAATTTGGTATATACTTAGTATGTAATAATAGGAAGAGGCGTATTGAATTTCAGTAACCTTGATTATCCGGAACTATTTTTTTCGGACTCTCGAAATATTCGTTCTGATAAAAGGTACAGGAATTTTTTCGAAATTGTTCATTTTAAGGAGTGATTATAAAAGACAATAAAAAACATAAATTTTGCATAAAGAATGAAGTCGATCGGATAATGACTTGCCGAGATATCTGTAATCCTATTTTCCATATTCTTCGATTTTTCGTGACCCTGTATTTCATTCAAATTTCAATTCAAATATAGATTTTAACTGGAGATGAGACACTTAATCCGACACAGTAAACCGTTAGTTAATATGATTACCATTTTTGCAGTTATAAGGATGTTTCTTTTACGTAATTCAATATTTTATTTGAATTGCAATGCATTTTATAAATAGTTTACACATGTTTTATTTTCATATTTTATATTATGCACATCCATGATGGTTAAGTATTACGGTGGCCCCCAACGACTAGTTTCATTACTGCTAGGTGATCAGCTATTTCACCCTTTTCAAGACGTAAGCTGTACGTAAAGAAAATGTGTTAACCCCTTGAGGGACACCGGTATATAATATATACCACTTTTTAATGTATAACTTTACCACCAGTATTATTAAATAAAAATATTTAGTACTGTTTTTTGCAGATTGAGAAGGTAAAAATTCATTATTTAAAATTACTGGTATCTAAACAGCGCAAAATTTAGCATTTGTAGACCACGTGCTTGCCCGCCAAGGGGTTAAAGTCTGAAATTCCATCAGCATTAACATTTATATCTGAAATATATAATGTTAAAAAAAATCACGTGAAATAAGGAGATGTTAACTTATAGCCATATTGTCTTGCGCAGGCTGTATTTCATTTGTTCACTCTAAGAATGTCAATAGCAGAAAAAAACACATTAAGGAGCTCTTAATTTGTTTTAAATAAATCTCCTGAAAGTCACAAAAAAGTGTGCAACATACCTAATTTAACATGCTTTATTTCACTCTTGCAAAAGAGAATGTAACTCACCAATTAAAGCTCAATTTGATACTCAATCTTGTTCACTTAAATTCTTTTTAAATCGACAGGAAAAAATTGACTAGAAGAGTAATTTCATTTACGCTTCGTGTTAAATACCATTCAATAATATTAGATGAAACGAAATATTCGTGAAAGGGATAATTAAAAAATAATTTGGAAAAATAAATCACTAAAAAATTTATTATATTGATTGAGAAATTTTTTTTAATCCGCTATTTGCAAAATTTATCTGTCCTGATGATCTGTTTTTTTTTTTTTTTTTTTTTTTTTTTTTGTGTTGGTGTTCCTTCCAAATTTTTAACTTTTTTCTCTATAGAAGTATTAATATTGCAATATTTACTGAAGAAATTTCACTTCCCTTTTCTTATTCTAAGCAAACAAATTTAAGAATATGATTAATATAGTCATAGAGTATTTTTTAAGAGATGAGAATTTTAAATTTGGTGGATAATAACTTTATCATAAACATCAGCTTCTTTGTTAATTGGCAGTGAAATTTAGAATGTAAGAGTTTAAATCTCAAGCCTTTAACATCACATGCATCTTAAGTTATAGCAGTTAAAATTTATCTTGGCATAAATATTTCTAAGGAAGTTTTAAAGTGGGTTTATGAACTTTAAAACTAGCGAAAAGTGTTTTAATATTAGTTCATGCGAAAGAATTTTGTTGAAGATTTTGCTGTGATGTAATTAGAACAGATTGTGATATATCGCAATTTCAATATTTTCATCGCATTGTATATTTAAATAGAGATTCCACATGTTTACGATAAAAGATATTGAAAAACAATATTACATATTTTGTTTCTAATACATTCAGATTATTCGATTCGATTAGTGTTTTTACTGCTGAATTAAATATGGTACCGTATCTCTTCTATTATTTAATCCTTCTAAATAAGAATTAAATGTATGCCTGACAATGACTGGAAATTTAAACTTGATTTCGTTTAGTGGAATAGGAAAAATATAATTTAAGAGAAGTTTTACTTACAAAAAAGTCCATTAAGCAGGATTGTCACAGGAGGCTATTTCTTTACAGTTTTGTCTGCCGTTGTTTACAAACATTAATCATTATTGTAAATTCATAATTATAATCTACCATCAAGATTCCTTTTTTTGGAAATAACGATAGAAAATGTCGCATGTCGCAACAATGATAGGCTGCATCCTTAGCCCGTTGAAGGGCGGTTGGATATTATATACCCCTACTTAATTTTCATCACCCAAATGTCACAATGGTACCAGAATTCTGAAATAAAAGTTTGATTTGTAATATATGCAAAGAAAAGCTTTCCCTTATTAAAAAAAAATTTACATAAATCCTTGTGTCTCCCAATAATTTGGAACATTTCAACAACAGAAGTACTTTGTCCTGAAATGGTTGTTAACCCTTTCCGGCACAGTGGTCCCACTCCGGGCACACTTAATTTTAATTCCAAACTTGCAACCGGCACCAAGAATATTTTAATAAAATTTTGTTTCTATAATGAAAGCTTAAAATAAGGAATTCCTATTTTCTAAAAAAGTCGTTTGTAAATTCCGTTGTCAGTAATTTCTCATTTTACGAACAGAATTTGTCTGTGCCGGAAAGGGTTAAATCATATCGTTATACCAATCATATCAAGAATTTGAAGAATTTCTAATATTTAATAATCTGCAAAATTTTTTCAAATGGAGAATAAACATAACATAATTCATTTACAAGGTATGTGACATTGTTTTATTCAATTGTGATGTAATTGTTAAAAGGAGCCACATATAAGAACAAAATATAAAGGTTTTTCCAATATTGATATAAGAGTCTCATATAATGAGGCACTTAGGTACCAAAGTGCACGTTTCTATTTTAACTTGTTTATAATTTAGAAAAAAATAAAACTGTTATACCTAAACTTTTGGAGGTCAGTGTATTGATGTATTCTTGTTCTTTCTGATAATATAATTTCATTTTAATTACATACAGACTGGCCAAGATAAAAAAGGCATTATGAGAAATTCCGGAATATTATGAATAACAACACCACATGTGAACTAATGAATGTTCAGTATGTTTTTATTCATAATATTCTGTATTTACTACTTTTAAATAAAAATTAATAAGTATTTGTACTTCTGTATACCGAACTTCTTTTTTCTTGGCCACTCTGTAGAATACGGTATCCAAAATGCACCTATTAGAATAAATCATCAACTTTTTTTACAAGCAAAATCCAGAATATTGTGGACAATACATGTCTAGTTTATATACTTATTTAGTTAAAAAGTATGCACATAAGTAAAGCTATAGAAAAAAAAAGTTTGAAATATTTCTTTTTAAGGTATGATTTTTAAAATAACAATTAAGATATCAATTAAAATTAAGTGTCATGATAATTATTTAATACTTGCTTGCTGTATCTCAAAACACACATTATGTCCACCAGAACGCATACCATATTTCCACCAATTGTTAAACTGCCATTTGATCAAGGTAAGCTGAAAATCAGCCAAGATTGGCGGAGTACCGTGGCTTGTCATTTCGCTGGCTGCGATAATAATAATAATGGTAATTATTATTATTATTATTTTATGATGATACTAATTGCTGTAACATTTTCATGCAGTTTTAATAGGTAATTCCAATCAAAGAAAATGACAATAAAACACGTAATCTACCTAATGAGGATCATGGGATAGGTAAATGTAATTTTTATTAGCACTTTCCAACCTAGTTGAAAAGTGCTTATGACTTCGGTTTGTCTGGCCGTATGGCCGTCTGGCCGTCTGTCCGTGCTCTAACTCCCGTAAATATGCTCGGATTGCTCTGCAATTTTTATATGTTATTGTCGTTATCTATAGCATGTTCCCTATTTCAACGGAAGTGTGTAGCACTTATAGTTTTTTTACAGGGACGCTCAAAAGAATTCCGTTACATTGCGGTCTATGGGGAAAAATTATTTACGGTTTATTTAAATAATTTTTCACTATTTTAAACGCATTGAAATTTATACATATCACTAAGGTGCATTAGAAGAAGCTTAATATGGAATAGGGTGTGCATAGCGCTTATAGTTACTATACAGGGACAGTCAAAAGAATTCCGTTACATTACGTCTATGGAGAAAAATCGTCTGCGGTTTATTTAAATAATGTTTCACTATTTTAAACGCATTGAAATTTATATATATTACTAAGGTGCATTACAAGAGGCTTACTACAGAATAGTGTGTGTATAGCACATACAAATATATATATAGGACATACAAAAGAATTCTCTACTGTCTGTTAACAATAATTCCTGGCGTTTTAAGTTGCTAAACGCGATTTTCAATTGAACTCACTTTTTGTCTATTACTGGGTGTGTATAAATTCTGTATTTCATATACAGGGTAGCACAAAAGTTCGATAACACATTTCCGTTTATTGACAGAAACTCCAGAAAGAGAATTTTAAACTGTGCTACGCGTTTCCTAACTAAACTAAAATTTATCATCCTATTTAGTATATATACAAATCTATAGATCATATACAGGTTTGAATAAAAGTACTCGGATACTTTTCCGAATATTGTATCTGTTCGAAATTCCTGAAATTATGTTTTTAAATATGTTATGCGTTTTCCAAATTGTTTACTTAGATGTTATCTTTTAGCTTATTAAACGGTATGTTTTGTAAAATTATTTTGGAAGCGTTGGAAAGTGCTACATAATCTATGCTTGGCGCATGATTTTCGTTCTTGTTTCTTTTATTAAGCTTTTCATTACATTAATATTTTACTGCAGGTAAATAAAAATAAAATGTATTTTTCTTGTATTTTTCCTAAGTATAAAAAAAAATTATTTTGTTGTTGGTTAAACTATTTTACTTATATATATATATATATATATATATATATATATATAAACTTATTGCAAAAATTAACCATTGATATATATATATATATATATATATATATTATTATATAATTATATATTATATAATGGTGGTATAATATTATATATGGTATAATATTGGTATAATGGTATAATATTATATATGGTATATATTATATTATTATATATATATATATATATATATATATATATATATATATATATATATATATATATATGAACTTATAACTAAAATGGCTATATTCATTGAAAACAATTGATTTTTGATCTGTAGTGTACTAATTGAGATTCATTGCCTCCATGTCAGGCATTAAGTTAGGCGAAATTAACTTGCATAATATTTCTGGAATAATGATCGCTTTTCTACGACATTTATGCTGGTCAAAGGATGCTGTCTCCTTACGTAATGGTTTGCATCTAAATAAACCTATTAATAACGCCCCAGATATTCTCGTCGAATAACTATTTGGAATAAATTTCTATCGCCCATTTTCTAAATTATGCATTAAAAAAACTAAAATAAATTAAGAAAAGCTAATTAATGCTCTATTTAATACTTTATACGACAAAATTTCACACAGTGAATTCATGCGTGCAAATGCTAAGCAACAGACTTAGAAAATGTGACAGTATTGAGTAAATAAGAAAGAAGAAAATGTGACAATATTAAGTATTTTCCAAAATGGGAAAAATTTTAAAAATAAAAGTTTATATTAGTTCATTGTGCTTCAATGCAATGTGATTCCTTACATGTTTGTCACATTTAAGATATTATTTCTTTAAAAATAAAATGCGACATTTGAGCAAAAAAAAAAAAAAAAAAAAAGATTGATTATTATACTTTTTATTAAAGATAATTTGTCTTGACGAAATTGAACTACTATCTGTAATCTAAGCAAAAGTATATCACTGTCACATTTTGGTACTTTGGTAATCTTATTTAGATTTGAACTACTGCCAATGTGACAAAAATTACCTAAATGTGACAATGTATTTAATGCATGTCAGTTCATCTTAAATTTATTAATTTAATTGTTATCAGTTTTTTAAATAACTAATTTAATTGTTATCAGTTTTTTAAATAACCAATACTGCATTATAGTTAAATAATGAATAATTTAACTGTACTTTTAACATCTGTACTTTTAACAGCCTTAACAATAAATTAACAAGAACTACTAGCAAATGAATGACCAATAACATTAATTTTTATCAAATTTATATTTATTATTGTATGTTCTAAACAAATATTTCATTAACTAAATGTTTGAACCTTGTTTAAATATTTTACACTTAGGAATTCAGAAACGTCGTAGTTGCTCCTGGAATTTAACTATTACGGCAAATTTAACAACCTACAGCTCAAGTCGAATAAACATAATTTCACCTAGAAAAATAACTTAATAAAGTCGTTTTAATTTGACGTGGTTAATTAAAAAATTCTGGTTTTAGTTAATTTGAACAATAGCAAATGTTCATCATCAGCAATTGTTCATCTTAAATTTATTAATTTAACTATTATCAGTTTTTTAAATTACTAATACTGCATTACAGTTAAATAATGAATCATTTAACATTTGTACTCTTAACAATTTTAACAATAAATGAACAAGAACTATTAACAAATCAATGACCAATAACATTAACTTTATCAAATCGATGCTTATTACTGTAAGTTCTAAACAAATATTTCATTAACTAATTGTTTCAATCTTGTTTATTTTATTTACACTTAGAGATTCTGAAACGCTGTAGTTGTTCCTAGAATTTAACTGCTATGGTAATGCCATAGTTGCCAATCTTTCGGTTTTTTATTTCAAGTCAAATAAACATAATTTCACCTAAAAAAACCTTAATAAAGTGGTTCTTATTTTGACGTGTTTAATTACAAAATGCCTCGTTTTCGTTAATATGAAGAAAGCAATACTAAACTAAAACCTAGAAGATTGGAAGGGGTGTTTTTAATTTTATTAACTTCTTAAAATGCCTTATCACTCCGTTTTGGTCATCTGCAATTATGACATCATTCATTATCACTGTAGCACCTCGACTTCTTTATCTATCTAAATATAAACAACAGTATCTCGAAAAAACGCACCTTCGTAGCAAACAATTAAATATCTCGTAAACTCATTTTCATTAGACTCTTCAATTAGCATTTTGATAAAATAAATATCTCGTCGGCCTCTAAACGTTCATCCTGACCATCTGATCACCTGACCATTTTTTGTGGAGTTACATTTCCTATGGGCCTGTCATGATGTCAGTCAACCAGCTTTAACATCCCCGACAGCTTGTTACAATTTTTGTAAAGTTGCCTTAAACATTTTCTTAGCAAGACAATTACACCAGGAAACAGGAAAGAAAAGTAAAAATATTAATGGAATTATACTGAATAACACATTATAATTAGAAAAAACTTTTGAAAAATTAAAAGAGATATAACTAGAGACAATAATTCTGACCATTTTTATTGAGCTGCATATTTTTAAGAAAAGAAAAGTGGAAAAGGGCCCCTTTCCGTTAATTTCAGCGTTGGCAACTTAGTCCTATTTTTATTTTATTTTTTAACTACCATCGTACTAGATTTTTTTGAAAAGTGTTTTTCCTTTTATTTATTAACAAACATTTCTTTAAAAAAAAAAAAAAAAACCTGTACGTAAATTCTAGTTGGAGGTCAGTTTTTGTAATAAAAATAGGAAAAGTTGGCAAAACAGGTCCCTTATCCCTGGGAATCAAAATTTAATCAATTGAAAATATGTCTTTATTCTTCGCTGAAATATAGCGCTATTGTTACATAAAAATTTTAATTATTTTTTCAAAGGCAGACATTTTCCTATTTTGGTCAATTGGAACATTTAACAAATTACCCAAGCCAAATGAAAACACGTTAGAACTACATTATGTAGAAATTCCTAAATATATTAATTCGACAAAGTTCAATTACTCCCAGTTTTTGCTCTTAAAATTCATTTTAAATTAATATATGAAAATACTACATAAACTTACCTTCATACATCTGCTGAAAGCTTCTCCGTATTTGAAGGATCCAATTTGTCGCTAATAGGTCTAATAGGCGCAAAAATGCGATGAAATTTTATAACAACTTCAACTCATTAATGCCGGTTGGTACGAAAATTTACCATTTAAGTGATTCGAAACTTTTAAATATGAACACCAGTATCTTAGTAAAAAAAATAATTCATGTTATCTAATGCTAAAATATCAGAGATTCGATCAGTTAAAATAACAGTATGTGAAAACTAGTGTCAACTGGTATCGAAGTATTAAAAGAAGTGTAAAATAAGTCGTCGTTAATGGGTTAATTCAAAACGTGTCGTTTTTTCCCGCTTTCACTTCTAGTATATGATACAGACCTTCAATGCCGTCATGTCGATGGAGTTATTTGATTTTCAAAGATAAGAAATCAAGAGGAAAATATCGATTTTGGGATTATTCTTTGCATTTAGGAAGTTTTGTCGGAATTTAATAATTAACGGTGCATACTGCAATGGGAAATTCATCACATGGAAAAAAAGTTTTAAAGGCAGTAACATGTTTCGCAATTTTTTCGGAAATGTGGATGTTCGATTATGTCACATTTATATCACTTTGTGATCCCAGTTAGGCATATTGACCTTAATTTAGAATAGAGTTTTTTTGAAAAAAATTGTAAACTTTGATACAATAAATATTTTCCTATCAAAGTTTTATGTATTTATATGTTTGACATTTTGTCTACCTCCTACTATCTACTTATAATAAAATACGAAGCCAAGAAAGTGTCTGTAACCATTTTCCGCAGACCATGGCTTAATGAAAAACCTATGCTAAATCAAGACTCCCTTAATAGATAAGACTTGACAATCCGGAGAAAGTCTATGGGAGAAAATGTCCGCGGTAATTGCCACTTATTAATTGACTTTCTCCGGAAAGTATCGCCGCCTGGTGGATACTACCGCAGAGTTGCCAAGTCTCCGGCTTTTTGAACACCAGTATATTTTTAGAGAAAATGTTGTTCTTTTAAATCCCAGAATTCTCCGATCAAACAAAACAAAATTGTCTGTACTAAAAAACTGGTATCCAAAAAGAGAATAGAAAAATCTAGCAGCTCTGCTACCTACCGATACTAGTTCATAAGCAAATGCATGGAACAAATGGAGCTGTGAAAAAATTTCATGTCGAAAATACTCCTATTACTGACGATTGATGGCGCTAGTACCAGGAGAATATAGCGGTCAAAGGAAACTTGCTGATTGTGAGGCCTGATACTATGATAAGGAGGCCTTGTGCTAAATGATAATATCTTCTACTTGAAATCATGTCTGTCCAGCATATTTTTCCTATAAAACATGTATATCATATCCTATTATAATGTTTTAAGTTCTTAATTAAAAATTCAGATTAAACAATCCTAGGAATCCTAGACGAACACTGTTGCGATCAATATTGTTTTGGCGCCATCTATCGGCTTTAAAATGTACTTTTCTACAATACAAACCTTTCATGCTGTTTGTATGAAGTCTTATGAAAATGGAACGCAGATCAACAATCTGTCATTTTTGACGGGGGTCATATAATAGCTTTTTACAAACTTACTGTACTTAATTTTTTACAACCATAAGGAATTACGTTTAGAAACAATTATTGAAAGCTTTTTTTGTTTATTCTTAAGGTAAAATATCCATAGAAACTTTCCAAATTATGTTAATCTTAGATTTTTTTATGTCATTTTAAACATTTAGTAAATTTATGATTAAAAAAAATCAGTTGATTTAAATCATGATTTAATCCCCAATTTAAATCATCTGATTAAACTCGTAGACGCCTAGATTGTTTTGGCGCCATCTACAGGCTTACGAAGATAAACAATCCGTCATTTTTGACGAGGGTTATATACTAGTACTATATAGTTATTGTATAGACCAATACAAAAGAAACTAAATATAGACATTAGACATTTGAATATATAATTAAAAATAATAATAAATATAACAGACATGCTCCATATAATGCGCGAATATTTAGGTGTTAATTCGTACATAAGACAGATGGATTTATAACAATTGTGAATGTTTGTTCTCTTAAAATTATTTCTTGTAAATGGAATTTATAAACTCCATAGAAAACTGCTTAGAAAATTGCTCAAAATTTTTCAACTAATTATTAAAAGGCGAGTCCTTTATACAATCGTATGCAGTGTATAAGTGAATAATGGACTCCCTTATGATACAAGTTGTATATATAGTTTGGATAGCTCAGTGGTAGAGCGTGGCGGCTTCAGCCAAGCGATCCCAGGTTCGAATCTTGGCCCGGACATTTTTCGTCCAGTTGGAAATTTACAACTTGTATGATTACTTTACCAATTTGAAATAATTGTGTTAAAAAATAATCTGGTGTGTCCCTTATGAAAGTTTACGATTTATACTAATTCCTCATTGGTTAATGAATATCTGTCAGTACTACACATAAAATGAATAGAATTCAAAGAAAATGCAATTGTTTCTTGCGGAGAGAGCTGAACAGTTTGTAAATTTTAATTGAGAATGGATTTGAACTTATTAATTATACTGCGCTTAATGAGAAGGAATTCAGTTCAAAATTATATGCTTTCCTTTAGAGGAAACAACACTTTTAAAATTCTATGGAAAACAGCTGAAATTGAATTATCTTTTTTTCAGTCAATACTGAAATCATTTCAATATTTATCTTTTATAGTTTTAGCATTCCCAAAACTTTAAACTGATTGCAGAGGTGCCAAGTTCCAACTAACCCTCCGTAATACGTGGTTTAATCTGACCCAGTTTAACAAAGCTTCAAACCAGAAAAATTATTGTTGGATGAATCTTTATTTACTTAATTTTAGGTCTCTAAGTGTAATTTATTTAATTTCATTTCTTAAAAAAATTTCTGGTGCGAAACGATTTAAATCTGGATCAAATTAACCAACATAATACGGAATATTAATGAGAGCTTGGCACCTCTGTGATTGTTCGAAGAGAAATAAAAAATTTATATACGATTTCGAAAGCAAAAAATTCCAGTTTCTGTTTTAAATTAATGTTTAAATAAATAATTGATTTTCTAGAAAAACAAAATTATTCCAATACACATATAATACACACACACACAAATAATAAATAAATATTGAAAACACTTTTGTTGTTCCTGTGAAAAAGGTGAGTCAATATGAATTTTTCCCACAATATTTTGAAACTGTGTTTGCCTTAAATATATTTGATATTTGATATTTATTTTATTTTAAACACTGATTATAATATATAGAATTTATATTCCCGTTACTTATTATATATACATGAATAATGTTAGCAGAACCCTAGGATCCTATCATTATCCCCATGTTTTTCGAGAAAATACTGAAGTTAAATATAATTGGAAGTAAAATAATTAAATATATACGTATACTATTCAATTAATATTCAATATACACCTGTACATTTCACAAAATAATCATATAATTTACTCCTTTGGTTATAACATATATACCGTAATTTCGCGCGTATGCGCTGCATCTTAGTTAGGTCTTTTTCAAACCGGAAATTTTATTGAAAATAAGAAGTAAAATAAGTGCTAAGCAGAAGTAATTCACATTTTATTTAAAATAAATTCTGGTAGGAAATCGAATTGTCTGAGGTATACGCGCGAAATTACGATATATATATTATAAGGCTGATAAATATGTGAATAATTTTGTTAATTTTTTGTAAGCAGATACCACTTGCTATTGTACATTTTTAATATCATAATGTAAACAATCATATGAAAATAATCAACTCTTGCAATAATTAATTTTGTCAGGAAAACGTTTTGTACAAATCCATTAAATAGATTTGCAACTCCGATGTTCTAGTTCCAACTTTTCAAAAGAATATTAACGATTCAAATCTGTAGAAAGAGTTCAATGTATTTCCGCAAACTGAAATCCTGAGCTTAAAGATGAAGTTCTTAGAAGAATTGGAACATTTCTATCGCTATTTTGTGTCCTGTTTCATCGTAAAACTCAATTTTCTAATAATAAATTACAAAACTTTGAAATTATAGGAAGCAGTTGAACGTCTTAGGACGTAAATGAATTAAAACACTTACAAAAGTTTTAAGTATTTTTGAGTATTCTTATTACTGGTCATAATTGAGCATATGCAGTTTCAAAAATTTAATTTCAAAGTTTGAGTTATTCAATTAAAAAGCGTTCTTCAAATGTTATTGAATTAAAGTGCGTAAAAATTCTTCCAAACTCTATTTTACACTAATGTAATATATTGTGTTAAATACAGTGCATGGTTAAAATGAGAAATAAATAAATAAATAAATAATAAAACACAATAGAACATCCGCTGTTAAATTTTCTTATTTTTGAGCACGACTATTTATGAATAGAAATTATTCGTTTATGTAATGATGAATATTTCAATGTTTCTTTTACTGTACTTAATTCGCTCATCATATAATACTGTTCAATTTTTATTTGTATCTGCTATACCTTACCAAATATATGGCTATATTTTTCCCAATAAGGAAGTGAAATATTGCAGGAAGTTGAAATATTAACATTTTGTTTATATTGTACCAATACGTCCTTATATAGTTGATTTATATGTTTATATCCTTATGTGTATCTGTAATAGTGGGATTTCATTGAATATATTTCATATATAAAAAGAAAACTGCCCAGCTAAACTGAGGGCATTGAGCTCACAGGCTATTCACACTAATTGTATATTATACTCTTATTTCAAAGAATTTGAAATAAGCCCCTCGAAAAATAAACAAATCGACAATATATTAAGAAGGGGTTCATCCCCCGTTCCTGCCCCCATTATAATTAACCAATGAGCTCCCATACCTAGTCAGAGAAGAGCCTTATTACAATGAACATAATACAAAATTTGAAAAAATTGGATAATTCTGCATGAAAAACCCATTTATATAAATTAAGAGGAATTAAACCCCCGTATCCTCCTTTATACTTAACCAATGAACCACCAAAACTAATCAGGGAAGCGTCTTATCACAATGAACCTATATACAAAATTTAAAGAAAATCGGATAATTCTGCATGTAAAACCCATTTATCAAAATTAAGGGAGGGGGGGGGCGGTTAGCCCTCGTACCCCCCTTATACTTAAATAATGAACCCCCCAAACTAATCAGGAAAGTGCCTTATGACAATGAACCTACATACAAAATTTGAAGAAAATCGGATAATTCTGCATTAAAAACCCATTTATCTAAATTAAGGGGGGGTTAGCCCCCGTTCCCCCCTTTATACTTAACCAATGAACCCCCAAAACTAATCAGGGAAGCGCCTTATCACAGTGAACCTATAAACAAAATTTGAAGGAAAACGGTTATTACTGTCAATAGTTATCGCCTTACGTACATACATACATACAGAACCAAAGGGCACATTAGCTCTCAGGCTTTGATAGCCTGTGATCTAATAAAGCGTGTCCTGCAACCAACATTCTTCCAATCCTTTTCTTTAGTGTAAGTAAATTGAAGTGAAGAGACCAACTCTCCGACCGGAGATTAATTGAAGTGAAGAGAGTAAGAGTCTGTCAGTGGTGGTGTTCTGTTATGAAAAGGATGCCGATAGCGCATCCTAGTAAATTTTGGTTTTGTTTTAAAAAGTAATGTGAGTAGTTTTATGGAAGTATTGTTGTTCATAAGCAGGGTTCGTACGGATCAGGGAATTCTCCAGGAGTTTCACCAGTATTTTCCTTATAGAAAAAGAAATCTTGGTTAAACTCGCGAAACTTAGTCTTTTTAAGGAGAGATTTTCTGTAAGAAAATACTTGTACCAAAGAATTTCCTGGTCGCAAAATTCCAGGATCCGTACGAACCCTGATAAGTAATAGTAAAAGTGTATATAGTTCTTTCCAAATGTAAATAGTTTGTAAATAACAGTTTTTATTTGATGAACTTCATATTTAAATTTTCAAGAGGGATTGCTTCATCATCGGCTATCGTGGTATTACTAAACGTTTTCGAAGTTTGTATTTAACGAACGTTATATTCCAATATTTGGAATGTAATCTTCTAACGTACAGAGAAATATAGATATTGATATAGATATAGATCTAAAAATAGATATAAAAATAGATATAGATATAGAAATGGGTATAGAAATAGATATAGATATAGATTTTACAGAAATAGGTATAGATATAAAAATAGATATATGTATAGATACACAGATTGAATATGTATTGAGACAATTACCCCTATATTTTTAAGGAAAATAATGCAGTTGAAAATAATTGGAAGCAACATAATTAAATAGAAATATACGTATACTACCGAGTTTAAACAGACTGTACATTTAAACAATAATCATAATGTATGGCGTTGATTATAAATGATTTATTAACAAGCTCATAAATATGTGAATAATTTTGTTAATTTTTGTAAGCAAAGACTACTTGATATTTTACATTTTTAACATCATAAAGGAGGCAATCATATGAAATAAAATAATCAACTCTTGCAATAATTGAATACGTCGGGAAGCGGTTGGTTGTATAAGGTTTAATGGCGCAAGTTCCCATTGGGGACAAGCTGCGCAAACGTCGGGAAACGGCTTTCTACACCTCAACTCCATTAACCCATTTGCTGCCAACTCAACAGAAATTGACAACAACGTAATTTTTCAATCTAAAATTACGAATTCGTACCGGAAATTTCGAAAGAATAATATTTATTTTATGTAATCACGAAATGTCTGTGATTTAACAAAGTAAATATTGCTATTATTATTTTCTGGTACAATCGAACTTTCCAAATAAAAATAAAATTCCGGTAATTTATCTTATATTCTATTTCCAACTCTTCAAACAAATATTAAAGAATCAAATCTGTATCAAGAGTTCCATTCTATTTCTGTAAACTGAAGTCTTGCGCTTAAAGACGGAGTTCTTAAAAGAATTAGGAGTTTGTGCTCTGTTTCATCTTAAAACTCATTTTTTTCAGTAACAAAATTACAAAACATTCAAATTATATGAAGCAGTTGTACGCCTTCGCATGTAAATGAAATAAAACACTTAGAAAAGTTTTTAAGTATTTTCGAGTATTCTTACCGCATAAGTAATTGTTCCAATTGAGCATATGTAATTTCATTAATTTAATTTCAAAATTTGAGATATTCAACAATGTATTTAATTAAAAGAGCGTTCATCAACTATTATTTAATTATAGTGCGTAAAAATTATTCTAAACTCTATTTAACACTAATCACATATATTATTTCTGTTGTCAACATCCCTTTTTATAAGCAAATACAAAACGCAGAACGATGAATGAGATACCATATGAAAGGATATTGAACAGGCTTCTGACATAGTACACTCACATTTCTTTAAAACATATTTTTTGATTAAAAATTGCTGTTAATTAAAAATTAAATCGGCATTATTTTCATAAATGAAATTAAAAGTTTTCGTCAACTTAGTGTTGCCACAAAAATAAAATACAATAACAATGATTACAAAAAACTCCGCTGGAGTTTATTTTATATTTATGATGAAAAAGCAAAGTTGAAATTGAAATGTTTATATTTATATTTTTTTGTTCCATGTTTTCACGAAGCGGATGACGTCATCCTCTAATGCAGTTAAAATATGATTGTTATTTTTTTTTTCTCGCGCGTGCCTTTTGCTATCTTGGATCAGTTTTTACTATAACTTTGATGGAATAAATTAGACGATATTCTGTCTTATCTGAAAACTAAATGTTCTCTGCAGGTATTTTTATCCTTACTTTTTCTTTAGAAGTTTAAACCTGCATGTAAAAACTTTTAGATATTGCTAAAAAATATCCGACTGCAGTGCGAAATCATCGCACGGGTACTGAATCATATATAAAGTTTAGTTGTTCGAAAGAAAAATAAATAAATAAAAATAAGTACAAAAGGGACAAAATCAATATAGCATCATAGCTGCCAAACTTTCTTATGTTTGAGAACCACTATTTACGAATAGAGACATTCGCTTTATTTAATGACAGAAATCTGCATTTAAATATAACGAATTACTATTAGAAAATAGTAGTTTCCAAAATTAGAAAGGTTTAACAGCTATGTAGCATGTATGTATAATATGCATATTTTACCGTGTAAAATAGGATATTTATACGAAGTAGTTGTATGCCTTAGCATGTATATAAAATAAAATACTTAGAAAAGATTTAAGTATGTTCGAGTATTTTTACCGCGTAAGCAATTTTTCCAATCGAGCATATTCAGTTTCATGAATTTCATTTAAAAATTTGAGTTATTCAAAAATACATTCAATTCGTTCTTCAACTATTATTCAATTACAGTGCATAAAATTTATTCTAAACTCTGTTTTACACTAATTTAATGTATTGTGCCATATATAAAGTTTGATTAGAACGGAAAATAGTTAGACAAAATTAAAAAAATAATTTAATTTATAATAATAAGGAAAGAAGTTTGTGTGTAGGAAAGAAGTTTGTCTCTGTGTGTATTTGTGTGTGTGTCTGTCGACTGTGTTTGGAAGAGACCGCTGCAGGCAGAACTACAAAAGTTGGTATGTAGTTTTGAACTTCGAAGCCCGATTTTGGATTATATTATTTAATTTATTATGCGATTTTTAGCGGTTTGTTTCATGTTTCGCAGGGAAAGTCTGCGCGTAGAGGTGGTGTTATGGGGCGCTCAAGGTACGACGCGTAAAAATTCCGTAAATCCGGAGTTCAATTTTCGAAGAAACCGAACAGCAGCTGAGATATTAATTGAAAACTCATTAAAAAAATTCATCAAAAAAGGGATATTTTCTTGAAAGCATACCTGCTGTTGATTCGCAAGCGGAAATGAATGACTGGACTGAAATTTTTATAGGCTATATAAAATTTAAAAATATTGGATTTTTGGATATAAAAATTATCCATCCTTGCTTATAATGAGCTGGAATTTTAGTTTTCCTAAATTTTCGAATCCTGCCTACAACTTTTTATTTTAGCAAAATTCTGATTTTTGCATATGAAATTTATTTGGATTTATTAAGTAAAGGATAATGTGTTTTGAAAAGAATATTAAACGAAATATTTTGTGCGATCTACGATCACACTTACCGACTTGTTCTTACTTTTATAAAAAAAAAAATCATTGTGACTCGAGATTTATCGGTGAATAAAAATATATTGATGAAATGATTTTATCCAAACGCTTTTCCGAACACAAAATACAGACACAATATTATCAGTGAAAGCTTGATGTACACATATCGTCACTACCATGTCAAACTATCGAATGTGAAAATATGCATTTTACATTACTTTTAAAAATGGGACGATTGGCATAACTAAATTTTATTAGAATTCATCGCTTAGTATGAATACTAATAAAATTTCTTGCCCTTTTTTATTTATTTAGAGATGCCGAATTCACACCAGATATTTTGAGAGAAAATGTTTTACTTAAATTATTCAATAAATATCTGTTATTAAAAAAAGCAAAAATTTCTGTTTAAAATTCCTGGTATAAATTCGGAGTTTCTGAATGTAAAAGGTTGCCAAACTTTCAAGCCTGGTGAAGAATACTATTAAAATTTAAGGGTGACAATCGGCCCATATTTAAAAGTTATGAAAAATGCATTTTTTCACATTCGATAGTTTGACATGGTAGCGACGATATAATTAATAGCTATTTAATGATTCATCGAATCTTCGTTTAATTATAAGATAAGTTAAAAATTGTGTAAACAAAATTATTCAATACGTTTGCACAAATGTGGAAAACATTTATGAATTATATCAATAAATCGAAGGTGTGTATTAAAATGAAGAGGTAAAGGAAATAGAACACTCCGAATTTTAAAAAAAAATACAATTTATATATAAAAAGAAAACTCCAAAAAATTCTGTGCAACAATTCTTTAATCGCTATTTGAATTGCACTCTATATTCGCTGTTTCCGAAAACTTCGGCAGCAAAGTAACCTTTATATTACAAAAAAAGGTACTTTTCGGTTAGCCGGGCGCCAGTGATATATGTACATATATAAATACATATGTATATACATATATATGTATTGTACATACATATATGTATATTTATGGGTATGTATATATATGTATACGTAGATATGTGTATATGTGTTTGTGTGTATATATATCACTGGCGCCCGGCTAACCGAAAAGTACCCCAAAAAATAAGGAAATCTTTGGAACATCCTATATTTGTTTCTCCTTCTGTTTTATAAAATGTCAGAAATGTTTGAAGAATTGGTTATAATTATGAAGTTTCAAGAAGTTGCACTAATTTTTAATTATCGTTTCTGCTAATACATAACGAAAAAAAAACTTTTACTTTTTACTGTTTAGTATATAATTGGTATTTCAGTGTATAACAACTAAGATTTTAACTGTAGTTTAGCAAGATGAACTACTGAAATACTTGACAATACCTATACTTTATTATTTCTAAAATATCTTCCCTTATATATATATATATATATACAGAGTGTAACTGAAATGCTTCAACAAACTTTGAGGGATGATAGTACTCATGAAGATGAACAAAAAATGCAATAGAACACGGGGTCGCAAATGACATTTAACCCTTTCAGGGACAGTGGTATGTCTGAAAAACCACTTAATTTTAATTCCAAAACGCCACAATGGCACCAGAATTTTGCTAAAATCTTTTCCATTTAATATTTATGTGAAATATAGCCTTTTTCATATTTACAAACAATTTTTTTTTGTAAATTCCGGTGTTAGTCCATTTTCAGACGCATTTTCTCTATTTGTATCCTTTAAGCCTTTTAGGGGCAAACAACTTTTAGTATTAAAATGCTGAAATAAATGACTCGCACCGGAATTTATAAAAAAATTTGTTTGTAAATAAGAAAAAGGCTATATTTCACATACATATTAAATGGAGAAGATTTTAGCAAAATTCTGGTGCCATTATGGCGTTTTGGAATTAAAATTAAGCGCTTTCATAAGCATACCACTGCCACTGAAGGGGTTAAACGTCATTTGCGACCCCATGTTCCATTGCATTTTTTGTTCGTCTTCATGAGTACTATCATCCCTCAAAGTTTGTTGAAGCATTTCAGTTACACCCTGTATATATTAACGATGAATTTCATTGTTAATCATTTTGTTTTATAAATAGATCTTTGTTTTATAAATTTATAATGTTTCGAGTTTTTTTTTTCTTCAGAATTTAAAAAAAAAAATCTATAATTAAAGCCTCTTTACGCTTTTACCACAATTATTTAATAGAATTTTTCGTGTCATTTAAATGCAAAATATTTTTGAAAACCTTGCAATTAGACGAGGCGTCTACAATTTCTGCTATTTAAATGTTAAATACAAAAATTCTATTAAAAATTGTGTTACAAGCGCACAAACCCTGTTTTCTTCACATTCTGTCCCTGTAAAACATTGTGTAAATTTTTGTAGCCTGAATACATTTATCCCCTTCTATGTAAAATTTCCAAGTTACGCGACATCTGTTGTTAATGATCCGTAGAGCTGTGCTTTCGGAACACTATGAAATTCATTTCAACAAATTTGAAGAAGTATTTAAGTTCGGATATTTGTCTAACTTATATGAGAAAAAAAACTTTTTTTTTTTTTCAAATTTAATCCATTGAAAACATTTTACGTTTTCAAACTTAGGCATAGGAAGAGAAATTCTTCGAAAGTTTGAAATATTTTCATATGGAAATGAAATTTGAACAGGCATTCAGAATCATCATAAATGGTACATAAAATTTAGGGGTTTTCTCAAAAGAAAAAAGTCATCATCGTTGATCATCATGAATATGCCAAATACTAAATATACAAATATTTAACAATTTTAAGGAAACCATTTTTTTAGATAAAATTTAAAAGTAAAAGTAAAGATTGTTTCGTTTATTCAATTAGCTTTTATTTGACTATACTCTATTTTTTTTCTAACAGAGTTGTAAAAATTGGAAAATTCCAGTTTAAACACTTGAATAAACTAGAATTTTGTTAAGAATAAACTTTTTTTTTTTTTTTTTTTTTTTTTTGAAAAAGCCGGAGACTTGGCAACTTTGCACATGAAATAAAAATATCACCAAGCATCTTGTTTGCAAACTGTGGCTAAAATTTCATCCGATTGCACTATTTATTCGTTTTGTAATAAGAATTAATTTCTGAATGCAAGAACAGTATGCACGTATTATTGATTGGGATTGTGCATTAACTGATGCTTTAACTGAAACATTATGAAATGGTTACAAAATCAATTAATTAACAAATTTTGAAATTACTAGGAAGTAATTTGTAAAGATCGTAATATTAAGTTTTGAAACCGCTTGATTTAATCAAGCATTAGTAGCGCAGAGGTAACGTCACCAGTTTTGAAACGGGAGGTCCAGCTTGTAAATACCACCGATTCCATTGGTCAACAATTTATGTATAATTGTTTGACATTCAGGAAACTCGTTTGGAGTCACTCAAGACTTTTTAAAAACTTAGTTTAAACATTGAATGTATAATATATACACTCACATTTTCCAAATTGAAAAAAAATATTAAAGTGGGTTTTTTTTTATCCGAAAATTATTCTCTCTCTATCTCTCTCTTAGCGTTTTATTTATTTATTTGTTTTTGTAGTTCTAGCTGTAAGAAAATGTTTTTGTACTTTTACAATTCTCTCTTTGAAGAAAGTGCGTTATTCTTTTACTTCCTTCAGATGTTTTAACAAAAGGATGAGGCATTATAAGATAAAAAGTTATCTCTATTTGGACTGAAACTTTTCATGCAACAAACTGTTTCCTATTGTTTGAGAACTAGAAGTATTTTCTTCTCTTTTTATTCTTATGAAATAAAGCATCTTTCTCGTTTTTAAAGAAAAATAAAATTTCCCTTTTCTATGAATTAAAAAAAAAAAAAATCTGTCAAAACGCGATTACGAAAAAATAAAATACATTAAGCTTTGAATTATTTTTTTCGTTTTAAAGTTTTTTTTCAAAAGTTATTTAAACTGCGGTATGAAACACTTAAATTCCATTTTCTCAAAATCGATAAGGGATTTATTTGTTAGTTTCAAATATATAAAAATTGGAATTTTTGCTTTAGTGCAAAAGGATTATTGATTTCGTACTTTCAAATAGGGCAGACTGGACAATAATGGAACAAGTTTTACACTTCATACAGTAAAAAATGTAATTTATAAAATTCTCACTTTTTCTTTCGCAGACAATCAATTTAAACAATTTTCTATAATTATATAAGAGATGTGAGTCATAGCTTAATTAGTGAATGAGAAATAGCCTTAATTTTTTAAATTAAATTTTTTTTAATTTGACCCCGACTCGGGTTTAAAGGGATTGTCATGGGTCTAATGGAACATATTAATTAAATGTAAACGTTTCCTAAATAGTCGAATTCAACAGCTATTATAAATTCAATGAACAAAATTTGACTTTTAAAATTAATTCGTCCTTCTATTTTTTAAGCTTACTAAAGGATAATTGATTTAGATCATTTTTTACTCTGTCATGGTTTTATTAAAGTCGATTTGGAAAAATGTTAATTTTAACAAATTTAAAAGAGAGTCATATTATTCTTTTTGCGCATAAAAGGTATATTTTTACATACATTTTAAATGTCATGTTTATACAAGGTTCGTATGCTTTTACCACAATTTTTAATAGAATTTTTCGTGTTATTTAAATGCAGAAATCCTGTAATTAAACGAGGCGTTTACAATTTCTGCTACTTAAATATTAAATAGAAAAAATCTATTAAAAAGATTGTGGTAAATTCCTACGAACGCTGTTATATATAATCACTATGGAAGCATTCCAATCTGACATGCGTTTAAGTGCACATACCACTCTGAATTGCATTTAGGCTTGTTATGTATTAGCTATTTATCCTTAACGCTAAACGATGATTGCAAATGAACAGCACTGATTAAAAGCTTCGCAGTCATATGTAATTACAGAAGAAAATGTGTCCATCAGTAACTTTGACGTCATTTTGACCTTGACCACCGCCCTCTGAATACTAGGCCTACGCGCTGGCACAAAAATGGCACTGTCGTAGGAGGATATTTTTCAACGTTTGTACAGTCCCTTGAATTTGAATATCAATAATGTCCAAAAGTTTTCTATGTCTATTTTTTCTTAGATAAAATAAGTAAAAAAAAATTCTGAAAAATACTGATGTCTAAATTGAGGGACCCGTAAGAATGCTTAAATAATCCGCCTGCGACAGCCATTTTTGTTTCAAAGCGATGGCCTACTATTCACAGGGCGGTGCCTTGACAACGCCAGGCGTTTAAATTTCGCTTTTACTGAATTTTTTTAAAACTTCTAAACATTCCAAATTTTGAATTTTTACACCGTTGTACACCGGGTGGGGTGTACTTTCAAATGCAATTTTTTTGAAAACTGTACATTAATTTGTTTGAAAAGTGTATATAACTTTGTTTGAAAACTGTATATCAATTTGTTTGAAAAGTGTATATCACTTTGTTTGAAAACTGTATACGAGTTTGTTTGAAAACGTTTTCCAATTTACTCATTTTTTTTATGTTTGTAAAAATAATTTCAAAGAATGAATTGTTTTTAAATATATCGTTATCACGTGCAGATCAATTACGAAAGATAAATCCGTTTTCACTTAAATTAACATAAATAATTCAGCATTTGTTTTCGACTTATATTCCATAACAAAATTTTAAAAAATCATCAATAAATAAATAAAATAATAAAATATAAATAAAATGCACATTTAAGAGATATAATCGAACTACATGATTAGATACCTGAAATTATCATAATAAAAAAAACTGCTGTAAATAGCGATCTTTGGCGATTTCTTTGGCTGTTAACTTTGGCTGATAACTCCTGGCACGAGGTCAATATGAAAGTATCGCCTTTAATAAATTTCAAAAAATTATTTGATTACATAATTGCGATGATTTATATAAAAATAAAATTTTGGTATTGTTAGTGGATAATCAAAATAACAGACATTATTTTTTAAAAATCTATTCAAGTTTTCAAATAAAATAAATGGTTCTGACCTATATTCTGTAACCCGGGATGCCCAGGTTTGTGTTTGAACCCCTAGTATTGTTAAGAACAGAGTTCTAATACCTTATCAAAACAAATAGTTATTAAACATACAAAAAATCTCTGAGTTAGGAATGTGTTTCTTCTTACTTTGCAAATAGCTGATGAAAGAAAAAAAAGTTACTTACATTTTCTTGCGTAATATGGTGCACTTTGTGGTTAACTTTGTTGACAAAAGCCTGAACATTCAACGGATTTATTGTACGAGAAAAATCCACTTGTCCCGTTACCTCCTTATCTCATCCTTGTTGAGGGTTCGTACGTTTTTACCACAAATGTTTAATAGAAAATTTCTATTTAATATTTAAATAGCAGAAATTGTAGACGCCTCGTTTAATTGCAGGCTTTGTAATAATTTTTTGCATCTAAATAAGGGGAAAAATTCTATTAAAAAATTGCAGTAAAGTGTACGAACCCTGTTATTTACTTTGTTGACAATTTACAGTTTTTCAAAGTGAAAATTATTAGTTTTCTGTTTTATTGGGCTTTTATTCAGCCAATTAAAAAACAATTGAAGTTTCAAGTTACAATAATAAAACTGGCAAAAATTTACGCGAAAGACAGGTTTCTATGAGAATTCAATAGCGCGAGAAATGAAAGAAAATTTCTAGTGTCCATTTGATTTTGTAAAAGTGAAAAAGTGATAAGAAATAAATATTTTTTATTGGTAGAAAAGAAAATTGATTTATGTTAATTAGCTTTTTTGCGTCAGTTTATCAGCAGATACATTGTGCATACTAACAGTTAGAGAACAAGTGGGTAAGAGTGATC
Organism: Maratus michaelseni; assembly: GCA_963931845.1. Lineage (NCBI taxonomy): Eukaryota > Metazoa > Arthropoda > Arachnida > Araneae > Salticidae > Maratus > Maratus michaelseni. The sequence continues at coordinate 23,146,126 of OZ007594.1, forward strand.
GAAGATAACACAAAGTGTTTCATTTAATATTCTTTCCCAACCACTTTCTTTTAAATAATAAATCCAAATAAATTTATTTTCCATAAAAAAAAATAGGTTTTTGATAAATTATGAGTACGAATTTTAATTTTTCTAAGCTTTGTTTATTTTTATTTTAATCTTCTTTATCCGAAAGAAACTGAAATATATATATATATTTTGATAAAATAGAAATTTACTAGCCAATTTTTTTCCGATTTTTAAAATTTCTTAATCAGCATATGATTTTGCGTATATAAACCAATTTTCAAATTCGTATCTTATATAGTTGTAAACATTTGTATATACCTTAAAAGTGCTGAGTGCACTTTAATTCTAATAGCGTTTGTTTTTGGCAACCTTCCGTAAGTTCCCGCCACGAGGAATAGGAAAATAATGCTATAGATCTCTCACTTATACGCGCCACTTTGCATAGTCTCTCTCAATTATACGCGGAAATAACAGCTCAATTCACAAACTCTGAATTAAGTGCGAAACTTTTTTTTTAATCTATAGAGAATGTCCTGTTCGTGTCAAAGTCAAAAGACCGTTCCGCAAAGCACCTGAGAGGGTGGATAGGGTGTTATAATTCGATTTTTCCCCCTTTCCCCTCACTTATAATGGTTAATTAATTTCTCTCTCTTTTATTTTTATCAAGCCACTCGGGTGATTCCTTCCTTCCTTGCCTTTGTGCATCTGGATTTTTTTTTTCAATAAAAATCATCAAAAGGAAGTTAACAATTTCGTTCAAAATGGAAGTTATACAAGCAGCAGAAAATGGTTCTAAACTGTCAAAAATAAGTTTAGGTATCAAAATTAGGAGATTTAGGTATCAGGTTTATGGAATTAAGCGTAGTGGATTATGACAGCTATATAGAAATAGAAAGCTGCAAAACTGGGCCCTTTGGGTCATTTCAACAACAACAACAACAACAAGTTTAGGTAGAAAATTCGAATTGCAGAATCAACGCTCAGAGAGATTTCAAAGAACAAGGACTCGATCAAAAATATGAACAGAATCTACACAAGTAAAGATACGATCAAGAGATCAAGAATACAAAATGAAAAATTTTATATTTTAGTGGGTTCAGTTAATTTAGTGTTTCAGAGAAATAAGAACTTAGCAGTGAGTCATTCAAAGAAATAAGAACATCTAATTTACCCATTAGCAGTGAGTTATTCAAAGAAAAGGCACTCACTTTGGCATAAAAAATGGTAATCGAAAAGTTTTCGTCTTCTTGGCGATGGCTATAAAGACTATAAAGGCTATAAAGACAAACCATTGTCTATGTGGTGAAAGCTCAGCCGCTTCAGATTTAACTGCTAATGAATGGATAGCAGACCTTCCAAATTTAATTCAAAACTTTGATGTTGAAAACATTTTTAACTGTGATAAAACAGGTTTATTTTATCGTCTTTTCCAAGCAAAACGCTGTTTTTTAATGGAGGAACATGACATGGTGGAAAACACAGTAAAGAAAGTGTGACTGTGCTTTTATGTTGCAATGGGACGAATCAGAAAAGTTACCACCAATAGTGATTGGTAAATCCAAGAAATCTCAGTATTTAAAAAATCTGAAGAAATTGCCATGTTCTTATGCAAGTAGCACCAAAGCTTGGCTGACATCGAAAATGTTTTTAAACTTTTTGAAGGAATTTGATAAGAAAATGGCTAAAAAGAAAAAGAAAAGTTCTGCAATTTATAGATTAGTGTTCCACCCATCCTTCAGATCTCCCATTGCTGTCACATACACAAGTTATATTTTTCTCTGCAAATTGTACTAGCAAACTCCTGCCATTAGATCTAAAATATAATAAGAGTTAAAGCGCAGTATAGGAAAGATTTGGTGCGAAGCAAGCTTATATCACTAGAGCAAAAAAAAAATAATTCAAGAAAATTTGGATTCTGGATACTATGCATATGTTGGTTTCCCAGCGATGGAATAGTGGTGCACCAGGGAACCAATTAACATGGCTGAATTTAAATAGTATTTTTGTCTTATTTAAGGACAGAATTTCTGAGATTTTTTTTAAGACGAAGAATACTATTAAAATTTAGTTGTGACAATCGGGCAAATGGTGCGTCTCCTTCACGCCTTGCAGTCTTCAAGATTTTGTCAATGTTGATGAAAACTTAACATGAACGGCAATAAAAGGTATTGAAACTGTTCTTGATGACGTCACACCTTAAAAAGACGGATAAGATGATCGTAATAATGAAACTGGTAGCGTAATTGTCCCATCTTATGCTACTGATTTAGGAGCCCTCAGAAGTGGATTACCCATTAGGTTGAGTAGACTGAAGCCTAGGGGCCCGGAAGAAAAGGGCCCCTGCGCTAAGATTTTCTTTTGAGTTTTTTCTTCATATTGGGCTGATATTTTATGCAAAAGAGAAATGTACAATATTCTTTGTTTCACTCACTTATTGAGTCTTTCAGATTATTAGCATATACATGGTATTCCAAATGATATTCCCCTTTTAATTTATTCTATATTCACAAGAAGAAAGTACTGGATTTCTGAAAATTTTCGGCTTTCAGTTTGTACCGAATTATGACACTTTGAAGTTAATGGAATTTCAACATTTACCTGCAATAACAGTGCTTATTTCCGTTTTTAGTGTCAGGAAACACTGAAATTTCATAAAATACGAAGTATAATAATTTAGTAAGTTTCGGTCATAAAAGAATTGGAATTTTTTTTTATGTTCTTTGTAAACGAAGGACATTTTTCTAAATGTAACTTATAGTACCCAGGGGCCGTATAAAAATTAAATGTCGTGTTTTAATATGTATAAAGCCCCTTGTAAAATAAATGCCATGTCTGAAATCGGTACTTATTGTAATTGTAATTATGTTTCTATCATCAGTGGTCTATAAGAGATAAATGAACAAACATGTATTTTGAATCACCCTATATATATTGCTTTTTAGGGGGGAGGGGTAAAAAAAATAGATCAAGCCTAGGGGCCCGGATGGTAGTTGATCCGCCTCTGCGAGCCCTGGACACTTTGAGATGTTACCTTCAAAATGCTGATGTAGAATCAAATACAATGACGCACTTTAATGCATTAGAAAAGGTCGTTGTACAAACGCCGCCTAAGCAAAAACAAACTAGCATTTTTGACATCTTAAAAGAAGACTTATTGTCATTTTTTACGTATATCTTCTTCTATATATAATGAAATTTTATATTTATGGTATTTTTTTAAACTAAATTTTACAGTGAAAGTGTAAGGATTTTTTTAAAGTACACAATACCATAGGTGCCAACCTCTCATTACTATTCCGTAATATGTGGGTTAATCTGACCCAGTTTAACAACGCTTCAAACAGAAAAATTATCGGATGAATCTTTATTTATTCAATTTCAGGTTTCTACGTGGAATTTATTTAATTTCATTTCTTGAAAAAATTTCTAGTGCAAAACGTGTTAAACCTGGGTCAAATTAACCCGCATATTACGGAATATTAATGAGAGGTTGGCACCTATGCAATACCAATATTACACCCTTTTTATTTTATAAAATGTTATTTGTCATAATTCTTATATTTCAAAATGTTTTTCTTTCCTATAATGTGTATAACGAATTAATACATACAACATTCTCTCAGTTGTGCGCGGCTCTCAGTTATGCGAGAGTTGAGAGGTGACTTAATTAAAAAGATGTTACCTAAATTTTAAGTAAAATATCTCGTTTTTAATAATAAAGCACATAAATTCTTTCAAAGCTATTTTATATTAATGTTAGAATCCTTTAAAACTTTTAAAAGAGATATTACAAAAATTAAATGTCTTTCGCCATGCTTGAAGGGCTTTCAATTAAATTTTAGCTATCATATTTTATATTTAATAATAAAATAAACACATTAGTGCGTTTTAGGCTCTTTTTTAATAATCCTAATAAAAATGACAAGCTTCTTTTACTAGAAATTGCGAGAGTGTTTTATAAATACAAAACGATCTCTTTTATATATTCTCAATTGCAAAGAGCTGTTTTGTTCACCTTTTCAACTGAAGCTTTTAATGGAAAAACATAGTTAAAGATTTTATCAATTAAAACTCTTGATGCGCTAATATTACCTTCAGGCATTGCCATTGGTGATTAACAAGTACACTATTGAACAACAAAAAGCAATTACGCAACTAATGATGCACTTAAAATTAGAAAATTCTCGTAGATCGTAAATGGATTCTCATTTGAACTCTCCAATCACTTAATATGCAAATTTTAAGCAACTAACGGAAGATCTCGAATTCATTGTATTATTAGAGTAGTGATGATGCTTTCTCACAGACAAGCTATTCACATTAGTAGTGAAGGTACTCTATTACATTATATTGCTTAAAATAAGAAAAGATTCATTATATTCATTTTAGAATTCTTTAAACAATTTTGAGGAATTGAAAATTTTAATCTCTTCACATGAAACAATTTTAATTGTATTACTAACTGCCTTAGAGAAAATATAAAATTTTTATTCGGGTATATTATTTATCTATAACCGTTAACGAATTGTTTATTGCTTCAGTTAGTACAGATTGGCGTACCAATTCAGATTTAGTTACAAATCTAAATTTTGATAAGCTTACAGTATTTACTCGCGTATAATACACTCTCGTATATAATGCGCACCCCTTTTTTTATTTGGGAAAAACAGAAAATGTTACATATCGTGCATAGAACGTAGCTTACTTTTTTAACGACAAAAAAACAGGAATTTGAAAAAAATTCTCGAAAAATCCTCACTCAAGCGGAAAAAACCCCACACATTTCTGCATTCACTCTTGTATATTTACGATACCATAAAATACCATAAATACATATTTTTCCGTAATGCACACTTTTCTCATATCGGAAACTTTGTATTAAAATATCTATCGACACCAGATATAAAATACTAATGGTAATTAATAGAAATTATGAAAAGCGAAATAAACAGAATATGTACGGAGTACTTACGTTTTTTCTGGTCTTAGAGAGTGTGCGAATACGATTCACATGTTAAGAGGTACTGCTCAGACGAGAAAGCCAAGTCTGTAGAGCATGGATGAGTAGCGGATGGGGACAGCTTAATGCAGCAATGTTAAAGAAGTGACAGCGAAACAGAGGAAGGGAGAAGGGAATCTCGTAGGGATTTCTTTAAACTTTGTTTGAAGCAAGGGGGGGGGGGTGAAGCTTTTTCATTTGTACTAGCGCCACCTATCGAAAATTTTAAAATAATCAGATTAAGATTTCTATTTGTCTACGAAAGCAATATTATAAAAGATATCTTCAGAACATATTCTTCCAACACTGTAGTAAGAAATATATGAATAAGTAAACAAATAAGGTATTAACCACCGCTTGAATGAATTTCGTGCATTCGAACAATTGGAAATCTCGAGATTCTGCCCAATCATAAACTGTGTGCTTTGTGGCAAAGAACTCGCTTCTTACGCAGTTCCAATGAGGATTTCTTTCGCGAAGTAAACATTGTAAATTGTCAAAAAACGGAATAAAATCAAAGTTTAAGCTAAAAAGAAAAAATAGCTAAAAATTTGTAAATAGAAAAATCCGGAGGAAAAAATTGCTAAAAGTTTGTAAAAATTGAAACATTGTGAAGAAAAAGAAAACTTGCTAAAACTTTGTAAATAGTCGTAAAACTAAATAAAATCGATGTTGACTTTGTGAAGAAGCTTGCCGTAAGAGGTGTGTAAGTATCAAAGTTTAAAGAAATCCCTACGCGATTCCCTTCTCCCTTCCTCTATTTCGCTGCCACTTCTTTAACATTGTTGTATTAAGCTGTCCCCATCCGCTACTGCATGGATGTCCCTTCCGGAACCTTTATTAAGGTTAAACAAATTACATTTTCCACCGGTAAGGGCGACAGGGGGCAGGGTGAGAAGTATAATGACCTTGGGTCAGAATTGTCCAAAATTCACATAACAAATTCCTCGCTGCCGGACAACATATCTGTAGAGCACGTATGTGTCTACAAGGCCAAGTCTGTAGAGCATGGATGACTCTCCCGGTACCTTTATTAAGGTTAAAAAAACTACATTTTCCGCTGGAGCTGAACCCGCCGGTAAGGGCGACCGGGCGCGGGGTGAGAAGTACTGACCTTGGGCCAGAATCGTCCGAAATTCACAGACCAAATTCCTCGCAACCGGAGAAAGAACAAATTTTTATCTTAATTATTTGGAAGAGAAAGCTTGAGTAAATAATAATTTATTACCCAGTAACTAATTTTTGCAAAAATCGTAAAATCGTAAAATTTTTGCCAAAAATCGTAAACTTTAATATAATCTTAGTTATGAAAGATACAAAAACTCTACTTTTTTCAATTTCTATTATTAGTTCACACTCTCTATATATTTATATATTTTGTTCAAATTTTCAATCGTTAATAAAATATTTTCTATTCATCTACTCAAGTTCAAATACATTTTTTTAAACTTTTAGTGGATGACACTTGACGTTAATACAGTTTTTTCAAATATTAATTAATTAATTTAATTTAATTAATTAATTTTAGCTTTATATGGGGGGAAAATTTTTCTCCCATTGTTTTCATAAACGAAATGAAAGATTTTCCTCAAATTAGTGATGCCAACAAAAAATAAAATACCGCACCGCAACGATGATTATAAAATAATGTTCAATAAAGATAACATGGGACATTAATGCTGCACGGGTTTATTTTATATATTTATGATTAAACAGTAGGAATTGACTTAAAAAAACTGTTTTATATTACTTGTTTCATACATCAATGCTTTTCCCTTAATCCACACTACTAGAAATAGAAAAGGTAACAAGCTTACCTGACAATTTGAAAATTATACAGGTATTAAAACTTATATATACTTATAATTTTTCTCTTTCAGAATATTAAATTTCTTATTTAAATGAGTTTTTTTTAAATTATTATTTTCTTAATTTTAATGGTATTGATACTTAACACGTTCGGTACCGAGGACGCTTACGTGGCGTTGCTTATCAGTCATTTGAGATTCCATTTTTAATCCAAAATTACAAATTCTTACCGGAAAGCTTGAAAGAAGAATTTTTATTTTAGGTAATCACGAAATGTCTGTCAATAAGTCTGCACAATCCGATTGGAGAAGTTGTCACCTATATTCTCCAATATAGGACGAAACCCATCCAATAACGATCGTTTATGAATCAAAACATTGTTATTCGAGTCGGAACATGTACTAGAACAAAATCCCAAGCTCAAATGCATGGATTAAGAAGATTTTCAGTTTGAATTAACGTTTAGCGAAAGTTTGAATAAGTTTTTTTTTAATTTGACAGTATCAATCTACTTTACATGCATTCACAATTAACTTTAGTATATTTTATTTCAAAAATTTATTTTACTCGATTTATTTAATCCTTTGTTATATGTTATTTCAGTCTTCAAAAGCAATAAAATGTGTATTTCATATCATTTAAAAATTTTCAATTTTAATGTGTGTCTCTTTTTATTTCTTTTGATAAACTATGTTATCACAAGATGCTTATAAAATTTTTTCAACATATAATTTGTGTATTTCGAGGTATGGTATGCTTCAACGAATTACCTCTTATGTTTTGTCACTGTTTTATTTATTGTGGGCGTTAAGGTCATCTTCTGCATACGAGGACTAAACAGACCGAAATCTCCGTTTTAAATAGAATAAGACTTCATCTGAACATCCAAGGCTCATCTGAGATTAGATTTCAAAACTTACTAACTAGCAGGCAAAGCTCTAACAACAACAGTTTTTGCTTTTATAGTCTATTTTTAAATGCTTTCCATCGCTACATTTAGAATTATGTCTATCGCTAATGCGAAATTGTGGCCATATTTAAGATATTTATCGGAAACTAATATTTCACAAGAAAAAGTAACATTTCAAAAACAGTATTTGGATAATTTCAAATTAGTTCCATTGCATAACATACTTATATAATTACAATTAATAACAGTAGGATTAATTATTTAATATACTCTATAATTAAATAAATAATTACATCACCGGAAAAAAAATCAAAGTAATTTTAAGCTTATTTTAGCATCGTGTGCTCTGTTTGGATAAGTTTAGCACATTTATTTGATCACGACATTCTACTTGCTGCTCTATGACGGTAGGTTGTGATCCATTTCGAATAACTTTTTCAGTAGTTTTTTCACGGATGGCGGTGGGTTGTGTTTTTTTTTTTAACTACTGGGTGACTGTTACTGTTACAAATATAGAGTCATATTATTTTATAGATACAGGATGGAAAATAATAAACAATTCGATATGAATCGCATATGAATTTAAAATATACCGGAAATAAGTGTATTTAAATCAAACGCGATCTATATCAATTTTGAAACTTACGCCAACTGTCCGACTTCGTTTTTCGCTGTGATGTGGCATGTTTAAACTGATCTAATTTAGAAGGTGTCGCGTCAATTCGTCACGCACAATTCATCGCGCACAATTAATCGCAGCGTCAATTCGTCGCAGCGTCAATTCGTCGCAGCGACAACTCATCGCAGCGTCAATTCGTCGCAGCGTCAATTCGTCGTGATATCAATTCGTCGCAACGAAAATGTTTTTGAGGGCTATGAGGATAAAATAAAGACAATTTAGAAAAATGTTTAATGATAATTTGTTTGTTACATATAATCGCATGTAAATTGTTAGGTATAATTCTCTATATCTAAAAAACTAATTATCATTAAACATTTTTTCTAAATTGTCTTTATTTTATCATCATAGCCTTCAAAAACATTTTCGTTGCGACGAATTGACTCCACGACGAATTGATGCTGCGACGAATTGACGTTGCGATGAATTGTGCGCGACGAATTGACGCAGAACCAATTTTGAATGTATTAGGTGGTGTGTATAAATCATATCGATCGCATGCAGGACTACACGAAATAATTCACAAACATTACGGTTATATAGACAGCGATAAGTGTGTTACTTAACTTGCTTATTTAGATATCTCATTTCAATCTTTGAGAAAAGGAAATTTCATACTGTAACGAAAAAAAAAATAAAAATAAATAAAATAGAAATTTGGATTTAAGGTTTTTACTGAAATAGAAATTGCAGAGAATTTTGAATATAATAAACGTTATTTTAAATTTTGTATTTTCCTAAAAAAGAAGAACAATAATTTTGCCGACGATCGAAAGGGGATGAAATAAAAACAATAACAATGCGTTGTGAGAAGAAAGAAATTTGGAATATAATAAAAATAAATTAATGAATTCTTCATGATAAAATATAATAACAATTCTTACCTGAACTGAGAAAATAACTGCATTGCTGAAAACATATTATTCTCAACTGTTTATAGTGCCACTAGAGATTACATTTAGAGATTCCATATTTAATTTTTAAATTGTCAAATTAAAACAAATTTAATATTTACTGTACATCGGCATTAAATTAAAATTTCGTATTATTAAATATGAGTTAACCATTGGATAGTATATTGAATTTAAGATTATAAAATTGATTATTTTAAGTTAAAGGCACTCTGAGGCAAATACGTAATAAATATGACTGAGACAATAAATTTTGAAGACATAATCAACAAACGTAAACTGAACAACACATCTTTTTATTTTATGTATATATATATATATATATATATATATATATATTTAAAATAGACAGATTATATAATTTTCATGGTATGTGCACAACCTTACAAGATTATATACTGATTTAGAATTAGCTAGCTAGGATTAAAAATTTAATATGTATTTTGAAAAAACTAAATGATGATGCTGGATTTTTCGTTCTTGTTATTCATACTTTTCGGTTAATTCGAAAAGAAATACATTTTTTTTAAAAATAATATAAATTTAATTAAATCTAAGAAATGCAAATTCACTTATATTAAAAGCAGATCTCAGAAAGGCCTTTTTGTGTGATTATTTTTATTAAATAAGTTACCGAGACGGAATAGCAAAAAAATTCAATCTGACATTCTTATTAGATAACGAATTAATACATTTATACGAATATTTGAGAAATACAACGTTTTTATTTGATCACGGAATGGAAGAAATGCAAATTCAATTTTTACCTTGTCATTTAAGAATTTAAAAAAAATGTTTTTACGTCTTTCTTCATGGTTCATAAAATAAATTACTTTTGTCATTTAGAAGATAAAATATTGATTTAAAAAATAAATACAAAATAAAAAAATAAATAAAACTTAAATATTATTATTAAGTTACATACATTTAACATTAAACATTTACAGATGACCAAATCCGTTTCGAAATATTAAATTAGTAATTCCTTTAAAGTTGTTTTATTTCTAACAAGTCTAAACAATATATATAAATCTCAGTATATAAAAAAGACACATATATATATACATAACAGCCATTTTTTTTTTTGCTTTTACCTACCAGTATTTTTGAACAGCTATATTTACATTATTTAATCGCCGGAAAAAAAAAGATTTCATTTTTAATTACAATAAAATCGTAAAAGTTGGCAGCTATGTATATATTTATATATACATATATATATATATATATATATATATATGAGTCAAAGTGGTTATTTCTCTCTTCAAATAAAACTTCTTGACTGACATCATGGATTAAAACGTCTAGAAAATGATGCAATTTCCATATAAGCATTGTGGATTTAATATTTCTGAACAGGACTTGACAAGCGTAGTCGCCAGGTTAGCAAGTAGAGACCAAGTTTTTTTAACTGACGACAAAGTTATTTAATCTGTCTTCTATTTGTTTTTTTTTTCTTTTTGTACAAAAACTGATCCCCGAAATTATCACAAACGTCATTTTTTTTCTCTCCCCGACCGCTATTTGAGCGCGACAAGCAGTGACCTTTCTCTTCTCTCGTATTTTTAGTGAAAGAACATAGTTAAAAAAGCATTTCCCATCTCATGCACAGAAAACATCATTATTTCCTGCTCTAGCCGGCTGGCATGTCACATGATTAGAATATGTGTGGGGAAGGAGTCAGTAAAACAGTAAGAAATAGTGTCAATCTAGCCTCTGTGGCATAGAGAATTGGTTACAATGACAAAAAATTCTCGTTTGCATGTAAGTCCAAAATCAGATTTTAGTGTTCAGAATTAAAATTAATCAATCTATCACATTCATTATAACGGATAATAACATATATGTGATTATAAGTAATTCATTTGAAGTTAATCTAAAAAAATAATTTATGTACTATTCTAAACTATGTAACTAATAATTACAAACTATGCTTGTTATTATATTTTCTCAATTAATTTGCAAAAAACTTTTGGGTTTTTCAAAATCAATGATATTTTTTTACTGACGACTAGATTTTCTTTGCCGGCTACCAGATTTTATGAAATTTGTAAAACCCTGTTTATGAATTTACATGAAGTTCTTAATAAAATGTTTTATGATCAGGGATACTACTTGCTCTTCTGAAATTACCGGCAATTCTCTATTAACTAAAGGCTTTATATTTAAAGCATATGAAACAGAATTTCACAAAATACTACGCCGCGCCGCGCCATTTGGTCGCATGTTTTGCAGTTTCCCCCCATATTACAAGAGAAATCGCATATACTGCTACACGAGCCGAACAAAAGGTGCATTCCAATTTTAAAATATTAGGTACTTTACTATGATTAAGTCGATGTAACGCCATTTTTTATGGTTGTCATTTTAACAATCTATGGACGCGAATACACAGAACTCTGTGATCATTGTTTTTTTAGGATGTTGAATTGTGGAAGGCCACAATTGTTATCATGGACAAGTCCAGGCGGCTTTGCTAGAAACTAATAAACGAAAATTTGAATGATTTTTGATTGTATACATACATTATATTTCAGACCTAGCTAAAGCAGTGTGCAAAAGATACATAAAAAAATAATCAATATTTTTAGATGGTTAAAAATAAGGTACATTTGCCGCTAACGGGCGAAATGGGAGAAATTTGCTCTGTGACAAATGTAAAATGACTTCTGTGCGAGTCACCACTGAAACGTGACAAGGAAACCTTTTTGGGATTTTTTTTTTTAATTTCAACATAATCTTATTTTAAAGCCATTTCTGTACCTAATTATAAACTCTCATTTCAGTAAATTAAACGATTGTTTTTCGACAGTAATCAATTAATTTTCATTTCAAAAGATAATGTTTTTATTTTTTATGCCTAAATATCAACAATTTCATTCATTTTAAGTTATTGTATTATATTTAAATTTTTTAATATTTTCTAATGCAATCAAACTGTCAGAATTATATTTAAAAACAACAAATAGGATCCAGCTCGTGTCGAAAAATGTATTAATATATATTTATTCATAAGATGTTGTTTTCGATTTTATAATTAAACAAATAAAACATAGAATGTTAATATTTTTCCTACTGTTAAATTCAATATCAAAGAAAAATATGTTTTATTACCTTCTGTTACGTAAAAAAATATAAATAAAATAATATTTATTTTCATTTCTGTTAAAGTTCTAGCTAGATATGTATTATTTTGGAAAAAGGCATTGATTTGCATTTCAGAAGTTATTATTGAGATTTTTACTCTTACATTAAAGTTTTGTTTTTTAATTTGTTAGTTAACGTTTTTTCTTTTTTGTAAATTTTCAGATATTGATAAGATTTATTAACTAAAGTCACCTTCAAACATTTTCAATTATTAGAAATGAAGGAATATTGATAGAATTTTATATAAAAAACATAAAATACATATTTAATGAACAACAGTGTATTGTAAGTAAGCTGTAGAAAAAATAAAATAAAATACGGCTCCAAATACCAATCAAAATTGGCTCAAAGTTCTCTTTATTGATTTAACACATGGGCTGATAAGTTCCCAGTCTAATAAAGAAAACACAACTTTTTAACATAACTTTATAATTTTATAACTTTAATAAATAACATAACTTTATAATTTTATAACTTTATAACTTTAATAAATAACATAACTTTAATAATAAATAATAATATTTTAGTAATAATAGTAATAATAATTTAATAATAAAAATTTAATAAATAAATAATAATAATAATTTAATAATAAATAACATAATTTTATAACGAAAAAGCTCCAAACAGAGCTCATAATTATCGACTCGTTGTTGTTTTTGGTCAAAAGTCAGCACGCGCGGCACCCATTTTGACAACTTTTTCATAGACAGATGTTCGTTCAAAATAAAACCTACACGTTCCTTGGATATCTTCAGAGTCTGAGCTATCTCCTGCAACTTAACTTTACGGCTCCCCAAAATGATTTTGTGGACTTTTTTTATGTTTTCCGGAGTAACCACTTCTTTTGCGTGGTGTATCACTGGTGTCCGTACGACCACGTTAAATTCAGAAAACCAGTCAATAATGGTTGCTTTACCTGGTGCAGTGTCCGGCTAACGCTTATCAAGCCAAGCTTTGGTTTGAACGGTATTTTTTCCCATCAAATAACAATTCTTGAAATTCTTGTTTATCCATTTTTCTGTTTATCAACAAAGTCGTTCAACTAAAACCACTCTAACGTTTTATCCACACGGCGAACCGTCATGACATTTTTTCTGCTACCTTTTAAAGTCTAGTATTTACTAAAAAAGCATCGGTTCGGCGATTGCAACGCCATCGTTGTGCCAGACCGGGAACTTATCAGCCGATGTGTTATGTTACTTTTATTAAAAATAAAACAGTTTATTCAAAAAAAATTATGATAAGAAAACAATGGCTTAAAATTCTTTTGGAAGATTGACTTCTTTACTTGGAATTTTTTTAAACACGAAAACATTACAATTCAATTCTGTAAATTGTTATAAAGTATCATTTAATGAACTACATATTACATTGGTTGCGCGATGGATGCAAAATACTAGGACCTCTTTTCCGAAAAAAAAAATGAAAAGAATAGAAAAGAAAAGACATCCCCTGGTTTTCCAGAAAATGTTGCATCATCAGCACCGTTGACAAACCTGGTTCATTTTTAGGTGCGCTCGTATGTATATAAATATGAAGCATCTGTAGTCGTCGTCTGTTCCGTCCGTCTGTCCGCATATAATAGCACAAAAACTACCCAACCGAATGGTTTGAAATAAGTAACGGCTAAAATCGCACTACGCTTTGAGCAAGGAAATGTTATCCTAAAATGCATGCCACTGGAAGTTTCAAAGAGTAGCTGAATTGCAGAAACAAATTAGTAGAAAATTTGAAAACAGACTTCTCACTTCTCTACGCTACTTATAATTGCATGAATTAGAGGTACGTTTGATGCAGAACTCTTCCAAATGTCCATACGTGACTTTCGGGAAGACAATGGTCATCAACGAAACCCAATGAAGAAAGTCTGGTAGATCTGTTCCCTAAGCTGCTGGCGAAAAAGGACTTTCAAAATAAAATGTCCATTGCATTTACAGCGCCTATATTGGAAAAGTCACATTCCAAAATTCGCCCACGCTAAAAATAAAGATACTCCGTAGCATTATCCGTAACGCTGTATTAATTTAAATTGTGCATACATAAAAAAAATACAGCATTATCCGTAACGCTGCACTAATTAAAAATGTGTATATATAATGAAAAATATCCTGTGTATATCAACATGACATAAAAAGCCTTTAACCCTACAGTGCATAAATTTTCCTTTCAGAATTGTGTTTTTATACGTATATTAAGAATTCGACACCAGAAATTTTAAGATAGATTTTTAACTTTATTTAGTAGCATATTTATGTTATTATTCAGGATTAATATTTCTGTATAACTATAGTGGTTGCAAAGAACTTTATTTATTTATTTTAAATTAAATAGAAAGTGTTGCCAATTGGCTACACTATGCACTGTAGGGTTAACAAAAAGAGGCTTTCGTAAGGTTTTTCAAGAGTCTTTCTTTTTCAATGAAAATGCAAGTTAGCATCGTGTCACATAGAATTTTATTTTTGATTCTATATAAATCGCAAATGCAAAAAGGTGTGACCACTTTTACTTTAATACCTATTCTGCAACTGATATTTTACTGTTTTTAAATGTTTAATTTTAATAAAATATTTAAAATTGTTTTTTGACTTGCATCCTTTGCGCGCAAAACTGTAGCAAAACTATTGGTTTTAGAGTCCCAGATAATTTTGATTTTGATAATGATGAAAAACGAATGTGCCTTGAACGTATACTTCTTTTTGATGCAATTATATATATATATATATATATATATATATATATATATAAAGTTGAAATATAAAATTTTGAAAAAATACCAATTTTATTTTGTAGATCAAACGTTTATTTCAAATAACCAATGCAATTATAATACAAAATTTTTACTATAAGCACAAAGTGCATTAAATTTTCATCATTGGGAATATTATTTGAGACTCTAGAACCAGTAGTTTTGTTACCAGTGTTGTCAGTAACTACTTTATTTAAAATTCAGATTGTTTCATTCGCACCATTTTCTTTAAAATAGTTTAATTGGTCTTATTCTCGCATTATTTAAGCTGTCTTTAAATAAGGCGAATATTGCTACTTGAAAAAAGTGGTGACAATCAAGGAATCTGAATTTTAAACCCGCATAGCATGCACAGTCACAGTGACGTCATTGTGACGCCACTGTGAGTCACGTACGTCACGTCACATCTGTGACCAAAATGACGCCACTTTGTAACGTCACACTGTGACCAAAATGTGAACGTCTTGAAGATCTAAAGAAAACTTAAAATAAACTTTAGAACATCTTATGGCATGAAGAAAATTACTTTTTGACAGCTTTAAAAAATTTTGTGACGTTGCAATGACGTCACTGCAAGTCACATAAGTCACGTAAAATCTGTTACCAAAATGCCAACACTCTGTGACTTCACGGTGTGATCGGAGAGAGAATTTGGAAAAAAACTCATAAAATATAGAATTGAATTATGTCATGTACCTAAATCATTAATAAAAACATTGTCACTCATTATTTAAATATATTGTATTTCCAAAATAAAATAATAAATAAATATCTGTCTACATATATGAGGCAGATAATTTTTTACAATTTTCATTACTATTTTCATGAAATTTAACAAAATATACTATATAATACACATGTAAAAATCCTTAAATAGAAATTTAGTAACGTATTAAAGTTTTGGCGGAAAGTAATTCAGAAATAGATCTCCCATTCTATTAAAACTGTTAGCAATTTAAAGATTTGTTAGCATTTTAAATACAAACATTTAATTTTTTTTTCTACCACCGCATGGAACTCATTTGCTAATTTTGTGATACTAAAAATATTTTAAAAATCTCCAATCTCTTATTATTTTGAGGGGCCACTCAACCCAATCATCAGCTTTCTGTTTAAAAAGTGGACACCATTTTTGCGAGTTCGACATCGGGGGTGCTCGGGGTGACCGTTGAACGCGTTCAAGATTTTTCTTGTACTGAATAATTAAGGTGGTTCTCAACTGACCTGCTCAACAACGCGAAGCTTTCTGACATAATTTCTGACTCATTTTTAAACGCAAAGGCATAAAATGGACAGGACTGACTATGGAAGCAATTTGGAATCGAAATGAGTTTTCCATTTTTTGATAAATAAATTACTTATCGAGTTATAAGCAATTCGTGTCACGTGACGACTGGTTTTTCTCTTTTCTTTCACTGTTACGTCGGGTATTTGGTTCAAAACGCTGACTTTGACATTCTTTTCTGAAAGATCTTCTGCTTTTACTAAAAAATGGAAAACGTCTTTCAATTACATAGTTTTTAAATAAAAACACCAGCCAATTTCATGCGTTTCCGAACAAAAACGAATTAAAAATATGTCATAAAGTATATGTTATTCCTATAGCAATTTATTCCAAAACTGGTCAGTGTTTAATAAGATATCACATCTGTTAAGTATATTGCTCTTTTCAATAGAGTGTAAAAAATGAAAAAATCGTATTTAGGAAATCTGATTGCAGAATAGTATTTATATTTATGTCGTAATTATTTTATAAAGACTATTAAATCCATTTTTATTTAAAATTTATGTTTACTTTGGATGCCTAAAACAAATGCAACTGATTAAAAAATATATAAAAATTTAAATTTTCACAGCTTATTTCCAAGAATACTAAACTCTCTCATATAAAAACAGAATATTATTAGAAGTTATTTGTCAGCCATATAAACTATAAAGCATTTGAAATGTCTTTATTTAAATGTTTTCTTTCTATTATTTTTCTGGAAACACATGCTAGATGTTACTTTGTGGTAAACATTACTGCGCAGATCATGATCGCAGTTATTGAGGGCAGACGATTATTTTCATTTGCAAATTCGGCGGTTTATAGTGTGTGGTGTTCTTTTAAGTTTGTGGAAGTATATTGTGAAATTTATACCGTGTAAGTAAATTAACGTTTTAAAGTGAATCATCCATTTTAACCTATCCTTGTGTCTAGCTGGATGCGTTATTAAGGTCTGTGTGATATTTGATATCTCAGATCTATGAACACACCTATGCTGGACCACTTTGAAAATTAAAGCAGTGGATTTGAGTCTCATTTTTCAATGAAAAGGAAGCAGTCAACGACCATTAAAACTTAATCCCTAGAACTGGTGGCTTTACTTATAGATTAGCAGGTAACTTTTAATGTCTTCACAGTTTTGTTAATAGTGCATATTTAGCAATGGTACATTAATAGTGCATTATTTAAAAGTTAAGATGTTTAAATCTTTTTTTTTTTAAATCACTTGTATAAAATTTTATCTTTAATGTTTTAAATCGTTTTAAATAGAGAGTTTGTAAAAAAAGCTTAAAGTGTTTACTAACAATATATATTTTAAATGTAAAGTGTTATTTATAACGAGGTATTTACTTATATTTTGCGTTTCTCAGTTCAATTTTCATAGTTATTCATTATAATTAAAAACATTGCAATTTTTAAAACTATTAATATTTGATTTACAATTTGAAAATTTCTTAGCTAGTAGAGGTTTCGAGAAATAATTTTCTGGTATATTTGAAATAATTGCGACATATTAACTCATTACAAATTTAGTTGTCCAGATATGTCAATATTAGGTGCACAAAAATAATGAATATTGATGAAACAATAAAACAGCTATTCAGTTAAGGTAATTTTTCCAGTTGTGTTATCGAATTTTTTTTATAGTAAAAATTGATATTTAAGCTCGGCATTTAGTATTCTATCAAAAACTATAAATGAAATAATTTGTAAAGAAAAAAAAAATATATTTTTTTTCTTTGCGTTTATGATCCTAAGTTTTAAATTTCATTTGCTTCGAAAAATGTTTTATTGCTTGATACAATGTTTATTATTTAATAATATCGCACCATAGGTAGATCTATTATTTAAATGGATTCCTAATATAAATTTTTCACAATGCTTATTTAAAAATCTATACTTTTATTTTCATTAAATTTGTAATCAAATCCAAAATAACTAATTTCTGAATTCATTTTTATTCGGAAACACATGAAATTGGCAGGTGTTCTTATTCAGAATATATGCAATAGAATGGCATTTTCCATTTTTGACAGAAGATGTTTCAGAAAACACTATCGAAGTCGGTGTTTTGAACCGAATTTCCGACGCGCAGCGTCAGAAACGGAAAAAACGTGGCCAAAATTGCTCTTAAGCATTTCATTTATCTAAAAATGGAAAACGCTATTCATTCCAAATCGCTTTAATAATCAGGCATGCAAGTGCCATGCGTTTAAAACATTTTTCATAAATATGTCAGAAAGTTTCGTGACACTGAGCGAAGGGAAATATAGCAAAGTATACACATTTAAAAACTTCAACACTTAACACACAAAATAGCATAGTTTTAATTATTGTCAATATTTTTGGTGGTTACATAAAACAAATGGAAGCAGAAGTTAATTTTAAAATTTGTTATTTGCACAATAGAATTTCATATTATTAAAATATTTAATTTTATTATAATTTTTAATGGATTCATCTATTATTTTTATATTAGTATGCGTTTTTTACATTTATAATTTTCTTGTTTAACGGCTACATTAGCCGGTTTCCCAATCAGATGCAAAGTTTTAATTTGAATACGAGTTGCATAAAAAAAAATGATTACCGATCCAATCCTTATCATCGATCTTATCCGTATTTGGTGAAATCTTGTTATCCGAATCTATGCGAAATCATTTATCAGGTTCGGTCGGGTTGTGGGCCTACAGAATTTTTGTTGTTATTGTTGTTGGGTTAGGGTAAGAATACGGGTTGAATGTAAATATAGTTTCAGTCAACCATCATTCATGTTCAAGTAGGCATTCAATCATGTTCAAGAAGTATATAACCGGATTCGTGCATGACTCTAGATCCGAGCCGACATCAGAAATTGTATCGTAACACAATTTCTGATAAAATCTGGTTACTTGGTCGTATGCAAGATTCTATTCCGAACAAGACTTACAGTAAAAACATTATACCCGACTCTGGTCAGATCGGGTGCACGAAAATCAGGTCACACGACAACTAATCCAAATCTATTCTGTAGCCAAACAAATCCAAAAAAATCGATCCGAAGTTTCGGGATTGGATTCGGGTAAAATCTGGTCACCCGACCCGGTGCAGTGTCGTCACAAACGTCACAAACTTGAACCATAAAAAATTTTGATCCGAACAATCCGTATAAGATTCGGGTAAAATCTGGTCACCCTATCCGATGCAGATTCGTCACATTTTTCACATTGAAGTCGCACGGTGACTTCACAAAGTAGTCACATTGTGAGGTCACAGAAAGCCTTGAAAACGGCCATAACGACCTCGCATTTAGGTCACAGTGACTTCACATCGCCGTCACTTGACGTCACGACGACGGTCACAAAGTCACAGTGTGACTTCACAGTGACGTCGCCATGATGTCACCATGCCTTACGGGAAAAGGCAGCGTACCGGCTACACTGTTTGCTATATTTTTGCGTACAATGGATCAAAAAATAATATAAAATTTTTATTATCAAATTTAAACATTTAAGAAAAATGTAAAATACTAGTATATTGAAATAATTATGGTACATAGAACAAATGTTAAACTGTCAATAGTAAAAATTTTACGCATTTGTGTTTTAAGGTGTCATAAATAAAATTAAATGCGATATGATGCTAAATTGTACTTTGAGTGAAAATGAAAGACCCCTGAGACTCCTTAACTGTTTGGCGAGTCTGATGCTGAATCACGTTTAGAAGAATTCCAAAAGCTACATTTATAAGTTTATTGAGTTTATTATTTTATGTAAATTTATGTATTTATATTTTGTGCCCCAAAATTTGTGGAAAAAGGTTTATTAATTTTCATTTTCAAAATCAATGAATAAGTTTTTGATTCTGACATCGTTTTTGTAGAAGAAAAGAAGGAAGTTATATGTAAAACTATTTAGACAAATAAATAAAGATGTCAAATCGTGATTTAAACAGAAAACAATAAAATAAATAAAAACGACCACACATGTTAAAACGATTCATCATTATTTAAGTTCTTACAACAGGCATAAATTAAAATTATCTTATTTTTATGAAGTGTTTTAATTAAGTATTTCAAAATTTCCATATATGATAATAATGATTAATAAAAGTTCTCGAAAAGATGTAAAAAAAAGGGTTGCGAACTCGGTGATTCTTTATTGTCTCTCTTTGTGCGAAGATAAACAGACTATTGATTACAAATCTCAAAAGATCGTTTAAACATGTTCGCTGTCAACTACGAGTATACTCGTAGTGCTATCTACGTTTCTTTAATCTAAAATTAGTTATTCGCACCGGAAATTTCAAAAGAAGAATTTTTATTTTATGTAATCACGAAATGTCTGTAATAAGACAAAGTAAATATTGCTATTAGTATTTTCTGGTGTGAATTTGAACTTTCTAAATAAAATGAAAATTCCGGCATTTTTAGCTTGGCAGCGAACGTGTTAAGTAACGTCTTTCATTGCAAACAAAGAAATAACTTTTTCTTCTCTTTCACTCTAACCAAAAGATCGTTGTCACACATTTTCTTCTTGTTTTTTAGGGTTTCGTTCATCTCACGAAACCCTATTACTCCCGCTGCGTTGTTTGTCTGTCAGAGAGCCATTCTCAAAAACTATATAACTTACAAAGTTGAAACTTCGTGTATATAGATGAATACCAGCTGTGAAGAGCTCAAAATATTAAAATTTGAAAAATTCGTATTATTTTAATAAATAGAGATAAAAAATCAAAATTCTAACAGTCTTTTCCTATTAAATTTAAACATTTTTCGTTATAGCAGATGCCAAAGATTTAAAATCCACAATGAAATTCTTTCTACAATAATTCCTTTTCTATCAGACGATTTCCACGTGAAAAATGAAAACGAAATAAAAAGTTTCACCAGTTAAGAAAAGAATAAATATGAAATAAAATTGATTGAAGTCATAGTCGTAATAAAACGAAAAATGTCTAAGATTTCTCAATAATACAAGGAGTATGAGTATGTGTAAGTACACAAAGCAGATTAATATCACGTCATAAGAGAATTAAAAAGAAAATCTGAAGTCATATGGGAAGTTCATCGAATTTTTCAAATGCTTGAGAATAATACAAAGTGAGTATCAATATAAATAATAGATAAAAGTAAATATATGAGTTTGAGAAACATATTGAATCCTGATAAGAATCCGATTATGGAAATATTCGCATATTTTAATATTTTGAAATTGTACAATTTGTTTAATTTTGAAATTATTTGTTTAAATATTGCATTTAGTCCGTATGACGGATATTATTATGACAGACTATAATAGCGGGCTTGGCCCGCTATCCTGCGGGTTTAGATATTCGAAAAAATGAAAAAATAGACCGCTAAATTTTTACTTTATAAAAAACATGACTTTTTTTTGTTGTTGTTGCTAAGCGAAATTTGTTTGGATTTATTAAAGAAAGGATAAAGTGTTTTGAAAGGAATATTAAACGAAACCCTTTGAGGGATCTTCGATCACACTTACCCACTTGTTTTCTTTCTACTTTTGCTATCATTTGATTTGTAAATAGCAGATAAATAAAACTCTTTGCTTTGTTTAATTAGATAAATTATGTTATGGTATATGTATTACATGTGCCAGAATATACATATACATTGGTTCATATAACCCTTTCAAGGGCGGCGGTATGTTTATGAAACCGCTTAAGTTTAATTCCCAAATGCCACAATGGCACCGGAATTTTGGTATAAAATATTTCTTTTATTACAGATATGAAATATAGCTTTTTTCATTTTTCCAAAGAAATTTCTAAATAAATTCCGGTTTCAGTCATTCATTTCAACATATTAGCAATGGAAGAGCTTTGCCCCTGAAAGGGTAAACTTGTTCAAAAGTTATTGTGGCAAAGCCGCTGAAAAAGAGTGTTTGGAGAAAATTAAGTTTAAAGATTTGCCTTGACGGATATAGTCTGCGCGGCTCAACGTTTACGGCTCGTACATCAGCAATTTTAAAAGAAAATTCTATTGGACCAAGTGTAAGGCATTTTTAAAGTTTCAAACATTGTAAAAACGATAATAATAAAAATAAAATTCTTTTCATGCAGCATCGACCAAGGTCAGTGCTTGGGAGGGTGCATCGTCTATCCTCTCTCGTCTGTCACTGCTGTGGGACCGTGTACGTTAATGGGAGCTGGTGCACGTTAAATCTGTTCGTGGCTCCAAAGTCCTCCAAGTTCTATATAAGCGCTACCTCTGGGGGTGCCAATCCAGATGCAAATCTCTCATCTGACATTGGTTCAAAATTAGGAGATTTAGGTGTCAGGATTATGGAATTAGCGTAGTGGATTATGACAGCTATATAGAAATAGAAAGCTGCAAAACTGGGCCCTTTGGGTCATTTCAACAACAACAACAACAACAAATTCTTTTCGCCGCGCCGTTTCGAACGATACCAGTCAGCTTAAGATATATTTTCATCGTTGAAACAAACTTATATTCCTGAGGTAATTCTGTCGTCATTCTCCAAATATAAGGGAAAATTGTCCAGTGTGATCAAGTTGAGGCCCATGGGGTACCACTGTTTTCGCAAAGTAATTTTCGTCTTATTTAATCGCAGAAATTCTGTGATTAAAAAGCGAATATTACGATTGAGAAATGCCGCGTATGCCGAGCAGTTGTAATACTTTGGAGAGTAATTAGCAATTTCTCTAATCATCAAAGGAAAACTATAACCAAATGAAAATACTGTTAGCAATAGACACGTCGTGAAATACTTATTATAAAATCCATCTTTAAACTTCCTAATATAACATTTTTTAACACTTTATAATAGTTTTTAACAGGGCTTGACAAATGCGGTCGCCAGGTCGCCACAGGCTACCAAGTTTTTTAATCTGGCGACCAGGTTATTTAATCTTTCGGGGTGATTTCTGTAAAAAAAAATTACAATAAGAAATGAGCACAAATGGCATTTTTTCTCCCCCACCACTACTCGTGCGCGGCAAGCTGTGATCTTCCTCTTTTCTCGTACTTTTAATGGAAGAATAAAATTTAAAAGACATTTTCCAGATCATGCACCACACCATTCTTTTCAGCTATAGCCAGCTAGTATATGTCATGTGATTAGAATGTGGAGGGTGAAGGTTATTTCAATAAAACAGTAAGAAATAGTGTCAATCCAGCCTCTGTGGAATCTAAAATTGGATACAATGCTAAAAAATGCTCAATTTTTTTTAAATTTTTAAATCTGATTTTTGTGTTTATATAAGTTGTCAACATAATACAAGTGATTATAAGTTATTATAATTTTTATAAGTTTCATTAGAAAACATAGTCTTTATTATCTTTCTAAATTATGTACTATTCTAAACTATGTAACTAGTAATTCTAAACTATGCTTATTATTATTATTTTTTCAATTAATTCATAAAAAACTCTTGTGTTTTTTTTTAAATCAATGACGGGGAAGAGGATGGGGGGCAAATATTTTTTTACTGACGACTAATATATTTTTTTTCTAGCTACCAGATTTTATCAAATTAGAAAAGCCCTGGTTGTTAATACTTTTGTACATAGTTGAAAAGTGATTATGAATTCGGCTTGTCTGTCTGCTGTATGCGTGCCGTCTGTCCGCGCTCTAACTGACTTAAATATACTCGGATTGTCATACAATTGATATACGTCACTGAAGTTTACTATGGTTTGGTGGGTATTGAAAATAAAGTGGATACTCAAAGGAATTACGTTACATTACGGTCTAGAAGGAAAATCGTTTGCGGTGTATTTTAATGACGTTATACTATTTCAAACATACTGAAATTTATATACATCATTCAGGTATACTAACTGATGCTTTCTATAGAATAAAGTGTGCATCGTTCATATACAGGGACACGCAAAACAATTCGTTTACAGCACAAACACAGTAGACGTTAATTATTTTTATTTTAATGTCATTCCAAACATTGTTAAGAACATTTCATACATATTCAAGACGATGTCATACTCTAAATGCTGCTTGAAATATAATATAAATAATGTAAAACCTCAAACTCTGTATATAAATATGCGACGTATATGTCCATGTGCCTTCCTATAGATTCAACGTTTTGGTCATTTATTTTCATAGATTTTTTTTCAGTTCATGACAGCCAAAAGTATGATATCCGTCAATGTTTCTAAGAAATCGACGAACGTTACAAGACAGACTCCCAGCCACAGTCCTATGAAGCCACCGATGTAACTGAAGAGTTCTATGTTCTAAAATGAAGAAAAGAAATGTAAGAAAATGACGCAAGAGAGTTTAAATTTAACAGCTATATATTAACTTACGTGATAAAATACAATAGAAAAGCAACAAAATTTCATTAAATGGAATATAAAAACCAGGGCTTAATTTCTTAATAATGGAGGTTACTGAAATTCAATAAGCTTCTTCCCATTATTACATACTAAGTACATACCAAATTTCAAGTCTCTATCTCAATTTGTTCGGGAGATAGAGCGTTTACAAACACACAGACACACAGACGGACGGCAAATTTTTTTCCCTAAAAATATGTTTTTCGGAAAATCCAATGTCTGAAACGTGTAAATCCGTCAACATTTTTTTTTCGATTTTTAAAACGATTACAAGACTTACCTATACTACGTATGATGGGTAAGTAAAAAGTACCGGACCCCTAATATTCTGCAGTACTAATAACTGTAGCGTGCCCCCCCCCCCCATCCACCGTCACTCCAAACTGCATATTTATATTTCATACATTATATGTATTTACAAAATTTAAAGCAATTTTTTTCCTTGGCAAAATAAAAATTTTAAATTTATCTATCTGCATTTACTTAGCTGTCAATTATTCCACTTTTTAGTTATCATTCCGTCCGAATAGAAATCTTTGTCTAATTTTAATGTTAATTAATCAAAGAATTCTGTGATTAAATAAAGTAAGGATTGTGATCCGGAAATAGTGTTAGCAAAAAAAAATAGTTCGCAGCTATGCATTTTTATGAAAAATGAATGAAATTTTCAATAGAGTCGAAAATTAAAAGATCAGTAGTCGTTTGTGTTGTTCCTCTTCCCCGATGATGGCTTTAAGTTTGAAGCCGAAACATGTAGGATTTTAGCTCTTTTATGAGTTTAAAACAATTTTTACACTGATTTTAGCAACTAATAAGCACGATTTGTGCAATTTGTGCTTTTAAAATACTAGTTAACAGTGTAGTGTCCAAATGGATTCAATTGCAAAGTTTTTGAATTTCCTATAAAAAGTGCATATCTTAAACTATAATCGATTCCTTCCATATAATACATGTCTTTCGGTATGAGTCCTTGAAAAGCAGATAAAATTAAACATTTCACACCGTGATCGGAAAGATACATTATGTCACATATAGTGTTTTAATAGTAAATGATACAAAAGCTTCGATATGGGAGGAAAAGGAAAGGGTAATTTATCGGTTTATCGGAAGCGCTTGCACTGGACTCCGGAACCCAGTGTTTATGGGTTCCGGTGAATTCCGGCCAATATTTAAATATTTACTAAAAGCAGAGATGTACCGGGGCTGGGCTCCGGTGGGCTTCGTCGAAATTTAAGCCCCGATAAAAACTTTTAAAATAATTTTGCATTTCATTTCAATAATTTCCTCTAAATTAAAAAACAATACTATTTTGAAAAATATAGAGTAAAATTGTCAATGTAAATGTGTCATCTAAATCGTATCCCATCGAGTTTTTTTTTTAAATATTTGATTGCGGAGATTCCTACTGATATATTTTTAAAACTATGTCATTTTTTTATATAATGTTAACTTGTATGGTGTGATAACTCGTTTTTCTGTGCTGTTTCCGTCAAATTGTAAAACACAGGTATGATTTTTATAATGGTAAATAATAATCATTATCTATTCCAAAAAGAGTTTCGTTACATTGGTCGGCAAAAGATAAAATATTTTCCTCTCTGCAAAACTAATATGTATTTTACATAATATGACATTCTAAAATTGAAATATGACATCCAAATTATGCTAATCCGTACCATTTTCCCTTGAAACAATTTACAGTAATAGACAAACAAACAAGACATATGTTTGAGTGTGTGTCTATGTTCAGTTTCTGAAGAAACCACTGAGCACATAGCGCAATTTGTCAGGAACTTACATTGATGTTTGAAATTGTGCGCCATTAAGGCAGTTTTCGAATTTTTTTGTTACATTTTTATGAGATTTTTAGCGGATTTTTATGCAATTTTCTCCATTTGTGAAAGGACCAGTGGCTGAGAGTTTCTGCCCTCGAAGCTGGTAGACGGGAGGTGCTGGGTTCGATCCCAATCGCGCCTGTCGGCCTAATCGTTCGGAGTTTTCGTGGCTTTCTTCGATCCATGGATTTATCCATGCGTAAATACGGGTTAGCCCTTAGAAAGACCCCCACGACGGGCACTCCTCCCGGGCCGATATCCTAAGTGTAGATAATTGGCCGTCAATAATCAACCCAACCCAACCCATTTGTAAAAGGAATCCGGTTTCAAATTTTAGTCCAATGTAGTACATTTTGTACTCTTTTCAATAAAATTTATTTGGAAAACGTATTACAATTCTTAAAGTTCGCGGATTTTAAATAAACGCTCTCCTTTTATCGAAAATAGGGACTTACATTTTTATTGAAAGATTTCTATTTGAAATCACATTTATCCAATCTTGTATTTTATATAAGATTCGAGAATAGATTCGTTGTATGGTAGTGGCGGCTTGTTTAGTAAAGTAGGTGAAATGCCTTTTTATCTTATATTTTATAGGAAATATTTTTCTTATATATTGATTCTCTGTTTCTGTCTTTCTTTCTTTTTATTTATTTCATATTTGCACCAAATGTTTAGTAAGTAACAATATAAAGCGATTGACAATGTGTGAGTAACATCTGGAACATTCATGCGGATCTGTCCAAAAATGACAAAACTTTTCATCTTGTTATCATGGCAACGTGACGTGAACAGCCAAGTTTTCTGAAAGTTCTCGGGTGCGAAATGAAGTCACAACAGGAGACAGATATCACTCAAATGTAAAAATTTTGACATAAGGGGAGGGAAGGTAAAACAACAATGACATTTGTGCGACGTTGTTAATGGATGTCCAATTACTAGGTATTATTTCTTTAAAACTAAGAATTTTCGAAAATATCCAGTAGTGTGCAACTAGTCCATCTTACATACAAAAATAAAGATATACTTCCTCTGTACCGTAAATATTACACACTAAGAATTTTTCATGCGATCAATTTCGTAAAAATACATGTGATCTAACTTTTATTCTTGCCTTAATTCTTTCTATTTTCTTGCTTTAAAATCATGCAATTATACATTTGCTAGAACCGGAAGTAGGTTCATCATCAGCCGAGGAAATTACACGCATATAAAAAGAAAAGTTTGATTAAAAATAGACATCAATATGGTTAAATTCTGTATCATTTATAAAATGAATAATGGTAGTTTTCTTGCTTCGAGAAATCCCTGTTATCACTCAATTTGCTCGACTTTGTGTAAAATACATCAGTTTCTAATTACATTTGTACGAAGAAAAGTCATTAAGTAAGTCTCAAAACATAATTAAATAATAACTTGCAATGATATGCACTTCAAAATTTTTTTTGTTTCTCAACATATTCTCCACCAATATTTATGCACTCATATCACCGTTTTATCAGTGCCCCAACACCAGCTGCATACAATTTTTTGGGTTACTGTGTCCACATTAAGACTTCAAGTCCAAACTTTTCATCATCCGTGAACACCATCGTGCTTCCAAGATGGTTTTTTAGTGGACTCAACAGAGGAAAATCGCTTGGGGCTAAGTTGAAGCTGTATGGTGGATTTTGAAGAAGTTGCAAGATGATGTTCACAGATGATGAAACGGTTCAACTTGAAGCCCTAATGTGGCTGAGACAGCAACCCAAAGAATGTTATGCAGCAGGTGTTGGGGCACTGATAATACGGTGATATAAGTGCATAAATATTGGTGGAGAATATGTTGAGAAACAAAAATAGTTTTGAAGTGAATATCATTGTAAGTTATTATTTAATTATATTTTGTGACTTAGTTAATGACTTACCCTCGTACATAATGTTCCAATCAGGGATGAGATTTCTCCGCTTTTTTGCATACCAGTATAATCTTACAGATAATGTTTCTTTATTTAATCGGAACATTCTACGATTTAACCCTTTGAGGGGCGGTGGTATATAATATATGCCACCTAATTTTAATCCAATTCAAACCAGAAACTTTTAATAAAATTTTACTTTTTTAACTTTGACGAGAAAAAGTTGAAAAGTTACTTATTCTTATTTTGAACTAAATTCTTTCCTAAATTCCGGTGGGAATTCAACGTTACAGGAGCACAAGTGCTTGCCCTTGGAAGGGTTAAGAGAACAACGTTTTCTCTAAGATTATACTGGTGAGCAAAAAAGCGGAGAAATCTCATCCCTGATTCCAATTCAATAAAAACAGTATGTTAGTTTTTTTAAAATGCTTTTTTTAAAATTTAAGTTTATTCTACTAAGTAATATAAAAAGTACAATTTTTTTGTGTTTTCTTTATTTTTTTAGGATTCCGTACTTAAAAAATAAAAATGGAACCATTATGAGATCACACGTGTATCTGCATCTCCGTTTGTCACAGACGTTTTTCTCGAAAAACATGGAACGTAGAATGTTCAAACTTGGTAAAGTTATAAAGGCTATTGGACCCACATATTTATAAATTATTAGCCATTCACAAATATTTTTAGGAGAAATTTAATGGAGCGAGTTATGTTACTTCAAAAAATATTTCTTTTTCGTGTGGATAGTGTGGGGTATCGTTCGAAAGATCCTGTAACACCAAACTCAGCAAGTCGAATGTGGCAATCCCAAAACTTTCTTCTACCGTGATACCTCATTTTTTGGCAATAATCCGTCCGAAAACATTTGGCGAAATCCGAAATCGACGAAAACCGAGGCAAATATTTCGATATGAATATATGTAAATCCAATGAATTCGTTCTAAACACTTAAAAAAAGTACAAATAACACATTTTATAGAGAATAAGTATAGCGTTTAATACTAAAAACCATAAGAAATGTTCTTGGTGTATGGTATTAAGGCACTATATCTGGGAGCAATTCCTTTTTGGTCTTTTGGCAGTAGGATTAGCTTCAGAATCAGAGGACCTATGCTCAGGGATACAGAAATTGGACGCAACTGTGCCGATTTCCACTACTAAATTTTTAGTATTCTTCGCCTAATAAGACTACTAATACAATTTAGGAGAACTATACTAATAAAATTTAGGCGCAGAATACTAATAAATTTTAGTGGTGATAATCGGCTCCTCCTGTTTTTACATCCTATTACATGCCTATGTCGCTCAGAAAGCTGTCTAA
The DNA here is from genome assembly GCA_963931845.1 of Maratus michaelseni. Taxonomy (NCBI): domain Eukaryota; kingdom Metazoa; phylum Arthropoda; class Arachnida; order Araneae; family Salticidae; genus Maratus; species Maratus michaelseni. The sequence goes on from OZ007594.1 coordinate 23,175,977, forward strand.
AGTGGTCTGTTTTTATGAATTGCCCAAAATGGGGCAAGATATTATAATTGAAGAAGTTGCTTACGAGAATCTTTCTTTGGTCCTATGATGGAGCACTCGCAATCAGTAAAAAACGCACAAAAATACACTGGAAATCAACGAAATCCGAGGCAACCGAAGCCAACTGAAACAAAATTTTCGCGGAAAAAATCGACGAAAACCGAAACTGACGATAACCGAATTCAACGAAAACCGAGGTATTACTGTACATCATACATGTTAATATTTCAAGCTGCGTTATCACAGTACCATAATTAAATGAAAATCGATTCCAATCATGAGAGTTCTAATTTATATGTTCGTTCAATTGTATGCATTTAAAAAGGAGATGTAAGCATCGCATTTTGCAAACAAATAATTGAATTTCAGCATCCAGCCACTTAAATGTCTGCAACAAAAATTCCGAACCCAAAGAGCATAAAAGAGACACCTATTGGACAGTGTACACCAAGCCTAATAAGGATTTATTTATGTAAAAGTATAACAGATTATGAAGTTTGATTAAACTCCGTTCATTAGTTTTTGAGACATAGCTGTCGCGAAAATGGTGCAAATTGCGGCATAGCAGCGACACCTGTTATATGATTTACACTTATGTGAAACACTTATGTACAAACTTATGTGAAAATCTAACAGAAAAGGAAGTTTGATGAAATTTCGTGTATTAGTATTTTAAATGTGGCTATTGCTAAAATCTCGTAAATTGTAAAAAAATGCAGGATAGCAGCGCCAGGCGGTTCGGCGATTTAAAACAAAACCTAACCGGCAGCAACTTTTGTCAACATCTAACTGAATCAGAAGTTTGATGAAAATTCCTGCATTAGTTCTTGGGATAGAGCAATTGCGGAAATTGTGAAAAATGCAGCATACCAGCAACACCTGTTATATGATTTAAACGAAAATCTAATCAGCACAAACTTATGTCAAAGTCTAACAGAAAATGATGTTTGATGAAATTCCGTGTATTAGTATTTTAAATGTGGCTATTGCTAAAATCTCGTAAATTGTAAAAAAATGCAGGATAGCAGCGCCACCTGTTGGACGATTTAAACCAAAACCAAACCAGCAACAACATATGTCAACATATAACTGAATCTGAAGTTTGATGAAAATATCTGCATTAGTTCTTGGGGTAGAGCTATTGTGGAAATCGCGAAAAATGCAGCATAGCAGCGCCACCTGTCGTGCGATTTACACCAAAACCTAATCAATATGAACGTATATCATGATCTAATTCAATCTAAACTTTTTGAAAGCCGTTCATTAGTTTTTGAGATAGAGCACCTACAAAAGTTTTGTTCCACACAGACAGATAGATATTTTCTAAAACAGTCAAATTGTGTTCAGGTTCAGGATCCTATAAAACATATAAATCCGACAAAAACCGAAAGTCGAAATTTTCCTTGATTACAATACTTTTTTCTTGTAAAGATGGAAGAAAGTAAAAATATATTTGTTTTAATTTTAGGTATTATATTTTCAGAGATATCGTCGAAAATGTCCTGCAAAAATATGTCCTCGCCCCCCCCCCCTCCCATATTTCTGAATCTACTAAAACCAAAGCCATTAAATAATAAGCCCAGTCAGATAGTGTTAAATTTGTTAGCGACACACTAGCGCCAAACCTCTGCTGCGGAAGGAGGACAAACAAGAAGTGGGTCGCAGAGAAACGATACGATTTATTTATATCGATATTTTATACGATTTTTATCGATGTTTTGTTTTTGCACTTCCTTTAAAAGCTTGCTAATTATTGGGATCTTTTACATTAAAGCTAAAACCATAATGAAAAAAATGGTGGAAATTTACTGGATTAATATTTCTATATAAATATAGTGGTAGCGAAGAAGTTGATTTATTTATTAAAAGTTAAATAAAAAGTGATGGAAATTTACATCACTATGCAATTAACCCTTTCCGGCACAGACAAATTATGTTCGTAAAATGTGAAATTACTGACTGACACCGGAATATACAAACGACTTTCTTAGAAAATACGAACTCCTTATTTTAAGCCTTAATTTTAGAAGCAAAATTTTATTAAAATATTCTTGGTGCCGAATGCAGCACTCCCAACCGCTAGATGGCGCTATTTTCAACTTGCGAAAAGTTTCCCATTTACCTGACTGGGCTTATTATTTAATGGCTTTGACTAAAACTAAACTTATAAAACAATTATGGGTAGTAGGAGTGTGTTTCAACCTTGCAGGAAAATTACAGCGATTATCCTACGTCACCGCATTTTTCCGTTGCACACAAACTTTAGTTTGCGGACACTTAGCCGGAGAGTCGAGGGGCGCTTGAGATAAGCATAGACGCAAATTTATCCAAGGATTGTTGGTAATGATTTTATGAAAAAAAAATCTGTAATTAGACCAGAAATGAATTACAAACTTATCTATAATAACACAGCACGGACCAAGTTGGCGTTGTAACTTTGCGACATCCTTACGAACCCCACTTGGCAGAATGCCAAGATTAAACTTTGTACAAGGTCTTTCTTTTAGGTAAGGTGAATCACAGTGTTAAGTAATTGACTTTTTTCATTCCAATTGAATTCAATTATTGAAAAACTATTCTGAGAGTAATTCCAAAACAATAAAAGTAGTAAACATTCAGTAGTTTTGATAAAACAATCGCTTTTAACTCAATATGTACTTTATTTATAATGAAAATACTTTGCTATTACAAATGAGTTTAATTTTATGTTTAAAAATGAGTCAGAAAGTTTGCGTTGTTGCAGAATTTTTTTGTTTTTAAATCGCCTTAATATTGTATGAAATTAAACGACGCCTGTTATGTCAAATATGATTGACAGGTAACTTCTCGTGACAAACTTTGTGACATCTTTCCGAAGCGTGGTTGGCACTCTGGCATTTTTTGTAATACTGAAGCTTGTAATTAATAAATTAAGTGTTAGGAACCCTTTGTACGCTAGTAAAACTCTCACATGACCGATTATTATTACTTAACTATTGTCATATTACTTCGGACAAGTAATGTATTGGTAAAATCCCTTATTTTGCAGTCGACGTGATAACGATGGAAAGCGATGTTCATGAAATCACTGGAAAATTTCCCGTCAATATAAAAGTAAGCTGCATTATTATCAACGAATTTATTGATTTCACAAAAGCAGAGACAATTCCACTAATTGTACATTTTAAAACTTATATTTGGGCTGTGTTACGCCATTGAAAAATAACGAAGATCTTAAAATATTAGAGGTAAACAATTTGGATAACATCTTCTCCAAGTGACAGGATTTATTTAGCAAGTCGGAAAACGTGAAAACATATGTTCTCCAAGACTGTGTAGGCATGTTATATACTAGCAATTCGCTCAAGAATATGTTGACGTACGTTATGGGCGCGCAAACGGATAGTTAGGAGAAATTAGGGGGAAGAGAGAAGTGTGGTTTGTTTAGTGATTGGTTGAGAAGGCTGAGCGAGGCGGGCAAATTCCTGACGTAAAGTCGGTACATTTTATCAGAAGCGTAGAGATAAAAAGGGGAAAAATTTAGACGCGGGCTTTACGTGCAATGAATGCTGGGATATCGAAGAATATATAAATAAAAATAAAAATAGTATTAAGAAACATTCCAAAGAAATAAAAATTCAATGTCTCAACTTTGAAGGAGTAAATCAGGGTTTTGTTTTACAAAGAAGTATTGCTTTTAACAGATTAAGGTTTTTAGAATAAGAATTAAAAGAATGTGTTGATTAAAGATATGGAATTAAAAATATGAATTATATTTAAGATATTATTAAAAGACAGGGAAAAAGTTAGATATTGTAAGAATTTGCAATAGATTAATTAAGATAAAGGGTGAATTTTTTTAGTATTACACACACATATATACAAATATATATGCTATTATATAACCCCCGACAAAAATGACGGATTGTTGATCTGCGTTGCATTTACATAAGACTTTATACAAACAAACAACATGAAGATTTTATTACTGAAAGGTTTTTATTGTAGAAAAGTACATTTTAAAAATGACAAATGATTTCTATAAATACAAATGATGAGGATTTTTTTTTTGTTTACTCAATATTTAATTTCTGAATTAATTCAACTATTGAACAAAACATTCAAATTAAATATTTAAAAAACTAATCCATGTGCGAAAGTTTTTGTAAGAAAGTGTTATCAATGAGTTTCTAAAGAGCTTGACTCACCATATAATACCTCATTGCTTGGTTTCATAAGCAAAATTGAATATAAATTACGCGGTATTATATATTCCTTATATTTTAATTACATAAGAAAAAAAAGTTTCATAAGAAAAAATCATTTTATGTACGATGGAAGCGAAATTTCAAAATTTAGGTGGATATAAGCACGGCTCATAAAAATTGACATAACTAAGAAAAGAAATAACATTAAAAAATAAATAACATTAATCCTGAAGCTTTTAAAAGTTGATTTTGAAATAAATCAATGCGTCCTGATTTTTTTAATTTTAATAGTATGCTTATACAACTCTTATACAATATATTTTTTATATATTATAGAACTTCATTGTTATTTTATATATTTTTTTCCAACAGAAAGTTCCTTCGTTTATATTAATTGCCAATATGTGGTGTCAAAGCAATATGTAAAAAAGAAGCGTATTATTGCATCGATAAACGCAAAGCCTCCATACGAAATTAGTCACCGCTATTTCTGAAAAAAAATGTTTACAGAAAAAATTGTATAGAAAAATGTTGACATACATATTTTTTATGAAAATATTCACAATAGACATGATTTGAGGTAGAATAAATTATCATTTAGTTGTCATATGTAAGCATATTTTTTTCATTAACCCTAACATGGCGTTCAGATATGATCGGGTTCACAGTTCCGACTCGGTTCGCCCTGGAACCTATACTTTCCTACACTTGGATTTGCAGATAGATGGCTGCTAAAATAGTTGTTGAAGGTTTTATACAAAGAGAAAATATATAAATTATTTAATATGCTTTTACAAATATTTTAAGAGTGCGAACGGACGTTATCCTGTAATTATTTAAAGGAACGTTCAAAGAGTCGTTCATTTGTAATTAATTTGAATTTGTGATTATGAAGAGAAACAGTGTTTGTTTATTCATATCTGGTTATCCGTGGTTTAATTCAGATTTTTAATTTAGAACTTAAAACAATATAATTGGATATGATATACATGTTTTATAGGAAAATATACGTAACAGACATGATTCAAGTAGAAGAAATTGTCATTTAGCTGTCATATGCTTGCATATGTTTTTCATTAAGCCGTTTATAAGCCGTTTCATTAAGTTTATAAGCCGTTTCGAAATTTTTTCATTAAGCCGTTTTTTTCAATATGGCGTTTAGCTACGGTCGATTCGCAGACCAGAGTGGTCGCACCCGGCATGGTTACTAAAACTTTCTTCGACTTGCATTTTATAATAAGTAGATATACATTAAAATATTTTCATTAGAATATATGAAATAAATTGATAGGAATTTAAAAAAAGAATGTTTAGTTATCTTAATTTAAATTCTCACCTGGAACTGAGGCTCCATGTAGATTCTTTGCACACTCAACTGATTAAATTTTAGATTGACTTTTATCATCCCTTTCTGTAAGAAAACATTGGTTTATTTTTTTCAAAACATGAAAAAACTGTCCATTTAATATTATTTATTTTAAAAATATATACAATTTTTCAATGTATAATTTAAAAAATATACGTCACTAATTTGCACATTTTATGTATTTGAAGTTGATGCTAAGTAATGATTTATTACAATTTTTACAAACTTAAACAAATAAAAAATGTCAAATAACCTTTTTTATTTAAACTATCTATATTAAGTTTATGCAAAAGTTCTGTTGTATTTTAATACCTGTGAAATGGTAATACCTGATGATTTTACTTATCAGTTCAAAGCAAGCAGGTATAATAAAATTATCAGGCATTAAAATTGTATCGATATTAAATGTAATTAAATACTACAGAATTTCTGCATTAACCTAATATAACTGGATACAAATGTATTGTTTCTCATATTTTTGTTTCCTATTAACACACTGGAGACCGGCAATTATGTATGAAATCTGAGTTTTAAAATATTACAAGCTCCTATGTATTCTGAAAGTCTTTGATTAATTGTTTTTCTTGATAGGTTTTTCAAGTTCATACATCAATAAGTTACGGTTTTAAATCAAAATTTCTTACACTCCAAGAAAACGGATTTAATGATATAAATAAATTTTCTGCAATGCCAAAACAACGCCCTTAGGTAATGATGTTTATCGTTAACTTTTAGATTACGGGACAAGACTGACGACTAATTTTAAATTCAATCGTACAACAGTTAAAAAAACTCTGGTGGGCATGTCTTGAAAACAACTTAGTATAAGTGTATCGAAGGGAATATTTTTCAAAATGTAGTACCATTAGAATAAAAGTATATTGTCGCTGTGACTTACGGTATCCCAACTTCGTAATCAAAAGATTAAATAAAAACTAGGAGCCTCGTTCCTGGTCGCCAATGTGTTAAACAATATTAATAATATTCATTTTGTTGTGACGAATGCGATAAATTTTAACACTTTCTAACATAGCTGAAAAAACGAACTTCGGTGATGACTTCGGCTTTTCGGATATTCTGTCCGTCCGTACTCTATCTCTGTTTGGCTTGTCTAAAATTTTGTCCGTCCGTACTCTATCGATTGTAAATACAATTGGGATTGCTCTATAATTTTCACATTGACGTATACTATAGCACGATGCCTATTGAAAATGAAGTGTGTAGAATTTATAGTTTGTTTGCTTGCACAGTCAAAGTATTCCGTTACATTACAGTCAATGGGGAAAAATCGTATCAATTGCATTTTAATGATGTTACGCCCTTTCAAACATGTTGAAATAGATGTATAGGATTTTATTTTATAACCTTAGAATTGCTTAAATGTTCACTTGACATATGACTATAAACGACTTTATATCTTCAATTTAACTTTAAACAACATTGATTACTTACTCAAACAAACAATAGGATGTTGAGAACACAACACTTCGTACCCATCTATACTACATCTTCGTATATTCAAATAAGAATTCTACTTTGTATCCTTTTCTTTACACATATCAGATTCCCAACCTTCATGTTGAAGTACAAAACTATGGAACACTGCATTTTCCTCGCTCTCTTTTTTAAACTTCACCTTTCACGAGCCTGATATTCATCTTGCGATATCGTGTATCTAGTAATTTTACCCTTGAGTCTATTATCTTGTACACTGTTAAAAATTTGCAGCAAACTGTCCAGTCATTTGACCGTTTTTATAGAAAACGGTTACATAACCGTAATTTAGCACTATTCTGGCCGTATTATTCCCCCTATTATGGTCATAATAGAAGTAAATTATGGTTATGTAACCGTTTTTTAGAAAAACGGTCAAATGACTGGACAGTTTGCTGCAAATTTTTAACAGTGTACTGTTAAGAATATTAATTTACAGATGTGTATTATTTCCATTTCCACATTCGATCATTCTGACAGTCCGGTGATTTTGTTCATAAAGTTAAAATTATAACACATAACGGTACACATACTATAAACATAACGATGCATCACATAACACACAACATTTAATTCATTCGCCAGTGTTTCACATAATCCGCGGAAGTAGATGTTTGACATGGACCATCATGTTCTCCCACTTTTCTCACATGGTATCGGTGATTTGATTTCACGGTGGTCATTTTATCGGAACCTAATACATTTTCCCGTAGTTCTCGGTAACTTTATCTTCCTGTTAAACTGCTTCACATTCTCTTCTTATATCTACAAAATATTTCTTTCGCTTCTTCTCTCAGATTTTCAATCATTTCTATAACGTATTTTTTGTATTCTTCTTCTAATAACACTTATGTTTCGCATGTCTTCATCTTTCATCTTCACTCCCACCATCAGTTCAAAAAGATTATGCTTGGTACTAATGATAATTGTGCTGTTCATTATCGTCTGAAGTTTAGGTAAGTACTAATTTTCGGAATCGTTGAAGTTACTTCATTTTCTGTTAAAGTGGTTAAACAACTACTTTCATAGAATAATCGTCTATAAAGATCACTAAATATCTACGTCCTGCATTTGACTTAGTCGGTAGGAAACTACTGACATCGGAATGTATCAATTAGAGATACCTGCAAGAGTGTGATTTGACTATGGGTTTGGACGAGACTCTTCGGAACTTAGCGATTATACAATCTTAACAAGTAAGCATGACTTTTTATTTAAAACTTGGCAGATCATGAAGTAACTTCGTTTTTACTTGTGTTTAAAATGTGCTTCGTATTAACATCGCCGAATATTTCATGCCATTCGTTTAGATTATCTCCACATTTTTGAATATCTGCTGTTAAAGCCTTTTTATATTTCACGTTGCGATATTGCAGCTTACAAATGAATAAACTGTAAGTTTTTATGGCCGTAAAGATCTTTCTTTCATTTCTTGAGAACAAAATTAAGAGAACATTTTTACATGAAAAAGATGACCCCATGTTGTCAAGGGCTGGACCTGACATTAAGTTACGTCGAAGCTTAGGCATGTACAACTGTACATGGCGTTTTTAAATACCAAATTTTGCAATTTTCCTTTATCATAAAACATCATCTCCACTGTTCCGATACCCAAAACAGAACGTCTCCTATCGCAACATGCATGTACGTCCCATTAACTGTTTTTTATGTTTAGAAAATCCCCCGATTTTTAGAAAAATATGATGCCGCAGTATTAAAAACCCTTCCCTTTGAGAAAGTTTTGAATAGCTTCGAGCATGTTTTTGGCAAAATTGGTATTTGGATTTATTTCCCCATTTCTTTAGCAATCTAGCGGCAACCAAACCAATACCTTCTGCTTTTTCATACCAGTCAGTAAAAATTCCGTCCAAGATAGAAATTACTGCAGCTCTAGTTTTAGAACGATAGTTTCTAGCTAGTTTCTAGTCCCTTTACCTCAAGGTACTTCCATGTTTCTTTAGCATCAGTAGTAATTCCAAGTATGTGGTCCAAGTTCTGGGAATGCATTTAAATATATGTTACTAAATGCTCTTTCACGGCGTAAGCTATAGTCATGCTTTTTTTTGTATTTTGCACAATCCTGAGACGGGTTTTCAGCATTTTCGTTAAATTCTCAGAAAACCACGGACCATAAGTATGACGTTTATGTCTACGGACTATGTTGCGTAGTTGTCTGGGGTTAAAGATTCATTATCGCCCATTATAATATAAATAAACTGGATTAATTAATTACAGAAAGAAAATACACTTATATAAGCATTTATGAAAGTATAATAATTTTAAAATAAAAAATTTCTTACTTTCCGTGTTCGCTGTTAAATCTTAACATGACAGTTTTCTAAAACACTTAAAGTTCAAAATCACAGTTCATAAAAGACTGTTCACAAATTCTGTAGAGGTGAAATTCTTATTCTAATCCAGTTGATGCATAACATAATTTTTTTTTTCAACCTCTAAATTTAAAGCACAAAAAATCTAGTTGACATGAAAAATATTCATCAATACTTGGTAGGCAAACTTCACCACTCCATATTCCATAAAAGGCGTTCACAGTGATGAATGTTATCAGAAAAAGGAACCAATTATATACTGCAGCAACAGGAACCAATTATATACGGCAGCAACAGGAACCATTGCAATGCAGCAAGAAGAGATGTCATTTAATTGAAGCTTGTCCGTAGACATCGTCTTATGGACACTTTAACGATGGTTAGTACAAGAGCAGCTATAATTACTGTTACGGCCCATAATCCATAACAGGCGTAGTTAAGTATCTTAAACTCAGACCAGACCAGACTAGCAGTGAAAATATTAGCAATATTAGCAGTCGAGTTAAAGTTCACACCAATTGTACCTTTTCATAATTTTATTTAAAATCAGAAAGCAGACATATTTTAGTTTTGCGTGATTTAGATAATAATTTTTTACTGGTTTATTTTCCCAAAACATTGCCCCCCCCCCTTCGGCATCAATATTCAAATCCGAATTATCACTGATTGCTCTAGAATGTTAATTGATTCTTTCATTAAATGAATTAAGAAAATATTTATAAACGCAACTTTCTCTATATGCTATGCCATACCATTAGAATTAGTTTTGGTTTTAAAGTTATATTTTTAATCGCAATAAAGATTATTTTTATGACAGGTGTGCTGATATAAATCCTTTAACTTGTCAGCTTTGGCACACATATCATATCGACAGCGATAAAACACGCCTTTCCACCATCTTTACAGAACTGGGTGAAAATTTTCAATATAAATTTCAATAGAGGCATTAATCAGTTAATTGTAAAATTTCAAATGAACTACCAGAATAGTTTTGATCATAGAATTATTAACCCTATTCCGAAGGAGAATAACGGATGTAAAGTTATTCCGATGTCTTTATAACACAGATTTAGTTTTAGAAAAAAACAATGTCGGGATTTATTTTCAGACTAAAAAGCAATTTATCTGTGAGTTTTTTTTTTTTTTTTTTTTTTTTTTTTTTACTTTGCTTCCTTAAGCTGCTTTACACTATTTTTTTTTCTAAATTTTGTATTTGTCAATATTATTCATGTTTCTGCCAATAAATTTGAAAAAAAAGTGAGTTAAATAGATGAAAAATCTGAGAAAAAAGCATTATAAAAACACCTGTAAAATTCCAATAACATTTACATATTCTAAAACTGTTTTAATTACAAATAATCTTAGATTTTTTAAAATCGGATAATTCAACACTTGTAAACATTATTTTACCGCATCTAACAATAACCGAAACTTATCAAGTGAGTAAAATGGTCATATCGGTAAAACATAATGCATTAAAAGAAGTGACTTAATCATTCTGCAGCATTTCAACAATCGAGTACCGAAATTCAATTTGGATACAGCCCCTAAAATATGCTCATTATAAAGTAATTAATTTCTCTGAAACTAATCGTAGGAATTTCATGAAATTTGGTATCTAGGCATAGTTTGAACTGCAGATTACAAATATCTTGTCAAATTTGTATCTTGCTATTGGAAAAAGCAAAGTTTGGGTTTGTTTTTATATGTAGATGGGCCCCGAAGCAAATTTTATATATATCATTTAAAAATAGACTTTATTTCCAATCGTTTGGTACCAGTAACTTTCTTCTACAATATTTTTTTGCAGAGTTAGTAGGGGGTGTTCAGTTTTTTTTCCACGACTGTACATACAGAACCTGCGGCACATTAGCTCTCAGGCTTTCATAACCTGTGAGAGAGATATTACCACAAAATTAACGCATACAGTTGCGAGATGTACCATTCGACAGGGAATTGTCTACTTTCCGAATATGAATTAAATCAATTCTTTACTGCCGCCCAAGAATACGTGAAAAGATTTATGGTGATTGCTGCTAAATGAAAATATGCATTCATGTTTTTCTAGGGAAATTTCATCGGCAAAATCAATGTTTGTGTTAGTGCAATTTTTTTGTATTACTACAATTCATTTTTGCTACTGTTTATTTGTTTTGGTTTTAAAGCATATGCTTATTGGAAGGTTTTTAGACACGTGTGGTCAAAAAAGTTATAGCTATTTTTGGACATAATCCTTTTTTGTTTTCGAAATATTCTGCTTTATTTAAATTTTTGTAGTATTTTTTGTTTTAGGTTTTAAAACATAAAAGGCCAGTAAAGTTGTTATACTTGTGCATAATTCAATAACTTTAGCTCTTTAAAAACATTAAATTTGATCAATAGTTTCCAATTAGTTCTTAATTTGTCCCTTCCTTCCAAACATGATGTTTTTATTTAAGTATATTTCTTGAATTTTAATAGCCAATATCTTGAATTAAAATCTTGTGAGCATGTATAAGAAAGGAAATGGGAAGATCAAGAATGAATGCTTGTTCCCCCTAGGCCTGATTACCGACGGGGCACACTTCCAAAAGTAAAATTTAATAGAAATTTTTTCGTTTTATTGAAACACCCTATACATGTAAAATTACTGCCATAAATAAGAAAAAAAATTCTATTCTTTTTTACTGGTGGAAGTGTGCCCCGTTGGTAATCAGGCCCTGTGTCCCACCTAAGAATTTGAATTAACTTTTTGTTGCTATTAAAAAAGAGATTGAAGAAAGAAAGTTCGTTTATCCTGAAAAGATCCCGTCCATCAAAATTTTGGACCTTGGCCACAGTAAATATTTTGGGCCCTAATCGTAGATTATCACATTTTTACAAATACTGTGAATGACAAGTAACTACGTACTACTAAATGCACAAATGTGAATGAAAGACTGAAAATCACTGTGAACGGAAGTCGATTTATTATTATTATTGAAATTTCTTTATAAAAATAACTAGGGTGACAGAAATATGATGTTACATAATCATGAATGAATGCTGCACGAATTTGAAAATACACACGTATGCCAAAGAAAATGAGATTTCACAGATAAGATAGTCATAAAATTCAGACATCAATCTGAAAGTGTAAAACATATGTATAAAGAAGCAGAAGTATTTTGGGCGCCACTATGATAAAATTAAACCTATATATGTGCAGAAAAATTATAAATGCATTTATGATGTCACTGACACTTTAAAGTAACATAAGTTTTGTAATGAATCTAGAAGATTTTAATTTCTTTGTTTACAATAAAATTGATTTGAAACATCATAAATGTTTAGGTTCCTTAAATCTGCTTGTTCAAGAAAAGTGCCCGGCGTGTATTGCGAGTTATATGAAATTGATCCTAACGTTAAAAAAAATGTTGAAATTATCCAAAGCAATATTAATTGATTGTCAAACAAGAACCGTAGCCAGAAATGACTTCATATTTATTAGGGGGAGAGGGGAGTAATTTAAGAGATTTTAAGCTACAATGACCTTCTTTTAAATGAAAGTATATATGAAAGAACCCATTAACGCTTTTCAACTTATTTCAGCATGTGGGGGGCAGCACGGGTTTGGCCCCGTTTCGTCTGTCTATGCCCTATTGTCAAACATAATTTCTGTTTACACAACACAATCCAAAGTGTTTCATAAGATTCAGAATATTATCGAAATATAAATCAGACCCCCCCCCCCCCTCCTCCCTGACAAATTTAATTCTGAATACACCACTGGATAGCGCCAAAAAAGATTTTACATGGAAAAATATCGTTCTTATAGACTCAATAACAAATTCTGTTAGATCAAAGGGCTTTTTTTCCCTTGAAAATGCATAAAATGTTTTCAACTCAGTGGGAAGCTGATTTAATAACAAAATACTACTGATATCTGTAGAGAGATGGTAAATACGGGAATATGTTAATAAATAACAAGAGAAACGTGCATGTTGGAATCGGTAAATTCAAATAAATAACCTGAAAACCTTTTGTAAAAATTAACCGAGTACTTGATGATTTAAATGTTAAATCTTATATTAAAGAGACATAAATGGTAGTTTTTCATTCAAAATTGGTTAATATTTATTTATTAAATATTTATTACATATGGAATTAGAAAATTTTTATGTTTTAACTCTAATCACACACACACACAGACATTTGAAAACAGAACAAAAAAATACTCCATATACATATTTTGAAACATTATTATTTATTTTTTTTATTTTTTAGATTGAAATGAAACAGAATCTTAAAATATTTAGTCGTTATATGGTCATAAAAATCAAAAAATATATAGGACATAAAAGTATTTATATATTTAATTTTATTCGTTCTGATAAAAAATGAAAGCATAGTATGGAAGTAAAATTCTGCAACATCAAAGCATAACTGATATAAAGAATATAAAAAGAAAACTTTCACGTCTATAAAAAAAAAGTGCAGATCAAAAATAATATTAAACAACCATTTTCCTGCTGTTTAAAGTCATAAAAAGCTCTTATAGAATGCAAAAATATTAACACCTTGCTGTCCGGCGACACCACAGTGGTGTCGTACGTAAAGTAACTTAATTTTAATCATTAAATGCTACATTGGCACCAGAGTTTTGGAATGAAAAATTCCCTTTTATCAAGTACATGAAGAACATTTTTTACATATTTTCGAATAAATTGTTTGTAAATTTTGGTGCCAATCAATTATTTCAACATATTACAAATAGGTATTTTTACGAGACATGCGGACGGCAAAGTGTTAAGCTGAGAGATCTTAAATGATGTTGGAATATGCATAAATAAAAATAGCTGTTATGTATAGCTGCCTCTGTATAGATTAAACTTCTGAGAGAAAATTAGTAATAATTTTATATCTGTTTACAATGACTACCTCTTTATTTAAGAATCTTTTCATGGACTGGAGTACACAAAAAGTTTGATAACGAATTAAGTGCTTGATGATAATGTATCACGTTTTAAAAACACAATGACGTTCTTTTAAATGAAAGTATAAATGAAAGAATCCATTAATACTTTTCAACTTATTTCAGCAATAATGGTGCCGTATTGCCCCCTCCCCACCCTTCGATTTCCTCTGTCTATGCCATATTGTCAAACATGGTTTATGTTTACCCAACACAATCCAACGTGTTTTGTAAGATTCAGAATATTATTAAAATTTAAATCAGACCCCCTGCTCCTGTCAAATTTAATTCTGAATACGCCACTGGGTAACGCCAAAAAAAGATTTTAAATGGACAAAAATCCTTTTTATAGACTCAATAACAAATTATGTTAGATCAAAGGGTTTTTCCTTTGAAAATACCTAAAATGTCTTTCAACTGAGTGGGAAGATGAATTAATAACAAAATACTACGGATATCTGTAGAGACATGGTAAATACGGGCACAGTTCAATAAATAACAAGAGAAACGTGCAAGTCGGAATCGGCAAATTCAAATTAATAACATGAAAATGCTTTGTAAAAATTAACCGAGTATTTGATGAATTAAATTCTAAATCTTTTATTAAAGAGACATAAATGGTAATTTTTCAATTTTTATTTTATTTAATTTTATTCGTTCTGATACTCTTGAAAGCATAGTATGGAAGTAAAATTCTGCAACATCAAAGTATAACTGATTTTAAGAATATAAAAAGAAACGCCTATAAAAAAAATATGCAGAACAAAAACAACTTTAACACTAGAACTACCGAGAGCCGTCATTTTGACGGTTACTAAATGAATATATTCCGATTCGAGCAAGAAATTTCTTTTAAAAATAAATTAAATGTAACATTCACAGACGTTAAATGAATAAGTTAAGTAGTTTTAAATAAAATTTCTGGTGTGAAATAGTTTTAAAAAACTTGAGTAAAATTTCCGGTAGCTGTAGTCTTAAACAAGCATTTTTTTGCTGTTTAATATCATAAAAAGCTCTTATAAAATACAAAAATATTAAGCTTAGAGATCTTAAATGATGTTGGAATATGCGTAAATAAAAATAGCTGTTATGCATAGCTGCCTCTGTATAGCTTAAACTTCTGAGAGAAAATGAGTAATCATTTTATAGCTGTTTATAATGACTACCTCATTATTTAAGAATATTTTCATGGACTGGAGTACACAAAAAGTTTGATAACGAATGAAGTGCTTGGTGATAATTTATGACTTTATAAAAAACGATAGAAACTGCTTTAAAAACTAATTATCAATTCATTTAGACAACAAATCAATGTTTGCTGAAAAGATATATAATTAAGGATATTTGTGTTATATTTTTATGTGGATCAAAAATGATTTTTAAAAATGCTTTTATTAAATACAACGCGCAGGTAATGATATTTTAAAAGGGTACATTAGACATTCAAATTCGAAAAAATATCTTCAAAATACGGATTTTTAATTTTTAGCGTAACAATAATATTTAAAACCACAGCTTCCGACTGCAAAAACAGTTTACGTGTACGATAATTTTTAAGCGATAATTTGAGTCGCGCCCATTTAAAACACCCTATGGCCTATGCATAGTTGTCAACATTTACTCTTTTTTCTTATTACTAAAATTGAATAGTAAATTTTTACATACTTGGAATCCAAAATTGACACCAAAATTTGCGATTCAGTAAAATTTTAGTGTTAACAATAAAATCGTCTAAAGGAGGGTATGACTCCGCTGCTAATTTATTCTTCCCGCGGAGGTTATTTTTTCAGGATCATCGCACATTGGCTTTTCTTTTAATCATACATATTTCTTTAGTCTTCACGGAAAATGTTATTTAAAAAATATACAAAATGATCGTTAAACTTTTATTTTAATAATGCAACTAGATACTACGTTTAGAAAGGTAAGTTTTTTTGTTATTTATTTATTTATTTATTTATTTATTTATTTGTATTTTTCCAGCGACAAAGCGTTTATGTAGAATTTTTTAATTAATAATAGCAGATTTTTACCTCTTATAAAAACAGCTATCAGATATTGTGAAAAGTTCATTATGTCATTAGAAAAAACTTCAGATACTGAATAATAACAGAAAGTTAAGTATAGAAATTTTATAATTTTATAATTTTTTATTTCTAAAACATGTCCACTAATTTCAGATAATTTCATCAAATTCTATTTCGTTATAATTTATAATATATATTTAATTTTACATAAGTTGAAACAAAATTAGTACGTTTGGATGTATTAAAAACATATTTTCAAATTATATTGGTCAGTATATGTTACACGTCAAAATCATGATATTTCGAGTATTACAGAATGATTTACTGTTGGGTCTATAAACTGGCTATAAATTTACATAATTGCATAACAATATAGGAAATTAGTAACATTACATATTGAGTAAATAATTAAATGAGGAAATAAATAATATTAAACCGTTTTATCACAGTCAAAATAGATTAAATAAAATATATTGATCTTTTATAACTCATTTATTCATTAAAATCTGATTTTTGCATATTGAAGATTTTCATAGTTTTAGTTTCCATCTTTTTCATTTATTAATTATCTTCTAAAATCTCCTTAGGATGTTTAAATAAACATATTTTTTTTGTTCTTAAAAAACTGAAAAAACCTGGAATGACTTCATTCAACTTTCAAACACTTTACAGAATGGAATGCGTTCAAACAAGTAGCAACATAAAATAGGTCAGATAAAAATATGAATTTTTCTATCAATGATCCAAGATTTCGTAAAAATATTAATGCAGGGCACGAGAAGTATCTTTTTAGACCAATGCTATTTCCATTACGAAAATTTTTGTTTTAGATTTCTCCGCAATTGTATTTATACTCTAAAGCGAAAGCTGAGTTCCCGGGGCGGTCATCCCTTGCAGATGTCATAGAAACCCACTTCCTTATGATATTTTTATTGAAATTGTTATAATATACCGTTATAATCATATGTGCCAACCTCTCATTAATATTCCGAGGCCTAATAATTCCGTATTGATAGGCGATTACTGGTTTCCAGATCATTAGGACACCCCCCCCCCCCGCTCCCTGGCTTCGCCACTGTCTGCTAGCTCTTTTAAACGCAAACATTATATAAAGATCGAACTGAAAAAACGTTTCAGCTGGTGGTAAATACTTTAAATAATTAAATTATACCCTATTTCCTTTGACTTTGATAAAGATTTTCATAAGCTTTGAAAATATGAATAATATTGATCATGGTCAACAAACGTGGTACGGATTCTTTGTGCCTTTTTGCAGTACTCGATACAAGACAGCAAACTAGAAACTATCTCTATTTAGCATACCAAAAGATGAATTTCTGCAAGAAGAGTGGAAAATCTTAATTCCCTGATATGATAAAAAACTGACTTAAATCAGTTACATCTGAAATATACACTTACAAGAAGATTTTATTAACAGAAATTATATTCATGTTTTCAATAGTGAAACAATTACTTTTGCTAGAGGTAAATCTATTTTTAAAGCAGATATCGCTGCGATCGTCCTATTCATGTACCGCATCGTTGCACGTTTATCGGCTACAATATTTTAGCACATTTTAAAGCACTACTAGTTTGGCTTTTTTTAAATTCCGAAATTTCGCATTCATACCAGAAATTCTCTATAATGTTCTTTTCGTTACTTATTGGCAGATATTTCGTAATTTCTTAAAGTAAATATTCTTGATTCGGAATTTCCGCTTTGAATTGGAAATTTTTGAATTAAAAAACGGTAAACCCGTTTTCCACACTATGTATTCTAAGCGCTGTATCACTACTACCGTGTTTCTAAGAAGGTAAAATCGGGGCCCATAGAAAATTTTGTTACAAAAACGCATTAGTGCTTATTACCAGTTTTTCATAAGTGTAATTTTGAGTGCAACTCTCAGTTTTTCTGTTATAGTGTAAACAGCTGTGGCTGTGTTTGATCGAACACATAACTCTGTGTGTGTTAGCTAGAGACGTTACCGCTTAGTTACGGATGGTTGTTGACAACACGGCATTATACTTTTTAACTGAACAACTATTTTTATGCATTTTGCAGATATCCGATTGCATAGAGTTTATGACAATCGTGGATCAAAGAAAAATGCTTTGATACCGCATTTATTAAAATTCATCTACCTGTTACCATTTTCTCAGAGAATGAAAGGACTTGCATTTTTTAAACTCTAAAATATTACCTTCATTTTCTGTGACCAGTCGGGTAAAAATATACAAACAAATCGGATAAACTCTTTTATTGGAAGTAGTTTAAAAAAAGTGTTTGTTCGGAATTTCTTACAGAATTTAATGAGGTGTAGAACATAAATGACTTTGTTAATTTATAACTACGTTATAATTTTTAATTGACACCAATAAAATTAAAGTAATATGAGTATAGGTAATATTCTTCGAGGGTACGTGATTCGTTTCATCCAAATGATTTGTGGTAAATCAAGGGATGGCTGAAAATTTTTAATTCCATCCTTTCAGAACAAAAGCAGTTTAGATGAAACATAATTAACCTTTCAGTCAGCGTGTTCACAGCACTTACTAGGTTCAGATCTAACGCCGTAATGATTGGATCGCTTTTATATCGAGACCATACTGAATTTCAATATCTTGGAAGCGTTGATATTGGTGAATTAAAATTTGTTTTTAAGTTGTTTTAGATTGCGTACGGTGTAGCGCAATGCTATTTCGCTTGCATCTAAACCTGAGAACTTCAGTTCTATCCCAGGAGATGAATGTTTTAAAAGTAGATTATATATTTACCGGGTGTCCCAAAAATGACTGACGGATTTTAAAATACAACAACTTGCAAATGGTGACAGATTTGACCCTTTCAGGCACAGTGGTCCCACTCCGGGCACACCTAATTTTAATTCCAAACTTGCATTCGACACCAAGAATATTTAGTAAAATTTTGTTTCTAAAATGAAAGTTTAAAATAAAGAGTTCTTGTTTGCTAAAAAAGTCGTTTGTAAATTCCGGTGTCAGTCAGTAATTTCTCATTTTACGAACAGACTTTGCCTGTGCCGGAAAGGGTTAAAAAAATTCTTGCAGGAGGGTTATGTATGATGTCAGGAGATTTTGTACTGAGGTTCTTGATTTTAGATCGAATTTCAAACAATAGATGGCGCTAACAGCGACAGGCGTTCCGTCGAGTCCGAAACTGACGCCACTCAGCATAGAAGAAGAAATTCTTAGATAGAAGGAACATAAGGAGTGTTTTGGTCCATCTTCCTCTTTCCCGGTTTGTCACAGGTTTTTTTTTTATTTACGCCTGGTTTTGAAACTATTTCAAAGCAGGGAAATAAGCAGGGAGATAGTATGGCGTACTTATCGCCGTCTTGGCACCTTTTATTCTCGATGTTTTCTTATTTATTTAAACGTTTGATAATATTGTTTTGATTTTTGCTATGCCACCAGGGATGAGATTTCTCCGCTTTTTTGCATACCAGTAAAATCTTATAAAAAACGTTGTTCTGTTAAATCGCAGAATGTTCCGATTAAATAAAATTACATTTTATGTATGATTATACTGGTAAGCGGAGAAATCTCATCCCTGTATGCCACGTCTGTTATGCGAAGGATATGTTATCTAAGGAGTGTAAACATAATGCAATCTATTAAAAGCTTTGTTTTAAAGTTACGTATATTTTCTTTTGTTATGGGGTGGAGGGGAGGGGAGTATGTTTTTTCTAAATACCAATAAAACAATAATTGGTTGCTTTTTATAACTAATATTTAATTCGATATTTTCAATTTTCCGATATTTGATATCTGTATTTTTATGAAAATAAAGAACTCCGGTCTAATTTCTTTAAATAACTGAAAAAAAATAACTTTGTTCAAAAAACAGTTTAAATTCGAGATATTTTAAAACTTTATTACGCTTTCTTACGTAATGCAGCTACTTACAGTGCCTGATTTATGGCAGGGCATTCGGGGCACGGTCCCAGGGACCCCGATTTTCTGGGTCCCGCAAATGCTACTAAAGATTTTTAAATTATTAGCTAAAATCTGATGAAGTTTTAACTATTAAAAAACAAAATTAATAATGGAATTTTTTTTTCATGTAAAAATAACTTTTAAGGGCTACATCACTCAAACAAAAAAACACCTGCTCGCTAATGTTAATCCTATGGGAGAAATTTTTAAAAATATCTCATTTGCATTTCAATATTTAAAAATAAATGTTACCAATGGATATTTAAAATTAATCTCTACAAAGGCCGTTTTTTACTTTTTCGATTTTGTTGACAGGTTTTTTTTATTAGGATACTTTCACTTTCGGAACCGATTTCGAATGATTGAAAAATCGTCAGCGAGATTGAACACTTAAGATTATGAGGATGTTATAAAAACTTTTTCTGCGAAAAAATTGAGAAGAAACTTTGTAAAAACATCCTGAAATATCACAAAATTATTAAAGTCAGTAGTGGTTTTCTTAATAAGTACCGCTTACAATAATATATTTTTTTTAACACAAGGCCACTATAAGCATAGGTGCAAGGGAGCCCCATAAGCATCTGTGCCCAGGACCCCCAAATTTATAAATCGGTCGCTGACTACTTAGAAAATAAACACATACATTTACCACCCCCCACCCCCCCATCACCTCCGTAATATCAACTAAGAATTGATTGTATTCACCTGATTTTAAGATTTAAAACCAAACCCTTATTTAAATTTAACTAAAATATCTTTTCTTCTGATGATTTTGATGAAAAAAAAAGTAAAATTTATTCTTTATAAAGGACTGAATAATTAAACAGTAGGATAAAATATTGTTTTTTTTTTTAGTTAGAAGGATTTAAAGTAACCGTTTCATTTTATGAAATTAGGAAATACTAATAAAATGTATCATCATATATATTATTTCTCCTGTCAACATCCCTTTTTCTAAGAAAATACGAAACTCAGAACGACGAATGAGATAGCATATGAAAGGATTTTGAACAGGCTTCTGACATAGCACACTTAACATTTCGTTAAAACATGTTTTTTGATTAAAAACTACAGTTAATTAAAAATTAAATCGGCATTGTTTTCATAAATGAAATGAAAGGTATTCCTCAAATCAGTGTTGCCACAAAAATAAAATACTACATTATTAGATGACTTCATCCTATAATACAATTAAAATACGATTGCTAATTTATTTGTTGCGCGTACTTTTTGCAAAAATATCGAGCTTTTAATCGGGTTTTTATTTAATTTTTACGCGTGCGTCACCTATTGTTTATTTGTTTACTTTGTTTAATCATGGCTGTGTATATGTGTACTGTGTCGGAGCACCAGTAGATTACGTAATTTAAGGATTATCTTCTATTTAGATACACAGTTCATTAGGATTTACAAAAATTGTAAATATTTATTTTTTAATATTTCATTAAGTTGTTAATATTTCTGACATCACTTAAATGGCTGCTGGACAACAAAGTTTGAACATTCCATGTTTAAGTTCCCATAGGCTTGCAAAAAAGTGGTGTACCAAATATTGATTTATGTATTTAAGATATTTCTGGAACTCGGATTCAGTGTTTCAATTTTTTTATAATTCGTTTTTTTTTTCAGTATAGGGGTCTTGACAACCTAGAGAAATGACCTTGACGAGAGAAGAAAATTTGGCAAAACATTTTCTGGCAATCTACTCCCATTTTCTTATAAACAAGTAATTATCATATATATTATTTCTGTTGTCAACATCCTTTTTTCTATGCACATACAAAACATACAACGATGAATGAGGTATCATTCGAAAAGTGTTTGAACAAGTTTTTGAGATAGTACACCCACATTTCGTTAAAACACGTTGTTTGATTAAACAAAAATCAGTTAATTAAAAATAAGTGCTAAAACGTACCAGGAAATAATCTGAACGATTGCAGTGTGAAAGCTTCGCACGGGTCCTTCTGGTATTTATTATTTCTGTTGTCAACATCCCTTTTTCTAAGCAAATAAAAAACGCGAAACGATAAATGAGATACCATATGAAAATTTTTTTAACAGGTTTCTAACATATTACACTCACATTTCGTTAAAACATGTTTGATGAAAATTACATTTAATTAAAAATTAAATCAGGATTGTTTTCATAAATGAAATGAAAACTTTTCTCAAATCAGCGTTGCCACAAAAAAAATACCGCATCAATGATTATTTAAATAAAAAATATATGTTCCAATAAAGCTAAAGTGGGACAAAGTTGTTTATGATTACATATGAAACGTAATTCCTGGTTCTTTCCAATACCTTGAGCTGTCGCATTCTTTGAACGCACAAAACATGATAATTAAAATAAACAAAAAATGATATTAACAGAATGAAATTAAAAGATTTAAAAGGCGAAGAGCGAATTTCACGGACACAAATCAAGACACGATATGAGAAAGACATATGTGGAAACCCCGGAAACCCATCGTGTGAGACGACGGTTAGTCTATGCCAAGATAAAAGCCAAGTTTTCGCCAATATCGGTGGGGTTGCGATCATTCTGTTAGACCACATTCCTATAATACCCGTTGCGCTTGATAGCGAATCGGACATGTGATCTTCCTTCTGTCTAATAATTCCTTCTTATATGCCACTTAGCATTGATGCACCGCCCCCTGAAGACTATATGGCGGCTGTCGCAAGTTATTTTTTTTCAGCGTTTGAACGGTCCCCCGAACTTCAACACCAATAATATCTATAAGTTTTCTTTGACTTATTTGATCTCAGAAAAACTAGACTCAGTAAACTTTTAGAAGTTATTGGTTTTGAAGTTCGAGAGACTGTTCAAACGCTGAAAAAAAAATCACTTGCGACAGCCGCCATATAGTATTCATGAGGCGGTGCATCAATCCTGAGTGGCGTCAGTTTCGGCCTCGACTGACCGCCAATCGCTGTCAGCGCCATCTATTTTTTTAAATTCTAACTAAAAATCAGGAATCACAGTACAAAAACTCCTGGCATCATACATGAACCTCCTGCAAGAATTTATTTAATATCTGTCGCCGTTTGCAAGTCATTGAATTTTAAAATCCATCAGTCATTTTTGGGACACCTGGTATTTAAGTTTTAAACATTTTTATAACTTTTGTTTGTATTTTTACAAATTTTTGCAAATTACAAATTTTTGTTTGTATTTTTAATGATTAATTAAGTATAAAACATAATCTGAAACAAAATTAAATATTTATATAATGTGATTTTTTGTATATTTAATATATAATAATTGCGGTTTTAACAAACTTCCTATATATAGAAATTTCAATGCAACGATTTAAAAAAAATTAATTTTCTTAATGAGCTGGAATCATACAAATACGGGTTATAGTGATATCGGCTTTAACGAATTTCATGCATTTTTTATATCGTACATCCCTCACTCGAGGTTCCTGCATCTAGAGATGTTTTTTTTCTTCATAGGCGTGAAACTCTCGTGCGTGCGTTTGTGATCGCGGCTTTAACTAATTTCATGCAATTTTGAGATTACTACATAGCCAAGTTCCTGCATCTAGTGATTGTTTTTGTTTTATATGCAAGAATTGCTCATACTAACGAAGTTCATGCACTTTTGACATTGCTACCTGACGAGTATACTCGTGGTTGGCAGCGAATGGATTAAGCATAGCTGCCAACTTTTACGCTTTTTCCCTAACACTAAAATTTTATAGTAAATTTTACCTTATTAAACCGCCGAAAACATATGATTCAATAAGGCAAAATTTTCTATTAAGTTTTAGTGGTAGCCGAAAAGCGTAAAAGTTGGCAGCTATGGATTAAGTGAAAAGTTGAAATACCCTCAGTTGCTTCCTAAGTGTTTTAGTCTGATATTTTACGATTTTATATTCAAAACTTATGATACTATACTCATTATTTAGTGCCATTAACTGATATATACTACGAATCAAGTCAAAAGATATGTCGACTGATTCAGTAGTTAGTAGTTTGAGATAATGCTAACAATTAATGTGTTACTATCTGTTTAAGACAGATTGCTGCTGCATGAGAAAATTATATAATATGCACAAGCGTAGGAGAATGATCGCTAATTCGTATCAGGAAATAGAACAGGGGGTATTAATACCAGATCAGAGTTGGTTATTATAACTATAAACTATTCATTGCATAGCATGATTATCTGCCAAGTTTGCAACAAAACGTACAGTGAAAAATATCTTCAAATGAAAAGAAATATTTTCTCAATTAAAAAATACAATTTTAAAGAAAAGGTCAATAATTGCTATTTACATTTACAAGTAAGAGTTACACTTAATAATTAAGCAACTAAAAATTAGTTAATGGTTTTCAAAACATTAATGTATATTAAAGTCTTACTTAAAAATGTTCTCTGAGTTTTCGAAATCATCAGTGTTAGTCTATCTTTAATTGTGCACCTACACATGTTAGTTAATTCACTTTGCAAAATTTACATTTTTATATAAAAAATATCAAAATAGACACAGAAGCAATTATTTTGACTTTGTGTCTGGGATTCAATTGAGAGCTTTCATTGCTGTTTTACCTTGGTTTCGATGTCTTGAATTATTTAAAAATATGACTAAAGAAAATAAATCATGTAAAAATGAGTTGACTTTATTTGCAAATCACGTATCAACACCAAATTACCCTATTTAAAATTTTTGCAGTGTTTAATCGGAATTCTATTAGGTTTGAAAATAAGGAGTCCCAACTATATTGGTTAAATCTTGGTTTAATTGAGTTGTAACCATTTTTTAAATACAGTGTAGGGCAAACGTTATTTGCGCATTTTAATATTCAATAAAATATCATGTAATTAGCCTACGAAAGTAGGGTTCCGACGGAAATTATTCTGATGATCAAAAGTTTAATTCAAGCAAAATTTTAGCTCAACAATTGGTAATAGATGGCATAATAACTTTAATGTTGCAAAAAAGGCATAAAAAACTCAAACAGTTATAGATCCCTTATTTTCTACCACGTAGTAAAGAGGAACTGGAGGTGAAATATGTGCGTTTGGCGTGACGCCAAAAATGCAACCCTACATTCGACCCAAACAACTGGCGGCTTGCTTTGAAAACCTCTCCCCATCCAATGAATTCAGTCTTTGTTCCACGTGCAGCCTTTCTTCGTCCAATGAAATTTCTTGTTTGGGCCTAATGATTTTAGCGATAACTGGCTTCATATTGCAAGTCGTTTTTACGATTTACTTTCTCTCTATTATTTCTCTTAACTCTGTGATTTTCTACAATTAAAGAAATTTATTTTACATCTGCACACTTTGTAGCTCGAATCACATCCAAACAACCCACATGTTTGAACATTGTAGTATTTCGTACAAAAATATTTTCTTTAAGATCCTACAGTAGTCACGGGAAGAAACGCTCAAGCTAATGTTAAGTCTATGGGAAGGTTCTTGCGCGATTTCTCGCTCGCATTTTAACATTTTTAAATGATTTTTTTGCATAAGATAGCTGAGGTCGATCTCTAACTTTGTTAGTTTTTACTTTTTCAATTTTGGTTCCAGTTTTTTTATATAAGGTACTTTCACTTTCAGAACCGGTTCCAACCGGTTCCAAAAATGAAAATGTCCGCTTATAAAAAAACTGTAACCAAAATCAAAAAAGTAAAAACTGAAAACGTTAGAGATCGACCTCAGCTATCTTATGCAAAAAAAATCATTTAAAAATATTAAATTCCGAGCGAGAAATCGCGCAACAACCTTCCCATAGACTTAACATTAGCTTGAGCGTTTCTTCGCGTGACTAGCGTAGGTTCTTAACTGCTTATCTTCAGTTTCGATGTTTTGATATTTGAAAGTACAGTGTCATCTATGGTAAAGTTTCGGAATTAAATGTTTTAATTTGATTCAGCAAAATATTCCATTACGAGAAGCATCTCCATTCAAATCACAGTTGGATTAAAAATGGGAAGGACTTTTGACCTCCTATATAGTATATAACTAATATTGCTTTCTTAAGTTTATACAAGTTTTCATCATTTCGCTTTGCTTTCCAACAAAACTCAAAATTTCCTCTATAAAATCGAAATAGTAGAATATTCAAAAATCTTTTGTTTAGCAGAACTCATAATAACATCTAATTTTTAATACTTTCGAAAGAGTTTATGATTCCAATTCATTTTTTCGTACTCTGCCGTCTCTAACTTTCGTAAATAAATGGGATAGCTACGAAGTTCACATAATTCTACTTTCGTGTGTCCCATAACGAAAATAATGTGCATTGTATTTATAGAAATTCCAGAGAGACGCAGACAGAATTCTAATACATTATGTTGTATTGATGGTAAATATTTAGAGAGCATTTCAATATAATAATTTAATTTTAAACAGAATGAAATAGACAAAAATTTACGTGGGTCATTGCAGCGTCTACTCTTTTACACCCGGTAGCAGTCGCGCCTGGTATGACATATACAGGGTACAGCGCCTGAACAGTGTAGAAAACGGCTACAAAATAGTACTAAAAAATTGAATCCGATAAATATAAAACGATGCTGAAAAGATAACGGGTCGATCGCAGCGACATCTTCCAGCAGTGGCATAGACAGGGTGGAGGTCCTGAGAGTTTGGATACCACTAATTTTATAAAAATATTTTTGTCTTATCAAATCGGAGAATTTTCTGAGATATTGAAGACGTAGAAAACTTTATAATATTACTGATTTCCGGAGCATTTGGACCCCCTCTCTCCCCCTTTCTCTCTGGCTAACCCACTGTCTGCTAGCTCTTTTCAACGCAAACATATTATAAGAATCGAACTGAGAAAACATCTCAGCTGGAGGTAAATATTTTAAATAATTAAATTATACCCTATTTACTTTGACTTGGATAGTCATTTTCATAAGCTTTGAAAAATGAATTATATTGAGCATGGCCAAAAAAAAGTGATACGCATTCTTTTGTGCCTGGTTGCAGTACTCGATACAAGACAGCAAACTAGAAACTATCCCTATTTAGCATACCAAAGGATGAATCTCTGCTAGAAGAGTGGAAAAGAGTAATTCCCTGATATGATTAAAAACTGACTTCAAAATCATTTACATCTGAAATATACACTTAGAAGAAGATTTTATTAACAAAAAATTAGGTTTATGTTGTCAATAGTGAAACGGTTACTAGAGGCAAATCTCTTTTTAAAGCAGATGTCGCTGCGATTGCCCTATTATTGTACCGCATCTTTGCACGTTTATCGGCTATAATTTCTTAGTACTTTTTAAAGCATTACCAGATTGGCTTTTTTTAAATTCCAAAATTTCGCATTCATACCAGAAATTTCCTATAATGTTCTTTTGGTTATTTAATGGCTGATATTTTGTGACTTCTTAAAATGAAAATCTCTGTTTCAGAATTTACGGTTTGAATTCCAAATTTTTGATTTATAAAACGGTAAAACCGTTTTCCACACTATATATTCTAGGCGCTGTACCCTGAGTATGCGCGACTTCTCCGGGGTTAAGAATGGTGTGGTTTGCTTTATGTTTCTTTTACAGGTACACGAAAATATATACGGATAAGACAGTGTAGACGGACGGTAAAACATTGAAGGGGGCAACAACTTTTTCAAATTGCTATGAAAAAAATCTGATATTAAAATACCTTTCTCTATGGAACTCTTGGAGTCATTTCAATGTATTTTTTATATTATAATTAGCTATATTTTGATAGATTTCCTTTTCATTAAATTCTATTCCTTTTTAGTAACGTTTCATAATATATAAAATATTAAAGTAATATTCGAAATAATATTAAAAAATACGTATTTGTACCAATAAAAAAATTTACGAAAAGCGATTTGTAAAAGATTTAAATATGCGAACCCAAAATTTCACTTTATTCCTCCAAGTAGTTTCTGAGTTATCCTTAAACCCTACCCGCATTGCCATATGTTTTGCATCAAATAAAATAAAATTAAACATAGACAAATCAAAAAATCTACACCAGCATAATTCCTAAACTACTTGACCGAATGACGTCCCCTTTGGTATCCGAAGTTCAAATTTAGCGAAAAATGCAAATATGATGTCAAAATTAGGTGTTAGTATTCTTAGTATTACAAATTTTAAAGTTTGTATCTTTATCAACATGGAGACATTCCCCGACGATTTATTTATTTATACAGAATTATAGAAAGCTCATAATATTTCAAATTTTAATTGCTTAAAAGTTGTATAGCCAACATAGTGAAAAAGTATCCAAGCCGGGACTCGAACCCGGGTCATCAGTATAGCGCACCTACGTTCTACCAACTGAACCACTTGTAACGATACCCAGCCTGGCACTTCTCACTATCACATGTTGGCAAGTCAACAATAACAGCACAAGATGGAATATTTTTCCGTGAACCACCAACCCTGGGGCAAACACGAAACTAAAGAGAATGCATCATCGATGAATGAATAAATCTATTTTAATACTTGGACATTTTTCCATGGAAAATTTCTATGGAAAAATTTCCAAGCATTAAAATAGATTTATAGAAGACCATATTCCCAGCTGAATGGCACTTAATTTTCTGTCTGTGATAGATTGGTGATAAAATAATAAGGGCTCCTTTTGACCGATTGTACATACGGGGCGGGAAAAATAAAACTTTCCAGGAAAATATTTGTATTGACCCTTATTAATGAACAGGAGAACTGCACATCACAGAACATGGTGGAAATGTCCAACGTCGACGTCGTTGCAGCGCTGTGCTCGATTCATTAAAATGTGAGACACGAATAGCAGCTCTGCCTGAGGGATAGGGGCAATGGTGTTTTTAATGTTCTGCTGTAGCTCTTCCAATGTGTGAGGATTATTTCAGTAGACCTGACCCTTCAATTTGCCCCACAAGTAAAAATGACGGGGTGTGCGATCAGGCGATCAAGGTGGCCAAGAGATTGCACTGCCTCTGCTGGTAGTCTTTTCCTCACGGAACACATCATGCACTCGTGACAAGGTTGTCATCGACGTCACCGTTTACCAGCATTTTACAACATTTTCTAGGCAAAACCTTCCGCCCGTCTTCATTTATATAAATATGTGTCTATGTAAAAACGGCACGTTTGAAACACTGCCTTTGACTTATATAACATAATTGTGAATAATCTGATACATTCACTAGTGATAAAAACATAGAAAAAAACAGTGGGTTTCTTGCACATTTTTTTTTTCAAGTTTTTTCAGAAGCCACTTTTTGTACATGCAAATTACTACCCATTATCTTCTGTAAACTAGATTTGAATGGAAAATGATACTGTTTATTTTATTCTAATTACTATGTATATTTATTTTAGAATTAGAAAAATATTTTATTTGGAATAAATATTCTTTGAAATAGGTTATTATTATTTTTTTTTCGAAATATTCAAGCAAGAATATTATGAAATATCTGTGACGTGAAATATTGACTATAATAAACCATTCTAAATCAAACACCGTTTAGATTTTTTAAAAAAGGGAACTTTCTATATCAACCGCTGTCATCTATAGCTGGCAGCTAGAAAATGAAACTCATTTATCACAACCATGTTCTTGTTCGTAACTCACGTCAGTTCTCTTTCTCATTTTACGTGACTTGATATAAGCGCGTTCTTGAATGAGAACTCTCGTTCTCCGTATTGAATTTGACATGTGTTGTTTCTTGAATTATTGCATTCTATGTTCATAATCGAATAATAAATATTTTAAATATTCTATTTTATGAAATGCATGTATCTCCTACACTATAATAAATTATAACACCTTGTAATAATACATTTCTTTTAAATGCTAAAATGTGTAAATTAACAACATAATAAATACACAGTAAAACAACTTTTATTAGGTTATTTGACAAATTTCGCCTCACCCCGAGCCATTTTCAAAACCAAATGAGAATATTCCATAATTGCACGGTCTTTATACTATCATTTAATTTTCATGTACTTTTTTTTAAAATTACGGACGTTATCTTTTATTTTTACTTGGTTGTTTATTTTCATCTGTACAAACTTTATACGCTTCAATATTATCCAAGCTTTTTTGAAAAATTAAAATACAGCCTTAAATGTTTCAATATCTGCTTATTAGTCAAACCCCCTCAGAAATTAAAAAATATAATTTGCAGTAAAATTGACCAAATTCATTTTGAGAATTATTCAGGAGTATATGAAATACATTTTATTAAAGAAGACGGATCCAAGAATTACTATATTGACATGACCGGCAGGGAATTTAGTTACTGAAAAAAGGAACTTATAGCTGATATTATCCCTACGGTGCATGAATTTTTCTTTTAAAATTGTGTTTTTAATACTTATATTAAGAATTAGACACCAGAAATTGTAAGATAGATTTTTAACTTTACTTAGTAGCATATTTATGCTATTTTTACAGGATTAATATTTCTATATAAATATAGTGGTTGCAAAGAACTTAATTTACTTATTAAAAATTAAATAGAAAGTGTTGCCAATTGGTTACAATATGCACTGTAGGGTTAAATATAATAGGAAAACCACAGCCCTGGCAATATTATATCAAGAACAAATCATTCAAAAGAATTTCAATGAAAGTAAAATCATTTTTCCCTCCAGTCTATACTATCCATCCATAATAAAAGAAACCATAGAGCAGACCTGCCAAGTCTCCGGCTTTTTGGATACCAGTAATTTAGTACAGAAAATGTCGTTTTATTTAATCAGAGCATTTTGCGGATTTAAGAGAACAACATTTTCTCTCAAAAATTACTGGTGTACAAAAATCCGGAGACTTGGCAGCTCTGCATAGAGATACTAACACCCAAAAATACAATATGTAACGATGCAGCATCTTTTAACTAACTGAAATTGTGTCTCGGGTGATTTCATGGTTACAGATTTTGAAATAAACAACCAAGTAAAGATAAAAGATAACGTGCGTAATTTTTAAAAAAGTACATGAAAATAATAACTTCAAAGCCCGTGCAATTATGGAATATTCTCATTTGTTTTTGAAAATGGCTTGGAGTGAGCCGAAACTTGTCAAACAATCTAATAAAAGTTATTTTACTATGTATTTATTATGTTGTTAATTTAAACCTTTTTAGCATTTAAAAGAAATGTATCTCCTACACTGTTAAAAAAGACAAATGTTATTTAATCTAGGAAAATATAACACGACCACAAACGGAAATATACAATAACCTCTTCTGAGTTACCCACGATTTCAAAGAGACTTCGTTATCATTAGAAACCAAGGAAACCAATATGTTTTTCAGATATAATGAAGCATTTATAAAGTCAGAGTTTCTTTTGCTGCTGTTGATCTTGCACAGAGAAAAATGACACCTTTAAATTTGAGTAAATCGATGTTGTCATTTTGTTATGAAACTTTCTGTTTCAAGTAGATTGACCCAATGCTTTCAATTCTGAAATACCAGAAATACTTAGAATATTCAAACATGGACACACTTAAAACTGAGCACATAGAGGTCAGTTCATACTCATTTTGAAACATAGACATACTCAAAAATGAGCACATAGAAGTCAGTCCATATTCAATTTTGAAACATGGACATACTCAAAAATGAGTATATAGAAGTCAGTTCATACTCATTTTTGAAACATGGACATACTCATGTATGATGTTTTATTCTTGAGTGTGTGCATGTTTTCAGAAATGCGTCTATACATGTTTCAAACTTGAATCATTTTGATTCGGAAACAGTTTGACTAAGCGACATACTCAGATTTGAGTATTTTTTGCTCAGTTTTGAAAATGTCGTTTTCAGAGTGTAGTAATCCTTTCCGGGTAGTTTTTTTAGTGTATGAATCTGTTCTTTCAAACCGGAAAATCACTTTTTCGGATTCTACCAATTCTTAATTAAATATTTTCAACTGCGTAACTGAATTTATACACGCAAAAGCAACAACATGATGTTAATTTTAATGTTACTGTAAATGCTCTTAATTTAACATGTTTGTCTGTATAACATGAGTGTTGAACATGAAAATGGGGTACAGATGTGGAAGACGCACAGGAGTTGGCGCTATTGTTGTTAGAAAACGCCATTTATGAATGCATGTTAGACCTAGCCTGCGAAAACAGTATGTTTTATTTTATTATTAAACAGTTTATTTTATTATATTTTTTTTTTTTTTAAACACAGACAATTTTGTTATGAAACATACACAATGTTTATTATAAACAGACAAGGTTTTTTTATATGTTATTTCATTATAAAACACACAAAATGTTTATTATAAACAGACAGGAATTATTGTATTATAAAACACACACAATGTTTATTATAAACACATAGGAATTATTATATTATAAAACACGCACAATATTTAATTTATTATAAAACACACACAATGTTTATTATACACACACAGGAAATATTTTATTATAAAAAACACACAATATTTAATTTATTATAAAACACTCACACATTGTTTAATTTATTATAAAACACTCACACAATGTTTATTATAAACAGACAGGAATTATTGTATTATAAAACACACACAATGTTTATTATAAACACATATGAATTATTTTATTATAAAACACGCACAATATTTAATTTATTATAAAACACACACAATGTTTATTATACACACGCAGGAAATATTTTATTATAAAAAACACACAATATTTAATTTATTATAAAACACTCACACATTGTTTAATTTATTATAAAACACTCACACAATGTTTAATTTATTATAAAACACACACATTGTTAAGAATATAATTGACTCAGCTCACAGGTTTCTAAGATGGACTTGGCTATTAATACCACAGGGTATTGATTAATACGCATTATAACCCAAAATCTCCGGGTTGCTACGTCAGGCAAAAAATCGTAATTTTGGCACCAAAAAGATACCCCGGTGCCTCTGAGACATCTGTACCAAAAATGGTTGCATAAGAATGGATAGTATACGAAAGACCAACGTGTTGCTTTGAGAAAACAGATTAATACACTATAAAATCTACCATGGAACGTTTTCGAAAACCAGTGACAGCAGAAGAAACTTAGTTTTTATAAATCATCTTTTAAATATCGAATATATATTGGTTTCTGTTGATCATAAAGATAAAGAACGCGATACGGAATGGTGGGTAAATCGGTAGAGATTATTCTATATCTTTGTTCGTGGTCATATTATGTTTTTCTAGATTCAGAGACATCCGTTTTTTAACTTTCTTCTATCTTTACAAGAAGTATTTGTTTCATCAAAATTTTCGACTTCCAGTTTTCGACGGATTTATACGTTTGAGAAGGCCCTGAACACGATTTGATTGTTTTTACAAAAGGTCTGTCTGTGACTCTGTCTGTCTGTCTGTATGTATGTAACAAAAATTTTGTAGGTGCTCTATTCCAAGAACTGATGAACGAAATTTAATAAAACTTTAGATTCATTTAGTCCCTGAAATAAATTGTTGCTGATAGTTTTTGGTGAAAGTTGCCCAATACGTGCTGCATTTTCCCGATTTCCGCAATAGCTCTATTTCAAGAACTAATGCACTTATTTTCATCAAACTACAGATTCAGTTAGTCCATGACATAAGTAAACGCTGCTTACGTTTTGGTGTAAATAGCCCAACAGGTGGCGCTGCTATGCTACTTTTTTCATTATTATCACGATAACTATATCTCAAGAACTAAAGCACGGATTTTCATAAAACTTCAGATTCAGTTAAACGTTTACATAAGTTGTTATTGATTTGGTTTTGGTCTAAATCTCCCAACAGGTGGCGCTGCTATGCACCATTTTGCAGAATTTACACGATTAAAGAAACAGTTATATCTCAAGATCTAATGCACGAAATTTAATAAAACTTTAGATTCAGTTAGACCTTGATATAAATTAGTACTGATTCTTTTTAGTGTATGCGAAGCCTGTGTGAGATAGAACAAAGTTTTGGGATTGGCACATCCGACTAGTTTTACAATGTAATAAGTATCTCTAAGTAAATGTGAAATAAGCAATATGTAACGACATTTGTTTAGCATTGTATGATATACAAAACTAAATTATTTAGCGTAAACATTAAAATTAATCTTATTTTCATCAGACTAATTTTTTTAATTTTTAATTTAATGTGATTATTACCCACATTTAGAAATTAGTAAACGCTTTGTAGTATACAAAAACTTTTTCTTATCTAGGTTTTAAACTAACTTCTATCAAAGTAGGTTTCGCAATTCGTTTCTATGTTTTTGTTATGTCCCTGCATAATTTTTTGAGCGCATGCTACCATTTTCATTTTGTTGTTGTTGTAGCTCCTTCTTCGTCCCTAGATAAATTTAATCAGGATTCAAAATGGATGCATTTGTCTTTCTAAGATCTAACTTTTGTAAAAATTAGCCTATCATCACAAAATTTAGCATACTGCTAAGATACGCAGTACTAATTTTTGTTTTTAAAATAGTTGGCTGATTAAGTACAGAAGTTTGGGCGCTTACATATTATTAGTGCTAAGAAGATAGGTTGATAAAAATAGTTGCTATTTGTCAATCGTGTTTATCATTCCTTATTGCCGATCGTGTTTAAAACAGTAAATTAATATGCATTTATTAATCGTTGAATAATATCGTTAAAAATGGTAAATGATATAAGAGCAAAATGAAATAATACAAAACAATATTTCAGTATATATATGTAAAATACAAAAACGGCGTTTATCAGCGATAAAATAGATTTATGATAGCAGTTTTATTTCCAGCGAAATGTTTTCACGTCGAAATAAATGTAATATATATACAAACATATATATATATACAGATATTATCTATGTACTATAATATACATAGCTATATATTTACTACATTATATTATATATAAATGTTTCTGTAAATGCCATTACTATTTTTATTACACAATATTAACAGTAGAATTTCAATGTAGAAGAATAAAAATAATAAGTTTTACTGTAATTAGCCTTATAGGCGCAATTTGTGTCGCGGTGAATCTTCCTGTCACGGGAAATACGCTAGTACCGTTTCTTTTTTAGAAAAACACATAAAAAATATATATAAAATCTTCTACTACGAGTCACAATTAGCGATATTTGCCAACAATGGGATTTAAAGTGAATATAGATAACAATAAAGGGTTACTACAAATAGTCTGTTGCGTCAAACCATTCTCAATAAGCTCGCCAATGGGCGTACAATAAGTATTAATGTATGGGTAGAATACAGTAAGAAACAATCGAGGTCGGTTTAATCTATATATTTAAAACGAAAACGCATTCTGTCAAATCCACACTGTCTTTTTCACATGAAAATCGACTCTTTGTGCATGCTGCAACCTTTTTTTTTTTTTGAAAGCTTCTACCCCCAGAAACGGGAAACCTGATTGATTAACCGTCACCTGTTTAGCCTAGGGGGATTGAAAAGGTTGATTGAAAATGGATGAAGCCGTACCATTGCATTGAAAGCATAGACGTTCTAATATATTTTTGCTTTGAGGTTGAAAGTTGAAACCTTTTTTTAAAGAACTCGTGTTTTCACTACTAAATATGCATATTTTTTCGCAAAATTTTAAAAAGAGCTTGGTTAAAGTTATAATTATAACCGATTGAAATGTCAGAGATTTCGGAAGATGAGAAATATTTTTTTTATTGCTATGTTAAAGGAGCCGACGCAAAAATAAACAAACAAACAAAAAAGCGAGAAGAAAACATTTCTTTTACAGCTATATAACAATATTTTTTCACGAAATTTTTTCACGGGCTGTAAAACAGATTTATTTATCATCAATAAAGATTTCATAGAGTTCGGACAAAAACAACTTTTTATTTTAAAACTATGAAACGAACCTAGGTAATCAGCAAAAAAAAAAAAAAAAACAACAACAACAAAAAACAATAAATAAGCGCTTTTATCACTAAATATCAATATTTTTTTCGCGAATTTTTCCTTTTAAAATATAATTTTATACAAAATCGGATTAAATATATAAAATAATAAAAACTGGATTTTAAAAAAAAAATTATTATTACGGACCCGGGCAACGCCGGACGAAGGTCAGCTAGTATTTTTATAAAACATTAGGGGGCTCTGCCCCCTACGCGCTACGCTCGCCAACCCCCGTTCTGACACCACAGACTGTAAAAAACACTCTGATTTGATCAACCTTAAAACGATTGCGGAAGATTGAATTATAATTAAACGACCTGCTGTAATCGGCTGCTATAATCGGCTGCTATAATCGGCCTTGTGTAATCGGGTTTCCATTCATTTTCCTTTGACCAAGGGATTTTAAAGCCGAATCAACTTATGTCAAGACAGCTAACAACTGTTGATAAAATAAGGTTAATTAAACGTTTGAAAATCAACTTGTGCAAAATGGTTAAGTAAGCAATGTCATTGCATCGGGAAATTTTATAACGATGCTAATAGAAAATTGAGTATTACTCCATTATCCCGACTCTTACTTTCTATAAAAGAAAAGAACTGTCGCCAAAATATAGGATTTAAAGCCAAAAGTGCACATCTGTGGTGTCGCATTCAATTGATACCAGATGCATTACGCGTGATAGTTTTGTCATCGAGCGATCTTTAATTCAACGTTTATCTGTATTTTTAATTATATTTTACCAATTTGTTAGTTATTTCGTTGATTTAAACGTAATTATTAAACGTAAAAATATAGCTTTTAATTGAAGGGAAATATTATTAATTACGCTGTTTTAAAATTTGCAATAATAGATAAAATATTTTGTCGAAATAAATCAATCTTACTCTACTTAATGCTTTGAAAACGCGGAATAATTTAATTGTTTATCTTTTTAATATTCACGCGCAAGTATATTTTTTATTCCGTCATTTTCTACATTTACTGCTTTTAACACGTGGTCATTTAATTATTATTTTTAAGTTTTATTTCTGTTTTTAATAGTCTCGTGTAAATACATTTCTTAATTGAAAGGGAATATTATTGCTTGCGCTATTTTACAAATTGGCAACGATTCAAATAATGGAATTTATGAAATATGAAATAAATCTTCGTCAAAATAATGAAAATTTTGAATAAAAAAATGAAATATAACCTCAAAAAATGAGTCAAATTGAAAAAATAATTGCAGTCTGCACACCCCAACCTTGTCAACTATATCCTTACAAATTATGATTAAATTTCTGTGCATAGTTTTTGTTTCTATAAAACTTTTATAAGAAAATTATTTTGACCAACTTTAATATTAAATATCTCTTAAAATAATTCTTCGATTTAAAGACTGTCTACTTCAGCGTGTTTATCGAACATTTCTTTATAAAACCACCAATTTTTAAATTTTTATTTGTAATAGTTTTCTGGATATTAGTCCAGAAAGACTTCAAGGCACAAATTCTTAATTGACAGCGGCGGCCGCAGCGGTGGTTACTTTTTTTTTAATATAGAGAGACCAGAGAGCCCGTGCGAAGATTTCGCACTGAAATCGAATATTTTTTAGGTACTTCTCTATTAACCCGTCGACCGCTTTTCATAACAAAAAACTACCGCCAAACTGTAAGATTAAACGCCAAAAATGAAGTCCCATTTACTTGATGTCAGAATCATTATGCGTGTTTGTTACATCATCTAGTGGTATTACATTCGACATTTGCGTGTATTTTTCATTATGTTTTACTGATTTAGTAGTTATTTTATTAATTAAAATAACAATTGTGTCCTTAAATTCTTATATTTTATTTATTTTTTGATATTCCAATGGCAACGTTCTCCCGTTTATTTGGCGATAGTTTTTTGTTATGAAAAGTGGTCGACGGGATATAGAGAAGTATAATTTTTTATCAATATGTAATATTTATTAGATGCAGGTTTAAACTTCTAAAGAAAAAGCAAGGATAAAAATATCTGCAAACAACATTTAGTTGTTAGTCAAGCCAGAATATCATCTAATTTATTCCATCAAAGTTAGAATAAAAACTGATCCAAGATTGCTAAAGGCACGCGCGAGAAAAAAAAAATGAACAATCGTATTTTGACTGCATTAGAGGATGACATCATCCGCTTCGGGAAAACCATAGGACTTAGAAATATAAATCTAAACATTTCAATTTCAATTTCGCTTTTTAGTCATAAGTATAAAATAAAACCGTGCGGCGTTTTTTATAATAATTGCTGAGCATCCTATAATGTGGTATTTTATTTTTTTGGCAACAATAATTTCAGGAAAACCTTTCATTTCTTTCATGAAAACAATGCCGATTTAATTTTGTAATTTCAGCAAATTTTAATCAAAAACATGTTTTAACGAATTGTTAAGTGAGCTATGTCAGAAGCCTGTTCTAAAACCTTTCATATGGTATCTCATTCGTTGTTCTGCGTTTCATATTTTCTGAGTAAAAGGGATGTTGACAGGAGAAATAATATATAAGGATACGTGTATGAATGAAATTTTCCCTGTTACAATCATTTTTATATTTTTTGAAACATGAATTAGAAAAAAGGCAAGAGTTTGTAATACATAGCGTGAAATTATAGATGCACGTAAATGAGCTCTCTAAAAATAACTATTATTGAAATGTACGAAAGGTTTATTTTCTAATTATGTAATTAAATTTTAGTAAACAAAGTCAAGAATTTATTTCAATAAATTAACTGAGATGTAAGTAGTGCTTTAATAACAATAATGTTATAATGCTTCATTTAGCATGTGCATACTCCGTAAGTAAATTATTCAAATAGCTAACAACTTTCAAACAACTTTAGAACCCCCAGATGTAAGTGGAAATAGAAGTTAATTTAATAATAAACCCTCTCTGATGTTAGGAAACTTTTCCTTGTAAGTATAATGGAATTAAAAGCTTAAAGTTATGTGTCTTTATTTATTCTAACTAATACATTTATTTCATTCCATCTCATTAAAAACTCGCGTGGATCAGTCCCTCAAAAAAAAGGGAAAAAAGTTAATGACAAATACATTAACCAATTTTTTTCGGACGCTAAAATGTTTTTATGCTGCAAAACGTTTTTCTGTGTTATCTGTTATAAAACATTTAAAAGGAGAAACGATAAAAAAAAAATAAAAAAAATCTTTAACAAAATGGTTTGTTTTAAAGAAAACTAAGACAGACCACAATAACGTATACGAAATCACCTTTCAAATTGTGTGAAATTCCTAACGGAAATAAAACATCTTCCTCAAATAGATTGCACTTTATTTTAGATTTAGATCATTAAAATGATACGCTTTGGACTTTTAGTGATATAATATTTTAAATGTACAAAGAATAAATAAATAAATAATAAAAAAACAGGCGTTTTATTTAAAAAAGAGCAGTTGATATATATATAAAGGCAAAATCTTGTAAAACTTGGAAATGACCATAGAGTGTGGTTTGTTATAATATAATATTTAAAAACAGGATATAATTTATTTTAAAATAGACGTCCATATTTAAAACAAAACAACTTAAAGAATAGCTCAATAAAGTATACGAAAACGGAGCTGCATCAGTCGAAAGTTATATTGAATTTATTATATTTAACAATTAATGTAACTTTTTTAGTGACTTTTTTAGTAGACCTATTTTGATTTTCTAAAAACTCAGTAAAGTCGAATATGAACAAGTAGACTTTTCGGTATTTCTAAGAAATTTTGCATTTTTTTTAAATGCGTGTAATACAATCATTTTCTACAGTCCATGCACAGCTACCGATTGGATGAATCAGTGATTCCCAAACTTTTTTGGCCCATCTAAGCACCTCCGAATACATGATGACTAAAATTTCTTGTTATTTCGAATGAGAACTTTTATTCAAGTGGCTAAAACCTAGAAGGCCGTAAAGAAGGACAAGTACATTAGCACCGGTCTTTCGAGTTTTTTAGGTTTCATACGTTTACATTTGAATCTCTTTTTTTTTTCAGACTCTGTGCCACCACTCTTACAATTTCTGTAGTTTTACCAATCCCAAAATTACTTCAACAGACATTCACATTTGGTATTATCTATTTAAACACTATTGAAGCTTATCTTTAGATTATTGTGGCAGCTATTACGGACAGAAAAGACATTTTGTGGTATTAAATTTCCTCTACGAATAAGAACAAGAATCATTTCTGGATTATCATCCTTCATCAAATTTAGACAGACAGATTTGTTCCTTTCCGCAACAATATCTGCAAACACAAACATTGTGTTTTGTTTACCATAATATATTATTGATAGGCATGTCCAGGGCTTTACAAATTTAATAAAATCTGGTAGATAGCAAAAAATTCTAGTCGCCAGTAAAAAATATTTTCTCCTTGCTCTCCCCCTCCCTCGTCATTTATTTTCAAAAAGCACAAAAGTTTTTTATAAATTAATTGAGAAAACATAATAATCAGCAAGGTTTAGAATTATTACTTAAATAGTTTTGAATAATACATAGAAATATTATATAAACTAAGTTTACTAATGAAATATATCAAAATTATATATCTCCGGAAAATAAGAAATCCCGTATAGGCTGAATTAACCGGTATGTCCTGAGTTCCGAAATCTTCAAATGTCCGGATAGTTGAGAGGAACAAAATCAAGTAGTACATTCTGATAATGGAGACACATCGATGAAATAGTGAAGCCGGAAAATAATTTTTGACTATTTTCCTCTGGAAGTAAAACAAATAACTTTGCTTTTATTATTTTAAAATTTGCATTTAATCACCTTATTTTAGCCAAAATTTAAAAAAAAATGTTTGAATTTTGTTTGAATATAATTTCTAAGTTTATTTCTTAACATGTCGTAATTTTGCAGTATCAGCAGTCGGAATGTGGTGCATTAATTAGCCGATTATCACCACTAAATTTTAATAGTATTCTTCGCCTTATTTAATGACAGAATTCCTTAGATTTAATTAACATGATGAATACTTTAAAAATTTATTGGTGACAAACAGGCCACTTCTGCGCCAGTGTCCGACCACGCAATATATATAATGAGACTCCTTATGAGAATTTTACTTCAAATGAATTACTTAGATTTGCCAAGTCTCCGGATTTTTGAATACCAGTATTATTTTAGAGAAAATGGTGTTCTTTTAAATCGCAGAATGTCCCGATTACATAAAACAACATTTTCTGTACAAAAGTACTGGTGTCCAAAAAGCCGGAGACTTGGCAGCTCTGATTATTATTTATAATTATTTACATATGTTATTATTCTTTAACATGAATGGGTTATATTACTCAGTTTTAATACTGAACACTGATGGATCTTAATTAAAAAATACAAAATAACTGAAGCATAACCGCCAGATTATAAAACTTGGTCGCTAGATATAAAAAAAAAAGTTATTTGGCGACCGCATTTGTTAAGCCCTGGACACGTCAGTTTTTGTAAAATATATCACTGGTACTACCGTGTTTCTCCGAAACTAATAAGGAGGTAAGCCTTTGCATGATTTTTCCGGATTCTCGCAATATAACCCGCTTCCCTATAATCAATGTAATCCCTACCTCGAAAATCCAGTTTCACGTTCTTCAGCTGGTTTCTAAAAAATATTCCAGACTTGATGTATGCATTCATTCATTATAAGGCATTTGCGGTTGATGCAGGTCATTCTAACAATCATTTATTGTATAGGAAACAAGGGTCAGCAATTCATTTATTTATCAAAATTACAGGGCGGCTCATTCCAATCTGTAGTCGCGTTGCATTGCAGAGTATTTGAATATTTTTATTGTATATTTTGCTCGTATTTGAGAGTACTATGCTTCGTCAAATTGAGTATTATAAAAATCTGGTTTGATTGTTTGTTTTTATATTAAAGGACATATTTAAAATTGCACGGTTTGCCTTAAACATAATATCATTTTTAGGGGCGGCATCGTCTTGTTTTCCTTAGATACGGTCCCAAATCTGAGTAACAACAAAATATAAAATTTTAGAAAATTATGTAATTTTGATGAAATAGTATTGCAATATAAATGTTGATTTTATTATTAAGATTAAGTCAGAAGCGTTCAGTTTTTTTTTTTTTTTGATAAGGACCATGTAGTTTCAGAATAGAGAAAATGAAATTTTAACAATTGGCGTTAATTTTGGTGCCGGAGATGAGAAAAATCAAGGAGAATTGTGCCATTTTAATACAATTGCACATATAAACTAGTCTTTGGGGGCCAACTTAATACTTACCCATCATGGTTATGCATAATATAAAATATGAAAATAAAACATGTGTAAACTATTTATAAAATGCATTGCAATTCGTGGCTTGATGACGTCATAAACTTTAAATGCTCTATTACTGAATTGCGTAAAAGAAACATCCTTATAACTAGCAAAAATGATAATCATACAAACTAACAGTTTACTGCGTCAGATGAAGCGTCTCATTTTCAATTAAACTATATCTTTGAATTGAAATTTGAATGAAATACAAGGTCATGAAAAATAGAAGAGTGTGGAAAATATAATTACAAATATCTCGGCAACTCATTATCCGATCAACTTTATTCTTTATTCAAAATTTGTTTTTTATTTAATATTTTATATTCACTACTTAAAGTAAACAGTTTCGAATTTTTTTATGTATCTTTTATCAGAACGAATATTTCAAGAGTCCGAAATAAATATTTCTGGATAATCGAGGTTACTGAAATTCAATAGGCTTCTTCTTATTATTACATACTAAGTAAATTAAAATTTCAAGTCGCGATCTCAGTTTGATCGGGAGAGAGAGCGTTTACAGACACACACACAGACAGACGGACGGCAATTTTTTTTTTCTAAAAATATGTTTTTAGGAATCTCCAGTGACTGAAACGTGTAAATCCGTCATTTTTTTCCGATTTTTAAAACGATTACAAGATTTACCCTCTGCTACGTATGATGGGTAAGTAATAAGTGTAAATTTTTGTAAATGAATGAATGTAAATTGTTGTGCCTTGAAACAAATAAAACGTCCTCCCGAAAGAAATAAGCACTAATGCGTTTTTGTAAAAAAATTTTCTATGGGCCCCCATTTTACCTCCTTAGAAACACGGTAGTAGTGATACAGCGCCAAAAAAATACATAGTGTGGAAAACGGGTTTACCGTTTTTCAATTTAAAATTTTCGAATTCAAACCGGAAATTCCGAAACAAGAATTTTTACTTTAAGAAGTCACGAAATATCTGTCATTAATTAACCGAAAGAACATTATAGGGAATTTCTTGTATGAATGCGAAATTTCGGAATTTAAAAAAAGCCAAACAAGTAATGCTTTAAAAAGGGCTAAAAAATGGGAGCCAATAAACATGCAACGATGCGGTACAATAATAGGGCGATTCAGCGACATCTACTTTAAAAATAAATTTACCTATAGCAAAAGTAACCGTTACACGGTAGATAAGATGAACATAATTCTGTTAATAAAATCTTCTTGTAAGTGTGTATTTCAGATGTAACAGATTTTGAAATTAGTTTTTTATCATATGAGGGAATTAATCTTTTCCACTCTTCTAGCAG
Organism: Maratus michaelseni; assembly: GCA_963931845.1. NCBI lineage: Eukaryota > Metazoa > Arthropoda > Arachnida > Araneae > Salticidae > Maratus > Maratus michaelseni. The sequence goes on from OZ007594.1 coordinate 23,219,749, forward strand.
AGATTCATCCTTTGGTATGCTAAATAGGGATAGTTCCTAGTTTGCTGTCTGGTATCGAGTACTGCTTCTAGGCACAAAATAATGCGTATCAGGTTTTTTTTCGCCACGATCAATATCATCAAATTTTCAAAGCTTATGAAAATCACAATCCAAGTTAAACGAAATATGGTATAATTTAATTATTTAAAATATTTACCACCAGCTGAAACGTTTTCTCTTAGATTCTTATACAATGTTTGTGTTGAAAAGAGCTAGAAGACAATGGCGTAGCCAGAGAGGGGGGCGGAGTCCAAATACTCTGGAAACCAGTAATACTATAAAGCTTTCTTCACCTTCAATATCGCAGAAAATTCTCCGATTAGATAAGGAAAAAATATTTTTATACAATTAGTGGTATCCAAACCATCTCGACCTCCACCCTGTCTACGTCTCGACATGTTCTAACATGTCGCTGTGATCGACCCGATATCTTTTCAGCATCGTTCTACATTTATCGGATTCAACTTTTTAGTACTATTTTGCAGCCATATTTCCACACTAGGCGCTGTAGTAGCCATCTCTACTAATTTACAGCATAACATTTCTTCCACAAATTAATCTTTATTTATCTTATGTAAGTGTCATTAATAACTGTGCACTCACACTAAATAATTGTTACTCTCCTTAAATGTCGTTTGTTTGATTTAAATCTTATTTTACATAGTGACCAGCTAAAAACAAAATAGAAGTAAAAGTTAAGTTTATTGAACTTAACTCTTAAATGCCTAAAGTATCAAATTTGCAACATTTTTTATTTAGCTTTTAATAAATAAATCAAGTTCTTCTGAATTACTATATTTATATCGAAATATTAATCCTGTGAAAATCACATAAATCTGCTACTAAATAAAGTTAAAAATATATCTTAAAATGTCTGGTAATTAATCCTTAATTTAATTTAAAAAAAAAACACAATTCTAAATGAAAAATTCATGCACTGAAGGGTAAAGGTTTAGGAACCAGACATTTTAAGATATATTTTTAACTTTATTTAGTAGCATATTTATGTGATTTTTTCAGGATTAATATTTCGATATAAATATAGTGGTTGCGAAGAACTTGATTTATTTATTAAAAGTTAAATATAAAGTGTTGCAAATTTGATACTTTTGGCATTTAAGGGTTAAACTCCTTTTTAACCACGCATCTCTATTAGCGCATTTTACCTTCTACCTACATTGCATATCTTCCACAAATGCTCAATTGTAAAAAAATTCCAGCTATGATGGTGTTTGAAATTTTTAAGTATTTGTTACTGAACGCTACAACCCCTATTCACATGACACTACTAGCGCAAGAACAGTGTAGTGACAAATTTTAGAGTTAATTCTAACACAACTGTAATATTAGACTGTATGTGTTTTATATAACCTAAGTAATGCTTGATATCCGCACTCACATAAATCGTAGCAAAACGGATAAATCAATTAAAATTCATTTTGATAATCTTTGTGGAAAGCCGTGTTCTATATAGGAATCTATTTTTAACATATAACATTCCCTATTAGCATTTTCTGGTTATTCTGTGATTTCAATTATCCGAATCGGGAATCACCAATATTGCGTTAAAATATTTATCAGGATTGAAAATTATTAATATTTTTATCTGGATATATTTATTTTGAGAATACAATGAAATTACGAAGTGAATAACTTTTTCTTCTTAATTCTGTTACAGTGACATCTGACAGAAATAGAATATATCCCTCAATCGAATGAATTATTTTAAGTAATTGTGTTAGGATACGAATTCAATTGCCGTAGCTGAACTAATTTGTGGCTGCAATTCTGAAAGAATACACACAGCAAGACCTAAATAAATAAATAAATGATACTACAGTCTTAGGGGAAAAGAATGGGATAAAACATGAAAAAAATATATAGCGCACCGTGTTCTATTAAATAGTAAAAAAAAAAGGAACTGTCGAATAATTTATTTTAGTAACTGGTGACTCTTCTATTTATTTTTACTAATATCAGGTTACTTACCTAAGGGGGAAAATTCAGTCATTAGTTTACAGTTTAATTATTTTCTGTTCAATTAATAAAAATTGTACTTGTTTTAACGGGATTTAATGAACTTAATTAAGTAATAAAAATCTTTATTGTCTAAAATACATTTCATAATTTGTTTTTAATATAATAAAACTAAATATACATTTTTATAAATGCATTTTGTCGATTCATTTGATTAAGACATAAATGAATTTTACTTTTCTTAAATATTCCGTGAAATGCGACGTTAAATATAATATATAATCAAAACAATATTATAATGGAAAAATAATTGTTTTGATATTGTTGTTTTCTTTTTAGTTTATCAATTTTGCTCTGAACCAAAAATAGCAAATTCGTCTAAAAACTTTGAAATTTTTTATAAGCTAAATTAATTTTTATAGGTACACAGATCAATAATATTTAGCATGCGATAATGCAGTCAGTTTCTAAATATAACATGTTAAATATATATTATGGGATATAACATGTTATATTAACAGGTTAAAATAACCTTTTTGTTTTTGAAATATGGCATAATTTACAGGTGTCCATCGATAAATGTGGTTAATTAATCCTGAGATATTACCGCGCAAATCGAGACATACATTGAAGGGGAGATATTGTACCAAGTCCACAATCAACTTTCTGAAAAACACATTAAACATAAACAGACAATGTAGTAATGTATTATGATATATTTTTTATTTATGTGTTAGTGTTAGAAAGTGTATATTGCAGTTTAATAATAAAAAAAAAAAGCTTATTTAATTTTTATGAACTTCTATATATTAACTTAAGCTGATTTAATGAGTAACAATCATGAAATCAAATAGTCTAGAATTTTTGAATTTTTGTCTTTCACACGTTTCAAAGGGAATAGGAAAGAATTTTGTTTCGTTAAAATGGTGCGAGATTAAAATGAAAACATAGTCACCATTGGCGGCAATGCAAATTAGAGTGCAAGAAGTCTGATCAATAGAGATACACATCGAAAAATAGCGGGATCGACAGCCTAAAACTTTTCAGATAGTTTTTGAAATTACATTATTGAAATGCCGCAACTTTACTACATTCATTAATAACAACGAAAATGGTGTGTTCAAAGTTTTTGTGTAGCTCTGAAAAAAAAAAGAAAAACTGTAATTGCGTATGATGGCAATTGATAACAATTTTCATTGTAATTTTCATTGTAATTTTCATTGTAATTTTCATTGACTTTGATAATTATACAGTGGATTATGCGCTCCTAAAAATGGTAAAATTTAAACGCAAGTATGCGCTATAAATTCTCTAAAATTATTTACAAATTTGGGAAACCTACTTTCACATCAACATTCTATTGGACTCTTCGAAAAGTTCTTTCCGTTCGGGAAAGTTGAATCGTACCGGAAAACTCTACCATTTAATTATTAGACATTAATTTCGATATCTAACGTACAATAATTGATGGGCAGAATTTCTGGTACGAATTGGTTTTCTCAAAGGAATGGAACTTTCTGAACAAGCCAATACATTCAAAACGCAAAACGTAGAGATAGTCATGAATTTTGTTTCCTCATACAGAAAATTCAGGTTTAAAATTGCGTTTGCTTTTGTTCAGGCTCATGGTTTACAAACGAAAACACTGTAAAGTAATGTTAACACTTTAACCCTTTCCGGCACAGACAAAGTCTGTTCGTAAAATGTGATATTTCTGACTGACACCGGGATTTACAAACGACTTTTTTATAAAGCTCCTTATTTTAAGCTTTCATTATAGAAACAAAACTTTATTAAAATATTCTTGGTGCCGTTTGAAAGTTTGGAATTAATAATTAAGTGTGCCCGGAGTGGGACCACTGTGCCGGAAAGGATTAAAATTTTCTAAACTTTCAAACAAACCATTATACTTCGCAAATTATTTGAAGCTGTTAGTTTTATTAAATCTCCTTTAGATCTTTCAGTGGAGAGGATATTCAACTAAAGATTTCGCTAAAATTGAAAGCAACTAATTTTCGCTATCACAACAGTGCCATTGCAATGTTAATTTTAACATTTCTATTATTTCATGTGTCAGCAAAGATAAAATGAACGATGTGTGAGTATTATGTCAGTTGTAACAATTATAGAGAAATGTTTTAGTTTACTAAATTTAAAATCAGGATTTAAATGCGCATAAAACATGAAGTGAACTTAGTATAAAGAACAAAGCGAATATTTTTTTTAAATAATAAATAAATAAAAGAATTATATATTGTTAATAGTTTAATTTATTATTAAAAAATAAAAAATTAAATGAGGTCAAGGAACTGATGAAAGTGAATGATAGAGGCTTTTCATTATTATATATAAACGCATTTATGAAAGACTATTAATAAGATTTGAATTTAATTATGACATATTTTTAATTTGTTTTATACTAAAGCCGCCGGAAATTATACTCAAGTTTTATAAAAATATTTCAAACCATAATTTTTGTTTAAAATTATTTACCTTATTTGTTTTTGTTTAACTTATTTCTTTGTGGTGTAGTAGTATTTGTAAAAAAATTTGGGAAGAAATTTCTGGCTCGAAATGTATTCTCTTGGTATCAGATAAGTGACTGCTCTTGTGTTCTTATTGTAGGTGCAAATTGTTTCAATTTCATTATAATGTTAATGCAACCATTGTATTTTTAAAACGTATTTCCTAATAAGAAGAAAAAAAATAATAAATGCTATTCCATTTTCATAAAATCTATTTAAAATATATACATTCTTTATAATTATGAAAAGAAAGATAATATCAAAATATGCGTCTAGCTGTTAAAAAAAAATAGAAAACCGTTATTAATAAAATCTCTGCATTTCAAGATAGGTTATTATTTATAAGCGAATGTTAATCCTTTGCTGTACAATGCTTATATTTGACATTTGCATAAGTTACATAAAAGCTCCGTTTGAGCAAGTTTGTGCTCAGCGCTCTCTATCGGTGATACTTTTGTAAAATTATTTTTGTAGTTCTGAAGCGAAGGACTTAATAGATGTGGTGTTTAGATTGCCTATCATTATCATCCGTTCAAAGTGTTAAACAAGTTCACTTATATGAGTAATTTTAACACTAGAAAGATAAACATTCTACAATTAAGAGAAATTTGACCCAGGTGCATAATTAAAAATTACGCCTGTGACTAATACAAGGTTAATTACGACATTTCTGCGATTTTTTTTATATATACAGTGTTATATATCTATGACACATATACAAAGTCAACTTGTATTCTAAAATAATCAGAAAAATGGTTTCGGATATAAAATGATTTTAACTATGCAATTTACTAACTCTAAATTATTCCTTTCTTGTCAATTAATATTGAAAATATTTCAAATAGTGATAGCTATCTTATTCCATTTACACAGTCTGGAGAACTCAGGAGATTAACATAATGGGCTAATTTTAAGAAATACATTACTGACGTTATCGATATTCTGAATTTCTATTTCACTATCCGAAACTTTATTGTACCAAATATGTAATTTAAAAGTATATTAATGACGTTAATATTAATTAAAAAGTTTTACCTGTGTTCAATTAAATCGTTAATTTTTATAATATCATAATATGAAAGAAAATGTAATCAAGGTGCGACGATTTCTTGCAGTTTCCAACGAGTGTTCACAAGAGTTATGGCACCACTATTTCAGATTTGATTTTTTTTCCAGATTAAAATTTTCCCTAAATTTCTAATATGCTTTTGTAATTAAATAGGAGAAAATTCTATTCGTAAATAGCGTTAGTACTTACGGATTCTGTTTATTACAATATATATATATACAGGGTGACAAGAAATAACTTGGACACACATGATACATTATAACTTTAATGCTAATGAAAATATTACGACCAAACTTCAAAATAAATATGAATGCATTATTTCGTCTAATATATTTACAAATTTTCAAAGTGTCTACCTTTAGCCTTATTACAGAGCTTTAAACGTGTCACAAAATTTTCGGCTATGGGCCGCAACGCACTTACTGATATTTTATCCCATTCCTTGCATAAGGATTTCTTTAGGGATGCCAAAGTTTTATGAGGTTTAGCACACACCCTTTTCTCCAAGATAGACCAAACAGAATAATCCATTAGGTTCAAATCTTGAAAATACGGTGGCCATTCTTGAGCTCCAATGAAGTCAGGAAAATGTGGTTTTCACCAATCTTGAGTGCCTTTAGCTCTGTGTGCAGGTGCGGAATCCTGTTGGAAAGTTCATCTTTTGTTTCCAGAGAACTTTTGTGACCAAGGTAAGACAACATCTTCCAAAATGAGTTTGCGATATGTTTGTTGATTAAACTTTATCCCTTGATCAACAAAAACAAGTGGTGTTTTCCCACTAGCACATATCCCACCCCAAACCATTATAGATTGGGGTTGTTCACGCCGTTAAACAATGCAAGAAGGTCCAGGTGCTTCTGCTAACCAAACTCTATCATTATGGCTATTGTGAGCTTGTTCAATCGAAAACAGCTTCTCATCTGTGAAGACAAATGTTTGCCATCGATCACCTGCGGCCCGCTTTAACAGTTCTTTACACCTTTGAAGTCTTGTGCGTTTGTTCTCTGCTGTTAGCTTTTGAGCCTCTTTCATTTTGTAAGGGTGAAGAACAAGCTCATCTCTTGCCGTCAAACGTGCGGTTTCTCTGTTGATTTTCATCTCTCTAGCAACCTTCCTCATTGAAATCCTAGGATTTCGTTGAACTCGCTTTACTACCCGGTTTCTTGATGTGTTAACTGTGCGCTTTCTTCCTCGCCTGTCACCATCATGTCCGCGTTCTGTAAACCTTTCGATTGTGTATGAAACCGTCTGCCTATGTAATTCAAGTACGGCAAATCGTTTATTAACGATAATGGTCATCACAACTAGCTTACTTCCTGTTTAGTAGTTTTCTAGAATCAATTCCCTATGACAATAACTTTATAACTTTAGTGGTAGTTACAGATTTTTGGTTTGAATCTTCGTTCAAGTTATTTCTTGTCACCCTACACACACACACACACACACACATATATATATATATATACAGGGTGTTCCGTTAAAGGGGTCCAATATTAATAGGGGTAATAGAGGAGATCACACGTAGCATAAATCAGTATATAATGCCTGGCCGGATCTCAATAATTTTCAAGTTACAGCAAATAGAATGAAAAATCGGAAATTTGTAAAAAAACCCTCATTGCTAAACTATCGATAATGCTACATAAAAACGAAGCACATATTTAGAAAGAGCAGAAAAAATCCTACGAAATGACATAAGTTGTTTTAGAATATTGAGAATTAATGGCGAGTTACAAGCTCTGAAACAGTGAAAAAATACAAAATCAAATATTTAGCAAAATAGTTAACCGTTAATTCCAAAAATGCAACTCTACCTACATCAAGGAAAATGTTATAAAATTTGGTCCATTCCGAAAGCTTTCGAAGAAGCTGACAATAAACCATATCAGTTTAATTGTATGGGAGAAATCAAGCAGTTCCCTAGTTACAACTCTGTACTGTTGCACGCTCGGAAAGAGCGAAACTCCACCCATGACGATTGTAAACACCCCGTTTTAATATCTTTCAATTATACATTTCTGATCAACCTCTATCAATACCCTTTCATTATTCAGTCTGGTCAAGTGAATGACATATTGTGCAGCTCTCGCCTTGTCTTAAAGCAAACTCCGTGACTGCTGCGTTTCCTCCATGAACTTTCAGGATGATGAAGAAGAAGTACTTTTTATGCAAATTTTCTATGTGTATAGGAAGAAAAGTGTAATAAAACAGCAGTCATCAGTGGGCGTTATGTTAAAGGGAGGCTGATGTAAGTGGGATTGTAGTAAGTTGATGTATAATAATTATGCCGGAATACTCTAACGAAGAATATGCGGACATGCATCTGATGTACGGGCAAGCTCATGGAAATGCATGTCTAGCACAGCGCATGTACCGTGAGCAATTTCCAAGGAGACGTTGCCCAAGTTCGAAACTCTTCATAAAATTCGATAGACGATTACGGGAGACTGGATCGTTTAATACAGCAAGCATTGTTGCAGGGAAACCTCGACATGTACGAACACCTGCAATGGAAGAAGATGTACTGAATATTTTTAAAGATAACCCCTCCACGAGTACACGAGCTGCTGCGTCTGAAGTCGGTGTTTCTCACCAAAGTGTGTGGCGTGTTCTGCGTGCAGAAAACATGCACCCCTTTCATGTGCAGCGGGTACAACTGTTATCAGTAACAGATTGTGCTCAGCGGACAGAATTCGTACGCTGGTTGCTTAATGTAACAGAAAATAATCCACAATTTCTGGAAAATATTTTATTTACTGATGAAGCAACATTTACGAGAGAGGGCGTGGTAAACACGCACAATATGCACACATGGTCATATACAAATCCGCAAACTGTTTTCCCGTCGAACGCACAACAAAAGTTCAGTGTGAACATATGGGCAGGTGTCCTCGGCGATTATCTCATAGGACCATATTTACTCCCAGATGTACTCAATGGCAGTACGTACTTGGTTTTCCTACGGGATATCTTACCGCAGTTACTGCAAAATGTGCCAGCAACATTGCGCCACAATATGTGGTTTATGCACGATGGCGCACCGGCACATTTTTTCATAGGTGTTCGCAATCACCTCAATTCAACATATCCTGGGAAATGGATTGGACGCAGTGGACCTGTTGCTTGGCCTGCACGCTCTCCAGACCTCAATCCGTTAGACTTTTTTGTTTGGGGACACCTTAAATCGCTGGTGTATGAAACGCCTGTGGATACACCGGAGTATTTACTAGCGCGAATCGTTGTCGCTGCAGGAGACATTCCCAACTCCGTCGGAGTTTTTCGGCGTGTTCGCCAATCTTTACGACGTCGCTGTCGGCTGTGCGATTCTGTTAATGGGCGCAACTTCGAACACCTATTATAATAATGTCCGTTCGTCTGCCTTCCGACATTGAACTGTGCAGCGCAGGCCAGAAGACTATGCTTCACATATGTCATAAAGTACGTGGAATGTAATTCTTTATTTGTCATTTTTCTTTTATTTTCAACACTTTTTGGCACAGTATTTTGTAAGTCACAGACTGTGGTGTACTCAAATTGTAAATTACAAAGTTTGTATGAATTAATTTAAAATTTAGTGTATTTTTTAAATTTATAATTAATAAAATTATTATGCTATTTGTTATTATTATTTCCTATCATAAATTATGATGCACATATACATACAATAATTGTCCATGTAAAACATGTACTGAAACTTCTTGCATAGTTACAAATCGCAATATTTTTAATTATTTCCGAATTTTCACCACCAGTTTAATTTTAAGGAATTTAACTTAAGCTTTATATCAATAAAAGACCACTTTAAAATGTAGACTATTATTGTAAAGTTATTTTGGTTCATTCAACTCTTGAATAATTAAAAATGTTGCATCTCAGAAGAAGCATGATCGAAAATGTATAGTTGAGAGTAATTAAAAAGGCGGTGTTTCCAATCGTGATGGGCGGAGTTTAACCTTTGCTAGTGTCAAAGAAAGCAGAGTTGTAACTAAGAAACTGATTAATTTCTCTCACACAATTAAACCGATATGGTTCATTGTAAGCTTTTTCGAAAGTTTTCGGAATGGACCAAATTTTACTACATTTTCCTTGTTGTAGCTAGAGTTGTCTTTTTGGAATTAACGATTAACTATTTTGATGTATATTGGATTTCGTACTTTTTTCACTGTTTCAGGGCTTGTAACTCGTCAATAACTATTGCTATTTTAATACAATTGATGTCATTTTGTAGGTTTTTTTCTGCTCTTTCTAAATATGTGCTTCGTTTTTATGTAGCATTATCGATAGTTTAGCAATGAGGGTTCTTTTACAATTTTCCGAATTTTCATTCTATTTGCTGTAACTTGAAAACTATTGAGATCCGACCAGGCTTTATATACTGATTTATGCTCCATGTGATCTCCTCTATTACCCCTATTAATATTGGACCCCTTTAACGGAACACCCTGTATATAGGTGTGTGTGTGTGTGTGTGTATCTATTTTTTGTCAGATATTTATACAAGTAGCTTCGTTCAAGGAAGGTTCGTATCAAATTACATATTCTGTCTTTTCAAACCTTTGTTGATTTCTTGAAAAAAAGGTAACTGATATTTTTATCCCTTTTAGGAGCATACAGTTCTATTGTTAAAATATTGAAGTGCTTGCATACCTGCAAACTTTCAACTAAACTTCTGAACAATGCGAGTTGATTTAATCCAGATTAAAGACGTTTCAAACTAGAAAATATATCTTAAAAAATAATATATAATTAGTTTTATATTTTTTTTTTTATTGGAACCTATGTGAATGCATTTCTTTAAAAAAATGCTGGCGTGAAACGTAATTAACCTTGGTTAAATTAACCTGTATTGTACGTAAGTTTAGTGCGATGTTGGCAGAAATGTGCTTGATTGTCACTAAAATTTAGGGATAGATTGATTTGCAAATAAATAAACAAATTTTTCACATGCATTATTAAAGTAAATTGTTTTTCAAATATTCTGGTGCAATTTCCATAGTTGTTAATGAAAATTAAATGGTATAAGTATTGTGTTATCCAGAAAGTTCGTGCCTGTTGCGAAAATGAATTCACACCGGAAAAATTCTGTCACTTAATTATTATAAATTAAATCCGATATCCAAGGTACAATAATTAATGTTCAATTTTCTGGTATAAATTGATTTTCCCAACCGGCACGAACTTTCCGCACATCTCAATAATATCATCGCCAATACTGCCATAGCCATTCAAAGCGGGATTGCCAGTTTATGGCCTACTTACGTATTCATAAACTAAATATCTATACCGGAAATTATGAGATAATTTTTTTTACTTTAAGTAATTACAAAATTTCTGACATTAAGTAAAGCAAAAATTACTCTTCCGGAATTCTGGTATGAATTTAGATTTTCTGAATAAGAAAATAGGCAAAACTAGCAACCATGCTTCAAAGAGAAGGACAAATAATCCTTTTTTTTTAATCTAGACTAGACGACATCTGTGTAAGCAATCTCGAATACCGTATATTCTTCTACGTTTCAGATACTTTTTAATAATGCTTACGGATGCTCGAAAAGTATGCATGAAAATGTAAACTTTCTAATTTAAACAGCAAGAAATGATTAATTTTAGATGTAATATGGTATATGCATCACCAATAAGATATTTAAAAGCTGTATAGATTTTTTAAGCAATTTAAAGCACTTGATATTTTTCTCTAAAAAAATGTTTAAACATAAATATAAACTCAAAATGTTAAATACTAAATATTTTCAAGCAGACTAAATAAAACATTAAAAGAAAAATTGTTCAATACATTTTCATCTCCTGTATGAATCCCTGCCAATGTTCAGAAGAGTTTCTGTTTGTATTTTCAGCAAGCTTAAGGGGAAGATAAATATTTGAGGTCCTGATCGAGCAGAAAATCTCGCCATGTGTTCCTAAATTTCTTATTAGATTATAGTGTGTACTGAAGGAAAAATTTTATTCAGAACTGAAAATATAAATATTATACTAACACGTACTAAATTTATCTGTTTATAAACTAGAAAAATCGGTACTGAGAAATGTTATATTGAAAAAACAATTGTTTAGTTCACAGAAGATAATACAGAATTTATACGATATGATTAATACAAAAGTTAAATAGAAAATTGCCTATCTTCTTATATATTCGTTTAAATTCTACATTACTTAAGTGAGAAAATTTACATTAAAAAAATGATTAGTTCACAGATGATAATACAGAATTTATATGATATGATTAATACAAAAGTTAAATAGAAAATTGCCTATCTTCTTATATATTGGTATAAATTTTACATTACATAAACATAGCTGCCAATTTTCAAAGATTTTGCAAGTGAAATAAACATAATTTCAATCAGAAAACTTATTTCGTAATGCAGTTTGGTGCGTGTTTGGTTATTTATCAATTTCTTTTATTTAAAAAAAAAATCTGGTGTTATTTGATTTGAAACATTTAACGGTTTGATACTATACCACGTCAAACATACTAAAATTAAAATGCATTTTTTAGGTTCACAGCAGCATATTTCCTATTGAAAATTGTGTGATTAGCAGATATCATCCATTTACCAGAATAAACATAAATATCGGATACATTTGCTCTATGGACGGTAATTTTTTCAAATGTATTTTAAATGATGTTACACAATTTCAAGCATAACGAAATTGGTACAAGTTACTGAGAGGTAGTACGTGATATTACATATTGAGAATGGAGTGCATAATATTAATCTTTCGCTTACAGGGAATCGCACAAAATTTTTGACTATTTTACGATCTACGGGGAGTAACTGTTTGCAGTGTTTTGTAATGATTTAGTACTCACAACAGAGCGAAATTGAAAATAGTTGTAAATGAAACAGATCAACAGAGTGTCGTTAAATTTATAGCTCGCATGTGGGGTTGCAGAAAAAATTGAATATATTAAGATTTAAGGCGGTTATTACTTGAAATGATTTTCAATAATAATAAATATTTTCTAACTGAAATAAATTTTAGTATGATGTTGGGTGAGACGCGCAGAGACGCGCATACGAATCCTATATATTGCAATATAGAAACAAATATTTCTTTAAATGATTGTTACACAGTTATTGCATTGTTACACAGCTTGCCAACATTTTGTTTTTGATAGAAAATGTTGAAAATAGTTCAAAACGGTCTTCACACAAACCATTTTGTTGTTGAAAATACAGTTTTTTTAAGGCTTTTGAAAATTTAATGTAATGTACAAATATGTGGAGAGACGTCCATCTGGACCGCTTGTCGAATTTGGCGAGAAATATTTATTTTGAAATCTGCAGAAATAAATTTACCACGACCATTAGAAACTTTGTTATCGATAATTGTTATGGTTTATTTCTCATTAATTATTTTAACGCTGAAACAAAACTTAATTCAGTTATAATATGCATAGTCTTGTAAAAAGACAAAAAAAAAAAAAAAAAAAAAAAAAAAGAAAGACTCCTTACTTGTTCTGTCATAAATAATAATAGAAAAATAAAATAAATTAGAGTCTATTGAGAACTATTTCTAACTTTAGCTGAAATTTTTTAACCTTTCCGAAAGGCACAGCTCTCTATTCTTTAATTCTAACTCGCACCAGTTTCTCAAAACAAAAATTTTTCATATGCACTTTAACAACATGTAAAAAAGAAATATATTAAAAAAATTATTTTTTTAAAATAGTGGTACCAATAGAATATAAAAATAGTTGCTAGTGATGGTATCAGTGTTGAAACGAACAGGAATGTTTTTCTTTCTTCAGTAGGGACTCCGGTTTTCACGCAATAAAACAATTCTGCAACCTTCAATTAGTTTAAATTCAACTGTACACAGTTGATTCCCAATGATTACATGTAGAGTTATACACTATTTAAAATGCCGGCTCTAAAGATTCTCGTCAAGTACCCCTTTTTTAAACCACAGCATGTGTCTTAAAGTAATATTTAACAGAAGACACATTTCAGTCACATTTTAAAAATTATGTGATACTTAAACTACGAATAATATATTACCCTCCAACATCTACAAAATTTCCTTAGCCAGTATTATGATGTTTTTTAAAGATAACTAAAAAAAACTAACCCCTGCAGGAAAAAAAAATTATAATAAAGTTTTGCATAACAGAATACTGAAAGTATTTAGGAATTGAAAGCATTTGTTTTTATAGGTTATAATTTATATTTTATGATTTTCTTGAAAAATTATATTTCAGGAATCGTATTTAAAATCGTATTTAATGTTTGAAATGTTCTTATCGTAAAGATAAACAACAACATCAGAAAATATTATAATACATTAACATCTTACTGATACTTCTAAACCAGACATAGTTTTGTGTGTCCCATAATTTAATCATATCAAATACAAACAAAACATGCAAAAATGAAAAAAAAAATAGCGTTGTTGGATTAAATCTTTTAACATTCGTAATTCCAAAAGCCCCTGTACGAATGACTGAAAATTTGGTAGCTGCGAATAAATGTAAAGTTTTATTTAAAAAATAAATTTTCTGTCTGTCTGTTTGTTGGCGATGGTTGGAGAAATGTTTCCCATGCAGACGTATGCAAATTTTGTTTCGGAAGACAAATCCGAATGCATCTGATACTCAGATTTTGCCTTTTTTGGCTATTTGTTTGTCATTTTTTATTGAATGGAACTATTTGCTTATTTCTCTGCTGCTTTTTGTTGCTACATTTTGTAAAACTGCTTTGTGATCGCAGATATAAAATCATTTAGAAAAGAAATAATTTTCATTAATTTGACCTTAATATCAGGTTTGTCAAGTGTTTCAATTTGTATTTAGTACCTTAATTCATAATCGGTAACTTTTGCGCTTTTTCCCTACCATTATGTTTGAAAAGAAAAACGTGTCTTACTTAATCACCTAAAATTTAGGATGAAAAAAGGCAATTTTATTTGTTAAAACATAGTGGTCAGAAAAAGAAGTTGGCAGCTTTGTTAATTTATTAGAAGATGTATGTCGTGATTATGAGATTACTTTCCAAACAATTAATTTTTAAACAAACGAAATGGTGAAAACATATATTATTAATAATGGAAGACAGAATCACAGAAAACATATTTCAATTTCAGTCCTTTTATGATCTATTTTTCAAAGTATTTTGTGACATTTAAATAAGTAAAGACGGGTAACGAATTCGTAGAATTTATTCAAAGCAATTGACCGCTCCAAGAAACCAGTTTTCGACAAGTTCTTTAAATGATTCAGTAGCACGAAACTTTCAGTTTTAATTTTCTAAATGAACATTAAAGATTCGGGTACTTCGAAAGAGTTTGAATGATTTTCCAGAAACTAAATCTGGAATCACTGTGTCGCACTCTATTTCCTTTTTAAATTTCATCGTAAAACATAATTTGCGAATAATAAATTATTAAATTAAAAAATTTCGAGAGGTATTTTTAGGTCTTAGCATCTACATGAATTTAATACATACTTGATTGTACTAGTGTGTTAGATACTTTGTTATATAACGTATCATAAAATAAATTATTGAACATTTATTTAAAGTTGAAAAAATGACTTCAAAAATTTAAATGACTAGTAAATAACCAGTTCAAAACAACATCAT
Organism: Maratus michaelseni; assembly: GCA_963931845.1. Taxonomy (NCBI): domain Eukaryota; kingdom Metazoa; phylum Arthropoda; class Arachnida; order Araneae; family Salticidae; genus Maratus; species Maratus michaelseni. The sequence continues at coordinate 23,234,961 of OZ007594.1, forward strand.
GAACCACTTTAAGATATTTTTTCACTTCATATAAACTATGTATAAGATACATTGATTATTATAGGAAGCATACATAATACCGTACGTTAGACGAAGCGTTGTTTAAACCCTTTGAAGCAATTCGAAATCCGCAACTTTAAACTTACAGTGTTAAGTTTCTAAATGATCGTTTAATATTCAAAAACAGAGAAATATTTTAAAAGATCATCTAGAAACTAAATCTGGAATAATATTGCCACACTTTATATCTTTTTAAGTTTCATCCTACAACAATTTTCGACTAATAAATTACCAAAACTAAAAAGTGCAAGAAGAATTTCTAAGTCTAGACATTTACATGAATATAATACATACTTGATAGTACTTTAGAATGTCTGATACTTTATTAGATAAATACCATAAAAATAATTTTATTATATTTCGATACATTATATATATTATACTTATTTGCATTTCGAGAAACGATTTTAAAATTTAAAATTACTAGTAGAAAAGCAGTTCAAAACAACATCATGAACCACTTTAAAATATGTTTTTACTTTTGTTTTGAATAAAAATTCATTAATATAGAAAGAGTACCTAATTATGGATATTTAGTTATTCTTTTTTGTATAGTATGCCGTATTTAAAAGAAACGTCTTCCAGACGAAGCGTTGTTTAAATCAATTTAGTATCTGCAGACGATTTAAGAATTCTGGATCTTCAAATTAAGTAGAAACATATTTTATCGATTCTCATAGTTTTCTATTCACACTATTCACATTCGTTTCATATAACTTCATACCACTTCATACCACTTCATACCACACTGAAAATAGGAGGAAGTTATTTTGATAAATATAAATCAATATAAATTTCACAAATTTTACATTTTCTATTTTACCATTACACAAATCGTGAATGCTTCTGCCAATTACCAATACTTAATAATTCATGATGATTTACTCCAGTAATTGATATCGTTCTTCGGGGATATAATTTGCACAAGATAAAGTTTCGTCATTGAAGAAGAAGGGAAAAAAATAGTCTAAGGTTTTGGTAAGATGTCTCCTAAATAATCGTTTTTTTTTTTTTAAATTGATATCGCACATGTGTATGACATGCACTTTGAAAATAGAACAAAGGGAAGAAAATTTAACCTTACTATGAACACGCACACGAACGTAATGTTTTCCAAAATAGTGACATATATTTGGAATTTGAACTATATTTATTTTTTACAATGACCGACTAAAATTTGTAGTACATGCAAACTTTTCTCAGTGAAAACACTACAACATTTTTAGATAGCACAACAGAAAGAAATCAGTGAGTTTTCGAACCAATTATAATGATCATTGGTATCCAAGCATTGGTTTCAGCAAATAAACAATCAAACTGGACCTATTCGTGAGAAAGAAATACATCTAATGATCTCCAAATCTATTATTTAGAATTAAAGTGCATAGATGTGCAAAAATATAAAATAAATTTTCATTTTTGAAACATGTTTATTTGATATGCGTCAAATTGATTCACTTCTTTGAAAAGAATTCTGAAAGGTTGGCGTGTTTGCATATATAACATTTATATACAATATTTTATCACTGTGACGTATCTACAGTACCATGTGATGTAATAAAATTATTATTTTTCATTAATATTAGATTTTGTACTAGAACCAGAAAAATTAAATTAATCAGTTACTTAAATATAAAAATTTTATCACGTCTCTACTTTTTTAAAAACTACTTAGACTTAATCATGATAAACAGTTGCACAGAACAACTGTTTGAAAAACTAAAAGAATCTACTGTAGGCAAAAAAAGTGGTCATTAACACTTTGTTGACCGCTCTCGAGTATACTTGTGTTTTAAACCTACAAATTTGACTAAAGGTGTGTCCTGAATACGCAGTTCTGCCTACGTATTTTTTCTTGAGTAAAAGTTTGGTAAAATTTTATCAGAACATAATGTATTTATGTCACATATTTAGGGATATTTTGTTAGAATCCATTAAATAGATTCATTCTGTATAAAATAAACTCTTTCGCTAACTCAAAAATTTTATAAATTTATCTAGGAATCGAACTTATCAAATTTTCCTTTCAAAAAAAGGGCGGGGCTTGTATAGTCGTAAAACCCAGATTTCATATTAAATTGCCTGTCAACAAAGTGTTAAATTTTAAAGAATACGTATGTGCACTTTTTTAAAGCATTTTAATATCAAACTATTCAATGAATAAGATTTTTAAGTAATCGCGTCAGATTAATTCAGATTTTTAAATAATCATTATTTATATTATAAATGTAACTTGCAGATTATTAAATTTTTCACAGCTTGGGTATTTAACATTTATATTTCTTATCCTTTAAGAAAAATTATTTTTGTTTTCTATTTCACATCATAAAAGTCTGATATATGAATAAAACGTGCAGGAAAGTATGAATAAAACATGCATAGTTGAAAATTAGTGAAAATTAAAAATTATCTCATAAAAATATTCAATATTCTTAATTTCAAACTTCTAGTAAAATAATAATAATAATAATAATGTATTAAAATTCGCAAAATGAGAATAAATTTAAATGAATTAAAAAAACATGTTAAAAGTGCGTGTTGCTAAAATTTAATGCTAGAATCAAAGAAAAAAAACAAACAACATATTTGCTAGAATCGCAATAGCGTAATTTTGACCAGTACCAAACAGAAACGTTTAGAATTAAACTAGAAATATTTAAAATATGTTAATGTAAATCACGCCAAACATTAAGTTAAATCTGTAAGTAAAATAGTTTCAAATAAAAATCTGATGTAAACTATTTTTATAAATCTTGAGTAAAATTCCCGGCTGTAATAGTGTTGAAGGAGAGTTCATATTTTAATAGGTAGACGTACCCTAAAGTTTTGTTCATATGCACATTTAACAAAAGGCGTTATTTTCCATTGAGCGGTAACAGTAATGAATTTAAAAGTTGATTTACTCCGATATTAGTGTCTCCACCTTTTATTTTTCTCTTTCCAGAACTGTAAAAATATAAAATAAGTGTTATAAAATAATTTAAAAAAATGTTTTAAATCCCCCCCCCCTTCTATCAAGCTGATCTATGTTTACATTAACATATAGCATAAAAACATAAACCTAAATTTAGTGTAAAGCTATGTTATCAATATTATAAGAAGAAAATGCCACTTTGAAAATAAATAGATTTTTTTTTTGACATTAATAAAATGTTTGTCAAATGATTAAGTTTGTATTAAATAGTTTTTTAGAAGTTGTATGCACGGAATACAAGACAAAATTCTGTTTGAAACAAACGTAATGTGGAAAAAATATAATATAAATATTCCAAGAGAGTATCACAGAATAAAGAACCGTAATTTCCTGTGTATAAGCCGCGTCTAAAATGCGCCTGTTTCAAACCAGAAAATATTTTAATAAATAAAATCAAATAAGTACCAAGATGAAATAAAGTACATTTTATTAAATGAAATTTCTGGTGGGAAACAGATTTATTTGTGCCGCTGCTTACACGACCGAAATTACGGTATTTCTTTCTTAGTCCTTTTTACGACATCTTTATTTTTCAAACAATTTGCGACATTAAAAAAAGTTCATTACTTCCAAAATATGGAAAAGTCGGCTAAATAATTCATAGAATTTAATCATAGCAATTGGCATCTCCAAGAAACCAGTTTTCTGCATGCTCTTTAACTGAATCTGCAGTATGCAGCTTCCAGTTCCAACTTTCTAAATGAACATTAAAGATTCCGATAGAGATGAAGCGCTTAAATGATCTTCCAAAAACTATGTCTGGTATTAAAGTGTCGCACTTTATTTCTCTTTTAGGTGTCATTCTAAAACATAATTTTCGACTAATATATTACTAAACTTTAAAATCTTGAGAGGTATTTCAAAGTCTTAGCATTTAAATGAACTAAATACATATTGGATTGTAGTTTCTTTTATACATTATTATATAAAATATTATAAAATAAATTTTATTATAATGCTTCCACTATTTGAAATTTATTTTAATTAAAAGGAATTAGTTTAATTCATTAGCATCAAAGGTTTTCAAAACAATATCATTATATATACCCATTAAAGTTGCTTTTTAGACTTCATATAAACTATGCATATAAACTATACTCATATAAACTATACATTATATACTAACTTTATCAAATTATATACATTATATACTAACTTTATCAAATTATATACATTATATACTAACTTTATCAAATTATATACATTATATACTAACTTTATCAAATTATATACATCATATACTAACTGCGGAAAAGCACATTCCAGTTCAGTGTATTTGTATACCTTCTTTGCAAAATATATGTCTAAAGTTTTATGTACTGAGTTAGATTCCAACATTTTTCACTCGGAATGAGCTCTGGATCTCCGGGAAGAAATTACATTTCTAAAGCGTTAACCCATCCGCTGCCAACCACGAATATGCTCGTGGTTTTTCAATCTAAAATTACGAATTCGTACCGGAAATTTCGATAGAAGAATTTTTAGTTTATGTAATCACAGAATGTCTGTAATTAAATAAAGTAAATATTGCTATTAGTATTTTCTGGTATGAATCCGAACTTTCTAAATAAAATAAAATTCCTGTAATTTTAACCGGGCAGTGAATGTGTTAATAAACAGAAAATCCTAAATCTTCAGTGCCAGGTGCTCCTTTCTAGACTAGACACTTAATCCATCAATTTATGCAATATCTCTGAAGTAAAGAAAAATAGTATATTCAGAAATAATCGTCAGAAATTCAAAGCACTGAAATAACTGAAGGGTCCGAGGCAAGAAACTGCTAAGCCACATTTGTAAACTTCTGAGATATATCAATTTGAAAGTTAGATCAAATACGGAAATCAAGATATATATTATAAAGTTTTTATGCCAATGTCTTAGTAACATTTCGGATATTCCGAACAACAATATGGCATTACTTTAATGATATTACTATTACGTTCTTTGTAAATTAGCTATCTTCATTGGGGCATAAACGTCTGGGACAAAAATGAAACCTGGGACATATGCTGCCACTAAGTGACGTTTGAACAGGGGTGCGAAAATCTAGGCGCCAATGGGCCGATTCCCACCACTAAATTTTTAGTATTCTTCGCCTAATAAGAATACTGATAAAAATTAGACTAAGTATACTAATGAAATTTGACGAAGAATACTGATAAAATTTAGTGATGGGAATCAGCCCATTGGCGCCTAGATTTTTGCACCCCTGCATTAGCAACAAATAATGTGTAGGATATTATAATTTATAATAATATGCAACAGATTGCAGCGTTAGATTTACTTCACCAAAATGTGGATTGGCACTTTCTAGCCCCGACCCCCTAATTATATAATATATATTTATTTTATGGGAATTCATGCGAAGAACGACACTTGTATGATCTTTGAATTAACTTTTTTTCTTAACAGTTAAACTCTGCTTTATTTAATCTAAAAATATAACTATGAATTCTACGATTAAATAAACTGAAGATTATTTTTCGGAAAAAGCTTTACTCGAATTCAAGGACTTTACAAACCCTGCAATAAGAGGAATAACTTATTGGATATGATGTTGCCGTTACTCGACTGCTTTAATTTTAATAAATTCTTGCACATTGAGAAGTTGAAGAGGACAGTACTTGAATTGTAAAATCTTTAGTGAGAATTTAGTCAGATACGTAAGTATGATAGTGGTGATTCATAGATCGGAGAGACGGCAGCCATACAACAGCTTGTAGGAATATCCATTACTACATGGAAACCTCAATTTGCTTCGCCTTACGAATAAAAAGTATCTAAGAATGTAAAATAAAATATAAAAAATAATATTATTAAATAATATAAATTGTCTTAAGAGATGTTCAGAAGGAATGTAGAACTTAGCTTAATTTTACAGTTATAATTGTTTGTGAGGTGTTTAAAGGTAAATGAATTACATTTAAATAATAATAAATACAAATAAATAAATACAATACAAAAATAATACAAATAAATAAATAGTAAATACAAATGAATAAATACAATACAAATAATAATACAGTACAATAATAATACAAATAAATAAATACAATACAAACAATAATACAATACAATAATAATACAAATAAATAAATAAAAAATACAAATAAATAAATAATAAATACAAATAAATAAATACAATACAAATAATAGTACAATACAATAATAATACAAATAAATAAATATATGCTTTGTTTATGTAAGTATCGTCTGCAGCGAGCTAAAGCGGCATGTTCCTTGGTTTCATGGCCTAAGAATTCATGTAAGTTTCTTTTTCTTACTTTCCGCGTTTGGCAACACTCAGTGTTCTGTTTTCTTGTTGTTTTTTGGAATGTGAAAAAATGTTGTAGAATAAGCCGTGTGATGGCTCGCTTTTATTTGTGTGTGAATAAACCGCTTTTATACAGTCCATTGTGTTTTTTAGTTAAGAACCAGCAGTGTGTGTGTGTAGTGAAAAACGCTAAAACATTCTTGGTACAAGTCTAGCCGCAGCGCTAGTGAAAGAAAAAAAACAAAAAAGAAGTGTAGAATCGAACATTTTTTTCAACTGCCGTGATGTCGGTTGTGACGAAAGATTACCTCAGCTTGTGAGGTAAGTTAACTTTGAACATTATATTCCGTGTGTAAAAATAATTTGCTATTCAAAACTATGGAATTGTGATGAGAATAATAGTTTAGATTTAAACTGAATTCCGTATTAACATATTTTAGAACTAGTTTTGGGTTTGATTTAAGTAAAAATGAGTTTACTAACCACTTTTAAAACAAAAAGAACTGCTCTACGGAGAAGTGTAACGAATTATATTAAGAAAATCGAAAGTATAATCGCAGATGGTGAAATTAATTTAACAGAATTAGAAGAAAATATTGAATTGTTAAAACAGAAACATTCGGAACTAAAAATACTTGATAGGGAAATTGAAGGTTTAATTACAGAATCTAAACAATTAGAGAGTGAGACAGAGAGCGCACAGGAAATCTCAAATAAAATTGATTTGTGGAAATTTAAAGGTGAGAAAGTATTGAAAATCGAAAATGCTAAGTTAAGTAAGAGTGAAAATAAATCTGATAGTGTAATTTCAGAAAACATTTTTGAGAATATTAAATTACCTAGGTTATCATTACCTACTTTTGGAGGCAATATCACTGAATGGATAGCATTTAAAGATCTTTTCAATGCATGCGTAAACAGTAATACGACTATATCTAATGCTCAAAAATTGCAGTATTTGAAGGCTTCATTGAAAAGTGAAGCGTATCGCGTCATTCAGTCCATTCAAATTTCGGATTCTAATTTTGAAATTACATGGAATCTACTAGACGAAAGATATTCAAATAAGACAGAACAAAACAATTTCTAAGTTTACCAACAATTCAAACAGAATCAGCTATTGCTCTTTTAAATCTAGTTGATAACATTAATGAAGTCATTTGCTCGTTAGAAGTATTGAACCAAACCATTGACAAATTTGGTGATACATTAAAGACTTATTTAATTTTGCAAAAAATGGATCCTTCTACAAAATTGTGGTGGGAACGTCAGCTTAAAAGCAATGAAATTCCGAAACTTAAGAACTTAATTGAATTTATTAAGAATTACGCAAGAACGCTTCAAAATAGCAAGTTAGTAGTAAATAACGTACCTGAATCTGTATTTCCAAATGAGAGTAATGCTTTTGTACGAGGGTCGATTCAGAAATAAGGTTCCCATCAAATTTACAAATAGACAACATTGTTTATTCTCATAGAAATTTACATCGTTGGAAAGAAGAAAGTTTTTTCTATTTCTCTACATAATCGCCATCTTTTTCTACGCATTTTTGTTGACGGTGCTCCAATTTCTGTATCCAATGTCGTAGAATTCCGCCGCCAAGCCGCTGAGGAAGCGTTTCACCTCTTCTTTGACGTCATCGTCGCTCCGGAAGCGTTGGACACCCAAATGTTCCTTTATCTTGGAGAACAAGTGATTATCACTTGTGATAATCCTCGTAGCTACTTTGGGTTGTGGTTACTGTAAAGAAGAACATAGTTTAGCTAAATGCTAGAAATTTCTTAATTTGCCTGTTCAAAAACGATGTAGATTTCGTAAAATATAATCATTATTGCTTCAATTGCCTATCTAATATGCAGTTTCTCAATAAATGTAAGAGTCTAAATACGTGCCATCATTGCTTTAAGAAACATCATAGTATTTTGCACATGGTAAATAATTAAAGGAATAAGACTCAGACGAATAGTATGTCCCCACACGCACAAGAATTTATCCCTAAAACAGTTGAGTCAGCGAGTGGTAATGTTTCGTCTACATTATGTGTCTCTCATTATGAATCAAACGCAAAGAGTAATCAAAAGAGTCATATTTTGTTGTGTACCGCATTAACCCGGGAGAAATCGCGCATATCTAGGGTTTGAGTAGTTTTTACTTTGTCACCAATAAATACAAACAATAATTCTCAACTTATTTAGTCAGTGACAACTGTTACAAATTGTAGGATAAAATACGCTAAAAATTAGTTTTCGAAAAGTAGTGGTGATAATTGTAAAATCTGTACGCACTCGGGGTATGTCATACCCCATGCGACTTCTCCCGGGTTAATAAAAGTTCAAAATTGTCAACAAGAATTTGTAAAATGCAGATGTTTATGAGATACAGGCTATTTCTGTGTCATGTTTGGGAACATTTAATACTGCGAGTAAAGGGGAAGTCGATTTATTATTCACTTCTCACTTCAAAAGTGATCTTAGAGTATCAACACCAGCATTCGTAATGAATAAAGTGACAGATAATATTACCTATGTGTCTTTACCTTCAGTCATTTGCGATAATTTCAGTGATTTAATGTTAGCTGATCCATTGTTTTACAAGTCACAAAAAATTGACATTTTATTTGGTGTAAATGTATTTATGCATTTAATGACTGTGGAAATTGTCAAACGTGAACCTAACCTTCCATTTGCCTTAAATTCGAGACTTGGGTGGATAATTTCGGGTACTACAAATTTTGAAACGCTGGCAACTGATCCAGTACATGTAAATCATTTAAGTACAAAAACTGACGAGTTAGTAAATTCATTCTGGGAATTTGAGAAAATTCCAAATGTGCAATTTTTAACAGTTGAAGAAAAACATTGTGAAAAACATTTTGAGAGTTCTCATTTTAGAGAAAAATCAGGCCGCTATTCAGTCGCATTACCATTCAAACAGGATCGAGATATTTTAGGTGATTCACGCCAAATGGCGCACAGAAGATTTCTTTATCTTGAAAAAAAGACTAATATTCATGCCAGAAATTTACAACTAATATGTTCAATTTATGAAAGAATATTTATCTCTGGGCCACATGGACTTTGTTTCGATTACATATCGTGAATTAGAAACTAAACAATATCACATCCCACACCATTTCGTCTGAAACAATTCTAGTTTAACTACCAGTAGTTTTTGATGCGAGAGCTAAAACAACAACAGGTGTTTCTTTAAACGACACTCTAATGGTAGGTACCAAAATACAAGATGATTTAATTTGCATTTTATTAAGGTTTAGATTTCATAATATTGCCATAACAGCTGATATAAGAATGATGTATAGGCAGGTAAAAATTCATGACAATGATAGGGATTTTCAGAGAATATTATGGAGAGATAGTCCAGATAAACAAATACAAGTCTTTCGCTTAAATACTGTAACGTATGGAACTGCTGCTGCTCCATATCTTGCAACTAAAGCTTTGAGTCAGTTAGCAATTGATGAGGGTCTTAATTTCCCAATAGCAAAGTCTATAGTTTTAAGAGATTTTTATGTCGACGATGTTTTAATTGGTGCTGAGAATAGTCAGGAAGGTACTGAATTTATATATGATTTGCAAAAAATGCTAAAAAAAGGTGGGTTTGAGCTACACAAATGGTCCACAAATGAACCAACACTATTGAAAAATGCTGGGTTAGCAAACAGAATTAACGATAATATACATAGTGTAGTGGGGAATAATGCCACAAAGGTTCTAGGAGTGGAATGGCATCCTGATAATGATATGTTCAAATGTAATTTCAGTGATATAAATTATCAAGGTGTCCCTACTAAAAGAATTATTCTGTCATTTGTATCAACGCTGTTTGACCCATTGGGGTGGATTGCACCTTTTGTGATTCTAACTAAAATGATCCTTCAAGAACTGTGGAAATTACAATTATCATAGCTGCCAACTTTTACGCTTTTTTGCTACCACTAAAATTTTATAGTAAATTTAAACTTATTAAATCGCCGAAATCATGTGATTCAATAAGGCAAAATTTTCCATAAATTTTTAGTGGTATCAAAAAAGCGTAAAAGTTGGCAGCTATGAATTATCATGGGATGACCCAGTACCAGAAAATATTGACCAAAAGTGGAAAATTTTGTGCCATGAAGTCAAACTCTTAAATTCCTTATATATACCTAGAAAAGTAATCTTGCCCAATTATTCTCGATGTGAACTTCACGGATTTTGTGATGCGTCAGAAAAGGGTTATTCAGCAGTTATTTACGTTAAAACTTGTGATAACTCTAACATTGATGTGAAACTTTTAACAGCTAAAACTCGCGTAGCACCACTAAAACCTGTCACGATTCCAAGACTGGAATTATGTTCTGCAGTATTACTGGCACACTTAATACAGGCAGTCAGAGCTGCATTACATATAAAATCTGATTCTGTGCACGCATGGAGTGATTCACAAATTGTATTGTCATGGCTAAGATCAAATCCTAAAAGATGGCAAGTCTTTGTAGCAGTCAGAGTATCTGAAATCCAATCCATTTTACCAGCTGAGAATTGGAACCATGTGGACGGAAAAGAAAATCCTGATGATTGTGCATCACGTGGGTTACTTCCTGCAGAACTACTGTCCCATGACTTGTGGTGGAACGGCCCACTATGGTTAAGAAGCAGTGAGGTTCCCGTGCATGAACCTATTCCCATAAATGAAGAAGAATTACCAGAAGCACGTAAAACCTTATCATTTGTAGCTTTTGAAACTGTAAAAGAACTTGATGTTATATCAAAAATATCTTCGTTTTCCAAATTGCAACGCATATTTGCTTGAATATTGAGATTCATCTCCAATTCAAAGGTAACACGTGTAGAAAGAAATACATTCTTTTTATCTGCAGTAAAATCAATGAAATCGCATCTGAAGAAAACCGTTGGTGACACTGTATTAACCTATCATGAGTTCCAAACCTTGGTTACACAAGTTGAAGCTTGCCTCAACTCTAGGCCACTGTGTCCCATATCATCTGACCCAACAGACTTGACTGCTCTAACGCCAGGTCACTTCCTAGTTGGAACTTCGCTAATCTCCATACCTGAACAAGATCTAAGTCACAGTCCCTTGAGTCACCTCGATAGTTGGCATGTGAGACAGTTCATCTTACAGCAATTTTGGAAAAGATGGAGCCGGGAATATTTGTCTCAACTTCAGCAAAGACCTAAATGGCAGAAAAGTCAGCGAGATTTAGAAGTCAATGACTTAGTCCTCATCGAATATGATAATCTTCCACCACTTAAATGGAAATTAGGGAGAATAATAACTGTTCATCAAGATTCAGATAATAAGGTCAGAGTTGTTACGATCAAGACTAGTAGTGGTGTAATCAATCGTCCAGTAGTGAAACTGTGTCCTCTTCCTAGAGAAACTAAAAACTGTGAACTGAAAACTGTTTAACATTTTTTTGTGCATTAATTTGTTTGTGTTATTAATTGGTTTTTTTTTCATTATAGTGAGAAATTGTAAGCAACTAACCACTTGTTGAAATCCCAGGGGATTTCAACGGGGGCCAGAATGTTTATGTAAGTATCGTCTGCAGCGAGCTGAAACTGCATGTTCCTTGGTTTCATGGCCTCCGAATTCATGTAAGTTTCTTTTTCTTACTTTCCGCGTTTGGCAACACTCAGTGTTCTGTTTTCTTGTTGTTTTTTGGAATGTGAAAAAATGTTGTAGAATAAGCCGTGTGATGGCTCGCTTTTATTTGTGTGTGAATAAACCGCTTTTATACAGTCCATTGTGTTTTTAGTTAAGAACCAGCAGTGTGTGTGTGTAGTGAAAAACGCTAAAACATGCTTTTTATTCATGTCTCAAATGAATAAAATACATATTAGGAGCAATTTTAAAAGGTTTCTCTCTTAGCAAATGCTGAATTGTATCGTATTCGTTTCGCCGACATCATGAAATTAGTTGCATTTCTATAAGTTTTACTATAATTATTTTCTTATTTTTTTTAAAGGTTCATACAAAAATCCTGTTTAGATTACGCAATATGATAGCTAGCTACTAATAAGTGAAAATACTAATGAACATCTTTATTTTTCGTCATTACTTTACATCATCAATTTGAATTTTTCAAAAATGATAGGAAGAATATCCATTTTACTGGAATATGGGGTGGGGAGGTGCACTTATTTTTTTTAATTGCAAAATTAAGGATTTTTGCATAAAACTCTTAAACACAAGAAAGATTGAAATTAAGTAAAAATCATGATATTTACGATAAATAGTAATTCACAATTTTATTTATTCTCCGTTTTTTTTTTCTTTTCTAATTTGTATTCATTGCTCACAAGGTTCTACGGCTCCGAGGACATTTGTACTAAAATTTCAGGGTACTCTAAAAAAAGCATTCGCACATGGTAACAAATCTTATTCAATAAATATTACTCTATAAAAGGCCACAATAAAAAAAATCGCTTTAAAGCTGTCTTTCAGGGCCAAAGTACTTTCAGTACTAAAGTTTTGAAAGAAATGACTGGCACCGGAATTTACATGCAAATTTATTTGGAAATAAGAAAAAGGCTCTATTTCACATACATATTAAATGGAAAAGGTTTTAGCAAAATCCTGGTGTTATTGTGGCGTTTGGAAATTAAAATTAAGTGGTTTCATAAACATACCACCGCCCCTGAAAGGGTTAAAAAGTTCTCAGTATATTTCCCATACAGCTTGTTTTAAAGTATTGCCTCGTATTCGATTTCCAAATGTACCCAGTTCAATGGGTTCTATTTTGAAGACAAAATTGCTTCTTAGATTCAAGTAAATAACGAAATTCACATGGCATGATATATTTTAGAATATTTTAAAGTACAGCATAAAATAATAAAACATTGCCCATACTTTTTCATATAAAAATGTATTTTTATATGAAAATCAGGATAAAATAAAAGTTAATACCCTAATAAAAGTTAGACAGAAACTTTAGATAATCTACTTCATTTTTTTTTAAATCCTGTTAATTGAAAATCAATTGAACTTGTCACAGAAATAAAAATGAAAAATGAGGAAAACTGCCTTTATGTGAATTCAATACCGCATGAAGTGACGGAAAATCTTAAATACATATCTGACTTTTCAAATAGGAAAATCTGATAAGAAATGGATATTTCTTTATTACTTAAAAGAAAAATAGATTTTCGTTAGTAAGAGCACTGTAATTGGTTTATCGATATATAGATTTTGCTATTGATGTATTTGTAATTAGAAAATGTTAAGTTTCAAAATAGTTCAACCTTATAAGGTCGGATCACTTAAACTGATTGGTTAAAAAAAATCATAAAAAGAAAATTGAATAAATTAAACTACATTAATATATTTCAGTAATTATATAAATGTTTTCATGTGCTTAATTTAGTTTAGTTCTTTTGTGTTTCTTTTTTATGTGGGTCTAACTACTGTAGGTCTTCTTTTTTTACAGGGCGTCTAACTAAGAAAAAAGCCTAGAACATGTTAGTTTTAAAATAAAACACATTAGAAAAGACATTATTTTTTTTTCACCTGCAATAAACATTTCAATACTACCTTCAAATAAAACAGCCATTATTATTTTTTATTTAATGCATATGTAAGACAATATGTTCTTAACACATACCATTTTAAAACTTTTTTATTTTACTTGTATATTGCCTGTGAGACCGCATTACACTCGTTTAGTAAGGACTTTGACCTGAATAAGTTTTTATCCGGGCTATTCCACAAAATTGCTGTAAACATGGGTTGCCGGACAAATTGTAACTTTTCCATTTTTATGTGTGGAGACCTGTATTGAAAAGAAGTTGAAATAATATTCAGATTTTATTTGCCTAATAGGCGTATAGCCAACATAGTGAAAAAGTACCCAAGCCGGGACTCGAACCCGGGTCATCAGTATAGCGCACAGATGTTCTAACAACTGAACCACTTGGGAACGATACTCAGCCTGAAACTTTCTCAATATAACATGTTGGCGAGACTACAAACGCAGCACTAGATGGAATATTTTCCGTGAGCCACCGACCCTGGGGCAAACACGAAATCAAAGAAAATCCAGCATCGATAATTGAAATAAATTCATTTAATACTTGGAAATTTTTCCATAGAAAATTTCTCACGCCTTGCATTCATATTGTTCAGATTTTAATTGCTTAATAGTCGTATAGCCAACATAGTGAAAAAGTACCCAAGCCGGGACTCGAACCCGAGTCAACAGTATAGCGCTTGTTGAAATATTGTTTAAATCTTTTACTTTGTTTGAATCTTTTATTTTTAAAATATTGTTCACTAACGGAGTCGAAAAACAAAATGTCGCAAGTTTTTATGAAATTCAAAAGTTTATAAAATTCTGAATAATTTCTAAGCTGTTAGAGATAAATGCAAAATTAAAACAGATTCTGATATCTACGTAACATTTTGCATTAGATATGTGATAATTGTGGAATTATCTATGTTGTGTATTTTTTTACTGAGTACAAAAATAAGAGCAAAACCTACATAATGGACACTACTGAATAGCGGACATTTTTTCACCTATATATTTATACAATTTTAACTCTGAATACTGCACACCTCTGAATAGCGGACAAATTCCGCACTATGTCCATTTTTCGGAGGCTTTTTTAATGTTAAAATTTTACAGTTACCCACTCTTTCATAAATATTTCAGTTTTTCATAAGTTGTTATAAAGGTTATTTTTTTTTCATGAACAAGAACAGAGGTACCAAGCTCCCAATAATCTTCTATAACATGCAGACCTGCCAAGTCTCCGGCTTTTTGGATACCAGTAATTTAGTACAGAAAATGTTGATTTATTTAATAGGAGCATTTTGCGATTTAAAAGAAGAGCATTTTCTCTGAAAAATTACTGGTGTACAAAAAGCCGGAGACTTGGCAACTCTGAACATGTGACTTAATTTGACCCAGTTTAACAACATTTCGGACCAGAACATTTATTTGATGAATCTTTATTTAATTTCAGGTTTCTACATGGAATATTTTAAATTTCATTTCTTAAAAAAAATTTGGTGCGAAACGTATGAAACCTGGGTCCAATTAACGAACATATTACGAAAAATTAGTAGGAGCTGGCACTTCTGAACAACAACAAAAAAAATCTTCAAAGTGTACAATATTTTTATTCATGGACTTCTTTTTTCTGCAATACATTTTTAAAACGTCCAATATATTATACATCAAACATTTATAAAGTACTGGCCGGGTTTTAATCGAAAACAGTATGTTTTAATAATATTGTGGTGGGGGCGAGAAGATAAGTATTTATATAACTCCAGTACATCCTTCTCTTTTGTGAACCGGCCTGCCTTTCCACCAAAAAGGAAGAGTACTACCGTATAGGTAATTTGGAGTATTTGGAACCATACGGAATGGTGCCAAAAAAGTTCTTCAACTTCGATTACTGAGGATGAAGATGAGAAAGCAAATGTTCCATATCTTAATCGGATCAGAGAGGTTTAGAACAAGATGTTGAGCAACCTATCCCAATAAAAAATAGCCCTATTTTGATTTTCCTCCCCACATTAACCACTTAACTGGTACTAAAATGTGCCTTCCTGGAACTGCTCCCTGCGTCTTACTGTCTAGAAGATATATACATATATATATATACAGGGTGATTACAAATGAATATCCCATTTTTGAAGGGCTTTATTAACAAAAGTACAGAAGATACATGCATTTGTGAAAAAGACATAAAAAAGAAGATTGTGAAATAACTAATAGCAAAAATTTATAAATGTCCAATGTGACCTCCAGCAGAAACACGAACGACATCCATTCTGTAGGAGAATTCGTCCCACACGGTTTTCAGCATATCGGATGTTACGGTTGTAAAAGCTACAGTTATCCTCGTTTTCAGTTCAGCAGTGTCATCTGGTAGAGCAGGAAAAAACACTTTTTCTTTTATGCATCCCCAAAGAAAAAAAATCGCACGGAGTTAAGTCCGGGCTTCGTGGGGGCCGCTAATGAAGAGCAGCGTCGAAATCTGTTCTGCGACCAATCCACCGTTGCGGCAGTTGCTCGTTCAAAAACTCTCGTACAGAAAGGTGCCAATGAGGTGGTGCATTATCCTGTTGAATGAACAGGCAACGGACGATGCCGGTTCACTTTCAACCCGCAGCTCGTTGCGCAATCTCTCGCCAAAAAAACTAACCTTTACATTTATGAAACTTCATAACTTTTCACTCACTTCGATGTATGAAATGGAATACTATCTTTTATGCTTCAGACGATATAGCCCTTATATATCTATCCCATTAGGGTTCGCGCTGTTCCGAATTTCGAGTAGCATAATTTTTGAATAAGAATTTTCGCTTTATTTAATGATAAATTTTTTTCTATTAATCTTGCAATAGTCGCGTGTCGGTCTTTTTTCCGTCCATATTAATTATCTTCAAATACCCATTTCTCCTTACAAATACAATGGAGAAATTCCATGTGGCTGAACTTAAATGGTTCACCACCACAATAGTCAATTAACGAGACGTCTGTGTTTTTTTGTTTTTCATATATAATTTTACAAGCAACATTGAAATTCGTGGAAAACTCTGCGACACATCACTAGTGTCAGTTCATTTTTATCTTTTCCCAATATTCCTAAGTTCGTATTGGGTTGCTCGAAGAGTTTGAGCCGGTTGATAAAATCAATTCGTATTGGAAATTTTTTTCATTTAACTATTAAACTTTGATTCCGATTTCTAATGTCCTAATAATTAACGGGTAGAATTTTCCGGTACGAATTGATTTTCCCAACCGGCACGAACTTTTTGGACAACCCAATATAATTTAAGTAAATAGCAAATTTATAACTTCATTGAAATGTAATATTTGAATGTTAAATGAAATTTGTTTCTTGTTTTCCATTTTCTGTATATTGAGACCGGCGACAAAAAAACAGAACGCGACCAATAACATTAAAAAACAAGAACGAAAAATCATGCGTCAAGCATAGATTATGTAACACTTTCCAACGCTTCCAAAATAATTTTACGAATCATACTCTTTAATAAGCTAAAAGATAACATCTAAGTAATCCGAATACTTTTATTCAACCCTGTATAGGATCTATAGATTTGTATATATACTACATAGGATGCTAAATTTTAGTTCAGTTAGGAAACACGTAGCACAGTTTAAAATTCTTCGTCTGGAGTTAAATAATACGGAAATGTGTTCCCGAACTTTTGTGCTTCCCTGTATAGGATCTACAGAATTTATACACACCACGTAATATACAAAAAGCGATTTAAAATTAAAATCGCTTTCAGTAACTTAAAACGCACTTCCAGGAATTATTGTTAACATACAGTAGAGAATTCTTTTGTGTGTCCCTGTAAATGAACGATGACTGCTATACACACAATATTCTGTAGTAAGTCTCTTGTAATGAAGCTTATATAAATTTCAATGCGTTTAAAATAGGGAAACATTATTTAAATAAACCGCAGACGATTTTTCTCCATAGACGTAATGTAACGGAATTCTTTTGACTGTCCCTGTAAAGTAAGTATAAGTGCTATGCACACCCTATTCCATATTAAGCTTCTTCTAATGCACCTTAGTGATATATATAAATTTCAATGCGTTTAAAATAGTGAAACATTATTTAAATAAACCGCAAATGATTTGTCCCCATAGACCGCAATGTAACGGAATTCTTTTGAGTGTCCCTGTAAAAAAACTATAAGTGCTACACACTTCGGTTGAAATAGGGAACATGCTATTGATAACGATTATAACATATAAAAATTGCAGGTCAATCCGAGCATATTTACGGGAGTTAGAGCACGGACAGACGGCAGACGGCAGACGGCCAGACGGCAGACGGCCAGACGGCCAGACGGCAGACGGCCAGACGGCCAGACGGCAGACGGCCAGACGGCCAGACAAACCGAAGTCATAAACACTTTTCAACTAGGTTGGAAAGTGTTAAAAAGACGCAACTATTCTCATGTTCAATACTTTGAAGATATTTAATACGATATAGTGATATTCAAAAGTAAAACCGATACAATTCCTTAATATTTTACTCATATTTTTGTTCCTAATTAGCGTTTATGATGTTAAAGAGTGACATTTTAGACCAACTTGGTTAAAAGAATACCAGTTTGAAACTTTTAAACAATCTATTATTTATAACTTTTTGAATATAGGTTATATATTCAAAGATATAGCCCAAAAGAGATTTTGAAATTCGAATTATTACAAAATTTGCAACAACAATTGCTTGATAATTGTATAACACCGTTACTGTGAAATCTGTAAAAAATGTACAACCTGCGATAACCCCCCTGTAACTAATTGCCGCAAAAGCAAACTTATAAACACATCTTTCTTTTTTTATGTAGCAGCTTGGATTGCTCGAGTACCTCTCGACCTTTTTTTTTTAAATTTTTAATACAAATCTTCAAAGTTGCCTTCTCTATGGCGCTGCATAGGAATTTTTTTTTTCATTTTTCGATTTTTTACAAACATTTTAAAGCAACTTGTATGGGTCCAAATTGATTTTTTTTAAATACTGCCATTCTCAAATATATTTAAACTTTGAAAAATCCGTATTTTACGCCATAGTATGTATACTATAGATTAAAAGCATTAAGATTTTTTTATGTTTCAATAAAGTTCGGCCAGTAAAAACTGCATATTCAGGACACCTTCGTTTGCATGGATTCTAAGGGTAAAGTATGAAATTTTTTTATGAAAAAATTACGTAAGACTCTCCAAACATAACTTAATATATTGATTCCCCACCCCCTACAAATAGTTTACGTTATTATTGAAAGACTAAAACGACAAAAAAAAAAAAAAAAAACTTTACGTATGACCTTTTTTTTTGTCATTTAAACTAGAGTCTGCCTATCATAAAAAAAGAAACAGGTAATTAAAAAAAAGTGCTAGAATGAATGTAGTGGAAAAATAATAATGAAAAATATCAAATAAATAAAAGAAATAAAAATTTATTGTGCCCAGATGTAAAACAACCTTAATCGAGACAGCTAATTGCCAATAACAGACGATTATATTATTTAGAATAGTGTATTATTATATTCAAAGGCAAACGATAGCGTAGTTTGATATATGTACGATATTTTAGTAAATATTAAATTTCGAATTATTTACTATTTTTGTTAATTGATATATGAAAATGTATTTTAAATGCTTGTAGAGGTAAAAATGCATTACTTAATTTGCAAAATAGTTTTTTAGCATAGATTACTTGCTTTTAAATGAGCAATAAAATGTTTTCATTCTTTGTATATATACAGTGGACTCTCTCTAATCTGAACACTCATTGGACCGACCAAAAATGTTCATATTATGGGGGTGTTCATTATAGAGGGAGATTGGAAAATGCATTACTACTACTACTATGTATTGAGTTTATAGACTGTATAGAACACTTAGCCTGTTTAGCTATGCCAGTTACCGAGGTAGGGGTACTGAATTTATAAAATGTTAAAAAAGTTATATTAAAACAGTTTTACAAAACATACAATTACATATATACAATACATTATTTGAAAACAAAATCAGTACATTACTTAAAAAAGTCTATTTTTTATCTGTTTTTTCATTGTGCATGCTCATGCAGTGTACATGTTATCTAGTTGTTTAAGAAGTGGAAAGGATTCAAGGCAATGTTCAGCCGCACAGCTAAACAGGTCTTGAATTCCTTGGCCATATTTCTTGAAGTAAATTGTACTTCTTGTTTCATCGGTCTCTTCTGGGTCTGCTTCACTATCCTCTTCTTGTTCAACGATGTCCGTTGGTATCGATATAAGCTCCAGATTCAATTTCAGTATGAAGCTCCTGAAGAAATGACCCCAAGTCACTCACAGCTGTTGCTTTCTGCTCCTCTATTCTTGATTTCTAATTTTCATACGGGAATCCAGCTTTGTAAAAGCATCTTTGGATGGTGTAGGGGTTACTTCATTCCATGCCGTTGATATCCAATGGACAGCATCCATGTCGTGGACTGGCTTCGTTAGTTCGGTTACCGAAATTGCCTCCTACATCACCAGGGACATTTTCTTCAGAAAATGGATTCGGTAGCGAGCTTTAAACGTCTTGATTACTCCTTGATACAGTGGTTGGATTATAGAAGTAAAGTTCGGTGGCAGGAACTTCAGGCTCAAGTTTCTCAGTTGCATATTTGTATGTGATCTGGCATTATCCAAAAAGAAGAATTTTTCTTCCTTCTCTCTTCATCATCTCGTTAATGCCTTCCAACCATTGTAAGAAAATTCTGAATGTCAGCCAGGCTTTTTTATTTTATTTATAGTGCAGAGGCAATGGTGCGATCTTAACATTTTTGAAGCATCGTGGTTTTTCACTTTTTTCGATCACAATTGATTTGAGCTTCTTACCCGTAAAACTAGCACAGAGCATGACACTAAGTCTTTCATTCAACATTTTCCCTCCCACGCATTTCTTGCTTCTTTCTGTTAGGGTTTTATTCGAAAGAACTCTAAAACACAGGCCGGTTTCGTCGACATTGAAAATGTCAGCGACGTCGAAATCATTCGTTATGTCCGGAAGTTTCCTTTTCCATTCCTACCAAGTGTCGATACTTACGTTTGCAGATTCACCACTGATTATTTCGAATTGGATGTTATGCCAGCTTTTGAAGCAGGTCAACCATCCTTCCGATTTTATTAATTCTGTGATTTTCTCCTTTTCTGCAAAATCCAGAGCAATCTGCTTTAGCAGGGGTCCAGTGACAGGAAGACTCTTCATTCTCGTTTGGCAAAAAATTTCCAGACGTGATTAATTATGTTCTCGTTTCAAGTTTTCTTTTAGAATATTCTAAACTGAAGATGAAGGTATATTAGCTTCAAAAACGGCTATAATTTCTTTCGTTTTCTTGCTGATGGCGTTGACTTGGCCTACTGAAATTCCAAACTGAGATGCAATTTTTTCCTTGACTTTTGATTTTAATTTTTGAACAACTTCCTATTTTTTCTGAAGCTTCAGTTCTTTCCATTTTTCCTTTTCCTGCTTATTTCTGACACATCTGCGTAAGTGCTGTGCTTCTTTCCCTGCAACAATAGCGAAATGGCGAAACAGTTTACTTTTGCTAAGCAAAAAGGAATAAAGAAACAGAAGAAACCATAATCTTTCTAAATCCCATAATCCCTCTAACATCTGTTGTCTCATATCTGTCATTGGGGGACGGGACATTTCTTTAACGTAATCTTCCTATTTTTATCTCAGATTGGAAGAGGGGGAATCACGTGACATTGTTTTTAAATTTTTTTTCTTCTATCTCTTCGCATAAAAATTGATTGTTTTGTTCAATTTGATTGTTTCATTTAATTTGATTTTCATGATTTACTTTGTGAAATGGCAATATTTTTATATATCTGGACTCTTTTGTCTATTAAAAATATAAGAATGTTCTAGTTAGTTGAGATGTAGAACACGTACGGTACGGTAAAGACGTACCTGTTTGAAATATATTCTTTGTATTTCTTTTTTTGTTGTTGTTGTTATAATAAATGTTTTGTTTGTTTTGTTGTAGAATTTCTCTGAAATATTCAAACAAATTGCAGCATCGCTCAGTGTAAGATTTTGCAAATCTAGCGGGAAAAAATTCAGAAAATCGATTTTAAATAATTTCAGTTTTAGACATTTTAAATTAAATCTAACACATTGAAGAATAAAGAGATAAAGTGAAACCAGTTTAACTCCACAACAACGCCATCAAAAGTCGGCTCAAAACAAAGTTTTCTGTAAACCTTTTTAGAGCGGCGATTGTTGTAGATGTAATTGCAAATGATATTTACGCCTAAAAATATACTTATTTTGTAAATATTGTTTTATGATTGTATGGAATCGTTACAACAAAGTATTTACTTTGTATTTTACAATTACGATAGTTATTTAAAAGTGTTACTTCTTAAAAATAAACTTGTAAGTTAATATGTAAATTATTTGAAAATTTAATAGCATATGATAAATTAAAAAAGCTGCCAAAAATTTTGTACACTCTGGTACATTGTAAGGTAATTTTTTTTGTAATTATATATGCATATACATATAAAATAAATCAATTTCAGCTGCAAATATTTGCAACTTTTGAATATAAGGAATTTTTTACAGGTATTGAAGTGTTAATTTCGAAAAGAGAATTCTATGAGATATTTATAAATTATGTTACTGATCATTGCCAGTGAATTCTAAAAATATCTTGATAGACAATGTATTACACAAATATAAACTTCAACATTGCTCATATGTTATGTTAGACCAGATTAAGCGGCTGATCCACTCGTTCATGATTGACATTCATCGAAGATGGAGAAATTGCTATCACATAAAGAACGTTTTTTAAAGAAAAATAAGAGATGGCTAGATTCGAATATAACAATAAGTAATCTCTATATATCAGACAGAAGTAATAATGATTACGCGAAAATAGTTGGACGTCCAAAGAAAATTTTGTTCAAGTGGGCCGAAATCGGAAATAAGGTTTATCCATTCTTCTCAGAACACTCACTAAATGAACTGACACGTGTTTAAAATTAAGACAATTTGGACGAAATGATGCCGCGGATATGTTGAAGCAAATATCTGTAAACCCTAAAAAAGCAACTAAATTTTAAAAAATCGTTCAAAAAGTCAGATACCCGATATTTAAATATTCTCTTGAAGAACTGTTGGTTTTAATAACCACTATGAAATTAAGCTGCCGAAAATACAGGATTATGCGAAACTCTGCGTTACAAAAAGTTTTGAACATTTATCCATCCTATGAGCAGGTAAAAGATGCAAAAAAATGTGCTATCCATCCCAAGAAAACTGCATATTTTCTTAATCAATTGCAGAAGTTAAATTACAATCTATTGTAGATTTAACGATAAAAAGACTTTGTATTATACAAAAACAGCTATTAAATATTCTTACTAAAGAAAAAGGATCTGTGTTAAAAAGTATAACAATGATTTTTAAATGGGGGCGGGGAGGGGTTGATGGAAGCGGTGGACAAAGTAGATACAAGCAAAAATCAAATGAAAACAACTTTGAAGATGCCAATATTCTAATCCCATCCGTGGTTCTTTTTAAACTATATGGTTGTAATGAAGAAAATCAAAACTTTATATTATGGCAAAATGCACACCCGTCATCTACTTCTTACTGTAGACCCATAAAATTTAAGTTCACCAAGGAAACTGATCAGTCAATACCGGAAGAATTTGAAAATGTCAGAAATGAAATTACTGCTCTTGTGCAAACAATAGTAGAATTAAATGATAAAACATAATGAAATAGAGCACAGATTTGAAGAAACAATTTTAGATGGTGTGCAATATTCTATCTTTAAATAAAGCAACCCAAAAATGCTATATCTGTAACGCAATCCAAGGCTATGAATAATTTGAGATGTATTTGAACATATAAGAGTAATGTTGACACATTTTCTTGGGGCTTATCGACACTACATCCACAGATAAGATTTATGGAATGCCTTTGACATATTGGTTATAAATTGGAAGTAAAAAAAAAAGCAGCGCCAAAAACATTTATGTTGACACTGACAGCGATGTCAGTACTTAATAACTTAATTACTATTTACTAAAAAAAAAATACATACACGTCGAATTGATAACCTCCTCCTTTTTTGAGTCGGTTAAAACCCCTTGAGGGGCACCGGTATATAATATATATCACTTTTTAATATATAACTTTGCCACCAGTATTATTAAATATAAATATTTATTATTGTTTTTTGCAGATTGAGAAGGTAAAAATTCTTTATTTAAATTTATTGGTGTCAAAACATCGCAAAATGTAGCATTTTTAGACCACGTGCTTGCCCTTCAAGGGGTTAAAAAACTCTTCTTGTTGTAAAAGTTAGGTATTGTATATTTTTAAAATCTGCACTGAATAAAATAACACAGCGTAAAAGTCAATAAATGAAAATGACAAAAACTGTTTCTATTATGATTATGATAATGTAATAATGATGACGTAAAATGTACAATGTAACGAGTAAATATATATTTTTCCATAATATAGAACCATTTTATCTATAGTAAGTGCAATTTTATTTAATTAATATCAGTAATTTTCATAAATTAAATTTTGACACGCTAGATTCGCAAAATCTTACACTGTGCATCGGGTAGATGCTTAAAATGTAGCAATGATTTTGTCTGTTTATTTTTAAATCGAGTTCGTTGAACCTTTGTATTCTTCTGCAACATTTTCTCCGAATTTCTATAATGTGGGAAGTTACCGAATTCCGATTGCAAACACGCGTTCAGTTTACAGAGAGGTGGGGTAGAATGGGGATCAAAAGTAGTGTTCATAATAGTGGGGTGTTCAGATTAGAGGGTGTTCAGAATACAGAGAGTTCATCTTTTGTTATGTCTATGGCGTTTCGCCGGAATCATCGGAATGTGTTCATAATACCGGGGTGTTCATATTAGAGAGTGTTCAGCTAGAGAGAGTCCACTGTATATGGTCTATGAACCAATGGGTATATAATCGTTAGACCTAATGCGAAATATCTAAAAACTTCCCATCTTTATATTTTAAATACGCATGTTGCACTCTTCTTGGCACAAAATACTTCGAAATATAAAATAAAAGAGTATTATTAATAAAAGAGTATTTTGTAAACATTATGTAATTTGTCGTGTGTTTTTTTTTTTTTTTTTTCATTTTAATTTCGATGTGTAAAAAAGTATCAATAACTGTTAGTCTATAAATTTTGAAAATGTTATAAACTTTTTTTTTGTAGAAATACGAAAAATATGAAGCAGATGATGGTTCTTTTGTAAAAATTGTATATAAATCGAAATAGAATTTAATAAAAATACAGAAAATTATGAGAATCTTCTGAAAAAAAATACATTTTTGGTTTTTGCAGTAGGGAAAAACATGTTAAATAAACGATAAACTTAATTACGATATACGTATAATCCTTCAGAGTATCAATCATTACTTGATGTTTTAAAAATGCATTATATTTGTAGAATTATATTAATTTAAACAAACCTTGTATTGCTATGAAACCTACAGCATAGTGAACGGATATATCAGGTCGCGGCGGTGAGAAGGTTAATTTGCAAAATAGTTTTTTAGCATAGATTACTTGCTTTTAAATGAGCAATAAAATGTTTTCATTCTTTGCATTTATATATATATGGTCTATGAACCAATGGGTATATAACCGTTAGACCTAATGCGAAATATCTAAAAACTTCCCATCTTTATATTTTAAAAACGCATGTTGCACTCTTCTTGGCACAAAATACTTCGAAATATAAAATAAAAGAGTATTATTATTAAAAGAGTATTTTGTAAACATTATGTAATTTGTCGTGTGTTTTTTTTTTCATTTTAATTTCGATGTTTAAAAAAGTATCAATAACTGTCAACTGCTGTATCAATAACTGACTAACAAAGTCTATAAATTTTGAAAATGTTATAAACTTTTTTTTTTGTAGAAATACGAAAAGTATGACGCAGATGATGGTTCTTTTGTAAAAATTGTATATAAATCGAAATAGAATTTAATAAAAATACAGAAAATTATGAGAATCTTCTGAAAAAAAAACATTTTTGGTTTTTGCAGTAGGGAAAAAACATGTTAAATAAACGTATTATCATAGAAAAAAAGAGAATAGTTACAAATATATATATATATATATATATTAATATTGATATTTTGGCTCGGTTTTCCAAGAATTTGCATTTTTTATAATGAATTTCAATGATATTACGCTTTTCCAAATTGAGTATTTTCCTAGAATTAGATATTCTTCTATAACAGAATATGTATTATAAAGTAGCTATTTTTCATTGAATATAAAAAACCGCAAGATACTACATACGTAACGATATGACTCAGACTCATTCACAGTAGATAACCGTTGACGAATAATGTTAGATGATTAAGAAATAATAAGGGGAAAACGGGAAAAGCATGGGAAAACTCTATGATCTCGTGCCAAGACTAAAGAAAGTGAAATCAATATCATTCGAACTGATGATGCCTCAGGAGGGAGGTGAAAAAGTTTTTTGATACAAAGAAGCAACGTAATGTAGATGTATCTATATACCTGGAATGAAATTTATGATTTTTGCAGAAGAATAAAGACACACGAAAGATGAAATGCAAAATTACTACAGGTCAAGATAGAAATTGTGAAATAATTTGTACAAGATTTTGGTATGTAATTTACTTTTATACGACGTCAGACTGTGTCTATATCTATTTTAAAAGAAATAACTAAATATACTTTTAATGATTATACTGATAATGTATGTTTTTACTGACAATATACAGGGATTTTCTAAAAGGAGATAATGTGTTTTTTAAAGATAAAAATAATGTGAAAATATAAATCTATACTATTGCTCTCCACAATTAATGCTAATTCCTAATGATCTGGAATAATAATATAATATATAATGTATAATTATGAAAAATTGTTTAATTAGTTCTTTATCAGATATATGTTTAATATTAATTTACATAAAATTGACTTTATCATCAATTAAATTACAGACTTATTCATTTATATTTAAGTTACACAAACATCCAAAACGTTTTTTCTTTTGAAAGTAAATTAAACTCAAAATCCTCTATGCAAACTGTCTGTTTGCATATCTCTGTACAGATAATCAAAATCTTTCTTCTTATGATTTAGAAATCAATATTTCTCATGCACGAATAGTTAATTGCACGAATGAGGTATCAGATTACATTAGAACTCAGTGAAAGAATTTTCGCGAATTCCTTCTGTCATCTAAATGTAATATATTTTTCGAATGTGCATCAAACATATAAATGTTTTAAAAAGTTTTTATTGGATGGCAACGAATGATTTTGAACAAAATTAAAGTTCTTTAGATTTGTGTTATTCTGTATTCTAATTCTATTTTGAGTATCATAACTTAGTGTGCCTATGGATTTAAGTGTCCTGTGATATAAAATAGGTGCAATTTTTTATGGTTAAATATTTAATAAATACTAATAATTTAAATAATACAAATTTTGAACTTAGCGTCACTGAAGTATACGTTTATGATGTATAGCATAGATTTTTAATAATATTACAAAAAAAAAAAAAAAAAAAAAAAAAACAGGATTTTTTAATAGTCTATTTCTATGTCATTATGTGTTTTTGTTGACTTTTACTGAAAAGGATATTTCTTACTTTCTGTTGCATTTGATACACCATATTTCTGTGTATACAGTGTGTCCGAAAAACATTGGCTTTTATTCCTTACATATTGATCATAAACGTATACAGTAAAACCTCTAAATAACGGACACCTCGGGAGCGCGGAAACTACCCGCTATTGGGAAAACTTCAGATATTTAAAAATCGCTAAGAAATGCTGAATGTTTCATTAATTGACTCTTATATGTCCTAAAATCTCTATTATGTGATTAGAAATTAAAATTATTTTTTAAGGAATAAAACTGAAATAAAATTGTGTATACCTTTATGCACTGTTTATTACATTCTTACAAAAACAAATCTGTTACAACAGATTGCTTTTGCTTGCGATTACATGTGATTTGTTTTTCAATGTGAAGTTTTAACTCTGTCAGCAGTTTTAATACTTCTGAATCATCTTTTTATACAAAAAAAAATGTGTAACTACTCTCTGTATTTTGACGCTTATTGGAAATTCTCGATATTATAGGAAACATCTCCAGTTTCAGTATCTGTTTCATCATCACTAATAGAGTCAGCTTTTGTCGAAAATTCGGAAGGAATATAATCGCATACATCGACTGATTCTTCTTCAGTAGGTAACTCATCATCAATACTATCAATACTACTGAAAATTTCGGCGGTTTCTTCACTTCTGATACATTTCATTAATTCACTTATTTCGCTTAATTCTTCATTTGTGTCGGAAATATGTGTTCCATTTTCTTTTCATATAAAGCCTGCTTTTCTGGAACATTGTCTTGCACTTTCCGGTTTTGTGTTTTTTACAGCTGAGGAAATCCGAATTATAGCATCAAGAGCATTAACTAATATTAAGCAGTTCTCAAGTGTATTCATAGAATCTAACTTTGAAAGAATGCGGCGTAATAAAAGCTTTCTGTATCAGGCTTTAAAATTGTGTATTACTCCTTGATCAAGTGGCTGGCATACTGAAGTTGTGCTTGGGGGAAAAACAAATTTAAACATTGTCGGATATCAAATGTTTTGGATAAGAAGTTGCATTGTCCAAAAACAAGAAAACTTTTCTTTGTTGTCTATTCATTCTATTAGTAAAGGAAGTTAACCATTCGATCATTAAAGAACTGGTCATCCACGGTTTCTTATTCGCTCTCCACACAATACCAAATTTATTAAATTAAATGTTCTTTGAGAAACACGTGGGTTTCAGAGGTTTTCCAATAATAAGAGGGATTTCAAATTCTCCTAATACATTGCAAGAAAATAAAATAATGAGTCGCTCTTTTGGCAATTTTCCGCCGATACAGTCATCTTTTTTAAAACACAAAATCTTATTCGGAAAAATTCGGAAAAGACTCCGGTTTCATCGGCATAAAAAAATGTTTCTGGCTTTTATAAACTTCACAAATTGATTGCAGTCCTTCATGCCAACTATCCACTTCTTTAAGATTTACAGATTTTGCTTCTCTGCAAATTGTTTTAAAACAGATGTTGTGTCGAGATCGGAACTCTTCCAGCCATCCACTGGAAGCTTTAAAATTGTGTAATCCGAGTTCTCTAGCGACTTCTAAAGCCTTTTCCTGAATCAAAGACTCACTGATAGGAATGTTTTTTGAACGAAGTGAAGTAAACCAATTCAGATTTTTAGAATCAATTTCAATAGAATTAGTTTTTCTCAATTTCAAATTTTAGTCCGGGTATAAGGTTATAAAAAAGAGCAAATAAAGGAAAGTTTTGGTTTAGTTTTGATATTTGGTTCCTTTATATTTTTTTAGTAGCTGAACACGAATCTGAGGTTTTCCAACAAAATTTATCCCGGGAAATACTTTTTTTTTTTTTTTTTTTTTTTTTTTTTTTTACGAAAAACCTGTAAAAAAATGGACTTTTTTCTGTTTTTTCCAAATAACTCCAAAAGCGTGAAAGTTATTTGATGCGTTATTTTATTTGAAGGCCCCTGCTGTTCATCGACACCTAGAACTCATGAACTTATGGATTTTATGGGGTTTATATTTACTACTAATATTATAGAATAAATATTTTCTTAATGGTAAATATTCCGTTCCTTGTGGCATGGCTTGTTCGTCTTCCATTGGGTCCATGGATTCAGTGGGTGGGCAATCCATGTCAAGCTCGGTTTCAAGGTATAACTCGTCTTCCTCGTCTTGATTCACCACAGAGATGTTGTTGCAGTTCCCTTTTCAGTTGAGGCGCCCATGTTGAAAAAACAAAGACTAAACGTTTTGCACCCATAATTTTGTTGACAGTTCTTTTCGCACTCACAGGATACAAGCTTCAACAAAGCAGGGGGAGCAGAAATAGTACAGTAAATACGGGCTCAAGACCAATATTTTTCTTACATCCGTACTCTTCAGCATTTGTTTCCAACTCCCAGCCATTGCTGCCCCTGGTGATATACTATTAATGAGTGATGTAGCTGTAGATGGTGTTAAAGCAGCAATATTAGAACTGTGAATTACGGCTGATTTCGTGTACGAAATATGCCTTAGGTAGTTCAGTGAAGGCACATTCGTCCTACTATAGCTGTACAACGAGACAAGAAAACGTTCCCCAGCAGCTGCAATGATCTCCAGAGTAGCGTTCGAATCTTGGAATACTTTAACAACTTCAGCAACGTTTGGACTCTTCACAAGAGTTTTGAGGAACTTCCTTATCCTTGCATAAACCGTACTGACATTGTATTGCACCCGCTCGCAGCATGTACGAAGAAGATTTTTCCCGCAACCGTTGAACTCATAGCATTAGCTGGAGAAAATGTCGCTGGAGAAACTGCATCCTTTCCAGGTTTTAAAAAGAAAACGTTTTCAGCCCTGCAGAAACCTATCAAATGAACAAGAGATCTACATCCTCCCCAACTATAACCATCATCTTATTTGATGGAGCCAAGAACAAAGCAGTGTTTACAATCAAGGTGTCTACGTCTTATTTTGCTTGCTTGCATGTAATATCTGCTGATGAGAACTTGTCAATCATCATAGATATTAACTGAAAATTGTTTTTTGGGTTAGCAAGAAACTATTCTTTCGAAATGGTAAAGTATCATTGTACCGTTAAACAATATGTCAGTTGAAGCATGTTTCCTTGCTCGTCTCATACGATCAGCTTTTTTTGTACCACCTTGTAAGTCAGTGGGTTAGCCATCAAAGACAATTACTGCCTGCGGTTGGCATTTTGATTGTACATACTGAACATATTTGTCGCAGATTTTTAAAAAAATCCGATTTTTAGGCCAAATAGCCTTATGCAATAAAAAACCACCATCAATTACGAATTGAATCCTGCCACTGAACCGCTTGTTTGTTAGGGTTTTGAATGCCTTCTAGAGAGTAGATTTGGTTCCTTTTCTTAAGCCATTGACGAATAGGGATAAGGAATAAGGGCCTAGATCGTATGTCAAAAATTCCTCAGGGTTTTCATCCGAATGTTTTGCAACCGAAATTCGTTGAAACAAAGTTGAGGGATTAATAGGAACCAACTCGTCTTCTGTTAAATAATAATTTATAATGAGTCGTCGTATCAGGCAACTTCATTGTAAAATGTAGTCAGTCACATAGATTTAGAATTATTAATAGTCAACGCTTGCTTAAAATAGATAATTTTCCTGTTACACAGACGTACAGGGCCGTAATTCCCGTTTTTTACAGTTTTTGTCTTTAATCCCTCACAATTTTACCTCCTCTTAGAGTACGATCTCTACGGAGGAGGAGCACCCTTGACTCATGAGAGGAGGTAGAGCTGCTCCACTCTCCCACCTTCCTCTGGCGCCGGATCCGCAATTTTCCCCTACCTCAAATGCATAAAGTATTGTCAATCATATAACCGTTAGTATCATTAATGGATTAACGTTTGCGTAAAATAGTTAGTTTCCATGTTACATCGACGTACAATGCCGTAATTCCGTTTTGTTTTTACAGTTTTTTTGTTTTTAACACCCATTTTTGTGGCACTCTCACGGCTAAACCATTGATAAGAGAAAAAAACTTTCAATACATAAAATGTAGGAAATTTTATTTTCTTTAATTCATATATGATTCACTTTCATGCAAAATGCATAGTTTTGGAGTTATTTTGAAAAAACAGAGAAAAGTCCGTTTTTTTACACGTTTTTTGTAAAAAAAAAAAATATATATTTCCCGGATAACATTTTGTTGGAAAACCTCAGATTCGTGTTCAGCGACCCAAAAAACATAAAGGAACTAAATATCAAAATTACACCAAAACCTTCCTTTATTTTCTACCAAATGACTGGACTAATTTTGGTGTTCTCGTTTGAGTTAGTAATCTACAAATTTCTTATTTCTTCTTTATTTCGTAAAATCTTATCACCTGTGTATTATCTACTTTAAAATGTTCAGCAAGTATCTGTAAACTCAATTTCTCTTCCTCAGATACACTTACAATTTCAAATTTTTCTTTTAAAGTTAATCGTTTTCTTTTTGAGGCCATTCTCGAAACATTAATCACAAACTAGACTCCAAATTCAGAGTACATAGAACTCAATAATTTGGAACACCAAGAGTTCCAAATTAACTGCGATTTATTCTGTTGAGCTGATTCGGATATCAGTCGAGATGCTATGTTCAATAAGGTTAACTGGATGAATTAGGTACTCCAGATTCGACCGGGACGGTACAGTTGGTAGATATTCCAGGTTTGAATCCTGGCCCGGACATTTTTCTTCCAGTTGGAAAATTAGAACTCATATGATTGCTTTACGAATTCGAACAATTGTGTTAAAATTAATCTAGGATAAAAATGGTGTTAACATGCTTTGACTAATCTGTTTTGAGTGCCAGTTAAGTCTCAAGAATCAAATAGTAATCGACTTTGGAAAATAGTTTTTTTCCTACCCTTGTAGCTTTCTTGGCGCCTTTAAGTCTCGGCCCCAAAATTCGGTACATAATTTCCCAATAAAAAAATAAATAAGATAGAGTACTCTTTTCTTTGTTTTATAAAAGAGTAAAAATAAATAAATAAAACCGTATGATTGGTATTTTATCGTATGTTAGGTATTCTGATTATTTTTCTTTTGCTCAGATTATATGACGTCTGATTTCACTCTTCTATGTTATGTAATGATGCAATGCAGTTAATTACTTGTTTAATTTTACGAATGATCCCTACTATAATGAAAGGATATTTATTTTTTGTTTTTTTCTTTGTTTCTTGAGACTTTATAAGATTTTCCGAAAAATTGTTTGAGCTTAGGTATAATGAAAAAAAAAAACAGTCAGCATATTATCTATCCTGAAGTTTCATGCCAGTTGTAAACAAGGTTATCTTACGCATTTAAATCGAAAGAGAAAATGATGTATGTATTATGGAACTCTGGGGATCAAGAAATTTGTACTTCTAGAAATTAATCAGCAAAAAATCCTAAATCTTTCAAGGAGGGACTTTTTTCTCGGACGTGGGAGGGGGATTTTCCCCAGTCCACTTCCTAAATTTTCTGTGACCATAAAATTTGTGACACATTGCCCTGATAAATTTAGAGGCCTTTTTACTTTTTTCCATTTTCTTTCTCGTTAAAAAATATTTTTTCATCGTTTATCGGCAAAATTACTGTCGCTATTCGGAATGTCCGTTATTCAGAGGTTAAACATACAAAAATTTAGGTTTTGGGAATGGAGATTGGAAAACTCGCCATTAAATAGACATGTCCGCTATTCGAGTGTGTCCGTTATAGAGGTTTTTTGTATTTAAACAGATATAATATTAACTTAATATACATAAGATTGTTACATTCACGAAATATATTTCGAACCACAAACGCTGCAGAGAAAGAGTTATTGGTATTACATAACTCATGTTACTCAAAGTTGGGTAAGATATGTCCTTGAAGTTCAAGAAACCGTGTTCAGAATGTAGAGATGACACGGAGTATTGAAAAAGAGGAAATTATTTGAGACTGTTGGTCGTATTTCAAATTTAGACCGATTTTCATTCAAAATGTAGCAATCTTTATAGATCTATCGAGTCTAAAAAATCGAGCATTTGGCGCAAAAAGACGTTATTTGGCTAGCAACATATTTTCCTCGCCAAACGCAAACGACTTTAACACTAGAACTACCGGAAATTTTACTCAAGTTTTTTAAAACTATTTCACACCAGAATTTTATTTAAAACTGTTTAACGTATTCATTTAATGTATTTCTGTGAGTTTTATATTTAATTTATTTTAAAAAGAAATTTCTGGTTCGAATCGGAATATATTCATTTGGTAACCGCCAAAATAACGACTCATGGTAGTTGTAGTATTAATATATTTTGAAATTGCTTGTAAAATGATTATTCGAATGCGCAATACTTAATGAATTTAAACGTAAACGATGAAAATTTATTATTTTTTTGTATAATTTTTGTATTTTTAACAATGCTTTTTTAAATTTCCAAATATGTCTATGAGATTTTTGTAAAATTTGAAAGCGTGAAATTATCATAAAAAATATACGAATGGGTTAATTCTAGGGCTCATGATACCATACCCTCTTGTTCAGAATCGTTTGCATTTTGTGTTCAACATTTTCAACTCATCTCTGTACGTTTGCAGTAATATTAATTTAAATCAAATTAAATAAATCATTCACGTTTTTTCTGTAATTATTACCGATTTAATGGAATTTTGCTATTGTTTTACCCCATTCCACGATTTTTTCTAATTTAAACGACTTCACCGGCTATATAAGTAATTTTAAATGTATTTTTAAAAGAAAGGCCCGATGACAAACGCATTCATTATACATTTCTATATTGAAGAAGTCGTTTCCATAGCAACAATGCTTTTCCCTTGAATTGACATAGTTCAGAATCGGGCTTATTTTTTGAGCTTGAAACAATTTCAATCAATTTAAAATTTGTTTTATATCGTAAATTGCGATCTTTAAATTTCATTTTATGTACATATAAATGTGTACACAAAATTGTAGTTATAAAACTCTATTTGTTATGTAAGTTAAATTTACATAAACAAGTTCAGCATGAAAAAGGTTTCCTTAACCCATTATCGCCCAGCGATCTATTTCTAGATCACCTACAACCGAATAAAACATTTAAATTTCAATACCAGTATTTTAGTACGGAAATTTTCTCATTAGCTAATATCAAATTTTGAGCCTCTAAATAACTCAGAATTACTACATGGGAAAAACTGGTGTCGAAGAATTAAAAGAAATGTAAAAATAGTTGGGCGTTAACGGGTTAAAGAGTTTTTGTCATAAAACCGTATTTCTTAAAATTTTATTCCGTCGTCAACCGGTGATAAATCGCCAAATAAACGAAATTTTCATATTTTTTTTACGTACGGTATATCGAGGTTCCGCAGAAATTTTTTTTATAGACGTATATATCCTCATGAGAAGAACATTCTGTAATTTTTTCAAAATTTCCTGAGTATGCGCTTGTCAGACTGTTGGTTGTATTTCAAATTTAGAGCCATTTTCATTTAAAAGGTAGCAATATTTAAGGATCAATAAGGTTAACTGGATGAATTAGGTCCTCCAGATTCGACCGGGACGGCTCAGTTGTTAAAGCATTGCAGCTTCAGCCAAGCTATCCCAGGTTCGAATCTTGGCCCGGATATTTTTCTTCCAGTTGGAAAATTACAACAAATATGATTTCTTTACCAATTCGAACAATTGTGTTAAAGCTAATCTAGGATAAAAAGGGGGTTCACATGATTTGACTAATGTGTTTTGAGTGTCAGTTAAGACTCAAGAATCAAACAGTAATCGACATTGCGAAATAGTTTTTTTTCCTGCCCTTATCGGTTTCTTAGAGCCTTTAAGTCTCGTCTCAAACAATCAGTACGCAATTTCCCAATTAAAAAAAATAGAGTTTTCTTTTCTTTGTTTTATAAAAGAGTAAAAATAAATAAATAAAATCGTATGATAGGTATTTTATCGTATGTTAGGTATTTTAATTTTTGTTTTTTTTTCGCTCAGATTATATGACGTCTGATTTCTCTCTTCTATGTTATGCAATGATGCAATCCAGTTTATTACTCTTTTAATTTTACCAATGATGCCTACTATAATGAAAGGATATTCCTTTTTTTGTTTTTTCTTTGTTTCTTGAGTATAAGATTATCAGAAAAATTGTTTGAGCATAGGTATAATGAAACAAAATAGTCAGCATATTATCTATCTTGAACTTTCATGCCAATTGTAAACCAGGTTTTCTTACGCATTTAAAACGAAACAGAAAATGATGTATGTATTATGGAATTTTGGGGATCAAGAAATTTGTACCTCTAGACATTAATCAGCAAAAGTTCCTAAATCTTTCAAGGAGGGGCGTTTTTTTCTCGGACGTGGGAGGGGTTTTTATCCAGTCCACTTCTTACATTTGTCTGTGACCACAAAATTTGTGACACATTGCCCTGATAAATTTAGAGGCTTTTTACTTATATTCCCATTTTCTTTCTCGTTAAAAAATAATTTTTCATCCTTTATCGGCAAAATTACTGTCCGCTATTCAGAGGTTAAACATACAAAAATTTAGGTTTGGGAGTGGGGATTGTAAAACTGTCCGTTAAATAGAGGTGTCCGTTATTCGGGAGTGTCCGTTATAGAAATTTTACTGTATTATAAATTACAAAGTTATGCAGAAAAAGATAAAGTATTTTCCTAAATCGATTAAAATTTCCAAGGGATTAAATTTGAAGAAATTATGTTTCTTGAGCGTCATAACGTTGTCTGCGTAGGATAAAATTGGTTAAGGAACATTGTTTTATATTATTGTAGTCATTTTTATATTATTGTACACATTTTTATAGTCACGTCGTGTGTTGTTAGAGTCAGAAAATGCAGACTTGAAAATTATTTTGTAAAATCACCAAAAATAGCTTAATTATGTTATAGTTTTCAATCAAACTTTATTTGAAAGTACATTTTTAATTCTATTTTAGGGAGTAAATAAGGAAATTATGCAATATTTAGAATCGAAGATTTATGCAATTATAGTGAGATCATGAGTGCATGTGGCACTACATAGTCTTATGTTTGAACTTAGCGTTACCAAACGACACGTTCATGATGTATAGCATAGATTCTCAATAATATTTATTTAAAAAAAATAGAATTTTTCTGTATTTTGTATCGCTGTGTGTTTTTATAACGTTGAGTTTTACTGCAGACATTTTTTCTTAATTTTTTGTGTATTTCATATATCATATTACGTGTATATAATGCTACTTTTTCCAAAATTTTAGGCTTAAAATATATGATGCGCAGTAATCACGGAATATTTTCGACAGCTGTGTGAAACCATGCGTGCTTTCACTATTGCACAATGTACAACTTGTATATTTCGAGATGAAATTATACGAATATAGAAGTGATACAAGAAATAAGTGAAATAACAACACTTTTAGTTACTGTAATTTATGCAAATAAACGGTTAATACTTCCAATTACGGCTCAATGCTAAGTAAATTTGATTTAATTAATTTTGACAATACTGTTTATATAAATTTTAATTAAAAAAGAATCATTTAAATACAGTTGTGACAATTGCTACTATGCCAATAAATATAGAATAACGTGTAGTATGTATATTGGCAGTTATATATTTTAAAAAGTTTCCAGTGGGAGAAAAGTAAACCAATTTGTGCAATGCATAAATCTTAATTTCATGTTAATTTAACCCGGCATTCCAACCCAGGCTATCAGGGGCCTCCGAGATCAAGCTGTTTGTTTTCTCAACCGGGTCTGCTACTAGTATTAGTGACGTCACAAGAGTGATCCAGTTTGGTCAATGTATCCTTGCAGGAAGGTTTAATAACGAAAGATATTTTGAATTTCCTGTCTTAAAATTTGTCATTATATAAATAATAGTACTAAATTTCATAATCGTGAAATAAAAGGGAGTTAATAAACTTGTTTTATAAAAGGAAATTAAAAGTTTTAAATTAAAAAAATTGCTAAGATTAATAGATCAGATTGAACACATTGACTTACTTTTCCTAAAAACATTATTTTACAATAAATATACGCACAAAAAATATAATATATCTATCAAAAACTTTACAAAATCAACCCCCTCTCCCTTTTACCACTAAATACCATAATTTAACTACCAAAACACAATAAATGTAAAATTAAATAGAGAAATCGATATTTTTCAACTATAGAGAACTTGGCGCTTTTTTTTAAAGCTTGGCGCAATTCGGACATCAGAAAGTTAGATATGTTTCCAAATTACATACACAGCTATGAAAACAACCCTAATGAACTTTTATGTTTATTTATATATACAATTCTGTTCTATCTGTATATGAAAATAGATAAATGGCTTCTTTATATTAAATAAATGGTATAAATATTGAAAAAACAAAATGCTTATTTATATAAAACAGCAAATAGGTTGCCAAAAAATATGTCGCCGAACTTCCTTCTTTCGCCATAAGCCATTTTCTCTAAATCGCCTGTATTTGCTTTTCAAAAATTGTCTCTTTTATTGTACTTGTGTTCAGATCATAAGAACCACTCAAAGGAACTTATCAACAGATTTATTTTCATAATATATTTGTACTCTTAAGTTAGCTAAAATTTTAATTGGAACTAGTAATTTGGGGAAATCAGTTACTTTTAATTTTATAAACAAAGCACACTCACTTCTAACTAAGTGCATCCAGATTTTATTCAATTTATTACCGTATATTTAAAAATCTTCGAAAGGTCTGTCGTCATCGTTGCACCATTTTGCATTTTTAAACTGTTAATCATCTGCTTTTTTTTTTCAAAGATCATTTATCTCTTTTCGTTTTGGAAGTACACATTAATTCAAATATGCCGGAATATTTTCATTACAGTAGAATACACATCCGTTGTTAGGGTTATTTTTTTTCTCCGCACAACAAGTTCAGTACCATCATATTAATTTTAGCTTCACGAATTATTAAAAGTATTTCGATACGTTTAATGCAGACCACTGCTGTTGAAATATGAGTAAAATTATCACAATGTAATTTTCGTAGCTAAAATTTCTTTTTTTCAAAATAAGTTGGGAATTGGAAGACTTAGATTTGAAACTAGAAGCGCAACATTTTCTTTTCATTATTGTATAGATATAATATACACTTTCTTTAATAGTTATAATCTATAATTATCGATAGCGTTATAATCTAAATACACTGAAAAATGTTATTAATTACTAAATAAAACAATAAATAATATCAAAATTTTATCGTAAACAATCCGTACAAACGAACAAAGTACATGGGAAATTTTAAGTAGTATGGATCACTCTTGTGACGTCAGCAGGTTGTGACGTCACTTGTAGCAGGCCCGGTTGAGAAAACACACAGCGTGATCTCGGAGGCCCCGGGCTATCCGGGTTAAATATATCCAATATATTGCCTGGTGTAGAGAATGTATATGAAAACTGTAGTAGATTTGTTTACATTTAGAGTATATATATTTTTAGATTGCTCACCAACTACGCCAAAAGAGGTTTTGGTGGTTATATATTTTAAAAAGTTCCAGTGGTAGAAAAGTAAACCAATTCGTGCAATGCGTAAACCTTAATTTCATGTTATTTTAATATGGAATTCCAACCCAGGATACCCGGGTAAAAGATATACGATATATTGCCCGGTGTAGAGAATATATTTGAAAACTTTAATAGATTTGTTTACATTTAGAGTATATATTTTTTAGATTTCTCACCAACTACACTAAAAGAATTTTTGGTGGTTATATATTTTAAAAAGTTCCACTGGTAGAAAAGTAAACCAATTCGTGCAATGCGTAAACCTTAATTTCATATTATTTTAATCTGGCATTCCAACCCAGACTATCCGGGTTAAAGATATCCAATATATTGCCCGGTGTAGAGAATGTATTTGAAAACTTTATAAGTTTTTTTTTGCATTTAGAGTATGTATTTTTTAGATTGCTCACCCACTTTTCGTATTTTCATATTCCCCAGCGGTCGCGCACGAAACATATCATTATTTATGACCTACCTTTGTGAATCTGAATATTTCGGTGTTTCAGCGCGTAGTTCGATTACATATATGCTATACACATGTTTTATTTATTTATTTATTTATTCATTTGTGATGTTTTAATTTTATTTGTCAATTTAGTGATTAGATATTACAGGGAAACAAACAAATGCTGAACTGTTTACGATATTTTAAGTGCAAACCAGATAAACTTCTGTAATTGGGTTGCACGCAGATTTTAAAATATTCATGGTTGAAAATTGTTTTAAAAAAACATAAAAAATCAGTAAATTGCGATACAGTTTTTAAACAAATTGCATTTGAAAGAAATGTTTTTTTCTAGTTGATGGTGTGAAGTTTGAAACTGTGCGATAATTAGAAGTTAACACATCGAGGACGGGAAACGTGAATTCGCATCTTTTGGACATTTGTAATTTCGCCCATAGGCTTTACTGTTGCGTTTTATATGTTACATTAATTCTCTAAAAAAACCATACACAAAATTCGTATTTTTACAATTAGAGTACATATGCATATAAATAGCTCGATTAGAGACAATACTATTATTATGTACAGTCGAAGAAAAAAAACTGAACACTCCCCACTAACTCTGCAACAAATTATAGTAGAAGGAAGTGACTGGTACCAAACGATTGGAAATAAAGTCTACTTTTAAATTATGTATCTAAAATTTGCTTAAGGGGCCATCTACATATTAAAACCAGCCTAAACTTTATTTTTTCAATGGCAACACCCAATTTTGACACGATATTTTAAATC
The DNA here is from genome assembly GCA_963931845.1 of Maratus michaelseni. Taxonomy (NCBI): domain Eukaryota; kingdom Metazoa; phylum Arthropoda; class Arachnida; order Araneae; family Salticidae; genus Maratus; species Maratus michaelseni. The sequence continues at coordinate 23,275,197 of OZ007594.1, forward strand.
TGTGATTCACACTATGCCTAGATACCAAATTTCAAGTCATTTGGATGGTAAGTTTTTGAATTATAAGCATTCAAATTTTCAAGCTTCTAATGTTAAACTACATTTTGATATTTTTATTAATATCTCCTGAGATTATAATTCTAATGTGTTAATTTTTTTGTGGTTATAATACTAAAAAGCCCAAACATAAATATGTCAAATTTGTAATTTTTATAACTTTATAATATGAATTATGAATTATGAAATTAATATTCGAAAAAATTATGAATTGCAACCTACAATTTTTTGATGGATTTATATTTATTATATCCTGCTTTATGCGTGTTCAAAATTTCAAAATTTTCTTCCAAGTAGTTTTCAAATTATGCTTAAAAACGGCAAGATGCTGCTTTAAGGGGCCGTCTATGATGTGAATTAAAATTAAAGCATAATTTGAACAGGGATGAGAGCGCTCCGACTCCAATACCCGACTGTCACCATTAAATTTTAATAGTATTTGTCACCTTGTTTAAGGACAGAATTTCTGAAATTCAATACGGTGGAGAATACTATTAAAATTTACTGGTAAAAATGGTTCATTCGGCTCGGAGCGCTCTCATCTCTGTTTGAAAAAAATATTTTACACATAGGCTGGGATTACAGTGCATTGATAAACTTATAGCGTAAGTCTGTCTTACGATATAAACAACGCGTAAACCGTATTTCAGTGCTTCGCGATATTACGCTAATTTGAAAGCTAATTTAAACTGAAGCGTAAGTAAATGCACGCGCGAGCACAACAAGCCTGACAACAACCTGTGATTGGAGTAAGATATAAGATAGCGAGGCAACAGAATCCCAGCCTTCATTAGAATATATATATATATTAATTTTTCAATGTCTACTTTTAAATTTTTCATTAAAATTACGTAAAACGTATTTGCATTAGATGCATGTTTACATCATTTATGCAAATTAGTTTCGCTTTTATTTTTTAATTAATAAAGCTCATTTTTTTAAATATGAACAGTTCTACCTTAGAAAAAAATTAATCATTTTTGTTACCTTTAAATGAATTTATACCTTCTTATACAGTCTAATAAAGCTATTTTATTTTTTCTGCGGTATATAAGTTTGAAGCAAAGTTTCTTATAAATGCGTATGCGTAGTGTATTTGCTGAAATAAAATGGCCCCACATTTAACTGAAGCAACGAAAGGCCAAATGATTGGTATGTGGCATGCTGGAAGAAGTTTTCGTGGTATAGCTAGGCATTTTCAAATGTCTGCTCAAACTGTTTCAATATGGATTAACAGATGAGTTTTATATTGGCAGTTTATTGTAAAAAAAAAAAAAACATTAGATTTACATTTAATTTATATAAATTTAAATTAAATATACATGACTGATTTTTTTAAGGTTTCGAAATACAAATTCGATAGACGTCTATGAGGTAGTGGTCGGCCAAGGATCTTATCAGACAGCCAAGTTCTAGAAGTTGTTGCAATGGCTGCAGTAAAACCATTTATATCTTCTAATCAAATTAGAGATGATTTGCAATTGCAAGTAAGCATATAAAACTAAGAGGCGATAGATTGTATTATGAATATATATATATATATATAATTACGGCGTACTTTGCTTTTAATTAGGTATCTACTCGTACTATTCGCAACACGCTCAAAGAAGCAGGTCTCCGAAGTCGGGTGGCGACTAAAAAACCAGCAATCACCGAAAACCAGCGACTTCAACGACTTCACTTTGCCCAAACATATGTTAACTGGGGAATAAATGAATAGAGCTCTGTTTTATTTACAGATGAAAGCTGTATCCAGTCAGTCTCCAGTTCTTCGGTTCGAGTATACCGTCCATTGGGATTTAGGCTTCAGCCACGCTATACAAAGAATATTAAACGCAGCGGAAGAGTTGCAGTTTCGGTGTGGGGCTGCATGTCGGCGCAGGGCATCGGATCTCTGTCACGCATTCGGGGACATCTAGACGGAGTATCTTATTGTAATATATTAGAACATTCAATGATCCCTGATGTTTTAGAAAACCACTTTCCAGATGGATTTTTTCTCTTCCAACAGGTATGTATTGTTATTTATTAAATGGTATTATTAAACAATAAGGTTTTTAGAGCGTACTATATACTATTATATATTAATATTAATAATTAAAATATGTTTAAAATTATTTATTTTATAGTTTTGAGCGTCTTAAGATTATAATTTTTACTGGTTTATTTTCTCAAAATATAACCCTTCCCACACACACACCCCCATACTTCAATATTCAAATCCGAATTACCACTGCTTGTTCTAGAATGTTACTTGATTTTTCATTAAATGAATTAGGAAAATATTTTTAAAAGCAACTTTCTCTATATGCTATGCTACTTCATTAGAATAAATTTCAGTTTTAAAGAATAACTAGTTATTTTTAATCGCAATAAATATTCATTTTTTGACAGGTGTGCAGATATAAATCCTTTAACTTGTCAGCTTTAACACAAATATCATATCGATAGCTCTAAAAAACGCCTTTTCCCCCATCATTACAGAACTGAAAGAAAATTTTCAATAGAAATTGAGTAATGAAAATTTGCTTTTGTTTCAGGTTCAAAGATTTTAGCAGATGAATCGGTGTAAAAACAAAATGCATATAAATTATTTAAAAAAATAATGAAAATAACCGTTAATGTTTTAAAAAACAGTTAAGACAAAAGCTATATATTGGATTAGAAATTTTAAAACAACGTATTTCCTTGTTTTGTGTATTTTCAGAACTTTTGCAATTGTCAGGTTGTAATCTTTTATTGAATTATAATATTTTTTACTATAAATAATAATGAAAAAACATTTAAAATTTCTTCACCTTTCAATTTATAAAAAAAAACTTTTCGCAAACTTTATGCTAAAATATTTGCGAATATATTTAGATAATGATTTCATTAAAAAATTTTGTTTCAAATATAAATTTTAATACTATAGAAATCAATATTTATTAAGTATACTTCATGATTCATAATTTTGTTTGGAATTTACAGGATAATAGTCCTATCCACAGAAGTGCTATTGTTAAAACTTGTTGTGAAGAGAACTGCATAATAAATTTAGAATGGCCAAGCAATGCTGCCGACTTAAACCCAATGGAAAATGTTTGGGCTATGTGGAAGAATGAAGTTTGCCTGGAAGGAGTTAGAACGTCTGATGAGTTATGGTGATCCGCTTCTGATGCTTGGCAAACCATTAAAAGATATCCTGATATTGCTAATAGCCTCATCGAATCTATGCCACGCAGATCGCAAGAGGTTATTGATAACAATGGTTGTTATACTTCGTATTTCAAATTCTCCCCCCCCCTACTTCTTTTTTTTTTTAAATTCAAGCACAAGATGCGGCTTATTATTGGAAATTTTGCCTTTTAATTTTGTTTTTGTACTAATCAGCCCATAATTTTCTTCTACTCTTTTGTTAAAGTTATATGATTTTCTTAATTGACGTAATCATATATACATACATACATACATATATATATATATATATATATATATATATATATATATATATGTTATATAAAAATTTATTTCCTTCGTATCCTTCCATTTTATTCGCATTAATATTTTAAAATTAATCTAACCTCTGACATAGTCAGTATTCCCTTAATTCTTAATAATATCTATTCCTATTTAAAGTCCTTTGAAAGTAAAGATCCGTATATTAATAATTATTTTATTCCAAATCTTAATCTAAAATTTAAGGTCATTCGTAGCTTTTATCAGCTCCCCAATCTATAAAATTCTGAGACGCGTTCTCATTTCGAATGTTTTTTAAAAGCCATTTTCTTTTTATTATTATTATTATTATGCCAAATTTTTCGCGCGCTGAGGTAGTTTCACTCCAAAATTAATCCGCTACCAGGTTCGGAATTTTTTACATCTTCGCTCCTCCTTCGCACCTCATTTGCTGGGCTGGAGCTAGCCTCTCACTCATTGGTTTGTACGCTCGTGACGTAAATTACTGTATGTCTCCGCTGAAAGAACAAAACCAGGTCGCATCGGTCGGAGCACTAGATTTTTGACGTTTTTGGAAGTCTAAACAAATATGTGTCTGGTGTTTTTATGTCCTTAGAATATTCAACTGGCCCAGTAACATCTTAATTCAATGAAGTGAAGCAACGTTAGCCCGAGGGCTATAAGTTTTAGACCTTTGGGAATTGTCTCTGTGTTGTTCGTCTTCTAATAAAATTATTTGTCTGGAGATTGGCTGGATTTATTGGAAAACTTTGGTAGACTCATTTCATTGCCTTCTACTTCGCCATACTCGCTAATATCGACTGCAACTTGCTATATCGTTGAAGGACTGCCATTCATTTTTTCATCGAATATTAATTCATCGTAATATCTCAACCTCGTCAAAATGCTACATATATATATATATATATATATATATATATATATATATATATATATATATATATATATTTAAATGAATTTCAGTACTTTAAAATTTTGGTAGCAAGTTGCTTCCACTGGTGATTTTTAATTTTATTATGTGGACCAGATTGTCCTTGTATATCATGTTTGTGTTTGGAAAAAACGAAAGAGAACATAGAAATTTAATAATGTTTGTAAAAAATACCATATGATTATAAAACTTTGTATTTGTTTTAAATCTTTAATTTTGAAACACAGATTTAGAACATTTCAAATACATCAAATTATATAGTAGTCCATATCAATATTCAAGAAAATGTGAAGATCAGGCAACACAGAGCAAAGGTAATCTTGTGGTGTATACACGAAATTATTCATTTCAATGTATTCCACAAAATAGAAAGACAAGTGAACATGATTGTTGTTCTTTTTAAATACATTCCGGTGATGTATTTACGACAAAAAATAATATAATTCTTACATTTAATATCTACAAAACTTTGGTCAAAAAGAAATTTTCATCATTTAAACCATTATTATATCTAAATATAATCACTGATATATTTTTACTTATTAATTCAATTTACTCAAATCTTGTTAAACTGTTTGCAATATTACACTAAATGGTTGTTAGATAAAATATTCCCACGAAAGTATTAGATTGTTATTTAAAAATGCTAATTTAATCTTTTATTAACTTTTGTATAGCAGGTAAAAATTGTAATTTTTACAAATAAGTATCGATTTTCAGTTTTTAACCCATTAATAATGAGTTTAAATAATTTAACTTTCTCTTCTATAACTTTCTTATGTAGATCTATTCGATTACGCATGCTAATTTTTAAAAAAAATTACAAGTTATTTTTATGATTTTCTGATATGTAAATTTATTTTCCAATCGCTAGCAGTGTGCAAAACAATCTAAATTATTAAAAAATAAAAATGTGAAGTGGCAGGTTTTCTTGCCAAGCGGCATCAACCCTTTCCGGCACATACAAAGTCTGTTCGTAAAATGAGAAATTACTGACTGACACCGGAATTTACAAACGACTTTTTTAGAAAATGAGAACTCCTTATTTTAAGGTTTTATTGTAGAAACAAAATTTTATTAAATATTCTTGGTGTCGAATGCAAGTTTTGTCGAATGCAAGTTTTGAAATTAGGTGTACCCGGAGTGGGACCACTGTGCCGGAAAGGGTTAATGAGTTAATTGTAAATTTTGAAATGAACTAGCAGAATAGGTTTAATCATAGGATTATTAACCCTATTTCAAAGGAGAATAACGAATGTAAAGTTAAAACATATATATAAATGCTTAAGTGATACAAACAGAACAAAAAAAGGCTCATAAAAACCTTTTTATATAATGATCGACATGTTTCGAATGCGCAAACATGTTATTATATTAATAAACAAGCATTATCAAGATTTAACAACGATAAACAAACTATTTTGGCAAATTTTCAAAAATAAACTTGTGCATCAACCTCGTTTTAATTACCTAAAATTTTGCACGAGGTATATTTCAATTTTAGAAAAGCAATGCGGAAATATTAATTTTCACGTTTACAAGTTGACTATTTTCAGTACCTGCTTTTATTAAGTATATGATCTCGTGGTTTATGTTTTTCAAGTTTATTGTAATTAAATTGTGAGAATAGTTGGTTTATCGGATTTAGATATTTTTAATGGCGCCGTTTGAACGTTCGCAACACGTCGATCATTAGATTAAAATGTTTTTATAAGCCGTTTTGTGTTCTGTTTGAACCACTTATGCATTTATTATCTATATCTTAATGATAATTAGTGATTTGTTATTATGATGATGGAATGTAAAGTTATTCAGATGTCTTTTTAACGTAGATTTAATTTTAGTTCTTTAAATAAACCGGAATATAAATCATACGAACACATCTCAAAACTACACACGCCCCCCCCCCCCCCTCAACAAAAGCAATATCGGAAAAAATGTTTTTCAAATATGCCATTAGCATTCGACTTGGGATTTATTTTCTGATTAAACAGTAATTTGTCTGCGTTTTTCCTGCTTTGTCTCCTTACGCTGCTTCACACTATTTTTCATTTTAAATTTTGTACTTGAAAATATTATTCACATTTCTGCCAATAAATTAAAAAAAAGCGAGTTAAATACATTCAAAATCTGAGAAAAAGCTTTGTAAAAACACCTGTAAAATTCCTTTCACATTCACATATTCAAAAACTATTTTAATTACAGATAATCTTATATATTTTTTAATTGGATAATTCAACACTTGTAAACATTATTTTACTGCATATAACATTAACCGAAACTTATTAAGTGAGTAAAATGGTCATATTGGTAAAAAAATAATACATTAAAAAGAGTGCCTCAATCATTCTGCAGCATTTCAACAATCGAGTACCGAACTTCAATTTGGATACAGCCCCTAAAATATGCTCATTTTAAAATAATTAATTTTTCTGAAACTAATCGTAGGAATTTCAGGAAATTTGGTATCTAGGCATAGTTTGAACTGCAGATTTCAAATATGTTGTCAAATTTGGGTCTTGCTATTGAAAAAAAACAAAGTTTGGGTGTGCTTTATTTCCAATCGTTTGGTACCATTTACTTCCTTCTACTATAATTTGTTGCAGAGTTAGTGTGGTGGGGGGGGGGGGGGGGTCCAGTTTTTTTTTTCGACGACTGTACATTCATTTATAATATAAACACAAAGTGGGTGAATTTTTTTGTTAACCCTTCCAGGGGCAAGCAATTATGTTCCTGTAACGTCGAATACACACCCAGACTTGCCAAGTCTCCGGCTTTTTGCACACCAGTATTATCTTACAGAAAATGTTGTTCTTTTAAATCGCAGAATGTTCCGATTACATAAAACAACATTTTCTGTACTAAAATACCGGTGTCCAAAAAGCCGGAGACTTGGCAACTCTGCACACCGGTATTTACGAAATAATTTAGTTCAAAATAAGTAAAAGGAATTTTTCAACTTTTCCCGTCAAAGTTAAAAAAGTATAATTTAATTAAAAGTTTCTGGTTCGAGTCTTCGAATCGGATAAAAATTAGGTGGGATATAATATATCCCACCGCCCCTCAAAGGGTTAAATAGTGTAACATGCAAATGTAACGCCCATAGGCGGAGCTTCCTCTTTAAAAGACGAAAACTACCCGTCTTCAATGTGTTAACCTTTTCAAGATACATCTATTCGTAAAATGTTGAAATGATTGATTGACACCAGAATTTAGAAACAAATTTAATCGAAAATAAATAAAACCCTTCTTCATGTTTTTTATGAAAGGGAATTTTTCATTCCAAAATTCCGGTGCCAATGTAGCATTTAGGGATTAAAATTAAGTAGTCCAAAAATGAACCACCACCTTTGAAGAGAATTTATTGGTCTGGCCGTTGCCAGCATCAATATGACAATCCGCATTACTTACGGTTACGTTTTTGCTTTATAATGTAGATATATAGAACTTAATCCACTTCGTCAAGTATTTCTCTAAATATTTGTCAGAACGTCTAAATTTCGAAATGGTTATTTTGTCCATATAGTTTATTTAATGCGTCATTCTATATCAAATATATTTAATTCCTAAAAGTAAATAAATTTCTATTTTCATATCCTTTAGAATTGCTTGTTTCTGTTCTTCGTTATTTATAAACCGACAAAAGAAATTCATTTTACAATCTCGCGTTTTTTATACATTATTTACTTTCATACACTTTCTTGCACATACTTTAAAAATGGTACTTTTAAAAAAATAAAACAAAATAAATTGCTATATAAATAACGTTGCGATTTTTAGTTCTATAAACATTATAACTGTGTTTCTCGTACGCGTGTAAAAAAAAATAATATCCCTAGGAAAACATTTTAGAAAGGGAAAGGTATTTTCAGTTTTCTCGGTTAAAGAGAAATCCTTCTTTCTAAATAAAACACATTCTTCACTTACTTAAGTGCATACTTTTAAATCTGGAATGGCATTTTTTTTCAATATACAGTGGAGTCCGGTTAGTTGTAACGAACCAGGTATATAGCGAACCCTCGGTTATAGATAACTTGACAAAAAGTCCCATTTTGTTTGACATACTTTACAATACTGTTTTTAAGGGATATTAAGAACTTTTGTATTATGAATATAACGAACCCTTGCTTATAGCGTCCTCAAACTTTGTCCTCTTTTCCAAAAATAACGAACATTTTTCAAATTACTTGAAAAAAAAATCACAATTTTTAAAATTTAAAAATATCCTTATCCTAAGTATAGCCTCAGTCATTCTACATTTTTAACTCCCTGCTTCTCCCCCTCCCCCCCGCCCAACACTTCACATTTTCACGTTAACCCTTTGCCTCAGCGTGTCAGCTTAATCGACACCCATAGAGTAAATAACGCATTGTGTGAAGAGTACTGACAGATCGCATTCTTTGACAAAGAGGATTTAGTTGCAATAGGTTAGCTGCAGCAACATGTGGATTACTTAATACAGTTGTTGTTCCCTGGGCTCGTGGGCTATTAATGACACTAATCACACTGGGAACCACTTTCCTTTCTATGGAATTAAATTAAAATGTGTAAAACTATTTTAATACTTTTAAAACATTCATTAAGATTCTTATATACATTCTGAAGCATTTAAAGCATTAAGAGCAGATACGACCGAACTTTCAAAATTAGCTTTGAGTTCAAATATCATGACCCATGACCAAAATGACCCACTAATAAAATTTTCTCGAACATGTGACCAAGCCCAATTGTCTTCTCATACTCGAAATCCGTAGGATATAAAATTTAGTCAAAATCGCCTGAGCCGTTTTTTAGATACAATTAGCTTGACCCTGACCCATGATGACCCAAAATGACCCACTAATCGGGTTTTATCGAGCATGTGACCTAGCCCAATGATTTTCTCATGCCCAAAAACCGTAGGATACAAAATTTAGTGCGAAACGTCTGAACCGTTTTTAAGATAAAAATAGCTTGACCCATAATGACCCATGACCAAAATGACTCACCAATTGAATTTTCTCGAACATGTGCCCTAGCCTAACAGTCTCCTCGTGCCCGAAAACCATAGGATGCAAAATTTTTGTCTAAATAGTCTGAACCGTTTTTTACATAAAATTAGCTTGACCCATAATGACCCATGACCAAAATGATCCACTAATCAAATTTTCTCGAACATGTGATCTAGTATAATACTCTTCTCGTGCCCGAAACCCGTAGTGTAGAACATTTAGTCAAAATAATCTGAGCCGTTTTCTAGATAAAGTTAGTTTGACCCTCAGTGACCCATAAAGGATTCATTAATCGGATTTTCTCGAGCATGTGACCTAGCCAAATGATTTTCTTGTGCCCAAAAACCGTAGGATACCAAATCTAGTTGAAATCGTCTGAGCCGTTTTTAAGATAAAAATAGCTTGACCTATAATGACCCATGACCAAAATGACCCACTAATGGAAATTTCTCGAACCTGTGACCTAGCCTAATAGTCTTCTGGTTTCCTAAAACTGCAGGATACTAAATTTATTTCAAATCCTCTGAACCGTTTTTAAGATAAAATAGCTTGACCCATAATGACCCATGACCAAAATTACCCACTAATTGAATTTTCTCGAACATGTGACCTAGCCCAACAGTCTTCTTGTGCCCAAAAACCATAGGATGCAAAATTTAGTCTAAATAGTCTGAGCCGTTTTTTAGATAAAATTAGCTTGATCTACAGTGACCCAAAAATAACCCACTAATCGAATTTTATCGGACATGTGATCTAGCCCAATGATTTTCTCGTGCCCGAAACTCGTAGGAAACAAAATTTAATCAGAATCGTTAGAGCCTATTTTTAGATAAAATTAACTTGACCCGCGTTGACCCAAAAATGATCCATTAATAAGCTCTCGAGCATGTGACTCAGCGCAATAGTCGTCTCGTGGCCGACAATGGTAGGATTCAAAATTTAGTCAAAATTGTTTGAACCGTTTTTAGATACAATTAGTTTGACCCGGACCCATGGTGACACAAAATGACCCACTAATTGAATTTTCTCTAACATGTGACCTAGCCCAATGGTTTTCTGGTGCCCCAAAACGGTAGGATACAAGATTTCGTTAAAATCGTTAGAGCCGTTTTTAAGTTAAAATTTACACATATGACCACACACACACACAAAATTTGCTTGTATTAGAATATATGATTAAAAGTTGTAAATAATTTATAACGAACCTTGAACATACCGAACCAGTATTGTTTGTCCGGCTGGCTTCGTTATGAGCGGACTCGACTGTCTATATATAAAGGGTGGTTATAATTAAAGTCCCAGTTTCAAAATGCTGTAAAAAAAGGAGTCATTGGTCAGAATTACTTCAAATTTTAATTTAATATACTGGAATAAGGGAGGAACGGTATGGCATAAGAAAAAATAAAGTTTCACCCCTATATAAATAAATAAATAAATATATATATATATATATATATATATATATATATATATATATGTGTGTGTGTGTGTGTGTATGTGTGTGTGTGTGTGTGCGTGTGTGTGTGTGTGTTAGGTGATCAGAAATGTTCGAAGTAACAAAACTCGACTGAAGTTTGATCGTGGATTAGATAGCCTGTAATTAATTTAAATTATTACTTCCTTTTGCATTTATTTATTTATATTTTCTGGAAATGAAAAGAATATTTGTTAAATTACAAAATAATAATAATAATAATAATAATAACAGAAGCTTTAATAGTGAAAAAAAATTAATTTTGCGAAATTAATTTTGCAAAAAATTTGAAGTCCAAGTTCCATTTGTTTTTCTTTTTTTTTTTTTTTGAGTCATCATTTATTTTTTATACTGCTTATTACATTGTCTCTCACTTATACTCGAAACAACAACAAAAACATTTTATTAAATATTGGCACTGCATAAAAATTAATCATATTTTTTTGTTCTTAATTGAGAAAAAAAATCTTTGTTTTTCAGGTATAATACAGAGATGACGTAATAATCATAAAAAAAACAAATGTCAACTCAAAAGTATGAAACCTGGACTTCGGAATCGCGGCAATTTAACACGTTCACTGCCTGATTAAAATTACCGGAATTTTACTTTATTTAGAAAGTTCGGATTCATACCAGAAAATACTCATAGCAATATTTACTTACAGACACTTCGTGATTATATGAAATAAAAATTCGTCTTTCAAAATTTCCTGTACGAATTCGTAATTTTATGATTGAAAAACCACGAGTATACTCGTAGTTGGCAGCGAGGGTTAAGCATTTTTGCAAGCTTAATTTTAAAACTTTCGTTATTATTATTATTATTATTTTTACAATTTAAAAAATATAAATAAATAAATGGTAAAAAAGTATTAGTCTAAATTAATTACACACTTTTAAATCCATGACGAAACTCCAGCAATTATTTGTCATTTCAAAGCTTTCTGGTCGCTTAATATATATATTTTAAATTTTCGCAATGCTCCAAAAATTTTTAAAACAACTGATTTTCCTATTGTATAAAATATGTTATGTTCTGTATTTTATTTGTAAACTGACAAATAAAATCTGCCAATAATGCAGTTTCTTTATTTATGTATTTATTTTTTATATATTCGAAAAGCTTAACATAATTAGTACTTTAAGGATTTTCATTGTTTGAATTTTTGTTAAAAAAAAAAAAAAAAAATCAATTTACCGATAAATGAAATAATGCAACAACTTAAGGAATATATCTATCAGTATATATTTGTGTGTGTGTGATTATAGTTTACACTTAGTAAAATATTACAATAAAATTAATGGCATTGATTAAATTATTATTGTCGAGAAACTTAAAGGTAGCAAACATAGAAAAAAGAAAAGAAATGAAGAAAACATTAAAAAAAAAACACTGCTTGAATTCTTAATGATATAATGAATTATTCTTGAAATATTTTCATTTTCTTTCATAAGTGATTCTACATATTACACGCACACTTTTATATATATATTTTTTCGCCCTGTATACCATACGATCTATGACGTTTAACATCCTTCAACACTAAAATATACTAAATGAGTAATTGTCGATTCGAACCAGAAAAATTTTCATGAAATAAATTGAATATATACCATACATAAATAAGTTTAAAAAATAAGATAAATATTGTTAAATAAAAAATTCTTCTCGGTTCGAACTATATATTTTTTTTCATAATATGAGTTAAATGTACATCTTTCTTACCTTAAATACAAATAGGTTAAAAAAATAAAAAATAAAAAAAATAAGATAAATAGTTTCAAATAAAAAATTCTGGTGTCGAATATTTTTATAAAACTTCAGTAAAATTTCCTGTCGTTCTAGCGTAAACATCGTTTCGCACCCCTCACACAACAGACCATTATAAGAATTTTCATATGTGCCTATACACCTTCGCGTCCAGTTCCTAAATGATTCCTGAGATTCAAACTTGGAATTTTCAACTTAATCAAGGGCGCTGTGATCGCCTGTAACGCCCTCTTACCGCCACTACGGACCTTCTTAGGATCGACAGAAACTTATATTCTCCCATTCTGCCGTGTTGTTTTACTAAAAACAGAACAGAAGCGGATGTACAGACTACATTATAATTCCAGTGAGTGTTTTTTCAATGTTCTGTATTCTCTATGCTATACCTCTTACTCGTGACGACGGCTGTTCTGCCGGGTAAGTTATACGTTTTTAACCCTTAATTGCATAGTGATGTAAATTTCCATCACTGTTTATTTAACTGTGAAAAAATAAATCAACTTCTTCGCCACCACTATATTTATATAGAAATATTAATCCAGTAAATTTCCCATGAACTATGTTGCTAAACAAGGTTAAAAATCTATCTTAAAATTTCTGGTGTCTAATATTTAATATATGTATAAAAAAACACAATTGTAAAAGAAAAACTCATGCAAAGAAAGGTTAAAATATTTTTGATGAAACAGCTAAGTAAGTTTAGGCTAAAAATTTGGGATATTTTAGTGAAAAAGATAAGTGAATCTAGGATTAAATTGAAAAGTCATCTTCTTGAAATAGACAAGTGTGTTTGAAAATATTAATCACCTTTTAAAATAATAGCTAGGTAATTTTTTGGAAAATTTAAAATGTACTTTGCTAAAATAATTTCTAATGGTAAAAACTGTCATTTTAATAATCTCTATATTTTTTAAATATCAAAAACCAGTTATCCATCTAAATAAATAGAGTTAATAAAGAAATGATTTTCTTTTACTATAATTTATCAGTTATGTCTTTATTTTTTCCTTTGAAACAGTTTGACGATTTCATAATATATTTTTATAAAATTAATCTAAGCAATTGGGGTTAGTGTTTTTTCAATATTTTTATATCTCTTATGCTATCCATTCCTTCTTGGTTGTCCTGTCGGTTGAGTTTTGGATGTAAATTTTAAAATATTTTACTAATAGACAAGTGATTTTTAATACAATTTAACGATGTTTTTGTAAAACAAAGTTTAGGAAAGATTTTTTTTTTTTTTTGAAATATTCGTGCGAATTTGAAGAAATAAAATGACAATTTAGAAAAAAGCTGTGTGAGATCTGCAGAAATTTAAATACATTTTACAAAGATATTGTTTAAGTTAATTGACACGAAATTTGGATATTAGTAAATTGCACTTTTTAAAAAACTCGGTGAGAAATTAGAGAATAAATGAAAAAATAAATAAATGAATAATGAATAATAAATAAATAATAATTTAATAGAGATAATCTGAATAATAAATAAGTAATAATTTCATAGAGATAATCTGAATAATAAATAAAAAATAATATTAAATAAATAAAAAGCAGAACTGAACATACATTTTTTTTTCGGTTTTAAAGAGTTTGAATTTTATTGCAAATATTTTTATAAAATCAATCTAAGCAATTCCAGTAAATGTTCTTGCTGTGTCCTATATTCTTTATGCTATGCTACTTGTCCCTGAGACGGGTATGGTTTGTTAAATCACAGTTCTGAACCCTGTTCAGTGTACTTCTTCAGAACTGTGATTTTCGACTCGTTTTATCCTCTGATGATGGCTAATGTTTAGCCGAAAGTGCTAAGGAATTTTCGCATGTGTTTTTAACATCATAAATAGTTTTAAAGTTTTAAAACTGTGTTTTTGTATTTGCGCGTATTACAGTAACAAATTATATGAATGTATTTACGTTGCGTTATTTTATAGATTACATAATTATAAATGTCTTCGATTGAGCGTATGAAGCTTGTCGATCTATATATTAAAGGGTATTTATAAGCCTTTATGTGTACTTTTCATCATTTTAACCAAATACATCTTTAATATTAAGATTAATTCTGAAGAAAATACAGACATCTTATTAAAGTATTATCAAAGCGTAAATAAATTAAGAAAAATGTTAAAATTAAGACGTTCACTGCCGGATTAAAATTACCGGAATTTTATTTTATTTAGAAAGTTCCAATTCATACTAGAAAATACTAATAGCAATAGTTACTTTATTTAATTACAGACATTTCGTTTTTACTTTAAATAGAAATTCTCCTTTCGAAATTTCCGGTACGAATTCGTAACTTTAGATTGAAAAACCACGAGTATACTCGTGGTTGCACGAGTATACTCGTGGTTGGCAGCAAATGGACTAATAAACTACACTAGTTTTAGTCTCATAGACAAGTTTAAAGGGGTATCTTATATTCCCCCCCCCCCCCACTGTTCGCAGAAAAGAAGTGTACTGTTTTTGTCCGCGGACAATGCAACATTATTTATTCGCTTATAAAATGGAAATGGGTGAACGAATTTTTAAAAATGTGATACCAAAATGTTTGTCTTCGGTCTTCGAGTGTCATAGGTATACAACCTATGATTTCTGTTTTAACCTGTTTTCTCAAAAATGCTTAAATATGGGTATTTTATTACAAAGTAAAATGTTGAAGTTATGAAAATTTAGCAATTATTCATCGTTAATCATAAAATAAATGTTAGTAAATAAATAATAAACAAATGAAAGGAAATATATTAGGAATAAAACATGATATCGTAAGGCTCTAAATACTGAAAATGTTTTCATGAAAATCTAATTTTTGTGCGTTCGTTTAATTTTTATTTCGATCAATTGGAAGTAACTGATTTAATGTCAAGCGTCAGTTTTCAAAGTCGGATTTTTTATTTGCTTATAAATTGTTACTTAATAGTTAAATTCAGTCCATCACTCAGCATTATTTTTAATATCATTTAATGAACTATTCTATTTAACTGTTAATGAACTACTCTGCTCCGTTAGTGATATCTGACCAGCCGATTAAGTGTTAATATTTGATTAACTTTTTTAATTACAATACCTTTAAACATTTAAATTTAATTTAGGCAATAAAGAAAAAATAATATACCTTACGTTAGCAAAATTTTCAAATATTTATACATAATGGATATCTGTAATATGTTCAATATCCATTTTAGTTTTGCTATTAATGATTCTGTTCCATTTACTCAAGTAGATACCAAACTTATTTCGTTTAGTATAGATTTTTGAGTTCGTAAACTGTTTTCTAATAGCTCAAACAGCTGTGCTTTGAAAATAGTTTTATAGTTAGACATCACAGATGATATTTTTTACTATGTAAGAAGCTTTATTTCGAAGTTTTCAATATATATACACACACTTTACGAACTCTACATTAACTTTACGAACTCTTCGTTCAATTTACGAATTCTTGCAACGAAAGGTACGCATAACAGTATATAGGAGGATGAATAATATTTCGATTTTTTTGTTATTTGAACAATAATGAGGATATTGTCAAGACATTTTTAATGGATTTTTTTTCATTTGTGTAAATCTGATAATAATATCACAAGTGGTGGAAGTGAATACCACCAGTTGCAAAGAACACTGAGCTGGACGCGCCATGTTTCACAATAGTATATTTTTGTAGTGCATTAATTACTTTTTGGAATATCGAATGCTATCCATTCTCAATAAAACATTTTCAGCTGTGTAACTAAATTTAAACATGCAAGAATAAAAAATTATATTAATTTTAATATTAATATTAATGATGATAATTTATCTTGTTTGTCTGGAAAACATGTTAATTCAACATGATGTGACAAATTTCTAATTTATTAACAGATATGACTGGATAGTTCCACCTGCTTTGGAACTTACATCAATGTCCAATCTCTCTCTAATATAAGATCTCTAGTCAGACCGAAAAACAGACAGACAATCTGATTTCATAAACACTTTTCAACATTGTTGGAAAGTGTTAAAAATCGGTAGAGAGTACTAGAATAAGCATAATTTTTGCTTAGGTAAACAAGTGTGGCATTCCCATCATTCATTCACAAATACCCCACTACCATTCACAAATAGAGGTCACGGTTCCAATCCAAACTGTTAACAACTTTTGAACAAAACGAGGCTATTTTATCTAAATAGTCTTCTGTAAAACTTTCCTTTGTGTGAAATATGATGACATGACGGCACACTGTTAAAAGAATGTTTCTTAATCTGTGAAAATATAATATAACCACATGCGAAAATATACATACTGAGTTATCCACGAATCCAAAGAGC
The DNA here is from genome assembly GCA_963931845.1 of Maratus michaelseni. Lineage (NCBI taxonomy): Eukaryota > Metazoa > Arthropoda > Arachnida > Araneae > Salticidae > Maratus > Maratus michaelseni. The sequence continues at coordinate 23,292,187 of OZ007594.1, forward strand.
GTCATTTATGTTTAGAAACATCAGAAACCAATATATTTTCGAGAATGAAAGACCCATTTATGGAAGTAAAGTTTCGTCTGCTGTCACAGAATTTTGGAAACATTTCCGAGTAATTTTTATAGTGTATTAATTAGTTTTCGGACTATCAGATTTTAGGGTGCTATATCCATTCTCAATAAAACATTTTCAATTGTGTAGCTGAACTTAAACATGCAAGAATATCAAAATAATATTAATTTTAATATTAATGATGCTAATTTATCCTGTTTGTCTGGAAAACATGTTTGTTCAACATGATATTACAAATCTCTAATCTATTAACAGGTATGACTGGACAGTTTGTTGTTAAAACAGTGTTTGAAATCAGGATGCGTACATTTTATTTGTATAAAATGATTAATATAGTACAAATTGAATTTTTCGTAATAACGTGTAGAAAAAATTGATACATTCAAAAAATATATTTTTTATTTAATTTACTATAAAAAATAATTAAGAGCTTACAAATATATAATTGAATTTCGGTTAGATAAATTAACTGTTTTTAGTCTAAAATATGGTTTCGCAAACCGTTAAAAAAAGTATAATTTTCACTATCTCACTTTCATTCTACTTTTTTTATCTACGTCATTTTAAAGGGTTTTTTAAATAATTTAGTGCATACAAATTACTCAGTCCCAGAGAAAAAAATAATCCCTCAAAAAATTTATTTCTTCAGAGTGCAAAATGTTTATTACATATATCCCTGAGTGAACTTAATTTACTTCGATGAATGGCAACAGCGTAAACAGTTTTTGCCATGTTGAAGATTCTTCTTTTACGAAAGTAAATTGATGTTACTTTTGCTTTTCTGTAAGAAAATAATAAAAGGACATTGAAAGAAATCTGCAACTTAGACTTTTGTGTTTTTAGATATAGTAAATAGAAATACTTTTATAAAAATACTCATAAATTTACAAAATGCATTATGTTTTTTGTTGTTGTTGTTTTTAATTATATTTTATGCTGCAGTTTCATTATTAGAAAAATAATCAGAATTTTTAAAAGCATTTCTAGAATTTTCCATTTTATTAAATAATCTGTTGAAGTGAAAATATTTTATGGCGAATTAGTTTTACTTTGTTTCGGTTCGGGAAACATTTGAATTTCGAGTTTTCTCTGTCTACAGGGTATCACAAAAGTCGTGTACAAACTGTAAAAAGCGGTAGTGAGCGCTAGAATAAACATTATAATTTTTTGGGCAAATCAGTGTCGCGATCCAATTATTCATTCATAAATTTAGATCACGGTTCCAAGCTAAACTGTTTATAACTTTTAACTGTTTATAACTTTTAACTGTTTATAACTTTTAACTGTTAATAACTTTTAACAATTTATAACTTTTAATAAACAGAGGATATTTTATCTAAATATTCTTCTTTAAAACTCTTCTTTGTGTGAAATGTAATGACAAACGGCACACTCTGATAAAAGACAAAGGAAATTTAATGTAACCACGTACGAAAATATACATTCCGTGTTATACACGATTACAAAAATGTTATTTATCTTTAGAAACATCAGAAACCAATATATGTTCGAGAATGAAAAAACCATTTATAGAAACATAGTTTCTCTTGCTGTCAGTGATTTTCGGAAACATTTATGAGTAGTTTTCATAGTGTATTAATTAGTTTTCCGAATATCGGATTTTACGGTGCTCTTCATTCTTAATAAAACGTTTCAGCTGTGTAACTGAATTTTAACGTACAAGAATACCGAAATAATATTAATTTTAATGTTAATGTTAACGATGTTAATTCATCATGTTTGTCTGTGAAATATATTTTTCAACATGAAAGGGTTTACTTGAAAATGGATAACAACCGAAGAAACTATATCACAGACTGAGAAAACTGTCTAAAAACTAATCGAAAAAGGTTACGAAAATCAGTGGCAGCAAAAGAAACTATTTTTCAAATAAATAAACGTGTTAAGTCTGGAAATATAACAAATTATAACACCTTGTTATAATATAGTTATTTTAATAGCTAAAAGGTTTAAATACAAAAGATTATAATTGTAAAATAACTTTTATTTGTCTGTTTACATGTTTCAGCTCTATCCGAACCATTATCAAAACAAAGAAGAATATTCTTTTATTGCACGGTCTTTGAAATTTTTATTTGAAACGCTACGATTTAACCTTTCACGTACTTTTTAAAATTACGCATGTGATTTTTAATTTTTAATTTTTACTTGGTTGTTTATTTCCATATTTGTAACCATGGAGTAACTTGAGCCACAATTTCGGTAAGTTAAATGATGCTGCATCGTTACGTATTGTACTTTTGAGTGTTGCAATCCGCTTGGTTTATCTTATTATGGATGGGTAGTATAGACTGGAAATAAAATAAACAACCGAGTAAAAATAAAAAATAAAATTGGTGTAGTTTTAAAAAGTACGAGAAAAATTATATGATAGCGTTACAAATAGCAACTTCAAAGACCGTACAATTATAGAATATTCTGATTTGTTTTGGTAATGTTTCGGATAGAGCCAAATCATGTCAGCAGACTAATAAAACTTATTTTACTATATATAATGTTCAAATTTTAATTGCTTAAAATCGTATAACCAAAATAGTGAAAAAGTATCCATGCCGGGATTCGAACCCGGGTCATCAGTATAGCGCACTGAAGTTCTACCAACTGAACCAACTGGTACGACACCCAGCTTGGCACTTCTCACTCTAACATGTTGGCAAGGCTACAAATGCAGCACAAGATGGAATATTTTTCTCCGTGAGCCACCAACACTGGAGCAAACAAGAAACTAAAGAGAATAAAGAATCGATAATTGAATAAATCTATTTTTAATACTTGGAAATTTTTCCGTAGAAAATTTCTCACGCCTTGCATTCATAATATTCGAATTTTAATTGCTTAAAATGCGTATAGCCAACATAGTGAAAAATATTCAAGCCGGGACTTGAACCCGGGTCATCAGTTGCAAGTGGTTCAGATGGTAGAGCGTCAGTGCGTTATACTGATGACCAAGGTTTGAGTCCCGGCTTGGATACTTTTTCACTATCTTGGCTATACGCCTTTTAAGCAATTAAAATTTGAATATAATAAATGCAAAACGTGAGAAATTTTCTACGGAAAAACTTCCAAGTATTAAAAATATTTATAATGTTTTTATTTTACAGCTTTCATCAATAAAAAAAGTACATAGTACGTCTGATCACAATTATTAAAAAGTTAAAACATTCAATTTATCTCAGACATTTAAAAAATACTAAAATAATACACAAATATATTACATAATAAAAACAATTCTTGTGAAAACTATTTTTATAAATGCTTATTTAAAGCTTAAGAACTGTAAATGCACTGTTAAATGGTCAATGACGCAGTATGTACTGACGGCTAACTTCCAAATTTCGAAACTTCTAGTTTAGTGTTGTTTGAATGTGTATGGTGACCATTTCTAGCACTTCTTATGACTTCATTCATTTCACAGAAAATGATTTAAATTTGTTAGAATATTTTCATTATTTTTACAGTTATAAATGAAAATCAGGGTTTGAATGAAGTAGAACAAGCTATGTTTTGGATTGAATAAGTATATTGTGACCCTGGATTATTGCACAAAAATTCTTCTTTTTGACATGAATATCATTCCAACAACTTTTCAAAAGAATACTGAATCTACTTTTAAAAATATATTTCATTTCTTATAAAAAGCAAACAAAACTAAAATAGATAAATATATCCCGTAGGAATTACAAACACCATTGTATTTAGGAACAGTTTTTCGCAAACATACACACAAAAAAGATGAAAAATATCAGATAAAATATTTCACTATCCCACTTTTACTCTTCTATTATGTCAGCGATTATAGATGCTCTTTTAAATAATTTAACCATGCAAATTACTTACTTCAAAGGGGAAAAAAATCGTTCAAAAATCATTTCTTTAAAGCGCAAAATTTTTATAGCGATTTATCCCTGCATGAACTTAATTTACATCACCTAATGATTACAGCGTTTACAGTTTGTTTGTTTTTTCGCCTTAGTGTTTTACCTTTTATGAACGGTAAAGTGATGTTTTTATTTTATTTTATTTTATTTTTGTAAGAAAAAGTAATGTTGTACAATAAAAGAAATCTGCCGCATAGACTTTTTATATATTTAGATACAGTAAATATAAATTCTATTTAAGTTCATATAAATCTTGAAAATGCATTATCTTAAAAAAAAAAAATAGACCAATTTTCATTAAATTAGAATAAAATTATTTCTAATTTCCGAATACATTTGTCGAGGTGTCCATTTTATTAAATAATCTTCTACAGTGGAAATGTTTTACGGAGAACTATCTTGTGAGCATGATCGACACGGAAAATATTTAAATTAATTTACTCTGTATATATACCGGGTGGTTATAAGACAAGTATCTCTATATGGAACTGTCTGCAGCTTGAAGAAATAACCGGAATGAAACCAAAATCGGTACACGTACTATTACAGAAAGGGGACGAAGAATGACACAATAAAAAAATTAATTGCAATAATTGACGACAGGCGGATCTTTTCAGTGTGAAATGTAATGTGTTATATTGTAGACCGTGGAATTGCTTCAAACCTCAATGATTTTACCGCATATCACAACCTGTGCGAAACATCACTCCTGATGCGTTACATTCCACAGTTGAGCATGTCGTGCACCGACTGGATTGTGTCCTCCAGCACAATGGTCATGTGGAACCTGAACATGATTGGCACCGCCATGCGAAAGCGCAACTACATTCACGGCGACATTTTCAAATAAATTAGGTACTATACCATCCAGCTTGACGCCTTAAATATTCGTTCTTGTATTACACAATACATTTTACACTCAGTAGCGCCATCTGTCGGTGATTATTGCAATTATTTTTTTTATTATTCCATTCTTCTTCCCCCTTCTCAAATAGTAAGTGTACCGATTTTGGTTTCATTCGCGTAATTGTTTCGAGCTACAGAGAGCTCCAAATAGAGATACTTATATTATAACCACTCTGTATATATATGTATGTTTGTATGAGGACACACTTAAATTAAGAAACATCATTAAAATATAATTATTTATTACTTGAACAGTAAGTGAAAAATTTCATTTTAGTCTTGGGTACATGTGATAAAGGTACCTATTATATGGAACAAAATCCACAATTATTTTTTTCACAAATATTTTCAGCAGACGTGTTTCAATTGCATGAAAATTTAAAACTGTGGTTCAGAAGGAAAACATCTTTTTTCTTTGAAAAAAAAATCAACATGCTGTACATAATATAAATATCTTATGTATGAAACATTGACTCATTAAAATGTTTTATATATTAGCAGGTATGAATGAATATTTCTTTACTAATACATAAAATGTTTGAAATCCTACTGCATATATTTTTTTAGTATACAGGGTGAATCTAAACTCTTGGGCAAAATTTTAAAGGGTGATAGTACACATCAAGACAAACAATATTAAATAGGAAACTAAGGGTCCCAAACGCCTTCCGAAGGAGATAGGTGCCATTAAAGTTTAGGGTCCAAAATTTCAAATGATTATAAAAAACGGAAAAATTGGTCGATTCGTTTGCGGTTTTCGCTAAAACTATTCTTTATGTTAGTGTTTTCTTAAAAATAAATTTTAAAGATAAAGTTCAAAAAATGCCGATAGAGGGGGCTTTAGACTTTGGAGTAACGAAAAACTATTTTTTACCGTTATTTTTTGTATCTCATTAAATGCTTTCAAAAGCTTAGACTTAAACTTAAATTTTGAGCTCAAAACCTGAATCGTTGGGAGTGATTAAGTAGCGCAAACTGAACTGCGTTCAGGAGTAGAAAATGGTACACGCATGATGTTCGTGAGGAATCACAAAAACTGCTCGAAAGAGTGCCCACCAGCAACGATGCAGGCCTCACGCCGCCGGCAGAGGGAGTTGCGAACATTAGTGGATACCCTGGGCATCTCCCGGATATCGCCTGCTACGACGGCAATCCTCGCAACCAGGTCGGAGTCGGAGTCGACGGTAAAAAATAGTTGTTCATTACTCCAAAGTCTATTGGCATTTTTTAACTTTATCTTTAAAATTTATTTTTAAAATAAACTTTTTATTTAATTTTGTCATTTCTCTATCGTTTATTTTACGTGTCGGGGGTAGTAGTTTCTGCCTGGTCTACGACACCAAGATCGGGAATAACTGAACTGAGTTCAGGAGGGTTCAAATTTCAACTCCTGAACACAGTTCAGTTTGCGCTACTTAACCACTCCCAACGATTCAGATTTTGAGCTCAAAATTTAAGTTTAAGTCTAAGCTTTTGAAAGCATTTAATCAGATACAAAAAATAAAGGTAAAAAATAGTTTTTCGTTACTCCAAACTCTAAAGCGCCCTCTATCGACATTTTTTAACTTTATCTTTAAAATTTATTTTTAAGAAAATACTGACATAAAGAATAGTTTTAGCGAAAACCGCAAACGAATCGACCAATTTTTCCGTTTTTATAATTATTTGAAATTTTGGACCCTAAACTTTAATGGCGCCTATCTCCTTCGGAAGACGTTTGGGACCCTTAGTTTCCTATTTAATATTGTTTGTCTTGATGTGTACTATCACCCCTTAAAGTTTTGCCCAAGAGTTTAGATTCACCCAGTATAATAAAGAATAAATTTTTATACATAACATTTAAACCAAATTCAAATATCGATAATGCGAAGATAAAATATACATGTTGAAAATATATAATTTTGTACATTTTACTTCATTTATTATGAAAAGCAATTAAAAGCTAGCAAAAAAGTATTGAATCACGTTTACTTTAAACTTTAAACTAATTTCATTATTTTTTCACAAACAGTCCAAAAAAGACTCAAGTAAAGTTTTCTCACTCTCCCATTTTCATTCTTTTATTATCAAAGCGATTTAAAGGTAATTTTAAAATAATTTAATGCATATTCACTCAAACTTAGTGAACAAATTCGCTCAAAAAATATTTTCTCAGGACACAAAAAGTTTATTACATTTTTTCCTCGTGAACTTAATTTACTGCACTGAATGGCAAAAACGTTTAAAGGGTTTTTTCCGTGTTTGAGTTTTTCTTTTTATAAACAGTAGTTTGTTATTTCTCTTGCTTTTTGTAAGAAAAATAATGCTGTATATAAAAAGAAATCTGCAACATAGACTTGTGCTTTTAAATATAGTAAATAGAAATATTTTTACAAAAATGACTCATAAATTTAAGAAATGCATTATCTTTTGAAAATTTCTTTTATGTTCAGGTTTCAGTTTTAGAAAAAGAATCACGTTTAATTTCTAGAAGCATTTCTCGAATTTTCGTTAAATAATTTGTTAATGTGTAGAAATTTTATGGCGTATTATTTTGAGCGTTTTTTTCTGTTCGGAAATTTTTTGAATTAGATATCTCTGCCTACATGTTATCTCAAAAGTCGTGTACGAAATTTAAGCAACAGTAGAGTCCACTGGAAGGAACGTTTTTGTTTAAGAAAATCAGCGCACAATCCTCTTATTTTGTCATAAATACAAGGTGTTTCACTCCAAACTGAACCCAGATTGTGAAATATATCTTTAAAACAACAATGATTTCAGTTTTTTAACGATATATGCACTCTTACACGTTGCATTATTTCGTATGGATATGCATTTTATAACGTAAGCATAGTGAATTTTAAAACACAGAAGATTTGTAGTAACACAAAAATACGGGCAGCGGAAATGTATGCATCAAGGCATTGTAAATTCTAAATGACACCTTTTATACGTATCTTTGTTTAATGTAATGCCCAGTAATAGTATACAAGCAATGACCATCAAATTGATAAAAAAAGACTAATTTAAAGGGATCTGTTTTAAAACAACAATGATTTCAGTTTTTTAAAGATATGCCGTATCCACGCTTACACGTTGCATTAGTATTTTGTATGGATGTGCATTTTACAACGTAAGCATCGTGCCTTTTAAAACACGGAAGATTTGTAATAACACGAAAATACGGGCAGGGTAATTGTATGCTCCAATGCATTGTAAAGTCTAAATAACAACTTTTATACGTATCTTTCTTCAATTAATATAATGTCCAGTAACAGTATGCAAGTAATGAACATCAAATTGATAAAGACTAATTTAATGAGAATTATTTTAAAACAACATTGATTTCAGTTTTTTAAAGATATGCCTTATTCTCGCTTACACGTTGCATTATTTTGTATGGATGTGTATTTTACAACGTAAGTATAGTGCCTTTAAGACACGGACAATTTGTAGTAACATAAAAACACGGGCAGTGTAACTGTATACACCAAGGCACTGCAAAGTCTAAATAACAACTTTTATACGTATCTTTGTTTACTGTAATGTCCAGTAATAGTATAAAAAAAATTAGCATAAAATTGATAAAATAAATACTAATTTAATGAGAATTATTTTAAAACGGACGATTTGTATAAAAACACGGCCGACATATACAAAACGACAACGCCTTTTAAAGACTAAATATGTTGATATTTTTATTTAATACAATGTCTAGAAACAGTGTAAAAATAACAACTATTAAATTATTTTTTAAAATAGAATAATTAAGAAAGGAAAATCGAAAAATTACTCAAATACAGGACGTGTAGTCCGTACGCCAGTAGTGACTTACCAGTAAAAATAAAAGAAGATAGTTGGTAAAATTGCGAATTTCAATTTTAAACATTAGTTGAAAAGTGAAGAATCTTAGGAAGAGGATAAATGAATCGCAGATGTTAATTATTTAATTATTATGGAAATCGCAGATATTTTTCACACAATGGAGCACTCTGTACGCCGTCTGTGTTTTTAAAAGTTAACTGTATTTGTTCCTTTATTCTTTTATACAAATGTGATACAGTTGCTGCAAAAACATGTGTATCGTACAAACTTTGAGGGAATAAAAGTAATTTTATCAGATGGCATACGATAAGGAGATAAAATGGCATAAGGCCCAGATGACATAAAAACAATCTGTAAATATCCAGTAGATAAAGTTTTACAATTATAATATAATGAATTCTTGCATTTTTGGAATTTCCTATAAACACTATAGTTTTTCACACAGTGGCGCACACAGTACGCCGTCCGTGTTTTTAAAAATAACTGAAATTGTTCTTTTATTATTTTATATGAATGACACAGTTGCTGTAGAAATATGTGTATAGTACAAACTTTGAGGGAATAAAAGTAATTTAATCAGATGGCATAAGATTCGGAGATAAGATGGCATAAGGCACAGATGACCTAAAAACAATTTGTAGATATATAAAGGTTTACAATTATAAAATAATGAATTATTGCATTTTTGGAATTTCCTATAAACACTATAATTTTTAGATGCAATATTTCTTCAAAATGAGGACATGCGTTACAATATGTTACATACAAAAATACACCAGTAATTGGAAAAAAATATATACTTCTACAGTAAAAAAAGGTTATAATTTCTTTCCTATATTAACATTAAATATTAAAGACAAATATTTGAGTAATATACTATGGCAGACTCTAGAACTGTGGTGATATAAGAATATAATTCTTCCAGCATATTAAAATTAAATATTAAAGAAAAACATTAGCAATATATTATGGTAGGCTCTTAGGCTATGCTAATAATTAAATTAATATAAATTGCTTAGTCTGATGTAAAAATAACCGATATGAAAATATATACTATAAATTAAAAAAAAAATGAGTAATTTGCTTAATTTTTTGGCGCGATAGAACATATTTTGTTTCGATAACTAATAAGATCTTTAACACTTTTTTTACCTTACTTTTTACTTATGATCAATAAATGAATCTGTTTTATAGAAAAAGATTCAAAGTTAAATGAAGAAAATATAAGTAATTGAATTCCGCTATTTTTTCAATTAAGCATAAATAAAGATGCATAAAAAATGAATAACGGAGTAAAAAATCTAAGAAACATATTACTGTTTTGTTACTAGATAATGGATAAAGTTTTCTTACCAGATAATGATTTGAACTTCGGATTTCGCACGGACTTGCAATGTTAAAGAAGAAAGGCCACTTTTTTATTAGTAGCTCTATGTTTAAGTTTCGTGTTATTAAATATTTCATTCAAAACGTATTTTTGCGTGATCAAGGAGCTCAAGAGTAACAAAATATATTTGCATGTATCACTTGATTGTTAAATATGTATGTACTGGTACAGAACTATTCTACGCCGCCAAAAGCGGGGTATATCACCGCCGATTCTGGGTTCTCGTGAACCATTGCGAGTTATCCACCAGGAGGGGCCAGTTTACCTGGGACACCTCACAGGTGGGATCTTTCGGCCGAGGGGAGAACCGAAAGAGGTCCTTGCGATATGCGGTGGAACCCAAACTCTTGCGACACTACCACATTACACTCGGGGAGGTTGCCGGAGTTCCCCAACAGCTTCGGAGCCGGAAAGCCAAAAAGGAAACCGGGTCTTACGCCGAGCTTCCCCGACAACTCTCTCTGTACTGATGCTTTCGAACATAGAGCTCCTATAAGGATTGCTACTGGGCTACGTCGGCGGCGAACACATGGTGAACACAAAGTATTTTTACAATTCAAGGTTTAATTACAAACACAAATGAAGATATAAATGTATAGAAAGTAGTACAGTAATAGGACAGAATTTTGTTTATCACTTTCCAACATAGTTGAAAAGTGTTTATGACTTCGGTTTATTTGTCCATCTGTCTGTCTGCCCTTCCGTCCGTACTCGAATTCTCGTAAATATACTGGGATTCTGGTAAATTTTTTGTATGTTATTGACGTTTACTATAGCATAATCTCCATTGAAAATGAAGTGTGTAACATTTATAGTTTATTTGCAAGGACAGTCAAAAGTAGTCCGGTACATTATAGTCAATGAGAAAAAATCATTTCAAGTGCATTTTGATGAAATTGATACACAATTATGAAGCATACTAAAACATGCTTTTTGTAAAATATGGGTAAGCGCTATGTCTGCGCAAACTTACGATACAATACTACTGATACATCATTAAACTGGTACCTTGCAATTAATATTTCTCATATTTTTACTTAGGGAATCTCCCAACTAATTTTTGTCCAACCTGTATATTTTAATAATTAACCATTTGAAAGCTTGCTATGTAGTTTCATCGATTGTGACAGCATATCGTTATAGAGAATTCATAATCCTTTATTTTGGCAGTGCTGACACTTTGCAGTGAAGAGTGTACGCTTTATCAGCTCCAGAGCTGTCTGGAGTCTTTACAGTCTGTGACACAAGGAAACGACTTGGCATTCGTCACCACCAGGATAGAACTGCAGGCCGTCTGCTCGTGAGTATCTTATTTTATTTTAATATAGGTATTTTTCATTGTGGACCTAAAGAGGAGATGTATTCCGATATCTGTTCAAACATGCGCCAGTATTTTATTGTATGACTTTCATTATACTGGGTTCGTACGCTTTTACCACAATTTTTAATAGAATTTTTCGCCTTATTTAAATGCAGAAAAATATTACAAATACTGTAATTAAAGGATGCGACTACAGTTTTTGCTGTTTAAATATTAAATCAAAAAATTGAGGTAAAGGCGTACGAATTCTGTTATAACTTACTGCGTAATAATAAATATTGTGAAAAAACTAGTATTAGGTAAAATATAGAAAGTAATATAATTATATTGTATTCCGACATATATATAAGAGTGAGAGATACCGAATTGGGATATCGTTTCTTGTAGCTCAGTTACAGCGAGAAGAATACATAGTGTGGAAAACGGCTACAAATTAGAACTAAAAATTGAATCCGATAAATGTTGAACGATGCTGAAAAGATAACAGGTCGATCGCAGAGACATCTTCTAGCAGTGGCGTAGCCAGGGTGGAAGTCCAGATGGTTTGGATACCACCAAGGCAACACTAGATACCGGGCTTGCTCATTCACTCTCAAAACGTCACAAATGGTGGCTGACCGCGACCAGCGATTGGTCCAAAGCAACGCGCCCATCGTTTTGTGCCAATCGCTGTAAGTCTTTCCTCCTAGTCAGCCACCTTTTGTGACGTCATCATAATGAATGAGCAAGCCCGGTATGTAGTGTAGCCCTGATACCACTAATAAAAAAAGTATTTTTGCCTTATCTAATCGGAGAATTTTCTGAGATATTGAAGGCGATTTTCTGCGGTATTGATATAGAATACTTCATAATATTACTGATTTCCAGTGCATTCGGACTCCCTCTCTGGCTACGCCACTGTCTGCTAGCTCTTTTCAACGCAAACATTGTATAAGAAATATAAACGTTTCAGCTGGTGGTAAATATTTTAAATAATTAAATTATACCCTGTTTCCTATGACTTGGATAGTGATTTTCATAAGCTTTGAAAATATGAATGATATTGATCATAGCCAAAAAACGTGATACGCATTTTTTGTGTCTGGTTGCAGTATTCGATACAAGACAGCAAACTAGAAAATAACCCTATTTAACATGAATCTCTGCTAGAAGAGTGGAAAAGATTGATATGATAAAATATGTGAAATATACACCTACAAGAAGATTTTATTAACAGAAATTATGTTCATGTTGTCAATAGTGAAACGGTTACTTTTGCTAGAGATAAATGTATTTTTAAAGAAGATGTCGCTGCGATCGCCCTATTATTGTACCGCATCATCGAACGTTTATCGGCTACAGTGTTTTAGCACTTTTTAAAACATTACGAGTTTGGCTTTTTTTAATTCCGAAATTTCGCATTCATATCAGAAATTCCCAATAATGTTCTTTTCGTTAAATAATGGCAGCTATTTTGTGACTTTTTAAAGTAAAAATTCTTATTTCAGAATTTCCGGTTTGGATTTATAAATTTTGAATTAAAAAACGATAAAACCGTTTTCCACACTATGTAGCCTAGGCGCTGTAACTAAGTGGTAGAGCCTCAGAGCACTATCCTGGGAATCCGGGTTCGATTCCTGGCTTGGGACATTTTTCACTATGTCGGCTTAACGCTTAGTTTAGCAATGAAAAACAAAATTCCACTTGTTTGTTACTCAGTAGTTTCGGGCGAATATCACTCCTGATAAATTAATTGGAATTTACTTGTAATATAATATTGTTTTTAATATTTCAAATTTGTGTGATTTGCAGTATAAAAACTAAGACGAAATCGTGAGGAACTGGCGAAAATCTACATTCTGTACAAATTTCTTTCTTAGCAAGTAGAGAGTCACTTATTAACGAATTATCTACTTTTACCTGGAATTATGATTTGTGTTTTTTTTTTAACCTCCATTTCCGAAGCACATACGTGTGCATCCATTTTTCGTGGCTTATTTCTTAAAAGTATAGTCAAAGTACAGATCAGGGCTATCTATTGACTTCTTGGGGAATTAATGAAGATAGTGACATTAAATAAATATAAGCTGTTATGATTTGACATTTTTTGTAACTTTCCACAATTGGTCATGCAATTTGGAATCGCGATACTTCGACATTGTCTAAGTTTTGTGTTTGACATGATTTGTAAAAGGTCAGTATTGACTTTTTTTTACGATATTTCGTTAGTACAAGGGTCAGACTGATAGTTTTGAGATTCCGGTAAATGGTACAAGTTACACTTACCAACCCTTAGGAGTGTTCAAGGTAGTTCCCTCCAAGATCAATTCACTTTTATAGGCGAATTTTCCTAAGATTAAATGTCTCAAACCATCCATTTCTTAGAATAGATGCAATATATGCTTTTAACGTCATCAATCTTATCATCGGAATGAAAACGACGCTTACGTTTTTTTTTTTTTAATACAAGACCATAGTTACACATAGCAAAATTAGGAAAATAGGGTCAATATTCTATCAGTTTGATGTTTTTTTGTTCATGAAATCTGATTGTAATCCTATCTGAATAAGAAGATGCCTTGTCTTGGTGACGCATGAGCCCTTAAAATTCTTCTACCGAATAATTTATTGAAGATATTTAATAGTATACCAATTATCTGTAATTGTCCTGTGTCTCTCTAGCTTTATGTCTTTGACCAGTCCTGCATTTCTGAAGAACATGACATTACTTCTGTAATTCCTCGTTGCCTTTTCACTATTTCGGGTCATCTTAAAAGACACATACTTAACTTTTTTTACGTGTTGGAAAATTAAAAACTGATATGCACCAGTCATCGCCAGTTATGATTTTAGAAATAATGCAGTGACACCATCATTAAGTAATTTTAGCGTTTCATTACCAGGACTTGACAAATGCGAAGTTTTTTTTTTTTTAATCTGGCGACCAAGTTATTTAACCTGGCGGGGATTGACTAAGGAAAGAGCACAAACGGCATATTTTCTCTCATTTCTCATAAGATGTCTCATTATATAAACTTGCCAACCTTCAACTAAACTTCCGCACAATGCAAGGTAATTTGATTTAGGTTAAAGACGTTTCTAACCAGAAAATTTATTTAGTGTAACAATATATATTTGATTTCATGTTTTTTTTTTTTTTTTTTTTTTTTTTTTTTTGCGTGGAACCTATTTGCATCCCTGCCAACTTTCAACTAAACTTCCGTACAATGTACGTTAATTTGACCCAGGTTAAAGACATTTCTAACCCTGAAAATATAATATATACATAAGTGCCAACCTCTCATTAATATTCCGTAATATACGGGTTAATTTGACCCAGTTTAACAAAGCTTCAAACCAGAAAAAATATTGGATGAATCTTTATTTATTCAATTTGAGGTTTCTACGTGGAATTTATTTAATTTCATTTCTTAAAAAAAATTTCTGGTGTGAAACGTGTTAAAACTGGGTCAAATTAACCCGCATATTACTGAATATTAATGAGAGGTTGGCACCTATGTATATATATAGTTTCAAGTTTTTACGTGAAACCTATTTGATTACATTTCTTTAAAAAAAATTCTAGTTTAAAACATGTTTAAACTTGATTAAATTGACCTATATTGTATGGAAAGTTCGTGCGATGTTGGCAGGTATGTATTTAGCGGCATTTCTTTAAAAGAAGTTCTGGTTTGAAACGTGTTTAAACTGTGTTAAATTAACCCATCATTTACAGAAGAATTATGCGAGTTTGGCAGGTAAGCATTATAGATGATTGAAAGTTTCAAAATAAACTTTAAAATTATATTCAAACCAACAAATATTTTTTACTTTTGTTTTTAATTTGCAAAGAAGTAGTTCTTGAAATGCAAATTTTAAAATAATAAAATCAGAATTATTTGACTGATTTCGACAGAAAAATAGACAAAATTGTGTCTTCCTGCATCATTATACTAGCGGATAGGGACAGCTTAATGCAATAATGTTAAAACTTGGACTGCCTTTTGAGAATTGAATGCGCATACGTTGTTTTGTTGATGCTCGTTTCCTTAGTACTTAACCATAAAATTATTTATTTGAATTTGATGTTACTGCCATAAAGAACTATGGAGAGTTTTCAGCATACATGTGTGAAATTTTAAACATTATAAAGTAAAATTTTAATCAGGAGATTGCCCACACTTATCCTATTTAAATGAGTTATTTTACAGTAATAGAAATAAATTTATTATTGTTATTAATAGCAAAATTTACTTTTATTAAAATATTCCATTTATCATGAAAAACATAAAGCAACCAATAAACATTTTAAATTGAAAAAATTGAAAAAAAATCTGAAAAACAATATTTAAATAAGTATTTTATATTTAACAATAGATATTAATCTGAAATTGTTATTAATGTCAAAATTTACCATTTATCATGAAAAACATATTGCAACCTGCAAAACATTTTTAAATAAAAAAGCAGAAAAATAAAATCTGATGAAAGCGTAGGATTCGAACTCAAACCATCTAAGTGCAAAATCAGCTCCCTAACCATTCACCCACCAAGCATACAACCGTACAGCAACAAAATATTAATAAAAAACAATGTTCCGAAGTCGGATAGGGTTTTTTTCCCCATATCGTTATGTTACCCTCTAGTGCACGCATGCGCATTGAATTCTCAAAAGGCAGTCGAAGTTTTAACATTATTGCATTAAGCTGTCCCTATCCGCTAGTCTTCATTATTTCCTCGATGTCCCCGTCATCAGATATAGGTATATATTTGTAGCACCGAGCTATCCGGACATTTTAAACATTCGGCAAACAGCATTTCCCGAACATGCCGGTTAATTCAGCCTTTACAGTATTATTTTTCAGAGATATATATTTTTGATAAGTTTCGTTAGAAAACTTTGTTTATATTATCTTTCTAAATTATATAGTATTCTACATTATGTTACTAATAATTCTAAATTATAATTGTCATTATTTTTTCTGAATTAATTCGTTGTAAAAACTTTTGTGTTCTTTGAAAATCAATGACGGGGGAGTGAGGGGATAAATATTATTTTTTTTTACTTTCTACTAGAATTGTTTTTTTGGCTACTAAATTTTATAAAATTTTTAAAGCTCTATTCATTACTGATAATGACACGATCCAGCTTTTGATATTATGTTAAATTTGGAGGACCGAACGAGAAACTAATTTTTTCATACGCAGTTATTCGTGAACATATTTATATTTATATTAAAATAATTAAAATTACAGACATTACATTACAATTACATAAAACATTAAAAACATATTAAAATTGGACGTTTCGGATTTACATGAAAATCTCTCATCAACAAACATTTTTCTTAACGTAAGGCACAGTTCAAAAATATCAACACATAGAAAATGCAACGTATCAAAATGTCGAGGCCAAAGTTACAGTTATAGTAACACGGAGTATTCATTCGGGATTGCACCTGCTTCATTAAGAGGTAATTCTGTAATTTTCGTATACCATGCTTCTAAGAAAGTACGAGTTCTGTAGTCGCTGCACCTCGATCTGATTACAAAAGATTTAGCAAAATCTGGAAAATGGTCAGTTTACCTCTTAATGAAGCAGGTGCAATCCCGAATGAATACTCCGTGTTATTATAACTGTAACTTTGCCCACGACATTTTGATACGTTGCATTTTTTATGTGTTGATATTTTTGAATTGTGACTTACGTTAAGAAAACTTTTTGTTGATGAGGGATTTTCATGTAAAGCCGAAACGTCCAATTTTAATATGTTTTTAATGTTTTATGTAATTGTAATGTAATGTCTGTAATTTTAATGATTTTAATACAAATATAAATATGTTCAGACGTAATATTTCTGTTTACTTCAAATTTTATTTTTAGCTGCGAATTCAATTTTACGTTCCTTCTGTAGCATTTGGAGGTAACAGCGAATATCACCGATTGACATTTTTCATACGGCCGACACATTTTCTGGAACTACAGATGACAAAGGTCTTCCTGTGTGTTCTTCATCTGGGAAAGAATTTCGATTTCTTGTAAATATGATGTCGGCCCGATATTATTTGTGGAACACGCATTTGCTAGTCAAATCTCTTTGCTAATGCAATTTTCTACCGGTACCAGTCTTTAACTTCTTGAAAATACGTGGTCTAATTAATATCATAATAATGTCACTTGGCAGTTACTCAGCTTATGTGGACAATTCGTTTAATCAGCAAAAGTTTATTAGATACCGCAATTTCCGGCGTATAATCCGCGGATCAAACAATTCTGTTTCAACCCAGAAATTGTATTCAATAATTGAAGTCAAATATTTACAGCGATCTAGTAAGTTAAATTTTATAAAGTAAAATTTCTGGGTGGAAACATGATTGTTTGATCCGCAGATTATTATACACCGGAAATTACGGTAATTATCTTTTGTTGTAGTGATTCCTGCATAAATTAGGGTACATATATGAGGCATTCAAAATTAAAGTGGATCAAAGCAATTAAACGTTATACAAAGATATTTGGCAATAAAGTTAATAGACTTCGCGTGTTTCCTTCATAATCGGTGAATAGCGCCATTTATTGCAATTATTTTAAACTTAGGACATAAATATTATCTATAGAGCAATAATTTATCCCAATCTCGATTGAACGAAAAAACGCACTTAAACCACTTATGTTCTGAATGTCTCATATAAGCATTATCCCTTTTTTACGCAACATTAAATATTTAATAAAAGATATTTAATATGCTGCATTTCTTTAATTTCTAAAAGACGTGTTCATCACAGCTGCTGAAAATTTAACTTTGGAAGGAATAAATTTAAGAGTTTTTTTGTAAAATACAATTAACATACTTTCAAAAACTTTCCACCTCTTTTTTAAAAAACTTGAATTAAAATTTAAATTAACCGTTTTCTTTCTTTTCCAGAAAATGAATGGGAAAGAAACCTTTTCCCTTCAGTTTCTTTTGATTAAAAAAAATAATAATAATAATTTACAATAAGTTCCCGAAAATGTTCGGAAGTAGATATTATGCATAAACAAAAATTGCACTCTTGCCAATCCAGCACAGCCTTTAAATTAGGGTAATTTTAATGAAGATAATTTTAATTAAAGGAACTCCTTATATTTCTATAAAATTGATTTCAGTAAATATTATTAAGATCTAAAACGAGATTTTTAACTTTAGCTGGAATTCCGTAAATGTATACTTTTTTCAAACTTTTCTTGAACAAAATTACAAACTTCAGTTTTGTTATGGACAATTTGCAAACAAAAGTGTTTTATAATGTGAATAACTTAAACAAAAAATTTCATAATTGCAAAAATAAAAAATAATTTACTAAAAAAATAATAAATCAACATTCTTTAATGCAACATTTAAAATATTTTTTCTTTCGAATCACATTTTTGGAATCAGTGTAGCTATTAATTTAGTTTGTATAGAAATTGTTGTTATAAAGTTTTATGAGACTCCGATAATTGAATAATTTTTAATTTAAATGTCTAAAATTTTATGAGAGTCCGATAATTGAATATTTTTCAATTTAAATGCATAAAGTTTTTCTTATAGTTCCTTGCTGTTATTAAATTTTAGTTAAATAAATATTATGGTAGATTCCTCAGCTAAAATAGTTTTCATTATCGACAAAATGGTCGCTAATACACTCACTGTCGTAACAATGTTGTTGTATACAATATAGGCAATGTGATGGAATGCAGTTATAATATCTATTATATGAGTATTAAACATATATATGTAAAATCACCTTTCTAGCGCTCAATTAAATTGATTGATAAGTTTGCTGAAATTTTTCATTTTACATTGGGAAATCGGGATGATTATTTTGAATAATTTAAGAAATCTCCAATTTCAATAAAAAATGTCTTACAGGAATGTTACATTTATGTCCTTGAATGGGAAATGCATATTAAAGCGAATTCGTTTTCAAAATAAACAATTTAGTTGTAATTTTTTTAAGTTAGCTACATAAATTATTAGAAATATGTATATCTTTATTCATGCTCTTTTTAATCACATTAGGCTTTAAGAAAAATATTTTTAGTATGAATCATTTATATTCGTTCAATTTTAAAAAACATGTTTATTGCAACTGCTGAATTATTTTACAATGGTAGGAAGAAATTTAGTGTCCTTTTGTAAAATATAAGTGTAAAATATATTCTTTTAAAAAAAACTTTACTTTTTTTTCTTAAATATTAAGTTACATTTCAAATTGGACATTTTCTTTCCATTTCAGAAATTTAATTTATAAAAAAACCTTTTTTTCCTTTAATTTTATATATATTGATACAAAATTTAAATTCTTATAATGTCTAACTAAATGTTCTCAGAAACATTCAAAAGTAGAATAATGTGAGCCAAAAACGTTTCTATTCTTGCCAGTCCAGCATATTCTTTGAATAAGAGTAACTTTTAAAGAGGTTGATTTTAGTTATTTGAACGCTGTTAATTTTTATAGAAATTGATTTCAGCAACTATTAGGATCTTATGCAATATATTTAATTGTACCATAAATTTCTCTACTTTTTCGCTTAGATATGGTTTTGATGTAAATTAAAGATATCGTTTTGTAATTGAAACTTAACACAGAAATAATAGAAATATTTTGCTATGAAAAAGACTGGAATTCAAAAATTCGTAAATACATATAAAAAAAATCTGAAAAAACAACAAAAGAACACAATTCATTTCATCATTTAATTGTTTTCTTTTGAAACCAGAAAATCAGTGACAGACTAGCAATTACTTTCTGTGGGTGAAAAAGCATAGTTAGCGAAAAACGTTTCCATTCTTGCCAGTGAAGCATATCCTTTGAATAAGAATAACTTTCGTAAATACATATAAAAAAAATCTGAAAAACATCAAATGAACACAATTTATTTATCATTTAATTGTTTTCTTTTGAAACCACAATATCAGTGAATAGCAATCATTTTACGTGGTTGTTATAAAAATTTTATGCTATTTCGATAATGGAAGAATCATCAGTTTGAAAGTACATATAAACATTTTAGTGAAATCAGGACTATGAAAGATTCCAGAATTAGATTTTTTTTATTCGAACTTAATAAAGGGAAAATAGAGATTTTAACCCTCTAGTGCCTATGGTGCAGATGTATTCTAAAAATTCCAAAGTTAGAAAAATAAGAATTCACACCAGAAATAACAACTATTCATTTTCGTTTCTTTATATTCGCGGAATGTCTGTCATTAAATAAAGCGAAGATTTCTATTCCGTTTTTCTGGTATGAATTCAGAATTTTTGAATAAAAAAATCCACTCCATTGGTAAAACTGATGGTAGCATATACGCTACCATGGGGCATTAGAGGGTTAACATAAATTACATCAAATACACAGACTTTATTAATGTAAAATCAATTTTATTTAACAAAACTTAAATCATTAAATGAAAACTTTCAATAAGAAACATTTATTTTAATTCCAACTGATGCGAATATTCTACATTGACAGGAAGAAGCTTAGATGCATTTTGTAGAATATAATTAACATTTCCCCAAAGAACCTCTACCTCTTTCTTTCCTTTTTTTAATTACATTTTAAATTGAACGTTTTCTTTCTATTCGTAAAATTTAATGAAAAAAATCCTTTTTTCTTCAGTTCAAACCTTTTGATGAAACAATTTAAATTCTAAAGTCTAACTAAAAGTTCTCGGAAACTTTCTAATATAGATTATAAGAATGGAAAAGGATTTCAGTCTTGCCAATCGAGCATATTACCTGAATTAGGGTGTAATTTCTGAAGAATGTCATTTAGGATATAGGAGCTCGTTAAATTTCTATAGAAATTGATTTTAGCAACTATAAAGATGTATCACAATATATTTAATTTTACCAGGATATTCGTTAATGGATAGTTTTTCGCATTTAAATATTCTTGAAATCGATTAAAGATATTGGATTGGTGATTCTAAGTTACCACTGAAAAGTTAAAAGTCTTTTACTATGAGCATGTAAGCGAAAATATCTATGAATGTAAATAAAAAAATTGCGGCGAACAATCTTATTTTTATCATTTAATAATTTATTTTTAAATCCATATTATTAACGCTAGAATACCTATTATTTTCTTTAATTGAGACAAATTGTTGTTAAAATTATAGAAAACATTATTATATTATGGAATATTATTCAATTTAATCATATTTCTTAAATTTTATTTCATATAGGTTTGTGGCAGATTACACAACTAGAACATTCCTCATTAAAGTCAGAATGATTCCAATTTAGCTTGTTATTATACGAATGTTGTACTTATAGTAAGATATATGTATGTTGTAAGATGTGTGTATATATCTAAGATGAATGAAGGTAATGCATATCGAGACTAAAAAGTATAAAAGTATAAACGTAATATAAATGTATAATAACATTTATCTTAGCCACGCTAAGGTTCGACGCTAAAGTTGAAATTTTTCACACCTGTTTACGAATATTACTATTTTTCTCCAAACTGTAGGGAAGCGAATGCGATTCCTGCAAGAACATTATCTGAACGAGTGAATTTGAAAACATTCATTGCTGAAATAAAAGAGACATTGATAATTTTTAAATTTAATAAGAATATGTCAGTTGTCGAAAGAAGTTTGTCTTTGAGCCTTTCATAAACACGACATTTTATACTTGAAATGCTATTATAAGATTTTGTTGAGTTTCAAACTGTATGCTCAAAGCGCTCTTGGATATTTTCCGTGCCTACATCCTAAATTCTATGTGATAGAAGATGCTGCCGATGGCATCAAAAAATGTTTAGTTTCAAGGCTTTGACAATGAATAAAAGTATTTGGAATAATCCTAGCGAAGTGCTCTGTCGACGGTGCACTTCTCAAAAGTTCAACTCCTATGCCATAACTGAGTTGCAGTTAACCTTCATCCGATTTATTTTCAGCGTATTTACAGCAATAACATATCTACAATAGTTCTGGTAAATCACTTAATGTCAAAAACTACAAACAACAGTTTGGAAACCGGAATCCTGCATGGTTATCACTTTTTGCGCTAACTTCTCAGCCAACAAAATTTCGATAACTGTGTAACGACAGCTATCGTACTTACGATCTGTTAAAGCATGAATGAAAAAGCTTACATGAAATGCTTTTCATGTTTAACATTAAGTCTATGGTACTTTTGATAAACAAAATTTTCTTAAGGACACGATTTGTGTCAGACTTTTTTTATTTACATGAACCATGCCGGTTCGCTTCATGGCAGCTATTTCTATGCTGGGTTAGGTGGTCGTCAGTCGAAAGGTTTAGGAAGAATAGTGTCGCAAATATACACCATTGGATTGGACGCATAAGAACTTCGTTCACTCAGCTCAATTAACACTAGAGCTACCGGAAATTTTACTCAAGTTTTTTAAAACTATTTCACACCAAAAATTTTATTTAAAACTATTTAACTTATTCATATAACGAATTTCTGTGAGTTTTATATTTAATTTATTTTGAAAAGAAATTTCTGGTTCGAATCAGAATGTATTCATTTGGTAACCGTCAAAATGACGGCTCATGGTAGTTCTAGTGTTAAATTTCCTTTCAAGCAGAGGTGCAAAAATCTAGGCGCCAATAGGCCGATTCCCACAACTAATTTTTTAATATTCTTCGCCTAATAAGAATACTGATATAATTAGGCGAAGTATAGTAATAAAATTTGACGACGAATACTAATAAAATTTAGTGGTGTGAATCAGCCCATTGGCGCCTAGATTTTTGCACCCCTGCTTTCAAGTGTTTTTCAGTTCAAGACATTTCGGAGACTATAGTCCTGGCTAATTCTTTGGTTAGTCGTCAATATGGTGATTCCAGTTCTACTTTTAATTTAAGCAATTCCATAAATACGAGAAAAAAAATCAAATTATACATAAACTTAAAAATCATTTTCGACGAATAAAAAAAAATCCTTTATTACAAACTCTAGCAAAACTCACTAATATTTTTGTAATATTTTTTTTCTAATTTTCGAAATAGAAAAACTTAGCAGATGGTATTGCTGTTTTTTTTAAATATCAGGAGGAAATTAATCAATACATAAGGATGAAATACATAATTTACAAAAAGGTCTAAATTTTCATTTTCATTTTACTTTCAACAACAACAAAATATTAATGCTTTTAATTAAATTTTCGGATAGAAAGATCTTGCAGAAAAAAAATCCAGTCCGTGTATTTAATAATTTTCTAGTAAGAAACCGTAATTGGTTAGATTGTATCTCAATATTGCGTCCATCAGAAATACTTCGAATGAAATACCAATGTAGGTTAAATATTGGTTTTGCATTGGAATTATGTGCACTTGAGCGCCTATATTACGGAAATATTGGCTTTATATTGAAAATACATTCAATAAAATGCTAATATTGCAGAAATATTTGTTTTACGTTGTAAATATTGCAAATGAAAAGACGAAATACTTTTTGCGTATGTGGGTGACAAAAGTCTAATATACCAAATATATAGCCACTGCGGGACAATATGTAACCAATACAAACAAAAATGTCCCAATATTGTCTTGTTTCAAGAGTAACATGCAATTTAACTTAGCGAATGTCCTAGAAATGGGGCTTTTTGATTTTTTGTAAGTAGATACATATTATTTTGGGGACATATTTCTTTTTTTCTTTGGTTATGTTCAAGTTATACAATTTACAAACATAATATTCAATTTAGTATAATGCAATAATAATTGTATTAAAGGTACAGAGATTATAATTTAACAAACTATACAGAGACGGAAAAAAATCAAACCCAGACAAGATAAGAGGTACAAATATTTCATATATTCTAAGAACTGAATATACTTTTTTTTTTTTTAGTAAACTTAAAGACAGTGTCTTGTGTGTCGATGAACATATGAAAAATTGTTTTACTGCCACTCAGAGGAAGGTGTTCAATCACGTAGTCGCTGGAGCGAGGCAGTTTCTTGCAGAACTTTGTGTCTCCGGGCCGATTCAAGAAGGTAAGTTAGATTTTACTCTATGAGCGATGATTAATCCGTAATTGTGCGCACTTCTTTTATGTCACTGAGAAAGTTCTTTATCCCCCCTCTAAACTAACGCAGTTTTTAATAAATACCATATTTGGCAAACCTTCCCAAATTTTCAGTATCGCTATTTTGAATAGAAGTATTCGAATAATATAATAAAATCACTTTCTAATTTTAAATTAAAGTGATAAAAACATAACACAAAATGCTTAAAAATACCTTTTAATATATAGGGGTGAGAAGGGCACGTTTGAACTGAGGGCACCTTTTAACACTGTAAATATTTTCCTTGAAAAAAATTATATTTTTGAAATATAGATGGCAGCACATTACTACTGATTCATTGCAAAAGGGCACAAAGCTTTACTATAGCTGCCAACTTTTACGCTTTTTTGCTACCACTAAAAATTAATAGAAATTTTCAATAAAATCACTTGTTAACTTTAAATTAAAGTCTAATTGCTGCTTAAAGTGATAAAAACATAACACAAAAGGCTTAAAAATACCTTTCATTATAAAGATGACATATGTTTCATGCGCTCTAACAGCGACGTCTTCAAGATCAAAATTATAAATAAACTGTTTTCGCAAAGTTTTTGAAAATGATAAACAGAAATCTCGAGATCGGTAGTAATGCATTTCTCATATTTTTTTTCTCTTTTTTTTTATTTTACAAGTATTTAATCTCTGAATTTCGGGATTAAATAAGACAAATTTTTCTGTTAAATATTACTGGTACAATGCGAGCGCCTGGTTGAACAGACCTGGTATATAGTAATCATAGCCCTAAATTCAAAATAAAAAAAAATAAATTATAGAGTCATAACCAGTAATAATGTTTTTGAAAATATATATTATAAATGACAACTAAATAGATTGCAGAGTTGCCAGGCTCCGGCTTTTTGCCCACCAGTAATTTTTAGAGAAAAATGTTGTTCTTTCAAATGACAGAATGCCACAATTAAATAAAAAATCATTTTGTATACTAAAATACTGGTATCCAAAAAGCCGGAGACTTGGCAGGTCTGAGATTGGTATATAGTATTCATTTATAATGAGGAGGCATCCATGGTGGTGTAATCGGTAGCCCAGTGGTTACACAACTGGAAAATTAAAGGATTATGTTTCGAATCCAGGCTGCGGCGGGCTACACAAATGGCTACCGAATAGTGGGATGGATTGATAAGTGACTCGAAGAGGCAGATTAAATGGTGAGTTGAGCGATGAGGCTGGTTCAATCAAGAAAAAAGCAACAGAAGGGAAGATGTAAGAAGCCGGCATCTAACTTCCCTGGATAGAAAAGATAATAGAGTGAAGGAATAAATACACCATAGTGGTTTTGTGGTAGCACACTGGTTCACAAATCAAGGCGCCGCGCAGTCGACCGAAACTACCAATGTTCACGGATAGGATGATTACAGACAAACAATGGATTGATATTTTATGAAATATGGCATAGCTATTGGCTAATTCCTTGCGTGAATTTAGTGCAAGTCACATAGCCACAGACTTCTACAATTTTTGGCCACCGGTATTTTTTTTTTAATTATTCACACTAAATTTAATTGTAGATAGATAGGGTTGAGTAAGTCAAAATTTCTTTTACTGTAATACTGGTAGGGAAACATCGTAGCCATTTATATCTCTGTGACTGACACTACATCCACGCATGGAATTAGCCTATTACAAACATTATCACAGCAGGTAGAGATTAATTGGATTCATTTTTTAGCACTTATTAAAGCATTATTCGAATAACTGATTGTCACACTATATCGTCTAGACACTATACTCATATTAAATGCTTATAATTGGAATTATTCTCTAAGTCACAGTTGCTATTAGTGGTGCTTTTTTTCAAACTAGAATACAACTAGGTTAAATTACCAAAGGCGACATTTCTTGCAAATTTAAGCATTTTATGTAAATGACGAAAACGTAGTCGTCTTTGCTGAAATTCTCGAGAAAACTAGTACATAAAATGCACCTTACCAAAAAATGTACAATTAACTAAACCAAAATGTTATTACATATATTTCCAAGTGTCATTCCGGTATTGAAAATGAATAATTGTTAAAAGTAGTTTTTAACGATTTAACCCTTCTTTGCATGAGTTTTTCTTTTACAATTGTGTTTTCTTATACATATATTAAATATTGGACACCAGAAATTTTAAGATAGATTTTTAACTTTGTTCAGCAACATAGCTCATGGGAAATTTACTGCATTAATATTTCTATATAAATATAGTGGTGCCGTAGAAGTTGATTTATTTATTAAAAGTTAAATAAACAGTGATGGAAATTTACATCACTATCCAATTAAGGGTTAACATGTATGGCATTAACACATTCGCATCGGGGAAGGAGAATTCTCATTTTTATTCAAAAAACATCATTGGCAAAGGGAGTGGCTTCTACCTTACAGAAAATGCATTCATATCATATCGCCCTTATTTTTAGGAGCGTTCGTAATTATATAAATACGTAGCACCTATTGTCGTCGTCTGGTCCGTCCGTCCGCATATAACAACGAAAAACTACCTAAATGAATGGTTTGAAATTTAAGATATATTATCTTTGCAGAATTTTGTCGAGACATTTTAAATTTTATGAAAATCGAATAAAAAGTTTAGAAGATATTCATAAAACTATTTATTAATAAATTTGAATTTTTTTTATAAAAGCCAGACCTTAATGTTGTGTTGCAAGTTGAGAAATAACATGAAACAAGAATTAAAGTTTAAAAAAATTTTTTAAAAAATTAAAAAATTAAAAATTAAAAAATTAAATAAAATAAAAAAACTGAGATAAAAAGTAATTAATAATTGGATTTCCGTTTTCAGAACATCAGATATGTACACAAATGGTTGAAAATGATGCAAAGAAATGTGTAAACTGTAGTGTTATAAAATAATGCTCGCGATTATACGTTTATATACGTTTAAACGTATCCGTAGTTAAGACTTTTTTCCATATTATTCTTATCTAAAATCGTTACCGGTTACAATACGTTTTATACGTATTATACGTATATTCGCGTGCACTATTATAAACGACGATCATGACTACGAGAAAATTGATATTTAAGATTTTCGTATTTTATTTTCATTTTCCGAATCACAGTCGAGTTCGAGACAAATCCATTGTTGCCAAATGACTAAAAGTAAACTGTACGTGAAATAATGGAAAACATTCCCCAAGTTTTTCCCCAAAAATGTTGATAGTCCCCAAACATTTCCTCACGAATGACTTGCCCCTAAAAACTTCCCCTAAACATTCAAAATCCCCAAACTGGCAACACTGTTAACTGTTAACAATTTATCAACGGCTGCTGAAAATATCATACAAGCATACCGCTGTAACGACGAAATAAAAATCCTGCTTTAGTCATTTTCAGTGGATTCAGTAAAATTATGTTTAGTGAACCTGACCAGTTTTTATTTTTGTTGTTGTTATTTTCATAGCAGTATTGCGAAAACTATACACAATGGGGGAAATTATAACTAAACTAGGGGTCTCAGCCCCCTAGTACGAAGCAATTCATATTGAGACCGCTACGCGGTCCCAGTTCGCTTCGCTCGCTCGCCCCTTTTTATTTTTGCAGCAATTCTAGCCGGAATAAGTACTACCATAAATCCACCATAAAACTGACAATTTTTTTAATGTTAAAAAATAATTGAAAACACAGTTAAAAATGCATTTAGTTCGTGCTATCAATGGGCATAACTTATTTAAATACTATGAAAAAAACAGATCTTGAAAACACAATTAGTTTAAAACTCTTTGCTCCTATAATATTGTAACAGCACGGCATAAAATCATTCAAAAAAAAAAAAAACTACGTGATAGGAAGACAGTTTATATGTATTGTCAATCATTGTTTAAATTTTGTAAAGCTGTTCTAGTTGATTATAGATATTTGCAAAACAAATTATTTTTTTACTTCATCAAGACAGCAATAGAAGGCAGCAGGTGCAATTTAGACATTTGATATTTTTAATCACTCAAAATCGTGTGAATGAAATTTATAAATAAATTCTTAGTAAGTGTTGAGAATTCCTATGAAATTAACGATATTACTCATAATTAAAATGAGGAATCATCTCAAACGCTTTGGATTACGCACATGTTATTTTATTTTTAATAATTACTAGTTTGAGTTTCACTGCTCTTACACTGGCCGCCATATTGGAGATTCTGAAAACTACGGTTGTTGTTGCCAAACGATAATCTAGAAATTCAGCCCTTTTTCCGTGCCACGTAAGAAAAATATCTATATAGATGTTGTCAAAAATCTTGTGTTTTCTTTTTCAGACCGGGAACATTTCGAACCACTCTCGTACAGGACTGCACTAAAGAATTCCCATACAAGAGTGTGTCTTAAATGTATTGAGTTGCAAGGGGACTACATTGAAAAATAATATGAAAATATGTCATTTAGCTTGTGTTTTCACTGTCAGACCGAGAACTTATCAAACCATTCTCCTATTATCCGATTGACCAGCGCCGGCGAACCTTTAAACATTCGTGTGCCAAATTTTTTCGTCACTGTGACGTACACACCATCAAAAAATAGTGGATCAAAATTAAGGAATCAAAAGGACTTGAATTTTTCTTTAGATGATTTAAAAATATGGATAATATACAAGTCGGTACCACATTGTAATAATTATACTAAAAATTATATTTTAGAAAGTAATAAGAAAAGTAAATGCGATTTCTGATATTGCATCTTGGATGCCAAACAATTAACTCGGGAGAAGTCGCGCATACCCAGATAATGAATGGTTTTTACATTGTCACCAATAAATTTAATTAATAATCGTCACCTTATTTAGGCTGAGACAATTGTTACAAATTCTATGATAATGTAAATTGTAGATTACTTTTCAAAAAATAGTGGTGACAATTGTACGCACCCGGGGTATGTCATACCCCATGCGACTGCTCCCGGGT
This sequence comes from Maratus michaelseni, assembly GCA_963931845.1. Classification (NCBI taxonomy): domain Eukaryota; kingdom Metazoa; phylum Arthropoda; class Arachnida; order Araneae; family Salticidae; genus Maratus; species Maratus michaelseni. Next base: position 23,321,535 of record OZ007594.1, read on the forward strand.
TAATATTGGGTTCATTCTCAATTACTTTTAAAGGAATGCAAGCTGAACAAGAGTAATCAGTTAAGTGGTTTCTATTTGAGCTTTTTCCTATGATTTATTTCCAAAAATAATGACTCACAGGCATAAATAGAGGGAAAAAGTGTCAAAATGTCAAATTTTATACTAAGTCGCGATATTTTTATCATTGGCATTATTTCTTTATAATGCCTGATAAACTTTCTTACCGATATTCTCTCATTCTTTTAATTTGATAAATTATTGAGCACATATTGAAAAAGCTTTTAATTCATTAAGTTGCATTTCCTTTTTTTTTCAATTTCAGAATTTATAAAATAAACTTAAATAGACAAACTCAGTTTCTGTAAATTCGTGTGTATTGGATAATTTTATTTTGTTTTAATTACATTACAATATTACATCAATCAACCCGTGCTAAAAAATTTCTGCCGCTATGGCACAAGTGCCACAGTTTCGGCATACCTGCCATAGACAATGTACAATTCCAGTATGTCAAATAAATAACGCAAGAAAATAAAATATCAGCGTAGCGTTTGATCTGCGTTTTAGACTAAACAAGTAACATCAATAATACTAGATCCGTGTTTTAGAGTAAAAAATTACAACATTAATACCAGAAATAAAAAAATGGAAAAGTTAAATATAAAATAAGAAAATCTTACAGAGGCATCCAACTGAATGAAACTTTAAACATTTCGAGGTAAATAACTGTCCGTAAAGGATAGTTTAAAACATCTAAAAATTGGTTGATGTTAAATTCGAGGGGAGCAAGTGTTGCTATCTCTTATCCGTTATTCATTTGTTTCAATTCGTAATTTAGTACTGCTTTGGAAAATTTCTAAGTACCACAATAACAATATTAAAGAGGGCTTAGGACTGAATTTTTTTTTCGAAGTTATTTGAGACAAAAATGGGCTAAATTTATTCCGAAGGTGTTATGTTAGCAACAAAAGTTGGAGCTGCTAGCATTCTAGAATTTGATTGATACCTGAAGTATGATTGACGCACCTAGCATTAGCAGAAAGTTTTAAATTGTGGACGATGATTGGGAAATTAATATGCACTCAGAAAACGCTTTGAGAATTTTTCTCTGTTCCACTAATGTAATTAAAAGCAGTATTTATGTGTCCATAATAAGCAATAGTGTTAGAGTACCGCATTGTAATATATTGGTAGTTGCACATTGTGCGAAGGTATGTTTCAGTAATCACAGTGGTTATTTTTAACACTTACTCATGTATAAATACTGTCATATACAGGCACCGACGTTTTAAATATAGCCAAATTGCCTTGCAATGAATGTGACGCTACAATTTTTATTTTTATTTTTTACAAAATTAATGGTGGTAGAGTATGGTTCTTTAATCATTTTTATACTGTTCGAGCAAGGATAATTGTCCTGTATAACATATAAAAATTCTACACGTGATATTCTGTACACAAATACATTTTAATGAATATCGTAGCACTAAAATATACTTGTCGGATGTGTCAATCCCAAAACTTTCTTCTGTCTCACACAGGTTTCGCATACACTAAAAAGAATCAGCACCAATTTATATCACGGTCTAACTGAATCTATAGTTTTATTAAATTCCGTGCATTAGTTCTTGATATGACTATTGCTAAAATCGTGTAAATCCTGCAAAATACAGCATAGCAGCGCCACCTTTTGGGAGATTTAGATCAAAATATAATCAATAACAACTCATGTCAACGTCTAACTGAATCTGAAGTTTGATGAAAATCCGTGCATTAGTTCTTGAGATATAGTTATCGGGTTAATAATGAAAAAAGTAGCATAGCAGCGCCACCTGAGGGGCTATTTACACCAAAACGAAAGCAGCATCTATTTATGTCATGGTCTAACAGAATCTGAAGTTTGATGAAATTCCGTGCATTAGTTCTTGAGGTATAGTTTTCGTAAAAATCATGAGAAAAGGGGTTTAGCAGCGCCACCTGTTGGGATATCTACACAAAAACGTAATCAGCATCTATTTATGGCAAGGTCTAACTGATTCTGAAGTTTGATGAAAATGAGTGCATTAGTTCTTGAGACATAGCTATTTTCTAATTCCGAAAAATGCAGCATAGTAGCGCCATCTGTTGGGCAATTTTCACCAAAAACTAATCAGCACCAATTTTTATCAGGGACTAACTGAATATACAGTTTTATTAAATTGCATGCATTAGTTCTTCAGGTAGAGCGCCCACAAAATTTGTGTCACATACAGATAGACAGACTCACCGACAGACATTTTCTAAAAACAGTCAAATCGTGTTCAAGACCTTCTAAAACGTATAAATCCGTCGAAAACTAGAATTCGAAAATTTTCATGAAACCAATACTTTCTTCTTCTAAAGATAGAAGAAAGTAATAAAACGTAATAGAATCTTGAAACTTTTTTATTTTAAATTTGTAAAAGGGCTTTTTTATATCAATTTTGTCTTCTTATAAATATAAATTATTCCAAGGTTTTTAAAATGATACCTTAAAGAGCTAGATATTGCAGGCCAGAATTATTATATGCAAATTGTAGGGCACATGAGTGGATTTTCAGTACTTTAAGATTACAATTGCAATCGAAGACACTTTGATAACATTCGGATATAAACAAATTTTTTAGATACTTATTCATTCAAACATGAAACTGAATTTCTAATAAGATAGATATTAATTGAAATTTCAAATATCTTATGTATAACATGTGTAAAAGTAATGACATAACATATTAATAATTATAAATAAGCATGCATAAATGTGACAGAATATTAAATTCAAAAACTTTGTATGAAAAATCAAAAAGAAGATACATATCCATTTTTTAAAAGGCATCCGTTCCAAATTCGGTGTACATGTATAACATAATGTCTTGCACATTGATTTTATAATTTATTCATTTATTTCTTATAGCGTATCTCAAGCATGCGCCTTGCTACCGGAATGTGTCCTTGTTAGACGACAAATGTGCTCTCAAGTACAAGCACCTAGTCCAACTATCGGAGAGTGTCGACGAGCAGAAAAATGTGGATGAAGGACTAAGAGAATCTTGTTGGTAAGTCCAGCCAGTACTGCCAGAAAATTACTTTTTAAAAAATTCAGATTGTTTGATTCCCACTACTTTTTTAAAATAGTCTAATTGGCTTTTTTCTCGCATTATTTCCATCTGTCACTAAATAAGGCGAATATTACTACTTCAAAAAAAAGTGGTGGCAATCAAGAAATCAGAATTTAAAAAAAAAGTAGCATACTGGCAACACTTAGTATAACTAATATTCTCAATATTGACAAATTATCCACCTAATTTTTTATTAATAAATTCCAAATTAACATCAGAAAATGTTGAATGTTAATGTTTTACATATAGTCGGATTATATCTTGTTTTGTACACCAAAATTAACTATTAAAACTTTCAGGTAAGAAATCGGAATTTCTGAATAAAAATACACTTGCTTTGGCAACACTGAATATACAGCGAGTCTCTATTGCTTCATCCGATTTCCAAGTGTTATAGCTTCTGAACGGCTAATCAAACTTAATTGTAAGACCTAAAGTTACGAGGATGTATTCATCGTGCTAGGACGAAATGGTGTGGCTACTGAAAGAAGTAGGCTTAGTTACAGCGCCTAGAATACATAGTGTAGAAAACAGCTACAAAATCGTACTAAAAATTGAATCTGATAAATGTAGAACGATGCTGAAAAGATAAAGGGTCGATCGCAGAGACACCTTCTAGCAGTAGACAGGGTGGAGGTCCAGTTGGTTTGGATACCACTAATTTTATAAAAAAATTTTTACCTTATCTAATCAGAGAATTTTCTGCGATATTTAAGCCGAAGAAAACGTTATAATATTACTGGTTTCGGGAGCATTTGGATCCCCCTCTCTCCACTGTTTGCTAGCTCTCTTCAACGCAAACATTGTATAAGTATCGAACTGAGAAAACGTTTCAGCTGGTGGTAAATATTTTAAATAATTAAATTATACCCTATTTCCTTTGACTTGGATAGAGATTTTCATAAGCTTTGAAAATATGAATAATTATGGCCAAAAAACGTGATACGCATTCTTTTGTGCCTGGTTGCAGTACTCGATATAAGACAGTAAACTAGAAACTATCCCTATTTAGCATACAAAAGGATGAATCTCTGCGAGAAGAGTGGAAAAGATTAATTCCCTGATATGGTAAAAAACTAACTTCAAAATCAGTTACATCTGAAATATACACTTACAAGAAGATTTTATTAACAGAAATTATATTCATATTGTCAATAGTGAAACAGTTGCATTTGCTAGAGGTAAATCTATTTTTAACGCAGATGTCGCTGCGATCGCCTTATTATTGTACCGCATCGTTGCAAGTTTATCAGCTACAATTTTTTAGCACTTTTTAAAGCTTTACCAGTTTGGCTTTTTTTTAATTCTGAAATTTCGCATTCATATCAGAAATTCCCTAAAATGTTGAAATAAATGACTGCCACCGGAATTTACAAAATAACTTATTTCAAAATAAGAAAAAGGGGCTATATTCCACGTACATATTGAATAGAAAAGATTTTAGAAAAATTCTGGTGCAATTGTGGCTTTTGGGAATTAAAATTAAGTGGTTTCATAAACATACCACTGCTCCTGAAAGGGTTAAAGTAAAAATTCTTGTTTCAGAATTTCCGATTTGAATTGTTTTTCCTTACAACTTGTCTTCCGACACGGTCTTTACACGGTCTTTCCGACTCACACTACTGCACACTGTAAAAAGCATCTTTTTTTAAATGTGAAAAATTCTGGATCAAAGTTAAACTATTCAATAACATACTATAATAAGCGGTGGCGAATCCTGCTACCCAATTTGGTCATTCTTTTTTCCAGTAATTTTTGCGTATAGTTAGTGTTAATTAGTCATAAGCATTTTCGAGAACACTTATTAGAAACAGTTACTAGAAATCACTGGTGGGTAAAACAATTTTGGAACTGGTTCTGAAAGTGAAAGTATCCTTGTATAAAAAAAAACTGGAACTAAAGTAGAAAAAGTAAAAACTAACAATGTTAGAGAACGACCTCAGCTATTCTAAGCAAAATAAATCATTTTAAAATATTAGAATGCGAGCGAGAAATTTTAAAATAACCTTCCCATACACTTAATATTAGTTGCATGTTTTTCCGCATGAGTACTAAGAAAAATATTTTAGTAGAAACTTAAACAAGATATATTCTTTCTCACAATGGCTCCACCTAGTTCAAGAATCTCAATTAAAGACTGGGCGTGAAGTTGCTTGCAACTATGTAGCCCCTTATTGTTACTCGCACTGTTCGGCACGTGGAGTCTATTTGATTTTACTACAAAGAAAAGTCTAGTTTCAAACGTGTTTAATCTGGGTCAAACTCGCATTTTAAGAAAGAATACCAGGAGATTGGCAGGTATGTCCACAGGATATATTTTATATGAGATACCATGTCTGAAATCCACTTATTCAATCAAAATATATGTTGTATGGCACTACTCAACGAATCCGGACTGCTCGTACGTTTAACAATATTGAAGGTGTTGTAATGATATTATTTTTACAAAATTACATTGCTTTTTGTGAAATACAATGACGTTCAAAAATGATAATAGCCACCAATTGTATATAAACAACATTGAGTTAAGCACTCCATAATTAGTACTGTATATAACAATCCACACGATGCCGCTCAAATTCAAGTGCACTTCCAGCACATTACATAATGTCATCACATGTTACATAGAGAAAATTTATTTTGTTGAAAATTTCCATAAAGTTTCACCTAAAAGCACACCACATAATGTCATTACAATTTACATAGAGAAAATTTATTTTGTTTAAAATTTCCATAAAGTTTCACATAAAAGCTTATCCCATAATGTCATCCCAATTTACATAGAGAAAATTTATTTTGTTGAAAATTTCCATAAAGTTTCACCTAAAAGCACACCACATAATGTCATCACAATTTACATAGAGAAAATTTATTTTGTTGAAAATTTCCATAAAGATTCTTCTGCACTGCTAAATTTATGAACGTAAATTCGGTGTGAGCTTACAATGATTCGTGTCTTTACTTTTAACTGGTTAAATGGACTGATACAATGGCTTTCTAAGCAAACAAAAGGTGTTTGTTTTATGGTGACCTGTCACCTCTCAATTTCTTCTCCACGGATGTTATTTAAAGAATTTTTAATATGTTATCACTGGTAACTCTGAATAGTATATTTGCCTAAATTAAATTTTGTGGGGTTTCACTTCCCCCATGTCACAATTTGTCATCATCTCCCATGATATCCCTTTTAGCCGCCCTGTTGTGATGTAACATTTTTTTTCTTATATAAATTGAGAGAGGTTGTGTTGGAGCTGATTTTTTTCACGTATGAACTATAACCTATTAATATAAATGTTATAAAATCCTGAAAATCTTGCATGCTTTTACGTCAATTTGAAATTCTATTGAAATTAAAAGAAAATGCTACAATATACATGATTCTACTCCAAAACAAATACAAGATTTAATTTTTAACCCATTAATCGTCGCGCTAGATAAGTGTAGGATACATTTTAAAAATTCAGATTGTTTGATCACCAGTTTTTTTTAAGTAGAAATATTCGCCTTATTTAATAGACAGATAAATTAATGCGAGAAAAAAGACAACGATACTATTTTAAAAAACTGGTGGGAATGAAACAATGTGAATAAAACAGGCGTAGCCTAGGCTTCCCGTGAATGTCTCGGGCACGACGATTAAGGGGTTAAACTTTATTACAATTCTTACCTAATTGTTTTCATTCCGACGTCACAACATGTCATCCCCTATCCCTCCTCCTGTCACCCATACCACACTTTGTGGACCTCCTCCCCGCTATTGAAGTGTCACGTAATTAATAGATGATCCTGTAGAGGTAACGTTTTAAATATGACAATCTTACATACATCATTGCCAATGCAGCAGATTTTTTAATCAATTATTTACTATTATTTCATAATAATAATATTTGCTTTATTTCATGTGTCATTAAATCAGACGAGAACTATTATTTGGAAATAGGAATATATTTCGGAATAAAAAAGTTCACTAACAATGTGTCATCAGCTATCAGTGTGTCAATCAGCTATTTTTTTAATTTTTTCTTCTACCAGCTTATGATACAGAGCTGTGGATGGCGACTATTTATATGCTCAATTTGTACAGCTGTTAAAAAAATGTTTATTGTGATCTGTCACCTCTCAAGTCCTTCGCCATGGATGTTCTTGTTTAACCTGAAAGAACAACCTTGTTTAACCTGTTTTGCAGAAGTAGTTTATACATTCATAAAATCTAAATTCCCACCAGAAGTTTTGAGAAGTAATTATTTTTTATTTTATTCACAAAATTTTCAACGATTTACAAAGCAAAAATAATTAATCAAACTTTTTGGTGATAAATCGGAATTTCTGAATAAGAAAATCCTCCAGATTTGGCAACACTGTGTAAAACAATTGCAAGAAAGAAATATAACACAATATATATATATATATACAGGGTGTTCCGTTAAAGGGGTCCAATATTAATAGGGGTAATAGAGGAGATCACACGGAGCATAAATCAGTATATAATGCCTGGCCGGATCTCAATAATTTTCAAGTTACAGCAAATAGAATGAAAAATCGGAAATTTGTAAAAAAACGATCATTGCTAAACTATCGATAATGCTACATAAAAACGAAGCACATATTTAGAAAGAGCAGAAAAAATCCTACGAAATGACATAAGTTGTTTTAGAATATTGAGAATTAATGGCGAGTTACAAGCTCTGAAACAGTGAAAAAATACAAAATCAAATATTTAGCAAAATAGTTAATCGTTAATTCCAAAAATGCAACTCTACCTACATCAAGGAAAATGTTATAAAATTTGGTCCATTCCGAAAGCTTTCGAAGAAGCTGACAATAAACCATATCAGTTTAATTGTATGGGAGAAATCAAGCAGTTCCCTAGTTACAACTCTGTACTGTTGCACGCTCGGAAAGAGCGAAACTCCACCCATGACGATTGTAAACACCCCGTTTTAATATCTTTCAATTATACATTTCTGATCAACCTCTATCAATACCCTTTCATTATTCAGTCTGGTCAAGTGAATGACATATTGTGCAGCTCTCGCCTTGTCTTAAAGCAAACTCCGTGACTGCTGCGTTTCCTCCATGAACTTTCAGGATGATGAAGAAGAAGTACTTTTTATGCAAATTTTCTATGTGTATAGGAAGAAAAGTGTAATAAAACAGCAGTCATCAGTGGGCGTTATGTTAAAGGGAGGCTGTTGTAAGTGGGATTGTAGTAAGTTGATGTATAATAATTATGCCGGAATACTCTAACGAAGAATATGCGGACATGCATCTGATGTACGGGCAAGCTCATGGAAATGCATGTCTAGCACAGCGCATGTACCGTGAGCAATTTCCAAGGAGACGTTGCCCAAGTTCGAAACTCTTCATAAAAATCGATAGACGATTATGGGAGACTGGATCGTTTAATACAGCAAGCATTGATGCAGGGAAACCTCGACATGTACGAACACCTGCAATGGAAGAAGATGTACTGAATATTTTTAAAGATAACCCCTCCACGAGTACACGAGCTGCTGCATCTGAAGTCGGTGTTTCTCACCAAAGTGTGTGGCGTGTTCTGCGTGCAGAAAACATGCACCCCTTTCATGTGCAGCGGGTACAACTGTTATCAGTAACAGATTGTGCTCAGCGGACAGAATTCGTACGCTGGTTGCTTAATGTAACAGAAAATAATCCACAATTTCTGGAAAATATTTTATTTACTGATGAAGCAACATTTACGAGAGAGGGCGTGGTAAACAAGCACAATATGCACACATGGTCATATACAAATCCGCACACTGTTTTCCCGTCGAACGCACAACAAAAGTTCAGTGTGAACATATGGGCAGGTGTCCTCGGCGATTATCTCATAGGACCATATTTACTCCCAGATGTACTCAATGGCAGTACGTACTTGGTTTTCTACGGGATATCTTACCGCAGTTACTGCAAAATGTGCCAGCAACATTGCGCCACAATATGTGGTTTATGCACGATGGCGCACCGGCACATTTTTTCATAAGTGTTCGCAATCACCTCAATTCAACATATCCTGGGAAATGGATTGGACGCAGTGGACCTGTTGCTTGGCCTGCACGCTCTCCAGACCTCAATCCGTTAGACTTTTTTGTTTGGGGACACCTTAAATCGCTGGTGTATGAAACGCCTGTGGATACACCGGAGGATTTACTAGCGCGAATCGTTGTCGCTGCAGGAGACATTCCCAACTCCGTCGGAGTTTTTCGGCGTGTTCGCCAATCTTTACGACGTCTCTGTCGGCTGTGCGATTCTGTTAATGGGCGCAACTTCGAACACCTATTATAATAATGTCCGTTCGTCTGCCTTCCGACATTGAACTGTGCAGCGCAGGCCAGAAGACTATGCTTCACATATGTCATAAAGTACGTGGAATGTAATTCTTTATTTGTCATTTTTCTTTTATTTTCAACACTTTTTGGCACAGTATTTTGTAAGTCACAGACTGTGGTGTACTCAAATTGTAAATTACAAAGTTTGTATGAATTAATTTAAAATTTAGTGTCTTTTTTAAATTTATAATTAATAAAATTATTATGCTATTTGTTATTATTATTTCCTATCATAAATTATGATGCACATATACATACAATAATTGTCCATGTAAAACATGTACTGAAACTTCTTGCATAGTTACAAATCGCAATATTTTTAATTATTTCCGAATTTTCACCACCAGTTTAATTTTAAGGAATTTAACTTAAGCTTTATATCAATAAAAGACCACTTTAAAATGTAGACTATTATTGTAAAGTTATTTTGGTTCATACAACTCTTGAATAATTAAAAATGTTGCATCTCAGAAGAAGCATGATCGAAAATGTATAGTTGAGAGTAATTAAAAAGGCGGTGTTTCCAATAGTGATGGGCGGAGTTTAACCTTTGCTAGTGTCAAAGAAAGCGGAGTTGTAACTAAGAAACTGATTAATTTCTCTCACACAATTAAACCGATATGGTTCATTGTAAGCTTTTTCGAAAGTTTTCGGAATGGACCAAATTTTACTACATTTTCCTTGTTGTAGCTAGAGTTGTCTTTTTGGAATTAACGATTAACTATTTTGATGTATATTGGATTTCGTACTTTTTTCACTGTTTCAGGGCTTGTAACTCGTCAATAAATATTGCTATTTTAATACAATTGATGTCATTTTGTAGGTTTTTTACTGCTCTTTCTAAATATGTGCTTCGTTTTTATGTAGCATTATCGATAGTTTAGCAATGAGGGTTCTTTTACAATTTTCCGAATTTTCATTCTATTTGCTGTAACTTGAAAACTATTGAGATCCGACCAGGCTTTATATACTGATTTATGCTCCATGTGATCTCCTCTATTACCCCTATTAATATTGGACCCCTTTAACGGAACACCCTGTATATATATATTGGAAATGGTGTTGCAAAAAGAACATAAAGATAGTCATCAGTAGAAACTCTGATGCTACACTGTTAAAAATTTGCAACAAACTGTCCAGTCATTTGACCGTTTTTGTAGAAAACGGTTGCATAACCATAATTTAACTATCTTCTGACAATAATATGGGGATTAATATATTCCAAATAACTCTAAATTGCGGTTATGTAACATTTTCTACAAAAAAGGTCAAATGACTGCACAGTTTGCTGCAAATTTTTAACAGTGTATGTTACTGTTTCGAATATAGAAATATACCATAAGAGGTTTTGTTTGAAAATAGTAGTACACAAAACAATAGAACAAATTGTCATCTGTCGCCACCCTGACTAAATTGGCAACACTTTCTACATGGTAAAGTATACCTCAACTTGATATACGTGTTGATCTTTCAAATATATATATATCACGTTATTTACGAAAATTTCAAATATATTTATTGTTATTCTTTTTTTTTATTTCAGCGCCTTCAATGACTTTGTCTTGTGCAAATACATCTTTGTGACTAAAGACTGCGGCCAAGATGCTGCGGATTTCCTCCAGCAGCATCTGGACAAGATATCCAGTCCCCTGTTACAGGAACACTGCGCGCACTACACCTACGCAAGTGATGCATGTACACAGTCCGATGCAATTAGGATATTTGTCACGTCTTGGTGCCTAAGTGTTACGTCAGTACTGACCTTAGTGAAATTTTTCCAAACAATTACAAAGCTTTGAGGTGCTGATTTCAGCGCAGTTTTCCCATAAAAACTTATGAGGCAAGAAGTTGAAATAGTTTACACATGTACGTGAAAATAAATAATTGTTTTATAATAGAGGTTGGCCGGTCTTAATCTAAGAAATAAGAATGAAATGTAACCTATGGAAGTGATACATTCTAACAGTCTGATGTGGTTAAAAAAAATCTACCAATTCTTAGTATCTGAGTGTTACGCTAGTGTTACAGATATAAGAGAACTTTGTCCGAGTACTTACGCAGCTGTGATGATTCCAACACATTGTGCCGATATAAACTTCTAATGTGAAAAATTGAAATAACTTACACGTAAATGTAAAAATCATTTCCTGTTGTATAAAAACACCACGTCTAACTTTAAAATTGAAATGTAGCTTAGCTAATGATGCCTTTGCACTATCTGATGCAATTAGAATATGTGTCAAGTCTTGATATCTGGCTGATGTCATTATTACAGATTTAAGAGAACTTTTTCTAAAGAACTATTATGAAACTATGAGGATTCCGAAAGATTTTGACAACCTTAACCTACGTTATGCAAAAAGAAGTATTATCTACTAACGAATTTGGAAGAATCATTGTTCTGTAACAATCTCTAGAACTGACTAATTGCTCCTGAGTCTAGCAAAAACGAATCGAAGATAATCACTGGTGAGTGCATTATGCCACAAAAATACGATGGAAAAACTATCACATAACTGATTACGTGAAAACACGAAATACGTATTACAAACTCGTATAACTACAGTGTAACTGGACCTACAAAATTATGAAATTTTGGTAAATTTCACTTATATATAGAATATATATTTTTTTGCATTTCTTCTTCCAGCATCCATACTATGTTGTAAATATTATAACGTATTGCTCTTATTGTTATAGTTATACATCAATAAAGTAGCAAATGAATGACGCTTTCGTATTTTGAAAAAAAGTATTTATTTCAAAGATATGAAAATGTGTGATCATCCATATTATAAAATTTTGGTAAGGAAAAGTAGTACGGACAAAAACGTTCTTCGACATACAGCTCTATAAAATCATATATGGCAATCAGTCTGTGATATGTGTGTATATTTCTGATAGCTTGAAGTACGAAGTACGTATGTAGTTGGTAAATGGCCAATAAATGTTAAATTGCGCAATAAAAACTCTTGCATGAATATATGGTAGACATTTTTATTACTGTTTTAATTTATTTCTTCCTTTCTGTGAAATAATTTTAAATTTTGCAGTGGTGGACATAATTATATGACATGTACCGAATTTCACATAGAATTAAAGAAACGATATAAAGCTTAAAAATGCATTACATAGAATATGACAAAAGCATAAATTTACTCTGTTATCATATATAATTATTTTATAATAATGGTATTTCCATACTAAAAAAAGTCATAATGAAATTAAGTCATAATGAAAAAACTTAAAAACATAATGGACAAAATTATAAGACACCAACCTGTTTTTCCAAATACAGTGGTCAACATAATTAGCAGACACTCATGCTTTAAAAGAAAATCATCTAACATGGTTATTCAATATTTGGTGGAGCCGCCATTGTTTTTTATAACATGAAAGATGCGATTCGGCATCGAATCTATCAATTCTAACAAAATATCGCAAGACAGTGCTTCCCAAACACATTTTATAGCATTCTTTAGGTCTTCTACACATGTAAACTGCCTTCCATTTCGGTAAACCTCACGAGCTAAGATCCTCCACAAGTTTTCGATGGGATTTAAGTCTGGGGAGCGAGAAGGCCACGGAAAAACATTGATACTTTACTATGAAAGCCACGTTTTTGTTACATGTGATGTATGAATCGATGCGTTATCGTGCTGGAAAGTGTAGTTTTGGCCACAAAGAAGTTTACCGTATATGACTTGTTGATCTTTAAAAAGATTCTTATACTTTTCGGAATTCATTCTTGAAAGCACAAAAACGATACCGGTTTTCCCTTGAGCCGAAAAATCAGCCCAAACCATTGGTGAGCCTCCACCCATTTGGCGGATCATTTGTACATCAGGAGACTTATGTAAATCATGCCAATAATAGTGAAACCCGTCAGGACCATCCAGGTTATCATCCAGGTTAAACTTTTTTTCATCAGAAAATAACACAGAGTATCATTTGGAGGTCCAGCACATTGTTTGTTTAGCGAAGTTTAAACGGTCCATTTTGTGCCGCCTTAGAAGCGATGCTTTTTATCTTTTTTTTTTAAATTTCACATAGGAAGCATTATGCAACACACTGCGAATGGTTCTCCTTGAACAATTCAGTTTAAAAGCATTTTTAATGCCTGTAGTGGTCATCTTATTCTGTGTAGCGAGCGAAAGCACATGGCGTCTGTCTCTCGAGGACAAGCAAGGAGTACCTCTAGATCTTTTAATCACCGGTCCATTACTTCCTCTTTTCAAAACATTTGAAATTGCACATCTAGAGCGTTTTTTAACTTTTGAAATATTATTAAGTGAAGCACCAGTTCCATTTAATCTCCAAATTTTGCGAATTGCACTTCCTTTTAATTCTGTACCTCGTGGCATGTTTGTAAATACGTGAAGTCGGTTATCGTCTACTTCAATTAGCTCCTGACGTCATAACAGCGTGCAGAAAATTTGCATATTTCGAAAAAAAGCAGGTGTTTTAATTAAAATGTTAGGGTGTATTATAATTATGTCCACCACTGTCTAAGACATTATAAACTGATAAAAATTAATTTAAAAAAAGAAATTTGAAAAAAAAATGTTCATGTAGTCTTTAAAGCTGCTAAATATTTAAATTTTTATGTACATGTCTGAACAGAAGAAGAATTTTATTTTTTATTCTATTTCTCATTCTTCTTATCTAAATGTATCTATGTGCATAATTTTCGATGCAGAAAAATGAATTCTTTACAGTTTCATAATGATGGTTCCTAGTCAAATATTTCAGTTTTTTCTCTTTGTAAAAAAAAAAAATCTTGACACTGGGTTCGAGAAACATTCTTTCAGTAGAAGTTATGAGAATAGCCCTAATAGTTCCCTTAGTTTAGAGCCTATATAAAGACACTTAATAATATTCCACAAACTGCTTTAAATGTTTCAGTATGCAAACATTTAATTAATCCTCGAAAAAAAAAACTTTAATCCTTACAAGAGGAAAGTAATTAATTATTTTGTTCAAATTTTGAAATAATTAAACATCACCAAAAATTACGAACAAATTAATTTGAAAATAAATAAATTCTTTTCTTCACGTACATTATAAAAAGAAAATTTTATTCAAACATTCTGGATGCAATTCGCAGTTTGGAATTCAAATTAACTGGTAGTAAAACCACCAAGCGTTAACCCTTTCCGGCACAGACAAAGTCTGTTCATAAAATGGGAAATTACTGACTGACACTGGAATTTACAAACGACTTTTTTAGAAAATAAGAAGCCCTTATTTTAAGCTTTAATTATAGAAACAAAATGTTATTAAATATTCTTGGTGTCGAATGCAAGTTTGGAATTAAAATTAGGTGTGCCCGCAGTGGGACCACTGTGCCGGAAAGGGTTTTAAAGCAGATCTCCTTCCGAAAGTTTTCTTAGGAAACGAACACCCTCGTCGTATGATAATAAAATAACACGACAAAAACTACTGATTATGTTGGAAGAATTTTAATGAGGAAATATAAAAATTATGTTATAAAGACTATTTACGAATTTATAAAAAAAATGCTAATACAGAGCGTTGCAAAATAGAAACCTAAGTAAGCGAAGAAATGTGACTTGCTTAGTTTCTGGGGATTTTTTACAAGTAGGGGAGTTGAGATGCATCCATATAAACTAAATTCGATAGATAAATACATTGTTTTTGAAATCGTTCTACCATGTAAACGAAAAACTTACTAGACATTTTAAATAAATCATAAAGTAATATAACCTTCAAATTCTCAGCAGCATCTGTCTGTAAATGTTTAAAATATTTTTTGTTTTAAGCAATAAAAAAACCCATCCAATTTTATGATTTGAATTTTTTTTTTGCAATATTTATTGGTGTACAAAAATGTGAACTAATATATATTTTGAACGTTTTTTCCTAAACAATATGAGTTGTGCTGTAACCTATAAAAAATTTAAAAGAAATCGATGTCCAGAAGATTAAAATATGCTGATCCAAAATTACAGCTCTGCCCGCCAAGTAGTTTTTTAGTTATGTTTAAAACAATACACGCATTGCTATCTGTTTTGCAGCGATTTAAAAACTAATCGTTGGGGGGCACCGTAATACTTACCCATCATGGTTATGCATAATATAAAATATGAAAATAATACATGTGTAAACTATTTATAAAATGCATTGCAATTCGACTAAAATCCTGGCTTGATGACGTCCTAAACTTTAAATGCTCCATTACTGAATTACGTAAAAGGAACATTAAGGAGGAAATCCCATATAATCCTACGGTATTTCCTCCTCAATTTATCAATTATTGAAGTAACTTTTTGAGTTTTCACGATGTTTCAATGGTCTTTTTATATGAGTGAAGGAATGAAGAGGAACTACATAGCCATTTGCTACAGTGACAGACCATTTTTTTCATTTTCCGTTACTTGGGTGATCGAAAATATCATTTTATTATTAAAATTATTATTGCCCCCTCATTTTGTCCTCGCGACAAAATCCTTCACTCAAAAACACAACGTCAGACATGTTCTTTCATCCTCAAAGGTCAAGGGCATTCCGGGAATTTCCTCACGAGTTTCAGTAAGATATTCGACGAAACGTCTGAAATTGGTCACTGCCCCTTAATTTCAAATCATTAAAAAAATGTTTGCTGTAGTTCGCGCATGCGCAGTTAAAATTTATTTCATACAAATATTTATATCTGATCAAATATTCAATATATTAATATTTTAATTACAGTTTACTATTTCTACGATTTTTTTGTCCACTTTTTGGAAAGCGGTGTTAAAATCGGCTAAAACTCTGCATGCTAACAAAAAAACTTTTGAATTTTTCGTCATGTGTTCCTTACATCACAAGAAAAAGTAATTCTTGACATTTTTCTAATATGTTTCTGTGTAACTCAGTCAGTAATAACAATTACATTTCCTCATATTGAATACATATAAACTTATAAAGAATGCTCTCCAAAATTGAATAAATGCCTTTGAAGTACTAATACGATTTCCAATATATCACTCATTTAGATATATCTCTATTTTTTCGTAAATTTCGACAAAAAAATTTTCCTTTGACCTCACTTTATAAGAATAGGCAGTTGCAGTAAGTACGATTCTCCATCGTTATTGTTATTAAGAAAATTGTAACATACGTATAAACTAACGATTTGGAGACATTTACTTATATGTAATCATCTTTCTTAATGTTTTATATCCTCGGTTGTACAGCGTTTTCGAAAATATCAATTTACTTTCCTTGTCTCACATCATGCGCCACACAACAAGGCTTTATTTTTTTTTATACATCTCCTAAATAAATACAGAACACACTTGTTGTGCACTCATGCTTTAAACTTGTAGAATATTTTTTACTCGCCCTTTATAATACGAACTGAGCTCAAATAACAATAAACTTTGATAAATGAGAGGCGTTTTTAACTAATCTGAATTAAAATTGTGTACAATATCTACCCTATATATATAAAATCCTAATGAAACGAATTTGTGAAACGATTTTATGAAACGACTGATTAAACGACTGATTATGTTTCAGGGCTATTTTTAATAAAATATTAAACGCTTGATGGTGAAATTAATACCAATTGTCCATAAAAATCCGCGGATGTAAAAACTGGTAATAGAATTTTGAAATTGGAATTAGTTTTCGAGATATTAATTTTTTTCTAATTTTAATGACATTTCTGTAATGATGGCAACTAATTACTCAGTTTTTTTGTGACAAAAAAGGGAAAAAAGTCGAAAAGGATCCCGATAGGGTTATTGATTTCTTTTTAATCGTCATTTTAGCAAATTGAAATTGAATTTATCTTTTATTTCAATCGATAATGAAGAAAGATTGTGATTAAATTATGTTTTTCAGGAAAATTTGGAAAAAAAAATCACATTTATATCGTCAGGATTCAGTCGCCTGTCAGCATTTAATTTAATTTATAAACTGAAAATATTTTGAATAAATTCGTCCAAATGACGTCATTTATGTAAACGCAAAAGAAAGGGGAGGAAAGGAATTAATATTAATTATTATTTATTGATATTATTTTGTTATTTTTTTTTTGTAAAATTTAATTAAAAGAATTTATTTATTTTTATGTACAAAAAGAGGTAAATTGAAAGACAATTATAAATAAATTGTATATATACATATAAATACATGTATAAACAAGCATAAAAGTTCGGTGCTTTTCCAGTATATGGGGCCTTGACGAAACAGAGAAAATAGCCTTGGCGGAAAAGGAAGTTTGGCAACATACTTTCTGTCAACCTATTCACTTTGTCATTTCGTATACAGAAGCATTTTTTCAATATTTATACAATTTGTTTAGCGTAG
This sequence comes from Maratus michaelseni, assembly GCA_963931845.1. Lineage (NCBI taxonomy): Eukaryota > Metazoa > Arthropoda > Arachnida > Araneae > Salticidae > Maratus > Maratus michaelseni. The sequence goes on from OZ007594.1 coordinate 23,339,341, forward strand.
AATGTCATTTATCCTATTTTATATATAATCAGAAGTAATTTGTATAGAAACAAGAACGAAAAATCATGCGTCAAGCATAGATTATATAGCACTTTCCAACGCTTCCAAAATAATTTTACAAATCATACCGTTTAATAAGCTAAAAGCTAACATCTAAGTAAACAATTTAGAAAACGCATAACATATTTAAAAACATAATTTCAGGAATTTCCAACATATACAATATTCGGAAAAATATCCGAATACTTTTACTCAGCCCTGTATAGGATCTATAGATTTGTATATGTACTACATAGGATGATAATTTTAGTTCAGTTAGGAAACGCGTAGCACAGTTAAAAATTCTCCGTCTGGAGTTTGTCAATAAACAGAAATGTGTTCGCGAACTTTTGTGCTGCCCTGTATAGGATCTACAGAATTTATACACACCACGTAATAGACAAAAAGCAAGTTAAAATTAAAATCGCGTTCAATAACTTAAAACGCACTTCCAGGAATTATTGTTAACAGACAGTAGATAATTCTTTTGCGTGTCCCTGTAAATGAACGATGACTGCTATACACACAATATTCCGTAGTAAGTCTCTTGTAATGCACCTTAGTGATCTATATAAATTTCAATGCGTTTAAAATAGTGAAACATTATTTAAATAAACCGCAGACGATTTTTCTCCATAGACGTAATGTAACGGAATTCTTTTGACTGTCCCTGTAAAGTAACTATAAGTGCTATGCACACCCTGTTCCATATTAAGCATCTTCTAATACCCGTTAAGCTAGGCATTCATGCCGGGCAGGTAGGGGCCTGGTTAGCGGTATAAAAAAAAAGCATCTTCTAATGCACCTTAGTGATATATATAAATTTCAATGCGTTTAAAGTAGTGAAACATTATTTAAATAAACCGCAAATGATTTTTCCCCATAGACCGCAATGTAACGGAATTCTTTTGAGTGTCCCTGTAAAAAAACTATAAGTGCTACACACTTCCGTTGAAATAGGGAACATGCTATAGATAACGACAATAACATATAAAAATTGCAGAGCAATCCGAGCATATTTACGGGAGTTAGAGCACGGAAAGACGGCAGACGGCCAGACGGCCAGACGGCAGACGGCCAGACAAACCGAAGTCATAAGCACTTTTCAACTAGGTTGGAAAGTGCTAAAAACAATAATAATATACGTATAATTAAAATACGCATATAAACAAAAAAATCGTCGAATTTGTTTCCATGGCTGTTTATGTCATTTGGCACCAAATCTCACTTTCTGATGCCGAATCGCGCCAAGCTTTTTAAAAAAGCGTCAAGACCCCTATAATAGAAAAGCACCAAAAGTTCATTGAGTTTGATTTTATAACTTTTGGCAACAAAAGTATGTATATTAACGAATCTATCCGTTTTTGAAACTCGAATTACGCCAAACCTAAAAGCAAAGGATCCTATACTGGAAAAGTACCCGATTTTCTTATGGACAATATTCAAGTGACATAACATGGTGCAAAATTATCGCGGATAGCAAATTTGTTTAAATATCTCAATTGATGCCGAATAAATGCAGGCATGCATGCACAAAATATTTAATTAATTTTGTATGATAAATAATTATTAGAAAATTCATATATATATAGATGTTAATTAAAATAAATAATTTACATATTTAAAATAACATGAAAATATGCATGATGGTGCACTAAAATAGAGAGAAAATTAAAACCTGTTACTGAAAATGTCTATAACATAGTACTTTTCAATACCGTGGTTCTTAATGTTATTCACAAACAGATGTAATTTTTTTCATCCTTAAACGCAAAGGAAGAATAGAATACAGATCGTTGTTATAAAAGTCCGAGAGGTAGCCACAATTTAAACCTAGCCATTTTATACAAGCTGGTTTTTAAGGTGTAATTGATTATACTTTTCAATCCCGAAAACAGTCGTCAGTTGTCGCAACAGTTGTATTGTATATGAGGCCATGATAATCAAAAAATGCCCCATTAAAACGTTAAAAGCATGGCAACCCAATTACAGATTTACCAATATTTTCAAAACAAAGCACGCTGTCATGTTTTTAGAGGCCTCGAAGTCTAAGCGGGGGTAGGCCCCGTAGTATATATATATATATATATATATATATATATATGAAGAATTGCAAAAAATTGCTGAAGAATTGCAAAATATGCTAAAAGATTTGGCAAAAGCTAGCATTAATGTGGGATTAAAAATAAATTTGGAAAAGACTAAGGTGATGTTCAATTCATTTGCATCAAAAAAGAAAATCGTTTAAAACAACACTGAGATTAAAGATGTTGAAAGTTATGTGTACCTTGGACAAGAAATATCATCAGACAACAGTATCATGAATGAAATCAATAGAAGAATATGAAATGGATGGAGTGCTTTTGGGAAGAACAATATTATTCTGAAGAGTAACATGCCTCTTTGTTTGAAAAGAAAGGTGCTTAACCAATGTGTTTTGCCTGCACTAACTTATGGAGCAGAAACTTGGACACTAACAAAACGGATGGTACAAAGATTACAAACAACACAGCGAAGTATGGAAAGATGTATGCTAGGCATAACTAGAAGAGACAGAAAGAGAATAACGTGGATAAGAAGTCAGACGAAAGTTTTTGACATCATCGAGAGAATTAAACGGCTAAAATGGAAATGGGCTGGGAACATTGCAAGAAGACAAGACCAAGACTCCCTTATCATAGATCAGACTTGACAATCCGGAGAAAGTCTATGGGAGAAAATGTCCGCGGTAATTGCCAACTTATTAATTGACTTTCTGCGGAAAGTATCGCCGCCTGGTGGATACTACCGCACAGTTGCCATGTTTCGGGCTTTTTGAACACCAGTATATTTTTAGAGAAAATGTTGTTCTTTTAAATCCCAGAATTCTCCGATCAAACAAAACAAAATTGTCTCTACTAAAAAACTGGTATCCAAAAATATAATAGAAAAATCTATTGAAAAATCTAGCTGGTCTGCTACCGCATAGCTGCCAACTCTTACGCTTTTTTCTTACCACTAAAATTTAATAGAATTTTTTTCGTCATGTAATCACACGATCTTGTCAATTTAATAAGTTGAAATTTACTATAAAATTTTAGTGGTAGGAAAACTACTAGTTCATAAGCAAATGCATAGAACGAATGGAGCTGTGAAAAAATTTCGTGTGATTTCGTGTTGTAAATACTATTACTGACGATTGATGGCGCTAGTAGCAGGACAAGTATAGCGGTCAAAAGCAACTTGCTGATTGAGAGGTCTGATACTATGATAAGGAGGTCCTGGACAAGACAATAGATGGAGCACAAACACCCTACAGTGGTATCCCAGAGATGTAAAACGACCAAGAAGACGACCTCAAGTAAGATGGAGTGACGAAATCAGAAAAGTGGCCGGTGTTAATTGGATGACTAAAGCACTAGACATGCAACAATGGAAAAATCTGGGGAGACCTACATCCAGCAGTGGATTGAAAACGGTTGATGATGATGATGATGATATATGTATATTACAAAATTTAATTTTTTCCGCAATCTGCTAAATTATACTACAAAATTTTCTCATTTAATAATGTTCCCTATATAATCCCGGCTTATTAAAATAATTCTTATTCTTAAAATAATCCGTTACTATCCATATGTAAAGCCAGTTTATCCTAATCCACTTAATAATATTTATTCGAAAGTAGTTAGATCTAAAAATGTCGATAGCTTTTTTAAGTTATTCTTTAAATAGAACACATTTATCTTAATCCAGTATTAAAATTCATTATTATTATTCCCGTGTAGTCAAATTGCTATAACTTCTTTATTTAAATGCTAAAATATCTCATCTCTTAAATTATTGAAAACTAAATAAAAACTATTAAATTATTGCAGAAAACCCTATTCCCGTAAAATTATTCTATTATTAAATATTAAATGTCTATTAAAATATTTCCGAAAATCTTTCGTTCTTTCTTTTTTTCTTTTTCTTCTACCTCAAAGATTCATTTTCCTTTTTTTTATTAACGTATTAAATTCGAAGTTTAACCACATCCTCAAAGCAGATAAATTGATTTGTTGATATGGCATGCGTCTGGTACGAGATTATCGAATCTTCTAGAAAAGCGTAGAAGAGTTTTTCCGCGAAGGAAACCGTTTTTCGACAAGATAATTCCACCGGAAATGCTAATAGAGTTATTTAAAAAACCTTGTTATTTGATAAAAGTCAGTCACGCGACGTGTTTTGTATTCTTTCGCAAGTGAGTTTAAAACTCTCGCACAACCTGATTCGGAGAGAACTTTGACAGTGGAGAATTTTGACGTTTAGCGGTGGCTAAAGAGCAGAGTAAAAATTTAACTGGCTTCTAATTCGCAACATCGTCTTTTTAGTTAATAATGTAGAGAGTCTTGATAAAGTTTTAGAAGGGTTTTGTGCCCAGTGGATACAATCCATTCACCTAAATAAATGTCTCTAAATTTGGGACAATTATTGACTTTCGCAACGAATCGTACTGATACATAGATTTAACTACAGTCTACCGAGCATTCCACCTGACTTGACATTTCAAAAGGTCAATAAAGTTTTTTCTTCTACTGAAAACGGACTGAAGTTATTTGTTGTTGGTGACACCACACGGCCTCCTGATGCGATCGAGAAGGGAAACCTTGCACAGAGTTAAACATGTTTATCAACGATCTTCCGACTGCCATTCACACCGAATTCGAACTTGAATTTACGACATATATATATATATCTTACTTATAATAAAATCCAAAGGCGAGAAAGTGTCTGTAACCAATCCACGCTGGACCACTCTGGTCTGCGAGTCGACCGTAGTTAAACGCCATGTTAGGCTTACTGAAAAACATATGCTAACACATGACCACTAAATGATAATTTCTTCTACTTGAAATAATGTCTGTTCAGCATATTTTCGTATAAAACATGTATATCATATCCAGTTATAATGTTTTAAGTTTTAAATTAAACATAACAGATTAAACATCCTATTACCTGATGTAAACAAACGAATAATGTTGCCATTCAAAAACACAAATCCCATATCTAGAAAAAAATGAATGACTCTTTGAACGTTTCATTAAAATATCCGATTATGCTCTTAAAATATTTGTAACAGCACATTAAAGTCTTTAAAAAATTTAAAGGATTTCTTTAATTTATTTCTGTAAGCATTTTTTTTTCTGTAAGCACTTTTTTCAGAAATAGCGATGATAGATAACTTTCATAGAGAGACTTTGCGATGATCCTTCAGTATTTTACATTTCGGCGCAGTTCTGGCGCCATTTATTGGCGATAAATATAAACGAAGGAAGTTTTTGTTGAAAAATATATTTTATATAAAATATTAATAAAGTTGTAAAATAATATAAAATGTATATCAGGATATTTTAGCACCATCTATGGACAATTAATATAAACAAAGATCTTTCTGTTGGAAAAAATATTATATAACATAATAATAAAGTTGTAAAATAATATAAAATGCATATAAGCATATTTTTAAACTAAGAAAAATTCAGGGTGTATTGATTTATTTCAAGATCAACTTTTAAAAGCTTCAGCCTAATATCATTTCTTTCTTAAAAATCTAACTTGGTTAAATCAAATTTTAATCGCCTAGCTTATATCCAATTAAATTCTGAAATTTTGCTTGCTTTGTAAAATGAATATTTCTTATGAAACACAGTTAAAATATAAGGAATATATAGTACCGCATATCGCATATGTTAATTATATCAATGCAAATTCAAATTTTGATTTTTAACATAGTAACGCTTAAATATAACTTTATAGTGAAAAAAAAAATTAATTTAATAAGATAATGTGATAAGATATTTTCCAGTCATACTAATGCATTTAATAATTTCAATTTACTTAAGAAATAAAATAAGATGATTTTTAATGATCAAAATTTATTTTGTTTTTTTCAGGTATATTTTTTAAAATAAGACAAAATCAGGTTTTATTTTGATGAATACTTTTAAAAGTTAAAGTTATATTATCTACTTTCGTCGTTGTATTTATATTAACTATTTCTTCATTACTGGAAAACTCTTTTTTTTTCTGTCATTTTAAATGGGATACTTTTCTACTGTGAATTAAGAAGCTAATATCCATAAAAATGCAATTTTCTGTCTCTTTTTATGTTTTTCTGCTATGTATTTGTTTCTTCATGGCTGGAAAACTTTGTTCTTCAAGAAATATTAAAATTCAACTCTATTGTACTATTAACTTAGACAATTTAAAACGAACAAAATTTTAATGTTTTGTACAATCGTTAAACCATTTCAGAATTTGCATTTAATTTTTCTTATGTAACCAAACAATGAGCTGTGAGTCAAGCTCTTTAGAAACTCATTATGTATATATTTTTTTCAAAAACTTTCGCACATGGATTATTTTTTAAATATTTTTGAATGTTTTGTCCAATCGTTGAACCATTTCAGAAATTGAATATTGAATTTTAAAAAAAATTCTCATCATTTGTATTTGTAGAAATCATTTGCCATTCTTAAAATGTGCTTTTCTACAGTAGAAACCTTTCAGTAACAAAATCTTCATCTTGTTTGTTTGTATGAAGTCTTATGAAAATGAAACGCAGATCAACATTCCGTCATTTTTGATGGGCTTTATATACTAGTATATATATATAAACACATGTGAAAAACAAAGGATAAGACATTATAAAAAGCAATCGAATGGACACTGCTGGAATGATACCCGACAGAATGAAAAAGCAAAAAATGGAAAACTATGAATATTTTATAGAAACTTCAAAAGGGCTTTATAAGATCATTCATAGTAAATATATGTTATGTCATCAAATATTGTCAACATTACGCCTAAAATCGAGAACATTAAGACCCTAATAACATATATTTGTGAAACAAGACAATCGATAACCCACATGAGCTCGAATAACAAAATAAATAAATAAATATACAACCCAAATATAAACAAGACAAATAAACAATTATTCAACCCAAATAGAAATCAGATCACAAAACAATGTGCAATATCCCCCCAAAAAGACCAATGTTACTGTAGAATGAACAAGACTATAAGCTCCTGACAAGCAACCAGTCATCAACAACTCAAAATGGCTGCTATAGCTATGCAAACACTGCTTTGAAAGAAAAATGACAATAATGAAAAATAAATTGACTAGAGCTGCCATCCATCACAGGAAAATGTCAACAAATATATATAGTCGAACCATTAACTTTATTTTTACAGTAAGGATTTACTTCTGTTTGCACATAACAAAAAGTCTCCTCAAAAATACGCTGCAAGGGTTCTTCAATTCTTCATATCAGATAAAAAGGCAGTTCTTAATTTAATAAAGAACTTCCGATTGAGTTACCATCTGAGTAACAGAGAAATAGTTGAAGACAGATGAAAATATCTCGAGACGAGTTCTTCAAATGAAATAAAACAGAAAAAAGAAATACAAGTAAACAAATAAAAAAGGAGTACTCAGAATATTTGACAGCTTCCCAAAAAGAATTGGGAATCAAATCAATAATTCTTCGACGCTAGAAACATATGAAAAATCGAAATATTACTTTCTTCTTTAATAAATATGAATGTTTGTTTCTGTTCGGGCAATATTCTGTATTGTACATTTTTATGTGGTAAAATAGGGTTTATTACTTTTTGTTTTTTGTATATATTTTTAAAGGAAATGAAATAAAGTATTCATGAAAGTAAAATTCATGAAATCAAGAAATAAAGAGAAACTTTTAAGAGAAACATCCTTTGAAGAGCGGTTGAGTATCACACATCTCACTTAGCCCCTTGAGCACTATATTCAGTTTAGTGATAGTACGCTGAATACCAGATATATTAAATTTCGTCAAAAGTAGTTTATGTCATTATTTCTAATTACATGTGAATAATTTAATTACATGTCATGTAAGGAGATGAAATAAAGGTTTTTTTATATAATACAAACAAAAATAAGGTTCGAAATTCCAATTTTCATCGCTTTATTCAAAGTTATCATCACTATCGTTTCTGTCATCATCAAAATTAGGAACATAATGTCTGTCCATGTCTGACATAATTATTCTATAAAATCACTATCAGAGATACATATAAAACCGAAAGCAAAACTCTGCAATTTACGAAAGGCAACTGAACAGAATGACCAATGCATAAACCAAGACCTCCTTATCATAGTATCAGACCTCTCAATCAGCAAGTTTCCTTTGACCGCTATACTTGTCCTGCTACTAGCGCCATCAATCGTCAGTAATAGGAGTATTTACGACACGAAATGTTTTCACTGCTCCATTTGTTCTATGCATTTGCTTATGAACTAGTATCGGTAGCATAGCTGCCAACTTTTACGCTTTTTTCCTACCACTAAAATTTTATAGTATATTTTATCTTATTAAATTGACAAGATCGTGTGATTACATAACCAAAAAAATTCTATTAAATTTTAGTGGTAAGAAAAAAGCGTAAATGTTGGCAGCTGTGCGGTAGCAGAGCTTATAGATTTTTCTATTTCTTTTGGATACCATTTTTTTTTTAGTACAGACAATTTTGTTTTCTTTGATCGGAGAATTCTGGGATTTAAAATAACAACATTTTCTCTAAAAATATACTGGTGTTCAAAAAGCCGGAGACTAGGCAACTCTGTGGTATCCACCAGGCGGCGATACTTTCCGGAGAAAGTCAATTAATAAGTTGGCAATTACCGCGGACATTTTCTCCCATAGACTTTCTCCAGATTGTCAAGTCTGATCTATGATAAGGGAGTCTTGGCATAAACAAATAAACCATGAAAAAAAGAAACAAAGCAGCTGGAAAACTAATGAGTTTTTTTTCGACACGTAGCGCCATCTACAGGGTGCGAAAACAATCATTGCTTATAGCAATGATGAGTCTTTATAAAACCAATCACAATACAAATTAGTGACACAAAAAACCAGATGCTGAGAACATTATGAGGACGTACGGACATACATCCTGGTATTTGAAATGGAAGAGTTAATGACGTATGCAGGTACGTCGTGATGCTTAAAGGGTTAATTTTACTCCCTAAATTGCCACCATGACATCAGAAGTTTGTAATAAAATTTTACTTTTACAGTGTACGTGAAGAAATGCTTTCATTTAATATAAAATAAATGTGTACGTAAATCCTGGTGTGACACAATCATTTGAACATTTTAGCAACAAAAGTTACTTTTCCCTGAAAGTGTAAAAAGTAATTTTCTCTTAGAAAATAAGAAACTTCATTGAATAGTTCTTAATTTAATGATGAACTTCTAATTGAGTAGTCGTATGAGGAACAGAGAAAGGGCAGAAAGAGACAGTTGGAAACATCACGCTGAAGAGTTTTTCAAAGTAAATTAAACAAAAAATAAACACAAATAAATAAAAAAGAGGTGCTTAGTGCTCGACAGCTTCCCAAAATGAATTGAGATTTGAATCAAGAATTCTTCGACACGAGGAAATATTTGAAAAATCGAATTATTAGTGTCCTCTTAAGTTTGTTTTCGTTCAAGAAATATTATGTTTTATATACTGGTCGTTGGCAAAAATAATTTTATTCGTTTGCTTCTGTATAGATTTGCTAGGTCAAATAAGAAAGCATAATTAAGAAAATAAAATGTATTTCTTAATAAATAACTTTATGTTGAAAAAGAAGAAAACTAATTTATTTTCTTATGTGTTGAAATATCTTATTTATAAAAATGCTAAAATGTTCTATAAAAAATTTAAATTCTTAATTATTATGTAATTTTTTTTATGAATTACCATTTAGATAATTAAACTTTGGACTTTTAAATTAGTTATTTTTTATAAATAAAAACACATTCCAAGTAAAACAAATAAGCACTCTTTTTAAGCAGCCAATCTTTATTTTAAAAACCACGCCTAATTTCAGGACAGTATTTCATGTTGTTTCAAAAGTTACAAAAGTCAATTTTCAGTTACAATTCGTTAAGTTGGCGTACGCGCCAATTATGGATTAATCAAAGGATTATTCTTTGATTTACTCTTGGTAGAAAGCACAATATTGTCAACTTATGAAAAAAAAGCATAATATTTGCTGTGCTTTTTTTTTATAATACGTCAACAGGAAAGAACAAGAAGCATCATTTAAGTTATCTGTTCAGTATTTCTAAATTGTTTTCACGACGTAACATTATAATTTAATTAATTTTTAATTCTTAATTGATAAAAGATTATTTTAAAATATATATTACACTGTTTATTTTTTATTTATATTTTATTTTCTATTTTCTGCTCTTTTAAAAAAGATTGGCGCAATTCGGGCTTGAGATTTGTTGCTAAAGGATATAAACAGCTAGGAAAACAAACTTGATGAACTTTATTATTGTTTTCATATGTATTTATGTATACATAAACATTATGTTTATATATGTGTTTATATATATATTACTGTTTTTATCTACAAATTAAACCTGCTTGTACATAAAATAGATAAATGGCTTCTTTACATTTTATAAATTATGAAAACAATTTCTTGTGTGTATAAAATAGTGAATATGGTGCCAGAAAATATATATGAAAATTTTCCTTCTCTTGCCAAGGTAATTTTCTCTATCTCTCCACGGTACCTAAACAAACTGACACCAGTTAAATTTTCTTTTAAATTCTGATTTACTATTTCCTAATATCAATCCACATAACTGATTATTCGGATGACTGGAGCTTGGATAAATAGAGTTTTTACCGTATTATTTTACAACGGATTTCTTATCAAACATGTAGAAATTATTTTATCAATATTTCATTTACAATAAATATATTATGAATGAATTAAAAACAACGAATACTATTGTATGTTATGAATGAATTTAATAAAAAAAACTAGTATTATTTAGTCCGAAATAAATCATTAATATAGGATTATTTTCACAATTGAATCAAGAATATTTTGAATTAGCTATCATGTTAACTATCGTTTCGTAAACAAATATTGGCATTAAATCATCGTGCTATCCACTGGATAACAGATCCTTTAATAATAATTTGGCGACGCTTGTGTGCCTTTTATTAGGAGTAATAGAAGAAAAAAATACGTATTTGATAATTTTTAAATGATCAGATAAAAAAAAAATATAAATAAAATGTATACTTAATTATTGGTACACAAATTAGTTGCGTATGTAATTTAAATCAATACAAATTTATTCATTAATAATAGAAAGTAATAATATAAATATGTAAATATGCAAGAGGAATTTTAAAAGAATAGAAAAAAATAATTAATAAAAAAGCAATAATAAAAAATTGTGATTATATATAATCATTAAATATCAGTTAAAAAATTAATAAATACGTAAAATTTATATTTAAATAGTAATTTAAAAATTGTTAAATAATGTGAATAATTAAATTAATTTGTGCTATTTAAATATCAAATAAAAAATTCTATTAAAAAAATATGGTAAAATCGTACGAACCTTGTAAAATACTCTAATTTTAAAAAGACGTCCTCACTGTTCACCATTTTTTTAAAGCAATCAACAGAAAATCCCTACTTCATGAGTTTAACCTAATTCAAGGGCTCTACGTCAAAATATCGCATCGCCCGTAAAGCAATCCACAAAACATGACAAAAACATCGACGACAAAAGCATCGCTCTGCCAAACATTTTAAAATGATAGAACATATTGAAAATCAAATTGGAAAATTCTTCTTGTTGAACTGATGACCAAAGACATTTGTGCCAAAGTGAAAAAATCAAATTTTAGATTCTTCTACTTAACGATGCTGATACGACAAATTACTCCAATCCTTTGAGAAGCGCATAGAAAATCTTTTCAGAATTTATATGTATAGTATAGACATGACTTTACCGATTATACAACACACTCCGTTAACCGGCACACCTCACATATTTCATCATAAAAGTGTTTGTGGCTGTATTCCGAAACTCTGGACGATTTTTTAAATGTTCATTTGCGAATGCGTATTTGTATAAAAAATTACATTACACTCTTTATTTTTGAATTTTTATTTCTACATTTTGGTGTTTAATTGTCGGTGTGTGTGGAAATAAAATGGAATGTCGGAATGTGTCTTCATTGTCGGAGTTTTACAACAAGTTGCACTATTTTTGCAAAGGTAGTTTTGCACATCATTAAATCCATTGCTGTTGTAATTTGATAAAATTGTATACATAGAAAATATTTGGCGATATATTACCTGCTGTTGGTTAATGACAAAATACCTTAAAATTAATTTGTTAACTTATAATTAAGTTCTAAATATAATTAAATGTTGTATTGTAAGCGGAAACACAGCTATGTACAAATTTTGTATCAATCTAGCTCCAGCACATCAGGAAGTGAGTTAGTAATCGATAAAAATCCAATCTTTACATACAAAAAACGAATTGAGCTAAATTAAATAGTGTAAAAATTAGGTGTAAAAATAAGGTGACATATAAAGCAACAAACGTCTTACTAGTCAACGTTTTATTAAGAGAATTTCAAAATTTTTGCGTGATACTCCCAGAAGCAGAGAATCTCCGCACTGCGTTCTGATCAATCACCCAAGAAGGAAAAAATGTAAAATACCGAATGTTTCATCTGAACTCGTCGAATAATAATAGAAGCTATTGTGGATAATTGTAAAGTTTCTGTCCCGCATTTTTTAATAAAATATAATTAACAACTATTTTTTCCTATACCTTTCGAAACAGTATATGTTTTCAATAAGTTTTGAGGAGTAGGAGATAAATTATTTAGTGAAATATTAAGTGAGATTGAAAGAAATTTGAGAAATTGGTAGGTTTTTTTTTTTTTTTTTTTTTAAGAAAGAAATATTTTTGCCTTTTTTCTCTAAATTTTTCTCTAAATTTTTCTCTAAATCTAAAAACGGGGCTTAAGAATTATTATTATTATTATTATCATTATCATTTTGCTTATGAAAGGTTGGGGATTCCAATAATTAAAGAATCTTTAAATTCCACAATGGAAAAAAGTGGATTGGTTGATTGAACCATTTGAAAGCTACTTTGAAGGGCATGCTGAAAAATGTCATTTCAAGAAAAAAAAACGCGTTTAAAATTTTATTAAATAGGAAACAAAAAGAGTACAAAAAGTTTTACTTAATCGTTATATTTTGCAACATACAGTTAATTTGTGCTTACTGGATTTATACCTAAGAAGCAAAAAATTCCGCATACCCGCACCGCAGCTATGTCCTGTCGGTTCCCCTACACTTGTTACTTTCTTCTATCTTTACAAGAAGAAAGTAGTGGATTCATGCAAATTTTCGATTTCCGATTTTCGACGGATTTATACGTTTTAGAAGGTCCTGAACACGATTTGACCGTTTTTAGAAAATGTCTGTCTGTGACTCTGTCTGCCTGTCTGTCTGTATGTGACAAACATTTTGTGAGCGCTCTATCTCAAGAACTAATGCACGAAATTTAATAAAACTTTATATTCAGTTAGTCCCTGATATAAATTGCTGATTAGTTTTTGGTGAAAATCGCCCAACAAGTGACGCTGCAATTCTGCATTTTTTTTGCGATTTTCAGTTCTATCTTAAGAACTAATGCACTCATTTTCATCAAATTTCAGATTCATTTAGACCTTGACATAAATTGACGCTGATTACGTTTTGGTGTAAACATCCCAACAGGTGGCACTGCTATACTACTTTTTCATTATTTTTACGATAGTTCTATTTCAAGAACGAATACACGAAATTTCATCAAACTTTATATTCTGTTAGATCTTGACATAAATAGATGCTGCTTACGTTTTGGTGTAAATAGCCCAACAGGTGACGCTGATATGCTACTTCTTTCATTATTAACACGATAATAGTCCAGGGGAAATGTACCAAATAAAGGCGTTACCTTGCAAAAGATCGGGTAGAAGATTTTTTTTTCTGACTTGTATATAATGAGGCCAGCATGGAAAAACCGAATTATCCAAAAAAATTTCTTAAGGGAGAATTTTCTGTGGCCCCAAAACAACAAATTTTTGGGACTTTTTTTGCTGCTTTTTAAATATCTCGAGACTCGTTGTCGTAGCGTATTATTTGTTAATTACAATGTTAAAGAAGACAAACTTCTCTACAACTTTCAAATTTACAGCTTTTTAATACACTCAATAGCAAACGCAGTACATTTCAAAAATAAGATTTTTTTCGATTTCTTTAAAAACCGTGAAAACCGTAGTTTTGTCCCGATGATTCAAATGTTCTCCACGGATTTAATCATGGAGTCAACTTATACATATTGATAGCAGTAAATTATATGTTATTTGCACGCCCTCTTTCTTAAGTGCAGTACAGCCTTTAAAAATGAGGCTATTTTTCAAACTTACATACCCTCTCGATATAGATAGAGTTGGTATTGGAAAGAGGGGACGGGTGACAAATGACTAAAGGGAAAAAAATACCTCTAGAGCAGGTGTTGATACAAACTATGGTACGCGAAGCTCTGGCTACTGGTATGCAGAAGTCCGATACTGGTACGTTCAAAAATACAGAATGCAGCATATTATTATGGAATCAAAAATACAGAATGCAGCATATTATTATGGAATCAAAAATACAGAATGCAGCATATTATTATAGAATCAAAACAGGCTTGTCTTTATTGCTTGGAAATTAAAAAAAAAATCGATTTTGGATCTGCAATCGCTTTTTTTTTTTTTTTGTCAAGAGAAATGTTTGTTATTGCAGACTTGTTGAAATTCGCACACACCGCTTATGATACAATCAGCTTTCCAGAATTAAAAACATAATTATTAGATTTACATGAATAAAAATTGAATTTTTTAATAAAGACCGAATTATAAAATTAATAAATGAAGTCTTTTTAATTAGCAGAAGAACTTTTTAAAATATTCTTCATAAATTGAATTATTTGAAGGTAAAGTCTGGATGGTTGGAAGTAGGAGTAGCTTGTGTGAGTAGGAGCAGTTAACACAAAATAAAATTCCAAATGTAATTTATAACACATTGTTCTCTTTGTAAGGGAAGAGCTTCTAGGAGGTATTGAAATAAAAATTTTATTTCAAACATATTTCACAAATTAATTCCTTCTGTTGATTGAAATATTTTTCTTGTACAAAATGTGCATAATTTCTTTCTATTTCATGAAATTGGTTTTTAACAGAGTAAGGTTATTTAAAATGGTGATCTGAAATCAAACAAAAACTGTGGTCATATGCAGTGTGGATTTGGGGTAAAGCTACATATAGGTACATAATAAAGAGATAAAGATACATAGGTACATATAGCTACATACAGGTACATATGTTTTGAGGTAGTAAAATGTATGAAGAAACTTGCAAGTGCTAATGCGCGATATTATTGTCGTATTTATTATTAATACAGTTGTATCGAGCCTATGTTAAATGCGCTAACTAAGCTTTGGTTAAGAAATTCGTTTCTCATTTGAGACACCCTGCTACTCTATTTCACGATAGAGGAAAGAAGTGAACTTATTCAGCTCTCCTATGATGGATTACTGGAGTCCACATTCAAACGGATGAATGTAACAGATTTTTCGTTGGCGAGAATGTGAGAGTACCGTCTGATATCGCCAAAGTCTGCTTGTGTTTAGCACAACATATCTCTGTGAATGTGCTCCCCCTCCCCCTTCGTTATATCAAAAACAAATACAGGAATAAACTAAACATCGAATCTGACTTATGACTAAAACTACCTAATATTGAGCCAGACGTGAGGAAGCTGTGCTTGTTAAAACAAGTCCACCCTTTTCATTAGCGATAGAAGCAAATTAGTGTAATCAGCCTACTGTAACAGTATATGAATCAGTGTGCGCCAATATGTCATTATTAAAATTTAATGGTGATACTACTTTTTACTTGAATCTTATTACGAAGCAGCCAATCTTAGTACCAATTTAATTATGTAATCATTCATTTTTAAATACAATAAAACCTGCTATGACGGAAACATGAAAGATCGAAGATATATTTCGTTTTAGGCAGGTTCCTTTTTATAGGTTTTTCTATATTAGCTTTACGTTTGTTACCTGGTGGTACGCGGAAGTATGAACATCGATTTAGTGGCACGTCGGTCTAAAAGTTTAGGAACCCCTGCTGTAGAAGAACACGATCTTGATATATCGTCTATTCAGGTTAACTGAATGCTAATAATCCTACAACAGTCCCATCAAAGAGACAAAAATATTGTTAAATACCTCCTAGAAATTATTATTATTAAAATACATTTTTTCATTTAGCTTATGCAGTCATATAGCGAACCTTACTTTATTGTGTAAGGAAAGTGGACTTGAATGAGATAGGGTATGAATGTAACAACAAAAATGTTTATATGATCTACAATCATAAGTAACTTGGTATTTCATTTGATAAATGGTATCACTGAGATCATTCAACATATATAGTTTCAAAACGGTACATATTACAGAAGATTAGAAATATTCCACAAAGCGTATTTTTCAACAGCCAAAGTAAATTTCTCTGTTTGGGCCTTAAGGCATTTAATAGATAAAATCTTAAAATTATATATATTTTTGCACGCTAAAATGTTATAATCTTTTGTTATATTTATATAATAAAAGTGGAAAATATTAACAATATTTACTAAAACTAATATTTTGAACATTTTTATGAAAATAGCGATCTCAAATATTTTATTGATAGAATTTTAAAATTTTACAATAGTTATAAATGCATAATGTTAGTTAATAAAATAATCGGTTGTCATTTTTATTGTAGATATTTTATAAGGTAAATATTTTTGTTACATAAGATCTATTTATTTCTTGAGTCCCTCATTTTATATGGAACTACAATTCAATGTTTGCTATACTTAAAACAGCAAAACATTAAAACATATGTCATCAATAATTGGTAAATAAAATATACTATTGTACTATAGAATAAAATGTTTATGGAATAAAATGAACAATATGTATGCATTATAAAAATAATTATTAAAATGAAACAAGATCTTTTCTATTGAAACTGTCGTGCCAATAAGTTACTAAATGCTGAAATATTTTTTTAAATAATACTTTAAAATTAACAATTGTATACACTTAAAGTTACTGTTCTAAATATGAAAATTGTCTCAGTCATCCACACTCTCCCCTACTTGCTAAATTATATAGATTTATTGAATATAAAATATTTCTGTTGTGATGAAAATGAAGAAGAGGGTGTGCAAATAATAGATAATTTTCTGCTGTCAATATGTAGAAGTTGACATACATCATTATATCCGTGGGGAACATTGAATCATCGGGACAAAACTACGTTTTTCACTGTTTTTAAGGAAATCGAAAAAAGTCTTATTTTTGAAATGTCGTACTGAGTGTATTAAAAAGTTGTAAATATGAAAGTTGTAGAGAATTTTGTTTTCTTTAACATTGTAACTAACAAATAATACGCTACGACAACGAGTCTCGAGATATTAAAAAAAAAAAAATAAATAAATAAAAAATCCCAAAAATTTGTTGTATTTTGGCCACAGAAAATTCTCCCATAAGAAATTTTGTTGGATAATTCAGTTTTTCCATGCTGCTCTCATCATATACAAGTTGGAAAAATAAATTCTTCTACCCGACCTTTTGCAAGGTAATATGTTCATTTTCCCTGGACTATATCTCAAGAACTAAAGCATGGATTTTCATCAAACTTCAGATTTAGTTAGACGTTGACATGAGTTGTTGTTGATTAGGTTTTGGTCTAAATCTCCCAACAGGTGGCGCTGCTATGCTGCATTATGCCGGATTCACACGATTTTAGCAATAGTTATAGCTCAAGAACTAATGCACGGACTTTAATAAAACTTTAGATTCAATTAGACCTGGATATAAATTGGCGGTGATTCTTTTTAGTGTATGCGAAACCTGTGTGAGATAGAAGAAAGATTTGGGATTGACACATCCGACTACTTTTTAAGTCGGTTTTGCGACCACTTTTAATTGACTGAAAATTTTCAAATATTTCGAATTTCATCTAACCATTCTAAGGCTTGTTGTTGACAATATAAGGATCGAAAATTGTAAAAATAAAAATCGATTTCCTTTTAATGAACGATAACCACTTTTATTGGCTAGTTAGTTGAATTTAAAAGAAATGTAATTTATACAAAATGTAGGAAAGACATTAAAAAAAAAATATGTTAAATTTATTTAGAAAGTCGGATTTTTTTCCAGCCAATAGATAAAATAAAACTTTTGATTCGACTATATTCATTGTGACGTATGTGTATTCCAATACTACGTCCTAACGTGTGTATTAAGAAATATGCTGTGGCAAAATTTCTAGAATGTAATATTACATTTATTTGAGTCAGTATTGCAGAAAAAGGCAGGTAGCAAGTAGCAAATATGTGATAACGAAAGTTTAGGTTTTTCTCATAACACTCTAAAGTGTGTTAAAATATTAACAGTGGAATCGTGGGAATATTTTAGACTGCAGTTTAATAATTTTTAGCAATATCTAATAATTTTTAGATGCAGGTTTAAACTTCTAATGAAAAATTAAGGTTAAAAATATCTGGAAATAAGTCCAGACCGAATATCATTTATTCGAGCAAAGTTACTGTAAAATCTGATCAAAGATAGCAAAAGGCCCGCCTGAGGAAAAAAAACAATCGTATTTTAATTGCATTATATGATGACGTTATCCGCTTCTGGAAAAACATGGGAGAAGGAGGAGTAAATTAAATACATATAAAATACAATTTAATCTAATATAACAAAACATACAGTGTCTCACAAAAGTGATGGGACACTTGTGCTTTATAAAAAGAAACTGCAATAAAATAAATAAACAAACATGTGCAAAAATTTTTTGGGTGTGTTTCATATTTAAAGTTAGTAACAATTATTACATAACATACATTTTGTCAAAATATTAAAATATTAATTTAGTAAAAATACAATTGTTCAGAACGGAGCAAAAAATGGCTCACATAAGTGATGGGACACTTACTTTTCCATCAAATATTTATCCAAAAATTTTACTTTTTAAAAGGTTTTAATATTTTGTTGGATTTCCTTTTACTTTTAAAACATGATTTAATCTTTTTGGGATGGATTCGACTAATTTGTTTGTGATTTCTGGAGTGATTTTACCCCATTCTTCTTGAAGCACCGATTTTAGTTGTTGTTTTGAAGAAATGGTGTGTTTGCGAATTCTTGATTCCAATTCTTGCCAAATATTCTCTATGGGATTTAAGTCTGGAGATTGTGGTGGTGTTTTTATTATTTCAGGACAGTTATATAGCAGCCAGAGTCTAACGTTCAGAGCAGTGTGCTTGGGGTCATTGTCCTGGTAGAATTTAAAATCGTTATGAAGGTTCAATTTTCGTGCTGAAGATTTCAAATTTTGCTTTAAAATATCAATATACTTGTACTGATCCATTATACTGTCAATAAAAACAAGATTACCAACTCCAGCGGACGACATACGCCCCCATACCATGACTCCTCCTCCACCATGTTTTACTGTTGGTACCAAGTTCTGTTTGCGAAATTCTTCCCTGGGTTTTCTCCACACGTCAGAACCAAATATATTAAATTTACTCTCATCAGCAAATATAACTTTATTCCAGTAATCAGAATTCTTATTTATGTTGGATTTTGCGAAAGCTAGTCTGAGTTTTCTATTCTTTTCACTTACGAAGAATTTTTTCCTGGCTACTCTACCGTGATATCCAGCAGATCGAATTACCCTTCTAATAGTCTCAGGATTAACAATTATTCCATATAATGCTTGTAAATCAGCAGCAACTTTTGAAGCACTAATTCTTGGATTTTTTTTTAATATTTCGAACGATAATTCGCTTTATTCCATTGGATAGCTTTGATGGTCGGCCAGGTCTTCTTTTATCCTGAATCATATGATTCTTTTTATATCGTTTAATAATATTGAAAACTGTTGAACGACTCAAGTTAACTGTTTCAGCAG
This sequence comes from Maratus michaelseni, assembly GCA_963931845.1. Taxonomy (NCBI): domain Eukaryota; kingdom Metazoa; phylum Arthropoda; class Arachnida; order Araneae; family Salticidae; genus Maratus; species Maratus michaelseni. The sequence continues at coordinate 23,359,291 of OZ007594.1, forward strand.
TTTTTCTAATAGATTTTCCACGTTCAATATGCAAATTAATAACTAATTTTCGAATTTCAGGCGAAGTTTCTTTTCGTTTAGTATTCATGGCTACACAGAGCTAAAAAACACAAAAATTCCAAAACAAACTGGAGAGAAATACTGCAGACGATTTTATAAATTATTGCCAATTGCTTTTAAGTAAAAATAAAACCCCAAAAAATATTTTTATTGCTTATTTCAGACGATTTTTGTTGCATATATAATGGTGTCCCATCACTTATGTGAGATATTTTTTGCTCCGTTCTAAACATTTGTATTTTTATTAAATTAATATTTTAATATTTTGACAAAATATATGTTATGTAATAATCTTTACTAAATTTAAGTATGAAACACACCCACAAAAAATGTGTACATGTTTTTTTAATTTATTTGATTAGTTTCCTTTTGTAAAGCACAAGTGTCCCATCACTTATGTGAGACACTGTATATATTAGACTACATGTGAAATACGGCTGCTTCGATCGATCGATGGTGTGTTTTTCTTCTAAACATTGCAATTTCAATTTTGCTTCATAATAATAAATATAAAATAAACACGTGCGAAAATGTAACACTTTACATTTTTTGTATTATTTATTTTTTTAATCGTTGTTGAGCACGATTATTTGTTTATTTTTGTGGCAATATTGATTTGAGAAAAATCTTTCATTTCATTTATGAAAACAATGCTAATTTAATTTTTAATTATCTGCAATTTTTAATCAAACACAGGTTTTAACGAAATGTGAATATATTATGTCAGAATCCGGTTCAAAAACCTTTTGAATGATACCTAATTCATTGTTGTGAGTTTTATAAATGCATAGAAAAAGAAATTTTGACAACAGAAATAATATATATGATTCTATCATTTAAGATGGGATTTGGATTTAGGTTTGTTGATAAGAATCGGCTAGTTTTGGTCATATTTCTTACGGAGAGATGCATTCGGTAACGAGTTTGGAAGAATGGTGGCCCTGAATTATCGTTCTAGTACATAGTAAACCCAGAAAAAGGTTGCTCAGTCACACCTTCAAAACCGCTCTGGAATCGAACCCGCATACATCGGCACAAACTCCTCAATGTTTGACCCTCATGTTAACCACTCATCTGATTCTGTCCCTAAATCATTAAAAATGATTTTCATTGTCTTGTTACATATTTCATTGGCATCATATTATACATAATTTAGCAAGTTGCGGAGAGTGCTAAATGTGAGTCTCACATCCGAATAGTTCATCTGAACATATTTAATCACATAATTTTGAGGCAAAATAAGGCCAATATTACTATTTGGAAATAGTGTTAACCCGAAATAAGACCTCTATGCATCCTGTTCAGGGATCCAGTTATTGTAAATTAAGCTTAAAAACGGAAAGTTTTCAAGCGTCTTAAGGCTTATGTTGATTATATATTATTGTAACAATATTATTGATTACAATAAAAAGAAATCCAACCCACGTTTTCTTTTATCAAGAAATTATTCTATAATATGATTATTATCATGGAAATCGCACATAAAAAAATAGTTCCTACATACTTAAATTACACATATGTAATATATATCTTCTGAATTAGTAATTTGTCGATAACATTTTTTGGTGTTTCTGGAAAGGAAATAGTTGTAATTTCTCGAATTTTTGAATTACTGTAAATTATAACATCGCTAACATGTCAAACTATCGAATGTGAAAAATTGTATTTTCATTACTTTTAAAAATTGTCCAATCACCACTAAATCTTAATATTCTTCATCTCCAGGGGTGTCAGTTTGACCGTCTTTTTTATTCAGAAATTGCTAATTCATACCAGCAATTTCAAACAGATTTTTTTTTTATTTAATGACAGATATTTCGCTATTACATTAAGTATAAATTTTACTCTATAAATTTCCGGTTGGAATTCGGCGTCTCAAAATACCGGGTGATTATAATTAAAGTTACGATTTCAAAAATCGATAATTTTAAAACTACTGGTCAGAATGACTTGATATTTTAGCAGAACAATCGTGAGGCAATGGAATTTTGTTTGGCGAAGGAAAAAAATAGTTCCAAATCGTGCCGATAGATGGCGTTGTCAGGGTAATGTCAGGGGAAAGACCAAAAATGTATTCTTGAACCCTTTCCGGCGCGGTGTAAATTTGTTTGCAAAATGATGAAATAATAGACTGACACCGGAATTTACAAACGAATCCATTAGTAAAAAGAAACTTGCTTATTTTCTGGTTCTTAATGAAAGGAAAATTTTAATTAAATATTCTTGGTGCCGTTTGTCAGTTTTAGAATTAAAATTGGGTGTCCTTTTTTGTGACCACCGCCCGTTAAAGGGTTAAACATAGGAGTGATGTTGCCAAAAGGAAAAAAATAGAGTTCAGAGATTTACTAAAAATTTATTAGCGAAAAGACAAGACTACGTGTTTACAGCGACGACAGCGATAATGACAAAAAATGAAAAAAAAAGAGCTTCATGGAACAAACACCTTACTGATTATTAAGGCATAAGTTGCTCAATATGCCCTCCGCCTTGTTCCGCTACTAATTGGAAGCGCAAAACGGCATGCTCCACAACAGATCGGAGGGTATCTGTACTAATGCAATGGGTGTGTTGTGTGATGCTTGCCTTCAAGTCGGCTAGATTCTGAATCCGCCCGCTATAAACAACATTCTTCAGGTACCCCCAAAGCCAGAAATCACACGGTTTTAAGTCGGGGGAACGTGGCGGCCACGTTGTTGGAAAATGGCGGCTTATGATCCTATCATCTCCGAAATTATCACTCAGTAGCTGCTTCACAGTAGTAGCAATGTGCGGAGGAGCGCCATCTTGCATGAATATTATGCGATCCACACACTGACGCTGTTGAAGTGCCGGAAGAACATGGTTACGCAAAAGTGCTTCATACCGCTTGCCAGTAACTGTGCAGGTAACGGGACCCGCAGGTGTGATCTCCTCGAAGAAAAATGGACCGACGATAAACGTTGCCGTTATTCCGCACCACACAGTGACCTTTTCAGACTGAAGAGGTAATGGCTGTAGCTGGGACGGATTCTCGGTCGACCATATCCTGCAATTTTGCGTATTTACAGAACCTTGCAAATGAAAGTGGGCTTCGTCAGACCACAGAATGTTCCATGGCCATTCGTTGTCCACTTCCATCCGGGCAAGAAATTGTAGTGCAAAAGATTGACGTGCTTCCAGGTCAGCAGGTAGCAACTCCTGCTCATGAGTTATCTTGTACGGATAACAGCGTAAGACGTTCCGTAGGACTTTACGCACCGTGCTGTTCGGCATATCCAGCATTCGGCCAATCCCCCTTGCACTGCTGATTCCAGCATCACTGTTAGTATGTTCCTGTAATGCTGTAGCCTTATCTTCCACTGCCGCAGCTGAAACTGGTTTCCTTCCTCTACCCCGTTTAACGTCAAATGAACCGGTCTCGTCGAATTTAGCAATCATTTTTTGCAGACCATTTGTTGTTATTGGACCTTTTTTTATGGATTTTAATGTCCGAAACTTCATAATAGCTGTAAGTGCACAGTCATCGTTCTTATAAAAAAGCTTCAAGAGCAGAGCGCGATCCTTCATAGTCAGAGTCATGATGAAGCATTCAGGCAAAGAAATGCTGCTCTGCATTTTTATGGTTGCTATGTCTGCGGTGCGCATGTCACGTATTAGTAATTTGCATATCTTCAGACAATGTGAACCCAGACAGCGCCATCTATGGGCAGATTTTGAAACTTTTTTTTTTCCTTCGCCAAACAAAATTCCATTGCCTCACGATTGTTCTGCTAAAATATCAAGTCAATCTGACCAGTAGTTTTAATTAAAATTATCGATTTTTGAAATCGTAACTTTAATTATAATCACCCGGTATTTAATTAAAATTTTCCTTTCATTAAGAACCAGAAAAATAGGCAAGTTTCGTTTTACTAATGGATTCGTTTGTAAATTCCGGTGTCAATCTATTATTTCATCATTTTGCAAACAAATTTACTCCGCGCCGGAAAGGGTTCAAGAATACATTTTTGGTCTTTCCCCTGACATTACCCTGACAACGCCATCTATCGGCACAATTTGGAACTAATTTTTTTCTTTCGTCAAACAAAATTCCATTGCCTCACGATTGTTCTGCTAAAATATCAAGTCATTCTGACCAGTAGTTTTAAAATTATCGATATTTGAAATCGTAACTTTAATTATAATCACCCGGTATATAAGAAGCCCAAACTGGCAACCCTGTTCTTCATAGAATTTTTTTAGTATTCTTACTACTTTCAATAAAATTTATCAGTGACAATCGGCCAAATGAAAAAATCCCTGACGGCTCGGCCTACAGACACAGGTAGATTTCGTAGGCGCAGATCGTGGGGCGCCTGTTTGTCGGGAATTGCGGAAGAAATGACCTTTTTGCGATGATGTGGCAGTTGGAACCGCCTATTTCGAAACCTAACTTGTTTGCAGGCGGAGCCGGCGGGGATTTTTTTTTTTTTTTTTTTTTGGCTATAAGGGTTAGTCCTATAAAAAACTTGTCAATATAAAAGTTTTAGATAATATTAAGAGGATTTATAATAAATTTAAACGGATTTGATATCTTCTGAATTGACGAAGTTATGATTTTTTTTTTCTTGTAAAACTCCCCTTCCCCACCCCCTCTTGCGGCCATTTTTAATGATACCAAAAATCTGTCATACATCAATTTTCGGCCCTTTCCCTAGAAGTAATAATAACTTCAAACGGATTCGATACGTATCATAATTAAGAAATTATGGGATTTTTCTGTTTTCACAAAAAGCCCCCCCCCCCTTGGTTCGATTTTGCCCATTAACGAACTTGACCGAGATTTTATGCCCCTTGATTTTATGTATCAGTTTCGAAAAGATGCGGGAGTTGGAACCGCCTACTTCGAAAAATAACTTGTTTGCAGGCGGAGCCGGCAGGGATTTTTTTTTTTATTTATTTATTTTTTGCTATAACGGTTGGTCCTATAAAAAACTTTTCAATATAAAAGTTTTAGATAATATTAAGAGGATTAATAATAAATTTACGCGGATTTGATATCTTGTGAATTGACGAAGCTATGATTTTGTTTCTTCTAAAACCCCCCTTTTTTCTCCCCCTTAGGGCCATTTTTAAATATATCAAAAATCTGTCATACATAAATTTTCGGCCCTTTTCCTAGAAGTAATAATAACTTTAAACGGATTCGATACGTACAATAATTAAGAAATTATGGGGTTTTTTCTGTTTTCACAAAAAGCCCCCCCCCCATTCCCCCCCCCTTGGTTCGATTTTGCCCATTAACGAACTTGACCGAGATTTTATGCCCCTTGATTTTATGTATCAGTTTGGAAGAGATTTTTGCAGAATTTTTCCAGTTATCGTGTCCATAAAAAAGTGACATAAACACATAGATAGATAGATAGATAGATAGATAGATAGATAGATATATAAAGTTTTGAACTGGGGGTGGTTTTGGGTTCTGGGAGTCATGATCGGCGTAGATCTGCAAAATTTTTTCAAAATTTCAAACTTAGGTGAGAATGTAATAGGTAGTATTTCTTACGAAATCTACCTAACAGTCGCCAGTCCCTGCCCGTAAGCAAAAGATTAACCGAAGCATTCTTTAGCAGATGTGCTATTTAGCCTGCATATCATTGTATTGTGATACAATAGAGAAATGTATTAGATTTTTAATGTGAGTTTTTATTATTTATAAATTAATTATTTATTAAAGTATGATTTTTGTTGAACCTAGTTTGTCTTTGATAATATTAAGAACCTATGCTGTCACGCGAAGACAATGGCAAGCTAGTGCCAATATAATTATAAAATCCCTGACGGCTCGGCCTACAGGCACTGGTAGATTTCGAAGACGCAGACCGTGGGGCGCCTGTTTGTCGGGAATTGCGGAAGAAATGACCTTTTTGCGATGATGCGGCAATTGGAACCGCCTACTTTGAAACCTAACTTGATTGCAAGCGGAGCCAGCAAGGATTTTTTTTTTTTTTTTTTTTTTTTTTTTTTGCTATAAAAGTTGGTTTTATAAAAAACTTGTCAATATAAAAGTTTTAGATAATATTAAGAGGATTTATAATAAATTTAAACGGATTTGAAATCTTGGGAATTGACGAAGTTGTGAATTTTTTTCTTCTAAAACCCCCTTCCCCCACCCTTAAGGCAATTTTTAATTATATCAAAAATCTGTCATACATAAATTTTCGGCCCTTCTCATAGAAGTAATAATAACTTCAAACGGATTCGATACGTATCACAATTAAGAAATTATGGGGTTTTTTCTGTTTTCACAAAAAGCCCCCCCATCCCCCCCTGGTTCGATTTTGCCCATTAACGAACTTGACCGAGATTTTATGCCCCTTGATTTTATGTATCAGTTTCGAAAAGATGCGGGAGTTGGAACCGCCTACTTCGAAAAATAACTTGTTTGCAGGCGCAGCCGGCAGCGATTTTTTTTTTTGCTGTAACGGTTGGTCCTATAAAAAACTTGTCAATATAAAAGTTTTAGATAATATTAAGAGGATTTATAATAAATTTAAGCGGATTTGAAATCTTGGGAATTGACGAAGTTATGAAATTTGTTCTTCTAAAACCCCCTCCCCTTCCTTAAGGCAATTTTTAATCATATCAAAAATCTGTCATAGATAAATTTTCGGCCCTTCTCCTAGAAGTAATAATAACTTTAAACGGATTCTATACGTATCATAATTAAGAAATTATGGGTTTTTTTCTGTTTTCACAACCCCCCCCCATCCCCCTCTCCTTGGTTCGATTTAGCCCATTAACGATCTTGACCGAGATTTTATGCCCCTTGATTTTATGTATCAGTTTCGAAAAGATGCGGGAGTTGGAACCGCCTACTTCGAAAAATAACTTGTTTGCAGGCGGAGCCGGCAGGGATTTGTTTTGTTTTTAATTTTTTTTTTTTGCTATAACGGTTGGTCCTATAAAAGTTTTAGATAATATTAAGAGGATTAATAATAAATTTACGCGGATTCGATATCTTGTGAATTGACGAAGCAATGATTTTTTTTCTTCTAAAAACCCCGTTCCCCCCCCCCTTTGAGGCCATTTGTAATGATATCAAAAATCTGTCATACATAAATTTTCGGCCCTTCTCCTAGAAGTAATAATAACTTCAAACGGATTCGATACGTATCATAATTAAGAAATTATGGGGTTTTTTCTGTTTTCACAAAAAGTCCCCCCCATTCCCCCCCCCTTGGTTCGATTTTGCCCATTAACGAACTTGACCGAGATTTTATGCCCCTTGATTTTATGTATCCGTTTCGAAAAGATGCGGGAGTTGGAACCGCCTACTTCGAAAAATAACTTGTTTGCAGGCGGAGCCGGCAGGGATTTGTTTTGTTTTTAATTATTTTTTTGCTATAACGGTTGGTCCTATAAAAAACTTTTCAATATAAAAGTTTTAGATAATATTAAGAGGATTAATAATAAATTTACGCGGATTCGATATCTTGTGAATTGACGAAGCTATGATTTTTTTTCTTCTAAAAACCCCCTTTTCCCCCCTCTTGAGGCCATTTGTAATGATATCAAAAATCTGTCATACATAAATTTTCGGCCCTTTTCCTAGAAGTAATAATAACTTTAAACGGATTCGATACGCATAATAATTAAGAAATTATTGGTTTTTTTCTGTTTTCACAAAAAGCCCCCCCATCCCCCCCCCTTGGTTCGATTTTTCCCATTAACGAACTTGACCGAGATTTTATGCCCCTTGATTTTATGTATGAGTTTGGAAAAGATTTATGCAGAACTTTTCCAGTTATCGTGTCCATAAAAAAGTGACATAGACAGATAGATAGATAGATAGATAGATAGATAGATAGATAAAGTTTTGAACTGGGGGTGGTTTTGGGTTCTGGGAGTCATGATCAGCGTAGATCTTCAAAAATTTTTCAAAATTTCCAACTTAGGTGAGAATGTAATAGATAGTATTTCTTACGAAATCTACCTAAAATGCATTTTTTTCACATTCCAGAGCTTGATATGGCAGCTACGATATGAAACGTGAATACGTCGGTTCACTCTTTGCGAAAGCAACTTCTATCTTTCAATCTTTTGTTAAAAGCAATCCACAAAAGACTGCTCATTAACAAGAGAACTTGAAGTTAACATTTTCATTGGAAATAACCGCTAAATGATTTAACTTTGACAGTACCTATATTCTGTATTATTTTTCTGGTGTTTGTTAAATTTTTTTCTGACGTTAAATAATTCAACAATTTTGAAGTGAATATAGTAGTTGGATTTAGATATATTTTTATACAGTACAACCGAAAGAAAAAAAAATTGAGAACACCGCTACATTCTAATTAACAAATTCTAACTTAAATAGCCATTTGACTGGAAAAAATGTCTTCTTTCATTTTAAGAAAAGCACACTTACAGGTCTTTCTACTGGCATTGTAGGAAACGGGTCAATCTGAACACTTCATTTTGACACCATATTTCGATATTTTGGTACATTACATTTTAAAATAGCAAATGAGAAGACATTCGGTTAAGTAGTTTAAGAATTATGAAGGTTTAAATTTTGAAAATTCTAATGTTAAATGCATTTGTAATCGTTGCAAAACAGCTTGCAATACAAGAAACTATCATGATATAATTCTAGCACTACTTGGCGGAATGAGCTGTAATTTTTAAATCGCATATTTAAAGTTCTATAAATCGATGTATAATATAAAATTCATACATTACATTTCAAATGTTTGTTGAAAATAGATTATTTCGAAAATAGATATATTTTTTAACACATGGACGGACAGTAGGAACAAGTGAAGTTCGAAAATTGACACTATATGTTTTTGTAATTTTTAGAATTTTAGAAGTACAGTTTTACTCTTTCTGCTTAAATAAACTTAATTTTGATTAATTCAGCACCTTTATTTAGGTTGCACTACTCCCTTCACAACCACGTCAGGGTGGCTAGTGGTCAGGGAAAAATACAGTGAAAAAAAGTGATAAACACCAGTATATTCTTATAGAAAAATTTATGTTGTTTATTCGATCAAATAATCAAAATTAATATTACTTCCCTATACACCAAACATAACCCAAATTTTCCTGTCAACTACCTTCTCCATATCATCAATACACACCAATTTGATTTCATAGCCGGTGATTATAACGCTCACAACAGACGTTGGAACTGTCACAACACCACTGGCCGCGGCTCCCAATTACACAGATTTATCTCTCAAAATCAACTCAGCCTGCACGCCCCTGATACTCCCACTCACATATCTACCGGCCGTCGCCGACGTTCTATCATCGACTTTGCTATCTCTAAAAATCTCACCTATCCTATCACTACCACTGTCATTAACGCTCTCAGCTCAGACCATTTACCCGTATCTTTTAAAATCGACTTAATCAATCCTACCACTCCCTCCCTACCTCTGTTGTTATTGATTGGAATAAATTTCGTAACTATCTTAACAATGCTGATCTTACTTATCCTTCCATTAATAACCCTATTGACATCGACAACGCAGTAACTAACCTTAGTAACATAATCCATACAGCCCAAAAACATGCTACATATTCCAAATTCAAAAACAATAATTCTTTTTTCCAACCCACATATATCCGCAATATTTGCAATCAGCGTAATAACCTCCGCCGTCTTTTTCAATCCACTAGAGACCCAGCACTCAAAACCGCTGTCAACAGACTTAATAACAAAATTAAAAATCTTATCCAAAAGGAAAAACGAAAAAGTTGGTCCAATTTTCTTGAAAATCTCTCAGCCGACGATAACTCTCTTTGGCGTATCAAAAAAAAGCTCAACAACAATTACACACCCATTCCCCTCCTCACTGTTAATATCACAGCATACACCGATTATGATAAAGCTAACTGCCTCGCTAAATCCTATGAACATCAATTTTCCCCTAATCATTTCATCGGCAACCAAGCGCACATGGATGACGTCACTAATACCGTTCGCAATTATCTTACTATCCCCCCCGAACCCCTGCCGGATATTCAACCCATAGTCATTTACAATATTATTCAAAAACTTAAAAATCTTAAAGCCCCAGGGTACGATAATATCAATAATTATACCATTAAACAGCTTCCTATTAACTGCATTCTCTATATAACACACATAACTATCTCTATCCTTAAATTTTGTTACTTTCCGACACATTGGAAAACAGCTATTATCTCTCCTATCCCTAAGCCTTCTTGTAATCTCAGCGATCCCACTAACTTTCGCCCTATCAGTATTCTTTCTTCTCTTTCTAAAATTATTGAACGCGTTATACTCACTAAACTTAACGATTTTCTCACCATCGATAACACTCTTATTCCCGAACAATTTGGCTTCCGTGCTAATCATTCGACACTTCACCAACTTCTGAGTGTTGTCGAATTTTTGACTGAAAACTTCAACATAAAGAAACCCGCTGCCGCGATTTTCTTAGACATCGACAAAGCTTTCGACAAAGTCTGGCATGAGGGCCTTATTTACAAATTAATTCAGCTTCATATCCCATCTGGACTTATACACTTTATATACTCATATCTTGGCGATCGTAACTTTTTCGTCCGCATCAATAATACACTCTCTCTCTTACACTTTATTAAATGTAGTGTAATTCAAGGCTCAATTCTGGGACCAATTCTCTTTAATATTTATTTTAATGATATACCCCGTAATCCTTTCATTTCCCTAGCTTTATATGCGGACGACACTACTATTTACTCTTCTGCACACCACCCTTATTATCTGTACAAAAATATCCAAAACAACCTTAATATACTCATACAGTGGTGTCACCTTTGGAGAATAAAGCTAAATGGAAATAAAACTACCGCTGTATACTTTTCTCGTTCATTTAACCTTCCTAATCGCCTCACTATTAATAATACCACAATCCCCTGGTCCGACAATGCTAAATATCTTGGTGTAACGCTCGATAAAAAACTCATCTTTAAAAAACACATTACTAACATCCGCGGAAAAGCTACTGGCATATTCAACTCATTAACACCACTCTTTCTTAGCTCTAAACTTTCTCTTAGAAATAAAATGCATCTCTTTAACTCATGTGTATTACCTGTCATCACATATGCCTGTCCAATCTGGGGATGCACAGCTAACACTAATATGGATCTCCTTAAACGCTGTTACAATAAAAAACTCCGTCTGATTCAAAATGGTTCCAGATATCTCCGAAACTCCACTATCCGTAGTGACCTTAAAGCTATTTCACTCACTAAACGCATCAAAATTCTCTCCCGTAAATTCTACGGCAATTTGTACAAAGTCCCCAACGAAATTATTTATGAGCTGCCTGATTACGACATTCACGAACCTATCCATAGAAAGAGACCTCGTTATTCTACTTTACTTGTAGATAATTAGACTTGTGCTATACTTTTTCCTTTTTGTCTTTATAAATATTTTAAAACAAGATCTATGTATTTCTTCTAATACATTAAAAAAATTATATACACTTATATTATGTATTTCTTAAATACAGCTATACTTCTTATTATTTCTTATTTTTAAATGTATGGCAATGACAACTGCCCTTTTTTTAAAGTATACTTTACGTTACTCATAATACATTCGCATTCGTAGATGTTCTGAACAGTTAACATATTTCTTTTTACTTTTTCAATTTTACTTCCATATTCTAATCTCACGCATGCTTGTCACACCCCTCATTTCATTCTCAAATCAAATGTTTCTAGCTATTTCCCATCTGTGGACTCATTGCGCCATCTATCGCATATTAAACTCATTTTTTTGTTTCTTTCCCTTTTCTCTTCAGTAAATTGTAATAGACCTATTTTTATCGCATTTTTATGCATTCTTATACATTCTCTTATTACTTTAAATTTATTTTATACTTTCCTTCATACATTAGACTGTTATTTAACATTTTTCTTTTAAATTATCATTGCTTTTAAGTACTTTAAACTTTTTTATGGCTCTCTCAAGATATGATACACGCTAACTCATCTCCAGGGGGGTTGTTTTCTCAAACAAGGAACCCCATTGAACCTATAAACTGTTCAACTATTCAACTGTTCAATTTGAATTTTTCTTTAAGAATATACTGGTAACTATATTTTTTTACTGTATTTTTCCCTGACCACTAGCCACCCTGCACGTTCATACTGGAGCTGCAACTCGTATAACAGGTGGAAAACAAACTTCAACCTAAAAAATCGTTTCCAAAACATGACACTGGGCTTCTACTTGTACGCCGGTAAATGCACATTTGTGCTGCTATAGCCGTAATGACTAAAAACGACCGTTACGTTCTGGACGGCTACTGCCGTCATGCCACATAGTGAACTTCGCTTTGACGGCTATAGCGCAAGTGTCCGTCAACGTGATAATTATTTTAAAACAAATTACGAATAACAACCTATTTTTTTTTTAAGCAAGAATTTTAGAAGCTTCAAATATGGAAATACAAAGTTACTGCTCGAAGTATTTGAGTAATTCTCAAAAAACAAGCCGCATTGCAATCTGTTTGCAACGATTCGAAATGGAATTAATAATCAGAGTTCCACACTTTAAACTTCCATGGTTTCTTAAACTACTTCATCGAGTAACTTCCTGTTCGGTCTTCTAAGCTAAACTTCATCAGAAAATACAAATATGGTATCCGTTTGGAACAGTGTTGAATTCAGGCACTTTTTCCGGAAGGGAATTATGCGGCTCCGGGGGGGGGACACTGTAGAGTTCCGGGGGGCAAATTGCACTTTTTAACCATTAAACGCATAAAATCTCAAATCTTCCTGGAGGGGACATTTCAATGCTCTTGGAGGGGGACATTCCCCCGGGCCACCCCCTGAATTCAACACTAGTTTTGGAAAACATTACAACTGGGTCAATTTCAGAATAAAAACGACATTCAAAGCCTGTTATTTTAGTGTTTTTACTTTTTTAAATATAAATTGAAAGAATAAGTAATTTCCAATTGAATTGTTATTTCCTTTTTCTCTGTGACAATTTTGAGTTCATATTTTTGGAATACATTTTTTTTTTTACTTTACACCGAATATAATGATTGACGGTGGAAAGCCACCGACGATAAGACGTCAACGTTACTCAAACAACGAGTTTTTTGCTTTCTAATATAGATTTTAGCAATAAAGATTGGCCATTAGTGTTCAATATTGCGCCATTACATTGAACTTTTATTTTGTACTTGTTGTGCCGATATTTTCTAAAGAATTATTCAAAATCAGTGAAATATTGCTGTAAGTTTAAAAACATTTATATTGAAACACACATGCCAATCAAAAATTTCGAATAAAAAAAATATTTTTCATTGAATTGTCGTTATGTCAACGTTATTGGTTGTACAGATTTCCGACATAAGGAATTGTTTCCAAGGTATAAGTATATATTCCTAATTTGTACATAATGCTTTTCCGAATCTGTGGTGATACATAACTGCCAAACCTACTGTATTTTGAGTTCCGCTGTTTTTAAATAGAAATATTAGCTTTATTAATGACAAAAAGTAATGTTATTAAATAAGATGAAGAATACTTATGGATGTTCGAAAATAACACGGCAGATAAAAATGGAAGGATTAGCAACAATGGGTAATAATGTATTTCAAATAACGTAGTTGCTAAACTTCCGTATCTTTAAAGCAGGGTTCCCACTTGGTCTGCTTTTTGAACCATATAGTAGGCAAGCTATGCACGCATTGAAAAATCTTTTAGTTCTACCTTTCGCCGTCAGTGGGCGCACTCTGTTCTAAACAAAACACCTGCCGAATAAAACTCCGACACGTGTCCCTGCTTCCTCCGACACCTTATAGCAGGCGTGAAAGTCCTTTAGTTCAACCTTCCACCGCCAGGGAGCGCAATTTGTTATATACGAATATCCGACACGGGTACCCATTGTATCAAGAGAGTTAAAGAACAGTTCCCGTCGAAATCGGATCCATAGAGCTCGAGAAAATAAAGCCCCCCTGGAGGTGATAGGTAGAACTAAAGTACTTTCAGCGCGTCAACCCATGTTGAATCATCCAAATCCGCTATCCAAATATTATCCGATATCCAAATATCATCCAAATCGCTACGGTTAAATCTAAAAATGTTAAATTTCTAAAATGGAATTTGTTTTATCTTTTACTGAGCAATACATTTTTTTTTAAATAAGAGTTTTCAATTAATGAAAAAGCTGCCGTAGAGGGCGCACGATGAAGTACAATAAATGCGATACTAGATGAAAAGGCGTTAACCTCCCCATAGCATACCCGCAAGTACCCCGAATAATTTGTTCAAGAAAACCCCGATGCAAGCGTTTCTATAATTATCACTCCCATTTTGTCAAATAAGCTTTTATTTCTTTTTCATAAAAATCAAGATTTTTATAAAATAAAACTTATTTGTGGATTTTTACAAATTTTGAAAATTTTAATTCTTAGCCTTTTTAACTAAAATTGCATAATTTTCCAATCAAACAATTGAAGATTTTTAATAATTTTATACAGCCTCTCATAACACAATTCCAAGTTTTTATTACCTGTTTTGTATCGTTCTTTATTCAAGAGATAATAGACATCTTGTCTGTTATACTTGCTCGTAAAAAACAAAACAAAAAAAACACGTTAAAATATTTCTTTTTTTAAATCATATTAATGCGAAATAATAAATATCTTTAAGAATCGGATAATCTTAATTTTTACAAACTCACAGGGTTCCCAAATGGTCCGCTTTTTGTGAATACCGGTAAACTCTTCAAAGAATTTTATTTTTAGATTTTTCTTGCAAATTTTGGAGAAACCACCTTCGAAGGTACGTTTTTGCGGAAATGTTGTAGAAACCTACCATGAAAATTTCTCTTCAAAAATATTGGTATTCAGTTGGCGGTCTAGTTGGGAGACCTGAACTTGTAATATGGAATCAGAGTAGATTCGAACGGTGTTAATTTTAAAATCACACCTTAATTAGAACTGTTATTTTGAGTTACCTAAAGAAATCTCATTATACCTCTTTCTTTGCGGATTCATTATCCAGACACCTGTGGTGGCTCAAATTTGTATCAAAAACGTGTTTTTCATTGCAAGATTAAATCGTTCGAAAAATTAAAAATTGTAATTAATATTTCTGAAAGTTGTGGATGGATTTTTTTTAACCCTTCTTTGCATGAGTTTTTCTTTTACAATTGTGTTTTTTTTATACATATATTAAATATTAGACACCAAAAATTTGAAGATAGATTTTTACCAATGTTCAGCAACATAGCTCACGGGAAATTCACTGGATTAATATTTCTATTAATATTTCTATGGTGGCGAAGAAGTTGATTTACTTATTAAAAGTTAAATAAACAGTGATGGAAATTTACATCACTATGAAATTAAGGGTTAATTTGATTTTTTAAATTTGCGATTTTGTGTTTATCTAGAGCTCCAAATTTTTGTGTCGAAAGACCTAGTAGTTTCTGCTACTTCGATATGTTGCGAAAAGACGTAGTTAAAAGTCATTCTGTAACGCGACCTTTCTCCAGTAAACCTAAAATCTTTCTTCACTCTCCCAACACACATCTCATTTTGCAGTTTCACATTTCTTTTGAACCATTTTCAGGAAAAGATGGCATTTTTAAAGCGATGGTTAATGAGATTCTAATTAATATCTTGGGTAATTATCAAAATATTAAAATTCTGAGTCTCAGGTGCATACGTTCAGGCCTTGTACTGCCCAAATATAAAATTTCAGGCTTCTAGATACGCTGGAGTTTCCTAGTCATCGCAGAGGGACAAACAAACGAACAAAAACAAACACACAGAGAGCGAAACTTTCTTTTATTAATATAGATAAAGAACTGTTGTTTTTATTTATTTATTTAATTGGAAGTTAACTTTCGTAAACTAACAATCTCTTTGCGTGCTTGTAAATGCATAATATTATTGCTGTTCATTTACCAAATCAGTTTTCTATTACCACAGATGCCACTTATCGTTTTATCGAGCATATTCGGTCTGGCTGAATTTTACAATAAAACTCTTCTGCTAACCATTAAATTACTCATAACACCTTCTTACATATTTATCTGTAGATTTCTATTAGCCCCATATTGCTTGAATTCAAAAGCGAACTACAGAACAAATTTCGAAACTGGCGAGAACTTCCTCCGTCTTAAACCGCATTAACACACGATTACAATTGTCAGCATTACAACATACGAAGTTCAGAGATATGACGCATTCTTTTGGATGACGGGTACTACGTCATCTCCGCTCATTCTCGGTAATACTGTGAAAATGGCGACATATCAACTAAAACTTGATCTTTGGAAGTCGGCAAGAACAAATCGGATGGAATGAAATGCATTCTTTGAGATTCATTCACATTTGGAAATCTGGACGGCCATTTTTCTCAATTTAAAGCACAATTTCATGCTGGCGTTTTATTTCTAACTTTATATTTACCGCGCGTAAATTCGCGCACTCCGTAATTTCGCGCGTATGCACCGCACCCTAGTTAAGTCTTTTTCAAACCGGAAATTTTATTGAAAATAAGAAGTCAAATAAGTGCTAAGCAGAAGTAAGTCACATTTTATTTAAAATAAATTCTGGTAGGAAATCGAATTGTCTGAGGTGCGGCGTATACGCGCGAAATTACGGTATGATGTATTCTTAGACCACTAAACATATGTGCTGACAGAAGATATCAATGTTAACACCGGTGGATCTTAGTACGCTGCTTCAATATCAAGGTTGAAAGTCACAATAGTCCGCAGCCTACGAAAAAGACAGACCGCGATACTTCTACCCTTCTTGGCTGTCACGTGTTCAAAACAGGCTGGTTTCTGCTAAATGTCATGGTATTACGGTAGTTTGGAAGTAGACGAGATAGGTGAAGTACTTTGGTCATTATGTTCCGTTGACAGTGGTATAGCTTCAAGGCCAGTGGTATAGCCATCTGTTGTGACTGCTAAAAAGTTATTCCGAAATCTTTTATGCAACTTTATAAGTACTAAGGAGTAAACAGGCGGGTGTTTCGATCTAATTTAGTAGTTGTAAGAACATAAAGTAGAAAAATTGCAGTTTAGTTGCCGTATTTCTTATTTGAAAAATGTACATGGATAAAACTTTTCACGAATACCGTAATTTTCAACAGAGAATTGTAAAGTATATTTTGCTGCTAATTTGCATCAAAGTAGCACCAACAACAAAATTACAAGTACATTTTGCTTCGATATCCTCAATTTTATATTGCAGCACTGAAGATACTTATTTTGTTGAACGAATCCCACATAATCCTATGGGATTTCTTCCTCAATTTATCATTATTGCTGTAAGTTTTTGAGTTTTCACGATATTTCACTGGTCTTTTTACATGAGCATATGCCGAACAGTTTCCGAACTGTTGATGTCGGTTAAGGGGCTTCCGAGTTGCGATCAACTTTACGCCCAGTCTATTTGTGAGTAAACTGTCTTGTAAATATTGAGCCGTTGGGAAAAGATAAATGTAGTATTAACTACATAAGAAAGAACAATTAAAAATAGAAGAAAAAATAAACAATGGGAATAAAAAAGTAAAGCAATAGCAATTAAGGATAGAGTCTAATAAATGGAAAAAAGTATAATGATATAGCTGTAGTTAAAATTAACTACTGAAAAAAGTTGAAAAAGTGTAAAAGAGGGTTCGGAACATGTTCAAAAACAGCACTTAAAAAGGGCAAACATTTTTTCAAAATTATTTATTTATATATTTAATTATTATTATGTTGTATAGCATAGGAATAAGTTTAATTAGGAAATTACAAATATATAAAAAAGTAAGAGAGAGAAATTTGCAGAATGGTGAGTACTAATGCTCATAATCAATAATGCAAGAATATTTTGGACGCTTGCGGTGATGTGGTTCGAATGCGTCATAATCCGGCAATTCTGCGATTATATCATTAGGGAGGTCATATAATTTTTCATAAAATTTTTTGGCAAGGTGGTTGATTCTTTTATTTAATGTGGTAGTTTTGAGGTCTCTGCGAATAGTGCTATTACGGAGATAGCGAGAGGCATTTCTGACAATACGCAGATTTTTGTTATGAAGTTGGCTGAGGTTTTTCATGGAGGATTTTCAGATATAGCCCCAGACCGGACAGGCGTAGGTGAGAATTGGTAAAGTACAGGAATTATAAAGGAGAAGTTCGTTATGGATAGCCCGTGTTTTACTATTAAGAAGAGGTTTTAGTGCAATCATAGCTCCAGCTACTTTCCCCCTGATGGTGAGGATATGTTTATTGAAAGAAAGTCTTTGGCAAGGGTGACCCCCAGGTACTTTGCTTCATTAGTCCAAGGTATAGTTGTATTATTAATGATTATTTTATTGGGATATGTTAGTTTTCTTGAGAAATAAACAGCAGCAGTTTTGTTTTCATTGATTTTAATGCGCCATAGGTCGCACCAGTCTAAAAAGTCCTTCCGGCCTGTACCGGGAGGAAAAGGTAGCTTTCCTACATCTTCGTTTTAAAATTTTAGCTAATGTTACACGAAAACAGCAAGTTAAAATGCAAAGAAACGTTTACAAAAGATTCGTTAATACTGAATTTAAATAAGAAATTCGCCAAATTATTGAGCAATAGCCAAATTGGCTTCATTTATGAAGACTTATTTTGGTCGCCAAATTTGGCGATATCTCGCCAAATGTCACCAATTTTGCCAATTTTGTCGCCAATGTCGCCGCTAACGGATATGAATATATAGTTTTATGCGTATGAATGGGAAAATTATTACAACAATGAAAGAAAATAATTTGCGAGTAATCGCGTTAATGTGCTGTTTTGTTTCAAAATGTCAGCCACCCAAAAATTTCAAACTGCTCTATCTCAGCCATTTTTTAAGATAGAGGTAAACCAAAAAATGCTCTGGAATCCTTGTATCAACCCCTAACACGTAATTAAAAAATAAATTTGAATTTTTAATTTTTTTGTATATTTATTTTAGTTTTAAACTTTTAAATGGCCGCCATCTTGAAACAAAATGGCGAACCAAGCTGGCCAACGAACTCGGTCGAGACATTGGTGACCTTAATACACACAATTATTTTCATCAAAATCGATTTATAAATACGAGCGTTATCGTATGACATAGGTCAGATATATATATATATATATATATATATATATGGATATATCTATATATATAAATCAACATTTGAAAGGAGGGTGGTTTTGGGGTCTGGGTGTCATGATCGGTGAAAATATATCGAAATTTTCCGGAAATGCTTTCCTCCGAACGGCTGCAATAGGTAGCTTTATACTTTTTTGTATTGAAAGCTACCTAAAAGGCATCAATGTGAGTCTGCAGATACCTGTAAAGTGTGTATGGGTGATGAGCGTAAGCGTAGATGTAGTGTCGTCCGCATAAAGTGCAAGGTGGGTGTTAAGTGAACGAGGAATGTCGTTATATGTTGAACAACAAGGGCCCGATGACGCTCCCTTGGAGGATGCCTGCTAAGATACGGAAAAAGCTAGAAAGAATGTTGTTAATGCGGACGCGAAAAATGCGATCGCTAAGGTAAGAGAAAATAAGGTGTATAAGTCTCGCAGGGAATTTAAGCCTAATTAGTTTGTATATAAGGCCCACATGCCAGACTTTGTCAAATGCCTTAGCGATGTCAAGAAAAATGGCAGCAGCAGGAATCTTCGAGTTTAGCTTTTCGCTGAGAAATTCAACTACTCGAAGTAGCTGGTGTGTTGTTGAATGTGGTTCTGGAGTTGCGACCAAATGACGCGTTCGACAACTTTGCTGAGTGAAGGAAGAAGAGAGATAAGTCTATAGTGTACTGGGTCAGAGAGGTTAGCACCAGGTTTGGGGATAGGAGAGATTATAGAAATTTTCCAAGGTTTCGGAAAATAGTTAAATTTGAAAATGGAGTTAGTAAGTTTTGTAATGTAGATGATATACAGGGTGGTTTTTTTAAAGTTGTGAAAGTAAAACCCTATAACGAAAGAACCACTGATCCAAATGACCGGAAATTTCACCAGTATGCTTCCAAAGCAATGGGAATTTTTTAGGTATGGTTAAAAAAAACCCTTAAAATAACACCGACAGATGGCGCTGTATATGCAGTAAAGTCGGGAGAGGAGCTTGTGCAAGACACAGGCACAGTGGATACTCTTCACTCTGTTGTGGAACATGTGGTTTCACGTTTCCAACTCGTAGCTGAAAACATTGGACAGCACACTGAAAATCGTATGCGTTAGTTGCGCAGTTCTGTACGAATGTTTTACTCCATATTTTTATTTCGTTCTGTTTTTGCAGGTGTTTGCAGTTCATTTTCCCAATTACTGCATTCTGTATGTTTTTGATATACAGAATGCAATAATTGGGTAAAGGAACTGCAAACACCTGCAGAAACAGAACGAAATAAAAAATCCGTAGAGAACTGCGCAACTAACGCATACGATTTTCAGTGTGCTGTCCAATGTTTTCAGCTACGAGTTGGAAACGTGAAACCGCATGTTCCACAACAGAGTGACGAGTATCCACTGTGCGTGTGTCTTGCACAAGCTCCTCTACCGACTTTACTGCTTATACAGCGCCATCTGTCGGTGAGATTTTATTTTTTAACCATGCCTAAAAAATCCCCATAGTTTTGGGAGCATACTGGTGAAATTTCCGGTCATTTGGATCAGTGGTTCTTTCGTTATAGGGTTTTACTTTCACAACTATAAAAAAAATCACCCTGTAGTTAGGAGGTAGGTTTTTAAGAGCCGTGTTAGGAATTTTGTCGTACCCAGGGGCTTTACGTTTTTTGAGTTTAGAAATAATTTTGTGGATAACAAATGGTTGAATTTCAGTGGGGGGTTCATCAGGGGGTTGTGCCAGGAATCTGTGAACAGTATCGCTGACGTGGGTGATATGATTTTGGTTAGCGAGGGTGGAATTTGGAGAGAATTGGTTAGAGTAAGCTCTGGCCAGGAATTCGGCTTTATCCTCGTCAGTGCAAGCAGTGCTATTATTGGTCGAAAGGGGGGGATGGGGGTATGGTTGTTATTGATTTTACGTTTAAGAAGCCAGAGAGAATTATCCTCGCTAGCAATATTATTGAGAAAATTTGACCAGCTTTTTTGTTTTTCTTTGAAGATGCTATTTTTGATACTATTATTAAGTCTATTGATGAGGGGTTTAAGTGTGGGGTCTCTAGAGTTTTGAAAAAGACGCCGAAGACGATTGCGTTGTTTACAGAGGTTATAAATATAAGGAGGAGGAGTGAAGGAGTTGTTGTTTTTGAAGTATTTGATGGTGGAGTGGTTTAGAGATTATGTGAGAATTAAGGTTGTCAACAGCAATATCAATATCAGCAGTATTATTAATTTCTGGAAGATTTAAGTTATTGTTATTGAGAAAATTGGTAAATTTTGTCCAGTCAATGGCCACGGAAGGAGGTGGGGAGAGAGGATTTATGAGGTCAATTTTGAAAGAGACAGGAAGATGGTCAGAGCTAAATTCGTTAAGTACAGTAGTAGTAATAGGATAGGGAAGGTTTTTAGTGATAGCAAAGTCAATTATGGAGTTGTGGGTTTAGTACTTATGTGTGTTGGTGTGGTTGGAGCATGAAGGCTAAGATTAAGGTGCTGAATGAGATTATGCAGTGAGGTACCTCTTCGTGAGTTACCAGGGCAGTTCCAACGGCTGCTTTTGGCGTTAAAGTCTCCAGCAAAGAAGCAATGTGTATGTTGTGAAATAAGGTTAGTGAGATCGTTAACAGGGAAAGTACCAGAAGGAAGAATATATATGGAAGCTAAGTTAATATTAATATGTGGAAGTTGTAAGACAATACTGGTGTAATCAATTTTAGGAATAGTGGAATTTTGAGTAATATAGTGTAGTAAGTGATTTTTAATGTATATGGCAGTGCCGCCCCATCTGGGATCAGCGGTGCGTGGTGTGTAGTGAAGCCTATACCCAGGGATGTTAATATTGAAGGTAGGGTTACGGGTTTCTTGAAGAAAAATAATGTCAATATGAGGATGATCGAGGATAAAAATTTTGAATTCATTAAATTTAAATTGGATGGAATTGCAATTACAAGTTAGTATAATAAGAGAAGAGAGGTTAGTGGAATTATTCATAGTTGGGTTTGTTAAATTCCGAGGCTAGACTGTCGAATTCGTTCATAATAATGAACATTTTCTCAAAAGGATTAGTACAGTGTTTAGTCTTTTTAGAGATGTTCTTAAAGCATTGTATAAATTTGTTAAATTTGAGAATTTCTTTCATTTCCTGAAAGGTTTTGAAAATTTCAGAAAATTCTGAGGTAAATCTGGTGTTTGGAACACTGTTAGTATGTGTAGAATGAGTGTTAGAAGACAGGTTCTGTAGGTCAGTAGGATTAGTGGAAGAGGTTTGAGGTGTAGTGTCCGGATCCGAGCTAGTGTTAACTGCAGGAGCAGTATTGGTGTTGTTAGTTGTAGGAGAATTTGCAGTCTTTTTAGTGTAATTAAAGCTGGCAAGAATGTCAGTCATAAACTTAACTTCATTTTTTGGGTTAGGTTCCTTACGGTTGGGCCTAGTTGGTTGATTTTTTCGGGCAATTTGAGGGGTTTTAGGACAGCCTCTATACGTAGTGGGGTGTGGGCCAGCGCAGTTAGCACATGTTGAAGTTATTTTTCAAATTTTGGGGCATTCAGGGCTGAGATGCGGACCAGCGCATTTAACCCATTGTGGGGGAAAGTTACAGATTTCGGACGCGTGTCCGAAACGCTGACAGCTATGGCACTGTTTAACAATGTTTGAGCCATTAAAACGCTCAACAGTGACGCTTAAATTGCATATTTCATTTATTTTGTATATATCGTTGAAGTTGTCTCTGGGGAGAAGATTAATAAGATATATGGGCATGGGATCGCCAGTTTTTCTATTTTTTAACATTGCTGCTCTGTTTGCACTGAAGTTATGTTTTTTAAGTGCTTCGATAATTATATTAGGGTCAGTGTATGGAGGAATGCCTCTGATGCATACCTTACGGGGGCGTTTTTCAGCAGGGCTGAGAGTAGTATACGCGATACTATTAGTATCAAGATAATTTTGAGTTTTTCTGAAGTCGTTGTCATTTTTGCAGGGAACTTTTAAAAGTTCACCGTCCAATTTAATTAGGGGTTTAACTTCATTTATTTCATTTATTTTGGCAGCAAGGTCATGCCAGTTTCCTTTAATTTCGATAAAAAAAGGATGAATTTTGTTTTTGGTTGAATTTTGATTTTGAGTATTGCCGGATTGGTCACATTCGGAGGGAATGTCCTGATCCATGGAGGTAGTAGCAAAGTTATCCTCACTTAAAGCTTTAAACTTGTTTTTGAGTGGGATATTTGGAGCCGCGGGAGTTTTGCGTTTACGGTTGCTGACTGAGGTAAAACCATCATCAGTGCTCAGGTAAGAACAAGGTAAGAATCTAGGGTCGTTAAGTACTTTTAAATCATTTAAAATGACTGCTAAGTCTAGGTTATTATTATTTCCAGCATAGTGTTGGAAAAATTTAAGTTTTATCAACTTTACGGGGTCAAACGGCTCAATAAACAAGAAAGAAATTGATTCTAGAAGATTACTCACATGCTGCTGCTTGTCAGAGTTGGTTTTAAAGTCTTCAGTCAATAAAATGTTCTTGACGTCAACGTATACTAAAAAATCCGTCACAATTTTGTGTTGATTTTTATCTGTTATTGTTGGGAACTCAGTCCATGCTCGAGAGAGCTCGATGTAATCGTTGCCACTTAACAGTCTTAAGCAGTTATGGTTGAAATCGAACCCCATGTTTTAATCTTTAAAACAAGCAAAACCAAACTGTTTTTGGCGGAAGAAAACTGTAGATGTCCAATGCGATAAATACGGTAAAAAAGTAGTTACAAGCACAGAGATGATGCACACAGAAAATCTCCGGGCGGAAAAGTCTGGCTGGAAGCGAGAAGAAAGCAGCTGGTGAAATCACGTCTGAACAACACCTGCTCCACGAACGAACTCCAAAGTTGTGAGTGTAACGCAGTGACTGTAACACTCAATCACAGCAATGGAGAAACAGCAAGAGGGCGGGAATAACACGCCCCCTTTCCAAGCTCGGCCCGGGAAACACACAGCAAGAGGGCGGTAATAACACGCCCCTTCCGACAAGCTCCTCCCGAACACGCAGCAGTCGAAATATGCAGACTTGACACTCAGAGCAACATCCAAGTCGTTCACCGGAAGTCATCCAGCACTTGCATCACGAGAGGGTAAACCCATGATGAGCATATATGAGTTCTATAGTATTGACTATCAAATCATGACAAAAAATCGTTGCTGTAGTTCGCGCAAGCGCAGTTAAAATTTATTTCATACAAATACCCATATCTCATCAAATATTAAACATATTAATATTTTAATTGCAGTATACTATTTCTATCATTTTTTATCAAGTTTTGGGAAAGCGGTGTTAAATTCGGTTACAAACTCTGCATCAGAGCCGTCCTTAGGGGTGTGCGACAGGTGCAGTCGCACAGGACCTCGCGCCTGCAAAGGCCTCGCACCCCAAACAATTTTTTTTTATTTAATGAAAAATGTTCAACATTTATCGTTTGTATAGGTGTTAAAATAATTAGCATTCATTGAACAATTCAGTTTATTTCTCATAAGATTTTACTTGTCTGGTTGTTTTATTTTCTACACTTAACATCATAAAGGAAAGTTGATTCTGCTGTTATTTATATAGAATGCAACAAGTTATAAGTGTGGATTTTTTCAGGAATGAAATTGAACTAGTTCATGCTGTCAATACTCAAGACAATCAAGAAAAGCTATGGGTGTATAATGGCCAAAATTTCTATGCCTAGCCCATTCTAATCCATGTGAAAACCTTTTTGGCCCGGCACGCATATAAACTAAACATTTTCCCGGGTTGCTTTGGTGTAAATAAATAAAGTAAAGTGTCAAAAGTGGATTTTAACATGTGGAAAATGAAAGTTGATAAAAGTTTTAATATGTAGACAAAAACTTTCATTCAAATTCGAAAAGTAACTCCCAGTTCAGCGGTACCTGTCATATAATTTGCCTGCGATAATTAGACGATAAAATATATGTGGGATGGTGGAATTTTTTTTTCACACGACTATACATGAACACTTATTGAAAAAAAATAATGTTGTTTAAAATGATTAAAAAATAGAGTTGAAAAAAAATATAATTTTAAACTTCTGTAGGGGAAAAAAAGTAGATTTTTAAAAACATTTCTTGGTAACTTGTTAAACCAAATTAAATTTTTAAACATTTCGTTAAACAAAAGTAGAATATCACTGTTACTTAAAAATAAAATCTGCCAAACCGATATGAGATTGGGCTAATTATTTTACCTGGAAAGAACTAAGTTCAGGTTTGGATAAAATAAAGTCCAGGCCCTCAACCCTGATGAAATAATGTCCATGTCCAGCCCGGTCTGGCCCTCATCCCTGAAAAAATAATGTCCATGTCCAGTACGGCATGGCGCGGACAGAATCGGAGAGAAAAGTGATGCCGGGACCTTTACCGACCTGGAAAGAATGGAGCGTATATGCGGTCCGATCAGAGTTTGCAGAAAAATGTAGGTCCAAGTTTGGCTAGGTCTTGGATTTCGGGCGAGGAGTGGACCAGTGAAGTGCTTTAAGATAAGCTGCTGAGGTGTCAATTGATCTTATTTTAAACTAAGCTGCATATACGGTGCTGATATTGCTAAGTACCGGGTGTCCCAAAAATGACTGATGAATTTTAAAATTCAATAACTTGCACACGGTGACAGGTATTAAACAAATTCTTGCAGGAGGGTAATGTATGATGTCAAGAGTTTTGTTACTGTGATTCTTGATTTTAGTTCTAATTTCAAACATCAGATGGCGCTGTCAGCGCACAGGCCTAATATTCATTGGGAGGTGCATCAATGTTCAGTGACGTCAGTTTCGGCCTTGGCTGAGCGCCAATCACTGTCAGCGACATTTATTGTTTGAAATTCGAACTAAAATCAAGAATCACAGTAACAAAACTCCTGGCATCATACAGAACCCTCCTGCAAAAATGTTCTTAATATCTGCCACCGTTTGCAAGTTATTGAATTTCAAAATCCATCAATCATTTTTGGGACACCCGGTATATCCAATGATATACATTTGTGATTAATTTGTTACTTTGAAATTATAATGTCAACTATTAAAAAACTGTTGGTGATTTTAGATAAGCAGTAGTTATTATTTCAATGATTATTTGTTATGTATCCGTTGTGGGTGGGTGAGCGGTGGGAATTAACGCATTTGGTCGGAAAGGGCCTCGCGAAAGTTCTTGCACCGGGCTTCGTTTTCACTAAGGAGGCTCTGCTCTGCATGCTATAAAAAAAACTTTTGAATTTTTCACAGAAACGTTAACATCTTTACGAATAAACGTGCTATGCTTAAACAAATGCACACAAATGTTCAACAGGACCTTCATAGTCATTTGCTACAATGACAGACCATTTTTAGCATTTTCTGTTACTTGGGTGATCGAAAATATTATTTTATTATTAAAATTATTATTGCCCCCCCCCCTCCCCACACTAATTCGCCTCACGACAAAATCTACACTGAAAAACATGAAGTCGAACATGTTCTTTACATGCTCAAAGTGCAAGGGTATTTCCGGCATTTCCTCACGAGTTTCATTATATATTCGACGAAACGTCTGAAATTGGTCACTGCCCCTTAATTTCTGGACATCAGTGTATTTAATTTAAAAAGTTCTAACTTTTTAATATTATTGGCAGAACGATTTCATACACATAATCATATTTCCTACATTATTTTGAACACTTTTTCAATTTACATTATCTACGCATATTAAACATGTAAAAAATTAAAGCGCGTTCCAATATATTTTGGGACACACTGTATATATTCTACTTACTATATTTTATTATATTAAACCTCATGCTAATTAAATTATATTTAGTAAGCCATTTGAAAGTTTCCTAAAATGAATACAATGGTGCTATTTTGAAGAATTTGAAATGAAAAAATGCGGAACGGTACAGTAGTCACACCACTCTGCACTGCAAATTTTATATCTATTAAAATTCCTGCTGAATTCATGTAAAAGACGATATGTTTATCAGTTTATAAACTAAAATTCTGAATTTTAAAAGGCTTTTTGAAAATTTGAATTTTTGAAAATACAGTGATCTCTCACTTATACGCGATCTCTGTTATACGCGTTTTTCACTTATGGGCGTTTTTCCCGCGGACCCGGCCAGCGAAATAGGAAAACAATGCTAACACTTATTCATTTATACGCGACACCTAAAATGCACGTTTCACTTATGCGCGATTTTTTTTCAAGTTGCTTCTCGCAAGAATGTATCCTTTCTGTTCTGTCTCTTGGAATGCATTCACGCCCTTAATCCATTGTTCGGATTCTTCCAAGAACCCGTTCTTTTTCGATTGTGATTGACATCGAGAGGGGAGAACGGGTTACATACGAAAATGTTGACGCCACTTAAGTCGCAGCCAATCGGTGTGGACAGTAAGCACTGTTCGCGGAACAAGCTTTAGGTTTGCGTTACTACGCCATTCGCTTACGTACTGTACAGTGTATAAAAATGACAAAACGTACGAACTTGTCGCTTTCTTTGAAAATGGATATCATAAAAAAATGTGATGAAAAATGCTTTAAATTAAAAACAGCGTTAGCTGATCATTTCCGTATTCCAGAATCAACTTTAAGAGGAATTCTGAAAAGCAGAGAAGTTATAAATGCACCCAACCCACACAACAGCATATGAAGCATTGGAAACTCTGCGGGATTTTTTTTTCAATTCCGAAAGCGAGAGAACTTTTTCGGACCTAGATGAACTTGAAAAGACTCATCGACAGTTCCCGGAAACAAAAACAAACCTTTATTGATGACTTCTTTGTAAAGAAAATGTAATTTAACAAAAGTTTGGTACGTATGTAACAACTTTGAATTTTTACATTCTTATTAAATTACAATATATAACCGGAAATTATGTGCGTATTTATTTATTAGTGTATTAGTAATGTACTATTAGTATTAGTTATGTTAATTTTTCGCGTTTAAGCTTATTTTATTGTTTTTCACTTATGCGCGAATCTCACTTGTGCGAATCACACTTAAAAAGATTTTTCCAACTACGTTTAAATATGTAGATTATTAAAATAGTTTGCTAGATTTTCTTTTGTTTATGCAGATATTTCAACTACTTAAGAACATTAATTCATAGTTGAGTAGTTTTCAATAATGTATATTTGCATATATATTCGCATGTTTGCTAAATGCCAATAAGAATAATTTTCACTGAAGTTTAAAAATCAGAAATGTAGCAGCTTCAAAATTACAATGAATTTGCATATTTATAATGTAAATTTGCATACATATTCGTATGTTTGCTAAAAATCAATAAGTATTTTTCAGAGCAGTTACCAAATTGGAAATGTAGCAGCTTCAAAATTACAATGAATTTCTATATTGAATTGTTTAAGAATAAATCGGATAGTCGATGCATTTGCCTTTTTTTTTTTTTTTTTGACGCAGGTATATTAAAGATTGTTTAGCTTGTTTTATGCATAATGTGTTTATTTGTATATACCGAAACATTTGCACTGTTAAAATATGGGTACATAAAAAAAAAAAAATAAATAAATACTCATTTCTGACTGTTTATTTTTTCGTATGATAAATCAGAATCTATAAATTCTGAACTTTGCAACACACACGCACTCATTTTCTTTCAGGTTAAAATTTTAGTTTACTTCTTTTTTTTACGTATGCTTCCACGAATAATCACTACATCACAAGACAAGTAAAAAATATGACACATACACTTATACACGGATTCAATATATCCGCCATAAGGTATAGTTCTTTAAGTTTGAAATGCGAAACTTTTATTCTTTAACCCTTAATTGCATAGTGATGCAAATTTCCATCACTGTTTATTTAACTTTTAATAAATAAATCAACTTCTTCGCCACCACTATATTTATATAGAAATATTAATCCAGTGAAATTCCCGTGAACTATGTTGCTGAACAAAGTTAAAAATCTATCTTCAAATTTCTGGTGTCTAATATTTAATATATGTATAAAAAAAACACAATTGTAAAAGAAAAACTCATGCAAAGAAGGGTTAAACTATTCAGAGAAAATATTTATGAAAAATGTACACGTATATATATGAAACAGTTTCTCTTGAAATCTGTAATAAAGATAGTCTGCGTGTGTTTATGTGTTGTATTTTGCAGAAATTGTTGCACGCAGACCTACAAGATTTGGCATTAAGGTACTTGTATCCTTAAAGTTCTGTACATTTGGAAATTTTGAATAAATTTCTTTTAATTTAATTTTTATCTGATTTGTAAAGTTTTTTCGCGTTTCGCAGCGATTTTTCCATATTAGTTAAAGTAATCCGGTTTCAATC
Source organism: Maratus michaelseni (assembly GCA_963931845.1). Classification (NCBI taxonomy): domain Eukaryota; kingdom Metazoa; phylum Arthropoda; class Arachnida; order Araneae; family Salticidae; genus Maratus; species Maratus michaelseni. The sequence goes on from OZ007594.1 coordinate 23,388,763, forward strand.
TTTTAGCTCATTATAGTATATGTAGTTTTCTATTCAGTTAATGAATATTCGGAATTTTTATTGCAATTTTTGAATTTTTGTCAAGAAATTGTCGACAATCATAAAAGAAATTGAATTTGAATCTTCGACCCATTCATAATCAATTTTATCTTCTCTGATGTTTGAATTTTTCGGGAATTTCAGCACTTTGTCGCGTTTAGCGGAGATTTGCTGTCATTCGAAAAAGGAACACTGTTCCAATTTTTTGATTAATATAGCAAATTTCATCCTCTGCGATTTCTAATTTTTTGGCAAAAATGTTATGTGATTTTTAGAGATTTTTTCACTTTTCTCGGAGACTTTTTTTTTCTTTTTTACATTCGAACATTTAATCCCTTTTTAATCTTTTAATCCAATAAAGTAAATCTTGTTCTCTGCTTGTTTTTAATTTTTTCAGATTTTTTTGTCATTTTCAGCATGTTTTTGTGTTTAGCAGCGACGTTTTAATTTTTTTTTTTCTGAAATGGAAATGATTCTCATGCAAATTTTTCTACTACAATGAAAATGTGACAAATCTTTCTGAATCTACGAAAATATAATATAACCAGGGACGAAAATATTCAATAATCGTTTTCTGAATTACCTGTCATTCTGAAAAGCGTTCTGTATCAGAAGAATTCGTTTTAAACAACATATTTTCAAGATTTAAAGAATCATTTAAAAAAGTTTTTACATTTAAAGTCATTTACAAAGTGCAATTTTCTGCCAATGATTTTCGCAAACGTTTCCGGGTAGTCTTTAAAGTTTATTAATAAATTCTCTCAAAGCCAAAGCAATTAAATAATAAGCCCAGTCATATAGTGTTAAATTTGTTAGCGCCACACTAGCGCCAAACCTCTGCTGCGGAAGGAGGACAAAACAGAAGTGGGTCGCAGAGAAACGATACGATTTTTATCAATGTTTTGTTTTTGCACTTCCTTTAGAAGCTTGCTAATTATTGGGATCTTTCACATTAAAGCTAAAACTATAATGAAAAAAAAATGGTGGAAATTTACTGGATTAATATTTCTATATAAATATAGTGGTGGCGAAGAAGTTGATTTATTTATTAAAAGTTAAATAAAAAGTGATGGAAATTTACATCACTATGCAATTAACCCTTTCCGGCACAGACAAATTATGTTCGTAAAATGTGAAATTACTGACTGACACCGGAATTTACAAAAGACTTTCTTAGAAAATATGAACTCCTTATTTTAAGCTTTAATTTTAGAAGCAAAATTTTATTAAAATATTTTTGGTGCCGAATGCAGCACTCCCAACCGCTAGATGGCGCTATTTTCAACTTGCGAAAAGTTTCCCATTTATCTGACTGGGCTTATTATTTAATGGCTTTGCTCAAAGCGGAATATCGGTTTTGAGAATGCTATTTTTATTATCAATTAAACTTTTTCTGGTGCGTAATTGAAATTATACATGCAAGAGTAACAAAATAATATTAATTTTATTGTTAATGTTAATGCTTTTAAATTATCATGTTTGTCTGTAAAACATGTTTGTTGAACATAAAAATGGTTTCTGGAGAATGACTAGCATCTGAAAAACATATATTCTGGTTTGAGAAAACTGATGAAAACTACTCAGAATTGTTTTCGAAAATCAATTGCAGCAAAATAAACTTTGTCTTTATAGCAAAAAAATCTATAAATATTTAAAATATATTAGTATCTGAGGTTTCAAAATCCAAAGAACGCTTTTCGGAATCGCAGGTAATTCGGAAGAGATTGTTTATATTTTCGTTTGTGTTTATATATTTTTCAATATTAAAAAACATTTATCCTTTTTAGGTGCGTTCGTAATTATATAAATACGTAGCACCTATTGTCGTCGCTTGGTCCGTCCGTCTGTCTGTCCGTCCGTCCGCATATAACAACGCAAAAACTACCCAACCGAATGGTTTGGAATTTAAGATATATTATCTTTGTAAAATTTTGTCGAGACATTTCAATTTTTTTAAAAATCGAATCAAAACTTTAGGAGATATTAATAAAAATATTTATTAAGAAATTTGAATTAAAAGAAAAAAAATCGGTGCTTTCTTGTTTGAGGAGCTTCCGAGGTTTAATCGTCAAGCGACCGAGATACTTATTTTATGACAGAAATTAATCTGCAGACGATGTAATTCATTTCACAGAATTAAAAATGATCAAGATCTGAATATTTATATAACTAGCTATAGTACGAACGCACCTCATTTGTCACGTTTGACGTACAATTTCCAACTTGTTTATAGTATGAGCGCTTTAAAATGCCATGGAGATTATTTTGAAAGTTATACTTCGTAAGAAACTACTGTTTTTTTTTTAATTCAATATCGTTTGAGAAAAACAAACCGGAGCTCTGCTTTTCTATAATAAAACTGAGTGATATGAGATGTATGGGCAAGGTTATTTGAAGTAAGAATGGTTGTGTATATTTGAGAATATCGGAAGTTACGAGGCTTAAATTGTTCGTATAATATTAGGGGGTTAGAATGACAGTGGAGTAAGTTAAAATTATTGAAAATCGAGATAATCATATTTTCACTGAACTTATATTAATTTCTGTTCAATGTGGCAGTCAAATAAGTCATAGTTCACTTTGACAGTCACTAGAGGCCAAAACAAGTTAGACCACGCAATTAACGGCTTTGCAACAAGTTTCACAAAACCCTCCATCTCTCAAATCACTAAATTTGGACTTAATCCACTGTCCTTCTAACTCCTTCATATTGGGGCATCCCGCAGCAATCGATTTGCAGGAATGAAGTAATAGTTTGATTTCTCGGAAAAATTCGGGAAGAAATTTTTAAAAATTTCATAGCTCCGAAAGTAGAATTCAAATATTTGCAATGTTTCCGTCATGGCTTCCCAAATGCCAGACATGTTTTTATAAATAAGGTTTATCAGTTTACGTTACTCCATGTCTTTTGCCACATTTTAGTTAAAATTTCGCTGCATTTACGATATGGAAGATCAATATTATCTACATTTCACATTTTTTTTTTAAAGATTAATACGTACTAGTTGTAAAAATAAAATCATTTCATTGTACATAACTCAAATCATTATAAACATAAACTTTATTGAAAAAAAAAATCTTGTGTGGATAAATATACTAAAAATACCAACGTTTGACACACAATAACATCATATAATAAACAGACGCACGTTTCATGAGTATCCTGGACTCACTTCCTCAGTGTAAATAAACTTAAACCCTATTGTATCCCCCCAAAGACATGAAAATGAATCTAAAAACCCAAATGAAAAACAACAACACACCGGGAAACTCCTCCAATCTGATTAAGTCGGTTGGTTGGTTGTAGAGGATTCACTATGACAAAGTAACTCAACCCAGAAAGGTGAGATGTACGGTACACTTGAAAAATCATTAACCAGGGAGTTACCAAATTTATGAATATAAACTGCATCAAAGAAGTCTAAATCTAATGGAGTGTAACATTTCTTAATAATAGTGGCTGAGTCGAAGTTAAAATTATGTCCCTCACTCCAACAGTGACAAGCAATAGAGGACTTTTGTAATTCTTTTTTCTTAATGTAATTTCTGTGTTCATTGAGTCTGAAACGGAGTTGTCGTTTAGTCTGTCCTATATAGGACAAACCACATTGACATTGGATATTGTAAATGCCCCAAAAGTTTTGATGTGAAATTTTATCATTTAACTGTGAAAAATTTAGTTTATTAACTGGCTTAAAAACAGCCTTAAAATCATATTGCCTTAAAATATTAGCTATTTTATAGCTAATGCTATTGTGAAATGGTAAAATAATGAGGTTAGAAAAAGATTCTGGGACATCAGAAGAAACAAGATTACTATTTTTATTTAGACAACGAAAAATTAAACGGTTGATATAAGTCAAACTGAAACCACGATTAATAGCAACAGATCTAATATAATTCAATTCTGTACCAAGGGAAACATTATCAGAACAAATGGAAATTTCTCTATTAATAAAGAAATGAAAAGCCGAGGCTTTCTGAGAAGGGGGGTGACACGAATTAAAATGAGGGGGGAGTGAGACTGCAAAAGGTTTCCGGTATACACAGGTATCAAATGTATTAGGCTGACGTGTGACTAACACATCAAGAAAGGACAATTTATTTTCAACTTCAACTTCATATGTAAACTGAATAACAGGATCTATTGAGTTTAGAATAGTTAAGACGTTATCAATGGATGAAATAGACAGGTCCAAGAGTGCAAAAGAATCATCAACATATCTACAATAAAATGGAAAATTTATAAAATTAAATAATTTATCCTCAAAATAATGCATATACAAATCTGCTAGGAAAGGACTTAAAGGATTACCCATCGCTAAACCATCTGACATAGAATAAAATTGATTTAAAAACTGGAATGCATTTTGCGTTAAACAAATACTGAATAACTCAATAAAGTCCAACGAAGACATTGTTATTTCTAAAGCGGATAAAGGGGGTCAAATAGTGTTGCAGGATAAATCAGATTATTTTAATAAAGTACACGATCTCTTACAATCTGGTCCATATAGGGTCGTTTACATACTACACTCTAATCCTGATTCAATCCACGCCGATACCATCATTGTATTTCCGACCCCGTATACAATGAAAAAGCCGGTATGAAGATGAAACTAGCCTAGGTCATTTTCACCCCTGCTATTATTAGTCCAGCATTTACCCATTATTCCTGTCGGGTAAACAAACAGCGCCAGTTCACCGGTTAGGGTGTTGGTGTCTCCATCTTTTGAAAGTTTTGTCAGTGCTTTTATTTTTGCGCTATTTATTGTTTTTTACAACTTTATTTTAAGTTCTTTTTTGTTTTCAAAAATGCAAAATTACGCCAATTCTTCGCGATGGACGGTCGAAAATTTTGCTTTCTGCGATTTTTCAATTTTTAGCTTTTTTCGCGTACCGCAGCGATTTTTCTGATCTTCATGAAAATAATTTGTTTTTAAACTTTTAGACTAATATAGTATAGTTTGCCCCCCCCCCCTCCAAGTTTTTTAGTTTTTTTTTTTTTTTTCGTTTTCTCGGCGATTTTTCAACATTAATAATAAGGAATCCGGTTTTAGTCTTTAAGTTTAATAAAAAAAAAAAGAAGAAGAAGAAGTTCTCTTTTCAATAAAGTTTATTCGCAATTACGTACAGGGATTTTTGGAATTTTATCCCGCGTTTTGCGGCGATTATATTTTTATTTATTTATTTATTTTATGTTCGTAAGAGTAATTTGGTTTCAAGATTATTTTCTATATTGATTAGTGCGATATAAAAAAACTCCTTTGACAAAGAAAATTCAAGGTGAATTTATTATCGAGTTAAATTCTTCATTGTTGATAGTTGTGTTTTTGAAAATAGTATTACTATTGTAAAATTAAATCTTCATATAGATAATTTGAAATAATAAATTAATTTTCTCCGCATATCATAATTTTTCTATTTAATTTCAATAATATATTGTGAAGTTTGCTCCAGTAGGTTTATTTATTTTTAGCTTGATAATCTCTGATTGCTTTATAATATTGATTTCGATATCGTAATAAATGAGACTTCCCCAAGGCAAAAAAAGGAAAATTAGGTCTTAAAGATTTACCTTATTTTTAGTAGCAATTTTCTTTTAAATATTACCAATAGGCGATTTTTGATAGTTTATTAACAGAAAAATCTGCTTTTTGCAATGCACGTATTATAATTATATGTTAATTGATATACCATGTTATCAGGCATTATTGTTATTATGGAGAGCAACATCAGTACAGGCACTTCGTCTTTTTTTAAGTAACTAAATATTTTTTTAATGAGAGTCAAAAATGTAAATTATTACAGACTATATAGAAAAATCTTTTGAGAGAAATGGTGTGTTTTTGTAATTACCAAAAAATATAATATATAACGAAGGGTTTGTACTGATGTTGCTCTCCACAATAATAATAAAGCCCAGTAGCATGGCAGAGATCTGCACGGGCCGAACTCGGGCCAGGCCCGGTCATACTTTTTCTGAAAGCTCGGGCCGGGCCGGGATCGGGCCTTACTGTTTTCCTGAAGGATTGGGTCGGGCCGGTCTAACTTATTTTTTCCGTACCGAGCCGGCACTGGTTTCATTCTTCCTACTCTTCACGGGCCGAAATTTTTTAGTCCTGGTTTTGCCCCTGCAAACTTGGTACGCAAATTTGTTTAAAACTTTAATAAAAACTATAATACACTTTCTATTTTTCATGGACTTGGCAAAAATTAGAAATAGAATTGTGAACATTATTAAGCTTTTTACAAATAAAAACTGTTTATATTTTCTAATTGTAGTAACGTGGCAAAATTATAAAACTAATTGGCAAACGTCAAGAACTATCTATTTTTGTTTGCCAATGGGTTGGCAGATACTGAAATTTCACTTGCTAATTTAAGATCCCCTCCCCCTCCATTAAAATTTCGTAGCGATGGCCCTGAAAGGGCCGTAGCGACCCCATGGGGGGAGAGTCGGGCAGAGTCAGGTCCAAAACTAGAAAGGCGCCAGAATTTCATTTTCACAGATAATGAAATTAGTCAAAAATGCTCCCATAGTTTTAACATTAGCTTGCCATTAATTGTCTTCGCTTAACTTAATTAATTTCTTCGCCATGTGTCCTCATTTAGATAAATAATGTTAAGCATGTCGATAATGTTTTATAATTAAGATGAAAATGTTTTATTTGTAATAATTAAAATTCTAGTTTTGGTTTAAGAAATAAAATGGATTTTTAGTCTTTTCTGGGACCCCCTATAAAATGGATTTTGAAGTGTAAGTTTTACTCTTTGTATGAGGTTTTCTTGTAAATACTAGTAGAATATGATTTATTCATTTAAAGCCATGTTAGCAGTATTAGTAGTATTTTTTTTAAAGCAAAATATCTTACGTAGTTTGATTATTTTAAATTTTTTAAATGTAAACAAATTTTATACATCTGTTTTCTTTAAAAAAATTTATAGTTATCGTATTATTTACTTATTTTTAAAAAAAGTTTGAGTAATGGTGAAAAAACGATTGCGTCATAAGGGCGGCAAAATAATGCTCGCCTCAAGCAGAAAATTGTCTAGCGATGGTCTTGGCTCTGGTGTTACAAAGATGTCAATCAAAGTTTGCATTAACAAAAAGCGGTCAGACATTTTAATTCTCAATAAAGCAAAAGAACGAAGATTATCACACGCGAAAAGGACTGTAGGCGGTTTCTGTTTATGTTTACACCGGAAGTTTGTACCGCAGTTCCCTAATCAGCCAATCATAATTCAGAAGGAAAAATTACGCAGCTTCCGGTTTTTTGCAGGGGAGGGTTTTTATGCTTGCGTTTGTAAATTGGTGCAAAATGAAAGCAGGAACGATAGTGGCATATTAACACGTCCTGTAAATCCGGTTTGATACCAAGTGATATTGTAAACGCTGCTTATGTTAAATTACACCGGGATCCATCTAACAGTTATCTTCTGAGTACTAGAAAACTCATTAAAACTTCTCCATGTATTGATGAAAATGCTAAAAATTCTTTAACTCCTTCCATAGCTAACTGCAGTCGTTTTTATGCTCTTACACAAAATTGGTGTCCCCCTCCGTCCTATTGTATCAAATATTGGTTATTCTTCTTACCCTCTTGCTAAACGTTTGGTTAAACGGTTTTCTTTTCTTTCAGTTTCCAATTTATATACTATTCATAATTCAAGTGCTTTTGTAAACCGTATTAGGAACTTCCCCCCCTCCCCCTCATTACGCATGGTGTCCTTTGATGTTATTTCACTGTTTACCCATGTTCCTGTCCAAGGGGCACTTCAGTGTCTCACTTTAAGATTAAAAGAATTCCATTACCCAGATTATGAGATAAACCACATTATTGAGTTATTCAGTATTTGTTTAACGCAAAATGCATTCCAGTTTTTAAATCAATTTTATTCTATGTCAGATGGTTTAGCGATTGGTAATCCTTTAAGTCCTTTCCTAGCAGATTTGTATATTCATTATTTTGAGGATAAATTATTTAATTTTATAAATTTTCCATTTTATTGTAGATATGTTGATGATTCTTTTGCACTCTTGGACCTGTCTATTTCATCCATTGATAACGTCTTAACTATACTAAACTCAATAGATCCTGTTATTCAGTTTACATATGAAGTTGAAGTTGAAAATAAATTGTCCTTTCTTGATGTGTTAGTCACACGTCAGCCTAATACATTTGATACCTGTGTATACCGGAAACCTTTTGCAGTCTCACTCCCCCCTCATTTTAATTCGTGTCACCCCCCTTCTCAGAAAGCCTCGGCTTTTCATTTCTTTATTAATAGAGAAATTTCCATTTGTTCTGATAATGTTTCCCTTGGTACAGAATTGAATTATATTAGATCTGTTGCTATTAATCGTGGTTTTAGTTTGACTTATATCAACCGTTTAATTTTTCGTTGTCTAAATAAAAATAGTAATCTTGTTTCTTCTGATGTCCCAGAATCTTTTTCTAACCTCATTATTTTAACATTTCACAATAGCATTAGTTATAAAATAACTAATATTTTAAGGCAATATGATTTTAAGGTTGTTTTTAAGCCAGTTAATAAACTAAAATTTTCACAGTTAAAGGATAAAATTTCACCTCAAAACTTTTGGGGCATTTACAATATCCAATGTCAATGTGGTTTGTCCTATATAGGACAGACTAAACGACAACTCCGTTTCAGACTCAATGAACACAGAAATTACATTAAGAAAAAAGAATTACAAAAGTCCTCTATTGCTTGTCACTGTTGGAGTGAGGGACATAATTTTAACTTCGACTCAGCCACTATTATTAAGAAATGTAACACTCCATTAGATTTAGACTTCTTTGAGGCAGTTTATATTCATAAATTTGGTAACTCCCTGGTTAATGATTTTTCAAGTGTACCGTACATCTCACCTTTCTGGGTTGAGTTACCGTAATTTCCGGCGTATAATCCGCAGCTCAAAGAGTCGTTTTTCGACCCAGAAATTTTATTCAATAATTGTAGTTAAATATTTACAGCGATCTTTTAAGTTACATTTTATAAAATAATATTTCTGGGTCGAAAAACGACTCTTTGAGCTGCGGATTATACGCCGGAAATTACGGTACTTTGTCATAGTGAATCCTCTACAACCAACCAACCGACTTAATCAGATTGGAGGAGTTTCTCGGTGTGTTGTTGTTTTTCATTTGGGTTTTTAGATTCATTTTCATGTCTTTGGGGGGATACAATAGGGTTTAAGTTTATTTACACTGAGGAAGTGAGTCCAGGATACTCATGAAACGTGCGTCTGTTTATTATACGATGTTATTGTGTGTCAAACGTTGGTATTTTTAGTATATAAACTTTATTATTTTAAACTGAATCATACAGACTGGTAAAGATAACATACGAACTGAATTTCTCGAACTGAGTGAAAAATGTCCAGGCTGGGTGTCGAATCCACGACCAATGCAACTTTTCTTCAAAATATATTTTTAATATTTTTTTCGAGAATTGCGATATATAAATACGATTATGTATGAAAAACTACTCATGAAATGAATCTTTTTCTAATGAATAAAAGTCTGACAGTATGCGAACATGTTGATGCTGTTGATCAATAATCCAGTAGAAATAGCATTTTACGTTACAAAAATTCGGGTAGTTCTGATTTTTGGATATGTTGTAAAGGTTGACACTCTAATAAAAAAGCCAAGTTTTCGACCTTCTAGACCGTGTGAGTTTTTCACAATATTGAAAAAACCAATATTTTTCGACCCTTTTTTTGATTTTTCTTAAAAAACTCAATTTTAGTGCATTTTACAGAAAAAGCACTTTTACCATTTTGTAGAACATAAAATTCTCTACAACATGCAGTATTCAGATTTTTAAATTCTCCAAATAGGGGGTAAGATACGGAGATGAGAAAATACTATAAAATTTGAAAAAATCCACTAAAGACGTTAGTTTTTGCTTAATAACCTACTTTTAATGCGTTTTACAGACAAAAGCGCTTTCAACATTTTGTAGAGCATAAAATTCTCTACAACATGCAGTATTCATGTTTGTAAATTGTCTAAATAGAGGGTAAGATACGGAGCCGGGAAATAGGGTTAAATTTGGAAAAAAATGTAAAAATCTACAAATGACGTTAGTTTTTGCTTGATAACCTACTTTTAGGGCATTTTAGAAACAAAATTGTCATAATCAACTTTTTAGAGCATGAGATAGTCGATAGTTTCATTTATTATAGGTTGACCCTCTAATAAAAAAAACAAGTTTTCGATCTTCTAGAACTTGTGCGTTTTTCACAATATTGAAAAAAACAATATTTTTCGGCACTTTTTTTTACTTTTCTTAAATAACTCAATTTTAGTGCATTTTACAGAAAAAGCACTTTCACCATTTTGTAGAACATAAAATCCTCTACAACATGCAGTATTCAGATTTGTCAATTCTCCAAATAGGGGGTAAGATACGGAGATGGGAAAATAGGGTAAAATGTGAAAAAATCCACTAAAGACGTTAGTTTTTGCTTAATAACCTACTTTTATTGCGTTTTAGAGACAAAAGCACTTTCACCATTTTATAGAGCATAAAAGTCTCTACAACATGCAATATTCAGGTTTGTAAATTGTCCAAATAGGGGGTAAGATACGGAGCAGGGAAAATAGGGTGAAATTTGCAAAAAATGCAAAAATCCACTAAGGACGTTAGTTCTTGTTTAATAACCTACTTTTAGTGCATTTTAGAGACAAAAGCACTTTCATCATTTTGTAGAGCATAAAATTCTCTACAACATGCAGTATTCATGTTTGTAAATTGTCCAAATAGGGAGTAAGATACGGAGCCGGGAAAAGGGTTATATTTGGAAAAAATGTAAAAATCCACAAATGACGTTAGTTTTTGCTTAAAAACCCACTTTTAGTGCATTTTAGAAACAAAATTGTCATAATCAAATTTTTAGAGTTGAGATAGTCGATAGTTTCATTTATTATAGGTTGACCATCTAATAAAAAAGCAAGTTTTCGATCTTCTAGACCTTGTGCGTTTTTCACAATATTGAAAAAACCAATATTTTTCGGCACTTTTTTTTTATTTTTCTTAAATAACTCAATTTTAGTGCATTTTACAGAAAAAAGCACTGTTACCATTTTGTACAGCATAAAATTCTCTACAACATGCAGTATTCAGGTTTGTAAATTGTCCAAATAGGGGGTAAGATACGGAGCCGGGAAAATTGGGTAAAATTTGCAAAAATCCACTAAAGACGTTAGTTTTTGCTTCATAACCTACTTTTAGATCGTTTTAGAGACAAAAGCACTTTTAACATTTTGTAGAGCATAAAATTTTCTATAACATGCAGTATTCATGTTTGTAAATTGTCCAAATAGGGAGTAAGATATGGAGCCGGGAAAATAAAGTTAAATTTGGAAAAAATGTAAAAATCCACAAATGACTTTAGTTTTTGCTTAATAACCTACTTTTAGTGCGTTTTAGAGACAAAAGCCGAAAAATATTGGTTTTTTCAATATTGTGAAAAACGCACAAGGTCTAGAAGGTCGAAAACTTGGTTTTTTTATTAGACGGTCAACCTATAATAAATGAAACTATCGACTATCTCATGCTCTAAAAAGTTGATTATGACAATTTTGTTTCTAAAACGCACTAAAAGTAGGTTTTTAAGCAAAAACTAACGTCATTTGTAGATTTTTACATTTTTTCCAAATTTAACCCTATTTTCCCGGCTCCGTATCTTACCCCCTATTTGGACAATTTACAAACATGAATACTGCATGTTGTAGAGAATTTTATGCTCTACAAAATGTTGAAAGTGCTTTTTTCTGTAAAATGCACTAAAATAGAGTTATTTAAGAAAAATCGAAAAAAGTGCCAAAAAATATTGGTTTTTTTTTCAATATTGTGAAAAACGCACAAGGTCTAGAAGGTCGAAAACTTGGTTTTTTTATTAGAGGGTCAACCTTTACAGCATACCCAAAAATCAGAACTACCCGAATTTTTGTAAGGCAAGGCCCTTTTTTGCGCTATTTCTACTGGACTACAAGTTGTTCTTGAAAAAATATATATCACGTTGAAATCTAGTGATTTCACTTCATAAATTTGTATTACGATCTACGTGACCACATATTCTCGATTTTCTTCTCGTTTCTTTTTCAGTGTCTGTTGACCGCATTTTATTGAAGGCTTGAAGTCATTGTTTAGTACTCCCCTCCCCTCTTTTAACAAAAGCTTTAAAAGTACTTTACGGAAGTACATCGGAAGGTGACGAGGGGCTGAACCCCTCTTTGCCTACCTCGTGAAGCCGCATGTCTTCTTTTTACTTTAACATTTGGGGATGAGCGAGACGAATACGTGACGCAGATGCTCAGAGTACTCGATTAGTCCCACCAGTTATTTTTTATTGTAATGTTTACCTTATCTAATCATAGCATTTTTTGCGATTTAATTAGGTGAAAATTTCTCTTTTGAAAAACCGGTGGCAACAGAATAAAAATTCTGTAAAGGACGCTCGTCGTGAAGGGGTTAAATTAGCTTCATGGTCGAAAAATAACACCACAGGCCTAAATGACAGGGTTGCTACACTTGATATATTTTTTTTATTATTTTGACTGCCACAATTTCCAAGCTATAATCTTCGTGGTAGATTGCTACTAATATCAGTGTTGTATTACCAGTGGCGGCTCATGACCGGCTTTCTTTGGGGCACTAAATGCAAGTCTACCAAATTTGTTTTTCCACTATAATGTAAAAGAAATCATTAGCTTATTAAAAAACAATGAATTACTTTAAAACAAATAGTGGTACGAAAAGAATAAATCTTTCAAGAATGTTTTTAGTGCCCCAAAAATAGAGAGTCACGGGCCGCCACTGTATATTACTATTCTTTAGAAACAGCAGTAGAGACGAAATAATAAGATAATTGTCGCCTGCAGCAATCCTGAAATGAAGATAATTTTCTTTAACCACACTTTTATTTAACTTTCATGTATATAAAAACGTTTTCGTGTATGTAAAGTTGATAATTTGGAATAGATTTTTCACTCACTTCCTGATATGCTAACATTAACCCTTTCCGGCACAGACAAAGTCTGTTCGTAAAATGAGAAATTAGTGACTGACACCGGAATTTACAAACGACTTTTTTAGAAAATAAGAACTCCTTATTTTAAGCTTTCATTATAGAAACAAAATTTTATTAAAATATTCTTGGTGCTATATGCAAGTTTGGAATTAAAATTAGGTATGCCCGGAGTGGGGCCACTGTGCCGGAAAGAGTTAAAAACAAATATGTACACTGGTGTCCTCTACAACATTTTAATATGTTTAGTATTTAATTCTAAATTATTTTTTCCGCTAGCCTGTCGCATGTTATAAATCGCCAAATATTGTTTATGGTTGCAACTGTATACGAGTTTCATTCTGCTCTCTCAAATATGCCTACTACAGCAAGGAAATATTTTAATCACTAAACAGTTGGAAATATAATTTAACCCTTTGTTTACGGATTTATTTTGAAGAAAAAAACATACAGAACAGTCATTGGAAATTTGGAATAGTGTTTTTTCTGTATTTGTGGACAGATATTCCCTGATTAAAAAGATGCGAGAAGTACTCTTTGAATGTTCTGATGTAAATTCGACATTTCTGAATTAAAAAAGTAAAATCCGTGGACAATACTGATTACGAGTATCAGTTGTCAAATGAACCCAAGGGAACGTTTTTATTTATTTATTTAAGTCGTCTATTCAGACAGCTTAATTTCACGAAAACTACGAAATTAATTTTAGCTTGAACAATTCAAACAAGCTTAATACTATATATAAAAATAACAGGTTAATTTTTCCGGTGCGTGTTTTATTGTAATTTCATTAAAATAAATTTAAGATTGACAAGAGACAAATCAATGAAATTTTTTATGCTTTATCTTTTCCGAAATATACATTCGTTTTCGTTATTGCCCTATAATTTTCTCAAAGAATTACCTTTAATTTTAATAGCATTTACTTTCAGGACGAAGTTCACAATATTTTAGTTTTGGATTAACACATTCCTTACTGTATTTTTTACGCTAAATATATTTATTAAAAAACACAAATGGACGAAAAGTGTCTCTGCTAAAACATTTAACAACAACAAAAGACAAAACTTTTTTTTTACCCATACTGATGAAATCTGTATTCAAGAACCCTGGAATCTGCTAGTAAATAAGAAATTATGAAATAATAACAAATAAATAAATTAAATACAGGTTTTTCTTTTTAATGTTTTAAAGAATGATAACCATTTTCCATTTATGATATCCATAAATAATTACAAAATATAAGACGCTGACGAATCCTGGTATTTGTAGACATTAAACGATACTGTTAAAATTAGCAAGTTCGATTTTTCATCATGAACATTTTGTTAACCTGAAATTTTATATGAGAGATAAAATCTGGGTTTTGAAACTAGACAATCCTGGCATTTTTCTTAAAGGTCTTTGATAAGATAGATTCCTACACACATTTATCGAATTTATGCGTTATTAAGTAGTTTAAATTATACAAAATTAATCTATTTAACAGTGTCTAACAAAGTATCACCAAATAAATGATATAAATACATATTCATTCAGATAAAAAATTTACCAAATTTTTATGCAAGAAAAAATACGTAGGCGGAACTAGGTATCCAGGACAAGCCTTTAGTCAGTGGTGTAGGTTTTAAAACACCAGTACACTCATGAGCGGTCAACAAATTGTTAAGTTTCATTCTACTCTAATTCCGCGAAAATGGGTTGGTTGATATTTATATACACTATTGCTGATATTTGTAAATTTTGTGATCCGTATTTTTTAGTAAACGATAACAGACTTAATTTAAAATTTCTTGCTAGCATTTTAATATTTTTAATGATTTTTTTTGCTTAGGATAGCTGAGGTAGATCTCTAACGTTATGCGTTTTTACTTTTTCGATTTTGGTTCCAATTGTTTTTATATAAGGGAACTTTCACACTCAGAACTTGTTCCAACCGATTCAAAAATTAAAAATGTGCGCTTATAAGAAACTTTTAACCAAAATATTAAATGTTAAAACGCACAATGTTAGAAATTGACCTCAGCTATCCTAATCGAAAAAATCATTTAAAAACAATAAAATGCGAGCAAGAAATTTGAAAATAACCTTCCCATAGATTTAACATTAGCTTGAGCGTTTCTGCCCGTAACAAGAGTAGGCACTTAAGATTTAAAGTTTGGAACTTCTAATGTTAAATTCATTTGTAATCGTTTCAAAACACATTGTAATGCATGTCAAATTTGAAGCATACATCAATTTAATAGAACAGAACAAATGCATTTGTCACCGACTTTCCAAAAAAGGTTGCAGAATATATTTGTATATATTTTTTTCTATATCCACTAGTGATGGGAGTATTCGAATACAAAATGTCTGTGTTCTCGATTCAGCCAAGTTCTCAAATGGTCTCGATTTCAGACAGGAGTATTCGAATACAAGTCACCTGGCATCTGTATCGAAAACTGCTGTTTTCGACTGTATTCAGTATTCAGTTCTCATAGCTGGAGTTTTCTATGGTTTCATACGATGCGCCCGCGAATGCTAGTATTCAAATACTAGACTATTCGGCGCTGTTTGAGACCTTTCTCCGGAATTTTGCGGCTAGCAGGATGATCAGCGCTATTTTAGTTTAAAAATTTTGTTTTATTTTTTCAAGCGTACAATCAATTTAACTAATATACATATATATTTTTAGTGAAATCGATCATATGGATTTTAATTTAAGAAAACGATTATAATGAATAACATTCTGTGAATTTGTATTTAAGAACCGTAAATATAAATTTTTTTATTACATTTTAAAAAATTTTACGATCAGAATAATTATTTATGGTGGAAAATAAAATTGTACGTTCGTAAAAAAGTAAAAAAAAATCTTGATTTCGCTAATTAAAGACAAATTGCTTACTTTTACGTGCGTATGCAGGGGAGGGCCGGTTCTTCGCCTTCTAAATCTCAGAAAATAATAAGATATAACCTGCAATACTAAGAGACATGGACGTCGACAGAATTATATCTTGGGACGGGCAAGATTTTGGAACACGTGTGGCAATGGCCCACAGTCTAGTCTGCTTTTAAAATTGCAGAATATAAACAGGAAATAATATAAACTAAGATTTTTTTTTGTCAGAGTCAGGGCCTGTTTACCAAATAGGCCCGTGAAGCTCGAGCTTACCCATTGAAATACAAAGGGGTCCCCAAATTTACCTTTCAAAACTAATTTTTAGGGGGAAAAAATTCAGTCAAGGTAAAAAATGTATTTTTTCCTTAATTATAGCTCTACTAACTTTTCTCTTAGATTATTACTGTCACATTTATACTCTTTTTTTTCTGTTGATGTAATAAATGGTATAAAAACAGTGATTAAATGCAACTTACTTTAATTTTTCTTATGTTTTACATTTTAATTTCAAATGTGCTAAAAATAACAGAAAAATTAATCTGGATAGGTATATATTGTTTATATTCATAAAGAGTGGAGAAATGATATAAAATATGGAGATTAGGTAATTTAAATAAAGGGGTAAGTAGTAATTAGCATTCAGTGATACCAAATTTCTGTTTATAAAATAGAACCAAAATTGTTTTGCACCCAAGCATAAATTTACATCAAATATTTCTTGTCCCTGCATTTTTCTTTGCATTGGCAAATTCTGCAATTTGTAAAGCATAAAATACATTTTGAAGTTCAAATATTAGCACCTGTTCCATATTTGTAAATTCATTTAAAAAATTAATTTGTTATGTATAATTATGTCTATAATAAAATATTTTTTATATGTATATAGGTAGATAGTTTCAGTTTAATATTAAAAGTGTTGTTTACTCGAAATTTTGATGGTAAAATTTCAAATTCTTGAAGCATTATTGGCAAAGTAAAAGGGGGGGGGGCTCCTGTGTGACGTCGAGCTTCCCCTATTTCTAAGTCTTAAGCGGGCCTTGGTCAGAGTTATCATGCAAGACAATCTTTAAACATATCAACATAAAAAGCAATACAAGAATTTATCAATTAAGAAATATTAAATATAAATAAGTTTTTTTTTTTTTTTTACCAACATGTTTTTAAAAAGGAAAATGAAGCAGTTCTTTTTTCCGTCAAAGGGCTTTGCCACCCTGAATCCTTTTTTTAAGATAAGTTTGAAACACATGAACATTAACAAGAAAACAAAATTAAAAATAATCTTACCCTGGGAGGGGGGTGGTATAGGGTTCAATGGGATATTTATCCTGACAAAATATTCTTGTCTTTTTTTTCCTCTAATGACAATCATAATATTTATATCAAAGCTCAAAAACATTAAATAAAAGAAATTGTTCTGCAGCTGTAAATTATAAAACGTTATCATAAACAAAAAAGAAGTGTTTGTACGAAAAATAAACATTTGATTTGCTGAAAGAGGCGCTACTCATACTTTTCTAATAGACTGATGTGAATCTGACACGTGATCATAAAAAAAAAGGCAAACGATTTTACGTAGAATAAACATTCGAAGAGTGAAACAGACGAAATGTCGTCCCTCATTTATTAGTGTCTGAAGTAGTTCTTAGTGCTACTACATTTGAATACAAAGAATCGATTCTGATTTCGATTCTGAAAAGTTTTCGAAAACTAAGGTATCGATTCTTAAAAGATCTCGAATCGGCCCATCACTAATATCCACGCATGATAGTTCAACGAATAGCCATAATGGATTATCGTAGTTCAATTTTGTTTGAAAGAACTCATTCTGGTGGTAGTCCAGTATCAATTGCAGTAAAATCCAAAAAATGGTGTGTTTGATTTTTTGTCTGTTTTCTTGTATGTTTTAATTTATAGTCTCAAACTTTCGTTAAATTTCGGTAAGTGTTGCGAATTTTTGATAGGTATCTATACATTTTAACCCCAATTTTTAAATTGCAGTTTTCGTTTTATTTAATCGAAGAAATGTATCACAAAGTTAATGATTAAGTGTGTTAATCGCGAATTCTGAGATTTGAATTATAAATATCAATTTTCTAATCCTAAATAGTGTTGCCAGATTACTTGGAAATTCAAAAGAATGAACGCCCCTTGTTGTTGACGAGGTTCCAATGCTAGTTTATGTTTTTAAAATGGCCGGTATACCGTATATAGTTTTCTTTACAAGGACACGTGCAAAGTTTTAATGTATAATCGCAATACATACAGTTTTGAATATAATGTTAATTTTCTAAGTCAGTGTCCAAAAGCCAGGTAGCATGTATGTCTACTGTAAATTCGAGGTGATATTAAATTTTTGTTTTATTCTCCGACATCTGAAGTTGATTAAATGCATAGCTGTCAACTTTTACGCTTTTTTGTTACCACTAAAAATTAACAGAAATTTTTGCATCACATGATATCCTGAATATGAGATCCTATGACGAAAAGCAAAACTATTCTCAAATGTCTGAAAATTTATCTTTATTGGATGTGAACATTAATAAGTTATAATGGAATATTTTACCTAATTGTTTTTAAAATAAATTTAACAGAAGAAATTCAACCCATGTTTTCTTAGGTGAAGATATTATTGTACTCTAATGTTGCTACCAGCGAAGTCGCGTCGTATTAAGATGAAAGCAATTGGTTAAACCAAAAATGTTATCATCTCGGAAAACAATGCACATACAATATGTGTCTTTCGGATTACTAAATTTTTCTAGAGCACTTTTAGTCTTTCTAAAAGAAAAACTATTTAATAAAAAAAGGCCCTTTTCCTACGTAGAATTTTATATTGAATCCGAAATGGACTGAATAAAAGTAACTCGTCTTTCGAAGAGATGTTTTTACTTAATTTTTATTATATCACTTTAAAAGCTGCCCCCGGCGAGCTGCTTATTAACTAGAAAATTCCGGAACCAGTTGAATCACGATAAGATATATAAAACAATTATTGTTCATTTCTCCTATTTTATTTTTCTGGTGGACATAATATTTTTTTAATTTTCAATATTGCATATATAATTATGACGTGAATAGAACATTGCATCTGACTTACTTATACAGTTAAACCTCTGAAAACGGAACCTATCTATAATGTATCCTATTTTAAACTGGAAAGTTCACGTCCGGCGAAAGAAATACCGTAACATATACGATACCCGCTAAGATAGCAAACTATCCCATGATATCTATCATTTAATGGCCCGTATCTATTCAGTTTACACATCTTATTATACTTTTATAGGGTATTTCATGCTAATTTATTTTAAAATTTATTTTCAGTTTCGTATTATCCCTGATTTCTACAGCTAGAATTATTTTAAATCATTTAATATGAATTTTCCTGACTAGTTTTATTTTTTACATTTTCTAGAAACTTTCTATAAACTGCCCACAACACCTTTTTACCTATGAATATTTATCTGGTGAATTATTACCTAAAATTATAGTGATTTTAGAGTTTTTATGAAAAAAAAGCATTGTTTTTGTTCAAAACATTAATAAATGGTTAAACAAAATGTCAAAAGTTATGTTTAAAATTTCAGAAATATATGTTTTTGGTCTCGAAAACTTTATTGTCGGAAAACCTATTTCCGAGCTTCTTTTATAAGTTGCTACAATTGCATGAGATATCTAATTGTCTTAACATAAATGCTAACAATAATCATGCTTACACAGTAAGTGACTGATATAATACAACTGGTTCGAATGAAGACAAAACAAGAAAGAAAAACCATGCACTAAGCATAGAATATGAAACACTTTCCAATACTAACAGAATACTTTCACAAACCACCACTGTTTAATAAGGTAAATAAGGTATCTAAGTAAACATTTCAGAAGAACACAAAACACATTTGAAAACCAGATTTCAGCAATTACCGACCACAGCCAGAAAAAAGTACTCCAATTCTTTTCTGCAGCTCTGTATATAATTTATATGTACTCTATAATATGCTACAATTTATTTTAGTAATAAAATACATAACACTGTAGGAAATTCCTCTTCAGCAGTTTCTACCAATAGACGAAAACATACTTGAAGTATTTTATACAGCTCTGTACATTACCTTAAGCTTATTATACACGCCACATATTAAACTATCATTATAATCAATTTTATTAATATAATCAAATTTTAATTGCTTAATAGGCGCCTATTAAGCGAAATTCAACATCTGTTTCCTTGGATCAAGATATTATTCTACAATATGATTGTTATCAGGGACATCGTATATAAAAAAAGTAAAGAGTCCTCAATATTTTATTACATACTTAAATTACACACATATATATTCCTTTGGAATTAGTAAATTTTTAGAGAATACTTTTTATTGATTCTTGAAAGGAAGATCCGTGCAACCAAACCAGTTCCATTTCCTCGAATTCAGGACTTACTGTAAATCAGTGTATGTGAATACAGTGTCTCATTCATGGAGGAAGCGACGGTTTTAATTAATTATTTTTTGTGATAAAAGCTGCCCACAAAAGACGGCTTTTTATCCGGAAAACCTGTGAAAAAAGAATTACACAATGTAGCAAACACAAAATAGTTTTACCTATTACAGTATTTATTTTTCTAGGTCATTTTTCTGGTTGTTGTCACTGAATGCTTCAATTAATTTGAAATGAAAATAATAATTTCAGTGGCGTACCCAGGATGGGTTCTCAGATGCTCTAGATACCACCAATTTCTCCTGAATTAGTAATATTGTCGATAACATTTTCAAGTGTTTCTTGAAAGGAAAATCTTTGGTACGAAAATAGTAGTTATACCTAATTTCTCGAATTTTTGAATTACTGCAAATCATATGCACATGAACACGGTGGTTCATCTTTACGGAAGCGACTTTTATTATTCAATCTTTTATTTAAAGCAGTCCACTAAAAACTGCTTATTAACATGAAATCTTCTATATCTATTATTTAAATCTAACGTACAGGAAGTAATGATTTAAGTATAATATCTATGTTGTGTGCGTTTTCTGGTGTGCGTTTTTATTTTTCTGACGCTAAATCAATCAACAATTATGAAGTGAATACAGTCATTGGATTTAGATATATTTTAAGAAGTACAATCGGCCGAAAAAAGAATTGAGAACACCAGATACATTTTAATTGCCAAATTCTAACAAAAATAGCCATTTGACTGGAAACTATGTCTTCTTGCATTTTAAGAAAAACAAATTTAGGAGTCTTCTTCTTTTTGGAATTGCATGAAACTTTTCAATATAAACACTTAATTATGATATCCTATTTGGATATATTTCATTTTAAGATACCAATGAGAAGACATTCGGTTAAGTAGTTTAGTAGTTATGAAGGTTTAAAATGTGATAATTTTAATGTTAAATACATTTGTAATCGTTTGAAAACGATGCAAGTAAATATCAAAGCTTAATTCCAACACTACTTGGCGGAATGAGCTGTAATTTTTAAATCGCATATTTAAAGTTCTATAAATCGATGTCGATTATAAAATTCATACATTACATTTCATATGTTTGTTCAAAATTTATTTTGAAAATAGATATATATATTTTAATTAATTAGAAAAATACGAATATCAGCCTAAATTTTTTAAACACGAATTTTGAAAGCTTCAAATATGGAAATACAAAGTTACAGCTAGACGTATTTGAGTAATTCTCAAAAAAAAACTAGCCACATTGCAATCTGTTTGAAACGATTACAAATTGAATTAATATTAACACTAAAAGCGTCAGTGCAGTCATTGTGAATGTTTTCACCATTTCAGTTTGGATTCTTAAAAAACCCTCGATCTTAGGAAGTCACAATTTTTTCATTTTTCCGAATAAACCACAAAAATTATTGCTACCAACTAGAAATCGAATGAAATTAAAATTAACGAAGATATTTATAATTATACCGAAAAGCACCACGATTAGTCAAATTGACTGCTAGTGAAATTGGGTAAATTTATCTTGTTCTCTCGCTCAGAAAAAACCTTTTCTTGGAAGAACATATTCCCTACACACAGTAACGGCTCGTGATTGGCTTTATTTGGGGCACTAAATGCATGGCTGCTAAATGTATTCTTTTTTACCACTATTATTAAAAAGGAATACTTTATTTTATTTATTGTCAAAAAGGTCTGCCATTAACCCCTTGGGGACGAGCGACACGTATACGTGAATCATAACATGCTCAGAATCCTTGATTATTCCCACCAGTTACTTTTTATTGTAAGCTTTGCCTTATTTAATGATAGCATTTCTGCGATTCAATTAGGCAAAAATTCTGTTTTGAAAAACCGGTAGTAAAAGATTAAAAATTCTGTAAAAGACGCTCGTCGCGAAGGGGTTAAACAAGGAAAACATTTCTTGTAAAAAAATAATGGCATGAAAATAATGTGTTTCAGGCATGCATTTAGTGCGCTCAGTCGCAAAAGACTACACATTCTTTTCATTCACTGGTTCCATACATCAGGAAATACATCTCACCTACCCTCCCTCCTTTTATATATCCATTTTTCGTTAACTGTAACAAAACACATTTACTCTACATATTCCTTTCATTTCCCATTTCTTTTAAACAGGAAATACTCTGAAACCACCTCTCCTGTATACCTGTTTTATCGAAATATAACAGACAGAGGTGACACGTTCCCACTAATCTTCCGTAATATGTGGTTAAATATCATCCAGTTCTATAACGCTTCAAACCAGAAAAATTATTGGATGAATCTTTATTTGTTTGATTTCAGGTTTCTACGTGGAATTTATTTAATTTCTTAAAATAATTTCTGGTGCGAAAGGTGTTAAACCTGGGTGGAATTAACCGACATATTACGGAAGATTAATGAGAACTTGGCACCTCTGGTACAACGACTAGAATACATAGTGTAGAAAACGGCTATAAAATAGTACTAGAAAATTGAATCCGATAAATATAGAACGAGGCTGAAAAAATAACGGGTCGATCGCACCGACATCCTCTATCAGTGGCGTAGACAGAGTGGGGGTCCAAATGGTTTGGACACCACTAATTTTTTTTAAACGTATTTTTACCTTATCTAATCGGAGAATTTTCTGTGATATTGAAGGCGAAGAAAACTTTATAATATTACTGGTTTCCAGAGCATTTGGACACCCCCCCCCCCTCTCTGGCTACGCCAATGTCTGCTAGCTCTTTTCAACGCAAACAGTGTATAAGAATAAAAAGTGGTATATATTATATACCGGTGCCCCTCAAGGGGTTAATGGCAGACATTTCGTGACTTTTTACAGTAAAAATTCTTGTTTCAGAATTTCCTGTCTGAATTCGGAAATTTTGAATTAAAAAACGGTAAAACCGTTTTCCACACTATGTATTCTAGGCGCTATACCTTTGGTAACAGGGAATATTTTGAAACAGTTGAGCCCACTTTTGTGGCATTTCATTTTTTCAAGCACCCAATAACGGCTGCTCGAAAACCGCGTTATCTTAGTCCAGAGGGAATTGTGTAACTTTTACAGGATATAATTGAAAAAGAATCTCATGTTGAAGAATACAGTAATGATGATGATATGGATTACGAACCTCCGCAAAACTTTTAATAAAAAGATACTTCTCGTACTTTTGAAGAAGTAATGGACGAGCAATCTTCAAGCCAAAATATTCACCCTTTCAAAATTTCCACAGCATGTGCATTATCAGTACATGTGCATTATTAGAATGTGCATTATCAGTACATTCCGAAAGAGGTTAGAAACATTTATGCTTATATACTGATATTTTTTGTGATAGTGAAGTACTTGCATTTTTTAAAAATATAATGAATCATTTATTGTCAAAAAACATACATATACTAGTTCTTTTATATTTAGGTTACATTAATGGACAAGGTAAAGGATCAAAGACAACATATCCGAAATCACGAGGAAGGACATATATACATCTCAAAACAGTGGCGTAGCCAGGGAGGGGGTCGGGTCCTAATGCTCTGGATACCAGTAATATTTTAATATTTTCTTCTTGATTATCACAGAATGTTATCCGATTAGATAGTGCAATGAAAACTTTACAAAATTAGTACTAGTATCCAGAGCGTCTGAACCCCCCCCCTTTCTACGTCACAGTCTCGAAAGATGGAACCTCGTGAACTGTGACATCTACTTCCCAAACTAAAGCTGAGAAATATGGAACACATAATGGGCTAAAATAAATACAGTGTGCAACGTTAGTTACCAAAAAAATGTCAGGGACAATGTGTCCAGTGCTTGGAGATTGTTTATGGATGAATCCATGTTACTCCACATACAAAAATGCACGGAGGTTGAGGCAGTTTTGAACAGTGAAGAAAACTGTGAAATATCTTTGGTAGAGCTTGATGCCTTTATTACTATTATTTATGAAAGAGGAACATACGGTTGTAATGATATGAATTACTATTTTCTGTGGAATAATACATGGGGACCTCCTTGTTTTCGAGAACCAATGTGTCGCAATCGATTTCGAGATATAATGAAAAATCTATGGTTTGAGTTGAAGTCAACTAGGACTCAGCGTTTAGAAACTAATAAATTTGCAATGTTTTCATAATTTGTAATGAATTTATAGAGAACTGTACTACCTCCTTTAAGCCAGGAGAAAATCTCGCTGTGGATGAGCAGTAATTTCCATCCAAAGTCAGATGTAAGTTTACACAGTATATGCCGAATAAACCATATAAATTCGGTACCAAATTGCGGATACTAGTTGATGTAGAATTGAAGTTTATGTGCAATGCTTTTCCATATCTTGGAACAGATAAATAAGATAAATCAAGAAGGGAAACTGAAAGCGTTCCTGAAAATATGGTAATGCGTCTTATCTGAATACTGGTAGAAATGTGACAGCGAACAACTATTTTTCCACACTGTCCATTATCTAAAAAACTTAAAATGAAAAGAAAAAAAGGTTTATGGGCACAATAAGAGGACATTGAAAAGAAATTCTGCATGAAGTAAGGAATTCTAAAACCAAGCTGTATGAAACTGTTTCATTGAATAATGGATAAACTGCTCTGGCGGTCTATCGGGATAAAAGAAATGAAAATGTGCTGCTACTCAGTACCTTGAATAAAAATGTAAATGTTGAATTACAAAATAAGAAGAAATTTCCAGAAACAGTAGATTTCTTCAACAAAACCAAATCTGGAGTTGATATAGTTGACCAGAAGACGCGTAAATATTCTGATTGGGCTACTTCACGTAGATGGCCAGTCTATATGTGCTGCAGTTTCTATAATGTGCTGGATTTAGCCGATACAAATGCCTATCCCTATATTATCGACTGAGAAGTGACTGGTAAAAATATTTCAAGGCATAGCTTCCTATTACAGTTAGCGAAAGAGTTAAGACAGCTTCATTTGAATAGAAAAACAAGCTCAAAATTGCCTCAGGGCCATTTCCAACACGAGCAATAGGCTCTCAAAGGAAAGACGTCAGTGTCAGGTTGGATATTGTAACAACAAAAAAACAAGTGATGTATGTAAAAAATGTTCCTATTAATTATGTGTGTGGAAAATGTACCTCCAGCATTAAAAAAGTTGCCTTGAGTAGAAATTGCGAATAGCAATAAAATGTGTTTGTTTAAAGTTAAGTAGAATTTTTTTTACAAAATTATCTATTTTTTATAAAACTAATCTGTTGTTCTTTGAAGAAGTTCTTAAAAGAAATAATTAAAATATTAGAAATAGCATTATAAAGTAGTAGTATAAAATATTTACAATTTATGGAGCAGTCAATTTGACTGCCGTTGGCGCATCTAGGTACGGAGAAAGCTTGGTGTCTTTAGTGTTAAGAGTTGCAAACTTTAAACTTCCATGATTCTTAAACTACTTCACAGAGTGATTTCCTGTTCGGTATTCTAAGCTAAAATTCATCGAAATATACAAATATGGTGTCAAAATTTCGTGTTCGTGTAGAAAACTTCAAAGTTGGGTGAATTTCAGATTGAATACGACTTTCAAAGCCTGTCTTTCTTAAACTTTTATAAACATAAATTGAAATAAGAGATAATTTTCTATCGAATGGTTATTTCCGTTTTTACTGTGACAATTTGGAGATAAAATTTATGAGGTGATTTTTTTTTACTTTGCACCAAATATAACAATTGACGGTGGAAATCCACAGTCGATATGACGTCAGCTTTACTCACGCACATGCTTTTGCTTTATAATATAGATTTTAGCAAAAGAGATTGGCCACTATTTTATTTATTGTCTACTATTTAACTTTTATATTGTAGATGTTGTGAGTATATTACAGAAGTGCCAAGCTCTCACTAATCTTCTGTAATATGAGGGTTAATTTGACCGAGGTTTAATACGTTTCGCATTAGACATTTTTATAAGAAATAGAATTAAAAGTATTGCATGTAAAAATCTTTAATTAAATAAATAAAAAGTCATCAAATAAATTTTCTGGTTTGAAACGTTGTTAAACTGGGTCAAGTTAATCCGCATATTACGGAAGATTGGTGGGAGCTTGGCATCTCTAAATTATCTACAAAAGATTTTTCAAAATCATTAATATATTATTGCTAATATAATAGATAGAATTCGATATAAGTTATAGAGATTCGATAGAAATTGTAATTTAGAATGTTTTTAGAACACTTTTCGCTCATTTCACCATTTTAAATTTCGATTTTTTTTTGTTCTTAGAGAGCATTTACATCTTATAAGTAACTACAATACCAAATTTGAAATTTCTAGCTCCTTCAGTATCAAAAAATCGCAATTTTAGAACGTTTTTCGCTCCTGCACCCTCTTGGGGTTAGTGGCATCGACATAAAATATAGCCTATGTTGGAGCAGGGGTTGTCATCAAAAATTTGCCACTATCACTTTTAAAATCGGTTCTTATCCCAGTCAAATTGTAGTTTGAGGTGGAAAATTCTGTTGTAATTGTTTTTAGTGGCTTATTTTATGTATTTTGGGGTGCTGAATACGAATCTGAAGTTTTCCAACAAAATTTCGTTCGGCAAATTTGTTTTTTTTTACAAAAAACTGTAAAAACACGGACTTTTTTCGTTTTTTTTTTCAAAATTGTGCATTTTGCGTGAAAGTCGGCAATACATGAGTTAAAGAGAATAAAATATCCTACATTTTATGCATTGAAAGTTTTTTTCTATGATCAATGGTTTAGCCGTGAGAGTGCCTCAAAAATGGGTATTAAAAACAAAAACTGTAAAAAAACGGGAATTACGGTATTGTATGTCGATGTAACATGGAAACAAACCATTTAACGCAAATATTAACCATCAGTGATACTAAAGATTATATTATTGACTATATTTTATGCATTTAAGGTAGGGGAAAAGTGTGGATCTGGCACCAGTGGAAGTTTTGAGCAGTGGAGTATCTCCACCTCCCTCAAGAGTCAAAGGTGCTCCTCCTGCGGAGAGCTAGTACTCTAAGAGAATATAAAATTTTGAAAAAGGGGGTAAAATTTGGTACAGGAGATAAAACTATCTAAAATCGTCGAAAAACAGCAATTTTTGGAAAATAGCAATAAACACTTTAAAAAAATCCATTGAACAATTAAATAAATATAATAATGAATCCTCTTCAGACACACAAACAATATTTTAATTCAAAACTTAACATTTAAATATGTGTATGTTTTTGCTCCCACTCCCCGTATTCTAGAAATTTCTGAAATGGCAGTTTCCTTGCAGGCAAATATGCAACAGATTTTCGCCATTTTAAAAAGATATTTACTGAAATATAGATTTTTTTAAAACCAGTATGCTTTTAAAAGAATTGTTTATAATGCTGTCCAAAATAGGAAATATTAAAGTGCTGATAAGCTCAAGATGAACGCAAATTAAATGATTGGTCTCTGTAGGGGCATACATTCAAATGTATATTTTTTAAAGCCAGGCAAAGGGACAGTTTCACCACTCATTTTTTCTCCTGACTGCAAACTTGAATAATCGGTTGCTGACAACATATTATTTTTACATGCCATGAGTGGTTGTGATATTACTTCAGCCTTTTTCAAAGTAGGAAAAATGAGGTTTCTTCAGACTCTCAAAAGAAACCCGGCATTAATTAAAGCCATTGAAATTTTTAAAGGCCCTATGGCAGATGCTGATGCAATTACTGATGCTGGCAATCTTTTTTTGACTTCCTTGTACAAATTATCTGACAAGGAAATCTGACAAGGGTCATTAAACAAATTGAGCTATCTATGGTACCTTAAGTCTGCATATAAGCCATCAACCCATTTGGCGTCCCTACCTCCTACGGAGGCTGCAGCTAAACAACATTCTTTAAGGGTGTATTTTCAAGTTCAGCAATGGCTTGGGAATGAAAAAAATCCTGAACAATGGGGTTGGAAAAGCACCAAAGATGGTCTAGAGCCAATAACCACGCTAGAGCCACCAGCACCTCAAGCCGTTCTAAAACTCATTTCTTGCAAATGCAAGAAGACATGCCGTGAAAACTGTGGATGTAAAAAAGCAGGCCTCAGCTGCTCTAATATGTGTCTAAACTGCGAGAGCAGGTGTAATAACATGCCTAATATTGAAATAGAAGAAAACGAGGATGACCCGGAATACCCTGAAGTACTTGAAGGTAATTATACATAAATCATTCCATTTCACATTATTTTTTCATTCATTTTTAATTTGGTGTGGTCAAAATATGTATCCCAATACACTGTGCATAACTATTTAGTTTTTAGACAATTAAAACTATGTCATTAATTATTTTTAATTATTTGATACGTAGTATAATAGCTTATTTGCTACCTGATTTGGGGTCCAAAAGTGACCGATTCCTGAAATGAGCTGTAAAAGAGGGCTGATATTAAAAAGAGGTAAAAATAATGTTATGATAAAATGCTGTACGAATCTTAACTTAGTTATAATTAATTCCACCGTTTAAAAAAATATTATACACACCAGTTCTTCTCTGGAGCATAAGTTTCGATCCTCGGGACAAAAACGGCTTTTCGCGCCAGTATGCGTAAATAGCTATTATATAATTAATTTCTTTTTTATAGGTGTAGAAGACCTAGAAGTCATACCCTCAGGAAACATGAAACCATTGGCCAAGAGGACTCGGTTTGACTGACAAGTTCCTTTCAATGTCCATAATAATTATTAATTAATATTGTATAAATACATAACTACCTATTTTACTATATTATTTAACATTAAACAGTTTACATACTAATCAATCGTGAATCATTTATCATTTTTTGTACCTATATAACCTAACATCAACGTTTTACATATCTGCACACATGTATAATGATGCATATAAGTTATATGCCTTTAATAAGGAGGTGGATGACTACTTCGTGCATTCGTCATTGCTTTTTTCATAATTATTCAAGGTCCAAGAAAATTACTTGCACATAAATTATAGAGAATTTTATCTATTTTTTTAAAGCATAGTATAACGTATACAGTGAAATGTTTATTTTTAGGCCTTATGAACAGAAAGGCTGTAAAAAATGCGTTTTTTGCTATTTTCCGAAAAGTACTGTTTTTCGACGATTTTGCCTAGTTTTACTTCCTTTACCTAATTTTACCTCTTTTTAGAAAATTTTATCACCTCTTAGAGTAAGAACGCCCCGGAGGAGGAGCAACTTTGACTCATGAAAGTAGGTGGAGCTGCTCCACTGCTCCCAACTTCCACTGGTGCCGGAACCGCACTTTCCCCCTACTTTAAATGCATAAAATATAGTCAATCATATAATCTTTAATATAAATGATGGTTATGGTTAATATTTGCGTTAAATGGTTTGTTTCCATGTTACATCGACATACAGTGCCGTAATTCCCGTTTTTTTACAGTTTTTGTTTTTAATACCCATTTTTGCGGCACTCTCACGGCTAAACCATTGATCATATAAAAAATCTTTCAATACATAAAATGTAGGAAATTTTATTCTCTTTAACTCATATACTGCCGACTTTCAAGCAAAATGCACAATTTTGGAGTTATTTTGAAAAAAACGAAAAAAGTCCGTGTTTTTACAGGTTTTTTGTAAAAAAAACAAATTTGCCGAACGAAATTTTGTTGGAAAACTTCAGATTCGTATTCAGCACCCCAAAAAACATAAAATAAGCCACTAAAAACAATTGCACCAGAATTTTCCACTTCAAGCACTTTTTGAGCACAATTTGACTGGACTATCTGTAGTTCCAGAGATTCCATAGAAATTGTAATTTAGAATGTTTTTAGAACTCTTTTTGCTCATCTCACTCTTTTAAATTTCGATTTTTTTTTCTTTGTTCTTAGAGAGCATTTACATCTTATAAGTAACTACAATGCCAAATTTCAAATTTCTAGCTCCTTCAGTATAAAAAAAAATCGCAATTTTAGAAAGTTTTTCGCTCCTGCACCCCCTTGGGGTTAGTGGCACCGACATGAAATATAGCCTATGTTGGAGCAGGGGTTGTCACCATCAATTTGCAACCATCACTTTTGAAATCGGTTCGGTAGTTCCAGAGATTACCCCCTACAAACAAACAAACAAAAAAACAACCTTTACTCCTTTATAATATTAGTATAGATTAAAATGCTAAATTTTGATGAAAATCGGTATGGAATTTAGAAAAAAATCTCTCAAAAATTAAATATTCAAGGGATACACAGATTACACAGTTACACTGATATACAGATTTGTTTGTAATATAGTTTTAAGTGATCCAAGTGCCTAATCGAGGAAATATCTTAAAAATTAAGACGAAGGAGCATTTGTGAATACTGATAGCCTTGATTTAACGATGATTTTCTAGGGATCCTTTGCAATCGTGAAATCAAGATTTGACTGTGCTACAATGTGGAATCTTTTTTTCTGTCGGAAAGAAAATTGAAAAATTGTTCAAGAAAAAAATATTATTGTTAGCTCCATGGTATAATACAAAATTTTTATTAACTTATGGATTGAGATCCTCATCATCATTAAATGAATTCTGGAAATCTTGGATAAATAAAGTATAGATAGAGCATGTTTGCTTTTAAGAAAACATTACTTTAATGATACACATAGAAACGTTCTTATTTGAACTTACTGCAAACTTGTTAAAATATGATTAATATGAAAAAAATAATAATACAGGCCAGAAAAAAGCTGTAAGAATTAAAATAATATAAATGTGCTCAAATAGACGCAAGTGTCTGACAGATTTTAAGGTAATTAATTCGAAACATTAGATATGTTTAATCGTAAGTTATTGATTTTCAATTTTTTTAATTAATAATTGTTCTTGTGTCAAAATGTTACTTTTATTCCAGATAATATTTCAGTTATGCTTCTTTAACTTAAATTATACAAATCATTTTAGTTTTTACAGCATATAACCAAATGTTTTCCCAAAATTTATAACATGCTTTGTAGAACAATTAAAATATATTAATTTTCTGATTGTAGTTAAAATCAACTCTTTTATGTTGTACGTTTTCTGTCTTAGGCATCCTTTTGCGTTTTTATGATGTCATTTTTCTTATTTAAAGTTAAAATGATGTATGTATAAACATCTATTTTCGTGTTCTCTTGCGAAACAAAAACCGCTATACTGTTAGCGAAACGATAAATTATAGGAGAATTATAAAAAAGCAAAAAAAAAAAAAAAAAAAAAACTTAAAAAGAAATGAAATCTGTGTAACGCCTATTCTACTTTAAATCAAAATCGATATATTTTATGCACGTAATACGTGATATAAACTCTTTAAAGTATGATTACCATAAAAAAATAATACAGGCCATAAAAAAGCATGTAAGAATTAAAATAATATAAATATTCTGAAACATATTAACAGTCTGACAAATTTTAAGGTAATTATTTCGAACTTTTTAAAAATAATTTATTCAGATTTTCATACTTCCATAGCTTTCTGGAGTACTGAAAAATTCGCTTTAAATATTTTATCAGGAAACGATCACTTTATTAGTTTCCGACATAATTAAATATTGTTAAAAGGAGCAATTCATTACCATTTAATCATCTGCCGTCATAGCAACTGGGCAGAAATTTATACTAATTATTTTCATAAGAGATGAGTTAATTTTTCATTTACAAAAACTAAGTAAACACATAGGAAAGAACACCAGTTTAATGCCTTCTTTTATTGATATAAATTAATCTATCAAAGCATAAACGAGAAAAATGTTGATTAAATGAATTACTTATCAGCATTAATTAAAGACTCAGTTATTGTATTTGCTCTATTTGTCCGATGTTAAAAAAAGTTATTAATGGTAACATTTGGGAAGGAACTGTGTATTTTGCATAGTAGAAATGTTGGCGAACATTCTTTCACCCTTTAAATAATTTATTCTTTTTTTTTACCTTTCAGATATAATAAATATATGAAAAACATAATTTGTGTTACTTATTAAGTTTATTTAAAAGATAATTGAAAGTCGAAGATTATATTCACAGGAATAAAATAAATTATATCTACAAATAATATAATAAAATCACTTGTTACCTTTAAATGAAAGTGTAATTACTGCTTAAAGCGATAAAAACTTAATATAACTAACAGGCTTAAAAATAGATTTTAATAAATAGATGACATATGTTTCATGCGCTATGACGGCGACTTCTTCAGATCAAAATGATAAATAAATTATTCTCGCAAAGTTTTTGAAAATGATAAACATAAATCACGAGATCACATGTCCAATGTAAGCAGATCAATAAAATATTCTCGCAAAAATTTTGAAAATGATAAACATAAATCACGAGATCACATGGCCAATGTAAGCAGATAAATAAAATATTCTCGCAAAGTTTGTGAAAATGATAAACATAAATTACGAGATCACTTGTCCTACCAATGTAAGCAGGTATATGATTTTCCCGTTTTCCAGTTTGCAAAATTTCAGCACCTGCGTACATTGGACATGTGATCTCGTGATTTATGTTTATCATTTTCCAAAACTTATTTTATTTATGATTTTGATCATTTTAAAATTGTTTTACCAAAACGGTAATTCCGCATTAGATGCTCTATGAAAATTTCGGACTTCGAATGGGATGCGTAAAGGTCCACTGACGGTTAAAAATCTCTGATTAATGGTAGCCAAAAATGAAGAAGCAGGATCGTTGAATTTTCGTTCTGAAAGCGAAAGAAAACTTGTTTTTTCAGAAGCAATAGAGAGGCATGCGCTGCAGGTGAAAGGGGACAAAGATTCCAACGTACAGGTTAGTATCAGTATCCGTAAGATCATGTGGATTATCCTCAGAAACGTAGAAATTTGGGCTATTAAGGACCAAATCCTTTAGATGATCACTGTCAGTACAATTTAGTAAAGAACGGTAGGCTATATGCAATATACCAAAACCATTCCTGAAAGATTATTTAACTAACAATACAAATTCCATTTAGTAGAGCTTTTTAAAAGGATAATCTTTTATAATGGGGTTCCTCTGATTATAGAATTTCCCTCCATAATTCTATAACTAAGCAACGTAGAATCCGTAGAAACTTCAACTTGTGCAGGAGTTGCTTCCACATGATTTCGAGACTCGACCCCAGTGACGTAGCCAGGGTGGGGGTCCAAATGCTCTAAATATCACTAATTTTGTAATGTTTTCTTTACCTTATCTAATCGAAGAACTTTCTGCGATAATTAAGGCGAAGAAAACTTTACAATATTACTGGTATCCAGAGCATTTGGGTCCCCACCCTGGCTACGCCACTACTCGACACCGGTTCTCAGTTCAGTTTCTTGTTCGCTTTGAGGTTGATTCATAATGGCCCTGGAATATCCTCTGGACCAGCCATACTCAACCTGCGGCCCGCGGGCTGCATGTGGCCCGGATACCTTTTATGTGCGGCCCGAGGATACATAATCAATAACCTCTACTTATTACATTAATTGAGAAGTGTATAAAAGTTTTTAAGACCTTCACTGTTCTCTTATATATTTTATGGGGAATACAAAAACTGACCTGTTATTTAAAATTACTAATTTAAAATTATCTTAAATACCGTTTCCTAGTCAAAAGTTCTTTTTACTTTTAATTACATCTATTTGTGCTATAGTGATGTATACATTTCTTAATCTTCAACACTAAAACAATATTATTCCGAATTTATTACATTTGCACTATACATTTCTGCACTTAAAAAAAAGTTTATGTATAAAGAAATCGATTAATTTAATAAAGCAAATCACCTTATTTTTTTCATTAGAACGTGGAAATGCTACATTGTTATATTATTACGTTTAACTAATGATGCTTATTAGGGTTGAACGTTTACCGTGGAAAAAATTGGCAGCAAAATGTTTTATACCACTATTTGTACATCATTTGCAATTGAAATCTACCACAAACTTTATTGTTTGAAAATAGTTGTATTCAAAGTTTTGGTAATATTTCCTTTTCGACAAACGTTTAATCCTACTGATTATAGTAACTTTATTATATAGGTTTGTTATATACCACTGTTTTTTAATCTTACTATTTAAATTACCCCTTTTTACAAAATAATATGCGTTGTGGCCCGCCGAACGTTCCAAACATATGTTTGCGGCCCGCAAGAAAAAAAAGGTTGAGTATGGCTGCTCTGGACAGACGAAGTGCATTTCCATTTGGACGGTTCAGTGAATACTCACAACTGTCGAATTTGGGAACCAGAAAATCCGCTTTCAATCTTTACAAGTAAAATCTAAAAAGAAAATAGAAAATACTGGTCTTCAAAAAATAGACCATTTGGAAGCCCTGCATATTTCATATATAATACTTTCCCCCATTTTTTATTCGCTTTAACAGTCATTATATTATTCCCTGTCTATCTTTCCGTTAAATCCATTTTTAGCCATTTGCATTAACACTAGAGCAGACGGAAATTTTACACGTGCCACGTAATTATACTTTCAACCATAATATATTTTTAAACACTATTTAAATTATTTTTTCTCTTAATTTATAAAGAAATTGCTGGTGCGAATGCAAATATGTTTATTTGCCCTTAGTAAAATTGATCGTTACGGTCGTTCTAATGCTAAAATTGTTATTATTTAAGACCCACGTTTCCTGACAAACTTTTTTTGTATTATTTAATTGTTGAAATATTGAGATTAGATAAAGCAAAATTTTCTGTGGAAGAAAACTCGTGTCCAATTGGAAACGACACATTTGGGCAATAAAAATTGGTTATCGCGAATATGGCGACATTCGTTCATAAAGGGTTAAAATATAATATTAGTTACAATATACAGATAAACTTTGATTCAATTCATTCGTTAGATTTGTATTTGTATTTTGGCCTAGGTCAATTTTTCACACATTTCTGTTTCTATCAGCTATCTCATCACATATTTTTAGCAGTAGAAGAGATAACAAATCTGCATAAGAAGATATAAAATGGTCTATTTTCATTTTTCTGTTTAAAATTTGAATAAGCAATACGTCCACTCTCTAAAAACGGCATTTTCAAAACTGAGCAAACAGTACTCAAATCTGAGTATGTCGCAGAGTCAAAATGGCTCCGAATCAAAATTACTCAAGTTTGAAACGTGTATAGACTCATTTCTAAAAAAAATGCATGCACTCAATAATATGTCCATGTTTAAAAATAAATGAGTATGAACTGACTTCTATGTGCTCATTTTTGAGTATTTACATGGTTCAAAAATGAGTATGAACAGACCTCTATGCGCTCAGTTTTGAGTATGTCCATGTTTCAATAGTCTGAGTATTTCTGGTATTTCAGAATTGAAAGCATTGCATCGTCCTATTTGAAACAAAAAGTTTCATAACAAAATGAAAACATCAATTTACTCAAATTTTAAAGTGTCATTTTTCTCAGTACAGAGGTGCAAGATCTGTTCTATGTGCGCTTTCCTCATGAAGTGCTTATAAATACAGTGATCTCTCACTTATACGCGATACACCGAAATCAATTTCAGCACCAGTTTTTTTAGGGTAATTTTTATCTTTTTTAAATCGCAGAATTTATAAATCAAATTTTACTATTTTAAAATAGTGGTATGAAAAAGTAATTACTGAACATCGCGTATAAGTGAGAGATCACTATACTAGCAGACACTATTATATTCTGTAGATTAGCTCGTCAGTTAAGGAACAGTCCCATTCAACCCCATCAAAACATGCGTCATGGACATCTACCATATATAATGGGTATGTTTTTATTTTTTAAAACCAGAATATTTTAGTTGTAATCACAGCCTTATGTAATCCAAGGATCTATGATTTAATAAAGCGAAAAATTCTATACAGAATTACTGGTATTACAGTTAAAAGTGTCGTTAAATGACATCCGTGATGAAGGGTTTAAAATTTGTTTAATTATTAAATAATATTTATCCATTTAAAAGACGTGCCATCTAATTTCAGAAATTAACCTTTATAATTTAATACATTTTTTTAGCATCGCTTTTGGGTTTCAATTATGGTTCTTCTATTACTATGAAGATGAATGAAACTTACGCTGTTGCGAAACTGTGTTTCTGATAAAAGAATACTCAGCAGCTCCGAAGACAGTTAACTTAATTCATTGTTTTCACGGTTTAAAAAACTGAGCATATCTGGTAAGTTACAATGGCAGATTATGAAAATGACCATAAATACAAGATTTTGGACAGGCTGGAGGTATTTGAGGTGTTTCATTTCCACAGTATTTTGTCAGTTGTTTAGGAGTTACTTTAACACTGCAGTGCATGATTTTTTTTTCTTTTAGAATTATGCTTTTTATACTTATATTATGAATTCGACACCAGAAAATTTAAGATAAATTTTTAACTTTATTTAGTAGCATATTTATATTATTATTACAGCATTAATATTTGTATATACATATAGTGGTTGCAAAGAACTTAATTTATTTATTAAAAATTAAATAGAAAGTGTTACGAATTGGCTACACCACAGTATTGCCAGATTGGGGAATTTTTTAATTCAGATTGATTGATTGTCACCGCTTTTTTGAAATAGAAATATTCGGCCTATTTAAAAGTAGATTAAAATTTCTGAAAAATCATGCGAATTGTACTATTTTAAAAAAGTGGTGACAGTCAAATAATCTGAATTAAAAAAGTCCCCAATCTGGCAACACTGCTACAGTATGCACTGTAGGGTTAATAACGCTTCAAACACATTCTACATATTTTAATGAACTTTTGTTTCATAATATATACATCACATGTTTCCTTACATTTTAAAGCGCTATAAAATATTGTTAAATTTTTATATCACCAATTATAAAAAAAATTACTTCCTATTTTTCGATTACATGACTTTTGTATAGCAAACATGACAATATGTCATTATCATTTTAACCTTTTGAAAGTGGCTTTTTCGGGAAGACATGTTAAAGCGTGTAAGATGCTGTCCCAGCCTCCCTGTAGAGGTTAATTACATTTTATCTACAAACATACATTTTGACTTGTTACTTCAATTGAATATGTCACAAGGGGTTTAGAAAAAATATTACATTGTTAATTTTCTTTAGAAGACTTTTAGGAATTTACGTAGCACACTTCATTTATCTTTATAAATTTTAGTTTAATTTAAAAAACAAATTATCATTGTAAATTTTCAATACTGTAAACCTACTTTTCAGCTATGTAAATGCCTATTTAATCACTTATTTTATTTCTAAATTCAGATGACAAAATTCATATTTTATATTGCTCAATGCAAAACTGTGTTAAAAACAGCATGGTTTTTAACACTTTCCAACATAGTTGAAATAGTTTTAAGAATTCAGTTTATCTGTCATGTTTGTTTTCTGTCTGTTCGGACTCTAATTCGTGTAAGATTTCATCTAAATAATATATGTTGTTTTGGTTTACCATGACATGTTTGTTACTGAAATTCAAGTTTGTACCTTTTAGCATTACTTTACATGGACATTCTTTACATGGATGGTTACTTTACATGGACATTCAAAAGTATTCCATTACATTACGGTTAATAGAGGAAAATCGTTTTCAGTACATTTTAATTATGTTACACTATTTCAAACATATTTGAATTCATAAGCGTCACTCAGGTAAATGACAATATATTTTCTGTAGAGTATAGAACAAGTAGAAATTTTTTAAATGTTTATTTAGATATCTCATTTTATTGCATCAACAAAAATAAAATTTCTTAACCGCATAACGAAGTTTTGAAAAGTTTCCGAAAGTCTATGCCGTGATGCATTGTTTCTTTCTTTTTTTTCCAAACTCTGTGAGTGATAGAAACTTTTCAATTCCATATTCGTTTTCAGTATTTCTTAAAATTTGATAATTACCATTCACTTTATGAGATACAGATATCTTCTTAAACAGTGTAATTTACGCTTCCAATGGTAACTTTGTCGAATGAATACTGAATTTTTTATTTGCACTAATTTACTTCTTTTGTGTTCGGCTTGTATCTGAGGTAGAACAATGCAAATCCTAGGAAGTATATTCCTCGTCGTTTTGTTTCGCTTGGTGGAATAAAATTATCTCATTCATGAACTCACAATACACCTTCACGGGTGATTGTGTTCCGGTATTTTGTACACCACAAAATATTTGTGGCAATATTCGTAGTATGTCATCGCATAATTCATCGATTAAAGAACAAAATGTTCCTATATAAATTTAGTGGTGTACAAAATACCGAAACACAATCACCCTTGATCACCTTGTATAAGTACCTTTTCAGTTTATTAGGTAGCTTTCTATACAAAAAAGTATAAAGCTACCTATTGCAGCCGTTCGGAGGAAAGCAGTTCCGGAAAATTTCGATATATTTTCACCGATCATGACCCCCAGACCCCAAAACCACCCTCCGTTCAAATGTTGATTTATATATATATATATCTGACATATGTCATACGATAACGCTCGTATTTATAAATCAATTTTGATGAAACTAATTGGGTGTATTAAGCTAACCAATGTATCGACCGAGTCCGTTGGCTAGCTTGGTCCGCCATTTTGTTTCAAGATGGCGGCCATTTAAAAATTTAAAACTAAAATAAATATACAAAATTTAAAAATTCAAATTTATTTTTTAATTACGTGTTACGCCTTGATACAAGGATTCCAGAGCCTTTTTTGGTTTACCTCTATCTTAAAAAATGGCTGAGATAGAGCAGTTTGAAATTCTAGAGTGGCTGACATTTTGAAACAAAACAGCACATTAACGCGATTACTCGCAAATTATTTTTTTTCATTGTTGTAATAATTTTCCCTATCATACGCATAAAACTATATATTCATATCCGTTAGCGCCAAATTTGGCGACATTTGGCGACAAAATTGGTAAAATTGGCGACATTTGGCGACCAAAATAAGTCTTCATATGTGAAGCCAATTTGGCTATTGCTCAATAATTTGGCGAATTTCTTATTCAAATTCAGTATTAACGAATCTTGTGTAAACGTTTCTTTGCATTTTAACTTGCTGATTTCGTGTAACATTAGCTAAAATTTTAAAACGAAGATATAGGAAGGCCGGAAGGACTTTTTTTTTTTAATGATGTCAATTATTTGTCTTTGAAATATGCATTTGCGAATATGTAAATACATGTGTAAAATGTTTAACTTTGAACGAATTTGAATTAAATGGAAACATCAGTTTCCAGTTCCGCCATTAATGTTCGCGTGGATACATCTTTTGGTATATTATTCATTGTATGATTCATCGTAAAAAATGTATTTTGATACACGCGCATACATTTGCATAGCTGACAACTTTTACGCTTTTTTTTCAACCACTAAAAATTAATAGAACATTTTGCCTTATTGAAACTCATGATTTCGGCGATTTAATAAGGTTAAATTTACTATAAAAGTTTAGTGGTAAGAACAAAACGTAAAAGTTCGCAGCTATGCATTTGTCTTTTTTTAAAAAAATTGATGGAATTAAAATTGTTTTCATTTCTGAAAGCATTGAATTGTAATTCGCATGGAAAGATTAACCTACTTCTAAAAATGATGTCTCACTATGTTAAAAAAAGTAAAGACAAACTCAGGAAAGCAGTGAAAATTTTGCTTGAGATGTATAAAATATTTATTTTTTATGTACATTTAAAGCACAGCTGCTTTCTTAGAAATGGATACTCAAATATCACGAAATTGTCTTCGTTTTTGACGAAACTGTTTCCTGGGAAATGCTCCGAGCGAACATTTCGTTAAATCGAGTAAATTTCTTTCCTAAAAAAACTGAGGAAATTGATTTCGTCAAATTGCTTGATCGAAAGAAAGTGCAAAAAAAGATTGGTGGTGCCGCCATCTATTGACAATTTTTGAAGCATCTGCAATTAACAGGGTTAAAAAGTAAGAACATTTCTCAAGTCTTCAACGGGGTTCGAACGCGCTATCTTCGGTATGGGAGACCGCAGTTCTGCGTCCTACGCCAGCAGGACCTCGAATGAAGTTGATTTTAAATGTATCTAGGGGATGTTGAGCCCCACCAGTGGCTGAGAGGTTGTGCTCTCGAAGCTGGTAGACGGGAGGTGTTGGGTTCGATCCCAATCGCGCCCGTCGGCCTAATCGTTCGGAGTTTTCGTGGTTTTCTTCGAGCCGTGGATTTATCCATGCGTAAATACGGGTTAGGTTCCTTTAGAAAGACCCCCACGAAGGGCACTCCCCCGGGCCTATATCCCATGTGTATATAATTGGCCGTCAATAATCAACCCAACCAACCCAACCTAGGGGATGTTGATGGGTGTTTATATTTTTGGAAAGCAGATTGTATTTTTATCGGTGCTGTTATAATTTCTGCATGTTTTAATTAATAAGGCTAGATTATTATTATGTTTTTTATGATTAATAAATAATTAGAATTTGGCTTGATTAATATAATTTATTAGAGAAATTTCCTTGTTCAATGAATGATTACAATATGGTCTAGTTAATTTGTTGATCAGAAATAATTAATTTTGAAGTGCATATTTTGGAAGCGAGTTCATGAATTTTAGCGGATAAGATTACTGTTTATAGAGGGGAAGGGGTCAGTTATACATATTTTAAATTTGATTGTTATATGAATATATTTCTTAAATAAAAAAGAGCTCCTAAAATTTTGATTTTTTTTTAACCATTGCGAAAATGTTGTTGCTTTCGGTCGAAAATGGAACAAATGATGTTCGCATTTACTATTTTAACCGTTTTTAACGAAATTCTGTAACTTTAGAAGATTTTTTTAAGCGTTTTTAACAAAATTCTGTAACTTTAGAAAAATTTATCTTTGAATAGGCAATAGAAATGCATAAAATCGTTACAAAAAGGATAGACGCAAATTATCAGATACGAAAAATAAAGTAGAAATTTGGTACTTTCGTGTTATAGCGGCCCCCAAGGATGAAATATTTTTGTTTCTGTTTTCATTAATATATTGTAAATTTGGTACTTTCGTGTATTTTTTTTGAACGATTTTGTAACAACAAATATAATCTGCCCGGGAATGGGGAAACATTTTTGTCAAATATTTGAGATTTTCCATTTCATGAAAAATCACTTAATTTTGAGACGAAATGATTGTCAAATATTTGAGATTTTCCATTTCATTAAAAATTACTTAATTTTGATATGAAATGATTGTCAAAAATGTTGAAATATAGCTCAATATAGCCTCCATTTTGTTTCAGCGCGCAGGCCTAGTATTCAGGGAGCGGTGAACCAATTCTAACCTACGTCACAGCAAAAACTTTCCGTTAGTGCACACTATGTTATATTTAATCTGTGACTTATGCTACGTCCAAACATGCATAAATTTTCTACTAAATATCTGATGGGATTGTAGTTTTGAAAATAGTTGTATTAAAAGTTTTAAAGAAAATAGTCATTACGGCAACTCTGTGCTTGAGAAATTGAGTATTTTGTGCAGATACATGAGTAAGACACAACCTTATCCAAAATGAATTTTCTGCGTCACTTTATGGAGTAAAGTTATTTTTAAGATGCAAGTCACTTACTACAAATTCATGAAAAGCGAGATAATAAACTAGAAATTGATATAATTTTGTTAAAACATTCGAAGGACCAGAAGACATAAGAATCCCTATTTGCCTAAATTCTGTATAAAAAATTAAAACACAAGTAATTTACACTATTATTAAATAGTAACAAGACACAGGAAACAAAAACACAATATCAGAGAAACAAAAAACACAATATTAATTGAAACAATCATGAAAATGTTTGTTAAATAGAAAGGACAATTTCTAAATCAATTTTACTCCTGCACAGATGTCTGGTCTATAATTTTCGGATCAAATAAACATGTATGAACCAGACATTTTATTTAATAAAATGTAAGACATTTTTTTCTTGGTACTTATGAATTATGATGGATACAGTGTTGCCAGTAGGCTACTTCTTTAATATTCAGATTTCATGATTGGCACCACTTTTTTGAAATCGTATAATTAGCCTTATTTTTCCTTTATTTAATCTGTCATTAAATTAGATCAATTTTACTTCCTCAAAAAACTGGTGGCAATCACGAACACTGAATTAAAAAAAAGTAGCCCACTGGCAACACTGGATGGATATGTGATGGGTTTTGGCTCTGTTTTCGGAACCGTTTCCTGAATACATTATGTGTCATCAAAGACCACCCCTATACGGAAAATATGCCGTAGAAAAATTTTAATAACGTTTTAGCGTTCCTTCAAGATTAATTTTCTCATTTAAAAATCATCTCATTTACACATAAATAAGTATTAAGCCTACGTACCTCCTCATCACAAAGTCTTGTTGCCCAAGAAATCTCATTAAAAGAGCAAATTTGTTATTTGTACAAAACCACTGGCAGAAATCTAGAAAAGTCCTCTATGGCAGAAAGACATGAGTTCTGTTTCCAGTAATTCTTGAAAATGACTTGAAATAGAAATTGAGGGTAGACAAGGGATATACGACGTTTTCTTTATGCTACTAACATGACTGTGCAAAGGCTTCAGAATCACATCGAACATTTCTCCGTATAGTTCATCAATAGCAAGTTAATTTCCTTTCAAATTGATTTTTAAGCCCTTTTCGCTGTGGTGGGTAAATTTCTTCCCATTTAAGTTTAATCACAAAATGTCATTGAAAATATGAAGAATTTTTTTCGGTTTATGCGCACGAAAACTTATTTATTTTCAAATAGATTCGATTCAAAATTCCGGTACCATTGTAACATTTCAGGATTAAAATTGAGTGGGAAGAAATTCCCCCACCAGAGTGAAAAGGGTTAACAAATTGTAAAACACTTTAATAAATTTTAACTACATTCTTATTTCTCAAATAGTAGGTACTTTGTTCCATTTTCCTACTTTCTTACTCAGGGCCCGAGGGGGAACTTCCCCTGGGAGAACTTCCATTCCCTTTATTTATTTACTAGTATATAACCCCGTCAAAAATGACAGATTGTTGATCTGCGTTTCTTTTTCATAAGACTTCATACAAACAAACAGCATGAAGATTTTATTATTGAAAGGTTTGTACTGCATAAAGGTACATTTTAAAAATGACAAATGATTTCTACAAATAAAAATGATGAGGATATATATATATATATATATTACTCAGTATTAAATTTCGGAAGTAGTTCAACGATTGGACAAAACATTCAAATTAAATATTAAGAAATAATCCATGTGCAAAAGTTTTTCTAAAAAAGTGTTATCAATAAGCTTTTAAACAGCTTGACTCAACACATAACTCATTGTTTGATTACATAAGCAAAATTAAATGCAAATTACGCTGTACTATATATTCCTTATATTTTAATTACGTTTGATAAGAAAGAATCATTTTACAGTATATGAGCCCTTATCCGGAATTCCAAAATCCGGAAAAACCCGAAATCAGCAAAAAAATTTCGAAAATTTTCTAAATTTGTAAATTTTTACTAAAATTTTAGAATTTTTGAAATTTTTTGAAAACTTTACCGATTTCTAATTTTTTTTTCAGTCTATTGTGTTTCAGTGTGTAATCACTAAAATATTGTTATTTCGGTAGCGGGTGAACCCGCCCCCCCCTTCT
The DNA here is from genome assembly GCA_963931845.1 of Maratus michaelseni. Classification (NCBI taxonomy): domain Eukaryota; kingdom Metazoa; phylum Arthropoda; class Arachnida; order Araneae; family Salticidae; genus Maratus; species Maratus michaelseni. The sequence goes on from OZ007594.1 coordinate 23,432,730, forward strand.
TCCCGAAATTAGAAAAAAATCATTTTTCTCTCAAATTTTAGTTTAAAATTAATTTATATTACGATTCGTTTGAAACAAAAAATAGTTATACAGGGTGTAACTGAAATGCTTCAACAAACTTTGAGGGATGATAGTACTCATGAAGACGAACAAAAAATGCAATGGAACATGGGGTCGCAAATGACGTTTAACCCCTTCAGGGGCAGTGGTATGTTTATGAAAGCGCTTAATTTTAATTCCAAAACGCCATAATGGCACCAGAATTTTGCTAAAATCTTTTCCATTTAATATGTATGTGAAATATAGCTTTTTTCTTATTTACAAACAAATTTTTTTATAAATTCCGGTGCCAGTCATTTATTTCAACATTTTAGTACTAAAAGTAGTTTTCCCCTAAAAGGCTTAAAGGATAAAAATAGAGAAAATGCGTCTGAAAATGGACTGGCGCCGGAATTTACAAAAAAAAATTGTTTGTAAATAAGAAAAAGGCTATATTTCACATAAATATAAAATGGAAAAGATTTTAGCAACATTCTGGTGCCATTGTGGCGTTTTGGAATTAAAATTAAGTGGTTTTTTAGACATACCACTGTCCCTGAAAGGGTTAAATGTAATTTGCGACCCCGTGTTCTTTTGCATTTTTTGTTCATCTACATGAGTACTATCATCCCTCAAAGTTTGTTGAAGCATTTCAGTTACACCCTGTATATTTATTTCATCAAGGGTGATTCTGTTCCGAATTTTCCTAAAAATTTAAGGCATTCGGTTTCGAAAATTTTAATCTTCAGTCCAAAGATTCGAACATAACAAAATCTCGAATTTTGAACGATCGTCGCCGAGAAAAACAATTATGTCTATCGTTCGAAGAAAAAGTAGACAATTTCTTCAAAGGATTGCGGAAACAACTTGAATTTTGTCAAAAGATTGAAAAAAAACGCAAATTTCGTCGCAGAATTGCGAAAAAACGCTAATTTGTTAACAAATCGCAGAAAATACGCGATTTCCGACAAAGGCTTGCGAAGAAAAAGCAAATTTCTTCCAAGCACTCCGAAAAAATGTAAAATTTCTTCAAGGGATCACAAAAAACACAAATTTGGTTAAAAGATCGGAAAAAAAACGCGAATTTCGTCAAATAATCGCGGAAAAACATGAATTTCTCCAAAGGATCGGGAAAAAAAACGCAAATTTCTTCAAAGTACTGCAAAAAAATTTCTAATTTCGTTAAGGGATCGCGAAAAAAGTGAAATTTCGTCAAAGGATCGAAGGAAAAAAAAACACAAATTTTGTCAAAAGATCACAGAAAAAATGCGAATTCCGTCAAAGGATCGCGAAAAAAAAAATCCCGCTAATTTCGTCAGAGAATCTCAGAAAAAACTCGAATTTTGTCAAAGGATCGTAAATAAAAGGTAAATTTCGTCAAAGAATAGCAAAAAACGCAAATTTCCTCAAAGAATCGCAGAAAAATGCAAATTTCTTCAAAGGACCACGAAAAAATTATATTTCGTCAAAGGATCGTAGAAAAAAAACGCAAATTTTGTCAAAGAATAGCAGAAAAAATGCAAATTTTGTTAAAGAATCACGAAAAAAAACATGAATTTTGTCAAATAATCGTGAACTTCGGGAGGACCCAAAATTCCGAAAATTCCAAAACTCGGAAAGCCTTTGGTCCAGATGATTTCGCATAATAGGTCCTGTACTGTATTTAAGATGGAAGCAAAATTTCAAAATACGCCAGTAGATGGCGCCAATGTACTGGATTGATCACTCAAATTCTCCGTACGAAAGAATTCACCGCTATTTCTGAAAAGAAAAGTTCTTACAGACAAAAATATATACAGAAATGTTGATATACGTTTTTTATATGAAATAGTTTTTGAAGGTTTTAAACAAAATTAAAATATTTAAAAGCTCTAATATGCTTTTACAGCAGATTTTAACAGCAGAATCCTATGTAGTATAGCTTTTTCATTAAGCCTAACATGGCGTTCAACTATGGTCGATTCGCAGATCAGAGTGGTCGAGACCGGAGCCGTTACAGACACTTTCTTGCCTTCGGATTTTATTATAAGTAAGATTTATATTTGTATTTATTTTGACGTAGCCTACACATTAATGACGGAACACACCAACAATGACGTAGCACACACATTATCTATTCTCTCTTCTGTAACACTCAAATGTAGCAATGAAACTGAAACTTTAAATTACATTAATGATCTTTCGATGCATTGATTATGCTTTATGCGCATTTCTGCTGCTAATAGTACATATATTTGGCAGTTTCAATTAATGCAAATCTAATTCATTACAAGTGAGACGTATAAATCAAAGTATCGGATGCATAAGAGGAACAATTAAACAGCTTTCATTATCAACAATAAATCCTGTTTAATTATAATATTGTTCGGGACTCAACATTAATGTACGGTAATTAATAACGCTTCCCTGTATTTATCCGATGCTGAAAGTAATTATGTCATTTATCATTTTAATTGAGAAAGCAATACGAATTATATCTAATAGAAAATTTACTTATGAATGATAAATTAATCCAAAAAAGACGTGTAAAATTATCTCTTTTGTATAAACTTTAACCAGCTTACTACCAATAGGGCACATCCGTGTTGCCGTATTGGGGAATTTTCTATTCAAAATATCTACCACTTTTCTGATTAGCAATCTTCGCTGTAATAAATTGTGAAATGTCTGTTATTAAATAAATAAAATGTTACTATTGTAAAAAAGTGGTAATAAGTTTGGATTAAAAAAATAAATCCGAAATCCGAAATTCTGTTGCACATGTTTACCGCTTATATAAACCAAACATTATGTTTGCATTTGTAACTTTTGCAATAATTTTCAGTCTGTGTTTCGAAAGAAAAGCTTCAAATTGCAAGTGACGATGTCGATCATTAGCGCGAACAGTGTTCTTTTGTCGTGATCTAGCCTTAAACTGTACGTCATCATCCTGTTCAAAACTTTCGATCACTAGATTACATGTTCTAAGGGATATCCCTGTTCTCAAACTAGCCTATTTTAACTTAATACAGAGTTCCTATATTTATAGAGGAATCTGTTATAAATTATCCATAATACATTAACTCCTTGGGGACGAGCGACACGTATACGTGACGCATAAGATGCTCAGAATCTTCGATTATTCCCACCAGTTATTTTTTATTGGAAGATTTGCCTTATTTAATCTTAGCATTTCTACAATTCAAATAGGCGAGAATTTCTATATTGAAAAACCGGTGGTAAAAGATTAAAAATTCTGTAAAGGAACGCTCGTCGCGAAGAGGTTAAGTGTAATTATATCAAATGTCCAAACTTTTATGAAAATAAAATCACTACACGCTGTCAGTAAGGTTGCTTTTTTGGTGCATTTTAATATTAAAAGCAATGTAGTAACTGCAATATTTATTTAACCCTTTCAAGGGCGGTGGTACGTGTATGAAACCACTTAATTATAATACCTAAATGCCACAATGGAACCAGAATTTTGGTATAGATTTTTTCCGTTTTTATGTGTGTGAAATATTGCATTTTCTTATTTTCAAATAAATGTTTTCCTAAATTCCTGTGTCAATCATTCATTTCAACATTTTAGCAATGGAAGGGCGTTGCTCCTGAAAGGGTTAAAAAATTCGATTTTTGTATTAACACGTTGACCGCCGCAGATTGTGACGTAGTACCTTTTTCGACAGACACTGACAAGGCGTTTTTCGATGTTTATCGAGTTACTTAACAATTTCCATTCACGGCAATGTTTGTTAATGTTATACATTTTTAATTCAAAAATATCACATTTTAGGTATTTTTACGCGTTTAGCGACAAACTGAGACGAAGTAGCTTTTTCGATAGACACCGACAAGGCGATTTTCGATGTTTATCCAGTTGGTTCACAATTTCCATTCGCGGTAATATTTGTTAACTTTTAATTCAAAAATATCACATTTTAGATATTTTTACACGTTGAACGACAAACTCAAATCACTAAACATGTCTGGTAGCTCAAGGGTTTCTTTTTTAAATACAGGGCAATAAATTACACTGGTCGGTACCAAAGTGCCCATGTATAAATAATGGTCGATTCTTACAGATTTTATGTCTCGAATTTAAAATATGGCAATGAAACTAAAGTCTCACGTGCGATTTTTTAGATGGGTGGGATTGTTTTTAAAATTAAGGTATCTTATGTCCCATTAAAACAGGAGAGGGAATTCCGTTTATAATAAAATGCATATGATAATACATAAATAACTTATAAATAAATGTATGTAAAACTTTAGCCGAGATACAGTGGAAAAATGAATGGAAATATATTAGTTGATAGTACTGAACATGAAAGGGGGGGAGACAACAAAAGAACAATGCAAAAGAAAATGTCCACCAAATAGATTCTCATGATTTATTTTATTGTTTTTTATCTAACAAGGTGAGGGCCAAGCTTGGTAATCATAGATTTTGATTATTTTTATATATGTTGTAGGGTAGAAGCCTCTTAGTCTCAGGTTAAACGAATTTTATACAACCCTCCTTGGTTTTCGAGAAATATGGGGTCTAATATTATAACACAACTTAAATACCACAATTTCCGGCGTATAATTCGCGGAAAACACAATCAAATTTTGACCCAGAAATTTTATTCAATAATAGAAGTCAAATACTTACAACGATTTAGTAAGTTACGTTTTATAAAATAAAATTTCCGGTCGAAACATGATTGTTTGATCTGCGTATTATAGGCCGGAAATTACGGTATTTAGGTTGTATTATAATATTAGACCCCCCCCTATTTCTCGAGAACTATGGAGCGTTGTATAAAATACACTGAACCTGAGGCAAAGGGGCTTCTACCCTTCATCTATAAAAATAATCTAAATCTGTGATTACCAAGATTGGCCCTCTCCTTGTAAGGCAGTGAAAATATCTTCTTGATATTTTACATTTCATTAAACATGTTGCATTAAATATATTACATAAATATTTATATATTACATTGCAAATTAATAAAAAAATCCTTCATTATTTCTAAATATTATAAAACTGCTTCTCGGAAAAATGGCACGTGCTGGATCAATTTGGAAGCCATATTTATATTTAGGAATAGCAGATCTATATATTAGGTCGTTCGTACTGGAAAATACAGTCATTTAATTATTAAATATTAATTCCGATAGCTAATGTCTAATAAATAATGGGCAGAATTTTCCAATACAAATTAATTTTCCAGGGATGAGATTTCTCCGCTTTTTTGCATACCAGTACAATCTTACAGAAAATGTTCTTTTACTTAATCGAAACGTTCTGAGATTTAACAGAATAACGTTTTCTCTAAGATTATACTGGTATGCAAAAAAAGCGGAGAAATCTCATCCCTGTAATTTTCCTAAACGGCACGAATTTTCCAGACAATCCAATAGTTTGCACATTTGTTCTGACGGTAGACAATTTTTTTGTATTTTGTTGACCAGTCTTATCAATAGTCCCGCTTCATAGCAATGAATTATCTTTAATCAAAATATTGATGGAACTTGCATTCGTGTGATATGGCTTATCAGAAAATATTGCTGGCACACGTATTTGTATGCCAAGGCAGTCAATGTGTTAAAAGATTTTTGCGTTTTTCCTCCTATTATATATAACTAGCTTACCCGCCCGGCGTTGCCCGTGCCAACAACCTCAAATGTACCTGAAATCAGTGTTGAACAATTTTTATTTTTAAACAAATCTAATGTTGGGGGCCTCACTACCTTAGACAGCATACACTGGGCGTGCCATACACACTCCCATATATTACCGTAAGTCGAGTCGAAAGAGCCATACCCCTTCATGATCCAGCCCATAGAACCAGAGATAGAAAGCGCCCCTGGTGGTGAAAATCGATAAGCTCTATCTATGTCAAGTCGAATGAGCCATACCCCGTCGTGATCCAGCCCATAGAACCAGATATAGGAATGCACCCCTGGTGGTGAAAATCCGAACTAAAATCAGTCAGCTCTATCGATTTCAAGTGGAAAGAGCCATACCCCATTTTGATCCAGCCCACAGAAACAGAGATAGAAAAGCGCCCCTTGATGGTGAAACTCAGAACTAAAATAGGTAAGCTCTATTGATGTCGTGTCGAATGAGCCAAACCGTGTCGTGACGTGACCCATAGAACCAGAGTTAGCTGCAAAATCCTTTAGTTACACCTTCCACCACCAGGGGGCACAATATGTTCTATACGAACATAACTAAATCATTAAGGTTATCGATGTCGAGTCAAATGAGGCATACCCCGTCAAGATCCAGCCCATAGAACCAGAGATACAAAAGCGCCCCTTAGTGGTGAAACTCGGAACTAAAATCGGTAAGCTCTATTGATGTCGAGTCGAATGAGTCAAACCGTGTCGTGATGTGATCCATAGAACCCGAGTTAGCTGCAAAATCCTTTAGTTACACCTTCCACCACCAGGGGGCACAATATGTTCTATACGAACTGAAATCATTAAGGTTATCGATGTTGAGTCGAATGAGGCATACCCCGTCGTGATCCAGCCCGTAGAACCAGAGATACGAAAGCGCCCCCTGGTGGTGAGAGGAAGTTGATGTAGAATTAATGCGATATTTAATAAAAAGTCGCCCCCCCCCCCTTTATCTCGACATTTTCGCTAATTATATTACAAATATACAAATGTTTCTTAATTACATCTAATGTCCCGATCCGATAACGGGGTTTCCCTATCTACCTATCCTAATCTGCTTTTCCCTATCATAACAGAAAAAAGCATATTTTATCAAAGAATCGCTGGCAAACGCGAACTTCGTCAAAGGTTCGCAAGAAAAACGCGAATTTCATTAAATAATCGCTGAAAAAACACGAATTTTGTCAAAGGATCGCTAAAAAAACATGAATCTCGTCAAAAGGCAGCATAGAAAACACGAATATTGTCAAAGGATCATTAAAAAAGCAAATTTCGTCAAAGGCTCACGAAAAAATGCGAATTTCATCAAAGGATCGCGGGGAAAACGCAAATTTCGCCAAAGCATCACAGGGAAAACGTGAATTTCGTCAAAGAATCGCTGAAAAAAACACGAATTATGTCGTCGGATCACAGAAAAAACATGAATCTCGACAAAAGGATGTGGAAAAAACACGAATTTTGTTAAAGGATAAAAAAAGCAAATTTCGTCAAATGATTGCAGGAAAAACTTGAATTTAATCAAAGGATCACAGAAAAAATACGAAATTCGTCAAAGGATTGTGGAAAAAATGCTGATTTTGTGAAAGGTTCGCAGAAAAAACTTTCGTGAAAGGGTCGTAGAAAAAATGCAACTGTCTTTATTAAAAACAGCACACACACAAACATCCCATTCCCGCTAATTATTACAAATATACAAATGTTTCTTAATTACATTTGATGTCCCGATCCGATAACGGGGTTTCCCTATCTACCTATCCTAATCCGCTTTTCCCTATCATAATAGAAAAAAGCATATTTTATCAAAGAATCGCTGGCAAACGCGAATTTCGTCAAAGGTTCGTGAGAAAAACACGAATTTCATCAAGTAATTGCTGAAAAAACACGAATTTTGTCAAAGGATCGCCAAAAAACCATGAATCTCGTCAAAAGGCAGCAGAGAAAACACGAATATTGTCAAAGGATTATTAAAAAAGCAAATTTCGTCAAAGGATCACGAAAAAATGCGAACGTCATCAAAGGATTGTGGGAAATCGCAAATTCCGCCAAAGAATCACAGGAAAAACGTGAATTTCGTCAAAGGATCGCTGAAAAAAACACGAATTACGTCGTAGCATCACTGAAAAAAACATGAATCTCGACAAAAGTATGTGGAAAAACACGAATTTCGTTAAAGGATCACAAAAAAAAGCAAATTTCGTCAAATGATTGCAGGAAAAACTTGAATTTCATCGAAGGATCGCAGAAAAAATACAAAATTCGTCAAAGGATTGTGGAAAAAATGCAGATTTTGTGAAAGGTTCACAGAAAAATCTTTTGTGAAAGGGTCGCAGAAAAAATGCAACTGTCTTTATTAAAAACAGGACACACACAAACAAACCTATTCTGTCTTCCTGCCTGAGGAAAGCACAGTAATTATAACACCTAGACCTGATTTTTTTTATTTCAATTTAGATTTTTTTTTATTATTAAAACGTGTATACGGAATTCTGGATTCGAGGCTATTCCATGCTCTCCGCCAATCCACAGCAACAAAGCAGACAGCCAATGAGTGCAGGTGTGAATATGGGATGATCCAGGATCCAGCGACGGCAGTTCATGTTCATAGCTGAAAGCGGCTAGCCACAGATTTCATTGTTTTGTTTATGTTTGAGTTTTATTTTAAAGAAAAGGTATATATTTTTGGCTAATTGAGGTTCACATAAGTTAGTTTCAATTGTATTCATTCTTTGTATGCGTAGTTGCCCCATATATTATGTGTTTGGTAAGAATATATTTTGCACTTTACTGAATGTTTTCGTAGCGTTAGACATATCAGCTCATGTTCTTAAATGAAACAAACTGTTTTCAATAACAAATCTTAATGAATCAAATTAATCTTACACTTTACTATAAAATGTACAGTTCTACAATTTATCGCATATTACAACGTTCTTGGGAACTAAAAATGTAGTCCAATAACAGTAACAGAAAGAAAAATTGTAAATAACAGTAAATAAATAATCATAAATTTCACATCATTGAATTAACAAACTCATATATAAGATACAACTTTAAACTGATATGCCTCGTCAACTGTTGTCGAAATCAATATAATGTAAATAATTCTTAAACATTATGAGTTTGCTAAGAAATTAAAACATTCAGTGCAGTGTAGGATGTATTTTTTCCTCAAAACAATTTAATTTGTAAATATGAAGTTTAAAAAAAATCCCCGTTTTCTCAATGATGCTGATTTCTTAATTTTTCAAAAGAATGATTTGTTTGATTTTGAATGACATTGTTTCTATCAAAAATTCAATCACATCGCCCAAAAACCCTCAACAAAAATACTTATAAAGAGTGTGATGACAACATAAATTTTATACCACATTGCATGTCTGTTCTCAGACGATTCTTATAAAACTCAAAATTTGTCACAAAATGGTCATTTTTTTACAACATGCTTACAAATTAAAATGGTTTATAATTATTTAAAAAAAAACTCGGCCAGAAATAACATTAACTTTACATTTTTAAAGACTTATTCTTTATAATTTTTTTGAAACAGCTCTGCAAATCATTCATATTTATTTATTGTTTTACTTTCTGATGAAACTCATTATGTGAGAAAACGGTGATTTTTTTTTACCTCATACTTACAATCCTCAAAACTAATTATTAAATATGAAGTTTAAAAAAAAAATCACCGTTTTCTCACATATTATGAGTTTTATCAGCAAGTTAAACATTAAGTAAATATGAATGATTTGCGGAGCTGTTTCTATCAAAAATTCAATCACATCGCCCAAAAACCCTCAACAAAAATAATTATAAAGAGTGCGATGACAACATAAATTTGCATGTCCGTTCTTGGGCGATTCTTATAAAACACAAAATTTGTCACAAAGTGGTGATTTTTTTACAACATGCTTACAAATTAAAATGGTTTATAATTATTTTTAAAAAAACTCGGCCAGAAATAACATTGATTTTACCTTTTTAAAAACTTATTCCTTATAATTATTTTGAAACAGCTCTGCAAATCATTCATATTTATTTATTGTTTTACTTTCTGATGAAACTCATTATGTGAGAAAGCAGTGATTTTTTTTTACCTCATACTTACAATCCTCAAAACAATTTAATTTGTAAATATGAAGTAAAAAAAAAAAAAAGAAAAAAAATCACCGTTTTCTCACATATTATGAGTTTTATCAGCAAGTTAAACAATAAGTAAATATAAATGATTTGCGAAGCTGTTTCTATCACTAATTCAATAACATCACCCAAAAACCCTCAACAAAAATAATTATAAAGAGTGCGATGAGAACATAAATTTGCATGTCCGCATTGCATGTCCGTTCTTGGGCGATTCTTATAAAACACAAAATTTGTCACAAAATGTTGATTTTTTTACAACATGCTTACAAATTAAAATAGTTTATAATTATTTAAAAAAAAACTCTGTCAGAAATAACATTGATTTTACATTTTTAAAAACTTATTCTTTATAATTATTTTGAAACAGCTCCGCAAATAATTCATATTTATTTACTGTTTTACTTTCTGATGAAACTCATAATGTGAGAAAACGGTGATTTTTTTTTTTTACCTCATACTTATAAATCAAATTGTTTTGATGAAAAAATACAATCTACACTTCACTGAATGTTTCAACTTCTTAAACAAAATCATAATATTTAAGAAATATTTACATTACATTGATTTCGACAACATTTGATGAGGCATATCAGTTTAAAGTTATATCTTATATATATGAGTTTGTTAATTTACAATCTTTCTGTTACAGCTTTTGACTACATTTTTAGTTCCCGAAAACGTTGTAACATGCGATAAATTGTAGAACTGCACATTTTATAGTAAAGTGTAAGATTAATTTGATTCATTAAGATTTGTTACTGAAAACAGTTTGTTTCATTTCAGACCATGAGCAGATATGTGAACGTATTGAAACCATTCAGTAAAATGCACGTTATATTCTTACCTAAAACATAATATATGGGCGCAACTAAACATACAAAGAATGAATACAATCAAAACTAACCTACTTTAATCTCAATCAGTCAATTCTTTAAAATAAATCTAAAAAATAAACACTGTGCTACGGACATAAACTGTCGTCGCTGGTCGCTAGATCCTGGATCCTGCACCTGCTCTCATTGGCTGGCTGCTTCGTTGCCATGGATGGCGTTGCCGAGGCTATTTCATGGGAGGAGCTTGAAATAGCCTCGAACCCAAAATTCCATATACACGTTTTAATTTTAAAAAAACTAAATTTAAATTTAAAAATCTTGCCGCGAGGTATACTGTCCGGTGACAACATCTACACATGACAAAAATTTCTGAGTCCTAGGTGTTATAGTTACGGTGAAATCCTCGGGCAGGCAGACAGACACTTACTCTTTTATAGAGATAGAGACTACATTTATTTTATATTTTTACGTACATTTTATATCACATACGAGCTATACACAAAGTAAGTTCCGTTTCTATTTTTATCCGCAGCAGCCCTGCGATTGCAGTTCAGAGCATGTGTGGCAGTTACTCTGACTGAAGGAGAAGAAATGTACGCCCTTTTCAGATCGCTGCTGCCGACGTGTTACTTGTACCTTGTAGTGCTTCTTTAGAATGTCAGCCTTAATTGAAAATGCCGCCGCTTGTGAAATCAGATCTGTGATTCGTTTTCTCAATGCAAAGAAAGTTAAACCAAGTGAAATTTACGAATTTTATTACGAAATTTATGTACAAATCTGCGAGGTTTACGGACAAAATGCTATGAGTGATTCAATGGTTAGAAGATGGGTCACAGAGTTTAATGAAGGACGTGATCAAGTGCACGATGAAGAACAAAGTGGACGCCCGTCTTTGGTTACTGATGAACTGGTTCACGCAATTGAAGAGAAGGTTAAGCAAATCTGTAAGTTTACAATTAGTGGTCTTGCTATGGAATTTCCGTAAATCTCACGATCACATGGTTGAAAACACAGGCGGCAACCTTTTATGAAGAAGGCATACAAAACCCTGTGGCACGCTACGACAAGTGCCTACAAAATTTCGGAAGCTATGTAGAAAAGTACACATTATAATAATTAATTAATATATTAATTAATTAATTAATATATTAATTAATATAATAAATTATAATAATTAGTTCACAGTTGTAGATTTTTGTACAATAAATATTTTTTTTGTATCTCTACACGTTTTTTTATATAACCAAACGGAACTTACTTTGTGGATATACCTCGTATATTGCGGGAAAGTTCCTTCCGTTTCGGGAAACCAATTCGTACAGGAAAATTCTGCCCATCAATTATTAGGCATTGGCTATCGGAATTAATGTCTAATAAATAAATGATAGAATTTTCCGGTACGATCCTACTTTCCCAAACGGAAAGAACTTTCCGAACAACCCAACACATACAGCAACCTTAAATACATACAATAAGTAGAACCAGGGTGCAAAAATCTAGACGCCAATCTGTCGATTCCCACCACTAAATTTTAGTATTCTTCGCCTAATAAGAATACTGACAAAATTTAGGAGAAGTATACTAATAAATTTTAGTGGTGGGAATCAGCCCATTGGTCCCTAGATTTTTGCACCCTTGGGTAGAACACCATTTCATGAAATGAAAGCAATAACAGCTTATGAGGAATCTTTTCTCTCCTGAATCAACTAAAACCCAATAACACAAGATGGGTGGAAAAGTTAGAAGTATTTAATTTTTATTTGAAATAAATGTGTAACAAATAAAAAAAAAATTAAATATTGTGTAAAGTACAATAAATACACATGACTATATTAATAGACATGACTCAATGAATACACATGGCTCTATTGCTACTACTATACATTTTAAACATACATGTCTACATGTCTGTTAGTATTTAATGTGATTAAGAATATCAACTTCTCGTTTTGTATGCTAAACACACTTCTAAAACTTATCGCTATTTTTTTCTGTTTTCTACCGCTTAAGTATTTGTTCAAGAAACAATGGATGAACAGTTGCCTGGAAAAAATTCAGATGACGGAATAAACAGTCAAGTGCAGATCAAGTATCGGAAATTCATTAGAGTAATCGCCTTTGCGGCTTTTTATGGACATTTCGAAAAGAATGAGTAAAAGTGACTCACATGTCTGATAGCGAAATAAATGCTGGAAATTTACCTGCATTTATATATGTTTTTTCTCACTGATATGTTGTAAGCAGATATTATCATAATAGTATAATAGATATTATAATTACAGTGGCTCCTTGTTACAATGATCATACAGGGGGACACGAAAAATGCACGATATAATCAACTCACGACAAACTTAAAAAGCTTATTATAAACACTTTAATGGCTTTAATATGTTAAATATTTATTTTTATGAAATTAATGTTTCAACATTTTATACAAATTTTCAAATTTATAACCACAATTTTAACATTTCTGATATAATATTTTGAAACAGTAATAATAATAATAAATAAAAAATAATAATACCGGTGATCAGTGCCACATTATTTGTAATCATAAATTAAATAAAACCTAATTATCTTAAAAAAATTATATCATATCATTTAATCATACATTTTTATTTTTTAATAAATTATAAGAATAAAATTACGGGCATAAGGAATCAAGGAATACCAAACAATTGTGTTTTCTAATGATTTTTAAATTGTGGTTCCTTTAAAACAATTAATTACATACATACACCTTGAGGGTTTTAGATAATTTTTATTAATTCTACACAGCACTAATATTTCTTCTGAATGTACGAATATTTTTATACTCATATTTAGAGCATATACCAGAAATTTTAAAGTGAAATTTTTCAACTTGTTTAATAGTAGGCTTCTGTGATATTGCAGGCGATGAATATTTATAATTAAACATAGTGGTTGAAGTCAAACTGTTTATTTATAAAAAGTTAAATTTTAATTGTTAAGTTTATGCAACACTGCGCAGTGTGGAGTCAAGTGTAACCTATAAAACTGTCTGGTCATATACGAGGATGGTTTGATAAGTTCTCGGCCTGACAGTGAAAACACAAGATTTTCAACATAATTTCCTAATATTTTCAATGTAGTTCCCTTGCAACTTAATACATTTAGGACAGACTCTTGTGTTTGAATTTGTTAGTGCAGCCCTCTACGAGGGTGGTTCGAAAAGTTCTCGGTCTGACAAAGACAATACAAGATTTTTGACAATATTTCATTTTATTTTTCAATTTGCAACACAATACATTTCAGAAGAAATTATTGGGAAATGTTCATTCATTGGCGTTTTTGGTCGACGTTCAACAAACGCGGTACGCATCGAGCGGAAAGCTTTTTCATACCCAAAACATCGTGTAAAATGTAGTGTACACGGTCTATAGAGATGTTTACAATGTTCAGCAAGTTCGCATATCTTCAATTGGCGATCATTAAATACGGCATTGTGAATGTTTAAGACAATTTCGTCGGTCGTAGTGGTTTTTGGGCGTCCTGAGCGTTCATCATCGTGAATTGATTTCCTACCATGTTTAAATTCAACAGCCCACATTTTCATCGTCGAATATGAAGGACAAGAATCCTTTAAGGTGGAATATAACTCTTTTTGTATGCCCGTTGGGGTTAAACTTTTTATAACAAAGTATTTTATGACAGCTCGAACTTCAATTTTTTTCCATTTTTAGAAAATGTCAAAACTTGTTTATTTTACTTCATCGCCCAGTAATAACCAATAAACTCACGCATCTGAAAATCTGTAGCATGTCATCTAAAGGATCATACTTTACAAACACCATTGTCTAGTATAGAGTAAGCTTTGAATTTCTTGAAAAAAAATCGCCACAGGCAAGAACAGGCCAATCAGTTGGCTTCTAGGGGAAATAATGAAGATGTTGGTATCTAATCAAGATTTGCCGTATTGTTAGAAAATACTTTAAAAAAACTTCCAAACTTAATTGTTCCTTTTTGACTCGCAATGCTTTGACGTTGAGTATATCATGACTTGTACATTGAAATTGCTTCATTATTTACCGCTGGTATAATTGTCTTGTGCGTAAGAATTGTTACGTGTATGAAAAGTTTTGGAAAATTGTCAAGGAATTATTGCTCCAGTAGTCAGTGCATACTGGGGTGTGTGGTACTCCAACAATCAAATATTAATAATAATATTATTATTATTAACGTTGCACACATGTTATCTTATTTAGAGGCTAAATTCTTAAAAATATGAACTTTAAATGACACTTACGTAGATGAGGATGTACTTGTAGATCTTATGTGGTAACTGAAGGGATTCAATTATATATATTATAGCTGTTCATCTTCCGTTTTGTTTATAAACATATTTTGTATTATAAATTTTATTTAACAAATAAAAATATAAAAATACTACATATAAACGCTATGCATTAAAAAATAATATTTTTTTAGTTAAAAAATTGTTTATTTGACTTGAAATAAAAATTTAAAAAGAAAGCTTGGCAGCTATGCTCAACAGATGCTCGAATGTTTGCTTGCAGCAATGTGTATTTGCTGCTGCTAGTTTGTAGACTTATATTTGCGCAATTAGTAACAAAGAAATATTTTTCAAGTAATGTTAATTCTTCCATGCACATGAAGATATATACAAAAGCTTACGCACTATGACTTTAAAATAGTGCAATTTAACCGAACTTCATTTTCTGCTGTTAACAACAGCGAAATAATGTTCACGTAAACATAATGCTTACATAAGCATGGTTTTCACAATGCGAAATCTTATGTATCCTAACATAAAATAGGATAATTTCACGCTTTGATGGAAATGTACTAAAAGTAATTCAAGATCTTGGCACTTTCTAACACATTGCAAGTCATTTTCTAACGCAAAATTTAAGCCTCAATTCCTAATTCAGCATGATATTTTCTTGAAATAAACGCGAAAGCATATGTTAAATCAGCCTTATTGTTCCTGTTGTATTTTACTACATGTGTTTTCAGGTTTATTTAGTTTTATGTAACTATTGTACTGGAAAAGGTTTAATTTTCTGCAATAGAAATATGTCAAGCTATGTGCATATTGAAATTTAAATGAAACTATGATTATCAAGATTTTGTTCTTACAGATCTACTGTACTTACAAGTACAGTAAACCCTCGTCCACTTCCTCCTCGTTACAACGACCATTTGGAGATATCCCTTTCTTAATTTTTTAATAATAAGTTCTACTTTAACTGTAAGGTTTAAATAATTTATATAGAATTTGATTATAATAAGTTTAATTATTTATCATTATTATTTTAAATAATATATAATATGCCTATGAACTAAGTTTAGAAGATAAATAACAAAATATTTTCGTCTTTCTTATCACCTTAATCAATATTTCAAATGCCTTCGGTTATATCTATCACACATTCATATATGTCACACATTCGGTTGTATGGTTTTTTTTCTTTGTCTCTCAATGTACGTGATATTACGTAGGGTATATAAGCTATGCTATGATATGCAATTATCATTTAAGATCCGTTTACGATGCTTAAATGAATACTATCTTTTAAATAAATAAACTTTTCAAAATGCTAAATAAAAGGTCCCAGAAGGAACCAGTCATATTTTAAACTATTTGATTTCCTCTTTCCTGCGAAAAAAAAATCGTTCTTTTAGCGTCTAAGAGGGTGGAAGTTAATAATTAATTAACGGACTAATGGCCAAGGAATATGCCCCACCCCATAGCGCACCAAGTCCTCAAATAGCTTCATCGAGTTCAAGAAAACAGCCATAAGGTATATATGGACTGATCGCCACTAGAGCGCATTCATGACAACAAATTCAACGGTTACCAGTGATGCAACAGAGTATAAAATCAACAGCGAAATATGAGAAACCCAAATCACAATGAGAAACCTGCAACAAATGAGAAACCAAAATAAATGCAACAAAAGAGAAACAACTACATCACATGAGAAACCAAAAAGCAACGAGATAAACCTAAATGTGCAACAAAAATCAAGCAACAAAAGAAAAACAACAGATAACTGGAAATTACAGTAGAAAAAAGTAAGGGAAAAAAACAATCCAACACAGGTAAAAGTAATCATTTTCTTCTATTTTTTATGCAAAGTTAAATAAACATGTATTAACCCCTTTCCCTTACAGGTTTTTTTTTTATTTTATTTTTTTTTATTTATCATGTACGCTAATGGCACCTGGTGCATGTAAAATCCGTCGTGGGTGTAAAGTCCTCCAAGTTCCCTGTGAATTATACCTCTGGGGGTGCCTAATCAGGTGAAGGTCTCGTCACCTGATCAAGGCTCTAAATTACGAGACCAACTCGCATAACGATGACATGCGCAGGTCCATATAAAAAGAATAACATCAATTAGCAGCAAAACAAAATGGGTACAAAACTAAGTCCTCCACATAGCCGTCCTGCCAGCCGCTGCGCGGCATCTCTTCAGTGGCGCTGCGCGCCCCGGTGCCAGGCACTAAACCCGTTTAAGCTAGGGAAACCTGGCAGGTAGGGGCCTGGTCGCCGGTCTCAAAAAAAAAAACTATTTGATTTCATAGACATCTTAAATCCTTATAAATCGATATTTATTATGTCAATATGTGTATATAATATATTTGAGAGTGTGTGTATGTAAGTTCGTCCGAATACATATACCTAAATTCATGCATGTACATATAAATTATATTTAAATCGCAAATCTTCATGATTTCGTTCCTATTATTGCATGTTATAAAACCTTGTTATAAAACCTTCTAACCGCCGGCCGTGAACTGATATATCCGTTCACTATGCTGTAGCTTTCACTGCAAAAGAGGCATTGTTTAAATGAATATATTTCTACAAATATAATGCAGTTTTAAAACATTGAGTTACCATTTATACTCTCAAAGGTTTATACTCATATACGTAATAAAGTTTTTTATATCAATTTTGAAAATTGAACTTTTTTTAGCATTTAAAAAAAAAGTACAGGGAAAACAACATTACAAATTTCCCCTTTTGTTCGGCGGTCAGGGGCTACCGCTGGTGAATATATTTTATTATTCCGTTTTTTAAGTTTGGCGCAGCTTGTCCCCAATGGGACCTTGCGCCATTAAACCTTATACAACCAACCGTTTTTTAAGGGATGATATGGATTTTGACCTATAGAAAGAAGCATTAGAATATCTAGTATAATGAAAGGAAAATGGCGTTAACATTCGAATTTATTTGTATTACTTAAGAATATGACAATATATATGTTCGATATTTTATATATTATATACAGGGTTTTTTTTTTTTAAACTGACGCTGTTCAGAGCCGCCTGTAGCTCGTTCTAATAACTGGATTGACACAAAATTTTGTGAATGGACTAAGAAAACCATGGGAAAAAAGATTCAAACAAAAAAAAATAGTTCTTATCACCGCCGATAGGGGGAAATGTGGCGCTGTACATTGAAAAAAACATCAGAAACAGACAAAATTAATAATTTGGGTAAAATGCCATGTTTTATTCATCATTTACACTTTCCCTTTCGTTGATCGCAGTTGAAACATCCATTATCACTTTTTCTGCCAACCGTTTTCGACCTCTGCTTGACCGAACTGCTAGCTAACCTGTTTCTTCGAATTCCAGAATCACTGCTTTCAATACATTAACGGATAAAGGTCCTTTGCGCAGTTTATGGCGTGTTCTAAGTAAACGAAGAGCGGCTGGTGCATTACACTGGTTACAATAATAGAACTTCAAAAGTAACGCGAGCTGCGGTAACTTGAGATTCATTTTCAACCTGAGCTGAAATTGTTTCTCGGTGTTTTTCGCATGCATTTATAACTTAAACTATTGGCGCTACTGTCGCTTACGTAAGTAAAAAATTGCATTTTCATTTATTGCCCGTATTTTATACTAATTCTGAGTTGCATAAATTATCACAGCGCCACATTTCCCCCTATCGGTGGTAATTGGAACTAATTTTTTTTTTGTTAGAATCTTTTTTCCCATGGTTTTCTTAGTCCATTCACAAAATTTTGTGTCAATCCAGTTATTAGAACGAGCTACCGGCGGCTCTGAATAGCGTCAGTTAAAAAAAAACACCCTGTACTTAATTCGTTATAATATTTCTAATTATATGATATTTTGAATATTTAAGAACCTAAAACAACTTAGTAAGAAATAATAATTTTTAAAGATTGACAAACAATTTAGCAACCGCTTCTTAAAAACGTGCAAATTACTTTCAAATAAAAAATGAGATTACTTGAAGTATTTTTAATTATCAGAATCTGTCTTATCCCTTTCAGGGGCAAAGTATTTTGAGTACTAAAATGTTGAAATAAATGACTGGCACCGGAATTTACGAAAAGATTTATGTGGAAATAAGAAAAAGGCTATATTTCCCATACATATGAAATGGAAAAGATTTCAGCAAAATTCTGGTGCCACTGTGGCGTTTGGGTATTAAAATTAAGTGGTTTCATAAACATATCGCTGCCCCTGAAAGGGTTAAAGAGGTTTTTTTTTATGAGATAGCAACAGAATTTCACCACCATTATTGTCAATTAAAAAAAAAAGAAAAAGTATTTTTTCGTAATCTCTCTAAAGAGGATGTACAATGATAGAACTACTGAAATTACACTTAAATATCCAATGGTTGGAGTATCATAGTTGAGATTTATTCCAACAGATCGAAAAATGCCGGGACCAGGGCTTGAATCTGGGTACTTTGGCTTGCCTTGCCAACGCCCTTCCTACAGAGACATCCCAACGTTATCCTGGCTGGCATATTTCACTCTTATTTGTTGGACAAGGCTACGAACTGCCGCGCTAATTTCATTCATCCGAGCTATAACTATAGTATTTACATGATGAATCTTGAAATAGCACGGAAACTCCTGTATACCATGTAATTAGGTCATAATGAAGAGAGGAAAGTATTTTCAACTAGGTAAATTATATCAAATAGTTGGAGTATCATAGTTGAGATTTATGTACTGGACCCGGCATTTTCGCTCTATTGGAATAAATCTCAACTATGATACTTATGATGTTGAATCATATATATCTTAAATTAAATTTATATTCTAAATTATATTTTATTTTTCATCCCTTCTTTCCAAATTGGAATCCATTATTATTAAAAGAAAAAGGTCATTTTATTTAAACTCATTTTATTCTGCTAGGAAATCTCTCATATCCGTTCTTCTATCAAGGTGACCACATATTATAAAAAAAATATAATAATAAAAAGAACGAAAAGCGCAATAGTCATAAAGTACTGATATCAGCATTCACCATATGTCGCTTCGCGTTCAAAATGAAACAATTTATAAAAACAAACGATGTTGTGGCACGTCACTTATATGTAATACGCTAAACATTAAAGATAGCAGACGCCTTCTTTCGATAAACTTCCATGTAATAACAGATGTTCTTTCGTCCTTTCCCATAAGGGTTAATGTTATAAAATTCATGGTTTTCAGCGCTCCTGTTAGCTCAACGTCGCGCCAAGGAAATTCAAACCACCCCCATTTTATTAATATTAACGAATCTTTTTCTATTGTTCTTTGGCATATTTTCGCAATCGCCATGACTCTATATTCTAATCTTGGTTGTTAAAATGTAACCGCGATTATACAATCACTTTACCGCCTGTGCTCATAGAGTTGAAACTTGATTAAAAATCGATTGCGAAGCCATCCCAGACTTGTATTGTATTTATATCCCTTGACTTCAAACTTTGCTTTACTGTCTTTCCAATAAACGATAAATATGTAAAGAAATCAACACGTTTGGACTATTATGTACATCTTTCTAGGATTATTCATTTTCAGGATCTACGGACGTCTGATGGTTATTTGCGGGAACAACTAATTTCAATGTTGTCCTACGATTCGGCCACATATCTAACGCCAGTAAATGAAATCCTTACATAACAACAGAATATCTATCGGCACTTCAACATTACAATACTCCAACCATTGGATATAATTTACCTAAATTGAAAATACTTTCCTCTGTTCACTGTAAACTTAAATAGATATAAAAAATGTGATAAGATTAAATTTTTTTCTATTATTTTTAATGAAAACAATATAATAATTGTCTATTTTATCAAGGTTTATTTATGATTATACGAATCGTCAGTGTTATTAAATGCCATATATGTGAATTATTATTTCTGCTTGAAAAGTACTCTATCATGTATGTACGAAATATAAGATGATTGAAATTGTTTGAAAATATGTTTCAAATATTTTATTTTTTCAAATAAATAACAAACAATTTACCAAAGTATAAGAGAAATCCATGGAGGTGGGTATAAATTAGGTGAATATCATGTCATTAGCTAAAAATATTCTAGGTCAAAACTTTAAATACATTTGAGCCATATTGAGCATTTTTGTAAACTGCCGTCTGTAAATTAGCAAAATTGACATTTATTAGCGGCATTTATTGCTGCTTTCAAAAGCATTAGTTATTCAAACAGCTATTGCTGCTATCCAAAACATGAGTTATAAACTTTAAATTTTCACTTGCATTACCTTGACGCTGGAATGATGGGTTGCTTCTTCGGCTAATAGCTTTTCATTGTCGTACGCAATAGTTATCCCAGAAGTATCTTAACGACAATACAGAAGCCATAACTACAAATATGTTTCGTACATGTGTATGCTACCTATAAAATGATTTATTAAAGTAATTAAAATGATCATCAATATATATATTAATATATAGGATTATTGTCCATCACATATAATTTGCTGAAGAGCACAAATATTGTTGCAACATCGATATACGCTCATAGCTGCCAATTTTATGGATTTTTACTACCGCTATTTTCCTAACGTAAAATCTGCCTTATTTAATCATATAGAATCTAAGATTAAATAAAATAAAATTTTCTTAATAAATTATAGTGGTTTTCAAAATTCCGTAATACCGTAATTTCACGCGTATGCGCCGCACCTCAGACAATTCGATTTCCTACCAGAATTTATTTTAAATAAAATGTGACTTTCTTCTACTTAGCAATTATTTGACTTCTTATTTTCAATAAAATTTCCGTTTTGAAAAAGTCTTAACTAAGACGCGAAATTACGGTAGTTGGAAGTAGTGTGCATATAAGTGATTTTGATTAAAGGGCTACAGATAAGTGCACAAATCGCTCAAGTGCAGAAAATACTGTTGCCGCATCGATCTGCTCTTAACCCTTTAACGGACATTGGTTTCCCATAGTTGCCAAGTCTCCGGATTTTTGCACACCAGTAATTTTTTTAGAGAAAATGTTGTTCTTTTAAATTGAAAAATGCTTCGATTACATATAACAACATTTTCTGTACTAAATTACTGGTATCCAAAAAGCCGGAGACTTGGCAGGTCTGATTTCCCTACGAAACCACAAAATTTTAATTACGAAATTCAACAATGACAGCAGAATGTTAATAGAAATGTTTTCTATTTATTATACATGTGAAATATCGCTTTTTTATTATATACAAATAAATTTGTCCATAATTTCCGGTGTAAATCATTTATTTCAACATTTTAGCAATTGAAGTGCTTTATCCGTTAAAAGGTTAAGTGATTTTGACGGTATTTATTATTATTATTATTATTATTATCTATAAATTTGATTATTAGCCTTTTTTTCGTAATTCAGTACTTAAATCTAATCAAATTCTGTTTCTCAATGCTGAAATTTCCGAACCACTAAATTTCAGATGATAATTCCATATGAAAAAATTATACATAAATTTGAACTACGTCTTGTTAATTTGTTGATTAATTTAAACGATTACCATACGATTAATATAACATTTGATACCAACGTTATTTAGTGGATTTATCAGATATTACTCTCAACAGAACAATTTGGAAATCTCGAATTTATCCATTCAACGATCAGCTTCTGTAGTGATGGGTTAATAGCATTTCGATGCCATGCTTAAATGTTAGCCCCAGGAGAAATTTAACGACCATACATAGCTAGAAACGTGTTTCGTACATGAGTGTTTCCCAAATAGAAAGATTTATGAAATCGATTAAAATTATTATCAATATATACATTAATGTTTATCATCCAGCATGCCTGGCGGTATTGATTATTACCTTCAATAAATAATATTATCAGATGCTTTCTTGCAATTACATCTTCATGTTCAAATTACCGTAATTTCCGGCGTATAATCCGCGGATCAAACAATCATGTTTCGACCCAGAAATTTTATTTTATAAAATGTAATTTAC
This sequence comes from Maratus michaelseni, assembly GCA_963931845.1. NCBI lineage: Eukaryota > Metazoa > Arthropoda > Arachnida > Araneae > Salticidae > Maratus > Maratus michaelseni. Next base: position 23,455,634 of record OZ007594.1, read on the forward strand.
TAGATCGGTGTAAGTATTTGATTTCAATTTTAAATAAATTTTCTGGGCTGAAACAGAATTGTTTGATAGGCGGATTATACGCCGGAAATTACGGTAATTTTGCCATTTTTGTATGCTGAATTTTGCAAAGAAGAAGAAAAAAGAGTATTTAATATTAATTTTCAAATTTTTTAATGTATGCATTAACAAAATTTAGTAATTTGCACTTGTATCTGTTTAGCAGACTATCTGAATAACACGCGGAATATGATTGAACATGCTAATTTCGAAAGAAACCTTTTCAATGTTTCTAAAACAGTCGCCCATAAACTCAGATCTAAGTTCCATTACGTGCTCCCCGTAGCGGAGACAGTATGGGCATTCATCTGTTACGGTGGCAGTACCGGATTTAACTCAAGCTGACTCTATTGCATACAATTAGTGTGGGGTGGACAGCTGTATTCGTATCGTCCTGAGGTTTGTCTGTAACAAGGATGTCACCTTCCGTATGGAAGAATGAATACGAAGAAAATGAATTATTTTGATGATATATGTAAAAAGGAAGAATTTTCTGTCAAGTCTTGTATATGTTCAAGACTGTGTACATCTTGTATTTGTATGATGATGCTACATAATGATCATTCGTGACAACAGCCCACACAACCCCCTCAAAATCCCAAGTTCCATTATTCGAAGCAGACCCAAACCTGCTTACATTATTTAGAGTACATATCATTCATAAAGAACTCTATAAAAATAGCATGGACATATAAAAAAAAACATTTCAGGGCAAGTAATTGTTTTTCCTTAATGTTGAATTAGCGCCAGAAATTAAAAAAAAGTTATTTGAAAACATGGATATGCAATTTCACATCCTTCATCCCCGAAGTCATAACACTAAAACTTTTTTTAAAAATTCTACTCCAAACTTTGATTAAAATTAAACAGTATAAAAAATATGCTTCCACCCTTCAAGAGTTTAACAAAAGTTATTTGTAAGTGAAAATATGTTTTATAAAAAAAAATTATTCTCATGAAACAAATTCAGTAAATTTATTTAAGCGACTGTTAATTATCATGCTATATACATTTGTGACCTTTAAGGAGTGTAACTTAACCGAAAATAAAACTAAAAGAAAGAACATCAATGGGCTTAGCAACAGATTTTTAAATTAAAATAAAAAATATTGTAAAGGGAATTAAAAAAGCTTTTTTTATAACAACATATTTGAATTTCCACACAGTCGGGATATTATTACGAAACCTACACACAAAAAATTTTTAGAAAGCTTTTCTGATTTAATAGGGACATTTACGATTCTAATATAATTAATACAACCTCGTAACATTTCAGAGTTTCACATGATTCCATATATGTTTGCTTTATCTTCAAAAAACTTACAAAATGAATTAGTAAAAAATCTCCGAAATCAGTAGAGCGGCTAAGAAGTTTTAACATTTCGGAGTTTTCAGTGTTTTGTTTGTTCTTTTTTAACTATGCATGGATACAGGTTAGTTTTCTTTAGAAATATCCCCTCCCTCCGCGGAGAGTAATTCCCTCCTCTCTCGGTCTATAACACTTGGGCAGATAATCGGCTATAGTAAACACCAACTAACCGACATCAAAATTTACAAAAAAGTTTCTAAAACAAAAGAGTCGATTTTCTTGTGCGCTTTTTTTCTTATCGTTGAATGCCATGTACATTTTTTATATTGTATTTTACAAAATCGTCAAATCTGTTCTATTAAATATATTTATTTCATTAAAAATAAAAGCAACAATCATTTTGAAAATGATTTAAAACAATATGTAATGAATTGCTGAAACAGTCATCTATGTTCGTGTTTGAAATGTAGCGTAAAATAATTTTATAAAACTTCCATGAAATAAATATCATTCGCATAAACAAACTAATTTGCATCCATTTTTCAAATTCTTTGCCTGTATTAGTGATGATACGGATTAAAAGAATGGAAGAGCAAGGGAAATCCAGATCTGAATGCAAAAATAAATGCCACCTAACAAGTCTTATTGCGTTTTGAGAACAGTTTTTGCTTAATAAATACAGACGCACAGCTACTAATTACTATATGTTTTATTCTCACCACTAAAATTTAATAGTAAATTTCGGCTAATTTCATAGCCAAAATCAAACAATTAAATCACAAAATTTTATATTAAGTTTTAGTGGTATTAGAAAAAACCGTACATGTTGACAGCAGTGTTGGGCAGAATCTGATTACAAAGTAATCAAATTACAGATTAAAATACATTATAATCTCATCACTATGCAATCGATTATCATGTAATGCATTACAAAGTAATTTGAATATAATCTGATTACGCATAATCTGATTACCGTGTAATGGATTACAAGACAATTCTCATTTTCTCTTTTAAAATATAATTAGATTAATGTGTAATTAGATTACTTTGTAATTAGATTACAAGACAATTCCGATTAAGTTTTCAATTGTATAATCCAATTAACAAGTAATGGATTACAAGATGATTCCGATTATGTTTTTAGTTGTATAATCCAATTAACCTGTAATGGATTATAGGTGGATTCCGATTACGTTTTTAATTGTATAATCCAATTAACCTGTAATGCATTATAGGAGGATTCCGATTACGTTTTTAATTGTATAATCCAATTAATCTGTAATGGATTATAGGTGGATTCTAATTACAATTTTAGAATATAATTTAGATTAAATTGCAATGTGTTACAAGTTAATGTCAGTTATGTTTGTTCAGAACACAATTTGGTTAACGTGTAATGTAATGCAACTAAATCTTAATTAAATTCTATAAAATGTATTTAAATTAAGCTGCTATCTGTTATGAGCTAATTCTATTTGCATTTTTAACACTTTCCAACAAAGTTGAAAAGTGTTTATGAATTTAGTTTGTCTGTCTATCAGTACTCTAATGCGCGTAAATATACTCGGATTTCCATGCAATTGATATATGTTATTGAGGTTTACTGTGGTATGATTGGTATAGAAAAAGAAGTATGTAGCATGTAATTTACAGAGCCACTCAAAAGAATTATTTTACATTACAGACTATTAGGAAAAATCGTTTGCGGTGTATTTTAATTATGTTACTGTATTTCAAACATATTGAATTTCATATATATCGCTGAGGTGCATTACAAGATGTTTACTACAGATTATGGAGTATATAGCATTCACCGTTCATTTACAGAGACACACAAAAATTTCGGTTACAGTACTGACTATGAACAATAATTGCTAGAAATAAGTTTTTTTTTTCAGTTGTTGCACGCGTTTTTGAATGTAACTATTTTTTTTATATTGCTTGGTTTGTATAAATTCTATAAATCATATACAGGACTGCCCAAAAGTTCTCCAGTACACTGACGTTTATAGACGGAAATTCCCAAATGGGAATTTTCAACCGTGTTAATAAACGAATTAAATTTTAGCATACTGCTATGTAGTATATATACAAATCTATTGATAATATGCAGAGCTTCAGATAAAAATTCGGATATTTTTTCGATTATTAATGGTATTTACTGCAGCTGGGTTTTCAAATATGCTATGCATTTTCCAAATTCTGTACTGAGTCTGATATACCGATTTCAGCCTGTTCGTTATTGTGAATACTCCATAATTTTACAAAGAGATAGGGGTTTTTTTCTTATAGGGTGTTTACCCCCCAAAAAGCAAATATATGAGTTTTAAACTATTACTAGATGGAACCCGTCAAAATTTGACGGCAAACAACTTGATACTACCATAAAAATAAAATTTATAGTTGCTTTAACTTGACAAATTTCATAGTAGGGAGCATAATATGATTAAGCGGTCACAGACCTTTCCATCAATATATCACATGAAGGGTGTGTGCAAAATTTAGAAAGTACCCCTTGGGGGGGGGCAAAAGTGGGGAGATGGACACCGGAGATGCATAATATGATTAAGTGGTCACAGACCTTTCCAATGATATATAACATGAGGGTTGTGTGCAAAATTTAGAAAGTAAGGGGGGAGGGGGGGGCGGGGGGCAAAGTGGGGAGATGGACATCGGAGATGCATAATATGATTAAGCAGTCACGGATCTTTCCAACAATATATGAGATGAGGGGTGTCAACAAAATTTAGAAAGTATCCCTTGGGGGGGGCAAAGTGGGGAGATGGACATCGGAGATGCATAATATGATTAAGTGGTCACAGACCTTTCCAATGATATATAACATGAGGGTTGTGTACAAAATTTAAAAAGTACCCCTTCGGGGGGAGGGGGGGCAAAGTGGGGAGATGGACATCAGAGATGCATAATATGATTAAGCAGTCACGGACCTTTCCAACAATATATGACATGAGGGGTGTCAACAAAATTTAGAAAGTATCCCTTGGGGGGGGGGCAAAGTGGGGAGATGGACATCGGAGATGCATAATATGATTAAGTGGTCACAGACCTTTCCAATGATATATAACATGAGGGTTGTGTGCAAAATTTAGAAAGTACCCTTTGGGGAGGAGGGGGGCAAAGTGGGGAGGTGGACATCTGAGATGCATATGATTAAGCAATCACAGACCTTTCCAACAATATATGACATGAGGGGTGTCAACAAAATTTAGGGGGGGGGTAGTGGCGGGATGGACCCCGGAGATACATAACATGAATAAGTGGTCAAAGACTTTTCCAGCGATATATCACATGAGGGGTGTGTGCAAAATTTAGAAAAGTGTCCCACTTGGGGGGGAGTGGGGGGGATGGACCCCAGAGATGCATAACATGAAAAAGAGGTCACAGGCGTTTCAACTTGCAACTTTTTTCTTGAAGGCATTTGACAATATTAATTTTTTTTTTTACCTAAGACAATTTAACGATATTCTTAATATTTTTGCACAATTCGTCAAATGTTCATGGAAAAAATCATGAAATTCGCTAATCAATAGTTGATAAACTATAAAATTCAACAATCGATAACGGAAAAATCACGAAATTCATCAAATGGTCTGCACACTGATGTGATTATCAAAAGGGTTTTGAAGTATAGGACAAAATTAGCTTTTGCCAAACAGCGAGTAATACTGAAAATTTGGCAATGGACTTTATTGCCACCACTGGTCAAACATAATAGTCACACTCACCAATTACGATGATTGAATGGAAAAAGATTTTTTTTCTCTGCTGTCGCTCGACAAATTTCGAAACCATTTGGCGAATTTCACGATTTTTTCCCCGAAATTGACGGATTGTGATTTTTTTTTCTCGAAGCCATTCGACGATATTCGAAAACTTTTCCCCCCGAAACCAGTTGATGAATTTTGCGATTTTTCCACTGTCGATTAATGAATTTTGCAATTTTTCCGCTATCGATTGACAAATTAACAATTTATCGACTATCGAATTTCACGATTTTTTCCATGAACGAACAAAATGCGCACTTTCTTCCCGCTAATGTTTGACACATTTCACCCTTTACAATTCAGCCAATGAGTTGAACGCTCTTTCTTTCCAGAAATGTCAGGAATGAAACAATTATTCTTTAGGATGAATTCCCTTCGTTCGATGCCCCATGTGTGCAATGCAGCAACGGACGTCACAGAATTTTTAGGGCACCTGCAGACTAAAAACATCTAACCAATCTTCGCGGGTGAAAAAATCACAGATTTCGTCAAATGATTGAGGAAAAAACACTAAATTCATCAAAGGATCATGGGAAAACATGACTTTCGTTAAAAGACCACAGAAAAAACGTGAATTATGCAAAAGGATCGCAAAAGATAAGCAAATTTGTTCAAAGAATCGCAAAAAAGGAAATTTCATCAAAAAATCACGATTTTTTACTAAATTTCGTCTAAAAATTGCAGAATAAAATGTATTTTATCAAAGAATCGCTGGAAAATGCGAATTTCGTTAAGGATCGCGAGAAAAATGCGAAATTCTTCAAAGGATCGCTGAAAAAACATGAATTTCGTCAGAGAATTTCTGAAAAAACATGAATCTCGCCCAATAACAGAAAAAGCATGGTTCATAATCATTATATCATACATTATCAAAAAAGGAATTTTCACCAAAAAATCACGCTTTTTTACTAAATTTCGTCTAAAAATTGCGGAATAAAATGTATTTTATAAAAGAATCGCTGGGAAACGCGAATTTCATAATAGATCGTTAGAAAAATGCGAATTTCTTCAAAGGACCGCTGAGAAAACGCCAATTTCGTCAAAGGATTGCTGAAAAAACATGAATCTCCTCAAAAGGAAGCAGAGAAAGTGCGAATATCGTCAAAGGATCACAGAAAAACGCAAATTTCGTCAAAGGATAGCGGAAAAAACGTGTATTTCGTCAAAGGATTGCAGTTAAAACATGAATTTCGTCAAATGATTGCTGAAAAAACACAAATTACGTCATAGGATCGCTGAAAAAATCATTAATTTCATCCATCGGCACATAAATATCATGAATTTCGTCTATCGGGGGCATAAAAATCCTTAATTTCGTCGGTCGGGTAGAGAAATTTTTTTTTCCGCAAATCGGGCGTGTAAAAATCATGAGTTTCATTTATCGGTCACCTAAAATACACAAAATTCTTCATACGGGCACATAAGAATCAAGAAATCAGTTGATCAGGCACGTACAAATCATTAATTTCCTCTATCGGCACATAAAAATCATGAATTTTGTCTATCGGGTGCATAAAAATACTTAATTTCATAATCTTTTACCAAATTTCGTCTAAAAATTGCAGAATAAAATGTATTTTATAAAAGAATCACTGGGAAACGCGAATTTCATAAACGATCATGAGAAAAATGCGAATTTCTTCAAAGGATCGCTGAAAAAACACGAATTTCTTCAAAGGATCGCTGAAAAAACACAAATTTTGTCAAAGGATTGCTGAAAAAACATGAATCTCGTCAATAGGCAGCAGGGAAAGTGCGAAGATCGTCAAAGGATCACGAAAAAAGCAAATTTCATCAAAGGACCACAGAAAAACACAAATTTCGTCAAAAGATAGCAGAAAAAACGAGAATTTCGTCAAATGATTGCTGAAAAAACACAAATTACGTCGTAGGATTGCTGAAAAAATCATTAATTTCATCCATCGGCACATAAATATGATGAATTTTGTCTAACGGGTGCAGAATTTTTTTTTTCATCAATCGGGCGTGTAAAAATCATGAGTTTCATTTATCGGTCACCTAAAATTCACAAAATTCTTCAAACGGGCCCATAAAAAGCAAGAAATTAGTTGATCAGGCACGTAAAAATTATTAATTTCCTCTATCAGCACATAAAAATCATGAATTTGGCAATCGGGTGCATAAAAATACTTAATTTCGTCGGTCGAGTGCAGAAAAAAAAAATCGTCAATCGAGTGTGTAAAAATCATGAGTTTCATTTATCAGGCATGTAAAAATCATGAAATTCTTAAATCGGGTGCATAAAAATCATGAATTTTGTAGGACGGGCACGTAAAAATCACAAATTCATTAAGTGGGTGAGTGAAATCACGAATTAGTCAAGTGGGCACATAAAAATCACGAATTTCTTTAATCGAGTGCATACAAATCGTAAATTTTGTCCCTCAGATGCAGAAAAATCACTAATTTCATCGATCGGGTGAGGAAAAATCGTGAATTTTGTCAAACAGATGCAGAAAAAACACAAAAGGAAAAAAGAAAATCAGAAAATCCTGTATTTGGCCAGTTTTTTCCATATTTTTAATCGCCAGTTTTCCAAGTTTTATCGCCGAGTGAGTGCTTATTTTCACCTTTAGGTGGCAATAAAGTCATCGCCAATTTTCAGTATTGCTCGCTGATAGGCAAGTGCTACTTTTATCCTGACAAAATGGTTATCGTATCAATGGATGGAAAAGGAAAAGAGTGTAGTGTATATAAATGAATTCGCATTGACTGTCACCTTGTATAATGACAATTGTGTACAATTTATCGCGTTTGATGGAGTTTTTTAGTTTTAAGTTTAGATTATTATATTATTAGGTAGTTTTTCATTTTATCTTTATTTTATTTTATTGAATCATTGAAGGTAAAACAGATATCTATTTCTGTGTTCATGATTGAGTTCTTTAGATATGTTTTGATTCTTCGTATATTGTTAGCAAAATTATTTAGTGCACATAATATAATTGTAAAGCATGCTTTATATACATTCTGGTGTATTTTATTAGTTGAAATTTGTTACATTTTTCGAAATAATTGTTGAATTTTGTCATCTTTTTTCCCGCAACCAATCAATAAATTTCCTGATGTTTTATTGGTGATTGGTTGCGGGAAAGTATTGTGAAATTCAACAATCATTCAAGAAAATGTAACAAAATTCTACTAACAACAGGAGCCTCTAAACAAACAAGTTCAAAATATGCATTCATATACATTAGATGCTGTACCATCTGTCCATTTACATATTAAAATGTGTACTAAATGATATAAAACATTTTAAAAACTGAAATTTTACACTTACATCTTAAATGTAAGTTTCATTGTTTACATGAGTGGATTTTAAGGAGTTTACTGCATATATATACACATATACTAAAATTATCTATCTAAATCCATTTGAATCATTGAAAGTTTTGTTAAGATTTGATCGTATTTCAATCTTTAGAACGCTTTTCTATTACCCGACATAATACCAATAAATTGTCATACTAAAGTTCCAAAACCTTTAAAAAAATTGTCAACAAACCAAAAAAGTCCATGCAAAACACATCCATACACACTATCATAACAAAATCATCAAAATGCACAGGTGGTAAAGCTGTTTAGAAGCTTCTGTTGTTAGTAGAATTTTGTGATCTTTTTCCCGCAACCAATAAATAAATTTCACGATGTTTTATTGTGATTAAACTATGAATTTTGTTACTTTTTTACATATAAACACAATTGCCGACTCAGCAAGTTTCTGGATTTGTCCATGTTAGTGAAACTTTTTTTTTTTTCATGCAACTGCTGGTCAAATTTTTAATCCATTTTTACAGCCGAATGCAACTATTAAAACATCTGTAGTATTATATTCAAAAAGGTAAATTTCAGCTTTATAAATCCTAATAAAACCTCGACCATTACTTTTTGGTTTAAGAAATTTAAAGTAGCAAAATATACATACGACATATCCAAAGAATTCAATCATGAACACAGAAATACATATGTGTTTCTATGTTCATGAGCTCAATATAACAAAATAAATAAAGATAAAATGAAAAAATACCTAATATTTATAGTAATCCAAACTTTGAAACATGTTGCTTACGCCGACTCCCGACTAAAGATCTCTAGAGACAGGAAATACCCTCACCTCATTGGCTGAAACAAATCTGTCTGTAGAGAGTAAAAGCCTCTAGCTGATTGGCGGAATGCTCGCGCACGCGTATAAAAGTCATATTTGCCTGGAAAACGAAATACCAGGTTAGCTTTAAATAGATGGATGAAATGTTAACAAGAACGGAAAATCATGCGTCAAGCATAGATTATGTAACACTTTCCAACGCTTCCAAAATAATTTTAGAAATCATTACCGTTTAATAAGCTGAATGATAACATCTAAGTGAACAATTTGGAAATCGCATAACATATTTAAGAAACGTAATTTCAGGAATTTCCAACATATACAATATTCGGAAAAATATCCGAATACTTTTATTTAGCCCTGTATATGATCCATAGAGTTGTATATATACTACATAGGATGCTAAATTTTAGTTTAGTTAGGAAACGCGTAGCACAGTTTAAAATTCTCCCTCTGGAGTTTCTGTCAATAAACGGAAATGTGTTCGCGAACTTTTGTGCTGTCCTGTATATTATCTACAGAATTTATACACACCAAGTAATAGACAAAAAGTGAGTTAAATTCAAAATCGCGTTCAGCAACTTAAAACGCACCTCCAGGAATTATTGTTAACGGACAGTAGAGAATTATTTTGTGTGTCCCTGTAAATGAAGGATGACTGCTACGAACACAATATTCTGTAGTAAGCCTCTTGTAATGCACCTTAGTGATAGATATAAATTTGAATGCGTTTAAAATAGTGAAACATTATTTAATTAAAACGCAAACGATTTTTCTCCATAGACGTAATGTAACGGATTTCTTTTGACTGTCCCTGTAAAGTAACTATAAGTGCTATGCACACCATATTCCATATTATGCTTTTTGTAATGCACCTTAGTGATATATCAATTACACTGTGTTTGGAATTGTGGAACATCATTAAAATAAACCGCAAATGATTTTCCCCATAGACCGTAATGTAACGGAAATCTTTTGAGTGTCCCTGTATAAAAGCTACAAGTGCTACACACTTCAGATGAAATAGGGATCATGCTACAGATAACGACAATAACATATAAAAATTGCAGGGCATACCGAGCATATTTACGGGAGTTAGAGCACGGACCGACGACAGACGGCCAGACGGCCGTCTGTCGTCGGCAATCATAAACAATTTTCAACTAGGTTGGAAAGTATTAAAAATCAGCTTCATCCATCACCAAACAAATCCATATTTTTATTTTTATTTTTATTTATTATTATTTTTATGCTCTTAAAAAAAAAAAAAAAAAAAAAAAAAAAAAAAAAAAAAAAAACCTTTGTCATTTCAGCACTAGTTGGACATAGGCATATTATGGTCACTTTTTGCATTTTATAAAACTTTGATTTTTTAAATGTCTTTGTAAATTATAGTTGGTCTTTAACTTATTTTTATCATTTTTTCTCTTTTTTAGTAAATCTTAGCCGGACTTTTGCCCTTTTTTGCACATTTTCATAAAAACAAAAATTTTTAGTCTCGACCCTAAAAACTAGTTAATCACTTAATTATCTTAATTAAAATCCATTCCCGGTATTATTTTTCTTAAATTCAAAAATTTTTCCCGAGTACGGCACCTGCACTTTGACGGTACTCGGGGACTTTATGCCGTCATTGACGTCGGGTCCCGAGGAACCGGTGCAGGCGGGAACATCACTTCAAACACTTTATTTTGCGATAGTTCCTAAACTACACATACAAAAACCACAAGAATCTGTTTTTAAACATTTCAGTAACCGTACTCTCGCCTCCGCTCAAAATAATAAATCTTTCCACATTTTAAAATTATTAACTTTTTTCACGCACAGTCCAAAATTCAAACTTTTTAAAATTCTTAACTTTCCACACATACGATTTTCAAATAAACTGGGTTTCTAATCAAACACATTTTTCTTTTCTACTTTTCAAAAAATTTCAATCTTCACATGTAAATTTATTGAGTTATTACACGTATTTCATCCAATATTTACACTCTTTCTTCCCCTCGTAAATCCGGCTAAGTCTCGTTCATTCTCACTATAAATCCTGTTTTCCAGTTATGCTTGCTTCCCTATTCAATCGTATATGTTCAGTGTCCTTTTTGCATCATTTTAATTTCTTCATGTTTGTCGTTTTATTTTTTAAGTTTTTCCGTGCTGAAAATCCATCAAAGTCTGGACCCCTTTTCGATTTTCTTAAGTTTTTTCCAACACCTAACTGCGAACTCAATCTGTTTTTCGAGCACTTGTGCACAGCAATCCCCACTCTCTACCGAAACACCGTATTCAACCATATCTTTAACAAATATCAATTCAAGTAAACCTAACTTTAACTTTTCAATACCTCTCTTGTACTTTAAAAAAAAATTTCCACCAACCAGACTTAAGTTTTTTCGCAGGAAATTTTGTGGTCGAATTCCTAACTCGAACTCAACTTCCTTATCTTTATCTTTATTCACAAAACTTGTAAATTTTCAATGACATCGCAAACCAACTTTAACTGTTCAACACCTCTCTTGTACTTTAACTCTTTCATTACCTTGTCTGAAATTCTTCAGGTTCTTCACAGAACCAAAACGCCCGAAGTCTAGTTGAAAATTTTCATACCCCATCTTCTTTGGATTAATGTCAAAGAAGAAATCATCAATCTTAGAAAAAGGAGGTAAAAAGCACAGAAAAGGATTAGCATTTCCCCTGAGTGGGGAAATAAAAGGAGAATTAGGACTGAATAATACCTTTGTGGCAAGGTACAAAATTCCGGAGAGAGCTTCAGAATAAAAATGTAAACATCTATTGTTCCATGTTACCCAGATTAATGAAAATAACTTTACAATATGAATGTAAAACTTATTAGTACCGCTTTGTAGTGAAATAGATTTAAATTTTGTGATTTTCTAAATATTCTGACATACAATCATTATTTAACATTGCTATTATAGCATGAAATTAGAGATGTTGAAAAGGTGCTGTCAATCCAGTTATGTATTTCAAAAAATCTCCTAATTTATCGGACCTAGAAATACAATCACTATTGAAATAAATTTCAAACCTAGTTATTTGTCTGAAAAGTTGTTAAAGAATGTTTCCTTTAGAATTGGTAAAGGCGAACCGTGTTTGAAAAATCGAGATTCTCTCCCTCTTTCTCTCTCTTTTTTTTTTTTTTTTTTTTTTTTTTGGTGGGGGGGGGGGTAAATGCATGGCCTATAAAATAAAAGCAATGCAAGGTAGAAATTATTCTGAGCATATTTAGAAAGATGCATCTATGATCTATTATCTGCGGTACGCTATTACCATTTAAAACGCTTAATCTTATTTTTCATCAACAAAATGTCTTTGAATATTTCGAAAGCAATTTAAGATCAACTTTTTCCAGGATATGCATTCCATAACAATAACTAACAGGAAACAGCAAACAGTCTGTTCTCAAATCCAGAGGGGGCTAATTTCAGACAGATTTTTAAATTTATTTCTGTTCGGAAATAAATCCTGCCTGAAATTGGCAGGTGTTCTTTTTAAAATCTATCTAATCGAAATACGCTTTCCATTTTTTGGTGAACGCGAAAGATCGTCCAGAAAATACTTTTAAAGCCGGCGTTTTGAACTGAATTTCCAAACGTGACAACCCTAGAAATGAGATAAAACGGTTGTCACGTGATCAGAAACGCTTATGAATCGATAAGTAACTTAATTATTAGAAATGGAATGGTTCATTTGGATTCCAAATTGCTTCAACAGTCGGTGACGTCACTGTGAAGTCACACTGTGACTTTGTGACAGTCGTCGTGACGTCACGTGACGTCGATGTGAAGTCACTGTGACGTAAATGCGAGGTCGTTATGGCCGTTTTCAAGGCTTTCTGTGACCTCACAATGTGACTACTTTGTGAAGTCACCGTGCGACTTCAATGTGAAAAATGTGACGAATCTGCATCGGATAGGGTGACCAGATTTTACCCGAATCCTATACGGATTGTTCGATCAAAATTTTTTTATGGTTCAAGTTTGTGACGTTTGTGACGACACTGCACCGGTTCGGGTGACCAGATTTTACCCGAATACAATCCAGAAACTTCGGATCGATCTTTTTGGATTTGTGTGGCTCCAGAATAGATTTGGATTAGTTGTCGTGTGGCCTGATTTTCGTGAACCCGATCTGTTTTGAGTCGGGTATAATGTTTTTACTGTAAGTCTTGTTCAGAATAGAATCTTGCATACGACCAAGTAACCAGATTTTATCAGAAATTGTGTTACGATACAATTTCTGATGTCGGCTCGGATCTAGAGTCATGCACGAGTCCGGTTATATACTTCTTGAACATGATTGAATGTCTACTTGAACATGAATGATGGTTGACTGAAACTATATTTACATTCAACCCGTAATCTTACCCTAACCCAACAACAACAACAACAAAAATTCTGCAGGCCCACAACCCGACCGAACCTGATAAATGATTTCGCATAGATTCGGATAACAAGATTTCACCAAATATGGATAAGATCGACGATAAGGATTGGATCGGCAATCATTTTTTTTATGCAACTCGTATTCAAATTAAAACTTTGCATCTGATTGGGAAACCGGCTAATGTAGCCGTTAAACAAGAAAATTATAAAAGTAAAAACCGCATACTAATATAAAAATAATAGATGAATCCATTAAAAATTATAATAAAATTAAATATTTTAATAATATGAAATTCTATTGTGCAAATAACCACTTTTAAAAATAACTTCAACTTCCATTTGTTTTATGTAACCACCAAAAATGTTGACAATAATTAAAACTATGCTATTTTGCTTTTAAGTATTGAAGTTTTTAAATGTGTATACTTTGCCATATTTCCCCTCGTTCAGTATCACGAAACTTTCTGACACATTTATGAACAAATTTTTAAACGCTTGGCACTTGCATGCCTGATTATTAAAGCGATTTGGAATGAATAGCGTTTTCCATTTTTAGATAAATGAAATGCTTAAGAGCAATTTTGGTCACGTTTTTCCGTTTCTGACGCTGCGCGTCGGAAATTCGGTTCAAAACACCGACTTTGATAGTGTTTTCTGAAACATCTTTTGTCAAAAATGGAAAATGCCATTCTATTACATATATTCTGAATAAGAACACCTGCCAATTTCATGTCTTTCCGAATAAAAATGAATTCAGAAATTAGTTATTTTGGATTTGATTACAAATTTAATGAAAATAAAAGTATAGATTTTTAAATAAGCATTGTGAAAAATTTATATTAGGAATCCATTTAAATAATAGATCTACCTATTGTGCGATATTATTAAATAATAAACATTGTATCAAGCAATAAAACATTTTTCGAAGCAAATGAAATTTAAAACTTCGGATCATAAACGCAAATAAAAAAAAATATTTTTCTTTTCTTTACAAATTATTTTATTTATAGTTTTTGATAGAATACTAAATGCAGAGCTTAAATATCAATTTTTACTATAGCAAAAATTCGATAACATAACTGGAAAAATTACCTTAACTGAATAGCTGTTTTATTGTTTCATCAATATTCATTATTTTTGTGCACCTAATATTGACATATCTTGACAACTAAATTTGAATGAGTTAAATTGTCGCAATTATTTCAAATATACCAGAAAATTATTTCTCAAAACCTCCACTAGCTAAGAAATTTTCAAATTGTAAATGAAATATTAATAGTTTTAAAAATTGCAATGTTTTTAATTACAATGAATAACTATGAAAATTGAACTGAGAAACGCAAAATATAAATACATTCCTCGTTATAAATAACACTTTACATTTAGAATATATATTGTTAGTAAATACTTTAAGCTTTTTTCCAAACTCTTATTTAAAACGATTTAAAACATTAATGATAAAATTTCATACAAGTGATTAAAAAAAAAAAAAGATTTAAACATCTTAACATTTAAATAATGCACTATTAATGTACCATTACTAAATATGCACTATTAACAAAACTGCGAAGACATTAAAAGTTACCTGCTAATCTATAAGTAAAACCACCAGTTATAGGGATTAAGTTTTAATGGTCGTTGACTGCTTCCTTTTCATTGAAAAATGAGACTCAAATCCACTGCTTTAATTTTCAAAGTGTCCAGCTTAGGTGTGTTCATAGATCTGAGATATCAAATATCACGCAGACCTTAATAACGCACTCAGCTAGACATAAGGATAGGTTAAAATGGATGATTCACTTTAAAACGTTAATTTACTTTCACGGTATAAATTCCACAATATACTTCCACAAACTTAAAAGAACACCACACCACACACTCTAATCCGCCGATGAAAATAAATCGTCTGCCCTCAACATCTGCGATCATGATCTGCGCAGTAATGTTTACCACAAAGTAACATCTAGCAGGTGTTTCCAAAAAAAGAATAGAAAGAAAACAGTTAAATAAAGATATTTCAAATGCTTTATAGTTTATATGGCTGACAAATAATAACTTCTAATAAAACTATAATATTCTGTTTTTATATGAGAGAGTTTAATATTTTTGGAAATAAGCTGTGAAAATTTAAATTTTTATATATTTTTTAATCAGTTGCATTTGTTTTAGGCGACCAAAGTAAACATAAATTTTAAATAAAAATGGATTTAATAGTCTTTATAAAATAATTACGACATAAATATAAATACTATTCTGCAATCATATTTCCTAAATACGATTTTTTCATTTTTTACACTCTATTGAAAAGAGCAATATATTTAACAGAAGTGATATTAAGCACTGACCAGTTTTGGAATAAATTGCTATAGGAATGACATATACTTTATGACATATTTTTAATTCGTTTTTGTTCGGAAACGCATGAAATTGGCTTTTGTTTTTATTCAGAAACTCTGTAATTGAAAGACGTTTTCCATTTTTTAGTAAAATCAGAAGATCTTTCAGAAAAGAATGTCAAAGTCAGCGTTTTGAACCAAATACCCGACGTAACAGGGAAAAAAAAGAGAAAAACCAGTCGTCACGTGACACGAATTGCTTATAACTCGATAAGTAATTTATTTATCAAAAAATGGAAAACTCATTTCGATTCCAAATTGATTCCATAGTCAGTCCTGCCCATTTTATGCCTTTGCGTTTAAAAATGAGTCAGAAATTATGTCAGAAAGCTTCGTGTTGTGGAGCAGGTCAGTTGAGAACCACCTGAAATATTCAGTACAAGAAAAATCTTGAACGCGTTCGACGGTCACCCCGAGCATCCCCGATGTCGAACTCGCAAAAATGGTGTCCCACTTTTTAAACAGAAAGCTGATGATTGGGTTGAGTGGCCCCTCAAAATAATAAGAGATTGGAGATTTTAAAAATATTTTTAGTATCACAAAATTAGCAAATGAGTTCTATGCGGTGGTAGGAAATAAATTAAATGTTTGTATTTAAAATGCTAACAAATCTCTAAATCGCTAACAGTTTTATTAGAATGGGAGATCTATTTCTGAATTACTTTCCGCCAAAACTTTCCTACGTTACTAAATTTCTATTTAAGGATTTTTACCTGTGTATTATATAGTATATTTTGTTAAATTTCATGAAAATGGCAATGAAAATTGTAAAAAAATATCTGCCTCATATATGTAGACAAATATTTATTTATTATTTTATTTTGGAAATGCAATATATTTAAATAATGTGTGACAATGTTTTTATTAATGATTTAGGTACATGACATAATTCAATTCTATATTTTATGAGTTTTTTTCCAAATTCTCTCTTCGATCACACCGTGAAGTCACAGAGTGTTGGCATTTTGGTCATAGGTTTTACGTGACTTATGTGACTTGCAGTGACGTCATTGCAACGTCACAAAAATTTTTAAAGCTGTCAGAATGTAATTTTCTTCATGCCATAAGATGTTCTAAAGTTTATTTTAAGTTTTCTTTAGATCTTCAAGACGTTCACATTTTGATCACAGTGTGACGTTACAAAGTGGTGTCATTTTGGTCACAGATGTGACGTGACGTACGTGACTCACAGTGACGTCACAATGACGTCACTGTGACTGTGCATGCTATGCGGGTAAATATTTACCCGAAAAAAAAAATCACAAATATTGAAAAAGTTTAAGCGCACAACATTAGATATCCTATGAAAGAAAAGAAAAATTTAAAAATATTAAAATACAAGCAAGAAATCCATAGAGAATTCTCCGATAGTTTTAATTTTAGCGCTGGATTTTGGTGTGGGCTCTTGAAGACTTGATAAATATAGTGTCATTTATTTGTGCAAAATTAGAAAAAAGAAGTTACTACATTAGTAAAATATGGGAATTTTCACTGTTGTTTCTCTCTCTCTAATATTTCACATAAAAATGAACTCGTTTTATGAACTTTTGCATCATGTTCATCATAAATATAATTTTGCTTCACCGCTTTTTCTATCATTTTTTATTGTATATTACAAATCTATCCAAAACTATTGTATACACACACAATAATAGCCGTCAAGGAAATTATAACCCGGTGTATTGTCATTTTTTAATTTTCTTATTTTTCTCTTTTTAGAGACAGTGAAAGTACTTTTTAAATGGAAAACATACTTTTACGAAAAGCTCTAATGGCATGCTGAATGTAGAAGGTTCCTCAATGTTAACGTACATTCACTTTTTTAGTTAAATCAGAACAGAAATTCATCTGTCAGTAAATAACTAATATTTTGAATGTTTTATTTGATTTAAGAAATTTAATATAGTTTTATATTTAAAATATAGCATTATAAAAAGGAAAAATATTTTGGAAAATATATTTTAAATTGCACTTTATAAAACGTGAATAAATCCAGATCAGGTAAAATAGTAGAGGCATTTCATTTCAGTAAAAGATCAAAGAAAATTGAGGGGGAAATTACTATTATACACACAAAATTTTTTTCCTCATTTCCTATTTTTATTAAATATGGAGAGAGAGAAAAAATGTCTTAAAAATATATTTATTAATAATATCCCTTCGGCACATAAATGAAATCTGCAAAAGTGCGTTCTTTAAATATTTCTTAGAAGATATTAATAATACTCATAGCTTTTTGATAATGTTTTTATTTCAGAAGTAAATATTGTTATTTTTATAATTCAGTAGTACACATTTATTTTTTGAAATTTCTACCATATGGAAGACTACTAAACATAAAGGCATATACCACTACGGAGAACAAGTTCAAAGGAGGAAATATAATTAAATATGCTGTTGAAAAATGCTGAAGCTCAACATTTAAAAAATAAAAAAAAAGACGGAAGAAAATGGCTTTCGGTTTAAAGTACAATTAACATATAAGGAAAAAAAAAACATGCTGCAGTTAAAAGCTGAAAAATATATAAAAGTAAACCTATATTTAAAAAAAATAAATAAGGAAGTTTTCAGTTTTTCTTTTCCGTTCTTTTCTGCTGAAGCTATTCATAATATACAAAGAGAGAAACGGGTATTTCATTTAAATAAGAAACTCGTGTTATCGAAATACTTTTTAAACAGCCTAAACGCACTTAATTTTCCTTTACCTGGTTCCTTAAAAATTCCCTTTTCTGAAAACAAGTTAACAAAGAGAAGATAATCCTGTAGACACATTCCACAACGTGCGTTTTGACAGGAGCTCTACGGAGAAAAGAGGCGGTGAAATCGTCGAGGCACTTTCGGGCGGTTTGGGTATTTTGAATGACCAGGCGTTTCAGGCGCTTTGGTAGTGAAAGAGTTAAAAAAAAATTCCATCCTCCAGACTTGAACTTTCACGCAGGCAAATTTGTAGTAGAACACCTAACTCGAATCGAATTTTTATTTTTTTATCGTAATTCACAGAACTCGTAAACTTTCATTGACATCGCAAATCATAGTAGGTCTCTAACTTATTTTTCTCATTTTTATGCTTTTTTAGAAAACTTAGTCTTTATAGCACCAGTTGGACATAACTATTTTTGTCACTCTTTGCATCTTATAATTTTTTTTTCTTCAATGTCTTTGTAATTTATAGTTGGTCCTAACTTTTTTTTTAATCATTTTAAAGCTTTTTAGTGAAACTTAGCCGGATATTTTGTCCTTTTTGGCACTTTTTCACGAAAACAAAAATTTTCAATCTCGACCCCAAAAACTTGTCGAACACGTAATTTTCTTAATCAATATCCATTCTCAGCAATTTTTCTCTAAAATTCAAAAAATTTTTCAGAGTACGGCACCTGCACTTCGAGGGTACTCGGGGACTTCATGCCGTCTTTGACGTAGAGTCCCTGGGAACCGGTGCAGGTGGGAACACCACTTCAAACATTTTCCTTCGCAATAATTCCTAAACTACGCATATAAAAATCACAAAACTCAGTTTTTTAAACATTTCACAAACCGTACTCTTACCTCCACTCAAAATAATAAATCTTTCCACATTTTAAAATTATTAACTTTTTTCACGAACAGCTCAAAATTCAAACTTTTAAAATTCTTAACTTTCCACAAATACGATTATTAAATAAACTGGGTTTCTAAGCAAACACATTTTTCTTTCCTACTTTTCTTAAAAATTTCAAACTTCACATGTAAATTTAATGAGTTATTTCATGTTTTTCATCCTTTGTTTACACTCTTTCTTCTCCTCGTAAGTCCGACTAAGTCTCGTTTTTTCTCACTATAAATTATGCTTTCTAGTTACGCTTGTTTCCCCATTCAATCGTATATGTTCAGTTTACATTTTGCATCATATTATTTTTTCAAATTTATCGTTTTATTTTTTAAGTTTTTCCGTGCTGAAAATCCATCAAAGTCTGGACCCCTCTTTGATTTTCTTAAGTTTTTTCTAACACCTAACTGCGAACTCAATCTGTTTTTCGAGCACTTGTGCACAGCAATCCCCACTCTCTACCGAAACACCGTATTCAACCATATCTTTAACAAATATCAATTCAAGTAAACCTAACTTTAACTTTTCAATACCTCTCTTGTACTTAAAAAAAAAATTTCCACCAACCAGACTTAACTTTTTTCGCAGGAAATTTTGTGGTCGAACTCCTAACTCGAACTCAACTTCCTTATCTTTATCGAGTATACCTAATAATCTAATACCTAATAATACCTATAATCGAGTATACCTAGCGCCCATCCTATCTAAATTCTCTACTTTCATGTTAATTCCCCCTCTGACCAATCAGATACGTTTCGCGGTATCGACGCAGATTTTCATTGGTTCATTTCCAAAACATTACATTTTTTTATATATAGAAGGATACTGTTATTGGTAGAAAATGTTTCATAATATATGCCAGCTGCATAATTTTTCGTTCTTATTGTGTGTGATAAAAACTGTCTTTCATCGTACATATTTAGGGTTGCGGGTATTAATTAATAAAATTTAAACTTTCTGAATAATATTCTGTTCATGCCAGAAAGTGTTTTATAATCGATGCCGAATGCATGATTTTTCGTTCTTGTTGTATCAAATTTCTACTGTGTCTGATAAAAATTGTCTTTTATGGTACATATTGAAAATGTGCCATTGAAATTACACGTAATTGTAACTATAAGTTCTCAATTATAATTATAACCAGAGGGCCCGTGCGAGGATTTCGCACTGAAATCTAATATTTTTAGGTACTTCTCTATTATGCTGTCGACCACTTTTCATAACAAAAAACTATCGCCAAATTGTAAGATTAACCGCCAAAAATGCAGTCCCATTTACTTGATGTCAGAAGCATTATACGTGTTTGTTAAATCATCAAGTGGTTTTTAATTCGACATTTGCGTGTATTTTTCACTATGTTTTACTGGTTTATTAGTAATTTCATTAATTAAAATAGCAATTGTGTCCTTAAATTCTTATATTTTATTTATTTATTTTAATATTCCAATGGCAGCGTTCTCCCGTTTATTTGGCGATAGTTTTTTGTTATGAAAAGTGGTCGACGGGATAAAAGAGAAGTACCATTTTTTTATCAATATGTAATAGTTATTAGATGCAGGTTTAAACTTCTACAGAAAAAGCAAGGATAAAAATATCTGTAAACAACATTTAGTTGTTAGTCAATCCCGAATATCATCTAATCTATTCCATCAAAGTTAGAGTAAAAACTGGTCCAAGATTGCTAAAGGCACGCGCGAGAAAAAAAAATTAACAATCGTATTTTAACTGCATTAGAGGATGACGTCATCCGCTTCTGGAAAAACATGGGACATAAATATAAATCTAAACATTTCAATTTAAATTTCGTTATTTAATCATAAATATAAAATAAACCCGTGCGGTGTTTTTTATAATAATTGCTGAGCATCATATATTGTGGTATTTTATTTTTTTGGCAACAATGTTTTTAGGTAAACCTTTCATTTCATTTAGGAAAACAATGCCGATTTATTTTTAATTATCAGCAATTTTTAATCGAAAACATGTTTTAACGAAATGTTAAGTGTGCTATGTCAGAAGCGTTTTCAAAATCCTTTCATATGCTATTTCATTCGTCGTTCTGCGTTTCGTATTTTCAGAAAAAAAGGATGTTGACAGGAGAAATAATATATATGATTACACCATAATCATAATCATAGCATTATAGTTATGATTACAATCCTAATGAAATTTCAAATTCAGATTATGATTACATGTAATTGAAATTATAATCTGTTACATGCAATTATATTGTAATCAGATTACAGATTAATCAGATTTTTCCCAACTCTGTGTAATCATAATCATAGCATTTATAATTACAATTACAATCCTAATTGAATTTCAAATTCAGATTATGATTACATGTAATTGAAATTATAATCTGTTACATGCAATTATATTGTAATCAAATTACATATTAATCAGATTTGAATTTTCCTAACTCTGTGTAATCATAATCATAGCATTTATAATTACAATTACAATCCTAATTGAATTTCAAATTCAGATTATGATTACATGTAATTGAAATTATAATCTGTTACATGCAATTATATTGTAATCAGATTACAGATTAATCAGATTGCAAATTTGCCCAATTCTGGTTGACAGCAATGGAAACAAATTTCAATATTTATTTGTTTTTAAACATTAAATTAAAAATAAATTAAGAATCTCTAAATAAAAACTTTAACCGTTTGAGTGCTATGAAGCGCGATAGCGCCGCGCTTCGATGTATCTGCGGATCAAACAAATTGTGTTTCAACCCAGAAATTTTATCTTATCAAATGTAACTCACTAGATCGCTGTACATAAATCAACTGTTGAATAAAAATTAAATTATTTCAATTATTGAATAAAATTTCTGGGTTGAAACAAAATTTGTTTGATCCGCAGATACATTGCGGCGCTATCGCGCTAGCGCTCAAACGGTTAACAAACCAAATAACATGCTCTCTACGAAAAAACTTATGATAAATTGTAAATAAATAAAAATTACAAATTTAATTCCACTTTAAATTCTTTTTGAATTTTTTCTGTTGTTAAATTTTATATTAAAGAAATACACACAGCCATTTCTTTTTAAATTAGAATAAATAATTGAAGCCCATCCCATTTGTTTTTTCCTAATACCTGATTTTCTATTTTAAAAAAATTATTATAGAGAATAATATAGTATAATAATTTTATTTTTAGAAATAGAAAAATTGTAAACTCTTTTCAGTAAAAAAGTTTACTAAAGAATATAAGAAACTTTCGAATTACTTATGATTTAATAACATTACAATCCATTTCCTTAAATCTAAATGCCAAACTTTAAATGGTTTAAAGCAATAACACTGCTGATAACTGAAAATACATTTAGAGGTTTCAATTATCATCACAATAATTCATTAAAAGTTTGATTTATCATGTTAAGCATCAGAAACATGAAAATCAATTAAACGCTTTTCATTCACAATAATTAAAATTTCTTAATTACCAGACGCGTTATTAATAAATGTTAATTAATACTCTTTGTCTGTATACGATCCATAATTAAAATTATTTCCAGTCATGCATTTAAGATAGAAACTACATAAATTAAATTTATTTATGGACAATTTATGGAATATTCTAAAACTTTGATTATTTTATTTCATTTTCTTTTTATTTTAGGTATTATGAAGAATGTAATGATGAAGTATTACGAAGAATAAGTATAAATTTAATCTTTAAGGAAACTTCTTTGATGTGTAATATTTTATATTAAAGTAAAATAAAATATAAAAATACATATTGTAGAAATTTTTTTAAGAAGCGAAAGGATTTAAAATCTGGAAGAGAAAAAAGAATGTTTTGAGCTTCCATATTTTTTCCTTGTTACAAATTTTGGAAGAAAAATTCGTTTTTCTTTTGCAGAAATGAACTAAGAAAAAAATATCTTTTTTGTTTCAAGTTATAAAATTCAGAGGGAAAATATTATGTCATAGAAAATGCACTAAAGCGGACATTTGAAATAAAAGCTAAAATAATACAATTATAACATTTAAACGGGAGAATAACTTTTTCACTAATTAATAAGTGCCATTTAATGTTTAAATTATTTACATGGAATAAAAATAATTATTCAATATATCCGTTATTATTTGTTTGCATTTGAAAATCTTCTTAACTTTTTACTCAAGAACTATAGTGAACTTAAATTAAATCTTATTTAAACAAATGAAAAGTGAAAAATTACTGTCAAAATAATTACGGATTGTTTCATGTTTTGTAACGTCTGAAATAAAAAGAAAGAACTGTGAATTTGAACCAGAAACATAATTTAAATGATAAGGGCTTTAGTATACTAAACAAATTGGAAATTGTACGTTAAACGTGAGAAATAAGGTCGCGTTCGTTTCGTGCTTTAACTAGTTTTACAATGTAAAAAAATCATCGTTATTATTTCAGTGAAATAAATTATATCGTCTGCTATGAGCGAAATGAGGATGCCTTTTTAACACTTTCCAACCTAGTTGAAAAGTGTTTATGACTTCGGTTTGTCTGGCCGTCTGCCGTATGGCCGTCTGTCCGTGCTCTATCTCGGATTGCTCTGCAATTTTTATATGTTATTGTCGTTACCCATAGCATGTTCCCTATTTCAACGGAAATGTGTAGCACTTATAGTTTTTTTACAGGGACACTCAAAAGAATTCCGTTACATTGCGGTCTATGGGGAAAATCATTTGCGGTTTATTTAAATAACTAGTATATAACCCCGTCAAAAATGATGGATTGTTGATCTGCGTTTCATTTTCATAAGACTTCATACAAACAAGAAGCATGGAGATTTATTATTGAAATACATTTCAAAAAGGACAAATGATTTCTACAAATAAAAATAATAAGGATATATATATATATATATATATATTTACTTAGTATTAAATTTCTGAAATAGTTCAACGATTGGACAAAATCAAATATTAACGAATAATCCATGTGCGAAAGTTTTTGTAAAAAAGTGTTATCAATGAGTTTTTAAACAGCTTGACTTACCATATAACTCATTGTTTGATTACATAAGCAAAATTAAATGGAAATTACGCTGTACTATGCATTTCTTATATTTTAATTACGTTTGATAAGAAAGAATCATTTTACAGTATATGACCCATTATCCGAAAATCCAAAATCCGGAAAAACCCGAAGTCCGGAAAGAAAAATTCGAAAAATTTCTAAATTTGTAAATTTTTACTAAAATTTTAGATTTTCTGAAAATTTTCGAAAATTTTACCGATTCCTAATTTTTTTTCAGTCTATTGTGTTTCAATGTTTAATCACTAAAATATTGTTACTTCAGTGGCGGGTGAACACGGTCCTCCCCCCCCCTCTTCTCTTCCCGAAATTAAAAACAAATCATTTTTCTCTCAAATTTTAGTTTAAAATTAATTTATATTACGATTCGTTAGAAACAAAAAATAGTTATGTATTTATTTCATCAGGGGTGATTCTGTTCAAGTTTTCCTAAAAATTTAAGGCATTCGATTTCAAAAATTTAAGTCTTCAGTCCAAAATTTCGAACATAAATATCTCGAATTTTGAACGATAATCGCCGAAAAAAATCAATTATGTCTATCGTTCGCAGAAAAAATAAAAAATTTCATCAAAGGATTGTGGAAACAACGTGAATTTCGTCAAAGTACCGAAAATAAAAACGCAAATTTCGTTGCAGGATTGCAAAAAAAAAAAAAAAAAAAAAAAAACGCTAATTTTGTTAACAAATTGCAGAAAAACGCGATTTCCGTCAAAGGCTTACGAAGAAGACGCAAATTTCTTCCATAGACTCCGAAAAAAATGTAAAATTTCATCAAGGGGTCACAAAAAAATAAATAAATAAATAAAAAAAAAAAAAAAAAAAAAAAAATTGGTTAAAGGATCGCAAAAAAAAAAAAAAAAAAAAAAAAAAAAAAAAAAAAAAAAAACTGCGAATTTAGTCAAATAATCGCGGAAATACATGAATTTCTTCAAAGGGTCTAGAAAAAAAACAGAAATTTCTTGAAAGCACTGCGAAAAAATGTCTAATTTCGTTAAGCGATCGCGAAAAAATTGAAATTTCGTCAAAGGATCGAAAAAAAAAACAACCGCTAATTTCGTCAATCTCAGAAAAAACTCGAATTTTGTCAAAGGATCGTAAATAAAAGGCAAATTTCGTCAAAGAATAGCGAAAAACGCAAATTTCCTCAAAGGATCGCAAGAAGAAAATGCAAATTCCTTCAAAGGACTACGAAAAAATGAAATTTTGTCAAAGAACAGCAGAAAAAATGCAAATTTTGCCAAAGGATCACGAAAAAAAAACATGAATTTTGTCAAATAATCGTGAATTTCGGGAGGACCCGAAATCCGGAACGATGGAAGAATTTCAAAATCCGCCAGTAGATGGCGACACTATACTGAATCAAATCTCTCCCAAGGAAATAAATCACCACATTCTGAAAAAAAAAAGTGTTTACAGAATTTTTTTTTACAGAAATGTTAATATACATTTTTTTTATGAAATAGTGTTTTAAGGTTTTAAACAAAATTAAAAGATTTAAAAGCTTGAATATGCTTTTACAAATATTTAAACGACGAAAGTAGATAAACTTCTTTTTCAGTAAGCCTAACATGGCGTTTAACTACGGTCGAATCGCAGAGTGGTACAACCCGGTACCGTTACAGACACTTTCTCGCCTTTGGATTTTATTATAAGTAAGATGTTTCACTATTTTAAACGCATTGAAATTTATATATATCACTGAGGTGCATTAGAAGAAGCTTAATATGGAATAGGGTGTGATTAGCACTTATAGTTACTTTACAGGGACAGTCAAAAGATTTCCGTTACATTACGGCTATGGAGAAAAATCGTCTGCGGTCTATTTAAATAATGTTTCACTATTTTAAACGCATTGAAATTGATATATATCACTAAGGTCCATTACAAGACGCTTACTATAGAATATTGTGTGTATAGCAGTCATCGTTTATTTACAGGGACACACAAAAGAATTCTCTACTGTCTGTTAACAGCAATCCCTGGAAGTGCGTTTTAAGTTACTGAACGCGATTTTAATTTTACCTCGCTTTTTGTCTATTACGTGGTGTGTATAAATTCTGTAGATCCTATACAGGGAAGCACAAATGTTCGCGAACACATTTCCGTTTATTGACAGAAACTCCAAACGGAGAATTTTAAACTGTGCTACGCGTTTCCTAACTGAACTAAAATTTAGCATCCTATGTAGTATATATACAAATCTATAGATCCTATACAAGGCTGAATAAAAGTATTCGGATATTTTTCCGAATATTGTATATGTTGGAAATTCCTGAAATTATGTTTTTAAATATGTTATGCGTTTTCCAAATTGTTTAGATATTATCTTTTAGCTTATTAAACGGTATGATTTGTAAAATTATTTTGGGAGCGTTGGAAAGTGTTACATAATCTAAGCTTGACGCATGATTTTTCGTTCTTGTTTTTCTTATTACGTATGCCATGTTTACAGATGCGCATATTTTTTCGACACCAGACAGCGCTGTAAAATTCACCATGGAGATCTTGCTTTGCGAAAGATTACCTCCATGATTTAAAATTTGTATGACTCACGATGAATGAACATTTTGTTTATTTACCATAATGGATTGGGATATTTGGCTGTTAACCTAATTTTCACTGAAGTTATTTCAGAATCTGTGCGTTTTTAAATGTAACTCCTCTCTCAAGCAAACCATTTTTTTAAACCTTTCTAAAAATGTAACTTTTATGCAATTTTATTCGAAAAATTATTTTTGAATAAAAATGGACGCTTCGCATATGGAAAAAGATGGGGTTAGCCCGTATTTGTTTCCCTCAGTCACTCACTTTTACTATATAGATTGCATATAATATGATTTAATAGTATAAGGAATTTTATTAATACCTTTTAAAGTTTTAATTCGATTTTCATAAAATTTGAAATGTCTCGACAACATTCTGTAACGATTCTATATATTGAATTTCAAACCATTCGTTTGAGTAGTTTTTGCGCTGTTATATGCGGACGAACGGAGAGATGGACAGACGGACAGAGGGACGGATCCAGACGACGTGACGAGCATGATTTTCCTCTATTAATATTTTAAACTAAATTAAGCATGCAAAATTTTCTTTTACTTATTATTAGAATAAATAATTAATATTGTAAACATTCTATAACAGGGTTCGTACGCTTTTACTAGCACTTTTTTTATAGAATTTTCTATTTAATATTTAAATAGCAGAAATTACAGATACCCCGTTTAATTTGTAATACATCTCTACATTTAAATAAGGTAAAAAATTCTATTAAAATATTGTGGTAAAGGCGTACGAATCCTGTATAAATAGTTTTAATGTAAATACAGGGTGATAAAACACTATAACAAAAGAACCACTGATCCAAATGACCTAAAATTTCACTAGTATGCTCCCAAAGCAATGGGGATTTTTTAGGCATGGTTAAGAAAACTTAAAATCGTACCGACAGATGGCGCTGTAAGGTAGCAGAAACAAAGAATATCGTCTGTGGGAGGAAAACAATGGACGGTACTTTGAGAAACCATCTTCCGTAGACCCTCTGTCGTCATTGGATCTTTTCTTAAATTCTTAAGTGCCCTAAATCTCCTAAGAGCAGTTGCTGCGCTATCATTATTCTGATAATACAGTTTCACTAACAACGCACGGTCCGTCAATGGCGCAGTCATTGCGAGGATTTCCGAAGAATAATGAACACGAGATGTGCGTACTTCACGTTTTTATTGCCAATGTGCGTGTGCCGGGCACAAGTTCGTCTCCCGACTTTACTGCATGTACAGCGCCATCTGTCGGTGCGATTTTAAGTTTTTTAACCACGCCAAAAAAATTCCCATTGCTTTGGGAGCATACTAGTGAAATTTTAGGTCATTTGGATCAGTGGTTCTTTTGTTATAAGGTTTTACTTTCACAACTTAAAAAACAATCCCTGTACATTGTGACATCGAGTTTAGAAAGCTAATCCGTGTCTACAGTAACTACTGGATTGTAATTTTAAAAGAATTTTAAAGCTTTGAACAATATTCAATAGATTTAGAACAGCATAAGCATTACTTTGCTGTATTACACGGATTTCGATTTTTCGATCGATCGCATGCAATAGAGTTTTTTTACAATTCACTAGAATAATAAATAATTAATATTACAACTGATTTTTAAATATTTTAAATGAAACCCCGCCTTAATAATTAGTCCCAATGTTAACGAGAACTTTCTTCATTATACTTAGGCGAGTAAACTTACTTCGAACATTCTCAACTTAGAATTTTCTGTGTTAAAGAATCTTTTAAGAGTAAAAATAATTTACATCAGTAATTTCTGAATCTCTAGTCTTTTTATTTCGTCTAAATAATATGCAGACATCTAATACTGCATATATTGATAAATAATCGGTTATCGGAAGTAATTTATTAAAAGCTGGAACATGACCTATTAAAAAAAAAATACAGAATGTCCCAAAATTCCTTGGCACATTTTAAAATTTAATAAAAAATCAAGCAATTGACAGACGAAAGTGAGGTTTGGACGAAAATGCTTCTTATGGTCTGAATTTTTGTTTAAGCAAATAAAAAATAGTTCCAAACCTTTCTCATAGATGGCGCTGCTTCTGGAAATTTATCGAATAGGTAGAATGCCTTCATACATAACAATAGCGTAAGACGCATTATGTGTAGGCACAATGTTTGTCCAAACTATGGCAAACCATAGTCCAGAACTTAATAATACTCGCCCTCCTGAGTTCGATTAGACGAGTGAGGATGGATAGACAGACGAGTATTGTTACCTCTGCATTATCCAATTCACTTTGCTGTTTTGTGAGGATTTATTGTTTCATTAATCTCTTTAAGTGAGAATGAGGAAATGGATGGAATTTTACTTCAGTTAAAGCAGTTGCTTCTTTCTCTAAACTATCGGCTAATTCGTTGCTTCTTATCCCTGCATGATTTCCCCCGTTGGAAGTAAATAATTTTTTGGGTTTGTTGTAGTTGATGAATAATTTCAGTTATGATTTGGTTCTTTGAATTTATGTCTTCCCAGCGCAATTAGACTAGAAAAACTATCTGTGTAGATTGTAAAACTATTGTAGGTTGTTGAATTTGCCCAGTTTATTGAGTCTTGTAAGGCCAATAACTCCGCTTGATAAACCAAGTTTGTTGATCCTTATTTTGTTTGTATGTTGAGCTATGTTTTCTTTTAGGTCACAAAATGCAAATGCTGTCTTTGAATCAATTTTGGAGCCGTCCGTATAGATTTGGATGAAATGTATTAATTGACACCATACGCTGCTTTGGTTTTCTCGGCACACTAAGTCTGAGCAACATACAGTACATAAAACGGCATACGCCGTCTTGTAAGAGAATGTGTTAAAATTCAAAGATAAGCCAAGCATTAAAGTTCCAAACCAAGCGTTAAAAAAGTGCTTTATTCATTCGACAAGTTCATTCGACGAGTTCATTAGACAATATTTCTAATGAACTTTAACATGCACTTGGAAAACATAAAATGAATTATATCGTCCATATTAGTTATTCCTCATTTCTGCCTACAACTCTAAAACCATTTGGAAATTCCAATTATCACGAAACTGATTTATTTCCAGCTGGATTTATCAAACATTGGAAAAGTGAAAGACGATTAAAATATTTTAAGTAAAAATAATTCATGTTGCTTAGTTTTAATAACATTAGAAACAGAGTATGCAGCGTATTATATTTCTTGTATATTTGCTACCGCTATTTTAAAATAAAAATGTTCTTGGTGCATTCTTATGGCGCATATTGAAAAAATATACCCCGCATGTTATGCAGGGTGGCTCAAAAGGTCATGTCCAATCGGCAGGTGTTGGTGTGTCAGGTCATGAGGAGCATGAATTACATAGGAACTGGGGGTCAGAAACGCGATCGTGACGGTGCAATTGCATCGTGACCATGACGCAATGAAAAGATAACAAATGGTGTAAAAATACCTTTATTTTACAAAATTAATCGAAGTACAAAAATTGAATATTGTTTTCATTAAAAATGTTACAACTCATAACAAGTGCTCAAAATGTTCCCCATTAGCCGTGATGCATGCTTCACATCGGCGCCGTATGGAATCGCGAACACGTTCCAATTAGAGACGAGTCTCCCTGACACGTGACGCCACTTCAGCGACCCGTGCCATGAGGTCCAAGGCCAATGGAACGGGTGTCTCGCACACCAGAGATTTAAAATATCCCCAGAGGTAGAAAAAATGGGGTTTAGGCGCGGGGTTCGCGGTGGCCAAGGTACAGGGGCGTCATGGTCACGATGCAATTGCACTGTCACGTCCGCGTTTCCGACCCCTAGTTCCTGTGTAATTCTTGCTCCTCATGACCTGACACACCTGCAGGTGCCGTTTGGACTTGACATTTTGAACCACTTTGGAAATAGTGCTAGCAAATATATAAAAAATATATAGGAAGTTTCGAACGCTGATGAATGTTGTTTAACCCATTTAATCCGGCTTGGCACGATTTGCTGCCAAAATATATTTTGAGGTTTCGTGTTACTGTTTTCAAAAAGTTATATTTGCTTTATAAAATGACAGATATTTGCTGTTAAATAAGTCGAGTATGAATGTCTAAAAATAGTGATACTTAAAAATTAAAATTGTACGTTTTCTGGTTTTTGTACTTTGTCAGGTACATAGAATGTAAACAACAGCAATGCATCCTGTTACCTATTTATAACTATCAACTATTGTACTCAGTTGCTTGTTTTTTGCATAGTCTAATTAGTAGATTTGGTATTGTCACATGAACATTCACTTCAGTTGACTGTGATATATTCCACTGGCAAGTCCTCTTGCCAGATAAAAAGCAACCAATAATTCAACAGTAAATGCCAAATATGCCCCCTGGTTTAATACATAGGTAAGAATAAAATTGTTTGTTTAATTACTTCGGGATGACCGCCGCATATACATGACTTATATGTGCGCACAATCTTGGATTATTCCTACCGGGTTGGACAAAAAATATTTGTTGATGACAAAAGATTAAAAATTCTGTAAAGGACGTTCGTCGCCAAGTGTTCAAAATGCAAAGAATCTCAAGAAGTAATTAACAGAACAAATGGGTTAATTAAGCATGTGGTTACTTGTTCCACATTTAAAATTATTTCTTGTGGTGTAGAGGGTGGAGAGGATTCTTATGCATTGCTCGTTAAATTACGATCAGTTTTCTAGGTTTAAAAAAAAAGTTGAAAATGTATTTCTAAACGGATATCACCACTAGATTAGACAAACTTCAAGCAACAAATTTCATAAAAGGAAATTTATTCTAATCATCAGAAAAGGTCAGAACAATAAAATGATTTCGTAGTTCCCAAAGAAGAAATCTGATGACTGTTAGATACTGCTGATTTGTATCTTATTTGTGAGTCTGAAACAATTAAACAGTGAAAGAAGTGGGAAATTGAACGTCAAACGTGACAAAGGCCGTACTGTTATTATTTTACTGAAATAAATTATATCGTCTGTTATTATGATACAATTAATTTCCATAATAAAATTAGTACATTTTAATCACCATGGCAACCTAGAATCATACCAATCATGGGATATCATTGAATTAATTACGTATGATATGATCTAATAGATTGAATAACGTGACTATAATTTGGTTATAGAAGTTATAAAATGTCATATTCGTCATATATGACTATAACTTAATCATAGAGGTTATACCATGTCATATACGTCATATATAACAATAACGTCATACATGTCAGATAACTTGACGATAAATCCCGGTCGCTTGACGATTAACCCTCGGAAGCTGCTATAACTCGGAAGTACCGATTTTTAAAAAAATCAAATTACTTAAAAAGATATTAATAAAAATATTTATTAAGTTTTGATTCGATTTTCATAAAATTTGAAATGACAAAATTTTGCAACGATTATATATATTAAATTTCAAACCATTTGGTTGGGTGGTGTTTGCGCTGTTATATGCGGACAGACGGACGAATCATACGACGACTATAGTTCCTACGTATTTATGGAATTACGAACGCACCTAAAAACAAGAAAATGATTGGTAGAGTTTATAGTAGTGATATTATGACTGATGGGCACTGCTGCTTTAGTGTTGTGGTTCTGAAACGCTCACAGAAGGAAACAAATAAACAAGAAATGATTCGAAATCTTTATAACAGGAATCTTACGACTGGTGGGCCTTGCCACTTTGGAGCTGGGGTTCTGAAACAAAGTAATAAATATTTAAACATTTAAAATTTAAAAATGTTTTTCAAAACATAAACATTCACTGAGAAAATATTATGCAGTAAATCGGGATAATTTACAACAAAGAATATACTAAATCGATAGTTTGAAATAAAGATTAAAATAATACAATTACTTGTGTATAACAGAACAAATCTCTTCGAAGAAGTATAAGAGTCGTTTATAGCTTTATTCATTTCTGGTTACATACACTGTAAAAATCAACTGCAGAAATTACAGCAAGATTTGCAGTAAATGTATATATCGAAACTAAAAGCATATTTGCTATAAATATATGCAACTAAATTGATAGCATATTTTGCTGTAAATTGACAACAAAATATGCCTTAAACAACATTATATTTGGAATTTCACAGCAAAATGCGTTGCAATCATGCTACGTTTAGTGTAAAATATGACTATAATCATACTAAATTTTACATTAAAAAAATTCTAGCAATTTGGGTGCATGCAGTAAATTTTGCTGACATTGTGGTTGTTTTTCCATACAGTTTATTTCCGTTCCATTATTACTTTGTATTTGAAAATTACCATAATTCTTCTTTCAATAATTATAAAATAACATTTATGTAAACGCATGAAAAGTAGAAACTTTGTTAATATCAGTACGGGCTACTGACAATTTGTTACGTAATAAACCGAAAAAAATAAATATAAATATCAAAATCATAATTGAAATTTTGGCATATCGCCTGTATTACGTATCACAAAATCGCATTTTATTTTCGGCTGTCAATAACGCTTTCTTAACAAACTATACAATAGCTTCTTTGATAGCTAATATGTATACTAATAAAACAAAGTTGTTTGTTTGTGTGTCTTTGTGCGATGGCTAGCGAAATCTACCGCACGTAGAAGTCTGAAACTTTGGGTGCCGATAGTCCAAGGCAGGTCCTGATGCAGCTGAGGCTCATATTTTTAATTTTGTAAGTTTTGTCTCGGGTCTCCTGGGCCCCTTTACGTTTTTGTGCCCTAAATTGTTAATAATTTTCCCCTTTTTTATCCGATCTTCTTCGTTTTCGGGACCCTATCTCCATTTAGTTATTCACCATTTCTACATTTCAGTAAAGATCCCGGGCACTTAAGACATGATATGGGACCCCAATGAAGTTTTTGTTCCCTATTTTTTTTTATAATTTGCCCCTTTTAATCCCACCATTTTCGTTTTGGGGGGCCTTTTCTCTACTAATTTATTCCCTATTTCTACATTCTAGTTAGGACCCTGGCCCCTGGTTTCCGTTCCGGAGCATCTTCAACTTTTTTGGCGTCATGCAGTTTTCACCCACTGTCATCCTCTCATTGCATAATTTTATAGTTGAGTCTTGAACTCCTCTTCCCGGGGCACATCCCTCATATTTTTTGTTGGGGCCCTAGGGCTCTTTTTTAAGCATCTCTTTAAAATTTTATTCTGATGATTAATTTATACTCTATGTTTAATTTCGAGTAATTGAAGATCTACAGCGTTAAGTACTAGGATATTTTAAGATGTTTTCCACTTAGGGCTTTGTTCAAAACTATCAGTTGGTCCCTTTTGTGCCCCCTACTATAGCTCTCTTAAAAATCTACCGATTCACTAGCTTTTTATTTATAACAACTTTTTAGGGCTTCCAGCTACTACATGAACGACAAAAAAATTTCTCGGACAAGACCCGGCCCACTGATCCCCTTTAAGATTTTTGCCTTAAATTGTTAATAACTTGCCCCCTTTTTATCCGATCATCTTCATTTTGAGGCTTCTTTTTCCATTTAGTTGTTCCCCTTTCTTTCAATCAAATTATAGATCCTGGTCATTCGCGACAAATATACATGGCCCCTTGAAGTTTTTGTTTCTTAAATTGTTAATAAATTTACCCGTTTTAATCCGATCTTCTTGGTTTTTGTGGCCTTTTCTCTATTTATTTATACCTCCATTTCTATATTCCAGTTAGGACCTTGATGCCCGGTCCTGGGTCCTGGATTTTTTTGTGCGCCATGCATTTTCACCCTCAAATTGCGTCACCCTCTCAATGCATAACTTTAAATTTGAGTCTAGGACTCCTCTTCCCGGGCCACCACTTTCATATTTTTATTGGGGCCCTAGGGCTCATTTTAAAGAAATTCTTTAAAATTTTATTCAAATGATTAGTTTATACTCTATGATTAATTTCGGCTAATTGAGGATCTAAAGCGCTAAGTATTAGGACCTTCTAAAATGTTTCCCTCTTAGAACCCTGCTCAAAACTATCAGTTGGCTCCTTTAGGCCTTACTACAGCTCCTTAAAAAATCGTTCGATTGACTACTTTTTTCTTCTAACAACTTCTTAGGACTTCAGTCACTACTTGAACGAAAAATAAATTTCTCGGACCTCAACTACCACAAATTTTTAATATCAATCTCTTTCGTTGGGGCCCTTAATGCAGCTTCTTAAGAAAAAATCGAGACTTGAGTTCTGTTTAAGGTTATTATCACGGGCCCGGGCAACGCCGGGCGTGTCAGCTAGTATGGAATTATAATTAATCTTTTAAACCAGTTTATATATGCTTTAAATTTAACCATGCCATAATATTGAGTTCAAAATATTGATGCTTGAATACCTGATTCGTTATCAAGGCAGTTACTTTAAACATTATACATAAGCTTCTAAATATTTTCTGTGGCATTAGAATTCTTTAAGCTTATGCGTAATAATCTTTTAATCCTCTCATCTCTGAATCTCAGATACCGTAATTTCGTCGTTACACTACGCTAATTTCGGCTAATGATAATTCCTAAATTGATAATTAACCAATAATTGATCGCAGTTTCTTTGTAACTATGGCGTGAACTGTAATTAACTGCAGCTGATACAAAAACAGTTTTAAGTGAGGCAAGAAAGAAAAATCTTCCATCAAGTATGAATTATGAAACACTTTCCAACACGTTCAAAATACTGTAACAACACGTAACCGTTTAATAAGGTGAAAGACGATATTTAAGGAAACAATTTGAAAAACGCATAACACATTTGAAAATCAAATTTCAGCAATTACCATCTATATTCGGAAACCTATTCAAATTATTTTGTGAAACCCTGTATATTTTCTATAGATTTGAAGTATGCTAAAATTTAGTTCGACTAGGAAACGCAAGACACAGTTGAAAATTCCCGTGCAGCTATTTCCAACGATAAACGGAAATGACTTCTTTCGTCTCACCCTGTATATGATCTATAAGATTTATACACAACAAGTAATATGCACAAAATAGTTAAATTTAAAAACACATAATACAACTGAAAACGCACTTTCAGTAATTATTCCTTATAGACAGTACTCTAACCAAATAATTTTATGTGTCCTTGTAAATCAACGATAAGTTCTATGCACGCCATATTCTACAGGAAGCACTTTGTAGTGCACCTTAGTGATAAACAGCGTGTTCGAGAAAGGTCTTTATCATTTTAAACATTAATAACAAAAATACTAACGGGTGAAAAGGAATGCAGTTTTCTGCAAAAGAATGAAGAAATTTAAGAGTTTTTTCTGGTATCAATTGTCTGAAGTATGAAATAACAAATCATGAAATTATCACTCATCAATCCTCACTATTACACCGCAAATGTTAAAAAACACTTGGAGAGAAATCGAGTACAGGATCGACATTCTTCATTCTACTAGCGAAGTTCATGTACAGCTACATTGAAGGTACTGTAAAAAAAAACTCTTAGATTTCTTCATTCTTTTGCAGCAAACTGCATTCATTTCACCTGTTAGTATTTTTTTTAGTAATGTTTAGAATGATAAAGACCTTTCTCGGACACGCTGTATATTCAGTTCCGTATGTTTGAAACAGGGCAACATTATTAAAATAAGATTTTCCCAATAGATAATAATGTTATGGAATTCTTTTGATTGTCCCTGTAAACGAACTATAATTATTACACATTCTATTTTTAATACCGAACATGCCGTAGTAATTGATATGTGTTATTACACATATCAATTTATCAATTACATAGCAATTCCATAATATTTACGCGAGTTACAGCACGGTCAGACGATCACACATACAGACAGCTATACTAACGAATTCTTAAATACTTTTCAACTACGTTGGTAAATGTTCAAAAATGCAATACTTTATCCCAACTTAAATGTATGTATTTAATAACACCAGGTTTTTTTTTACTATAGTATAAAAAATGATATACAGGCAGATTTAGACATAAAAACTTACACTATACGAATAACATTTACAATAAAGTATTACAAAATATAA
Source organism: Maratus michaelseni (assembly GCA_963931845.1). Classification (NCBI taxonomy): domain Eukaryota; kingdom Metazoa; phylum Arthropoda; class Arachnida; order Araneae; family Salticidae; genus Maratus; species Maratus michaelseni. The sequence continues at coordinate 23,492,845 of OZ007594.1, forward strand.
ACATCAGTGTCAGCTCGTGACTGACTTTATTTTTGGGGCACAAAATACACACCTGAAAGATGTATTTTTTTCGTACCACCATTTTTCAAAAGAAATTTATTATTTGTTTGATGACAGAACTTTCTTCCCAATAAATAACGAAAAAATGTCTTTTAAAAAATAGTGGTAAGGAAAGAATAAATTTGGCAGACATGCATTTAGTGCCCCAAATAAAGCCCGTCACTAGCTGACACTGATAAACATGCAAAAAGACATTAACATAGGTGCCAACCTCTCATTAATATTCCGTAATATGCGGGTTAATTTGACCCAGGTTTAACAGGTTTCTCACCAGAAATTTTTTTAAGAAATGAAATGAAATAAATTCCACGTAGAAATCTGAAATTGAATAAATAAAGATTCTTCGAATAATTTTTCTGATTTGAAGCGTTGTTAAACTGGGTCAAATTAACCCGCATATTACGGAATATTAATGAGAGGTTGGCACCTATGTAATAATTACTATATTTTTCCACATTTCAAAATGCATCAGAAACTATACAAGTAGAAATGCGAATGTATATTAAATTGCAACTATCATATTTTACTGACTTACTAAGTTTTTCACTCTAATGCTTACTAATGCAAAAAAATATATTGATATCTTGACCTTAATGTATCGGCTTTGAGGATATATTTTCGATTACCAAATTAAGTTACAAAATAAGTAATTTTTTTTCTCTTCTAATCGCAATATAAAATTATCTAAAGATAGTGAAACAAACAGTAAGTAAGGACAAAATAAAAAAATATATATTGTCTTAATCTAGTAAAGATACTTAACTAATTGCATTAACAACTGCAATGGTTGCAATTCTAAACAAGTGCATAAAAGAAGAACTAGAAAACACATAATGAATGCTGTAGGCAAGAATGTTGGTAGAATGAGCTGTAGGCAAAGACAGAAGGAAATAGCAGTTTTTCTCGGATGTTTAAAAATAAAAAATACATATGTCCTACTTATAAAAAAATCATTATCACAGTGATTTTTTTCATGAGATTTATTATATACCTAAAGGGAAATAAGACTTTTCTTCACTTTGTGTAACATGATTAACCATCTGACCGCTTATACCGACATTTCTGTAAAAATGTACGTAATACACAATTTTTGAAGCAATTTTGTTTTAAAAAGTCCACAGTGAAAGGTTAAAAATGTAAACTTACTACATATTTCAAGCACTTTAGATTCAATTAGACCTTTATATATATTGGTACTGATTAGTTTTTGGTGTAAATTTGGTACCTATATCTCAAGAACTAAAGCACAGAATTTCATCAAACTTCAGATTCTGTTAGACCTTAAAATAAATAGACTCTAATTACGTTTTGATGTAAATAGATCGGCAGGTGGTGCTGCTATGCTACTTTCTTCATGATTGTCACGATAGATTTATCTGAAGAACTAATGCACAGAATTTCATCAAACTTTAGATTCAGTTAGACGTTTACATAATTTCTTGTTGAGTCTTGGTGTAAATCTCACAATAGGTGGCGCTGCTATGCTGTATTTCTCAGGAGTCACACGATTTTAGCGCTAGTGATATTTCAAGAAATAAGGAACGGAATTTTAATAAACTTTAGATTCAATTACACCTTGATATAAATTGATGCTGATTCATTTTTCCAGCCTGTCTGAGATTGAAGAAAGTTTTGGGATTTGCGCATCCGACTAGTTTTAATACAAGTTTTTCAGAAAAAAGCGTTTTTGTAGTAGGCTTGTACGAAATATACAATAAATATAACATTTGGAGTTTGTTTCTGTAAAATTTCGAAAAAAAAAATCTGTAAAGAAAATGTTCATTTGAAAAGGTTGGAATTGCAAAAAACGACTATTTGATAGAGCTGTAGTATGCCCATGTTATACGCCTATAAAATCAGAAATTATAGGAAATTTTTGTTTAATCTGCTTGTAGTGAATATTTTTTAAACTTTAGTATACGCGAATAAAACGTAAAAGCTTTTCGAAGAAATATTACGAAAAATAAGTGATGGCTAAGGCATTACAAATAAGTAAATTTTGACCCGTTTTACTTTCATTTAAAAATCAGGTTAAGAAGAAGCATGATCAAATCTTCATTTGTACAACAAATTGATGGTTTCATAATACGTTTTTTTTTAAAAAAGATGTTCGAATTTCCTGTAAATAAATTTACATTATTCACTTCAACATCAATTTTGCTTCACAGCCTCAAGGAATGTATTGCTTTTGTTTGATGAGCTACGCACAAGTCCGGTAATATTATAAATGACTCTCATTTTGTCCTTGTCACAAAGTTATGACAGATTTTAGCAGAGAATTATTTTGTGAGATTAGATTATTTGTTGTAGTTCACATTATACCTTCAAGATATTTAAATCCTATTAGTTTAGTATAAAGAAACAACATGAAAACAAAGTATTTGTCTTGGTGTTTCTTTTAATATCAGGGTTACTATGAGTCAGGGAATTTTTCAGGGAAGTACCAGTATTTTCCAATAGAAAAACTCGCGTTTTGTAATCGCGCAATTATATAAGACGAGTTTTTCTGTAAGAAAATACTGGTATATTTCTTGAAAAATTCTCTGACCCGTAGCAACCCTGTAATATGGTAAAAATCGTATGTTATTATTGATATTATTAAATAATGCTATAAACTTGTTACTTAAGCTCTTTAATATTGCTTTGTAAATAAACGTTTAACAAATAAATCTCCTTACAGAATACTTTTTGACAGCTACTCTGACAAATGTAGGTGTTCTAGACTAATTTGAGTGTTCCAATTCCAAATCTGAACTCCATGTTTCTCTATCACGTCAGGATGTAAAGTTATTACCATCCTGCTGTTTCAAAAGTGAAAACTGCTTGCCATCAATAGTTTGGTGTGGAAGTTGGAGATGAGGAAAAATGATGGGTACCACATATAACTTATATTAAACATTAAATAAATTATATCAATTTTTAATTTTTTTCTCTGCTATTTTTAATTAACGTTATTTCTTTCAAATCATTAAATTATCTTAAGTAGTTTCATAACTACAGTCAAACTATTTCTTAATGGCTCCATACATTAGCAAGACTCTTCACCTATAGAGTGGGCGTGATATTGAGGACAGCTTGGAAGCCCTTAAAGTTGCTTACACTCTTCAGCACAATGTTCAGTTTTATTTCTTCAAAGTTGTAAAAGTAAATTTTTGTTAAAAACTGTAGGACAAGTCTTCATTAAAACTATATTTATCTCTGTCATGGTGTATTTTTTTTCTTATAGAATGTATCACTAAATATAACAACACCCGGTCATTTGACCAGTACAAAATGAAAATATTTCAATTCAATCCAGAATTTTTTTAATAAAATGAATAAAATAATAATCACACAGAAGTAAGTTAAATAATACTTAAATACTAGTTTCAAATAAAAATTCTAGTGCGAAATATATTTTTTATATTTTTATAAAACATGAGTATAAGATTCCTGGCAAGTTTAATTAATGTTGAATTTGCTACATTGTTCTTAAACGTTTTTTTTCTGCTCTTTTATTTTGAGATTCTTTATATGTTTACCTTGTTAAAAATAGTTTTCTTTTTGTATCAAAAACACGAAATCATGCAACGAAGTTATCCTTCACTGCTAGACACTTGCATGCATTTTTTTAATAAGTTTTTCATAGGCATTAATATAAGTATAAAAGAATTATAAAGGAATTATATAGGAATCTATAAAAAGTTACATTCTATGCACATTTTTGGTATACATAGAAAATTATAGCACTTCATACAAATACATATAATTTTATTTCATTTACAAAATGAATAGAAAAATGATGCATATTTATTTCATTTTTAATCTAATTAAATTATGGAATATTTCAAACAAAAACCTTTGTGTAAATCTCATAAAACGTTATTTATTTTCCTCTTAAAATCGCAATGTTAAAATTAATTTTCACATTACTAGCTTTCAATAAATTCTTGCGCAGAAAAAAATATTAACAGTAAATGATTTTTGACTATTATATTAGTTATTTTTTTTTAACTTTATTTTAGCGTATTAGATCTTCTTTTTCCTGCTGAAAGAAAAAAAAAAGTAATTAAATAGAAACGTCTGCTTCAGCGTTTATTTTTGAGTTTAGTGAGATTTTTTATCCTTATTGATTAAAACCTATAAAAAATATATTTGTTACATAATATGAAAAAACGATTTTTTATGTTAAAAAAAAAGTCTGTAATTGTAATGGTAAATAATTCAAACCTATCATATAAAGTTTACCGATTACAAATTAAAACATCTGTGTATTGAAATTGATTAAAGCACTGAAAGTTTAATGAAAATTAATGTATTCTTATCGTAGGAAAAAAAGCATATCTATATAAAGCAATGTTGCCAATGGAATACTCTTTTTAATTCAGTTTTCTTGATTTCTACCAGTTTTTTGAGAAAGTAAAATTGCCTTATTTAGTAACCAATTAAATGAGGCAAAAATGATTATTGTTATACTCTATTAACTCATTATTATATTTAAATATTTAATTTTTAACTTCTCACGGCTCATATTTGCCTCGCAAGTCAAATTACTTCTAACCTGAAAGTTCAGTTGACTGCAACTAGATATTCCATGAGGCTAACAACATTGTTCCAAGGCAAAAAGGAAGCTAATTATACTATTTCAATAAAAGTGGTGCGAATCAAGTAATCTGTATTTAAAAAAGTAGCCAGCTGGAAACATTGATTATATGAAGATATATTCAAATTTAGCCAAATCAACCACATTTATGAAAGCAAAATAATTCTTTTAAACACCAACAATATTTTGCGTAACCTATAAAAAGACAAACTATATATGACAAATAAAAGATGTACATAGAGTTGTTTTAGTATATTAAACAACTATTCCTAAGCAAATTCACTAGATGAAGGATATTTGGAGTGACTCCATTTCGAACACTTTGCCGAATTATATGAGCTCAAATATCTATACTAATATTAGAAAGAAGAAACGTTTGTTTGTTTGTAACGGGGTAATTTCAAAACTACCCAACCGATTTCTCTAACTTAGACTATACTTTTTTCGGTACCATTACTCCCAAGGTAATGCAAGAGCAAAAATTTCTAAAACCGCTATTTCATTGATACCGCTGGTGCTAGACACTTGAAATAATCGTATGACATGGTGATTACTTTTAAAATGTAATCGCTCTTTAAGAACGGTTTCTAAATTCGAAATTTAAAAGTGTAAAATGAACAGAAAGCGTTCTAAATTACGATTACGCAAATTGTTAGGACTTGAAACATAAAAAAAGACATGGTAGTTATTTTTAGACGTAAATGCTCGATCACTTGGAACCGTTTCTAAAAAAACGAAAAATAAAAGGGTAACTTAACTGAAAAACTTTCTAAAATCGCGATTACTTTAGAAGTACCGAACTAATCTACAAAATATATTTATGCATAATAATGGTGACAGAACTTGCTTGAAAATTGGCTACATTTTATCTCCGTACAACTTCCCTTAACTCGGGAGAAGTCGCGCATACCCAGATATCGAATGGTTGTTACATTGTCACCAATAAATACAATTAATAATTGTAACCTTATTCAGTCTTAGACAATCGTTACAAATGTTATGATAATGTAAAGTGTAGATTACTTTTCGAAAAATAGTGGTGACAATTGTAAAAACCGTACGCACCCTGGGGTATGTCATACCCCGTGCGACTGCTCCCGGGTTAAATATGAGTAAGATCGGCAATCATTATAAAATGACTATTTCTTTGAATATGTTGAGGGTAGAAACATGAAATTTGACATGGTCTTGTAAGATCTAAATCATATAAGGTCTAAGAGCGGTTATAAAAAAAATAAATTTAAAAGGGTTTAATGAAGGGAAAACTTTCTAAAATCATTTTAAATTGTAATTGCTTTTAAATTGTTAGGCTTCTAAACGTGGAATTTGGCGTGTTAATTTCTTTTAACACTAAACATACCGGAAGATTTAATCACGTTTAGAAAAATATTTCACACCAGAATTTTTATCTAAATTTTTTTAACATTTTTGTGTAACTTATTTATGAGTGATGTGTATTTCATTTATTTTATGAACTGATTTCTTGTTTGAATCGAAATATTTTCATATTGTACCAATCGAGTGACCGGTTCGTAATTTTTATCTGTTATGGCATGCTATTCTCTCTCTGAACATTTTCTAAAAATTTTAATTTTAAAATGGAGAACTGAGCGGAAATTCTAAAAGCACGATTAATTTAGAACTACCGGTCTATCTCAAAAATCCTCTCAGAATAGTAATGATGACTGCTTAACCCCTTGAAGGGCACCTGTATATAATATATACCACTTAATTTTAATCCCAAAATGCCACAATGACACCAGAATTTTATAACCAAATTTTAAATTTATGAGGTACCTGAGGAAAAGCTTTTACTTATTTAAAGAAAAAAAATCGTTCGTGAATCCTGGTGTCAATCAGTCATTTCAATATTTAAACTACAAGAGTACTTTGCCCCTGAAGGGGTTAAAATGGGGTTATATTTTATCTGTAGAGATAAAGATCTGTATTTTATCTTCAAGAGAGTGCTAGAGCAAAGATCATTTTTATATTCCGATATTTTTGAGTCCGTTGAAACTAAAAACATAGAATTCTATATGCTTGTTATTTTTAAGACGCAAATGTTCTCTCAGAATGTTTATTCAATTATTCGGAATTTAAAATCCCATATAGCACATGTACTTCCCTAGGACGTCCCCAGGAAGATTGACATTCATCCTCCAGGCACCCCTGAGGATGCAAAAATTTGTCATCAGGAGGTCCTCAGGAACCGAAAATGTCCGCCTCATAGCATCCCAGGGAGCTCCCCAGGACCTCCTTCAGGTTCCTCCTCAGGTTGTTCTAGGGAAGATTTCAGGAAGTAATACCGGAGGAATTTGGGAGACTTCAGGGTCACTTAATGTGCATAAAAAACAACCGAAGTTATTATTATTCGACGTAATGTAAAAAGTATTTATTTTTTTAAAATTAATAAATACGAACATTATCTTTTAAAAATTTACATAATACACATTACTTTTATTAATCACGCATACAGAATCACATGACAGTTATGATACAGATTTCACGGAATAATCTTTCTTACCGCCGACTGGACTTGAACCTGGGTACTTACGCATACGAGAAACACGCTCTAGTGATTACGCTACACGGCCGTTGTACCTGAATCGTTTATACGGTATTCACGTATTTCTTTCTCTTCTTATGAGATTCAGTAAATAGAAAACATACATATTTTTATGCTTCGTATAGCAGGAATTCTGTAACTTTTATTGCAAATAAAGATGCATACCCTTTGATATATATTCAATACAATATTAAATTGATAACTAGAAAAAAAGCGTATCAATTATTTAATGCTGTTCTCAAACCCAAAGGAGCTGTTTTCTGACACATTTTTTAACTCGTTTTTGTTCGGAAATGCATTAAATTGGCATGTGGTCTTATTTAGAAACTATGTAATACTAGAAAAATGTTTTCCTTTTTTTTATTTTTTATTAATTATTATTAATATTATTTTTTTTTGTAAACGCAGATCTTTTAGAAAATACTGTGAAAGTCATCGTTCTGACCCGAATTCCCCACGCGGCATCACAATAAAAGGGAAAAGGAAAGGGGTGTTTTATCATTTGCAACAACAATACGTTTTATCATTTTAGTTAGGAGACACATATATCAGGGTCAGGGGTCTATGATAAAGGGGCCAATTAAATAAAAATATTTAAAATTAAATAAATTAAATTATAAATTATAAATAATCACAATTAAACAAAGTAAGAGAAAAATTGACGTTTTTATGAACCAAAAATTGAAAGACAAATTCAAAATGTACTTTTTTTTAAATTAGAAATATTATAATTTTAAATTTAGAATTAGAATAAGCAAAACTCAATTTGATTTCTAATATTGATATTACCATATTACAAGTTGCTAAACGATATATCTATAAAAGCTTTTCTGAGTTTATGCATGCTAGGCTGTTCTCAAATTCAAATTGGCTACTTTATGACATATTTTTAGTTTATTTTTGTTCGAAAACGCTTGAAATTGGCAGGTGTTCTTATTTATAAACTTTGTAATCAAAAGATGTTTTCCATTTTTTTGGTAAAGACAGAAGATCTTTCAGAAAATACCGTCAAAGTCGGTGTTTTGAGCTGAATTTTCGACGCCGTAGCACGAGAAAGGATAAAAACGTGTCGTCATGTAACATGAATCACTTATAACCTGATAAGTAATTTATTTATCAAAAAATGGAAAATTCATTTCGATCTCAAATCAATTCAATAGTCAGGCCAGCCAATTTTATGTCTTTGCGTTTAAAAATAAGTCAAAACATGTGTCAGAAAGTTTCACGTTGTTGAGCAAATCATTTGAGAAACACCCTAAGATACATAAATACATCGTTTAATTTTCAATTACCTACATGAAACTGCTGTTTAAAATGACAATAATATTTCTTTAGCTCTTAATTTTTAAAGTATGGGCATTTCTACTCTATATCTGTAACTAGTTAAATATGAAAAAAAGTACTGTTAATAAAATTTGTGTCTGTAACAAAAATATTTTTTTCTTATTGTAATAAATAAAATTAGTTTACAATTAAATCTCCATTTAGTGATCTTTTGAAATCCTGTGAAAACATTCAATTCATAGAAATTTCATTATGCACTATTTTTCATTGAAATATAATTTCATTTTAGCTAACAAAACTAATATTTCAGGAGATTTAAAATGACTAAATGTACGGATACTTTGACATAAAATTTGAGTTCTTTGTTATGATTGTCAACGAAGTATTGTGTAAAAATTCTAAACAAGGAAATCATTTAAAAGCAATACTTTTGTCTTTTATAGAATCAATGGTCGACTGCTTTAAAGATTATTTTTCTATTGTACCGACAATTGTTTATTTTAGTTATATCAAAGCTAAATTTGAAATAGCTTACTCCTTATTCTGGGAAGAAGAACGTTTCTCTCCTTTCAACCATGGAACTAAGTTCCATGCTTTCAACTACTTTTCTTTGCAAGTATTGCATGCATTCCAGTAAGCATACATATCCATTCTTCATCCATCAAAAGGAATTGGAGGTTGCTCAGTACTATTCATGTTCTTATTGTAGTTAAAATTCTACCCTTACCTGACTAAACATATTTGCATTATGGGACTTTTGCAGCTGATTATATAATCGTTCTTGACATCTGGATAGAAGTATTTCCTTGCATTTGAGAAACACCCTAAGATACATAACTAATAATAGCCGTATATTAACAGGAATGAAGAATTTGCACGAAAAATAATCTTTTATAAATATCCTAAACTAAAAAGTTTGCCAAATATAAAATAGGTTTCTTAAATGAAAGTTTTAACAACTAAAGCAAAACACAACTCAGTTTTAAATTCTGGAGAAATATTTGTTATTTAGAAAGATAAATATTTATTTATATTTTCTGAATCTGTATGTTGTTAATATTTCTTAAGTTCACTAAATTGAGATTTCACCTTCATTATTAAGAATTAAAAAATATATACCATGTATCGTAATTTGAAAGAGGTAATAGAAAATAACTAATTTGTATTTAAAAAATAAAATTAAATTAATATGGTAAAACCTCCAGAACAGACGCTTCATAAAAATTCATACATAATTAAAAATTGACATCATTTAGCGAACATATGCTCATTACAAACACATATATAAAGTATATTAAATGAGACAAGTGGTATTGACCAGGTCCGTGATAATAATCAGCACGAATTTATATCTTTAACCCGATTTTGTAAGAATGTATATTTAAAAAAAAAATCTTTCAAGCAAAACTCTTATTCAGGGGGGAGGGGGGGGGGGTATGTTTGTATTTTTTAAAACCAAATGTGCCATTTCAATAGAGCATGTAATCTCTAAGTTGGTGTTATAATTTAGACTTAAAAGTAAGTTATTGATTTGATAATGACGATAAATATAAAATTATTAATTAGTTGAAAATGTAATAATAAAATAAATAAATAAAATATATATGTAATTTTTAAAAAGATCAGAAAAAAAATATTAATAGAATAATAATAATAAAAGTAAATATGCTCGATATGACTTAAATATGATTCAATTTTGAAACTTACATGAAAATTAACTTTTACAATCGAAATAAGATTTTTTTAAATAGATTGTTTAATTTAAAAATGCTTATCTCTAATCTATTAACTATCAAATTCTGAATAGATACAAATACGTAAATATATATTAAACTGTTGATAAAACCCTTATTTGTAACAAATTTTTGATTCCTTTTGATTTCTTACGGTTACGCAAAAAAAAAACCCTCATTTATAAGAAATAATAATAATATATATATATATATATATATATATATATGATAATTTAAAATGGTCAGCGAAAAAAAAATAATAAATCTAATTTATATTTTAAAATTAAATATTGATCTGAAAATTATTTATATATATAATTCAAATTAATATGAAATGATTAATTATTTAATACAAATAATAATAATAATTCAATATATAAGACTATATTTAAAGGATAAGAAGAAATAATTTTTACTAGGTATCTCTAATCCTTAATTTATAAAATATTGTTCTATATAAATATATATTAAACTTCGTGTTTCGAAAAAAATAATTCTGATTTCTTATAATTGAAAATAAAAATAATTTATTAGGAGAAAGTAAATCAATTTTATATTTAAAATTAAATTATTTCTATAGAAACTAATAAAGTATATAAGTGAAATCAATGTAAAATTATTAGTTATAACTAATAATTTTACATTGATTTCACTATAGATGAAAAAGTAACAGTACAAATATATAAGTAATTGTTGAAAGTTCAGAAAAAATAATTAATGAATGTAATGATAAAATGAATTAATATATAAGTTAATTTTTAAAAGATCAGAAATAAAATAAATAATAAATTTTCAATTTATATTTAAAGATTAATTTATTTTAATTATTTATTTAACTACATTTTGATTGCATTTTATAAATTAAAAATATATCTAAATAAGGATAATTAAATATTATAATAATTAAAAGTTAAACAATAACCAGATGTGCTTAGGAAATAAAATAAATCCAATAATAATATAAACTTTATTAATTAAAAAATCGAACCAAATCAAATCAAATATTTTTTTTTAATAAAAAATTATAATAAGTTATTTTAGTGTCAAAATCACCCATGAGATGGCACCAGCACCGTCTCTTTCTAGGTACTTCCCTGGGAATATCATCCCGAGGAGCTTGATCCCTGGGAGGGATCTGGGAGATCAGTCCTGAGGAGCTTGCTCCCTGGGAGGGATCTGGGAGATCAGTCCTGGGGAAGTGATTAAAGTATCTTCCCCAGGAACGCCTGATAGCATCATTACAGTTTCAGGAGGAATTTGGGATGAATTGGAACTCCTGGGGAGGTTTTCAGGAGCTTTGGTGCTATATGGGATGTTTAAATCAGTAAAAAACGTTCTATAATAGTAATTGCTCTGAAACTATCAGGACTAGAAACTTTAAATTTGGCATGGGGGCTACTAGTATGACGTGCTGCTCTAGTAAAATGTTTTAAAAAAATTCGAATTTCAAGTGAGTCAAGTGTGAAGAAAGCATGTTACACATATATTTTTACAATGCTTTTTCTCAAATTGTACAGCCTAAAACTTTAAATTTGGCATCGGGATAAAACAAGTAGCATAGATTGTTGGCCTATGGTTGGCAATTTCTAGAAACCATTTGGACGTGGTAGGGTTTATATCGCAACAATAAACAAGCAGAAGTCCCTTTAACGGCCCATAAAGCACGAAAGCTCCTGAATACTTCCCCAGGAGCTCCAACTCATCCCTAATTCCTCCTGATACTACAATGACAAGTTCAGGACTTCCTGAGGAAGAGTCTTTTCAGATTTCCTGGGGAACATACTCCCAGTAACGTCTTACGGAGTAACCTCCCTAGGAAGTCGTTCCTGAGGAAGTACCTAGGAAGTCATTCCTGAGGAAATACGTAGAGAGTTGTTCTTTAGGAAATACCTAAGAAGTCACAGTGCTGGCGCCATCTCATGAGTAATTCTGGAGTACAATACACAATTGCTTTTTTGTCAAAAGTAGTGAATTCGATTTGATCAACCTCAATTTTTAATGAGTTAGTTTTATATTACAAATTTTTCCATTTTTTAGTACATCAGATAATTCTTATTAACTTTGAATTATTTCTTTATTATTACAATATCTTTTAAAATTTTGAACTTTAATTCAATAATTTAATTTTTTAGCTTAATATTTTAATTAACTTTAATCATATTTTAGATAATAATAATTAATGTTTATCTTTAAACTCAAATTTTATTCATTTATTATTATTATTTTATTATCATATTTTAGAACTACCATTCATATATTTTATTACTATTACTTTTTATTAATCAAGGATTTTTTCTTCTTTTTTAATTAACTAAATAATCAACTTCTGAATTGACACAATAAAACCTATTAATAGGGGCAGTTCTGGGCCACATAATTTTACCGCTATTTAGAGGTCAAGGCATCTGTAGGACTAATATAATCAGCGAGTTTGTCTATCCGTGTGTGTATTTGTTGTAAATATAGACCAAGACAAATTTTGATGCGCCTGAGATTCATATTTTTAATTTTTGATAATTAGCCAAGATTTTAATAAAATCCCTCATTTAAGGAAAAAAAAACGATAAAATTGGGAGAAAATCCGATGGATATTTTTTACGTTAGAAAGCATCGACGAAACAGTTCAAAATACGGACAGCCTGAAAATACATTCGTAAATTTATTACTTCTTACTTTAAAACCTCCCAATCCGCTAAAAAAATACGAATTTTAGTCCTTAAAAAAAAGTGAATAAATTTCGGTTTTGCGAGATTTTTTTCGTCTCTTTTTTCGAATCTCGCATCGGTCTCAGTTTTAGAAATACAAAAAAAAAAAAAAAAAAAAAAAAAAAATACCCACTTAATCCGGGAGTTTTTTTCTCTATTTTGGCGGTGAATTTAGTTTTTAAAAACTGAATCCTTCAAAAAAAAAAAAAAAAAAAAAAAAATTGTGAGTGGAAATTAGTTTGTACATCCCAGAGACACTCTTTTTTTCTACGCTAAAAGTAACTAAATGCAGCTATTTAAAAAAAAAAAAAATATTTTTACACGGTCTTCGTACACTCGAATTACATCACGTATAAAAATTTCGAAACATTTGGACGATTGGACGATTAAAAATGTTTGGAAAAATAATCTGCAAAATTATCGCTTAAAACATGAATAAGCGGGTGGCATTGCTCATGTTTTTATCACTAAATTTCCACATTTTTACATGGAAATTATACGCAGACTTTCAAAGCATTATATGTATAACTCATAAAAATTTCAAAGAGTTCGAACGATAAGAAATATCTTGTTTTAATATTAAACGACCAGACACGAAAAAAGAAGAAAAAACAGCTCTATTACAATTAAATATCTATTTTTTCATGACATTTTTACACAGGCTTCACAAACATTATATTTCTAAGTGATAACTATTTCAAAAAGTTTTGACAATAAGATTTATTTTTTTAAACTATTACATGACCCAAGCTGAAAAAAAAAAAAAAAAAAAAAAAAAAGCTTCTTTATTTCTAAATATCAATATTTATTCACAATTTTTTTATACAAGCTTCGAAACTGTTACTTAAGACTAGTAAAAATCTCAAAAAATCTGGAAAATAAGATTTTTTTAAAAAGTATTAAATGACAAAATATAAAAAATAAAATTAGTACATTTTAAAATTCTGAATCCGCCATTTATGTCGAAATATGGAAAAGCATATAACATCTACTAAAAAAGAATACATTTTACTTAAAAACTTTAAAAAGTATAACTGTTCCAGGTCTGCCGATACGAGGTTCGTTTGGAAAGATCCAAAAAATTACAAAAGATTTAAAAGTATAAATTCTTACAAAATCTGGTTAAAGATATAATGTCATACAAATTTGAGGTTTATTTAAGTTTATTATCACGTGTCTGGTCAACGCCGGGTGTCTTACCTAGTATAGATATATAGACGTTCGAAATTGAGTAAATGTTCGCATAATAGAAGTGTCTGAAATGGAGCTTTTAGTTTATTTTGTTTTATTATTACTTTTATTTCCTTTTAAATATAAATTTGCTTTATTAATTAATTATTTTTCTCTTATCTTTTGCAAATTACCATAGATAATGTTATTATTTTTATTTTTATAATAAAAGTCATGTCTCTATTTAGTAAAGTCTTTTATCTATATTTTCTCCAAATAAAAAATAGTCGCACCTTTTTTAGCAAATCCAAAAGTCCCATAATGCAAATATGTTTAGTCCGCAAAGGTTTAGTCAGGTAAGGGTAGAAATTTAACTACTATAAGAACATGAATAGTACTGATCCACCTCCAATCACTTTTGATGGATGAAGAATATGTGTATATGCTTACTGGAATGCATGCAATACTTGCAAAGAAAAGTCGTTGAATGGAGAGAAAAGTTCTTATTCCCAGAACAAGAAGTTATTTATTTCATCTTTAGCTTTGAGATAACTAAAAGAAACAATTGTCGGTACAATAGAAAAAAAAATCTTTAAAGCAGTCGATCAATGATTCTATAAAAGGCAAAAGTATTGCTTTTAAAGAATTTACTTGTTTTTACACAATACATCGTTGACAATCTTAAAAAGAACTGATATTTTAAATCAAAATATCTGTACGTTTAGGTATTTTAAATCTCTTGAAATATTAGTTTTGTTAGCTAAAATGAAATTATATTTCAATAAAAAATAGTTCATAATGAAATTTCTATGTATTGAATGCTTTCACAGGATTTTAAACGATCGCTAAATGGAGATTTAATAGTAAATTAGTTTTATTTATTACAATAAGAAAAAAATAATATTTTTGTTACAGACACGAATTTTACTAACAGAACTTTTTTTATATTTAACTAGATACAGATATAGATCCCAAATTTTAAATATTAAGAGCTAAAGAAATATTATTGTCATTTTAAACAGCAGTTTAATGTAGGTAATTAAATATTAAACGATGTATTTATGTTACCTTAGGCTGTTTCTCAAATGATCTGCTCAACAACGCGAAACTTTCTAACACATCTTTTGGCTCATTTTTAAACGCAGAGACATAAAATTGGCTGCCCTGACTGTTGAATTGATTTGAAATCAAAATGAATTTTCCTTTTTTTGATAAATAAATTACTTATCGAGTTATAAGCGATTCATGTTACGTGATGACACGTTTTTCTCCTTTCTTGTGCTTTGGCGTCGGAAATTCAGTTCAAAACACCGACTTTGACAGTATTTTCTGAAAGATCTTCCGTTTTTACCAAAAAATGGAAAACGTCTTTTGATTGCAAAATTTATAAATAAGAACACCTGCCAATTTCATGTGTTTCCGAACAAAAATGAAGAAAAAAATATATCATAAAGTAGCCAATTTGGATTTGAGAACAGCCTTAAGCATGTATAAACTCATAAAAGCTTTCATAGATGTATCGTTTAACAACTGGTAAAATGGAAATATCAATATTAGAAATCAAATTGTGTTTTGCTTATTCTAATTCTAAATTTTAAATTATAATATTTCTGATTTTAAAAAATGCGTTTTTAATTTGTATTTCAACTTTTGGTTTATCAAAACGTTAATTTTTCTCTTACATTGTTTAACTGTGATAATTTATAATGTATTTAATTAATTTTTTTATTTAATTAGCCCCCTTATCATAGGCCCATGACCCTCATACATGTGGCTCCTAACTAAAATTATAAAATGCAATGTTTCAGAAAATGCCTCTTTCCTTTTCCCTTTTACTGTGATGTCACATGGAGAATTCGGTTCAAAACGGCGACTTTCACAATATTTTCTGAAATATCTGATTTTACCAGAAAAAAAAAAAAAGGAAAACGTTTTTCTAGTATTACATAGTTTCTAAATAAGACTGAAAACGTCTTTTTAGTATTACATAGTTTGTAAATAAGGTTATCTGCCAATTTAATGCATTTCCGAACAAAAATGACTTAAAAAATGTGTCAGGAAGCAGCTCTTTGAGATTGAGAACAGCCTTAAATAATTATTGATACGCTTTTTTTCTAGTTATCAATTTAAAATTTTATTGAATATACCGGGTGATTATAATTAAAGTTACGATTTCAAAAATCGATAATTTAAAAACTACTGGTCAGAATGACTTGATATTTTAGCAGAACAATCGTGAGGCAATGGAATTTTGTTTGGCGAAAGAAAAAAAATAGTTCCAAATTGTGCCGATAGATGGCGTTGTCAGGGTAATGTCAGGGGAAAGACCAAAAATGTATTCTTGAACCTTTCAGGCGCGGAGTAAATTTGTTTGCAAAATGATGAAATAATAGCCTGACACCGGAATTTACAAACGAATCCATTAGTAAAAAGAAACTTGCTTATTTTTCTGGTTCTGAATGAAAGGAAAATTTTAATTAAATACCGGGTGATTATAATTAAAGTTACGATTTCAAAAATCGATAATTTTAATTAAAACTACTGGTCAGATTGACTTGATATTTTAGCAGAACAATCGTGAGGCAATGGAATTTTGTTTGGCGAAGGAAAAAAAAAAGTTTCAAAATGTGCTCATAGATGGCGCTGTCTGGGTTCACATTGTCTGAAGATATGGAAATTACTAATACGTGACATGCGCACCGCAGACATAGCAACCATAAAAATGCAGAGCAGCAGCTCTTTGCCTGAATGCTTCATCATGACTCTGACTATGAAGGATCGCGCTCTGCTCTTGAAGCTTTTTTATAAGAACGATGACTGTGCACTTACAGCTATTAGGAAGTTTCGGACATTAAAATCCATAAAAAAACAACAAATGGTCTGCAAAAAATGATTGCTAAATTCGAAGAGACCGGTTCATTTGACGTTAAACGGGGTAGAGGAAGGAAACCAGTTTCAGCTGCGGCAGTGGAAGATGTGGCTACAACATTACAGGAACATACTGACAGTGATGCTGGAATCAGCAGTGCAAGGGGGATTGGCCGAATGCTGGATATGCCGAACAGCACGGTGCGTAAAGTCCTACGGAACGTCTTACGCTGTTATCCGTACAAGATAACTCATGTGCAGGAGTTGCTACCTGCTGACCTGGAAGCACGTCAATCTTTTGCACTACAATTTCTTGCCCGGATGGAAGTGGACAACGGATGGCCATGGAACATTCTGTGGTCTGACGAAGCCCACTTTCATTTGCAAGGTTCTGTAAATACGCAAAATTGCAGGATATGGGCGACCGAGAATCCGTCCCAGCTACAGTCTGAAAAGGTCACTGTGTGGTGCGGAATAACGGCAGCGTTTATCGTCGGTCCATTTTTCTTCGAGGAGATCACACCTGCGGGTCCCGTTACCTGCACAGTTAGTGGCAAGCGGTATGAAGCACTTTTGCGTAACCATGTTCTTCCGGCACTTCAACAGCGTCAGTGTGTGGATCTCATAATATTCATGCAAGATGGCGCTCCTCCGCACATTGCTACTACTGTGAAGCAGCTACTGAGTGATAATTTCGGAGATGATAGGATCATAAGCCGCCATTTTCCAACAACGTGGCCGCCACGTTCCCCCGACTTAAACCCGTTTGATTTCTGGCTTTGGGGGTACCTGAAGAATGTTGTTTATAGCGGGCGGATTCAGAATCTAGCCGACTTGAAGGCAAGCATCACACAACACACCCATTGCATTAGTACAGATACACTCCGATCTGTTGTGGAGCATGCCGTTTTGCGCTTCCAATTAGTAGCGGAACAAGGCGGAGGGCATATTGAGCAACTTATGCCTTAATAATCAGTAAGGTGTTTGTTCCATGAAGCTCTTTTTTTTTTTCATTTTTTGTCATTATCGCTGTCGTCGCTGTAAACACGTAGTCGTGTCTTTTCGCTAATAAATTTTTAGTAAATCTCTGAACTCTATTTTTTTTCCTTTTGGCAACATCATTCCTATGTTTAACCCTTTAACGGGCGGTGGTCACAAAAAAGGACACCCAATTTTAATTCTGAAACTGACAAACGGCACCAAGAATATTTAATTAAAATTTTCCTTTCATTAAGAACCAGAAAATAAGCAAGTTTCTTTTTACTAATGGATTCGTTTGTAAATTCTGGTGTCAGTCTATTATTTCATCATTTTGCAAACAAATTTACACCGCGCCGGAAAGGGTTCAAGAATACATTTTTGGTCTTTCCCCTGACATTACCCTGACAACGCCATCTATCGGCACAATTTGGAACTATTTTTTTTCCTTCGCCAAACAAAATTCCATTGCCTCACGATTGTTCTGCTAAAATATCAAGTCATTCTGACCAGTAGTTTTAAAATTATCGATTTTTGAAATCGTAACTTTAATTATAATCACCCGTTATATCAAAGGGTATGCATTTTTATAATAAAAGTTACAGAATTCCTGCTATACGAAGCGTAAAAAATATCATGTTTTCTATTTACCGACTTTCATAAGAGGATAAAGAAACACATGAATACTTTATAAACGATTCAGGAACAGCGGCCCTGTAGCGTAATCACTAGAACGTGTTTGTCGTGTGCGTAAGTACCCAGGGAATCTATTCTGGTGTTATCGGAACGCTGAAACCGGTCGGAAAAAGCCTTCTTAGCGACAATTTGCTATTCTGGTGTAGTAGAGTCGAAATTTTGCCTATCGGAGCGGGTTGCTTTTCGTCGGCGTTTTTCCGTGTGCTTTAAGCTGTCGAGATCGCAGCGGCAAGGCTCGGAAAGATTTTTTGTTTTACTTTGGGAGAGGGGGGGAGGGGGTTGGAGCGCTTGTTTAACATTAAAAAATAGAAAGATGGCAGAGTCTTTTAATTACCAGGATTCGTAAATATCGTGATATTTTCGAAAATATCAAAAACATCTGACATTTTGGTACATATCAGATATTTTCAAAATAATCAACTTATTGATGTTTAGAAATTTTTCTATACTTAATATAATTAGAAATTAAAATATATTACACTTAGCATGAAAACTTATATAAGGGTCAACTAATTTAAAAGACACAATTTGCTTTTTACATTTAAAAAAAAAAAAAAAAAAAAAAAAGTAGGATTTAATATCAGGAAAATGTTGTTTAATACAACAAAATTTGAAATACAAAATAGTTTTTGTAATTAAAAAATTGGAACGTAAATGTAAGCTTGTCTGCTTTTTCATTCCATAACCTGTTGTATAGCTTAAACTAAACTAAGTAAGGCCTGAAAAGATTCTTTCTTATGAAGATTTAAATAACTTATCTAAATTTGACAGTGTATCTTTCAATGGGTGTTCTACATTTACAAATTCAGCTTCAAACGTAAAGGTTTTTTTTTCTATTTATTTATTTTTTTTTGGGGGGGGGGGAGGGGGGCGCTAAAGTCACTGCCAGAGGAAAAGTTCTTTATCTAAAAAACGGTACAGTTAATAACAGCTGAAAAGATCATTTACACATGTTTTGAATAGTGTATTTACACTGAAAGTATAAAAAAAAAATCCGAGTATATATTATATTTGATATTAAATGTCAAATATCGAAATTTTCAAACAACATGATATTTTGAAAATATCGCATATATATCAATATCAACGAACCGTATTAATTACAAAATGTTACTTTCTTACATAAACAGCTGACACTTTTTTTCTGTTTAATATTAAAGCTGTTCTCAAATTAAAACTGTCTATTTTCTGACACATTCCTGAGTTCATTTTTATTCGCAAACACAGAAAATTGGTAGGTTTTCTTATTAAGAAACTGTGAAATCGAATAGCATTTCCCATTTTTCGATAAAGGCAAAGGATCTTTCAGAAAAGGCAGACAAAATAGACATTTTGAACCGAAATTACGAAAGCGACACCCCAAAAAAGGTCGTCATAAGACAACAATCGCTTATAACTCAAAATATAATGCATCTATCTATCTATCTATATATATAATAAAAATAAATAAAAGACGCTTTTCGATTCCAAATCACTTCAATTTTCATATCTACCAATTTCATGCTTTTACGTTTAAAAATAAGTCTGTGAATGTGCAGGGCTCGATCAAGCAAAAGAGAGGATGAAAGACAGATCCTCTTGATATGCTGTCACAAAAATTAAACATGTTCTATGCCTTAGAATACTAATATAAATATATAACTGCATATTTAGAAAAATATATAATTTGTGTTTAATCTTTTACGACTGTAATTGTACAAAATATGAGTTATAATCAGCTCAAGGTCGAAATATATTTACAATATTAGCCTTAAAATATTGCCCACTAAGTTTGGGACCCCTAAAATCAATGGGGCTCAGAGCCACGGCCTAGTTGGTCCTTTTTTTAATCATGCCCTGTGTTTGTGTCAGAAAATATCGCGTTGCTGAACGGAGAAAATATTTTTTTAATCCACTTTACAATATTTTTTTTATTTTTTCAAAACTTTTTAATATTTGTTTTTACGTTTAATGATTTAATTGATTCAAATTATCTTTTTCACTAAGAACCGCGATTTTCAATTTAATTTTTGATTAATATATTTAGTTATTTTTGAAATAAGTAATAAAGCGAATTGATGATCTGTTTAAGTATTTAAAATATCAATAAATAAATAAAAACATTTGAATGGAATGACTTTCTTTAGAATCTTTCAATTGTCACAAAAATAATTAAATCTTCATGAATTTAAAAATGACTTTAACAAGGGAGGTGGGAGACATAAGTATAAATCTAAATTAATATACTTATTTTATTTTATTTTGTAAGTATATTGTGGATTTTTGAGATTAAGAACAACTAATTACCCGAGTCCTTAAGCAAAGCTAGATTTTTTTTCTGCAAAGATACAACTAAATTATATTTAAATATTCGGCCTAATTTACATTTTTTTTCAGTACTGGTGTCACAGATATAATCATTTTAAAATAAACAAAATTATCGAAACTGGAAATATAAGTTAACAATTTTAATATCATTCACATAATTAATTCTGGTTTAGTTTATAATAAATGGTCTAAAGATACAAATAAATAAAAAAGTTATGGACTATTTTATATTTATTTTTAAAAAATTCGATTATATTCTTAAATATTCATGTAGAGCTTGGTAGAACCTACAAAAGTCCTCCTCCCCCCTATTTAAAAAATATTTTGCAGTGTATATATATAAAAAAATATCTGACAATTTCACTGGAAATTTGCTAATCTTTTTCTGAGATCAAAATAAAGCAAAGTTAATTTCCAAAATTTTTGGTTCAATAATAATAATAATAGTGTTTTATGCACAATTAAAAATGCAAATAGATATTTTTTAATTCTTCACTTCGGCCTGGAAATATTACACAGATTGCAGGAACGGACACGCTAATATGAAAAAATCGCATTCCCTCCTTCAACCCTTTTGTAAATCAAAGATGGATACACAAGACGTGTATGGGCTTTGTTGTAAATAACCCAAACATTCTTTCGGACTGGACAATAGCCCAAAGGAAAACAGCTGACATCCCCTTTCCCAAATAAACAAAAATACGTGCGTACTTGCATCTGATTGGCTACAAACATGTCCGACTGCAAGCAGGGGATTTTCTATCTTTCATCCTCTACAGTAGGATAACGAGGTGAGACCAGAATAGCTTTTGTCCATAGCTGTCGCTATGAAATGGAGATTCCGGTTCCGACATGTAGTTATAATCCGATAACACCAGAATAGATTCCCAGGTTCAAATCCAGTCAGCGGAAAGAAGGTAAGAAAATTTATTCCGCAAAATGTTGACAATAGCTTTCACGAGATTCTGTGTGCGTGATTAATAAAAGTGATGCCTGTTACATGCGAGTCCGTCTAAATAATTGTTATGTAAATTTTTAAAATATAATGTGCGTATTTATAAAAAAAAAAAAAAAAAAAAAAAAACTATTGAATGTTTTTACTTTACGTCAAATAATGATAACTTCGGATTTTTTTATGCATATTAAGTGACCTTGAAGTGTCCCAAATTCCTCCAGTATTACTTCCTGAAATCTTCCCTAGAACATTCTGAGGAGGAACCTGAAGGAGGTCCTGGGGAGCTCCCCAGGAAGCTATGAGGCGGACATTTTCGGTTCCTGAGGACCTCCTGATGACAAATTTTTGCATCCTCAGGGATGCCTGGGGGATGAATGTCAATCTTCCTGTGGATGTCCTAGGGAAGCACATGTGCTATATGGTGGTTTGCTTTCCGGATTGGGGTACTGTACGTTCTACGGACTATTTTTTATACACTTAAACTAAGATATTTTTAAGAGATTATCTAACACTTTTTTTTGTAAACTGTAGTACGATTGAACATAAAAATAGTTGCCAGGTCTGGCCCGTCAGCAAACGGTGAATATCTGAGCTGAAATATGATATCCTCCCCTTTCGTGACGAACGTCGCGCAAAAGTGACACATAACGTGCCTTGATAATTTTTATTCTTGATTATTTCTATCTGTATTCTTTAATTAAAATCTTTACCTTACTTAATTAAAGTATTTATCAAATTTAAAAAACACAAAACCGGTGAAAAACGATTAAAAATTCTGTAAAATACATTCGTCGCGAAGGTGTTAACGCATGGGCCACTGCTCGACTTTTTTTGACAAGTGGTCCGTTGGCCAATAATATGGCACGGCTGACTATTCTTATTAAGAGCCAACAATTAGTCAACATTGACACAATCATTTATGACACTTGGGATCTTTTAAGATGTAGATGCGTTCGAACAATGTTTTTTTCTTTTAATTTAATATTCAAAAAATTGAAAAGAGATGAAAGTCAATTTTGTTTCTCATGGCACTGTTAGATATGCTTTTCTAAGCAATGGGATAAAACGCAAGTGCCAGTAACCGCTATAATCGTTGAATCAAGTATTCATAACTGAAGCGCAGCAGCATAGTTTGTGTCTTTGAAATTCAGAGACTTTGACATATGAAACTAGCTCTTGTGCGAATTCAAAGGAAAACACTTTATAAAATCTACAATTAAGCGTCATACATAGATTGTAAAACACTTCGCAACGCTATAAAACAATTTTCCTAAATTTTGTACTTTTGGCGAGGTAATTTTTTTTTTCTTGAACATGCTGTTTTCTGGTAAAAGGTAATAGTTTATTTAGCGAATGTTTGAAAATAATATCCAGGGCTAGCTGGTTAGTACATGATGCTCCTTGCAGACGCTTTTTATTCATTTGGACTTTTTATGTATGTGAACAACTTAAAAGAAAAACAAGAACGAAAAATCATGCGTCAAGCATAGATTATATAGCACTTTCCAACGCTTCCAAAAAAATTTTACAAATCATACCGCTTAATAAGCTAAAAGCTAACATCTAAGTAAACAATTTAGAAAACGCATAACATATTTAAAAACATAATTTCAGGAATTTCCAACATATACAATATTCGGAAAAATATCCGAATACTTTTATTCAGCCCTGTATAGGATCTATAGATTTGTATATATACTACATAGGATGATAATTTTAGTTCAGTTAGGAAACGCGTAGCACAGTTTAAAATTCTCCGTCTGGAGTTTGTCAATAAACAGAAATGTGTTCGCGAACTTTTGTGCTGCCCTGTATAGGATCTACAGAATTTATACACACCACGTAATAGACAAAAAGCAAGTTAAAATTAAAATCGCGTTCAATAACTTAAAACGCACTTCCAGGAATTATTGTTAACAGACAGTAGAGAATTCTTTTGCGTGTCCCTGTAAATGAACGATGACTGCTATACACACAATATTCCGTAGTAAGTCTCTTGTAACGCACCTTAGTGATCTATATAAATTTCAATGCGTTTAAAATAGTGAAACATTATTTAAATAAACCGCAGACGATTTTTCTCCATAGACGTAATGTAACGGAATTATTTTTACTGTCCCTGTAAAGTAACTCTAAGTGCTATGCACACCCTGTTCCATATTAAGCTTCTTCTAATGCACCTTAGTAATATATATAAATTACAATGCGTTTAAAATAGTGAAACATTATTTAAATAAACCGCAAATGATTTTTCCCCATAGACCGCAATGTAACGGAATTCTTTTGAGTGTCCCTGTAAAAAAACTATAGGTGCTACACACTTCCGTTGAAATAGGGAACATGCTATATATAACGACAATAACATATAAAACTTACAGAGCAATCCGAGCATATTTACGGGAGTTAGAGCACGGACAGGCGGCAGACGGCCAGACGGCCAGACAAACCGAAGTCATAAGCACTTTTCAACTAGGTTGGAAAGTGCTAAAAAATGAGAATTCTCATTTTCTGAAGTAAATTCAAATGTGTGAAAATCACTTTATAGATTTCCTGGAAATTAGTTTTTGTATTTTATCTATAGCCTGTAAATGAAAGCAGCTACAATATATATATATATATATATATATATATATATATATATATATATATATATATATATATATATATATATATATATATATGTGTGTGTGTGTGTGTGTGTGTGTGTCTGTGTGTGTATAAGAAAAAGATTCATAAAAGCAAAGTATTTTTCAAACTCAAATTATCGAAATTAGTTTTATATTTTAGCTATAGTCTGTAAATGAAAATAAGAATAGCTACAGGATATATATATATATATATATATATATATATATAAATTATAGAATAAAAATATTTCTCAAACTTAGATTATCAAAATTTTCCAGCTGGAAGCAGGTTAAACATTAAAAAATAAAATACCAATCGACCTGTACTTGAGTTTTTAGCTGATGGTCTACTATATACTATGCTCGTAGCTACCAACTGAGGAGTTTTCGACACCAGTTATTTTAAAGGGTAATCTTCACCTTATTTAATTGGAGAAATCTGTGATTATATAAGTTGAAGAAAATTACTCTTTAATATTACTGGTGCTAAAAACTGGGTAGAAGTTGGCAGTTATCACCATACTATATGTGCATGAAAATTAAATTTTAATTTTATTTATTTTCAAACTAAAGCTACATCATCTAATAATCATGTTTTATAATTTTAAAATACATAAAAACAAACAAATGAAACTAGGACATTTATAAATCTGAGATTTTTTTTTCTTTTTGCGGTTGGGGAGTTAGACGCGTTGAAGATAGATTTAAAAAGCTCATGTTTGAAAATTATTTAAAAAACCACAATAAATGAGTAAATTGCGATACAGTTTTCAGACATGTATGTGTTGTGGATTGAAAAGGTGGATTTTCGCTAAATAGAGGTGTCCACTTTTCACTCTAAAATTGGACACTTCCGAATAGCGGAAAAATTCTTTGGTCCCGAGGTATCCACTGTTGAAAGATTTTACTGTTTTTAGATAAATATATTTTTTGTTTTCAATCTTATCTTACTGTAAAAGCTCAAAACATTGAATATAATCAGTACAATGTCGAAAGAGATTTAAAAGATCAGCTTTACGAAAATTGCATACTAAATTTTAGGCCTCATAAAATCGGGTGTGTGTGAGGGGGGGGGGGGGCAGGTAGTGCCATGGGCCAGTTTGCTCATGCTTTAATCAGGTTCTTCTTCTGGAAAAATTACCAGCTCTGCTTTGTGGTAAAATATATTCCCATTTATTGAGGATACAATGTGGTCAAATATGGCTCCATTTAATGCTTAAAAAAATGTGGTCAGAAATGGCTACTTATTGCCGACATATCACAGCACGAAAATGGCCGCAATTCAGACGTTTCAAATGTTTTAAAATCAGACACAAATAAGTGTCTTAAAAAATTAAGACACTTTAAAGTGTCTCTTTTTTAACCATCCGTTTCAGCGGATGGTTAAAGTGTCTGAAGTGTCTTAAGTGTCTGAATTTCAGACATTTCAGTTTACAGTGTACATATAATCAAGGGACATAATATCTTGGTCATGTTCGTTAATGGGCAAAATCGAAATAGGGAGGGGGGGATTGTGAAAGCACAAAAAAACCCATAACTTCTTAATTATGAAACGTATCAAATCCATTTATTACTTACTTAAAGTTATAATTACTTCCAGGAAAAGGGCCGAAAATTTATGTATGACAGATTTTTGATATCATTAAAAATGGCCTCAAGGGAGGAGGGGGGCGGAATAGGAGTTTAAGAAGAAAAAAATTCATAACTTCGGTCAATTCACAAGATATCCATCAGCTTCTTGGAAAACATGAAAAAAAAATTTGAATGCACTTAAAATAAAATTTAATATAAAAAAGCATACCTTTTATTATATACGTGAAATATCACTGCTTCGATGGATCGATGTTGTCTTTTTTTTTTCTTTTAAACATTTCAATATCAATTTTGCTTTTTAACCATAAATATCAAAAAAATATATGTGGAGAATTGATATTTTATCTTTTTTGTACTACTATTTATTTTTTTAATCATTGTTCAGCACTATATAATGCGGTTATTTTATTTTTGTGACAACACTAATTTGAGGAAAAATCTTGCATATAAAAACAATTCCGATTTAATTTTTAATTAATAGCAATATTTAATCAAAAGCCATGTTTTAACGAAATGTGGGTGTAGTACTATGTCAGAAGCTGCTTCAAAAACCTTTGGAAGGAGGCTACCTCATTTGTTGTTGTGTGTTTTGTAAATTCATAGAAAAAGGGATGTTGACAACAGAAATAATATATATGATTTTAGAATAATAGGACTTTGCAAAATAGCGCTAATTTACTGAAAAGTACGGTCAAAAGATAAGAGTTTATATTTAAAACAAAAATTAAAGTGAAATCACACATTGTTAGTCATAGAATATCCATCTATTAAATAGTTATTAATAAAACTTAAAAAAAAAAAATACAGTAAACAATAATGTTTGATTAGATTTAAATTCATTAGCAATTAATACAGAGATCTAAAGATTTAAAATTTGAATTACACATGAAAAAAATATAAAATAACGTACATCACAGGAATTATTAAAATACTAAATACAACTTAATGGGTATTTGAAAAGGAAAGAAATAATATTAACTGATTAAAATTTTGGTTAATTACTTGCCCTTATGGGCATTTTAAAACTATCATGTCTTTATAAGTCATGCAATGAAAGCAAACACAATAGTGATAAGCTTGGAATGAAATATTTTAGTTTTCTGTCAGTAATCTAATTTAATTCATTATGTAACTCTAATTGAATTTTTCCTTAAGAGTTCAATTACTGTTACAAACTATGAATTAAATAAATATTGAAAATAAAGTACTTTATTTCAATCTTTACCACGCTTGTGTCTATTTTCATTGCATGCTCTAAAATGTATGATTCTTTTAAAATGCCCATAAAAGAAACATAAAAAAAAAATAATTCACTCCATAAAAAGTGAACATTCACTCCTATGAAAGAGTGGCTATTCACTCCTGTCAGGAGTGAGAAATCCACTCCTTTTGCAAGAGTGAATAGTCACTCCTATGAAAGAGTGGATAGCCACTCCTATGAAAGAGTGACTATTCACTCCTATCAGGGTGAAAAAACCCACTCTTTTTGCAAGAGTGGATAGTCACTCCTCTGAAAGAGTGAGTATCCACTTACTTCTTATTTCATATCGCAAGCGGCCATTTTTATTCAAAATTATTTTTTAAAATAAAATTGCGTAAAAATTACATTTTTAGAAAGATCGTTTAAAAAAATGGTTTGCTTGAGAGATGAGTTGCATAGATTCTGAGATAACTTCAGTGGAAGTTAGGTTAACAGCCGAATATCTCGAGTCAATAAACACAGGAGATTCGTTCATTATGATTTATGAGTTATAAAAATATTAAACCATGGAGGTAATCAATCGCAAAGCAAGATCTCCATGGTGAACTGTGCATCACTGTCTGGTGTAGAAAAAAAATCGCACTTCTAAACGTGGCATACGTAATAAGAAAAAAAAAAAAAAAAGGCATGCTCATTTCTCTCATAGCAGACGATATAATTCGTTTCACTGAAATAATAAGGATGATTTTTTTTTTTACATTGTGAAACTAGTTATAAAAAGAATGCACCTCCTATGTCACGTTTAACGTACAATTTCCAACTTGTTTATGTAAGACATTACATGTTTCTAACAGATTGCACGGACTTAACGCATAAGTGATTCATCCATGATTATATCAGGATGATATTAATAGTATAAGAAGCACAGAGTTTTTCCTAATAGACCTAAGTGAAATTGGGAATAATGTTTGAAAATTACTGAAAATTGCGTAGATTTTTTTTTTAAATGTTAAACTGTGTATGAAGAATGGATAAATTATTATTTTTTTTTTTAATTACGAAACTATAATTTGATTAAATTTTGATTAAAACGATTAATAAATTTTAAAACTTTATTTCAATGCATTATTGATATTTTTGATATAAAAATTCTTTTAGGCGTTGTTAATGGGCAATCTAAAAAAAAAAAATACATTAAATACAAAACACATATTTTAGTTAGAAAAAAAAAACAGGAAAAAGAAACAGGTTTTTTAAAAAAAACCTGTTTCTACGTATTAAATTCTCCTAGGTAAGCAAAATATTTATTGATTTATTGATTTATTCAATCCTAGTCATTACTAAATTTATCATTCACTAGAAAAAAAATTATTTATCTGTTAAAATTTTATTCATTTAATTTATTTCATTATCAAGATAATTTGAACTCCGAAATTTAAAAAAAAAAAAAAAAATCCGTTTAATGATGTAAGGAATATTTAATATTCTAAGACGTAGAAAATGTTTATTTCTTCTGAATATTATTATTATTTCAATAGTGTGTCATATTTAAAATTCTAATTCATATCATTCTTGTACAAATGCTGAGAATAATTGGTTTATATAACCTATCATGTTAATCACAATGCAAATACTTAACTAATTTTTAATGTATTACGACGTGTGTATAGCTCATATACATGATTGCACGAAAGCGATTATATTACGCTGAGAATAATAGACCCTAACATGATGTTAATCACAATGTATCTTAACTAATTTTCAGTGTATTACCACGTGTGTAACTCAAATACAGTACTGCACGAAAGCGAATATATAAGTATAAGAATCACTTCGTAAGTAAGAACTGCTAAAAATTGGTTTTGAATTCTGTTATGTGTTTTTCTGATGAATTAAGTTTTACTATTCTGAGTGGTTTCAGTATAATATAAGTAGATTCGTATACAGGGCGGTACAAAAGCAGCTCTAAAACTATGTACTGGCCTCCAAAAGTTAAGCTACAACCAGTCTTTTGTGTCTAATTTTAAAACAAATCAAGATAAAAACATGAAATTTAGAAGAATTGTGCTTTAAACAGTTATTTATCGAATTTTACTTAATTTTAACATCAAACATGATTTACAAATAAAAAATTGCCTTTTTTGCAAAAGTCCACTGTTTAATAAAAAAGTAAATAGCAGTTTTTTGGGCAAAAAAGATTAAATAACTGGATTTTAATACGTGTCCGGCCCTACTTGTAATGAATTTGTGGCATCGACTTTCCATACTGTCAATGAAGTTGTCGGACACTGGTCAGCGATTGTTCCAGCTCATTTAACGACTTTGGAGCAGGATTTACGGCAGCCACCTGTCTACTGAAATAGTCCCAAAGATTCCCTGTAGGATCAAAGTCCGAAGATTGTGCTGGCCATTCCATTCGCTCCAAACCTTGATCCTCTAGATATTCATCAACGAATCTAGCTCAATTCAATCGGGCATTATAAACTATTCAGATTAATTCATCACCAATAGCCCCACCATACGGTGTGACAAACGAAGCCAAGCTCTCGTTTCCCGATATTTCACAGCAGTCAGAATTCTTCCATGGCACACATGGAAGTACTGTGACCAAAAGACATATTCGTACCCAAACCATGATTCCACCTCCTCTATAACTGTGTCTTTCAACAATGTTACATATAGGTAGAACCTGATGCCTTGTACTCCCCAGATCAGCACACAAACTGAATCACTCTCCAAAGCAAACCGGGACTCATCTGTGAACAGTACGGAAACCCATTGTTGTATGTTCCAGGTAACGCGCGGCCAACATAAACGGGCACTTCTGTGTTATCGATTAAGAGGGCCACACACAACGGATCATCTTCCATAAAGTCCTTAATTACGAAGACGTCTTTGCATCGTAATCACAGATACTGTCATCCCTGTTGCTTTACGATGATCTGAAATGAGCTGATCCACAGTAGTGATGCTCCTCCTTCCGACCAAAAGAACTAGAAAGCGATCTTGTACAGCGGTTGTAACCCATAAGCGGTCTGGAACAAGTCTTCTTGATACTGAATTTTTGGATTGAAATTGATATCAGAGCCTTTGTACCACACTACGAGACGCATTAAGAAGTCTTGCGGCACCAGCTTGTGATAACTCCATTTCCATCCATCAGATTGCCCGCCATCTTAACGAATCAAGTAAATGACATCTCTTAGACATGGAAAATACTATTTTAGTACCAACAATTCAAGATCATCAACTATAAAAGAAAAAAAATTCCCACAAATTCCAAAAGTGGGATATTCGCAGTTCCTCCTGACAAACATATAAGTATCCAATACATTAAAATAATTGAGATGCGTTTAGTTTTTTCATAACATTTTATTGAAGTTACTTATGATCATTCATATAAACCATATTTTTTACCGTTATTTTAATTCTTTTAATAGTAAGCGTCAAAAAACTGGTTGTAATACCTAACTTTTGGAGGGTAGTGTATATATATACACTATATTGCCAAAGGTGACCGGTCACTTGCGATTTTAGACGTTTTGTTAACTATCTAGAAAAATACATGAGGAATTAACCTGAATCTGCAAGTGTGTAAACAATATAGTATAGGTTATATATTTCCGTGAAGATTTTTTCCCGAAACCCCATAGGGGACTGTCAACAAATTGAAAAAGAACGAATATCTTTTGGATTACTCTGTAAAAACTAATGTAGCAAAAGCGTTCAAACTCGAGATTATTAATAAGTGGCTTATTTTAATATACTGTGTTTATTTTTATGAGGATAGCATGTATACTTGAAGAGAAATTAAGGTTTTTTATAAGAACAGTCCCAAATTTCGCCAAGTTTTTTGCTTATAATTTGCAGAGTTCTTAATATAAAAATAAAGTTATTTTGAGAAAATATGTCAAACAACATTGTACATAATACTCTGCAATCAGAATTAAAAAATAATAAAAATTGGATGAAAAATGAGCAGGTTTACTAAAACATGTTTCACTGCGCATGCGCGAATGCAATCAAAATATAATGTGCATAATGTATTAGCTAAGTATATAGAGCAACTTTTGTGAAAGTCTCAAAATCATAGCTTGAAAATTCTAAAAATTATCGTCGATAGAATAAGCTCGAAATCCGTTGTTCCCAAAAGGAAGCAAAAAGATGAAGGGTTGTATCCAAATATAGTAGTACTTGCAATATTGTGTACGCTATCTTTGCACTAATCAACAGATATTTCATACAACCCCTCATCTTTTTGCCTCTTTTTGGGAACAACGGATTTCGAGCTTATTCTATCGACGATAATTTTTAGAATTTTCAAGCTATGATTTTGAGACTTTCACAAAAGTTGCTCTATATACTTAGCTAATACATTATGCACATTATATTTTGATTGCATTCGCGCATGCGCAGTGAAACATGTTTTAGTAAACCTGCTCATTTTTCATCCAATTTTTATTAATTCTGATTGCAGAGTATTATGTACAATGTTGTTTGACATATTTTCTCAAAATAACTTTATTTTTATATTAAGAACTCTGCAAATTATAATCAAAAAACTTGGCGAAATTTGGGACTGTTCTTATAAAAAACCTTAATTTCTCTTCAAGTATACACGCTATCCTCATAAAAATAAACATAGTATATTAAAATAAGCCACTTATTAATAATCTCGAGTTTGAACGCTTTTGCTACATTAGTTTTTACAGAGTAATCCAAAAGATATTCGTTCTTTTTCAATTTGTTGACAGTCCCCTATGGGGTTTCGGGAAAAAATCTTCGCGGAAGTGTATAACCTATACTATACTGTTTACACACCTGCAGTTTCAGGTTAATTCCTCATGTATTTTTCTAGATAGTTAACAAAACGTCTAAAATCGCAAGTGACCGGTCACCTTTGGCAATATAGTGTATATATATATATATATATATATATATATATATATATATATATATATATATATATATATATATATATATATATATATATATTGATTGGGAAAACAAAGGGATTAGAATAAATGGGGAATATTTAAGCCATCTCCGGTTTGCTGATGACATTTTAATTTTCAGTAATAGCCCTGAAGAATTGCAAAATATGCTAAAAGATTTGGCAGAAGTTAGCATTAATGTGGGATTAAAAATAAATTTGGAAAAGACTAAGGTGATGTTCAATTCATTTGCATCAAAAAAGAAAATCGTCTACAACAACACTGAGATTAAAGATGTTGAAAGTTATGTGTACCTTGGACAAGAAATATCATCAGACAACAGTATCATGAATGAAATCAATAGAAGAATAAGAAATGGATGGAGTGCTTTTGGGAAGAACAATATTATTCTGAAGAGTAACATGCCTCTTTGTTTGAAAAGATAGGTGTTTAACCAATGTGTTTTGCCTGCACTAACTTATGGAGCAGAAACTTGGACACTAACAAAACGGATGGTACAAAGATTACAAACAACGCAGCGAAGTATGGAAAGATGTATGCTAGGCATAACCAGAAGAGACCGAAAGAGAATAACGTGGATAAGAAGTCAGACGAAAGTTTTTGACATCATCGAGAGAATTAAACGGCTAAAATGGAAATGGGCTGGGCACATTGCAAGAAGACAAGACAATAGATGGAGCACAAACACCCTACAGTGGTATCCCAGAGATGTAAAACGACCAAGAAGACGACCTCAAATAAGATGGAGTGACGAAATCAGAAAACTGGCCGGTGTTAATTGGATGACTAAAGCACTAGACAGGCAACAATGGAAAAATCTGGGGGAGACCTACATCCAGCAGTGGATTGAAAACGGTTGATGATGATGATGATGATGATATATATATATAATATATACTAGGATTGTTGTAAAATATTTACATTAAGATTAATCATTGTCTAACATATGTGTTAAGAATATCAACTTTATCTTCAATCATCTTAATCATAAATGCATTTTAAAACATAACTAATTTTTAGTGTATTATGAGATGTGTAGATCATACACATGGTGGAAAGACTTGACATACATGACCAGCTGTGATACTCCACCACATCATCAACCCTGCTGGGGAAGAACACTCTTTATTCCCCTAATAGGATGTCTGATAGTTTTACGTACAACTTCAATAGCTCAACTATATGTTACTAACATCTTGCGATCGCTTATGTAACCCTTCATAGCACATCACATTGGAGTCATTTCCCAATATGACAGTGCTATATCCCATATGGATTGCATATCTCTAAATTCCTATATCTTAGACAAAAACAATAAAAAGGCTCTAGAACAATTTGGACATGCACATATAAAAATTCATCCGTGTGCATAAATAATTGGCGAATATCCCTTTCTGGCCTATTGTAGCAGGTATAAAGGCAACAAACAGAAACCAAACAATGCGCGCACAATGTGTATTGTTTAGCTTTCGTTTGCTTAGCTTCGGAACAAATAACAATTTTAAATTGTTGAAAATTGGACAAAGTTTTCAAAATTACAATATCTGAACACGTCAACAATGCAGAGGTGTTTTAACTTTAGGAAACACAACAATGAATTCTTCGTAATCATAAAAGGGTTAATGATTGAATTGCGTTAATTCTGATTATATTATAAAAAAATCTCATTTTTTCTAGCATTAAATGCTTAAAAAGTGCTTAAAGTTTTTAGAAAATGGAATTTTATCAAGGAAAATATAATGAAGGGGTCATGGACCTCAAAACTTGCCAAAAAATGATTGATGTGATAAGTCATCTTGAGCAAAGATATTTCAGCTTTGTGGAACCACTTGGTAGTGGAACATTTGGATCCGTG
The DNA here is from genome assembly GCA_963931845.1 of Maratus michaelseni. NCBI lineage: Eukaryota > Metazoa > Arthropoda > Arachnida > Araneae > Salticidae > Maratus > Maratus michaelseni. The sequence continues at coordinate 23,526,980 of OZ007594.1, forward strand.
ATCAAAGTCAAAAATATTTTAACTGATGAGGAACGAGCTGTAAAAGTCGTTTCGGAGCGAAATGTTTCAGAGGGTGAAATGATGATTTGGGCCAAATTGGATGCAAATAAGAACATTTTGCCACTTTTGGCAATTGAATATGTCTCATACGCCAAATCATATCTATTTATTACTCCTGTCCACCCAGCCTCCCTGGAGAAGGAAATTCTGCAATGTTCATTGCGAAATAAAAGTGAATTTATTAATGAAAGGATCAGATGGCTGAAGGAAATTCTGGTTGCCATTGCCTACTTGCATGAAAATGATCTGGCTCATTTGGATATCAAACCAAATAACGTTTTGATCTCTAAGGAAAGGAGCGCCATACTAACAGATTTCGGTTTTCTCACTTCTTCTAGATATCCTGTTAGAGAGTGAGTGGGTTTTTTCTGCACTCTTGTATTTTCATGAATTGTGTAAAACTTCAGCATTTCCCTACTCGCGGCCTTTTAAGAATAGTAGTGTGTAATTTAGAGAGGATGTGTGCCACGGAGGCAGCAGCATTGATACGAAAATATAAAATGTGTAAATTACTTTAAAGATGAATGACCCCAATTATTTCTGGAAAATTTCTATTTGACATGAAAAGTTATTCAATGAGTTGAATCAACAGCTGTTTTAAAACACGTTACTAAACGTTATTAATTTGTTGTTAATGTACATATACCGTGTAATAAAGGTAGTGGAAAAAAAACTGAAAAACTACTAGGAAACGTTTCGTTTTTAGGCACGTTCGTAATTATATTAATAGGTAGCACCTAGAGTCGTCGTCTGGTCTGTCCTTATGTCCGCATATAACAGCGCAAAAACTACCCAACCAAATGGTTTGAAATTTAATATATAGAATCGTTGCAGAATTTTGTCGAGTCATTTCAAATTTTATGAAAATCGAATCTAAGCTTTAAAAAAATATTAATAACAGTTTTCTTCATTGTATCAAATCCTATCACATGGGATATCATTAATTCAATGATATCCCATGATAGGTAATGTTTCTAGTTTACCATGGTGATGACATCCTATTGAAGATGGAGTCCTATTATATCCATATTACTGAATTTAAAACCGAATTTATATACTAGAATTGTTTCATTACAGCAATCCTATAATCTACCGACCGTTTTTTGGATAGATGTTTCCGGAGAAATAGATATTAAATTGAAAAAGAGTCTCAATAGAGATTTCAAGTTCTGAAATTTTCAAAGCTAGGCTTGAGTTTCCCATTGGAATTTTCACTGAATGTCAACAAAATATAAAATATTTTCAACCTAAAATGTACTTATTATATTACGGAAATGAATCCTATCCATAATGACAGACGATATAATTCATTTTTTCAGTAAAACAATAACGATAATTTTTTTTTACATTGTCTTGTATTGGATATTTGCGCATAATATAATTTTAATGTAACAGAATTTTAATTAAATGTTTCAAACGCTCAAATATGTGTCCTTATGTCAATATATACATATTATTTACGTGTTATATGCCATGTATACATCTTATAACACATGTCATATATATACGTCATATGACTATAACAGGGCCATATGCGTCCCGAAATGTTTAATGTCATAGATGCTTTATAATTTGGCGATAAATCTTGGAAGCTTGGCGATTCATCTTTAGGGAACGTTATAATCCAAATGTACCAAAGAAACTTTTGTTTCAGAACTGCTATTTTACATATCTTAAGTCAATTAGTTTCTGAAGATTCCAAAGATAATGGTCAGAAGAAATTATATTATATTTTCGTAAATTTTTTCTAGATCCAGAAGAATTTTTTCTCCCACTGTTGTCATAGGTTTGGCAAAGTTAATAACACCGTGAATACAAACAATTTCTGCATCGGAAACATTTTATAGAGTACTAAGAATTATAATGACTTTGAAGCTGCTGGACTCGAAAGATGCATTAAATGTCTTGGCATGGCCGGACACGCTAGTCGATGTCACACTTATTGAATTTAAATATTTCCGGTGGCATCTTCCGTGATCGGGCTACTGCTACCGTTCCGGTCGGTGTTGAAAAGGAAAGGGATCCGATGAGCGCGCGGCCGCTTTTTCTCCGCGAAGTAGCGGCGGTTCAATCCGCTTACAAGAAGTGTGTATATCAAGTACAGCTTTCAGATAAGTCGTTTGTTTTATTGAAGGCCGCTTGCTTACTAAAGTACGAAATTTATAATTTTGTTATGCTTTTACCCATAACTTATATTTAGAAAAAAATTTGCTCTGCGTCTAATAATGCCATTAAAAAGATAGGCCCATTCTTTTCATCAGCAAACTGACGCTCAAAATAAAATTCGACTCCAATAATCCTTCGAATAATTGTAGATTCTGGTAATTCTTGAAGAAGTTCAAACCGTCAGTTTTCGAGAAGAGTGACTACTCACATCCGTAGCATTATCTTTCAAATGAAAGTTCCTTTTATCGGAAGGGAACATTTAAAAATTACCTACGGTTGCCGCTAGATAAATTTGTTTGCGAATAAAACAGTCATATGCCATAACAACTTTCACTTTTGAATTACGCCACTGACGAAACTGACGAAATGAAAATTTTATGCGTGTATGCATTTTCGGGTTTTTAATTTAGATTATTATTTTCAGATACGGTGCGCCTCTTTTGTATCGATGTCCAGAAGGAATACGGAGGGATTTTGGCATGACTGAAGTCGATGGCCAGAAGTTTGATGTCTGGTCCATAGGTACACTGGCCTTTGAAATGTTCACTAAAATGGCACTCTACCGAAAAATGTCGAACCAGAAATGTCGTTCGAACAACTGGCGTAAAGAAGTCTATCCCGTGTTAAAAAAGCGTCTACAGGTACGAAATTATTTTAAATACTTTATTTTATGGCCCAATTTAGTAGATTTTATGTATTAGTTTAATATATGATTATTCAAATATTTACATCGATGTAATTCAGACGGAAAACGATAGCAACGATAACAATTTTTATCCTACGCACTTATGATTTAAAGGGCAAAAACGTCCTATTTTAAAACCTTGTTTTATTTCAGTCGAAAGATTTGTAATGAGTTGAAAATCTTCTTTTCAATATAATCAATGTATAATGAGATTAAAAGTTAAAAACATATGAAGCTGTTGCAGCTTGTATAGTCATAACGTTTTCGAATAGTCTGGGAATTGGACATTATAATGTCCATAAGAAGTACCAATAAATCAGTTATAGAAATATTTTAAATAACATAATCCTTGTTTTTTAGGGGTGGAGGTGGGATGGCAGAAATGCAAAATTGCGTAGACAATTATATGACTAAAAATTTGCAAAGACAATGTTACCTCGAAAATATCGATGGTGAAAGTATTTCTATATAGTGAAAATATTTCATTTCGAAATGAAATCAGTTCTTCGCTAACTGAAACGTAATCTACTTCTCCAAATTAAATGCAATGCGGTTGTGTTATATTAGAGCGCACATCCAATAAAACATTCATTTGTCGAGTAAGACAATACTTTCGTTAGCAATGGAATGGCACTGAAGAATTGAGGGGGTGGTCCGGAGTGGACTTCCCCCCGGAAAGTTAAAATCCCCCTCTTTGAAGATTCGAAATTTTATGTTTGTTAATGATCTAGAAGTCTAGATCCGGAACATCGCAACGCCCTCCTCACCTGGAGCTACAGAAATCCCTTCCTGATAAACATGTCTAAATTGAGCCGAGTTAGTCGAGGTAGTATCACTGTATGTCAAAGAATACTACTGAATACTACATTTTGCCTATTTTATTTCGGCTGGTGTGCTGAAGCTCGTTCCTCCTTTTTGGTGTCCAAAAATGTTGTCGGTGCCCATTGAGATAGTTTCACGCTTACTTTGTAAGTAACCACAGAATCGTATGGTTTAGCTCTATCGAATGTGTGTGATATTAAGTCCTAACTTACGAAGTCTTTTCCTTGGAATTTTTACAAACATCATTTAACTGTTTGATAGGCGAAAAGACACCCTACTTAATGTTCTTTGTAGTCCAGCATGCAAATTATTAAATATAGAATGGACTAAAAGTTAATAGGTGATTTTAAAAGTTATTAATGTTTGGATTATTTTATTTTATGTTATTTTTTTAGTTTTTAGATTTAGATTGAACAAAATTTTCAAAATTAGTTATTGAGCGCGCAATGTTCTGTGGTGTTAAAGATACCATACTGTCTACCTGTGTAAATCAAGGACCGAATTCCGTTGTCAACCTAACAACATAAATAAATAAATAAATAAATAAATAAAATAAAAATACATTTTTGTAGAAATAAATTTTCGCACAGAAAACATTTCTAGGAAATGGAGTTTAAAAAAAAAAATGAAAAAAAAAGATAAATAATAGGTCTTAGAGACCACATCCCGTTACGAGACAACTTGCGTTTTGTTATCTGAGCTGTAGATTTTAAACATCTGCAACATTCTAAATACGAGGGTGGTTCAACAAGAAACGTAATAAGCCCTCTGGGAGAAAAACCTTATTCACGCATTCAAAGAGATACACAACATAGTAAGGCAAATAGTACATATTACTTTTACATCTAGTCACCAAGGTTGTCAAAGCATTTTCTCCATCGGTACACCAACGTATTCAATTAGGGATAGAAGAAATCAGCGTCAAGGTTCTGGCTAAACTTCGTCATCGGTTCTGAAATTCCGACCTCCCAACTGATTTTTCAACGATGCGAAGAGATGAAAATAACTTAGTGCAAGGTCCGAGCTATATGGTGAATGTTCCAATACCTCCCATCGGAAACGCTGTACCAAATCACTCATTGCTGAAGCCGTATGCGGTCGGGCGTTGTCGTTCAACAACGGAACATCTTTTAAGAACAGTCCCGGTCGTTTCCTGCGAATTGCCTCGTCTTTTCTCTTCTTTCACATTTGTTCTATCTTTATAGAATTCTGTGCCACAAAACCACACCTGTTTCCGTGACATTGCACTCACTCCGTACATTTCCACCACTTGCCGATGAATTTCAGCTGGGATATTGTCTGTTATAAAGTACCTTTATCTATCACAACCCCACAGTATGCATGCTTAGCTTGTGTATAAGTTAAGGCAACCCACATTACAGAACTTTACGAAACTCGCCCGAAGGAATTCGCTTGAACGATTTTACCCAATAAAAAGTTCTAGCTTGGCGACAATGACATTCAGTGTCAGTTCAAATGTTACAGCTTGTATGTCAGTATGTACTACTCTTATAATTAAAGGTACTATAGTGTGACGTCGTAATTATGAAAAAAAGATTATTTTATACGTATTCAATCTTTATAAATTTACCGAGAATAATGTCAATTTCAAGTTGAAAATAAAAAACACATGTGATACTCGGGCTCCGATAAATTCAAATTAATTATGTTTAAAAACAGCAGTAGTCAAAAAATTTCGTCCAACATCATTAAAACTATAAAAACGTTGTGTCTGTATGAAGTGGTATAGAGAAATAATTTTTAGAGGTAAATTTTCTTACAAAATGTTTGACATTTGCAAAAAAATATGATGTCATTATTTACCTGTATTTTCTCCGACAGAAAAAAAAGTTCACATCTTTGATGGGTTATGCTTTCCCCAAATGCCCAAAAATAATCGACCCAGTGGACGATGTCTTGAGTTTCATTACATCCTGTTTGACGTTGGAGCCAGTAAAGCGGCCTACTGTACTTCAGTTGCAAAGTCACAGTCTTTTTGGAGGAAATTTCAAAAACGTTCAACTAGAGCCGCATGAAGATATTTGGTGCACAAGAGGTAAGATTTTATTATAACTCTTTGACCCCAAGCTCTGTATCGCTCCCGAGTCTCTTGTCTATAAGATCAGTGGGAGACGTTCCAGGTTCTAAATCACAAAATAAGTTATAGAAAAATGGCCGCTTTGTTGTTGACAGTTGTTTGTAGCAATTTATTATTATTATTATTATTATTATTATTATTAAAAGGATTGCAACTTCAACCAACTGTTTTTAATTCACAACTCACTTGTAAATGTCTAGAAGCACTCATATTGTTAACACTGCTAATTCTTTTCAATTTATTGATTGCGCGCCATGTGACATGTTTTCGTGAGAGTGGTTTGGAACAACAAAGACTGTTTTGTGATAACCTTCCATTATTTGCCCTATACAGTTTATTTGAAATTGCTGTCGTTAGTAAAGTGATTTTATAAGTAAGGCAGTGTTCACATGAACGCAGAGCTTACGCTCAAATGGGAATTTTTATTCAAAGTACGGTAATTCACTTTATAGAACTTCGCAATATTTACCTGGAAAAGTTCGATGACCCAATTGATAAAAATCAACAAATACTTGCTGAGCATTAATGTTAAGCTCGCTAAGTTTTGCCTAAAATCCTCTGGTCTAATCACACCTGACTAACCGTATGTCGTAACTCTCTTACTTTTAAAAGCACTCCTATTTCCTGTTATGTTCATGCTTGATCAGAGTTTCGAAAATCTGTTTAAAACCTTTTTGTTTTTTCTTGCTGCCTTTGTAAATTTTCGTTTGTAGACATTTACATATTGATTTTTTTTTTCACATGTCCCTGTAAAACAAAACTATACACAATATGATGAATAATAATAATTTATAACCGCCTCTGATTTTCAAGAATTGTAGAGTAAAGATTTACGCTCAAATCCGTTCAATGGTTGCTCAGAAAATTATGAACGGTCAGAAACTGAAGCTTCTTCTTCCTCTTCTTCTTCTCTCTATCTTTTTTTTTTTTTTTTTTTTTTAATTTATTCGCATAAAAATGTTTTTATCACACTTTTTAATTAAGAACATGACTCTAAAACTCTATAGTGGTATTTATTAATGTTAGGGGAACCGTCGGTAGCGTAATAAATTTTCTTATTTTTATAAATAGTTAAATCAGTCTTCAAATTTAATATACATTTTCATCTTTTGATATGTTAAAGAAGTTTGTTCAGCTTACCTGAAATTTTCCTTTCTGCGCCAAGTAATATCCACAGTAATCCAAAGTGTTGTAGCGATATTTATCTTATCCATTGATTCACTTATATTGGAGTAATAAGAAATAGTATTAGTAGAAAATAATAATTGTGTGAAATGAGCAGAAGATTCATTTTCCTTTGAATATAATATTATAATTCTTGGCTAGATGTACATGTTTAAAATCGCGTTTTGGAGGCTGCGTATAAGTGCTCCAATTTTACATTATATTAAATATATTTACATCATATATATACAAGAGCGTCTTAACTGCTCGGATACATTTTGGAAACTGAAGGGAGATTGTTATTTGAGTTCTGTGCACACGCGCGGGATAAACAGCTGTAGTTTGAAGGAGGGAGATCTGCAGTATTTCTCCAATTAGTTAGTTTCGACAGTCTCTGGTTTTATTCACTGTTTTGCATCTGCGGTTGTCACTTAAAGTACTTATAGTTAATTGGGGTCTGGTTTTTAACGTTTTTCAATCGTTCGCTGCACGTGGAGATTAATTAACTGCATAAAAAAGGTTTCTACGTCACTCCCCCGTAATCTCCTGTGTGGGGAATGGTTGAAGATTCAGTTTCTTACGGTGTTTTTCATACACAGGCTTGGGAGTGGGCTTCGTGAGAGTGTCGGCTATCATTTCTTCACTGGGGCAGTATTGTAGATCGATTTTTCCTTCTTCTTTCATAAGTTTGATGTTGTGGAAACGTATGTCGATATGCTTGGATCGCTTAGTATCTTTATCGTTTTCAGTCATTTTTATACAGGACATATTATCCTCAAATATCGTGATGGGTAGTTTTTGTGGAATGTTGAGGTCGCTTAGCAAGTTTGTTATCGAACTTAATTATTGTGCTGCGTTGCTAGCTGAAACGTATTCAGCTTCGGCTGACGAAAGTGCAATGCAATTTTGCCTTTTTGTAATCCAGTAAATCGGCGATTTTCCTAGCATGAATAGATTTCCTGACGTTGATTTACGTGTTTTCAAGTCACCAGCCCAGTCTGCATCGGCGTATGCTGTTAGGATGGGCTTGCTGTTTGCGCTAAGAGTTAAATTCAAATTTTCTGTAGTTTTGAGGTATGAAATGATTCTTTTTACTGCTGACCAGTCCTTTTGGCATGGTGTTTCGTTTCTACGACATAATATGTTTACTGCTGCAGATATGTCAGGACGCGTGATTGTTGATATGTAAAGTAATGTGCCTGTCGCTTGTCGATATTTCGTGTTATTAGGTAAATCGTGTTATTAGGTAAAGGATGGTGTCTCCTCACTGTCAAGTTTTATTTCTAAGTGATTTTCATGTCTATCCGGTAATTGTGTATTGTCATCTGATGTTTTTGTGGTGTTTTGTATCTCCTCAATGTTATCTGAGTGTACATTTTCATTTTCAAGAAATTTTACCGTTCTCGCTATTATAATTTGTTTTCCTTGTGTGTGAATTCTATAACCAGTCGATCGTGTGTCATAACCTACGAACGTTCCGGTTTGAGCCCTGTTATCGAGTTTTCCTCTATTTACTTTATCGACGTAAAATAGCGCTTTACAACCGAATGTTCTTAAGTGTTTTAAATTCGGTTTAACTCCTTTCCATAATTCGTAAGGTGTTCTGTTGTTGTTTGCTTTAGTTGGGAGTCGGTTTTGTAAATATGTTGCAGTGTTTATGGCTTCACCCCAAAAATGTTTGCTTAATTTTGCTTGTGATAGCATGCTTCTAGTCACATCTAATAAACTTTTATTTTTTCTCTCCGCAACTCCATTCTGGCTCGGATTATGCGGGATAGTCAATTGGTGTAAAATTCCGTTCTGTTTTAAGTATTCATCTATCTCTTGATTTACATATTCACGACCGTTATCCGATCTAATTTCCTTAGGTTTTTTACCGAACTGATTGTATATCATCGTTATATACTCTTTTATCTTTTCAGCAACTTCGCTCTTTTTAGATAATAAATATATCGTAGTATATCGGGAAGAGTCATCAATAAGAGTCATAAAATAAATTTTTCCGCCTAAAGTCGGTGTATCTAAAGGACCACATACGTCACTATGGATCAAATCCACGATATTAGTAGCTCGGTTTGTTGCTGATTTAGGATACGGCATGTTAGTTAATTTAGTTTCGATACAAGTTACGCATGTTTTATTTTGATGTTTACATTTTCCTATCTTTATTCCGTCCGCAAGTTGATTTGTTATTATAGATTTAATCGCGTCATAATCTCTGTGACCGAGTCTGCGATGCCAGAGATCTATGCATTGTTTGCTGTCACAGTTATACGTTATGTTTACATAATTTTGTGGTTCTTCCACATCGTCCATTTCCTCAATAATGTATAAATTTTTCTCATTTTTCGCCCTAATATATATTTCTTCATCAAAGATCAAATCGCATTTATTATCGTCGAAGATTAGTTTACACCCGTTTTTAGCGGCTTTACTAACCGAAATTAGGTTCGACTCTAAGTCTGGGACATAAAGCACTTCGCGTAATTTCGTTAGTTTTTCTTTTCCTTCGGGGGTTAATGTTTTTATAAAAACTTCTCCTGAACCTAACGCTGTCAGTTTATTACCATTCGCGATCGTTACTGAAGTTTTATTATAATCAATAAATTTACTAAATAGGCTTTTATCATTACAAATGTGCGAGGTAGATCCTGAATCGAGAATCCAGTTATTTTTGCCTACTTTTTTGGTGATTAATGCTTTATTTTGCGTTTGATCATTTGCGTATTTTCTTTCGTTTGGAATTTTATTTTCTCTACGAGTTTCGGTCTTTTCATAACATAATGAAGATGAGAAATTCTTTTTATTTTTGAATTGATTGTTACGAGGATTTCCGGATTGTACCGTGTTTCTGCTCTTGTAGTGCCAGCATTCGTAAGTGGAATGATTTTTCATTTTACACTTGTTACAATATTTTTGTTCTCTTCTATTTTCAGTGTGTGTATATCTCCTATTTGTTTTAAATGCTCTCTCGTTGTTGTTATATCCGCTATGTGATTGTTCTGACATTTCATGTCTACGATTATATTCATCCGTTAATTTGTTTTTGATAAAATCAGGGGTGAGCTCATTTTCTGGTCTCGCCTCCAACGCAGTTATCAAAGTATTGTAACTGGGGGGAAGAGAACACAGAAATAGCGCGGAAATATGTGAATCGCTAATATTTTCTCCAATGGCATTAAGTTTATCTATAATTTGCAAGATATTAGTGATATGCGTGATCATGTTTGCACCCTCAGCTAATTTAGTACTGTATAGTTTCCGTAACAGGTAAAGCTTACTAGATAAATTGCTTCTCTCATGTATATTTTTCAGAGCTTCCCATGTTAATTTGGCAGTATCTAAGTTTTTTACATTTACGATTTGAGAATCATCGATGCTTAGGTTTATTAGAGCTCTAGTCTTGCGATCTTTTTTGTGCCATGCGGTATCTGCTGGATCCGGTGGATCTTGTACTATAATATCGTCGAGTTCCTCTTTAATCAGGAACATCTGCATCTTGAACTTCCATGTACTATAATTCGTAGAATTGAGTTTCTCAATAAATTGGGTATTTTCTTTTATCGCATTCATTATTACTTTTTTAGTGTTCTTTTATTTATTATTATATTTTTAGAAATTTGTTAAATTATCGTTTTTTTTTTTTTTTTTTTTTTTTTTTAAATACTGGGATATTCTTTTTTCAGTCTTTCATAATCTTTGTTAGGGGAACCGTCGCGTCGTTAGCGTAATAAATTTTCTTATTTTTATAAATAGTTAAATCAGTCTTCAAATTTAATATACATTTTCATCTTTTGATATGTTAAAGAAGTTTGTTCAGCTTACCTGAAATTTTCCTTTCTGCGCCAAGTAATATCCACAGTAATCCAAAGCGTTGTAACGATATTTATCTTATCCATTGATTCACTTATATTGGAGTAATAAGAAATAGTATTAGTAGAAAATAACAATTGCGTGAAATGAGCAGAAGATTCATTTTCCTTTGAATATAATATTATAATTCTTGGCTAGATGTACATGTTTAAAATCGCGTTTTGGAGGCTGCGTATAAGTGCTCCAATTTTACATTATATTAAATATATTTACATCATATATATACAAGAGCGTCTTAACTGCTCGGAAACATTTTGGAAACTGAAGGGAGATTGTTATTTGAGTTCTGTGCACACGCGCGGGACAAACAGCTGTAGTTTGAAGGAGGGAGATCTGCAGTATTTCTCCAATTAGTTAGTTTCGACAGTCTCTGGTTTTATTCACTGTTTTGCATCTGCGGTTGTCACTTAAAGTACTTATAGTTAATTGGGGTCTGGTTTTCAACGTTTTTCAATCGTTCGCTGCACGTGGAGATTAATTAACTGCATAGAAAAGGTTTCTCCGTCAATTAATACTATACGAATTGTTTTAAGATAAGAAAAAAAAAACAAATCAAAGTCGACGTTTTTTGTAATTTTCAAAAGTTTTCAGTGACGTTAATAATTAAAATTCGTATTTGATTTAGGTCTTGCTAATGAAGTTTTGTTAGACATATCCTGAATGTTTTGGAGAGTGTTTCATAATCTATGCTTAATGCATGATTTTTTTTTATGTTTGTTTGTTATCTTTTTGTTTTGAGCATAGGTTATAATTCATAACTTTTGTAATGATGAAATGTTTCGCTTATACGACAGAAAATTTCATACCATATACTTTTTTTTCATCGTGTTTATGAATCGCATATTTGTAAATAGATATAGTTGAAAAATGATTTATTGATCTATAAATAATTCTTTTTTAAAATGCAGTCTCATGCGTTCTATCCTCTAAATAGATACATTATGAAAATGCTTAATTTCCTTACTTATAATTAGATAGATTTTTATAATATTTTTTTTTTAATCGTGTAAGTAGCTATAATAATCCAAAATATTTCATATCTGTGATAATTATTTTATTTTCATGAATTGTATACTTATAAATAAATATATTTTTAGAAATGTTTTGTCTATTTATAAATATTTTTAATATAGTATTTTACAATTATCATGCTTCTAAGTATTATTTTATTTGCACAACTTGAGAAGTACTGATATAACCTGAGAAAAATATATCTTTTTATAAGTATAAACAGCATAAAAAGTATGAACTGTAGTTCATCAAATAAAATAATTATTCACAGATATGAAATATTTTGAAATAGTATATCTACTTACAAGATTAAAAAAAGTATTTATTTAAAGCTATTAAAAATCCATCTATTGGGATAAATTAAGCATTTTCATAATATATATGTATATATTTACACGATGGAATTCACGGGACCGCATTTAAAACTAGTCGTTGGGGGCCACCGTAATACTTACCCATCATGGATATGCATAATGTAAAATATTAAAATAAAAAATGTGTAAACTACTTATAAAATGCGTTGCAATTCAAATAAAATCGAGGCTTGATGACTTTAAAGGCTGGATTACTGAATTGCTTGAAAGAAACATCCTTATAACTCCAAAATTAATAATCCTATTAACTAGCGGTTTATTGCATCTGATTAAGCGTAATTTTCAATTAAAATTTATCTTTGAAGTGAAATTTGGATGAAGTACAGGGTCATGAAAAATCGAAGAGTGTGGTAAATAGGATTCCAAATATCTCGGCAACTAATTATCCGATCGACTTCATGCTTTATGCAAAATTTATGTTTTTTTTTTATTGTCTTTTACATTTATTTCTTAAAATAACCAATTTCGAAAATTTTTATATACCTTTTATCAGAATGAATATTTCGAGAGTCCGAAAAAAATAGTTCCGGTTAATCGATGTTATTGAAATGAAATAGGCTTCTTCCCATTATTACATACTAAATACATACCAAATTGCAAGTCTCTATCTCTATTTTTTCGGGAGATAGAGCGTTTACAGACACACAGACACACACACAGACACACAGACGGACGGCAATTTTTTTTTTCTAAAAATATGTTTTTCGGAATCTCCAGTGTTTGAAACGTGTAAATCCACCAAAATTTTTTTTTCGATTTTCAAAACGATTACAAGACTTACCCTATACTACGTATGATGGGTAAGTAAAAAGATTTATTTATGATCTATAAATCAAATTTTCAATACTATTTATTTACAATTATCTTATTCATAAAAAATAAGGAAAAAATATATAGTATAAGGGAAATTAGCAATTTTTTCTGACATATAAACGATACATTTCTTCATTAAAAAAGTTATGAATCGGAACTTAATCTCATCACGAAAAGATGATAAAGACGTATAAACGGCGCTGTCTGTACTTCATTAATACTTGATTAATACTACATTATTATTCATCAAACAAATATCTAATATTTATTATAGATTCAGGGAACAAGAGTATAAAGAAACTAATCGAACTAATTATTTAACTTTGCATGTGCAACAAAAGATTAACTGCAAATTTAATACTATTATGCAATAAAATTGAATCGGATAGTATTAACTCTTTTAAAAAGGTGTATCATTCTCCTAAATAACAGAAATTGTTATACAGAAATGCACAGAAACATTTCCGAAACGCACAGAAATATTCCCGAAATACACAGAAATATTTCCGTTATATGCAAAAACATTTCCGAATATATTTTTGAAATATAAGGAAACGTTACTAAATACTTTTCCGAAATATACGGAAACGTTACTCCAGTTATTGGACCACATTGCTGCTCCATTAAATGCAGTAACGTTTCCGGATTTTTTTTTTTTTTTTTTTTTTTTTTTTTAATATAAAATTCTAAAGTATATTTTAGAAAATTTTATCAAAATGGGCATTATAAAGCAATTTTCGAAGCTTGGTAGTCCAGAAGAGGTCGTCATCGGAGAGAAACCGATTAAAACATAAGGTGTAATACATCTATCAAAAATGAAAAACGCTGTTCGATTACGAATTATTTCAATATTCATGCCTGAAGTTTTCATGTTTTAACATATAAAAATGCCAGTTTTGTATAAAACAATTGCACTGTAAGAAATGGCAGTTAAAATTAATGGTTACGTACTGAAATTAATATGCGTATGAAGCATTCGTTCGCAATGTGTTATACCTGAAAACATAAACAACGCAGCCGCCAGCTTTTCGTTTCTTCATGTAAGGTAAAAAAAAAAAATTCAACATCTCTAATGGTAACTAATGGTAACTCTAAGGGTCATACTCTAATGGTAACTTTTCAGATATTTTTTTTGTTTTTTGTTTTTTAAAATGATTTTATAACTCTCTGTAAATTTATATCACTTAAAAATAAATGTTTAACAATAGAATATCTAATATTTAACTAAATAAAAATGTTTTAACAATGTAGGACAAAACATGTCACTGTCGGGTGTTTTTAGAAATCAATATCTGCGATAATTTCACAATATATATGCGTAGCTGCCAACTTTTACGCTATTTTTGTTACCACTATTATTTAAAAGAAAAAACTGTCAGCCTAAAAGTTTTCAGCTTATGCAAAACAGTGCAATGTATAAGTGATCATTATTCTATCAGATTAAAATTAAATGCCTCTTTTTTAATCCTTTTTTTTCAGTGGCTGTTCAAAAAGTGAATTCTGATTGTTGCCGCAATAACACAATTGTTCCTGCTCGGAAAATACTCAAGAGTGAAATTAACCCTTCGATTCAAGTAGTAGATGAAGATATTTGCACGGATGAACGTCTCCCTGTTGTGTTAGATAATAACGCACTTGATGAAATAAAGCAGTCGTCTAAAGAAGTTTCAAATCAAGAAGCTACCTCTGAAGTAAAAATAGACGCAGGCAGCAAAATGTCTTGCGTATCATCAGATGTAAAGACTAATTTTGATGGAACAGCTCCAGAAAGAGAAATAAAAGAAGACATCTGCACAGATGTAGGTCTTCCCGTTTTGTTAGATAATAACGCATTTGTTGTAATACCTTCAGTATCAGTGACTGCTAACTCTGATTCCACGTCCCAGCCTCATCCCTCAAAAGAAAGTGAGTTTCAAGTCGCTTCTAAAGATATCGCTTCTGCTGAAGTATCAAACCAAGAAGCTATCTCTGATATAAAACCAGATGCAGGCAGCGAGCTGTGTTGTATGTCATCAGGTGTAAAGTGTAATTCCAACGACGAGGCTCTAGATGAAAAAATAAATCCTATTAGAATGTCATGTCATGAAAACAGTTCAAAAGTTTCAAAAGACGATAGAGTGTCAGATGATATCGAAGCAATGCTTGTGGAGAGTTCTTGTTCTTCAGAAGGTAAATGATCTTTAGTTTTCTCTTGAGTTAAGAAACGAACATGAAATAACTGAAATGTAATTATATTAAACATATTTTCATAATATATAGAAGGTCATTTAAAACTGTGGTCGTCAACAGTGAGAGCAAAGGATCGGTTCAACCTCTTAGAAGGCGCACGTCCCCTCCCCTTCCTCACACACACACGCACACATATTCTTTAATAATGTGCTTGGGTGCGTGTTTGTTGCTTGCTCATATTCAAGTATACGCATTCCAGCATACATGGATATAGGATGGATATAGATGTATATTGACAAAAATTTTCAAAGTGCAAGCAGTAGTAAAGTTTTTTATTACACTATTAAGGATATAACGATTGGTATAGACTGTTGGGGAGGGGGGGGGGGATCTTATTTTTTCCAGTGCGAATCAGTATTTAAAGTGAGAAATGCATAGACAGAGATGTCCTTTCCATTCAAAATAACCGAAATTCAGTAGGAAATATACATATGTGCACATGAATTCTTTAAAAGTTCGTAGGCGCAAGAAAGTGAGTAAGAGTGAGCGAAAAAGTGCTTGTGGGCGCGTCGTTGATGTCCCCTGTTGTAAGAATTGTTTATCGATTCATTGTCTCAAAGTTACCTGTGATTCGTTTTGCAGAATCAAAGGAAACAAAAATTATTGCGATCAGGCTGCAAACAAAAGATGCATAAATAAATAAATAAAATAAATTTAATTCTTGGGAAGAAGCCGACAAGTGATCAAGCTTCTTCAAGGATTTTTTTTTTTTTTTTTTTTTTTTTTTTTTTTCTAATATTGTTCAAAAATACGAAACTTTCTGACACATTTACGGTGGTATCTAGGACGAGCTTTTCCATGACTCTCCGTCTCGAAAATTGACTTAAATTGCCAACTTTGATAACCTTTTCTAAAAGATGCTTTACTTTTATAAGAAAAAGAAAAAGGGAGAAAAGCTGTTTGACTTCTTAGTATCTGATGAAAAATGATAACTGCAAATTTTGTGCATTTAAGAATAAAAATATCTTCGTGAATGTGTTAGAAAGTATCAAGTTTGGACATGAGAAGAGGTTCACAAATGACCTGCTCAACAACGTAGAACTTTCTGACACATTTTCTGAGTCATTTTTAAACGCATAGGCATAAAATGGGCTGGCCTGACTAGTGAATCTATTTGAAATAGAAATGAGTTTTCCCTTTTTTGATAAACAAATTAATTATCGAATTATAAGCGATTCTTGTCACGTGGCGACCTGTTTTCTTCCTTTTCTCTCTGCGACGTCCGGAATGTTTTTTTTCAAAACGCCCATTTTTGACCGTACTTTCTCAAATATCTTTTGCTTTTACCGAAAAACGAGAAAAACAGTTCAATGGCATTATTTTCTGAATAAGAGCGTCTGTTAACTGGATACATTTGCGACCAAAATTTAAAGAATATGTCATAAAGTAGCCAGTTTGGATTAAAACAGTCTTAATAAACTATTAAGGGGACTCGATAATTTTTATTTGTCAAAAAATGACGAAAGTATCGATTTTCCAAGTTTCTGTTTAAAATGTTCTTAGGCATCTCTAGTATCTTCTGGCCGTAAATTTTCTAAAATATACAATGATTTATATATATATATTTTTTAAACTTTTCAGATTTTGCCATAAGAACTGCTTGATATTTTTTTTTTATTAAAATTTTTCTTTCATAAAAGCACTTAATAGTACGTCAAAGAATTATTCTAACTACTCTAATAATAATAATAATAATAATAACAATAATAATAATAATAATAAAGCTGTTCAACCGTGCTGAACTTATCATTGCAATCTTGAGGTTATTTCCTGATACGTGTTTTCATTAACTTGTATAATTAACTACAATTTTTAATAAAACATTGTGTTTTAGCAAAACTAGGGTTCGTCCGTTCCCACATTTTCTAAAGGAGATATGTTTAAAAAAGTATATATTATCTTGTTAATTATATCTCCTGCAGGCAGATGTAGCACTGCAGATGACCTGCAGGCAGAAAAAAATGTAGGCGCGTATGGACCCTGGATATATGCAGGGGTGATTGTGTTCCGGTATTTTGTACACCACTAAATTTATATAGGAACTAGGGGGCCTACCCCCTGCGAGCTACGCTCGCCAACCCCCGCTCAGACTTCGAGGCCTCTAAAAACATGACAGCGTGCTTTATTTTTAAAATATTGGTAAATCTGTAATTGGTTTGCCATGCATTTAACGTTTTAATGGGACATTTTTTTATTATCATGGCCTCATACATAGCTGTTGCGACAACTGACGACTGTTTTCGGGATTGATAAAGTAAAATCAATTACAGCTTGAAAACCAGCTTGTATAAAATGGTTAGATTTAAATTGTGGCTACCTCTGGGATTTTTATAACAACGATCTGTATTCTATGCTTCCTTTGCGTTTAAGGATGAGAAAAATTCCATCTGCTTGTGAATAACATTAAGAACCACGGTATTGAAAAGTACTATCTTATACACATTTTCAGTAACAGGTTTTAATTTTCTCTCTATTTTAATGCACCATAATGCATATTTTCATGTTATTTTAAATATGTAAATTATTTATTTCAATTAATATGTATATACGAATTTTCTAATAATTATTTATCATACAAAATTAATTAAATATTTTGTGCATGCATGCCTGCATTTATTCGGCATTAATTGATGAGATATTTAAACAAATTTGCTATCCGCGATAATTTTACACCATGTTATGTCACTTGAATATTGCCCATAAGAAAATCGGGTTCTTTTCCAGTATAGGATTCTTTGCTTTTAGGTTTGGCGTAATTCGAGTTTCAAAAAGGGATATTTGGTGCTTTTCTATTATAAGGGTCTTGACGGGTTTTTTTTTTATTCTCCTTCCGTTCAGTTGGACAATTATTATTTTATATATTCGTTTCAAATATCCGAATTAGTGATTTTATAAATTCGTTTAATTAAATTTTACAAAAAAATAACAAAATGATATCAATAAATAATAATTACTATTAATTCCTTTCCCCCCACCCCTTTCTTTTGCTTTTACACGAAGCTAGCGAAAAATACAGGCTACCGCGGTGCATTCCACTTATCTTTTTTTACAGACCGCTAGAGTGACGTGATGCTCTATTCGTGCACCTGCACTGGTGCATTCGAGCATCACGTGGCTCTGACGGTCTGTAAAAAAAGATACGCGCAAAGCACCGCGGTTGCCTTTCTTTTTCGTTAGCCTCGCCTTTTACATAAATGACGTCATTTGGACGAATTTATTCAAAATATTTTCAGTTTATAAATTAAATTAAATGCTGACAGACGATTGAATCCTGACGATAGAAATGTAATTTTTTTTCAAATTTTCCTGAAAAACATAATTTAATCACAATTTTGTCTTCATTATCTATTGAAATAAAAGATAAATTCAATTTCAATTTGAAAATGACGAATAAAAAGAAATCAATAATCCCTATCGGGATCCTTTTCAATTTTTTTCCCTTTTTTGTCACAAAAAAACTGAGTAATTAGTTGCCATCATTACAGAAATGTCATTAAAATTAGAAAAAAATTAGTATCTCGAAAACTAATTCCAATTTCAAAATTCTATTACCAGTTTTGACATCCGCGGATTTTTATGGACAATTGGTATTAATTTCACCATCAAGCGTTTAATATTTTATTAAAAATAGACCTGAAACATAATCAGTCGTTTCATAAAATCGTTTCATAAATTCGTTTCATAAAATCGTTTCACAAATTCGTTTCATTAGGATTTTATATATATAGGGTAGATATTTTTCCTCTTTAATCGATGAAATATGCGATGACTTACTAAGAATATTGCTATATAAATTTAGTGGTGTACAAAATACCGGAACACAATCACCCCTGTATATGTGAGTGCTCTATATCACAAATACATGTATGCCTGTTCAAAAACCTTTCGAATGATACCTTATTCATCGTTGTGCGTGGTGTATGTGCCACGCACAATACCACGCACAACAAGATAAATTGGTATATTGACATCCGAAATATTAATATATATGATATTTCAAAGGGTACCGAGTCTTAAGGGCTCTCACCACTTACGCGGAAACACCCGCTCGTTATTGTTAATCCTATGGGCTAGTTATTTAAAAAAATCTCGTTTGCATTTCAATATTTTTATTTATTTATTTATTTATTTATTTATTTTTTGCATTGGATAGCTGAGGTCGATCTGCACAGAGCCTCCTTTTAATTTTTCGATTTTATTTACAAGTTTTTTTTTTTTTTTTATTAAGCTACTTCCACTTTCTGATCCGGTTTCGAAAGTAAAACTATCCTCGTAAAAAAAAAAAATAATAATAATAAAAAATGTAAAAAATCGAAAATGTAAAAATGTTGTTGCATTGCGTCTTGCAACTCGGTTTTAACCCGGGTTCGGATCATGTTATGACTATTATAATACTTTAGGCACTCCGAATTTTTTCTTAAGAAAGTTCAGCATATTGCCTCTGGTGAAAAACTACCTAGTTGTATATGAATGAGTATATACATCTACATTCGTCATAGTAAAATGAAATTAATATAGAAGGTAGAATATGTTTTCCATAACTGCAATACAGCACTGATTAATTTAATTTCTTTTTGGATTTCGAGTAGAAATTAAGTTTAAATATTTTAGGTTTGACACAAATTGTAGAGTAGGGAAATTTTCTTTGCCGGGTTTGGGTTTTCGTGCCAAAGGAATTTTCGAGTTCCGGTCAGGACCAATATAATCCGTCCCGTGCAGGAGATCTAGTGACATGGTACGTGCAATAAATCAAAAGTATTAGGAAAAGCAATGAAATGTACATTATGATTTATGTTGAAAATATATTATTTTACAATTTTTTTTTTTTTTTTTTTTTTTTTTTTTTTTTTGCAGAACCAAAAGCAGTTTTAAACTTCAGTCAGAGAATAAAATCGTGGTTTAGGAAACGCAAATCTACTATCGTTGGATGTTTCACCGCATGTGTAACTTGTGTTAGACCCTCTGGAAAAGGTGAAGAATAGTTTGGCCGACTTGCTCCGGAATATTTCTCATGGACTGCACTGCACTCACGTATAAGGACGAATTGAATCCATTATCTCCAACTTGGATCCTGTCAGCTTTTTCAACATCTCCAGATTTATGTAAATTGTCCACCATTTTTATAAAGATCTTATTTTTTTAAGAATAAGACGACAATGTCTAAAAATAAATTTTTAAAAACTATGATGTATGTTTAGAAAGCACCAGCTTTGAAAGATAGTTAATAAAAGGGAAAGAACACCAGTTCGTAAAATGACTTAGTTTTTTTTTTTTATTAGTTAAAATATGTCTATATTTCAAATGTGTTTAGTGTACTGTTTAAAGAAGTAGTTTCTTTTAAGGTGGTTCTCAAATGACCTGCTGAACAACGCGAAACTTTCTGACACATTTTGTGACTCATTTTTAAGCGCAAAGGCATAAAAGGGGCACGCCTGACTATGGAAGTGATTTGAAATCGCAACGAGTTTTTCCTTTTTTTTATTAATAAATTATCGAGTCAAAGCGATTCGTGTCACGTGAAGACACGTTTTTCTTCTGTCGTTTATTGAAGAATCAGGAATTTGGTTCAAAACGCCAGTCAATTTGGTTCAATTCGACAGTCTTTTCTGAAAGCTCCCCTGTCTTTTCCAAAAAATGAAAAACGTATTTCGATGACTCTCCGATCAAAATTGAACTTAAAAAAGTGTGTCATGAAGTAGCCAGTTTGAATTTGCGAACAGCCTTAAAATATTTTTTCTGAAATCGAGCAAACTTTTCTTTTTTTAATCTTGCTGCATCAACATTAATAAGATTAACATTAAAGTTAAATAAAATAAAACAGACAACAAGCAATAAGCTCACGATAGCTATAACTTACTTTCCCGTCACACATAGAGGTATTTAGTTGAAAAATCCGGCCTTTAGTAAGGCTGTTCTTAAATGACCTGCTCAACAACGCGAAACATTGAGGGGTCTTCTGCAATAACGAGGCAAGTGGAGTTACCTTGATTCTCAATTTTCAAATTTATGTAATGCATTATTCAGCATATAAGGAAGTATAAATTTTATGATCATAAACAAAGAATATAAAAAATCCTCTTAATAGGGATCTATGCGAAGAAGTTATATTGTAAATTAAAATGTTGAAAGTAAATTTAAAAGCTTTGTAGCTGAAAACTCCATTTTACTTACATTGTTTTTGCAAAGGGTCCTTCAATTAATTTTTAAACCTTGTACGTGTTCTGTAACAAAACAAATGTATTAACATACTATAAAACAATTCATCATTCAAAAACAAACAATTTTTCGAAGAATTTGACCGAATATTTGATAGTTACCGTGCAGTTACAAGGCAAAAATGTGGAGGTAGAAGTGACGGGATCTGCTAAATCTTTTTCTAAGTTTCATTTAAGTTGCTTATTAATTGCAAAAGCGCCAAATATTTTTTTTTTTGAAAAATGTTTGCGTCACAGTCAAAAGAGTTTTCAAATGTTTGTTATGATTGTTTTGTTGGCAATTCTCGCAACCCCCATTTGCAGTTCTAAATTATTCACTTCATGCTGTAAATCAGAGTGAAATGAATGAAATCTTTTATTTTTACACTTTCTTTGTGTTATGTGATCTCAAAGATGTTGAAGTTTTACTTCTGCTACACTTTCAATAACTGTTGGATAACAATCTTCTTTAGCTCTCTGCAAAAGTGACATAAATTTTTAGTAACGATTCGTGTAGTGTTATACCGCTTGCAAGGGAGGTCTGTTGCAACGAACTCAGTCAAAAGCTTAGTTCGCTGTAAAAAAAAAAAAAAAAAATCTGTGAATTTACTAAGAATTTTCTAGGAACTGGGATGCCTAGAACTTTTTATGTAAACTGCAACAACAACAAAAAAAAATGATGTAAAATTGCAAAAGTTGATTTAGTAACTGTTACTAAATACAGATAAAATTTTAGTAAGCATACAGATTTCTGTAGCTTTAAAAAAAACTTGTTTTGTAGATTTACATCTTTTTTTCTTTACAGTGGGATGATAATTTCGAAGTATTTCTCATATAATGTTTCCTTATTTTGTAGTTCTAAATGAGCTTAGTGGGTACCTATAATAACTCTTAGGACACCCGCATGTCTAGCAGCTTTTTATTTCATTTGAGCAGTAGCTATTAAGGATTCCGGTAGTTTTGAAAGTATCAGAAAATCCTTTATTTTTTAAATTTAATAGCTTATATTCAAATTTGATTCTTGAGGAACATTTTAAAAGAAACCCCATCCAAAAATTCGCTTTAGAAGGGATGTTACGTCAAAAACAGTTTGAGCTCTCGCTCTGTTTGATCAAGCAGTATAATTTGATCTTTAAAGTCAATTTTCTCAAAAGAGTTATTTTGGCCATTGCGCGCATAATATTTAACAAATGGCGGAATAGAATTTCATGAAATTTCGACTGAAAGTATAAACCTTATAGATGCACAAAATGATCTACTATTATGTTCATCCAGTACGAAATTTTTAAATTATATTTTTTTATTAATTTAGAAAAAAATTTTGTTGTTTTTGTTGTTCTTTCATTTTAAACATTATTATTTTCTTTTGTCAGTGTGAGTCATTTTAAACACATATTATATATCTCTACTCAATAAAAATAATTTGGCTCTCTGTGACCGTTCAATTATGATAAATCCTGCGCGTAAAACATGTAAAATGAATTTTATTCCTTAAAAAAAACATCACATTTTAAATTAAATTAAAGCACTTTATATTCATCTAGACTCTTTTTTAATATTGACTGTTAGCATCTATTTCTCTTGTAATGTGTGTTTAAAATGTCACGTCTAAAAGTTAATCAGATGGTGGACTTAGTACAATTCATATTACGGTCACTTGTCAGTTTGAAAAGTTCCTGACCCCTTAATTGTTCGTTGCGTATTTCTGACATAATGTTTTAGTTTTTTTAATCTTGTTTTCTATCACTACCTCCTGAAATTCCCTTGCACTGAGAAAAATGACACTTTCAAATTTCAGTAAATCGATGTTTTCGTTTTGTTATGAAACTTTTTGTTTCAAATAGGACGACACAATGCTTTCAATTCAGAAATTACCAGAAATACTCAGAATATTGAAACAGGGACATACTCAAATCTGAGCACACATAGGTCAGTTAATACTCATTTTTGAAACATGGACATACTCAAAAATGATTAGAATCAGTTCAAACTCATTTTTGAAACATGGACATACTAAAAAATGATTAGAATGAGTTCATGCTCATTTTTGAAACATGGACATACTAAAAAATGATTAGAATGAGTTCATGCTCATTTTTGAAACATGGACATACTAAAAAATGATTAGAATGAGTTCATGCTCATTTTTGAAACATGGACATATTCAAATAGGAACCCATGATGTTTTACTCTTGAGTGTGTGCATGTTTTCAGAAATCAGTCTATACACGTCTCGAACTTGAGTCATTTTGATTCGGAGCTATTTTGACTATGCGACATAGTCAGATTGGAGTGTTTTTTACTCAGTTTTGAAAATATATTTTTTTAGAGTGTGCTGGGCAAACGAGTTTCACCATTGTCCATGTAAGGTAAAGATGGTGTTCCATTTAACCATTCCTAATCCATTTCTGCTTATAACGCTATTTAAAAGACGTTAATCAGTTCCTAAGTAAGTGTACTTAATTTCTAAGACATTCAACAATTTTGACAAGCTCTTTCTCTAGAAACTCAAATGCCTCACATTATTTCTTTATGGCAATGTTTTATTACATCAAACATATAGGATAAAATCTCATCAGTGTGATTTTTCATTATGGATTTTCTGCTGATATCAGATTTTTAATGATTCATATTATGTTCAATTTGAAATTTCAATAATCCCTGATATATTTCAGATAACAATTAGTAGATGGATACAAACTTTAGGGTAAAATGAATACGGTGTAGCACTTTTTATCAGACAAAACACAAGTTGTAAGGGACAGAAGTGACTGGGACTGTAGTGACATTTTTTTTTTTTTGCAATTTTGCTACATTTCTTAAAAAAGAACATATTTGAAATGTTGTATGCACTATTTTCAAAGACATATCCAACCTACGATTAAATGGCTAGATATTGGTTAATCTATAAGTATCAGTATTTAAATTAACAATGGGGACGATTATTAAAGGTACGCTTACGTTTTCCCCATTCTTTTCAATCAGAGAAAACCTTCTTTATGAACAAACAGAAAACAATGGTAAGTTTTTAAGAACAACCTCTAATGGAAACACTACTAAAAATGACTGCATACTGCCATCTGGTGGAAACAGGAGCAAATTCATACACAGGGACAGTAGTGAACAAAAAAGGGAGGGACACAACTTTGAACCCAACAAAAACAAATATTGCACATTTCACTCCAATAAAAATTATATTACTATGCTCCCTGAGATTCATGTTTATAATAAATGCATTGGTTTTTAATACCTTTTTCTTAAATAATTATTGTTTGTTGATGCGTTTAATGATCAAATTATGGGTTTGAGGCAGAAGTGACGTTTTAGATATTTAGATTCCATTTTAACGATTAAAAACATTTTCACAGTAAAAGTGACATAATATCGTAGAGAAACACAGAGAACAGAGAAACATTTAACCGTTAATTAAGAATTTATATTGCGTAATAATGCCAAGAGATATACTGAGAACAAAGAAACCACACTAATGAGATTTTGACCCATATTTAGTGGCTACTTCGGCCACGCGAAGACTCTCGCAAGCAAATGTTAAACCTATGGGAGGTTTTTTTTTTTTAATATTTCGTTTGTATTTCGAAATTTTAATATATTTTTTTCTTTTGCATTGGGTAGCGGAGGTCGACCTTTTACAAAGGCCTTTTTTCATTTTTTAGACACTTTTGCTTTCGAAACTGCTCCGAAAGTATTCTCATAAAAAGAAAGAAAAAAGGCATCTAAAATTGAAAAAGTAAAAAAAAAAAGGCCTTTTTTAGAGATCGATCTAAGCTATCTAATGTAAAAAAATATTAAAAAATATTGAAATGCAAACGAGATACTTTAAAAGATCCCTCACATAGATTTAACATTAGCTTGCGACTGTCTTCGTATGACTGAATTAAACCCTTAACTATAAGTTGAGAAAAAAAAATTGCTGATAAATTAAAAAAATGTTTTCTTCAAAAATTTCTTTATGACCATCTTTTGATTAAAAAGAGAAAGGGAGAGAAGACTTTATTTCACATTTTTTTTTAAAAGCCAAAAACATCAAAGTTCCTAATAAACTCAGTTTAACACCTTATTGGAATTATCTCCTAATCTAAAATTTTAGACATAAAAAAAAAAAAAAACTATATTTTCAAATATGAAACTCTCGATGGAAATTCGTTATTAATGTCAAAAGTATTTATATTAAAGAAAATATATTACCTTTAGAAATAGTTAAACGTTTCTGAAATAACTGCTCTATCAGGTTGATATTTGGTACACTGTAAAAAATGTTTTGACAAATTAACGTAAAAAACTGTCAATTTTGGAGCCGGTTTAAAATCGTTTAATTTACAGAAAATATCTGTAATTTTTTACGTGAAGTGACTGTTTTTTAACAGTTTCATAGCGTTACATTTACAGAGACCAACTGTTATTTTAATAGAAATATTTTGTGGTTTTCACAGAGAACACCTGTAAATTTTACGAGAAAAATATGTAAATTTTAACAAACTTCCTGTATTTTGAACAGTTAAATACTGTTATATTTAGAGAGGTAGACTCTTAATTTAACAGAAATATTCTGTGATTTTTACAGAGAAAACCTGTAAATTTTACGAGAAATACAGGTAAATGTTACCATATTTTCTTTTTTTTAACAGTTAAATACCGTTGCATTTTCTGAGATAAACTGTTACTTTAACAGAAATATTCTGTGCTTTTACAGAGAAAGCTTGGAAAATTACAGAGAAATTTTAGTGAGAAATCTTTTTAACAGTTAAATGCCGTTGCATTTACAGAGATAAACTGTTATCTGTTATTTTACCAAAATATTTTGTGATTTTTACAGATGAAACATGTAAATCTTACGAGAAAAATCTGTATTCTTTGCAGAAATCTCCTGTTTTTTAAGACAAATACAGGACGCCCCAAAATGACTGAAACACGCTTTAGTATTTTATCTGTGGGAGATTCGTAGGCAATGTAAATTGAAAAACCGTTCAAAATAAGTTAGAATACAAGATTATGTTGATGAAATGGTTTTGCCATTATCTTTCAAAAAGTTACGCTTTTCAAAATTTTATCTGATGCTTGGGTTTTATATAGGTTATATTTAGAAAGTATTATTCGTGTTCTGACAAGTACAACAGTCAAAATTGCTTTATTCTATGACCAAAACAGACAGAGTTACACTTTAGAGTTTATGAAATTTCGGCCGCTAAACACAGACGAATGATTTTTAGTGCCAGAAAACTCTGAAATTTCATATAATTCCAACTTAGTTTACTTTGATTACAGAAGAATGGAATTATTACTGTTGTACTCGTCAGAGCAAGAAGAAAGTATTTCTAAATATAACTTCCATGAGACAGGAGCCCTATAAAAATATAAAGAGTAACTTTTTCAGAACTAATTCATCAATATAATCACAATTGCTACTTTATTTTGAACACTTTTGCAATTTACGGTGCATACATATCTCCAACAGGTAAAAGATTAAAGCATGTTTCAATATTTTTGAGACATCCTGTATGGTTTTTTATAAACAAATGTGCCAACTTTGGCATAAAAAAGGTGAACTTTTTGCTAAAAGAATAATTTTTGTGAAAACTGCAATCTATTTAAAAGCAACATTTGTGAATTTATCACTCGAGATTGATGAAGCATCCCCTTCTAGTGAATAAAAAAAAAAAAAAAATTCAAAATATAGCAAGTATATCTTTTACATACTCACATCGACAATTTTTGATAAAATATTCAACACACTCACCAGTCTGAATTTGAGTAACACTATTTCCAAATAGTAATTCTGAAACTTAATAAAGCAGAAATTACCATTTGAAATAGTGGTATGGAAATTCAAGGCCATTGCGGAGCACACTCTTATTGCAAAACGAGAGTTCTTGTTTCCTGACAAGAGACCAGCATAATTTTAACAAGAACGAAAAATCATGCGTCAAGCATAGATTATATAGCACTTTCCAACGCTTCCAAAATAATTTTACAAATCATACCGCTTAATAAGCTAAAAGCTAACATCTAAGTAAACAATTTAGAAAACGCATAACATATTTAAAAACATAATTTCAGGAATTTCCAACATATACAATATTCGGAAAAATATCCGAATACTTTTATTCAGCCCTGTATAGGATCTATAGATTTGTATATATACTACATAGGATGATAATTTTAGTTCAGTTAGGAAACGCGTAGCACAGTTTAAAATTCTCCGTCTGGAGTTTGTCAATAAACAGAAATGTGTTCGCGAACTTTTGTGCTGCCCTGTATAGGATCTACAGAATTTATACACACCACGTAATAGACAAAAAGCAAGTTAAAATTAAAATCGCGTTCAATAACTTAAAACGCACTTCCAGTAGAGAATTCTTTTGCGTGTCCCTGTAAATGAACGATGACTGCTATACACACAATATTCCGTAGTAAGTCTCTTGTAATGCACCTTAGTGATCTATATAAATTTCAATGCGTTTAAAATAGTGAAACATTATTTAAATAAACTGCAGACGATTTTTCTCCATAGACGTAATGTAACGGAATTATTTTTACTGTCCCTGTAAAGTAACTCTAAGTGCTATGCACACCCTGTTTCATATTAAGCTTCTTCTAATGCACCTTAGTAATATATATAAATTACAATGCGTTTAAAATAGTGAAACATTATTTAAATAAACCGCAAATGATTTTTCCCCATAGACCGCAATGTAACGGAATTCTTTTGAGTGTCCCTGTAAAAAAAATTCGGTGCTACACACTTCCGTTGAAATAGGGAACATGCTATAGATAACGACAATAACATATAAAAATTACAGAGCAATCCGAGCATATTTACGGGAGTTAGAGCACGGACAGACGGCAGACGGCAGACGGCAGACGGCCAGACGGCAGACGGCCAGACGGCCAGACGGCCAGACAAACCGAAGTCATAAGCACTTTTCAACTAGGTTGGAAAGTGCTAAAAAACTGATTTAGCCCCTTCGGGACGAGCCCTTCTTATTGAATTTTTAAACTTTGTTTCACCATTTTTTCAAAACAGAAACTTTTTCTTAATATAATCGCCAAAAATGCTTTAAGTAGAAAAAATTCCAATTAAAAATTACTGTTAGAACTAATCGCAGAGTCTCAGCGATTTATACATCATGTATACGCGACGGTGTTAATTATATTAACAAGAGAGTCTCAGGATTAAACATTGTTCTGTAAAGCAAGACTCCTTATTTATATAATAGCTTGATTATTTTTAACCTAAATTGAAAACATGAATCATATGATCAAATACATGAAAACATGAATAATATGAAATCAAAACATGAATCATAATATTACGTTGGACGTATATTTTACTCAATCGGCATTCATCAATTTAAATGAAATTCAGATTTTCAAATGCGATTAACTTAAAAACAAAACTAATGTAGCGTAAAGTAATTTGCTGAAACGACTCCTGTTTTTACATAATTCTTTTTCATAAAAATTCACCGGTATGGCCAATTTATAAATTTAACAAAGGTTTGTCCTAAAGATTGATGCTGTGAGTAACATGTTTGTGTGAGTGGGTGAATATTCGTGATATGTAGTAGGATTTGCACAATTTGCCACTGCGCTGGGCTGATAGAGCAAATGGATTTGAACAACAACAGAAAAAACACAAGTCATTGCTTACATGAATCAATGTTTACTTCAATCAGCCATTTTTAGGAATAAAATCTTTACAAGACCATTTTAAAAACAAAACAGTAATCATAATATTACGTTGGTCGTATATTTTACTCAATAGGCATTCATCAAATTTAATAAAATTCTGAATTTCAAATACGATTAACTTAAAAAGAATATAACGTAGCGTAAAGTAATCTGCTGAAACGACTCCTATTTTTACATAATTCCTTTTCATTTGTTTATTTTTCATAAAAATTCACCGGTATGGCCAATTTATAAATTCAACAAAGATTTGGCTTAAGGATTGATGCTGTAAACAAAAACTATTGTTTTGCAAGTGATACTGAACAAGAACTTTATGTATTTATATAATACTTACATTCTCTCTTACATTATTACATATGTCGGACACAACATTTATGTCCTCATGCAAGCAATTTTTTTTTTGTGTCCTCATCTGCTATTACCACAAAAATATTGTGTATGCTTATGTTACATTTGCTTAGAAATTTTATATTGCTTTGTGTGCACCATCATGACCTGAATTGGTGGCCTCATCAGACGTCGAAACAGAACGGAGGAACACGCGGAACTTCCCTGAAAGTGTTTTCTTTTACTTTCTTTCATTTGAGCCTATAATAAGAAAAAGCATATGCCTGGCGTAAACAATTTATTATATGTAAAATTATTGATGCATTTTGTGAGTGATAGGATGATACTGATGACATATTAGATAGAGAACAGGTTTAGAAATCATACAATCGCAGCATTGCAAGTAAATGAACGCCTAGAAAAACATTTAGCTGATTACAGACCATGAATCTCCATATCAAGAACTGGAGACGCCGCAAAGATGGTATTTCCCCGTCGAGAAGTAGCAAATAATCTAAACAAAAAGTACGGCCCCACCATTGGCTTAGAGGTTCTGCTCTCAAAGCTGGTAGACGGGAGGTGCTGGGTTCAAACCCTTGTCGCACTCGTCGACCTAACCGTTCGGACTTTTCCGTGATTTTCTTCGAACCTTGCCGTAAATACGGGTTAGGATCCCTTAAAAAGACCCCCACGGCGGGCACTCCCCCTAGGGCCTATATCCCTCGTGTTGATAATTGGCCGTCACAAATCAACCCAACCCAAACAAAAAGTAAAACTAAAGCAGCAGTTACTAACTAAAGTAGTAATGCAGCAGTTCTGGCGTTAAATTAATCGTAGTCACCGCCTTATGCCGAGAGAAGGAAAATCTGTTTTTTTATTCTTACAACTCTACCGGCCTTTTGGCATAGGTAGGTAACTTGATCCCCCAAAACATTGAGTATAAAAATTATACTTAAAAGAATAATAATTTTTTTTAATTTAACAAAATTAGCTACATTTTCCGGTGTCTATTTTTAAGTACTTTTCTTTCATTACAAAAACAGAAAAAATCAAAATACCTGCATTCATTTTGCTGTCGTCGATGGTGGATTTCTCGTATAAGGCCATTATAACCAAAACTATCCTTAGGGGAATCTACACTGATCCTACAGATGCTGTAGATTAGATCGAGTTTAAAACATAAAAAAAAATACCTATTCTTTATACCGCAAAAAGTTGCGAATTATAGAAACAACTGAAAAGAAAGAAAATAATGTTGCTTTTATCTCTTCCGTTTGCCTATATGCCTTATCGTTCCTAATAATCTGCAAAAAT
The DNA here is from genome assembly GCA_963931845.1 of Maratus michaelseni. Lineage (NCBI taxonomy): Eukaryota > Metazoa > Arthropoda > Arachnida > Araneae > Salticidae > Maratus > Maratus michaelseni. Next base: position 23,557,820 of record OZ007594.1, read on the forward strand.
ACACCATTTTGAGTTAATTCTTAAAGTCAGTAAATTTGATAAACTCTGAACGGTATAGCTCCAGTTACTAAATATTGTAATTATTTAGAGATAAATTAAATTAGAAGAAAATAAATTTACAGAATGTCTTCTGATAGCGCATCAGCAACGAATTTATATTATTATAAATGCTTATTCCATTCCTTGCTGCACCTTCAAATCGTTCTAATTATAGTCAGCATGTTAGCACATTTTCCTCTTTTCTGTCGTATGTAAGTATGGCAGCTTCATTTATTTATGCGTTAGCTATGGTGTTGAGAAGTTTGTGATATTGATATAATATATACTGCGGCAAATAAAATCGACCCAGCACAAGTATTTAAATATCCCACATTTAGTATGCCTATAAACTTTAAATAAACCTATCTTTCTATGCATGGAGATGTGGTTCAAATGCTGTTTCCAGAAAAAAAAAGTATATAATGTTTCTTTAGAAGTTAAAACCATATCATTAATTTTAAAAGAAATCACAGGATTAGTAAGCCGTTTATTTCTTCCAGAAAGTATCGATCCTGGTGTTTTGCAATTAGAAAACAGGTAAGCGTATAATTACGTTGCATGACAAATATAACACCCTACGAATGTAGTACAACAGAGAATAAAACAAAGCGTCTCTCAAATAAAAATGTGAACATTTGAAGCAAGCACCTGCTTTGATTTTTTAAGTAGCACTTTGCAAATACTGTATTGTTGTGAAGTATACAAAACCTCAGAATTTATTCTACCCTGTTTGTTATTATTTTATTTTATGAACGCTTTAAATAAATGTTTGTGATTTTCTAAATCCTTTTTTATGCATCTTAAAATGATAAGTCTGCTATAAATTATGCTCAATTGTTTTAGCCTTATTAAATCCATCAGTATCTCAACTAAGTTAAATATTTTTTGCATAATATAATTTAGTAAACATTATTCTCTCTTTAAAAAATATAAAAAACGAAATTTAGAGTTTATGTAATTTTTGGGCAAGATTAGAAAAATACATTTTTGTAACTTTATTTAAAAAATTTTTTATATGATCAGCATGTTGCATATTCATTTAATTTTAGTTTTTACTAAATTCTTTATATATTTTTCACTTATACAGAAGGACAAATGTTTCCAAAATCATTTATATCTTGTATTACATCTAATTTGATGCTCCATAATTACATTTTTTAAAAATAAAGTAACATTATTTACAATATTGTTTTTCGTTTTCCCTTAATTTGTTTCTAAATCTTTCCTTTTCAAATATAAATATACACTTTCAAAATCACACATGTACATTATGTACATTGGAAATGTCAAATATTTATATACATTGATTTAATTAAAATTCATTTATTTTAAATTTGATAGAAATGAAATGTATTAAAAAAGTTTAATGTTAATAATTTAAACTTCAAACATCTTGCATAACTAAAATTTAATAAATTTAAAGCACAAATGAAATCATCGGCTCTTGAATAGTATTATTAAAGGCATTTTTATACAGCAGCGTAAAAGTTTCGGGATACGTGAAAAAGAAATCGCTTTAAGTAATTTAAAAAATGAATGAATCAGTAACTTTGAATAAATTAAAGTTCAAATACATTAAAATGCAAATTATTATTAATAAGCAATCGAAAATTTTGACTAATTTTTTTAAATACATGAACTATAAGAGTATTGTAAAATTGTGGAGCATCAAATGAATAATACAATGTAAACAAATAACCAAATTTCATTCTGTATTTATTACAATAAAGAAACGTTTAAGGAATCCGTTAATTATTATCCGATTCGTTAATTGTAATTAATTAAAAATATGCTACATGTCATAAAAACTTAAATAATAAAAGGATGAAAACTCCATAAGCATATTTTTCTAATTTCACCCTTTTTTCATTTTCTACAACAATAATTCCTACGCAAAGTTAGTCGTTAAAAGAGAATAAATCTTTAAAAAATTAAACGTATGCAAAAATAATTAACTTTATTCAGATAAATTTAGATTTAACTAAAACAAAATTAAGCAGACTTACCAATATTATAATTTCTTCAGCAAGTGTAATGGCTTCTCGCATTACGCATCTCATATCAGGCAACAATATCCTTCCTTATGTGTATTTGTTATCACGTCTAATATATTTATTTAAAATTTGCGTAAAATATTGAATACATTTTACATTTCATTTTCAAAAATAAAAATTATTATATTTCCACAATTTTTATTAAAAAAATAAAAAAATAAAAAAATAAATAAATAAATAAATTTTTTTCGATAGTGTTACACTAATTTCTCAAAAGAAGAGTAAAAATATATAATATACATTATTTTAAAAAACATGCATTTAGTAACAAAACTCAGACTTAAACACAATCGAAAAAGAAATCCCTGACGGCTCGGCCTACAGGCACAGGTAGATTTCGAAGACGCAGACCGTGGGATGCCTGTTTGTTGGGAATTGCGGTAGAAATGACCTTTTTGCCATAATGCGGCAGTTGGAATAACCCACTTCGAAACCTAACTTGTATGCAGGCGAAGTCGGTAAGGATTATATATATATATTGCTATAAGGCTTGGTCCTATAAAAAAACTTGTCGATATAAAAGTTTTAGATAATATTAAGAGGATTTATAATAAATTTAAGCAGATATGATATCTTGTGAATTTGCGAAGTTATGAATTTTTTTCTTCTAACCCCTTTGTGGCCATTTTTCTTTACCCCCTTTGTGGCCATTTTTAATGATATCAAAAATGTGTCATGCATATATTTTCGGCCCTTTTCCTAGAAGTAATAATAACTTTAAACGGATTCGATACGTATCATAATTAAGAAATTATGGGGTTATTTCTGTTTTCACAAAAAGCCCCCTATTTCCCTCCCCCCCCTTGGTTCGATTTTGCCCATTAACGAACTTGAACGAGATTTTATGCCCCTTGATTTTACGTATCAGTTTGGAAGAGATTTGTGCAGAATTATTGCTGTTATCATGTCTATAAAAAAAGGACATAGATAGATAAATAGATAGAAAAAGTTTTGAAATGGGGATGGTTTTGGGTTCTGGGAGTCATGATCGGCGTTGATCTGCAAAAATTTTTCAAAAAGTCCAATTTAGGGGAGAATTTAATAGGTACTATTTCTTACGAAAGCTACCTAAAAAATGCCGGTTAATCACAATTGAAAAAAAAAATTGACGGACATTGAAAGACTAAACATTCCAAATTCGGACCGATGCTCGCAAATGTAATCGGACATTTAACGGATACCAGATATCGGTCCAGCACCATTTGCCGATTTAAGTCGCTTGCCGATATCTAATCCTAAGGGGAGCGATAACAGTAACTGGAATTTGAAAGAGCACGTTTCTTTAGTATCAGTTGCCGACATACAACTGGCACTTGACCGATACCACTGTCTCGATGCCGACACAAAACCGACACTGCCGGCTGCGGGCCGATCGTGTGCCGAAAACTATGTGTTTGCTGGGATATAGACAAATATAAATCCCCATAAAATCGGTGGCCGCAATTCTTGCGATAAAACGTTAGAGGGCGCTTTCTTTTATAACAAATATACACAATGATACACAATGATAGTAATTTAATTTGATAAATAGTACTTAAGTTTTTAGAAAGTAATACAAGAAATAATGTCTTACCAAGAATATATGTTTTAGTGCTTCTCAAAATACACTCTTGCAGCATCGATACTTTTTCGCATTCGAATAAACCAATTATCACAATATTTACGCCACTCTGAAAATGGCATAGAAGAAACATGATATTTGTATGTTTCAACGGCTTCTTCTGAGTTGTTAAAACATTGAACACGCATATTATTTTTTATGAACGGAAATAACGGCGTGTATGAAGTTATGCACAGAATTGAATAAAATTTTATATATATGTTTTTGACTATGGCCTGCATGTGCCAGTTGAATTTGGGGATATTCTGTCGGATGTGTTAGCTATTTTTGTGCGATTTTTCCGATATTTCGTAGTTCTGTTGTACGTCGGTTGCTCGTGCAGCGAAGGTTGCCTCACATCCAAGTAACCCGGCGATTCGCAAGCAGCTGACGTACAACATAATGACCAAAAATATTGATTTTATTGGCGCTGTGATAGTGAATTTTGAAGTATTAACATGTATGAGCAGAGTTGCCAAGTCTCCGGCTTTTTGCACACCAGTAATTTTTTAGAGAATATGTTGTTCTTTTAAATTGCAAAATCCTCCGATTAAATAAAACAACATTTTCTGTACTAAAATACTGGTGTCCAAAAATCCAGAGACTTGGCAGGTCTGTATGAGATAGAAGAAAGTTTTGGGTTTGGCACATCCGAATAGCTTGATTAATAACGTTTTGGGTTGGAATGTTACGCATATGCAACTTAGTTTTTGTTATTAAAAAAACTTTTGAGTTGTACTATACGGATGTGTAATAATGTTTTTCGTCGTAGTGCTAAATCAATCGTTAGGAGGCGAGGAAACCCTGACAATAATTTATGAACACCTTATACTTTAGATAAAGATAACAATAAAAGCAAGTGCTAAAATCAAGCTGATATAATACATCTTTTATCATTGTAAAATGTATTAACGTCTTCAATTTTATAAAATATGAGTTCAAGATAGTAACACAACTAAATGTGCTTTTTGTCGAAGAAATAAAATTCACTTTTTGAATACATTTTGCATTACGGAGAAAACAGATTTCTTTATATATATATATATATATATATAAGCATGCCTTTACTTTTATCACAAAATTTGAAGAACATGTAAAATTATCTACTTCTGTTGCAAAAAGAAGAAAATTGTTTTCTGTACACCATAATCATTCCATGAAAAGCTTCAAAATTTCAAGCGATACAAAAGAAAAATTTTAAACATCTCCCTCTATGAAATAGTAAAACGGTTAATTTTTCTAGAGGTAAATCTATTTTTACAACTGTCGCTGCGATCGCCCTGTTATTGTACCGAATCGTTGCACGTTTATCGGCTACAATTTTATAGCACTTTTTAATGCAATACTAGTTTGGGGTTTTGTTTAATTCCGAAATTTCGCATTCATACCAGAAATTTCCCTACAATGTTCTTTTCGTTACTTAATGGCAGATATTTCGTGACTTCTTAACCCTTTGAGGGGCGGTGGTATATATTATATATCACCTAATTTTAATCCGATTCAAACCAGAAACTTTTAATTAAATTTTACTTTTTTAACTTTGGCGAGAAAAAGTTGAAAAATTGCTTAATCTTATTTTGAATTAAATTCTTTCTTAAATTCCGGTGGGAATTCAACGTTACAGGAGCACAAGTAAAAATTCTTGTTCCAGAATTTCCGGTTTGAATTCGAAAATTTTGAATTAAAAAGCGGTAAAATCGTTTTCCACACTATGCGCTGTAGCCAGGCTTTGTTTAATCGCAAAAATGCATTTATAAAATAATGAAAAATTTTCAGTTAAAAATTACTGGTAGGAATAATCAAGGATTCTGAACACTTTATCAGTGTTGCCAGTGGGCTACTTTTTTTAAATTCAGTTTTCTTGACTGCCACCAGTTTTTTGAGAAAGTATAATTTGCCTTATTTAATGACAGATTAAATAAGGCGAAAAGAAGGGAAATTAAACTACTTTAAAAAAGTAGCCCACTGGCAACACTGCACTTTATGTGTAACGTATACGCGACGCTCGGATGGAAGGTGTTAATTGTACATGATCCTTCAAAGCTTTCATGCTCAGCAAACAGTTAACGAGATCGAATTTGAAGACTAATATGCGCTGGATGAAGATGTGATTGGATGAGATTGACATGACCTTAAAGACGAGCAATAAAGTTCTTGCTGGTTGGCAGACGAGAGTGAAATAAAAAATCTACCGTGTACTCGAAAATTCTTTACCCTTCATTTTTCGGTTCTTGTCTAGAACATGGAATTAATCAGAATTAGTATGTTAGGTCTGTTTATTGTAAAACATTTAATTCAATCACGGCAATTGCACGATCAAAAACACCGTAACGATTGGTACGTAATCCAGAATATTTTATCTTCAATCTCATCTGCTAATGGACAATATTCTTCTTTTGAGTTAGAGTCTATAAAAATCCAGCTGTTTGAAAATACATTAAAAATAGCTCCTTTTGAAAGAATTATGCTCTTGAAGAATTCATTTATTTTCTATTCTGCTATTGAAAATATACAAGTGCATACAATAGATCTGAACAATATAAGGAATAGTCATTTAATTTCAGATTTATTTTGTGTTAATTATAGAATTTATTATATATATTACGTAAAATTAAGTTATGTCATACCTAATCTCGATAAAAAGGAGTGAAATTTCAACTATTTAAATTGCAATATGTTTATAAATTATGTAAATTAAACTTATTTTATTTAAATATGTTTTTACTTCTTGAATTGAACGTTATTGTTTAGTATTTAGAAAAAATTTTCTTTAAATTTTGCAAATCCTGCTTTTATAAAATTATTCATTATTTAATAATTAAATAGTGAAATAATATGATTATGTTTTCATTGATTTTGTTTATGAGCTCGTAAATGAGACAATAAATCAACGTAACTAAGGGATATGGCAAAACAAAACTTTCGTGAATGCAAAACATAAAGAAACAGTCCGTCGATGATTTTACCTACTGTAACTTCGCAAGAATATTGTCCATTGGAAGGAACTTGAGGGCTAGTCTTAAAACGTTGCCTTCATTTTCATCAGAAGAATATTTGTGTTAATTTTCGTGCCCATTAACCATTGACTATGCAAAGTTCGAAGCATCTAAGCCAGATAATTGAAAGTTACGAGTTTTCCTTCTGAAATTTTAAGGGAGTTTTATTTATTTTTTTCTTAGAAGACCACGACTCCAAATTTTCGTTTTCAGTAAACAAATTTCTGCTCAATAAAAAATATCACGTTCAATTATTCATAATCACATTTATAGCAATGACACATGTATACAAATCCAGGACTTTGTACGCTGCACAGCATTGAGGCATTTTCAGCTGCCTCGTCAAAAAGCAAAGTAAATGTTTACTTTAACTCTTTAAATTTTTATTTGAGAGACGCTTTGTTTTAATCTCACGTGTACGATTTTCTTAAGTTGAAATATTTTCCATGAAGTGCAATCATATCCCATATAGCACCAAAGCTCCTGAAAACCTCCCCAGGAGTTCCAATTCATCCCAAATTCCTCCTGAAACTGTAATGACGCTATCAAGCGTTCCTGGGGAAGATACTTTAATCACTTCCCCAGGACTGATCTCCCAGATCCCTCCCAGGGAGCAAGCTCCTCAGGACTGATCTCCCAGATCCCTCCCAGGGAGCAAGCTCCTCGGGATGATATTCCTAAGGAAGTACCTAGGAAGAGACGGAGCTGGTGCCATCTCATGGGTGATTTTGACACTAAAATAACTTATTATAATTTTTTATTAAAAAAAATATTTGATTTGATGTGGTTCGATTTTTTAATTAATAAAGTTTATATTATTATTTGATTTATTTTATTTCCTAAGCACACCTGGTTATTGTTTAACTTTTAATTATTGTTATAATATTTAATTATCCTTATTTAGATATATTTTTAATTTATAAAATGCAACCAAAATGTAGTTAAATAAATAATTAAAATAAATTAATCTTTAAATATAAATTGAAAATTTATTATTTATTTTATTTCTGATCTTTTAAAAATTAACTTATATATTAATTCATTTTATCATTACATTCATTAATTATTTTTTCTGAACTTTCAACAATTACTTATATATTTTTACTATTACTTTTTCATCTAACTAATACTTTTACATTGATTTCACTTATATACTTTATTAGTTTCTATAGAAATAATTTAATGTTAAATATAAAATTGATTTACTTTCTCCTAATAAATTATTTTTATTTTCAATTATAAGAAATCAGAATTATTTTTTTCGAAACACGAAGTTTAATATATATTTATATATTTGTATATAACCATATTTTATAAATTAAGGATTAGAGATACTTAGTAAAAATTATTTCTTCTGATCCTTTAAATATAGTCTCATATATTGAATTATTATTATTATTTGTATTAAATAATTAATCATTTCATATTAATTTGAATTATATATATAAATAATTTTTGGATCAATATTTAATTTAAAAATATAAATTCGATTTATTATTTTTTTTCGCTATTATATATATTATTATTATTATTTCTAATAAATGAGGTTTTTTTTCCGTAACTGTAAGAAATCAAAAGGAACAAAAATTTGTAACAAATAAGAATTTTACAACAGTTTAATACATATTTACATATTTGTATCTATTCAGAATTTGATAGTTAATAGATTAGAGATAAGCATTTTTAAATTAAACAATCTATTTAACAAAATCTTATTTCGATTGTAAAAGTTAATTTTCATGTAAGTTTCAAAATCTAATCATATTTAAGTCATATCGAGCATATTTACTTTTATTATTATTCTTCTATTAATTATTTTTTTCCGATCTTTTTAAAAATTACATATATATTTATGTATTTTATTATTACATTTTCACCTAATTAATAATTTTATATTTATCGTCATTATCAAATCAATAATTTACTTTTAAGTCAAAATTATAACACCAACTTAAAGAGATTACGTGCTCTATTGAAATGGCACATTTGGTTTTAAAAAATACAAACATACCCCCCCCCCCATCCCCCCTGAATAAGTTTTATGCTTGAAAGATTTTTATTTAAAAATATACTTTCTTACAAAATCGGGTTAAAGATATAAATTCGTGCAGATTATTAACACGGACCTGATCAATACCACTTGTCTCATTTAATATATACTTTATATATGTGTTGGTAATGAGGAAATGTTCGCTAAATGATGTCAATTTTTAATTATGTATGAATTTTTATGAAGTGTCTGTTCTGGAGGTTTTACCATATTTAGTTTTATTTTATTTTTTAAATACAAATTAGTTATTTTCTATTACCTCTTTCAAATTACGATACATGGTATATATTTTTTTAATTCTTAATAATGAAGGTGAAATCTCAATTTAGTGAACTTAAGAAATATATTAGCAACATACAGATTCAGAAAATATAAATAAATATTTATCTTTCTAAATAACAAATATTTCTCCAGAATTTAAAACTGAGTTGTGTTTCGCTTTAGTTGTTAAAACTTTCATTTAAGAAACATATTTTATATTTGGCAAACTTTTTAGTTTAGAATATTTATAAAAGATTATTTTTCGTGCAAATTCTTCACTCCTGTTTAAGCAAGGAAATAATTCTATCCAGATGTCAAGAACGATTATATAATCAGCTGCAAAAGTCCCATAATGCAAATATGTTTAGTCAGGCAAGGGTAGAATTTTAACTACAATAAGAACATGAATAGTACTGAGCAACCTCCAATTCCTTTTGATGGATGAAGAATAGATATGTATGCTTACTGGAATGCATGCAATACTTGCAAAGAAAAGTAGTTGAAAGCATGGAACTTAGTTCCATGGTTGAAAGGAGAGAAACGTTCTTCTTCCCAGAATAAGGAGTAAGCTATTTCAAATTTAGCTTTGAGATAACTAAAATAAACATTTGTCGGTACAATAGAAAAATAATCTTTAAAGCAGTCGACCAATGATTCTATAAAAGACAAAAGTATTGCTTTTAAAGGATTTCCTTCTTTAGAATTTTTACACAATACTTCGTTGACAATCATAACAAAGAACTCAAATTTTATGTCAAAGTATCCGTACATTTAGGCATTTTAAATCTCCTGTAATATTAGTTTTGTTAGCTAAAATGAAATTATATTTCAATGAAAAATAGTGCATAATGAAATTTCTATGTATTGAATGTTTGCATAGGATTTCAAAAGATCGCTAAATGGAGATTTAATTGTAAATTAGTTTTATTTATTACAATAAGAAAAAAAAATTGTTACAGACACAAATTTTATTAACAATATTTTTTTTATATTTAACTATATACTAGAAATGACCATATTTTAAAAATTAAGAGCTAAAGAAATATTATTGTCATTTTAAACAGCAGTTTCATGTAGGTAATTGAAAATTAAACGATGTATTTATGTATCTAGGGTGTTTCTCAAATGATCTGCTCAACAACGCGAAACTTTCTGACTTATTTTTAAACGCAAAGACATAAAATTGGCTGGCCTGACTATTGAATTGATTTGAGATCGAAATGAATTTTCCATTTTTTGATAAATAAATTACTTATCGGGTTATAAGTGATTCATGTTACATGACGACACGTTTTTTCTCCTTTCTCGTGCTACGGCGTCGGAAATTGAGCTCAAAACACCGACTTTGACGGTATTTTCTGAAAGATCTTCTGTCTTTACCAAAAAAAATGGAAAACATCTTTTGAATACAAAGTTTATAAATAAGAACACCTGTCAATTTCAAGCGTTTCCGAACAAAAATGAACTAAAAAATATGTCATAAAGTAGCCAATTTGAATTTGAGAACAGCCTAGCATGCATAAACTCAGAAAAGCTTTTATAGATATATCGTTTAACAACTTGTAATATGGTAATATCAATATTAGAAATCAAATTGAGTTTTGCTTATTCTAATTCTAAATTTAAAATTATAATATTCCTAATTTTAAAAAAAGTGCATTTTGAATTTGTTTTTCAATTTTTGGTTCATAAAAACGTCAATTTTTCTCTTACTTTGTTTAATTGCGATTATTTTTAATTTATAATTTAATTTATTTAATTGGCCTCTTTATCATAGACCCCTGACCCTGATATCTGTGGCTCCTAACTAAAATGATAAAACGCATTGTTGTTGCAAATGATAAAACACCCCTTCCCTTTTCCCTTTTATTGTGATGCCGCGTGGGGAATTCGGTTCAAAACGACGACTTTCACAGTATTTTCTAAAAGATCTGCGTTTACAAAAAAATATATAAAAAAATAAATAAAGGAAAACGTTTTTCTAGTATTACATATAGTTTCTAAATAAGACCACCTGCCAATTTAATGCATTTCCGAACAAAAACGAGTTAAAAAATGTTTCAGAAAACAGCTCCTTTGGGTTTGAGAACAGCCTTAAACAATTGATACGCTTTTTTTCTAGTTATCAATTTAATATTGTATTGAATATATATCAAAGGGTATGCATGTTTATTTGCAATAAAAGTTACAGAATTCCTGCTATACGAAGCATAAAAATATGCATGTTTTCTATTTACTGACTTTCATAAGAAGAGAAAGAAATACATGAATACCTTATAAACGATTCAGGTTCAACGGCCGTGTAGCGTAATCACTAGAGCGTGTTTCTCGTATGCGTAAGTAACCAGGTTCAAATCCAGTCGGCGGTAAGAAAGTTTATTCCGTAAAATCTGTATCATAACTTTCATGTGATTCTGTGTGCGTGATTAATAAAAGTAATGTGTATTATGTAAATTTTTAAAAGATAATGTCCGTATTTATCAATTAAAAAAAATACTTTTTACATTACGTCGAATAATAATAACTTCGGATGTTTTTTATGCACATTAAGTGACCCTGAAGTCTCCCAAATTCCTCCGGTATTACTTCCTGAAATCTTCCCTAGAACAACCTGAGGAGGAACCTGAAGGAGGTCCTGGGGAGCTCCCTGGGATGCTATGAGGCGGACATTTTCGGTTCCTAAGGACCTCCTGGTGACAAAATTTTGCATCCTCAGGGATGCCTGGAGGATGAATGTCAGTCTTCCTGGGGACGTCCTAGGGAAGCACATGTGCTATATGGGATGTTAAAGCATCGAAAACCACTGTAATGGATGTTTTCTGAAAAATCCTTTTAGTATGCAAGTGAATAATCCTGCGGTTTAAAAAATGTGTTATCTGGTTAATAATTTCTGGAGACATATATTTTCTGTAAAAAGCGCTGAATGAAGTCTTCATACGTTGAAAGCTTATTTGATTTAAAATTTTTAAGCATGTTAAATATAGGACATTCAATATGTTAAATATGGGACCTGTTTTGATGCATTTATTTGACGCAGAATTAATATATCTTGAAAAGGACACACGGCCAAAGCAAATTCTATGCCGGCTGTCAAAAGAACTAAGCGACGTATAGGGAAATAGGGGAATCGGGCACAGAGCACATTCACGCGCAAACCTCATAATTCAATATTTTGCATGAATTCATTGCTGTGAGTTATCGAAAGGCCTTGTTTGATTTTGATGATTTTCTCATCTATTGTTCACAATGGTTTCAATGCTTAGCTCCTACAGCTATATCAGTTTTACAAATTGATGCAAAAAAGTGTATTTCTGCATATTTTCATGAATTTTAAGCCCTTCTCGCGATCGGAAGATATCAATAAATGTCATTGCTTTTATTATTATTATTATTTCTTTTTGTCTCTGCAATTTGTAACTTTTTTTCGGTATAGCAATGAAAAATTTCTTTTGAATTTTTTTTCGTCCTATCCTACTGTACTTATATTGTGTGAGAACTATAGAGTGGATATCCAACTGTTATGAAAAGCGAATTATCCTGTTATATTAAACTTAGAAAAGCGTGTAGATTCTTTTATCGAACGTTTTAAGATATCTGAATCAGAATTGGGCAAATTTGCAGTAGGATTAAACTGTAATGCATGCAATTACAATTCGAAGACTAGTAAGATATTATGATTCTCATTATTAATGGTAATGATGAATTTGCAAATACATTAGCATTACAATTGTAAACATAAACGTTATGAGTTGTAATGGTAATTGAGAAGTTTTAGTTACTATTACTTGGAATGGTAACGGTAAACTTTGAATTTTTGATTGGATTATAACGATAAATAAGAAGGTCACCATTACATTATTGTAATGGTAATTGAAAATTTGTGACAATCACATTTTAACAATGGTGATATATCTCTAAACCTGTTAGATTGTAATTTTAATTATAAACTAAAACATTAATGTGATTATAATGGCAATTAATAATTGAATAATTACAATTCAGATTGATGATGGTTTTTTAGGTCAATTACAATAACAATTTTTTTTTAATATTTATATTCTTTGAGCATTTTTTTTAACACGTTCACTGCCGGATTCCAATTACCGGAGTTTTACTTTATTTAGAAAGTTCGGATTCATATCAGAAAATAGTAATAGTAATATTTACTTTATTTAATTACAGACATTTCATGATTACATAAAATAAAAATTCTTCTTTCGAAATTTCCGGTATGAATTCGTAATTTTAGAATGAACAACCACGAGTATTCTCGTGGTTGGCAGCGAATGGGTTAATATTCACTTATTTAGACGTCTCCATCGATAATACTAGGGCACCAAACGACACAAAATGTCTCTACAATATATGGTTAAACTGAAAATTAACAGTTAAACTGTGAAAATTGAAAAAAGAAATTACAGCGGTCTCTCAGACCGATAACAGCAGTTAAGGGTCAAAATAAACAGCTACCATTGTATCGTACCTTGTAATGTCTTGCATTCGGATATATTGGTGTATTCCCTTATTTTCCAAAAAGCAAGAAAACAGAAAAGTTCGAAAAACTTTTCTGTAATTATAACGTATCAGCATATGTAGATAACAATACGTAGCTCTGAGTCTCTATTAATTTAATTAAGAAAATCATATTTAACGTAAAAACTAACATTTGGAAACAATTATAAACAAGTGGGTAAGGGTAATCGAAGGTCGCACAAAGGGTTTCGTTTAATATTCCTTTCAAAGTACTTCATCCTTTCTTTAATAAATCCAAATAAATTTCATTTTCAAAAAACAACAACAAAAAAAAGGTCATGTTTTTTATAAAGTAAAAATTTACCAGTCTATTTTGCTTGTTTTTTCGAAAATCTGAAACGCTACGATAGCGGGCAAAGCCCGTTATTATACTCTTATACTCTGTCATAATAATATCTGTCATGTGGACTAAATGCGATATTTAAAAAATCAATTTCAAAATTAAACATGTTGTATATAGGATATTTTTTAATTTTATGATTTTCAGCTCCATAGCAGTTATTCAGCTATAAGTACACAAAATTTCATGCCTGTAAGTTAAATAGATTCTGAGAACCGGCTATGTTACGGATAGACAACGAAGCGGAAGTAATAGGGTTTCGTGAGCTGAACGAAACTCTAAATAAATTCAGTCTAGTTTATCATGCTTAATAATTTTCGCATTGTCTTCGGTTACATCGTTCGATCGGACATATCGCGACTTTTTTTAGTCTCCTGATATACAAGATATAACGAAGGGGTAACGGTTACAACTTTATTTCAAAAGTTGTGAAAACAGAAATATTCATTAAATAAATTATTTAAATAGTGAAAACACATTAAAAAAATCAACTATGAAATGCCATTTATTACTGGTATATATTTAATATTTTGTATTCTTATTTTCTTAATTTTTTTTTATTCAGTAAATATATTGCTGGTTTATAAGAATTGTAAAAATTTTTTATAATATATTTGCAATTTTTTTTTTCATTTTATCATGTCTTAAAATAATGTCTTTATTTTACAAATCTTAATTTTTTAAATTATCTATAAAATTATCTTCCCATTATTTATGAAAATAATATTATTTTAATATCTTTTAAATATATGTATTAGATGCACAGAATGCATGAATGCAAGAAGTTTTGAACCAAGTTGTGTTTCCTTTCTACTTAATGTATTCCGACAGAGGGATATTCAGCATAGTTAAACATACTGTCAAATTTAAATAACAAAAGCTATATACAGTTTGGAACAAACGCGTCTTCCAGCAGCTTGCAATGTCCATTACCAAACAAACATTTAAACATGGTCGTTTGTTATATTCTGGTTGAAACAATTCCTTTTTGAAATTTAAATTATTGAAGAACTTCACGCATTTAAAATGAGTCTAATTAGTAACTAACTCGAATTTTCTGAAATCCCTAGATGATTTTCTCATGGAAATCAAACAAGTTTGAGAACACATAAGCGTCGTCAGCATAAATTAAGCATAAAATTCAAATTTATTTAAAACAAATGACATTATGTTTAGTCCGAAAGCGCAAAATAATAAATAAAAAACTACTATTTAGATAATGTTATGTGTTAATAGCATCTCTAAACTTAACGTCATAATGTTACTTGTCTGTTACTTATCTGTTCAATGCTTCATTCAAAAGTAAGCGAAAGTTTTGCAAAACTAATCAGACCTGTTTAAATTAATTTGTTTTAATATACAAGGTTTTAGTATACATATAATACACATATACCAAATATACAAAGTTGTCTCAAAATTGTTAATGCATTTTTTAGAGAAAAGAAAAACACTTAGACAAATGTAAATTCCCATACAATCCGTGATCGCAATTCTTACGATAAAACGTTAGAGGGCGCTTTCTCTTAAAAAAATACACAATGTTACAAAATGATAATAATTTAATTTGATATGTAGTACTTAAGTTTTTAGAAACTAATAAAATAAATAATTTCTTACCAAGGATACTAAATATATTATTGCTTCTCAAAATACTATCCTGCAGCATTGATACTTTTTCACATTCGAATAAACCAGTCATCAAAATATTTACGCCACTCTGAAAGTAATATAGCAGAAACATGGCATTTGTAAGCTTCAACGTCTTCTTCTGAGTTTTTAAAACATTGACCACGCATATTATTTTTTATGAACGGGAAATAAAATAATCCGTAAGTGCTAATTCCGGTGAATACGGGCAATGAGTCATCAATTCGATTTTTTCAAGTTTTAAATAATCCATAGTTAGCGAAGCAGTATGTGGTCTGGCATTGTCCTGGTGCAGTATGATGCGACGTTTTGATTTTTTTCTTAGCTCTGTAAATCCTTTCATCAAACAAATTAGGGTATACCAAGGAGCATTGACTATTTTCCAAAGGACTACTATCCAAAGGAACAGTTGCAATATAGCCAGATTTACCGAAAATCATTTATGTGGGAGCACTCCTTGCACGAACAACTTTTGTCGGTCTAGGGCAGGGGTGTCCGCCTGATACCACTAAATTTTAAAAGAAATAGTCGACTTGTTGAATCGCAGAAATTCGATGATTAGATAAGGAAAAATGTACTATAACAATTTAGGGTCATCCGGAAACACCCAAATAGTCGATTGTTGTTTTGTTTCGGTTTCATAGGAATAAATTCAGGTTTCGTCACACGTTACGATGTCGCACACATGTTTTGAGGCACCGCAGTTGAATTTTTTTAGATTTTCCTGGCACCATTTCACACGGGAGTCCTTTTCAACTTGAGATAAATTGTGGGGGATCTATCGGAAACACACCTTTTTCACTTTTATGTTTTTTTTTTTTTTTTATAATTATTTAACCTTATTATACCTTTTCTGAAAGTCAGTGATTTAACGTTTATGAAATTTCTTTTAAAACACTGCAGCTAAGATTTGTAGTTAACCAAATGTTAAAAAGGCAAATTTTTATCGAGTAGCCTTATAATTAAAATTTCTACTTTATCTCAAAAGATACAAATCTTTCAAAAGATCGGCCGGTATTCCTATATTTTACATTGTTTATTTTTAGCTGCATTTCAAAGAACAATCCCAATAATATATATTTCTTTCCATGTATTTAATGGAGGTGTTTTAAAGATATTTTAATGTATACAAGCACATTATAAGAAATAAAACGCAAAAGCCGAGAATTAATAGTTTAAAAAATTCCTTAATATTTATTTATAGATTTCAAAGATGAGAAAGTAAACTTTTAAACTTAACCTTTTACTAAAAATGCAAATTTATTTCTCGTAGCTTCATGATAATACCTTCTACTCCATCTGAGGTCAAAATTTCATAAAAGATCGGCCAGCATTTTACTTTTTTCTCGGATTATTCATAATCAACATCATTTCAAAGAGCTTTTCCCAAAAGAGTAGTGATACTTTGATTCTAGGAAATTAATATGAGAGTTTCTTCTATAAAAATGTTAATTGAGAAGGTAAAAAAAATTAATACTATGCTAAATACTGAATTCTTAGTGTGTTTCATACAAGACTATCGAAACTTTTCCGGAATAGGAGGACTTAGGGAGATAGAGAAAATCATTAATAAAGACACAAAGACTTTCGCTTGAAAAATGATATTGATTAAAAATGACCAAAATACATTCATTACATACAGTTGCTCTAATTTTAATCTCGAATAAATGTAATCATTTTCTTCCTAGGAATATCAGTTTTGCGAGATTAAAATAGCCGAAAGATCTTAAACAAATAAGAAAAACACTTCAAAATTAACTCTATACACATTTAATAAAAGTACAGGAGATAAAAAAAAATGTTGAAAATTTAAATAAAATTCACATAAACTAAAAAAAAAAAAAAATTCTTACATTTTTATGCGGTTATTTCATGAACAATTGAGTTATATTCTTAATTATTTTGTGATGATATAAAGAGATGAAAATCATATGCATCAGGCGCGTCAAAGGAACAAAAAGAAATCCAAAACCATAATCATAACTTAAACACAATTGATAAAGTTGTGTTGATTGTTACCGTATGTCTTATTCTAATCCGAAATAATTATTAAAGTCAAATTGTGTTGCAGTTTTATAATTTCTTTATATCTTATATTTAATTCTCGGACAATTCATTTTAAACCTATACTTTGCATCTGAAATTTCATATCTAATGAAATGTCGTTGCTTAACAGAAAAGAAAAGTGTATATACATTTTTTTAAAAGAAATAATTTAGTTTCTCTAAAGGAATTGTGTTTCAGGGAGAGGGTTAAAAAATTTTGATTACGGTATTTTATCATTTCCGCAACTACTTAGTTTAGTAACTGCACGCATCCTAATTCCAAGCTTTTCTTTAAAAAAAAATCTTACTGGCAGTTTATGCAAAAAAGTTTACAAAGTTAATTTATTCTGTGTTGAAGCTATTACTTTCCTTCGCTGAAGAATAAAGATTTCTACATTCTTCATACCTGAATTTATGTCTTATGAAAAGTAAATTAATTCGTTTAAAATACTAAATGAAAAAACATTATATAAAATAGTTTATCTTGTTTTGCATAAAGGTTATTTAAAGTGTGGACTAGCGTAAATCTGCAAAATGCATTTTTTAATACAGGAGACACACATAATAAAAACGAAACATCCTTACCAGGAAACCACCCATAGTGTAAAACTGAAAACAATCATTAGTATTCCTACGCCTTAGGTAATTTAGAATAAAACGAGATTAAATAAGTCGTAGAAAACCATTCACAATTACTCGTATTAAACCGGTTTCCATCCAGGGATGTAGCTAGAAGTAAACAATAGGGGATGCTCACGAAAATGTAGGGGGGGGGGGGGGCTCATACTATTTCTCTCTCTCTGACACATGCACGCACAAACACAATATATATGATCAAAATACCATATAGAAAGGTAAATTAGTGCATATTCATATTATAGGCGCTATGTTTCTTATTAAACTGTTTATAATAACTTTATTTGATGCTAAGAACAGTAAAGGCTGCAGACAGGGATGTAATAGCGGATATACGGTGGATACGCCGTATACCTTCTGGATTATTTTAATGAATACCGTGTACCCTCTTCTCAAAAACACTATAGCATATACTTTTTAGAGTATACCCTCTGCTTAAAGCGTATGCCCTCTGTTTTTTTTACTACTAAATCACTGGCTGCTGAATGAAAATTTTCAGTGTATAATTATACTAGTGAAATAATAACTGATAATGTCAATAAATAAATAATGAATCCCCAAAACTAATCAGGGAAGCACCTTATCAGAATGAACCTATACACAAAATTAGAAGATAAACGGATGTTTCTATCAAGAGTTATCGCGTTACGTACATACATACATATACAGGGTGTCCCACAAGGTACGCAGCGTCTAATATGTACAGATTCGGATAGAGCACGTCAATATGAGTATTTTGAATGGTAACAAGTGGGGTCCCCGGATATAGCGTGATAGTCTAATTACAGGATGAACATTATCATAGCTGCGAACTCTTAAGCTTTTACCTACCACTAAAATTTTATAGTAAATTTTACCTTATTAAATCTCCGAAATCACGGGATTCAATAAGGCAAAAATTTCTATAAATTTTTAGTGGTATCAAAAAAGCGTAAAAGTTGGTACCTATGACGTTATTGACGAATCCGATAGTGGGTATTCCAAATGACGATGTGTACAACATGAAAAATTCCCCAGATGATCATGCAAATTTGTGGTAACCACTAAAAATTTATAGAAATTTTTGCCTTATTGAATCCCGTGATTTCGGAGATTTAATAAGGTAAAATTTACTATAAAATTTTAGTGGTAGGAAAAAAGCTTCAAAGTTCGCAGCTATGATAATGTTCATCCTGTAATTAGACTATCACGCTATATTCGGGGACCCCACTTGTTACAATTCAAAATACTCATATTGACGTGCTCTATCCGAATCTGTACATATTAGACGCTGCGTACCTTGTGGGACACCCTGTACATACAAAACGGGCGGGCACATTAGCTCTCAGGCCTGTTTCAAAAGAGTTGCAACCTTTAATTTTTTCTGAATATTCCCTGCACTTAAGGATTCTGAAGTTATGTTTTTATATGATTAAAAACATTAGAAAAATCAAGGGTGTATTTTGCATTTTAAAATTATTTTTGTGTCTAGTCAAAAGATAAAACCACTTGTATTTAAATTGGCTATAACTCATTAGAATAACTTTGTTTTATGCTAATAATGGAAAACACTGCAAAATGAAAAATTTCAGTATATAACTAATGCAAAAGTCAATGTTTGCATCAGCAAATGTTACTAATTCTGAGTATGTGCAGTTAGGATGCGCGCATATTGAATCACTTATTTGCAGTTTTTAAACAAATACTACAATTTAGTATTTATGCAAAACTGTATAAAGCACCCAAAACTAAGTTCAATTTTTGAACAGAGTTTCGTTTGGATTTTTGAAACAGAATTTCATTTGGTGGCCTTGGCAATTTCCCAGGGGGGCTCAAAATTTTCAGGGGATGCTGATCTCCCCCTGGTACCCCCCTAGCTACGGATCTGTTTCCATCTCGAATTTGAGGGTCGACTTACACGCGAGTATATACGGTAATTGCGCTGCGCCGACACAAAGATTAACTCACTTCCAAAGCCGATGGGACACTGCTAGGGAAAGTTATGGGATATAGTTTAGTTAAGACGAGTGCTATCCACAGGGCAGCACCCGTCAAAAAAAAGATACCCGGTTTTACCCGCCTACCTGGTTTTAACCTACTCTTCCCTACATATTCGTTAAGTACAACTGAAAAAGTTTTTTCAATAACACAAAGTTAAGTATTCTCAGCCAATTTATGCAGCAACACCAGCGGGTGTCGTATTGTAGATGGATGGGACGTGAAAATTGAAAATGTGGAGTACACAAGAAAAAATAATGTTAGTATTGTGGTTCTTCGGAATAAAATCCATCACCACTGCATGTTCCTTTCGTCTATTTTTTTTTCGATAATTTAAAAAAATATTACTATATATTTTCATTTGATTATAATCCTTATCACTTTCTTCTATCTATAGTAGAAGAAAGTATTGTTATCGAAATATTTTTCGACCCGGGTTTCGACGGATTTACATGTTTGAGAGGTCAGAAATCCGGAAAAACAAGTTTTTACAAAATGTCTGTCTGTCCGTGTGTGTGTCCTCATTATATCATTGAAAAGTGCATGAAGGTATGCATGGAATTGAACCAAATTTCATCTATGTGCTTTTGGCTATGGTCAACACGTCCCATTTAAATTTGGGGAAATTCTTCCGGAATGGTGCGTTGTGATAGCAATTTTTGTTCCATTTACATTATTGTATCATCGGAAAGTGTATGGTGTTCTGTATATAACTTAACAAAATTTTCTATATATGTTTTTGGATAAGGCCAGCAGGTTCCAGTTGAATTTGGGGTTATTCCACCTGAAGGGGGCGCTGTGATAGCTATTTTTGTGCAATTTTCTCGAATTTTCGTAGTTGTATTGTACGCCTGTTGCTCGTGCAGCGAATTTTGCTTCACATCCAGGTAACCCGGTGACTCGCAAGCAGTTGACGTACAACATAATGACGAAAAATATTGATTTTATTGGCGGTGTTTAGCGAATTTTGAAGTATTAACATGTATGACATAGAAGAAAGTTTTGGGATTGGCACATGCGACTAGCTTGACTAATAACATTTTGGGTTGGAATTTTACGCATACGTAACTTTGTTTTAGTTATTAAAAAACTTTTGTGCTGTACTTGACGAAAAATATTTTTACATATTCGTGATGTTCTTAAAGCAAGCGTTAGGAGGTAAAAGTAAGCTGGCCGCAGGCGCCCTGAGGGAGCGCATTGCGCGTCAGACGACCACTGAACCCAAGTCCTGAGGGACTTGCCGGTGATATCGCGCCAGCACGTTTATCTCCCTCCGGCGCTTTGGCCGGTCAGAGGACCGTCACCTACGGACCCTCTAACCTTGAACCCACGTATCGACGACGTAGGCCGTTGCGATACGCGGTGAAACCACGGGAGTCAGCGCGAGACACTTGGAAATGGGCTGGCGTCCCCCAACAGCTTCGTAGCTGGAAACCCAAAAGGGAACTAGGCCCTAGGCCTTAACCCATTCGGGACCATGTGTGCATATATGCACCCTCAAAAATAGCATACAGAATTTGTTTTAGACACCAGTAAAAAATAAAAGTAATATTTGCTTTCTCTAATTAGAGCATATTTGTGAAAGTTTAACTAAAGTTAGCTTTGTTTTTAAAAGTGGTGCCAATCGAATAAAATTTGTGTAAAAGCCGCCGGTCCCGAAGAGGTTAAGTCGGGATGTTCTAACCCGTACTTGCTCTACCACAACTCGAGGGGTGTGAAAACCTACAGAGGTAGTCGCGGTTCCCTCTCGTAGGAAACCCCGACAATAATTTATGAACAGCCTATACTTTAGATCAGGAGTCGGAAAAACTACTTTTTTTACTGTAGCAAACTACAACTACTTTATCGAAAATGTAGTTAACTACAACTGCAACTACATGTTTTAAAAAGTAGCGACTACAAACTACTTTTCAAAAGTAGTCACTACTTCGCTACTTTTAGATTTTGTCAAAGGGTTCCATTTATACTATTAAATTGAAGACACGGATTAAATAATAAAGCGACCCCTCATTATATTGCATCTGCCGAGATATAATTAAATAAATGCAACATAACCAAGGGCATTAAAAATTAAAAAAGATAACATACAAGAAAAGGTTTTGTGTTTGTCTCCAAAATGTTAGTTTATACACACATTAAAATTTCGTAGCAAAATTAAGAGAGATAATATAATCTAAAAAATTACAGACAAACAACTTTAAAAGGAAACAATAAATAAATCTGTAAATAAAGCAATTAGGAATAATAAGAAACCCGGCGTTAAAACATGAAGTCTTAATAATGAGTAAATAGGCAAATGTTGCCAGTAAGAAAATCAATTCATTTGCTGTGTAAGAACTTTATTTTAGCAGCAAGTGTCAATGGGAAAAATCTATCACTTCATGTGAAACGTTGCTATACACTGCAGCTGAGATTCGCAGATTGTGGAACAGAAAAAAATTTGCATACAAGAAGCAAGTTTCGACCATGTGATTTGCAAAATATTATTTGTTTGCCCTGAAGAAGCGTTAAAAGTAGCGTAGGTTCTCGCTACAAACTATTGATTTTTTGTATCGCGCTACTCGCTACACTACCCTATTCAAAATGTAGTGCACTACACTACAGACTACTGCAAAAAGTTGCGGCTATTGCAGTTTCACTACTTGAAGCGCGCTACTTTCGACCCCTGACTTATATAAAGATAACAATAAAAACAAGTGCTGAAATCAAGCTTATATAATACATCTTTTATCATTGTAATCTGTATTAACGTCTTCAATTTTATGAAATATTAGTTCAAGACAGTTATACAATTTTATGTGCTCTTTTTTGAAGAAAGAAATATTTATTTAAAATACATTTTCATTGTGGATAAAACAGATTTCTTTAAGTATCTATAAAACAGCATGCCTTTACTTTTATCACAGAATTGAGGAACATGTAACATTATCTATTTTTCTTCCAAAAAGAAGAAAATTGTTTTCCGCACACCATAATAATTCTCTCAAAAGCTTCCAATTTTCAAGAGATAGAAAACAAAAACTTAAAACATCTCCCTCGATGCATTGTCAACAAAAATTCACTTAACAGACGATGCTTGCTTGAAACTGAACGATGAACAATCTTTTCAAATTTATAAGTGAAGTTTTCTTCAAAAAATTAACTTTGGGTAACTATTTTGGGCATAAAAAAATTCATTTTCTGAAAATGAATTTGCAAAGCTTAATTTGTTTGCTCGAGGCAAAGCTATTATTTGATTTTTCAGTAAGATATATAAAGTTTAACAATCTTGGAGCATTACAGGGCACAGAACGCTTAATTTTTAGCATGGTTTAAAGAAAAACTAGAAGTAAACTGGTGCAGTTTAATAAGTTTAAGTAAGTAAAAAAGTAGTATACTATAGTATACTTTTAGGTAGATTTCGTAGGAAATACTACCTATTACATTCTCACCTAAGTTGGAAATTTTGAAAAATTTTTGCAGATCTACGCCGATCATGACTCCCAGAACCCAAAACCACCCCCAGTTCAAAACTTTATCTATCTATCTATCTATCTATCTATCTATCTATCTATCTATGTCACTTTTGTCTGACCACGAAAACTGGAAAAATTCTGCATAAATCTCTTCCAAACTGATACATAAAATCAAAGGTCATAAAATCTGGGTCAAGTTCGTTAATGGGCAAAATCGAACTAAGGGGGGGGGATGGGGGGGGAGCTTTTTTTGAAAACAGAAAAACCCTCATTATTTCTTTATTATTATACATATCGAATCCGTTTAGAGTTATTATTACTTCTAGGGAAAGGGCCGAAAATTTATGTATGACAGATTTTTGACATAATTAAAAATGGCCCCAAGGGGGGAAAAAAGGGGGGGTTTTAGAAGAAAAAAAATCATACCTTCGTCAATTCACAAGATATCAAATCCGCGTAAATTTATTATTAATCCTCTTAGTATTATCTAAAACTTTTATATTGACAAGTTTTTTGTAGGACCAGCCGTTATAGCAAAAAAAAAAATTAAAAACAAAAAAAAATCCCTGCCGACTCCGCCTGCAAACAAGTTATTTTTCGAAGTAGGTGGTTCCAACTCCCGCATCTTTTCGAAACGGATACATAAAATCAAGGGGCATAAAATCTCGGTCAAGTTCGTTAATGGGCAAAATCGAACTAAGGGGGGGGGGGGGGGGCTTTTTGTGAAAACAGAAAAAAAAACCATAATTTCTTAATTATGATACGTATCGAATCAGTTTAAAGTTATTATTACTTCTAGGAACAGGGCCAAAAACTTATGTATGACAGATTTTTGATATAATTAAAAATTCCCTTAAGGGGGGAGAGAAGGGGGGTTTTAGAAGAAAAAAAATCATAACTTCGTCAATTATCTAAAACTTTTATATTGACAAGTTTTTTATAGGACCAACCGAAAAAAATTAAAAACTAAAAAATCCCTGCCGGCTCCGCATGCAAACAAGTTATTTTTCGAAGTAGGCGGTTCCAACTCCCGCATCTTTTCGAAACTGATATACATAAAATCAAGGGGCATAAAATCTCGGTCAAGTCCGTTAATGGGCAAAATCGAACCGGGGGGGGGGGGATGGGGGGACTTTTTGTAAAAACAGAAAAAAACCATAATTTCTTAATTATGATACGTATCGAATCCGTTTGAAATTATTATTACTTCTAGGAGAAGGGCCGAAAATTTATGTATGACAGATTTTTGATATAATTAAAAATTACCTTAAGTGTGGGGGGGGGGAGTGGGGTTTTAGAAGAAAAAAATTCATAACTTCGTCAATTCCCAAGATTTCAAATCCGCTTAAATTTATTATAAATCCTCTTAATATTATCTAAAACTTTTATATTGACATGTTTTTTATAGGACCAACTCTTATAGCAAAAAAAAAAAAAAAAAAAAAAAAATCCTTGCTGACTTCGCCTGCAAACAAGTTTGGTTTCGAAGTAGGCGGTTCCAACTGCAGCATCATCGCAAAAAGGTCATTTCTTCCGCAATTCCCGACAAACAGGAGCCCCACGGTCTGCGTCTTCGAAATCTACCTGTGCCTGTAGGCCGAGCCATCAGGGATTTTTATCTTTGGGACCGTCCACAAATGATGTCACGCTTGGAGGGGGGAGAGGGTTTTCGTAAAATTGTGACAGTTTGTGACAAGGGGATGGGAGGTGGTAAGAAGAAGTGTGACATCACACATTTTGGTTAATTTGGAGATTGGTTTTGAATTTGCAGATTGGGTGGATAAACACGACATTGGCATTAGAGGGCTTACTACCCCCGAGGATGAGAGCAATGTCTAAATGCCTGTGTACTCGATGGACGAACATATATCTTCTCCATGGGAGGAAGAGTCGTAATAGTAAATGATTCCACGTACTGTCTATTTTATGATTTTGTATATAATTTTATAAATGCGCATATTAATGTGACAAATAAAATGTGATGGTAATTCCATTTAAGTAAAACTAATGTTGAGGCTTCTTTTTAAAAATCGATCTGTTTTAAAGTATTTTGTGTTAATAAAGTAAAAATAAGATTTAAAACCAAATATATTTAAATTCCATTTAAAATTCCAAAATACTACTGTTTTTATTTGCTTTTCCATATTAATATTTTATTATTATTGTATATTATGTTTTTTGTTGTAAACCTAAATCTTATTTCATACAAAATAAGTACATAAATATTTTTTATTGTTATGCTCACAAATGTCATTAAAACACATAGTTAAAGTTTAAAAATAAAATTTGAAATATGATCTATAACGTAAGTGCTTTGTTTCTGAACTGCAAGTATACGTTTATGTAATACTAGCAAGCTACGCCCGCTACGCTGGTCAATTTCTCTTAACGAACCTTTAATCAAACAAAATATTGACATTTCATAATTCACTTTTATATTTTAACAGAATAATAAGGATACTATAATTTGTGACTCGTGCTATAGTCAATATACACGTCAGGACACGTCGCCCTTATCATTATCTTTTTACGCGTGAAGGTTTCGCTATGGTACTCTATTGTGAAATTTGGTAATTTTAGAAATTCAATAGTTGAAAAATCGCAGAATCATTAGATCATTTTTCTTTAGAAATTGTTCTTAGAGCGCATTTAGATCTTATAAATAACAATCATGCCGAACTTGAAGTTTCTAGCTCCTTCAGCATCGCAAAAATTGCAATTTTAGAACGTTTTTCGCTTCTGCACCCTCTGCGGGCAGTGGCACCGACAAAAAATTTAGCATATGTTGGAGCAGGGACTGTCACCATCCATTTGCCACCATCACTTTTGAAATCGGTTCTGTAGTTTCAGAGATTCCATAGAAATTGTAATTTAGAATGTTTTTAGAACGCTTCTTCCTCATCTCACCCTTTTAAATTGCGAATGTTTTTATAATTTGTTCTTAGAGAGCATTTACATCTTATAAGTAACTACCATACCAAATTTGATACTTCTATCTCCTTCAGTACACAAAAAATCGAAATTTTAGAACGTTTTTCGCTCCTGCACCCCCCTGGGGGTGGTGGCACCGACATAAAATATAGCCTATGTTGGAGCAGGGATTGTCACCATTAATTTGCCACCATCACTTTTAAAATCGCTTCAGTGGTTCCAGAGATTACCCCCTACAAACAAACAAACAAACAAACAAACAATCTTTACTACTTTATATATTAATATATATAAGGGGGAATTAGCCCCTTGTCCCCCCCCCCTTTATACTTAACCAATCAATCCCGAAAACTAATCAGAGATGCGCCTTAACACAGTGAACCTATAAATAAAATTTGAAGGAAATGGGATAATTCTGCATGAAAAACCCATTTACATAAATTAAGGGGGGTATTAGCCCCCGTTCCCCCCTTTATACTTAATCAATCAATCCCGAAAACTAATCAGGGAAGCGTCTTAACCCAATGAATCTATAAACAAATTTTGAAGCAAATAGAATAATTCTGCATGAAAAACCCATTTATATAAATTAAGGGGGGGATTATCCCCCCGTTCCCCCCCTTTATACTTAACCAATCAATCCCGAAAACTAATCAGGGAAGCGCCTTAACACAGTGAACCTATAAACAAAATTTGAAGGAAAACGGAATAATTCTGCATGAAAAACCCATTTATATAAATTAAGGGGGGATTAGCCCCCGATCCCATCAATCCCGAAAACTAATCAGGGAAGCGCCTTAACTCAGTGAACCTATAAACAAAATTTGAAGGAAAACGGAATAATTCTGCATGAAAAACCCATTTATATAAATTAAGGGGGGGAATAGCCCCCCCCCCCCGTTCCCCCCTTTATACTCAGCCAATCAATCCCGAAAATTATCATGCAAGCGCCTTAACACAATGAACCTATAAACAAAATTTGAAGGAAAACGGAATAATTCTGCATGAAAAACCCATTTATATAAATTAAGGGGCGGGGGAATTAGACCCTTGTTCCCCCCCTTTATACTTGACCAATCAATCCCGAAAACTAATCAGGGAAGCCCCTTAACTCAGTGAACCTATAAACAAAATTTGAAGGAAAACGGAATAATTCTGCATGAAAAACCCATTTATATAAATTAAGGGGGGGGGAATTAGCCCCTTGTTCCCCCCCTTTTATACTTAACCAATCAATCCCGAAAACTAATCAGGGAAGCGCCTTAACACAGTGAACCTATAAACAAAATTTGAAGGAAAACGGATATTTCTATGAAGAGTTATCGCATTACGTACGTACATACATACATACATACAGAACCGGCTGCCAAGCTCTCAGGGCTTGACAGCCAGTGTGATAACTGAAAAATCGCAATTTTAGAATGTTTTTTGCTCCTGCACCCCCTGGGGTTAGTGGCACCGACATAAAATATAGCCTATATTGGAGCAGGGGTTGTCACCATCAATTTGCCCCCATCACTTTTGAAATCGGTTCGGTAGTTCCAGAGATTACCCCCTACAAACAAACAAACAAGATTTACTCCTTTATAATATTAGTATAGATAGATAGCGTGACAAGTGACAAGGGGGCGGGGCCGCAGGGGGGGGGAGTATGATAAAGTGTGACACTTTGTGTCAAAAGGGGGGGGGGTAAAAATATTGAAAAAAAGTGTGACATCATTTATGGACAGTCCCTTTTATTAAACTTTCTATGGACTCTTATTAACCAAATATGATAATGGGAAGTAGGAATGATGATTCTTGTTTCATTAAAACAAATATTTAAATTTTGCTGTAAGGTTAAGTGTTGGTAACGCGGGGTTTTGTATACTAAACTTAATATCATACTTACGTGTTCTTTCAATCTGTCCTTAAATTTACGTCCGGTCATCCTAATATGTACCTTTTTTTTTCTTGTATTTCAGTTACCAATGGAATTACGTAAATACCTGCGATTTCATCATTAGGAATAGGGTCAATCTTGCTATGTAGTAAGTCTTTCAGTTTTCTTGGATCTAACCGGATCAAAACAACCAGTTTCATATATAAATTTATCTGATAAAATTTTAAGTGGGGAAGAGCACACAGATTTAACTCTTGGCCGAAAGTATTTTTTTGGCGATAATTTTAATATAAAAACAGTGATCGCAGAAAGTGAAAATATTATTCAATTCGTGAATCAAGTGCGAAAGATGAAATACCTAGTATTATCCTCCATAACAATATTAAGAAATTTTCAAAAGGGCCTCTAAATTATAAAGTTAAATATAATAAAACAATCAAGCAACTTAAATTTGATTCAAATATTACGGTTATCGAAACCGATAAAACAAATAAACTTGCAATCATTAATAAAAGTGACTATATTATGAAAATGCAGAAATGCATTATTTTGCTTTATGGTGCTAAATTTGTATCCTACATATGTATAAGAGAATTGATTATATAAAAATGTTATTACAACAATGATGTAAGTAAGCATAACGATAACACTTAGTGCCCTTAGTCTTTTAAATATATCTCAGTATCATTAGAAAAATTCAAAATAAATATAAACAATACACGGGGGGGGGGGGGGATACAAATATATATCTACAAAAAAAAATCTAAAAATTTTTCAGTTATACTGTTAAGAGTGTAGTAAAATTATCAACAAAAAATGCTCTAAAATTTACAAATTTATTGTAAAATCTGAAAAGCAAAATTACTGTAAAATTAACTGCAAAAAATACTGTAGAATTACAAATTTGCTGTTTACCGATGAAAAACAAAATTGCTGTAAAACTACAGAGGTTTTTTTTACAGTGGGATTGTTTAACAATTAAATAAAGATCCAAATACCATGGTAGAAAGAAAAACAAAGGAATTAATCAGAAATGATACTTGGCCTACAGAGATGAAAAATAAGATAAGAATTAACAAATAACGCACAGGGGGTGCCAGGGGGGCTCAGCACCCCCTGAAATTTTTTGAGCCCCCCCCCCCCCCCCTGGTAAAGTTGCCAAGGCCGCGAAATGAAATTCTGTTTTAAAAATCCAAATGAAACTCTGTTAAAAATTTAACTTAGTTTTGGGGCTCTTTACAGTTTTGCATAAATACTAAATTGTAGTATTTGTTTAAAAACTTCAAATAAGTGCTTCAACAGGTGCGCATCCTAACTGCGCATACTCAGAATTAGCAACCTTTTGCTAATGCAAACATTTACTTTTGCATTAGTTATATACTGAAATTTTTCATTTTGCAGCGTTTTCCATTATTAGCATAAAACAAAGTTATTCTAATGATTTATAGCCAATTTAAATACAAGTGTTTTTAGCTTTTGACTAGACACAAAAATAATTTAAAAATGCAAAATACACCCTTGATTATTCTAATGTTTTTTATCATATAATAACATAACTTTAGAATCCTGAAGGGCAGGGAATATTCAGAAAAAAATTAAAGGTTACAACTCTTTTGAAACAGGTGAGACAGCTTTTTATTTATTTTGACATCATCACTTATTATTTCACTAGTATGATTGTAATACACTGTAAATTACACACATGTAATGTTACACACATGTAATACACTGAAAAATTTCATTCTGCAGCCAGTGATGTAGTAGTAAAATAATCAGAGGGCATACGCTTTAGGCAGAGGGTATACCCTAAAAAGTTTATGCTACAGTGTTTTTGAGAAGAGGGTATACGGTATTCCTTAAACTAATCCAGGAGGTATTACGTCCCTGTCTGCAGCTTTTACTTTTCTTAGCATCAAATAAAGTTATTATAAACAATTTAATAAGAAATATAGTGCCTACACTATGAATATGCACTAATTTACCTTTCTATATAATGTACTTTGATCATATATATGTGTGTTTGTGTGTGCATACACCTGAGAGAGAGAAATAGTATGAGCACCCCTATTGTTTACTTCTAGCTACAGCCCTGATAACGCCTAGGTTAATTGGGCGCGTGAAGGATCATAAAGATAATTTTCCTCTTAGACCTATTGTTACTAAATGTTCAGGACCCACCTACAGAGTATCGAAAAGGAATTTGTTTCTTTCCTTAACACAATTCTTGCACCTTCTAACCATGCTTTAAATTCAACCACTGATTTCATTAATAGAACCAAAGATATTAATTTGAAAGAAAATAGTATGATAGCAAGTTTGGATATTGTGTCTTTATACCCCTCCATTGATTTAAACGAAGTGATAGATTCCGTAGAAGCCAATGGCCTATCTAACATGGATATAAAAACAACTTTAAAATGGGCATTCAATTTGATTACAGAAAATAATGTAATTTTATATAACTAAATATACTATAAGCAAATAAAAGGCGCCCCAATGGGATCACCTATGTCGGGGTTATTATCAGAAATTAAGGCCATTAGAGCAACAAATCTTAAATACCTGTAAGTGAAAGCCTGAATGGCTAAGATACGTTGACGATGTGTTTATTGTATGAGAATACGGTAATGATGAACTAAAAGGTTTTTTTACAGGATATCAATGCAATTGACGATGACATAAAATTCACTTTAGAAATAGAAAATGAAAATACCTTACCGTTTTTAGACGTTGAATTGACTAGGAATGATGGAAAATTATAGAAAACTCAATAGATCAAATCACATCATACCTTATGACAGCGCTTCTCCTTTTGGATACAAAATAGCAGCCTATAGGTTTTATGTTAAACGAGCCTTAGAAATATACACTCACACTTTTCTGGATAGTGAAATAAATAAAATTAAATGCATCGCCAAGGAAAATGGTTTTCTCATACATTTTATTAACTGATCTACGAACTGAAATATAAAGCACATGCATATAAGAGCAATCCAGATAATAAACTTAAGTTTTTAACATTAGCTATGTTTCTGGTTTGTATGAGAAGCTAAGGTATGCAGTAAAGAAATTAATATTAATCTGGTAGGTAGAACAACAAGAAAACTGAAAGACTTAATACATAGAAAGATTGTCCCTATTCCTAATGATGAAATCGCAGGTATTTACATAATTCCATTGGTAACTGAAATACAAGAAGAAAAGGTATAATATTGGGAGGACCGAACGTAAATTTAAGAACAGACTGAAAGAACACGAAAGTGATATTAAGTTTAGTAGACAAACCATAGCGTTTAAAGCGTACAAGACTTAACCTACAGCAAAATTTAAATATTCGTTTTAATGAAGCAAGAATCATCATTCCTACCTCCCATTACCCTATTTCGTTAATAAAAGAGTCCATAGAAATTTTAATAAAAAGTAATAAGGCTATTAATGATAATATGTCGTATAACGTTCCGGGTATATGGTTAAAGTTTTTAAAATAGATGTTTTGTTCAAGTTGGATAGAAATTTCAGTTTAGTGCCTCTCCTCCCCCTTACCCCCTTCGCTGTAAAGTAGATTCACCTGGTTGCCCAGCCGAGGACGGAGTACGATTAGGAAATTTTGACTACGCAACAGGGTCGTACACAAAGACCGCGGGCCCCGATAATAGTTCCAATGCGAGCCCCCCAACCATAAGTCTGATTAAGTAAAACCTTCTTAGACAAAAACGTACAGGAAATTCCGATTTAAAAGTTTTTTTCGTCTTAAAAGATATACATTCATGGAATTGTTTCGGCTAGACCATGATTTTTTTCTCCCTTTACATCAGAATTCCGTTATAAACAGCCTTTACTGTATTATAAAATAAATATGTTGGATAGTACATTTTAGAAAATCTATATAGCATTTTCTTGCAATTTTATTATTTTTCTTTTATTGTATTTTACAGTAGTATTACAGTTTATGATGCATTGGAAACACCTTTTTAAATAAGGATTTTAAATAGAAATTTAAAATATTGAAAATATAATTAAATTTTAATTCAATTCATCAGTTAAGGCGCCGATTGACTGACGCTATTTTAACTTTAGTTATTGAGTTTTACAATTTAGAAAATATTTATTCTATAAAACGTAAATAAATAAATGCCTGCACCTTTGCTATGTGCGTTCTGCTGACTTTTAATAAAAGCTGGATTTTATTTCGAACGTAAAATGCCTCCTGAGCAACCCCCCCCACCCCACCCCCACCTCCCTCCTAGCCAATCCGTAAATAGGTTCAAGCAACTTCTGAATTTTGAATTTTATTATTTGTTAGTTATTTTAATTAAAATTTTTATGTAAGTAATACCAGTTTACTTTTTCTGGTATTTATTTAAAAGCAGTACCGAAGCCGTACCCCTAAGAGATCCGGGCCCAGGTAATTTGTACCGGCTGTTTTTAAAAACTATTTTATTATGTAACAGCATCTTTTATATTTGTGACACCTTTTATATTTGCGATATTAAATGCACCTTTTTAGCAAGTTTTCTTTTATTTTATTTCGATATGGCTTCAAGGTGAATGTGACATTCCAACAGTATATGTATTTTTCATCTATACATTTTATGTGTAATATTAAGAAGATTTATAATGAATTTGAATTTAAGCGGATTTGATATCTTGTGAATGGACGAAGTTATAATTTTTTTCTTCTTAAACCCCTACCCTCCCCCCCCCCACCTTTTGGCGATTTTTAATGATATAAAAAAATCTGTCATACATAAATTTTTGGCCATTTTCCTAAAAGTAATGATAATTTTAAACGGGTTCGATATGTATCATAATTAAGAAGTCATGTTTTTTTTTCTGTTTTCACCCCCCATTTCCCCCTTGGTCCGATTTTTCCCATTAACGAACTTGACTGAAATTTTACGTCCCTTGATTTTATGTATCCGTTTGGAAGAGATTTGTGCAGAATTATGGAAGTTATCGTGTCCATAAAAAGTGATGTAGATTAGATAGATAAAGTTTTAAATTGGGGGTGGTTTTATGTTCTAGGAATCATGATCGGCGTAGATCTGCAAAAAATTTTCAGAAATTCCAACATAGGGAAGAATGTAATAGAATAGGTAGTCTTTCTTACGAAATCTACCTAAAATACTTGAAGTATATAATGGAATGAAAAGACGAAAGAAACCTTCATGAAGTGATAAAGCACTTTAAATTTTAATACTATTTCAAATTGCAATTGCGTTTAGACAATAGAGCTTAATACTAATAGAGAACTTTGTACAGGAATTACCTAAATAAGGTTAAATTAAAAAAAAAAAAAAAAAAGGAAAAGAAAAACATGTGCTAAGCTTTACTAGCATATTTTAACAAAACACTACCATTCAGAAACGAAAAATAAATTACAAATTCGACTACATAATATATAACGTTTTTTTTTTTTTTTTTTTTTTTTTTTTTTTTTTTTTTTTTTTAAATCAAATGCTTCACAAAATTATCAACTGCAAAATCGATAGAGCTCAGCAATCCGATAATCGACTATCCCTGCAAATCGAATAATAAAATTTCTCCCATTTCCCGTGGGTACCGTTTTACGACCTATAACCCTTCCCTTTCAAAGTAACGAACTGCGAATACGAAAGTTTAAAAAAAAAAAAAACTTTGATATTCAGTTCACGATATTGGCGTTTTACCGTTAATCTTTCTTCACACGTCATAAAAAAAAAACCCCATTATAAAAGCCAAGTGCCGGGATCTATATATCCCATCTGTCCCCTGAGCTGTCACTCAAAACGAAATACAACAGGCTGAAACCTACAGCACCTCGTCGAACATAGGCAGACTGACTGCCGCCTAAGAAAGGCCCTACAGAAGAACTCCTCGGTATACTTTTTTTAATATAGGCTATTATTCTAACAGGTAAGCAGGCATAAAATAATTGCTTATTGAATAAGCCTAGAACTGCATGTGAGTCAGAGTTAAAAACCCATCACATTCATAAAGAATATTTATGATACTTGTAAATCTGAACTCAAATATGCACCATGAATACATAAAAATGTGTTTGTAAATGCAGTAACTCTCGGCGTCAAAAGACCTAACAATTAATAATTTTTGTAATTAGAAATTCTGGTATCTGTCAGATCGATGCAAAAGTCTGTAACATCTCTTGAAACACGCATTTTAAGTGTAGAATCCTGTTTCACAAGCTGTCAAGTGTAACAAATTTTGAGCACCAGTATTTTCTAGAAAATAAATGTGACGGAAATCTGCGATGAAATAAGTCGTTGATTACTAATTGGAAATAATGATACT
This sequence comes from Maratus michaelseni, assembly GCA_963931845.1. Taxonomy (NCBI): domain Eukaryota; kingdom Metazoa; phylum Arthropoda; class Arachnida; order Araneae; family Salticidae; genus Maratus; species Maratus michaelseni. The sequence continues at coordinate 23,592,557 of OZ007594.1, forward strand.
CAAAATTCGGGAGACTATGTTGCTATTAAAATTAACTTAGATTCTAGATGCAATAAATTTAGATCATAAAATCATTTTACAAGGCATTTTTATATTAGATTCAGAACCCCCCGCCCTTTTTTTTTTCTATTCAATAATAGACTGTTTAAAACAAACAACAACAAAAAAGAATGAATCGTAAAAAATACCTGTAACATGTAACCAATACGAAAATGGAAACGAATCATACACTAAAATTCATGGAATCATATTAAACGTTTCATATCTTGTCATTTTACCTCATTATTTTCTTTCATTGTAAAACTTATTTGTTATAACATGGATTATATAAAACATAATGTTTATATTAGCTTTACAAATGTATTCCATTTTCTCATACAAATTTTTAAATTCTTCATGGAATTATTTTCAAATTGGTGTTTTTTTTTTTATTACAATTTTATTTTTTGAATGCGGTTAAGTGTACAAAATACCTGCTTTCTCGAGGTGTTGCACCAATCTCTCTATTTTATTTAAGTTTAAAATACAAATTACAAGTACTATGTCGTCCTGTTACAATGTCTTTATTGTGCTTTTCTCAAAATCTTTCGAAAAAATACAAGTCCATGCATTTTATTACCAAAAAAGGGTTAAAACAACATACAATTAAACACCTTTATGCATCAGTGTTGTTTCATGATCAGATTAAAAAAAAAAAAAGTTTCACTGAATAACTCTCCATATAACCTTCTCTAAAAATGAAAAAATGCGTTTTTAGTTTTTTAAACTTATAGGACCAAGGGTGCGCGTACAATTTTGAATTTTCTAACTTTTAAAAGATAATTATTTTGATGTAAATGGATTTTTATAGGGTGAAGAAAAGCATTTGAAACATTATTGAAATTGGAACTTTACCTCTATAACTAACGGTTTAGGAATTAGCTACTGGTAAACGATGACAAGAAAGAACACCTTGTATATATATGTATATATCTCAAGAATATATTTATATGTAATAAAATAATAATAATAATAAAAACGTGCCCCGGACCACCTTAACAACTTCTTTGAAGAGCGGCGATTCATTTTTGGACCACTTAATTTTAATCCCTAAGCGCCAATTGGCACCAAAATTTGGGAATGTAAACTTTCCTTTTATTATGCACGTAGAGAAAAACATTTACTTATTTTTAGATAAATTTTAACTGCAATACTGGACTACTGACTGCAATACTGGACTAATAAAAATTATTTTTAAATTGCTATACATCATGGAATAAATTAAAATTTAGAGTATAAAATGTATTAAAAATGCCACGCAAATTCTTTCACATGTAATGTACATAATTATTTTTAATTTAAAAAAAATTATGTTTCGCTTTCACGATTACTTAAATAAATAAATAAAAAATAAAAACAAAGTTAGAGCAACGATATCATTATTTCACACAGAGACAACATTATTTCGAATTGCATAGAGAGGCTCCTAACAAAACCACAACTGGCGAGGGACAGCCGCCACCGTCAGGGCCTAATTATCCAAAACCCACGAGATTCACAAGCTTCTCCTCTAAAATTTAAAAGGGTCCCAAAATGACTGTGAAAAGGGCCCTCTAATTCCCATTTTCATTTTTTTTTTTTTTGGGGGGGGGGGGGGGTTCGTTCATCTCACGAAACCTTATTCGTCCGGCTACGTTGTCTGTCCGTCACAAAGCCGGTTCTCAGAAACTATATAACTTACAGACTTGAAATTTTGTGTACTTATAGTTGAATACCTACTGTGAAGCTGAAATTCATAAAATTTTGAAAAAAATCGTATTATTTTAATACAGAGAGATAAAAAACCAAAAATCTAACAGCCTTTTCCAATTAAATTTAAACATTTTTCGTTATAGCAGTGGCCAACCATTAAAAACCCACAATAAAATTCTTTCTACAATAATTAATTTTCAATAGAAAGATTTCCACGTGAAAAATGAAAATGAAATAAAAAGTTTCAACCTTTGACAAAAGATTAATAGGACGTTATATTGGTAATAAAAAGGAAATTTTCAAACATTTCTCAATAATACAAGGAGTATGAGTATGTGTAAGTACAAAAGCACAGATTAATAGGATGTCTTTAGAGAATTAAAAAGAAAATTAATCTGACGTCATATTGGAAGTTTAACGGACTTTTTCAAATGTTTGAGAATAATACAAAAAGAGTATATCATTATGAGTAATAGAGAAAGCATATGTAGATAGGACGTCAGTAAGTGATTATAACGTCAAATGAGTTTGAGGAACGTATTGAATGAGGATAAAAACCCGATTATGGAAATATTGGCATATTTTAACATTTTGAAGGTCTCTATACAACATGTTTGATCTGGGTTTTTTTTTTTTTTAATATCGCATTTAGTACACATGACAGATATTATTATGACAGCGGGTTATGATAGCGGGTTTTGCCCGCTATCAGACAGGTTCCGATTTTCGAAAAAAACGAGAAAAATAGACCAGTAAATTTTTGCTTTATAAAATACATGACATTGTTTTATTAATGAAATTTATTTGGCTTTATTAAAGAAAGAATAAAGTGTTTTGAAAGGAATATTAAACGAAAACTTTTGTGCGATCTTCGATCACACTTTTTTAGCTTGTTACATTATATTTTTATTTTTATTTATTTATTTATTTATTTATTTATTTATTTTTATTTTTTTATTTTTTTTGAAAAAAAAAAAGTTTGCTTAAGAGGAAAATCACGCACTTCTTCACGAAACTTACTTAACAAGGAAATATAAATGTCATCAATAGGATATTAATTAATCCTATAGCATCCTGATGTGCCTGCTAGAAACCCCCCGGGAAATTGAGCATACATCTTTAGGTACGAAATTTATCTGAAGTACATACAGAGAATATAAAAAAGCTGTTTAATGAAATATATGTGTGGACCTCGGCTAAGCTTACTTCTGGGAACAATATTAATATCATTGGTGAGTTTTCATGAATGAAAAATTAAAAAAGTTTTTGACAAATGAAAGCCCCTCCCCCACACACACCCCCAAATGATACTGTACTTCCCCTATATTCAGAGGTAATCCGGTCCTGCGCCCCACTTCTTGCACCGGCCCTGTCTAGAACTAAAGCGTACACGGAAAAATCCTACATTATTCCCAATTTTGATGAAAATTGTTAAAACGTCGCGTCGAGCTATCTCTTCCATCATGCTGGGATCCACCTGCGAAACACACGCCAATAAAAGATCGGCGTAGTGGGCTGGAAAAAATACGGATACGCAGGGCGCCGAACATTCTGACTCGACCCTGACTCACTCTCGCGCCACTGGCAGACACATGATGTGGGCGACAACGACGTCAGGGGGTCTGATCAGAATTTGATCGTGAAAACAGAGATCTCTCTTCGAATGCTGTTTTTTTTTCCTTTAAAAAGATTGATCCTGCAGAATTTAATGAGAAACCTTTCGACATCGGATATTTTCGAAAACAGGTCGATTAAGCAAACTAAATGCGTTGTTGTCTACGATGTAAATGAGGTGTCATTTTAATCGAATTCCATGATCTGGCGATAAAGTAGAATAATTACGGAAATCATGCGAATTATATGCTGTTTGTTTAGTTGACTTTTGAATGAATTAATCGAAATGTAGTTGTATATGACAATAGAGATGTAAAATTTCAGGAAATTTTCAAGTGGTGGAAAAACATTTTTTTTTCAGATTTTTAAAAAATTGAATTCTAATAATAGGAGTTTTATTTATATTATAGTTTCTTAATTTTATAATCAGGGGTAGATGCAGGTTGTTTTTTCTCGGGGCGCATCGTGTAAAAAGAAAGTTATTTTTGTGAAAAATAAAACTTTGTAACGAAAGATCATGTTCAAACCAAGCATTTATTAATAACTTTTTTTTAAGTCCTCCTGCTAAAGTTTTTTCTTTTCCTGGTGAACTTGTTTTATTTGCAAATTACACATGTAAAACCTCACAAAATAAAATTAATTAATTAAGAGTATTCTTTTATGGAATATAATTTTGTGAAGGCGTTCTGTGTCATTAAATGGATTTTTGTGAAGAGCACCTATATCAACCCCATTTTTTTCGAAAAAATAAATTTTTTAATGAGTCAAATCAGTGTATCCGTAATTTTTTCGAAAAAAAAAATACAAAATGCTCCCAATTATACAAAAAATTTCTCATTTTTTTCTTGAAAGTTTATACGCATTTATGTAAAAAAATATAGAAATTACAATTACACAAGTTTAAGATCTACATTTATGACAAAGACAGATTTGAAAAATAGAAGTAATTTCCGTTGCTTATTAAAATAAAATATATTATAATAATAGTCAGATGACACTGATGATTATAAGAAAAATTGTACATAACGGGTTGCAATTAAAAATCACCACTCTCCTTTGGAAAATGATCTAGTATTCAGTTTTGTATTATATTTCCACTTCAACTTCTTTTTAACAGAGAAAAAAGACACTGAAAAATTAAACAAAATATGAAATAAACATGAAAGCAAGTAAAACAATGAAAAAATCACAATGTGTAAAGTGTAATTCATTTTGTTGCTTAAGGTATACAAAAATTAACCGCTTACACATTAATTCAGTGGTCAATGCAGGGTTTTTCCTTGGGGTCCATTTTGTAAAAAGTAAAAATTATTCTTGTTAAATTTATTATATTTTTGTGGAAAATAACATTTTGTAACGAAAGTTAAGATCCAGTTACTCAAATCAGAAGCAAATACTTATTAATAACCTCTCTATGTCCTTTTCTGCTAAAGTTTTCCTTTCTGGTGAACTTGTTTTGTTTGCAAATTACACATTTTAAAACCTAATAAAATAAAAAAAATATCAATGCAGAGTTTTTTTTATGGAATGGAAAGTTTGTGAAGGGACCTAGAGAAGAGTTCCATATCCTGAGAAATTGGCAAAAAAATCCAAAATGGCGCCAAAAAGGGTGTGACGTCACGTAAATAAAGTCCATTCCAGTACTTAAAAAAAAAGCAACCCCAAAGGCTAAAGATAGTAAAAATCACATCAAACATTTATCACCAAAAACAACTCGCCAAACCTACCGGCACAGGATGGAACTCTTCCCGGTACCTATTTTATTAAGATAAAATTTGTGAAAGGGTCCAGATTATTAAGAAAAATTTTGTGAAGGGTTGTGTTTCATTAAATGTATTTTCCTGATGGTGTCCTAAATAGGCCGAAATTTTTTCCTGTATCGACCCCTGTAATTAAAAATGGAACAATTGAAAGAAAACCAGATAGTTGGTTAATCTCAAGTATTGTGGCTAAAATTATACAATGAAACAAGACAAACTCTCTCAGAATAAAGATAACACAGATCAGAACGAAGCCGCTAATAAGTTTCATCATGCACTACAATGTACATCAAAAGTTATCCATAACATTTATTGACATTAAACACTAGATAAGAGAAAAGCACAGAAAAATCTGCAGAAGCACAATAAAAATCCATTAAATTGAATTGTATGATAAGAAATATAGGCGAAAGTCATTCATGTTAGACGATGAAAGTTAGTTTACCTTTTCTAAATCCTATAAGTTTGGAAATAATATCTGTTTCTTTACAGACTGACAAAATATAACCCCTAATACAAAATTTAAGGTACTTCTTCATTTATCAAGTCGAACACTAAGCATAAAAAAACTATCGTCAAACAATAGGAATTAACGCCAAAAATGCATTATCGTGACATTATATTCACTCGACGGCAGTTTCGTTTCACGTGTTTGTTGCGTTATCAAGTGATTTTTAATTCGACGTTTATCTGTATTTTAAATTAAATTGTACTGATAAATTGGTTCTTTCATTATTTTAAATCAGTGTGGTCCAACTGCGGCCCAACTGCGGCCAACTGCGTGTAGAACCAATATTTTTTTACTGAAATGTTCGCCTTATTTAACCACATAATTTCTGAGATTAAACAAGGCAAAATTTTCTGTATAAGAATATTGGTTCCAAAGTATATTGGAACCAATTATTTTCTGTATAAGAATATTGGTTTGTGGCCGCGGTTGTACACACTGATTTAAAATAACAATTATGTCATTAACTCAGTTATGTCATAGTTACTCAAAATAGATCATTTTCAACTGACGGCACAAATGTTTATCCACTAGCCAAGGGTACGGCTAGTGGCTCTAGCCGAAAGTGACAAATAAGAAAAAATGTAAATAAATAAATATTCAAGATTATTTTTTTCCGTTTTCCTTAATATAATTTAAATTATATTGTTGAAAGTTACTGATAGTTGATGCTTTAGTGATCGAGGATTTTCAAATTTCTTCTATTTTAGCTTCCTATACAATAAGGTCGCTGCATCCAGTGTTTTTTTTTTATGTGCACGAAGCGCTCATACAAACGATATGGTGATCGCGACATTAAAATTTCATGAATTTTTTTGGGATTCGAACACACCAAAATTGCTGCATCCAGCGACAGATTTTTTTTCACATGCGCGACGCATTCATACAAGCAATATAGTGACAGCAGCATTAACGAATATCGTATATTTTCTTTTTCAACTTCGCAATAACCGTTAACATCCATTGTAATATTGATAAAATGTGCATTAAAACGCTGTTTCTTACTGCTCATATTAACTTTTTTATATATATCCTATTATATTTGTGAAATAAACTATTTGTATTTATTCCTAAATGCAGTACATAAAAATCATCTGTTTGTTTATGATTTAGTTTATTAATTCTGCGTTTAAATTCTTCATTTATTCTTAGGATTCTTTTGTCCGAAATCGTCTGTACGGATTAAATTTTATATCCGGTATGTCGCTACTCTCATTTAAAGGCATCCTATTCTTCGGTGGCATTTTTATATCTACATTCATTAATTTATCTATCTGTAACTATTTAAATGAATCTCACAATAGTAGATCTAGACGTAAGACTTCCTATGGTTCAGGAGCTTCATGTAAAAACAATTTTCAGAAAAAACGTAAATCGTATTAAGTGTCGAATTATACAATTTTCTGCAACGAGACCTGTCTAACACATTTTTGTAGGAGAAGGTGCCAGGAATTTTTATCTCGCGTGTAATAATAATTAACAATACCAACAAAAAAAAAAACTCATGGAAATCAGAAAATATTGCTAGGCTTTTTTTTTTAGTATGCGAAAAAATACTCTGATTTATTTTGGAGACGTGTGTTTAGCTTTATAAAAAGTACGAAAAAAGGCAAACATGGTATTAACAAATCCATGGGTCTTCCACAGAGATAGCCTAGAAGAGCCTTACTGACGGACATAATTTCGAAATGTTTTATCGATTTTCTAAATAAAATGAGAAAAATATCTAAAATTTCAAAAGTTTGGGGGGGGGGGGTAAACAACCAGCCGATGGGCTAGTGTCACAAAGGGAATAAAAACTGAACTGTCACACTGAGAAAAATGACACTTTCAAATCTGAGTAAATCGATGTTTTCATTTTGTTATGAAACTTTTTGTTTCAAACAGGGCTTTCCATTCTGAAATACCGGAAATACTCGGAATATTGAAACATGGACATACTCAAAACTGAGCCCATATTTACACTCATTTTACTCATCATTACACTCAGTTTACACTCATTTTGGAAACATGAACATACTCAAAAATGATTAGAATCAGTTCAAACTCATTTTTGAAACATGGACATACTCAAAAATGAGCACATGATGTTTTATTTTTGAGTGTGTGGATGTTTCCAGAAATGAGTATATACTGAACAGACAGAACAGACAGAAATGAGTATATATATTTTTCAAACTTGAGTCATTTTGATTCGGAGCCATTTTGACTATGCGACCTACTCAGATTTCAGTATTTTTTGCTCAGTTGTGAAAATGTCGTTTTTAGAGAGCATGCATGGAGGAGGAGGGAGAGGGAAGGGTAAAAACCTAAATTTTACTTTTTAGCATATTATTAAAAAACTTATCATTAATGTGAGTATCGCAGAAGGGTTTCGCAGTCCATAGCAACAGTGATACACGTGTAAAAACTAAACCCATAGAAACAAACATACTCAGCGATTCTGTTGTGACGTAAAACCCTTTCTTTAATAATAATCCTTGCACAGCAGAAAAATGGAGCAGAGTAATCTGTTTTCCTTAACTCAGTTAAGATTGAACTAACTTCTCTTTGTCCAAAACAGCAGAGTCAGCTGTTATTAAATCTATAAGTAGGAGTACGACGTATTGTGTCGGGTAGTCGAGAGCAGAATCGCACAGAATGTGTTGCAGAATTGTAGCACGGGACTTAGATGAAAACCCCCGTTTCCCTTAATATTATAATTCCCCATGTAAATAATGTAAATAGTCTATAGATAAGTAATTAAAGTATAAAATGTTAAAAGAATCGTGCTTTTTTCCACCTACAAACACCCCGAGAACGAGAGTCTGCTATACTCTTCGTTCTTAACATTAATTGTTACCAATTTCACCCAGCATAATTACACTTTAATAATAATAACACACCAAAAAATTATAAAGAATAACTAAAAACCATAAAAATACGCATGATTAAATTTTTAAAGTATATGTTTGGTTTTCAGAAGTTTCAGAAGTTTCAGAAATCACTTTCAGAAGTTTTTAAAATAATGTCTTGTGTAAATATAATTTATTTTAAAAAAATAGTCCTTTAAAATGGAATTTTATTTTTTTAAAAAGGCTAGTAACAGGAAACCTTCAAAAGGGCACCAAGAAAACCTTCAAAGACACCATGGCGCCCACGGGCACCGCGTTGGACGACAGCAATTGACCACAGCTTTGTATCAAGGACTGCTGGTTTCCAGGACTAAACTTTATCTCATCACCAGAGTGAGAGAGAGAGAGAGTATTTACTCGTGATGTATAATGCGCACCTTTTTCAGACATTTTAAGGCTAAAAAAAAGCGCCGTGCGCATTTCACACGAGTACGCATCCTACATGAGTTACTGGATCCACATCGGAGTTTTTTTGGTTCAATTGTTATTTCAGTGGGGCCGAACTAAGGACAAAACCTCTCATGATTCGGACGCTGGACATAGACGTTAAAATAAGCAAGCCAATTCTCCTTTTTTTCTGTAACTGCAGAAAAACCTGCTAAGAAGGAATCGCAAGCAAACGGAAAAATTCCTTTCAGACAGGTTTTTTTTTTCCTTAGCATGGTATGGTATTCTTTTCGACGGAACCATTAAAAATTTTCTTTTAATAAGACAAGATTCCGTTAAAAAAAATAACTTAGATTCAAGTTACTAATTTTAAATTCTAATTTTCTTAATTTTAAAATGTCTTTAGATGCCTGAATCAGGTTAATTAGATGCAGAGAAATAATGTTTTCAGGATCTGCAATTTCTTGAATTTAGTCAATTTCATGAATGAATCCCAAAACTGTGTTTTTGTTTAATGTTAACAAGATTCTTCTGAACAACTATTGGCTACTTGAACAGAAAATTGAATACATTGTGATTTTTATTGAATTTACCTTTGGATATTAGCAGCAGCAATAACTACGGATTGGTACGAACAGAAAGATGATTCATGCATATTAGGCTCAAATAAAAATTGAGTATAACGTGAATTGAAGGAAGACACCGCACATACAGTACTTTTTTGGTGGAACAATAACTTTCTTCTTCTTCAATGTAACAAGGCTTATTTGAGGAGTGATAATCACACAAATCTATAGTAGAATTGACTGTCACAGGATTAAATTTAATCGTATATTTAAAAACAGAAGACATTTGCAAAGATAAGGTATTAACTTACTGGATCCACACCGTAATTTTTCTCTCTAAGGTTCATATGTTTTTTTCAGGCGGTCAAAGTAACGAACCATTCAGGATTCAAACGCTGGTTGGAAAAAGCATCGAAAAATTTAACAAGCATTATTTTTCTGGGATTAGCTCAGGGGTCGCAGCATCCTATATTTTTTTTATATACTTGATACCACTATTTTGAAACTATAAATTTCATGGTAGATTTCTTTAAAATGTGCTATAGAAGGATATTGTGAATATTATATTTTGAAAATAGTGGTGGGGATTATTTAAAAATATATAGGACGCTGCGACCCCTGGATTAGCTAAATAATGTAAATTCCGAAAAAAAAATTGCAGGATTTTTTTTTTTTTGGGGGGGGGGAACGACAGCAAAATTTGCTAAGGAGCAATCACAAGGAACAGGAAAAAGTCCCTTTTAGACAGGTTTTTTTTTTCATAGCATGTTATGGTATTCTTTTCGCCGGGACCATTATTTTTTTTTCTTTTAAGACAGTATATTTCGTTATAGGCAGTTTCAAATTTGTATCTATATTTAAACATATTGATTGCATTCCTCTACATGTAGTATTTTGCAATTTTATAATTTATTCACAGCTAAAAAATAGTGATCATGTGATTCCCGATAATCAAACATTCAGCTAAACAGGAATCTTAACAACTCATTAGAACGGGCACAATCATGACACAGCGGCTATACCATTAAGCGTGATCCACTGTACATCAGTAAACTTCAGATTATATTCTTGGTTATAAGTTGAGGGAGGGGGAACAAAAAAAATCACACAAATCGTTTCGTGTAAACACAGTTTATGATTTGTTTACGGCTGATTTGAAAAATCTTCGCTTATGCACTACCATGCACTACCATATAATATTAACCTCACAAAGTGGTTTGACCAAAAGTTAGTTAATTGTTGGCCCACGTTGGTCCATAGCAAGGAATTTTCGCCTTGCAGTACCATTTGTCAACAAAGGTACAGCATTTGTACAACCGTTAATTGCTCAGAATCCTGTTCAGTGATTTCCAAATTAGAGGGGCTGCCGATAGAGGCCCCGCTAAATTGGCTCTTTTAGAAGCTTTTGTACCTTAGCATTTCCTAACGTTTTCCACAAATTACCAACAATGGGCAACAATCTGTGCTACATAGGAATAATCCATTTTAAACACTCTGCAACAATGTGTGAAAAAAAACAAACATAGAAATATTGTTGAAAGGGGGATAAAAGAAAATTGCAACAATGCTTTATAAGAGCAACACTACATGGATCAATTTTTTACTTTTAATTTTCTCAACAATGAAATCTTTGTAATCATAAAAGGGATTTCAACTTAAGTTGTGGTTTCTGATTACTGCTATCAAAAAAGCGATTTTTCTTAGTAAAAAGCCTTTTTGAATTTCTAAAACGTGATAAAATCATGGAATATTTTCGAAATAAGTATCGAGCAGGGCTCGTTGATGTGAAAACTTACGAGAAAATGATCGAGATCGTTTACCATCTTGAGATGAAAAGTTATAGTTTTGTGGAAGTTATCGGCAATGGCTCGTTTGGGTCTGTATTTAAAGTGAAACATGACACATCTGGAGAAGAAAGAGCCGTCAAGATCGTGGCTAAAGATCGTGTCACTGAAGGAGAAAATGAGATATGGGCCACCTTAGATCACCAGAATATACTCTCGCTGATATCCTCTGAATTTGTATATCATGCAGAATCCTACATCTTTTTTACTGAAGTATATCCGACTACATTGGAGCAAGAAATTATGAAGTCTTCATCAAGGAATGATCGCCAAGCTTTTAGTCAAGCAGTCGACCTGTTGAAAGATATTCTAGAACCAGTTGCATACTTACACGGCAGAAATCTGTCTCATATGGATTTGAAGTGTAATAACATTTTGATTTCAAAAGATAGAAAAGCTGTTCTAGCGGATTTTGGATTCACGACATCTTGTGAAAAGCCAGTTGACAGGTTAGTATCAATTTACTATATTTTTAATTTTTATTGTTTTTGTAGTTCGCTGATCTCGGGGATTTTGACCTGACTATCGAGCAGTTACGAATTACGTTACCGGAGAAATAACAAATTTTCTACAAGGACTTGTAAAACAACCATAATAATTACAATAATAATGTATTTTTATGAATCATTTTATTTTCAGCTATGGTGCGCCTCTCCTGTATCGATGTCCGGAAGCTTATCGGACGGAATTTGGTTATTCTGAAGTCGACGGCAAGAGCTTTGATGTCTGGACTCTTGGCACAATCGCTTTCGAATTATTTACGGGAATGTCTCTCCTGGATCAAGTGTGCAAGCAGAAATATCCTCTAGTCAGTTGGTATTCCCAGATATACCCCATATTACAGGAAAGTTTACAGGTATAAAATTTGTCTGTGTTATATTTTATATAGGGTTTCGTTAGACCGTTTAATTAAGTTGAACAACTAGTTTAGTGAGCAGATTTTTCAAACTTCTTTCCATCTAATTCAATCGAATTGTAATAACACAGTCGTACTGAAAAAAGATTTTAAGATGAAAGTACTAACTGTATTCGTATGCATTTGAATTTAATCCGGAATTGAACAGTTTAATTTTCAACCAATCTAAAGTTATTTCGATGTTTGAATATATTTTCTATACTTTTTGCATTCCATGCAGGTTGCTTCTACAAATGAGGGGGTCGGGCAAGAGAGTGCTGCGCGACATTTTTGAACTTCTGAGATCTTTCAGTTCGAAAAATTGATCAAATACTCAAATCAAGATATATAACAAAAAGTTTTTTCGTCAATGTCTTAGTAGATTTTGAGATATTCTGAGTAACAATATGGCATTATTTTAATGATATCACTATTACGTTTTTTTATTAATTAGCTATCTTCATTGGGGGCATAAACATCTAGGGCAAAAACGAAACCTGTGACATAGGCTGCCACCAAGTGGTATTAGAAACAAATTATAGGTAGGATATTATAATTTACAATATTAAGCAACATATTACATTATTAGATTTATTTCACCAAAAATGTGACTTGGTACTTTCTTTCCCCAACGCCCTCAAATAACACACCGGAAGATTTACTTTTGAATTCATCTGTTTTATTACTTGTTCTTGTACTCACGACTTTTTCAAGGTGAGATTTTTCAGTGAATACTTATAAATTCCACAACTGTACCTGTTTTATAAATTTGGTATCATATGAAACTCATAAATGCTATTCAAGTCGTCGTTATTAAGTTAAATATGTGTTAATGTAGTCTGTACTTTTAGTCTGAAAATAGCAACCTGAGGTTGGTTACGTTAAGAGTTTTAACATGTTAAGACGCTAATTTAATTTCACAAGAAGTCAGCTGATTAATATTTTAACTGTAGATTTTGACAACGTAATAATACTAACATAATATAACATACTAAATAGCCAACGGCATCATCATCTATAGCCTCATAAATAAGCTGTTTTAAATTTTCTATCCTTAGAAAGAAATATTTTCGGACTTGATGAAAAACGCTTTTCCATCTTCGCCTGAAATAGATGAAAAATTGGATACCGTCATCAATTTTATAACTTCGTGCCTGACAGTGGTTCCAGAAAAGCGCCCCAGCGCCCCCTGGTTGCAGCGGCATCAGTTATTCGGTGGTTCTTACGAGAAGATTTTGCTGGAACCTCACGAAGATGTGTGGAATAAAAGAGGTAAGGTTTTGAATACTGTAGTTGTAGTTAACAATTTCAAGTCACTGATTCTCAAAATTAATAAATAATACAAAATAATTAAATGAAATATAAATAACAGGTAATGGTAATTTTGGTTGTTAATGGTAGAGTTTAAAATTATAAGTAATACAAATGTTTCATAGAGTATTACATTTATTGTTTAAAATTATTGAATTAAATTGAGTGTCTTCTAAATGAAACGATAAGATACGCTAGTAAAAATGTAAGATGTAATAAATAAAGAAAGAATAAAATATGTTTAATAGTTAATAATTATATAATAATAATAATAATTTGTAGGATAATTTTGAGCACGTGTATTGAGATGTTTTAAGATTATAACTTATACTTTATTATCGAGCGTCTACCGCCTCTTCACAAAAAAGTTCATCAACTGTTTCGATGGAATTCTCTACCAAACCTACCACACGTTTGTAAACCGTATTTACTTGCTAGAAAATTAGGATTATTTTACCTAGCAGTTTTCAATTTGTCTCTTGTATTGCTTTTTGCTAATCATATATAAGGAAATGCTAAAACATCGCTCACATACGAAAGGGCATATATCAAGCGCTCGAAAAATGCACAAAAATTAAACAGAAACACAGCATCGCAATTCTATTACTTAGAAGTCAAAAATAGGTTGTCTTGGTCAAGTTTATTTGTCATTTCGATGCAAAATACCTCCCAAACTCACTTTATACCTATTCAACTTCCTTATTTTTAAAACACATTTATCTATCAAAAATAAGATTTTCAAATCGGCTGTTTTCAGTTTGTCTCTTATCCTCTTAAGACCCGAAGTTAAAATAATAGTACAAATACTCATTCTTTGCTTTTAAACAAACAAAATGACATCATAGATAACAAATATATATTTGTAAAATCTATTGTTTTAGGGGACTTGTAATTTAGGTTCACAAATATGAACATAAAATTACTAGCCCCCCCCCCCTCCAAAAAAATATCAATTTAATTATCAATAACCTAAAATTACACAATAAAAAAAAATAACAGCTTTAAATAAGTGAATAATCTGCAAATTCTTAATTTTTTTTATTATAAAGTTCTTAAGTTAAAGAATTGTAAAAATTACCTACTTTCTTGGATGCACTGTTTCGAAAGCATTTTGCAAACTCAGGTTAAAATAATATTTATTTTATAAGGACATCGACATCGGTGCTGTCATTTATTGGTTTCATTTTAAAGCAAAAGCATTCAACTTTATAGAAGTGAAGTTAAAATGTAAAAATATCCATCATTTTAGTTTTTATGAGCAAAAGAATCTATGTACCCATTTGGGTACCCAGGATTCAAGAGGTTAAATAGCATTTTTTCTTCATACATATTTATACTTTGGAAGGATTGAATAAAGATTAAAAGCTTTGAAATAAAATATAATTTTATAAAGATACATATCGTTGCAGACGTAAATTACACTACAAACATTGGACAATTTTTTATGATGCACACTCCATGTACATTTACTTATGACTATTTTAGAAATGAAATTAAAAAAAAAAAAAAAATGGATATGTTGTGCGTTGTATACACTGGGTGAACGATATTTAAAACGCGTTGATATCAAAAGTAAAGCAAGTCCGATTTGAATAGAATTATTTCTTAAGTTCAATAATATTAATAAGAGTAACCAGAATGTCGTCATGAATGCTTTAAAATCTTCACTTTATAAATTAAAAAATATAATTATTGATCTAAAACTTATTACTGTATATCCCCTCCCCCTTTTCCTATAAAATTAAATGTAGTTTTCGTTTTATTGCACCTTTTCTGAAAACTAATTAATATTGAAATAAAGTAAATATGTAAATAAAATAAAGTGCTCAATTTTTTATTATAATAATTCTATTCCATTCAACAAAAATGAACGTTTTCAACAAACCACTTTCAAGGCATGCCAATGGGCGCATACCAAAACCATATATTTTTTAGCTTATTCCATGATTTTTTTTACAGCTAACACGGGTAACCATTATTGCATATTAAATTGGCATAAAATGAGACTACAAAAAACCTTTAATAAGTCTATGACTGCTTATGAATATTTTAAAACCCATTCAAATGCACATTATTAAATATATGGCAAGAACATAAAATTGACTTGCCTACGATAAGTAAACGGGTAATGTCCATAGACATCTAATATAAATCCCTCCTCTATGATAAGTGAAAGGACGCGGTTTCCTCACTATTTAACTGTCATTAAACCCTCTAGCTTTTTCATAAATAGAATTTACTAAAATAGGTAAGAGAAATCTGCTTACCTGTAATAAGTTTATCCAACTTGTCAGGCAACAGCTAGAAGTGAGAATAATTTTTATTTAAAATGATGTGTGTCTGTAATTGATTGATCTGAACACATTTTACTGTAGAGATGCACTCATTTACTAAAAATGATATTTACAGATATTAATTGTGTACATAACTCTGGATTATATATTTATACAATTGAAAATGTAAATTAGATGGGTTATAATTCAAAGTGGAGGGTTTTAGGAGGAATATATGCTTCCAGAATAATTAAAATTACGACCATTATAGTCATAGGTCTGTATAGTTTGAAAGCCCATACTCATCTGAAGGGATTTAGATATGTGAATAAAAAGGGTTCCACTGTCCAAAAACATTTAGTCAGTCATACAAAGGAAAATAGCTGATCTTACAGTTTTTTCATTGTCTTTCTGTTAATTTTTTGTATTATTTCTCCTAAATTCCGCAGTGTCTTCATCTAGCGAGTTTTTGTCGTATTACAAACCGAATTTGTTCCGTGCACATAAACTGCATGACGCCTTGAGCAAGTAGCGTCATTTTTGAGATTACTTTTTTAAATCACAAACGGCATATTTCACAAATTTATTTTCTTTTCCGCGCAAGATGAAACAACCATTTTTAGGTGCGTTCGTAATTATATAAATACGTAGCACCTATAGTCGTCGCTTGGTCCGTCCGTCTGTCCGTCCGTCCGTCTGTCTGTCTGTCTGTCTGTCCGTCTGTCCGTCCGTCCGTCTGTCTATCTGTCCGCATATAACAACGCAAAAACTACCCAACCAAATGGTTTGCAATTTAAAATATATTATCTTTTCAGAATTTTGTCGAGACATTTCAAATTTTATTAAAATCGAATCAAAACTCTAGGAGATATTAAAAAAATATTTATTAAGAAATTTGATTTTTTTAAATCGGTGCTTTTTTGTTATAGGAGCTTCCGATGGATGTTAAATCGTCAAGCGACCGAGATACTTATTTTATTACAGAAATTAATCTTCAGACGATATAATTCATTTCACAGAATTAAAAATCATCAAGATCTGAATATTTATATAACTAGCTGATACATATATATCTGAATATTTATATAACTAGTTAAGATATTTGTATGAACAGTGTCATAAAATATATACTTAACTAGCTGTTTAACCCGTTCTACGTACGGGATATCATGAATTTAATTCTAAAACGTGCGTACGAACGCACCTCGTTTGTAACGTTTGACGTACAATTTCCAACTTGTTCTTTTTAGGGTTTCGTTCATTTCACGAAACCCTATTACTCCCGCTCCGTTGTCACAGAGCCATTCTCACAAACTATATAACATACAGGCATGGAAATTTGTGTACTTATAGCTAAATACATTATGAAGCTCAAAATATTAATATTTGAAAAAATCGTATTATTTTAATACACAGAAATAAAAAACAAAACAAAAATCTAACAGCCTTTTCCTATTAAATTTAAACATTTTTCGTTAGAGAAGTTGCCAACCATTAAAAATCCACAATAAACTTCTTTCTACAATAATTAATTTTCTATTGAAACATTTCAACGTGAAAAATGAAAATGAAATAAAGAGTTTCACCAACTGAAAAAAAAGGAAAAAAGATTAATATGACGTTATATTGGTAATAAAACGGAAATTTTCAAATATTTCTCAATAATACAATGAGTATGAGTATGTGTAAATACAGAAAACAACTTAATAGGACGTCATTAGAGAATTAAAAAGAAAATTATTCTGACGTCATAACTGATTTTTCAAATGTTTGAGAATAATACAAAGAGGTTATCAGTATGAGTTGAGTAATACAGAATAGTAAATATATAAGTTTGAGAAAAGTATTGAATCATGATAAAAACCCGATTATGGAAATATTGGCATATTTTAACATTTTGAAGATCTCTATACAACATGTTTAATTTTAAAATTGTTTTTTTTTTCAATATCGCATTTAATTCACATGACGGATATTATTATGACAGAGTATAATAGCGGGCTTGGCCCGCTATCGGGCCGGTTCAGATATTCGAAAAAAAAAAACAAGAAAAATAACCCGGTAAATTTTTACTTTATAAAAAACATAACATTTTTTTTTTTTTTGAAAATGTAATTTTTTTTTTATTTATTAAAGAAAGGATAAAGTGTTTTGAAAGGAATATTAGACGAAACCCTTTGTGCGATCTTCGATCACACTTACCCACTTGTTTTTATTTCCTACAGTCAGTACGAGTAAGTGCCTACGATAAACGCACAAGTAACAGGGGTAGTAGTAAGTAACTAAAAGTAACGGTTCATATATTTAATCATGGCCCGTATTAAAGAATACTGCAGCCGAGGATTTCCAGAGTGAAGTAATATCTTATTACGATTCATTACTAATACGTTTGATCTACTATTTAAATTCATTGATAGTCTTTATGTTTTATTTTAGCGACTGAAGAGGAATTGAATTTCATTTACCAGAAAAACTACTTAGAAGTTACAGATACCAAAAGTAACACAGAAAAAGTTAACAATAGTCAGCAGTGTGATGCAGTTGATTGCAGAGAAGAAATGTCGGACGTACAATCCGTTGAATGCAGCATTAACAGAGATACAGTAAACGAAGAAATAGTAAAACCCAAGGACATAGATTTGGATAGTGCCGTATCTGATTGTAAAAAGCAGTCGTTCGATGAAAATCCTCTTCCCGATGCAATCCTTCAAGAAAGAGAAATAAAACCTGATCCAGATATTACACCTCCTCAGCACAGTTTCATAACAGTTTCCGATCCAGCTCCAACCTCTGAAAATAATGAGTCAATATCTGAAGAAAATTCACCTCCTTCAATAGGTAATTATTTTTACATACATATTTTCTATGTTTAAAGTGATATGCTGACAGTGGTAATATAATAACTAACAGCATAAAACTTGTGATTATTCTAATAAGTCGCCATCCCTAAAATATTCGCGATTTAAGGTCTTTAAAGGAAGGTTCTCTAGCCTAAAATGGTGGTATTTACGATTTGTTTTCGGATATAGAGAAAAGAACTTTTTGCATTACATTTATTGACATATTTAAATTTCTGTGTGTAAAAAAATAATAATAATACGCCTTGTGCGACAGGGAAAACCTGCAGGTTACTTCCAATCGGGCGACCGCTTTTCTCAATCACCAGCATCTGAAACAACTTGGCTCGCCAAATTATGAAAAGAGCATCAAATTATCTGCATCTCAAACCCACATTTAGTTTCAAAAGTTGATTTTTTTACAAAATAGCGTTCATTGATCAATCAAAATATAGGTCATTTTTTTACCTTTTTTCTTACATTTTGCGAGCTCGAAAAAATAATTAATGAAAATTATACTTTTCGGTGTTATAATTTCCGGCAAAAACGATTAGCTTTTGTTAAATAAAAAATAAAGGAAATCGGTCGAATAGTTCTCGAGAAAAAGGGTTGTCCAGTTTGAAAAACAGGGTTTAAAAAAAACTAGTTGTTGGGGGCCACCCTAATACTTACCCATCATGCGTATGCATAAAAAAAAATGAAATGAAAACATGTGTAAGCTTTGTAAAATGCACTGCAATTCGAATAAAATCCTGGCTTGATGACGTCCTAAACTTTAAATGCTCTATAACTCCAAAATTGAACGGTTTACTGCGTTGGATGAAGCGTCTCATTTTCAATTAAAATATATCTTTGAATGGAAATTTGAATGCAATACAGGGTCATGAAAAATCGAGGCGTGTAGAAAATAGGATTATAAATATCTCGGCAACTCATTATCCGATCGACTTCATTCTTTATGCAAAATTTATGTTTTTTTTTTATTATTATTATCTTTTATATTCACTCCTTAAAATAAACAATTTCGAAAAAATTTATGTACCTTAGTATCTGAAACGTGTCACTCCGTAAAAAATTTCGATTTTCAAAACGATTACAAGACTTACCCTATACTACGTATGATGGGTAAGTAACAAGTTTAAAGTTTTACAGTAGCGTTACATTCAACGAGTAAAAAAAGATTGTAAGTAAATGGAATATCACGAAACCGCTTTAAAACAGCAATCTACACACTTGGACGTTGAAAAAAAGAAATCTAAATTTTTGTTTGAAAGAAGTAGAATTTTCCCTTAATAGGTTCCACGGGTATAGAGAAAAGGTAAAAGCTCTCGCTTCAGGAAAATCTCGTACAAGTATTTTTAACTGCTTCATAATTTATTTCTTCTTGCACAATCTCAACTTTCGTCTGACATTACTCTGTCTTGGATAACAGGGTAAAAATTATCAGAATTTAAATATCTGAAACTTTCAAACGATTTTCTAACAAATAATGGTTTCAATAGCACTTAACCATTAGTTAAAGAGACACTTTTGCTGTACCGACACCTCCGATGAGCGCCCTCTATAGTCTCTTTTCATTTCTAATCCTTGATTCTCATGATTTTTCTTCCTTTCAGAACCAGAAAGCGTTCCGGACCCTCCTCATCATCAAACCTATTGCCAGAGAATCCAAGTGTGGTGTAAAAGAACAAAGACGGCCATCGTCAGAGTTTTTACTGCTTGTGCTCGTTGTCGGCAACTATCAAACAAAAATTAAGAATAACAGAAGAAAAAAAGAAAAAAAGTCCACCGACCCTCGCCACGACCAACATCCGGGGCGCAATACAGGGCGGCGGCGAAGATGGGAGGAATGTAGCCATACCTCCCCGTTGGTTTCTCCCGGACAACGTATAGTTTGGTTACATCCAAATGTACGGCCAAATGGTTGCAAGTTCGAGCAATGCTCTCGAAATATTACATGCTGATGTAGAATATATTTTGAATAGGGCCTAATCAAAAAGTTTCAGAAAATACAAATTTTCGTAGCTGAAAAGAATGTGACGGCATGTAGAATAAAATTCTCAATATTTCATATTTACAATAAAGATTTTTTTCTTCCGTTGACGATGTGGTGTCGATTTCTTTCTTTCGCATTTTCTCACAAACTAAGGATCGTAGAGATATGCTTCTTTGTTCATTTTTCTGCGTACTTTCAGGGAAGAATTTCTTCCTGTACAATTTACGCGGTGCTTATATAATTATTTTAATAATTTCTTATTACATTTTTAAATAGGGTAAACTTTTCACACGCAAACTGTAAATTTGCTAAATGTAAAGCTAAAAAACAACCGGAAAAGAAAGTCACCTATCTCATCGCAGTTTCCGCCTGATCAGAATAACGTACTTTAAAATCCTGCATCGAATCTGGCAACTCGATTTTACCCGAATCCCAGCCGACCACGATTCGGGACGGGCTGGAGCTAATTTTTTGAAGTTGCGGATCGGATTGACTCTAATTGTTCGGGTCGGTTTCGGGTTGAGTTTTTGTACATACGGGTCGGGTTCGGGTTAATCCGTTTTATCAAAAGACAATCTAGCATGTTGTTTCACTTTAAAAAAAAATATCAGTCTTTAAATATTCATTTTTTACACAAAATATAAAAATGGCATTACATATGATCGTAGACTACTTTTTTAGGTAGATTTCGTAAGAAATACTACCTATTACATTCTCATCTAAGTTGGAAATTTTGAAAAATTTTTGCAGATCTACGCCGATCATGACTCCCAGAACCCAAAACCACCCCCAGTTCAAAACTTTATCTATCTATCTATCTATCTATGTCACTTTTTTCTGACCACGATAACTGGAAAAATTCTGCATAAATCTCTTCCAAATTGATACATAAAATCAAGGGTCATAAAATCTCGGTCAAGTTCGTTAATGGGCAAAATCGAACCAAGGGGGGCGAAATTGGGGGGCTTTTTGTGAAAACAGAAAAACCCTCATAATTTCTTTATTTTTATACGTATCGAATCCGTTTAAAGTTATTATTACTTCTAGGAAAAGGGCCGAAAGTTTATGTATGACAGATTTTTGATATAATTAAAAATGGCCCCAAGGGGGGGGAAGGGGGGGGGGGGGTTAGAAGAAAAAAAATCATAGCTTCGTCAATTCACAAGATATCAAATCCGCGTAAATTTATTATTAATCCTCTTAATATTATCTAAAACTTTTATATTGACAAGTTTTTTGTAGGACCAACCGTTATAGCAAAAGAAAATTAAAAACAAAAAAAAATCCCTGCCGGCTCCGCCTGCAAACAAGTTATTTTTCGAAGTAGGCGGTTCCAACTCCCGCATCTTTTCGATACTGATACATAAAATCAAGGGGCATAAAATCTCGGTCAAGTTCGTTAATGGGCAAAATCGAACCAAGGGGGGGGGGAAATGGGGGGGGGGACTTTTTGTGAAAACAGAAAAAAACCCATAATTTCTTAATTATGATACGTATCGAATCCGTTTGAAGTTATTATTACTTCTAGGAGAAGGGCCGAAAATTTATGTATGACAGATTTTTGATATAATTAAAAATTGCCTTAAGGGGGGGGGGGGGGAGGGGGGTTTTAGAAGAAAAAAATTCATAACTTCGTCAATTCCCAAGATTTCAAATCCGCTTAAATTTATTATAAATCCTCTTAATATTATCTAAAACTTCTTTGGAGACATGTTTTTTATAGGACCAACTCTTATAGCAAAAAAAAAAAAAAAAAAAAAAAAAAAAAAAATCCTTGCTGGCTCTGCCTTCAGTAGGCGGTTCCAACTGCAGCATCATCGCAAAAAGGTCATTTCTTCCGAAATTCCCGACAAACAGGCGCCCCACGGTCTGCGTCTTCGAAATCTACCTGTGCCTGTAGGCCGAGCCGTCAGGGATTTTTTTATACTAAATTATACTATAGTATACTGTACTTTTCTAAGTAAGTAAAAAAGTAGAAATAGTTTTTTAATACACAATAAGAATTCTATGTTTATCTTGAAAATAACGGATAATTTCATGACTGCAATTCATGATTTTCCAAAGACAGTCCCGTTATAAAACGTGGATATCCCGGTATAAAACTCTTATTTGGCGTGAGCACCAATCCCGATTATGGAAAATGCAACCCTTTTTTTACGATTGGTAGAAAGCACGAGCATGTGAATTTATTTGAAAAAATTATATTTGTTCGTCTGTTTCTTTTTTAAGATACGGCAACAAGAAAGAAAAAAAAAGCTTTATTTAAATTTTTTTGAAATTTCTAAATTGATTTCTCAAAGTATAATCATAATTTAATTACTATGCAAGTATTATTTCATTAAATCGTATTTTATAAAAAATATAATACACTCTTTGTTTATTTATATTTTCAACTTTTTAGTGTTTAAAATATTTCATTGTGTCAGCTTTACAGCCAGTTAGCCTTTTTTGGCGAGCGTTGTGTGGCTCAGAATTGAATCCATTATTGTTCCAACTCGTACATCACAAAAAAATAGTCGTAACCATAAAGAATATTTGTCGGTTTATCACATGTGGCAGGTTAACGTAAAAATGGCCTTAAAATTGTTTTGTTAACTTACAATTAATTTCTAGGAATACTAAAATATTGTATTGTCATCAGAAACACAACTTTGTACATGATTTTTGTAATTCTAGCGCATCAGGAAGAGAGTTAAAATCGATAAAAATTGACTTAAATAAAAGAGTGTAAAAAATTTTACGCATGCAGGTAAATTATATGTATGGTGAGTGGATGGTAGTTGAGGAGGGAATTGGTGCATATTTAACCATTTGTGACTCAGATAAATTGCATATACGGTGAGTGGATGGTAGTCGAGGAGGAAATTTGTGCACACTTCACCCTTTGTGACTCAAATAAATTGCATATATGGCGAGTGGATGGTAGTTGAGGAGGAAATTAGCGCATATTTAACCGTTTGTGACTCAAATAAATTGCATATATGGCGAGTGGATGGTAGTTGAGGAGGAAATTAGAGCATACTTAATCCTTTGTGACTCAGATAAATTGCATATACGGTGAGTGGATGGTAGTTGAGGGGGAAATCGGTGCATGTTTAACCCTTTGTGACTCAGATAGATTTCATATACGGTGCGTGGATGGTAGTTGAGGAGGAAATTAGTGCATATTTAACCCTTTGTGACTCAAATAAATTGCATATATGGCGAGTGGATGGTAGTTGAGGAGGAAATTAGAGCATACTTAATCCTTTGTGACTCAGATAAATTGCATATACGGTGAGTGGATGGTAGTCGAGGAGGAAATTTGTGCACACTTCACCCTTTGTGACTCAACAACTCCGATTTGAAAAATATTTACTCAGATGTTAGAATACATCATCCTAAGCATTCAAAAAATAATTTAAAATTTTAGAACATAAAAAAATATACATTGACTAACAGGTACTCTTTTTACATCTTCAATAAACAGGAAATTAGATACTTCTCATAAACGTTGTAATCCTAATACAAAATTGTTAAGTATACAAACTTACCTTTTGAATAAAGTCTGTTTTTGGGCGTCTCCAGCCTGTTCAATTTGGCAAAAATTATGAAGTTAATTTTAGCAAGAAAGATTTGAAACTGCTCAATTGTTAAATGAGGGCTTAGAATGACAGTGGAGTAAGTCAAAATTTTCAAAAATCTAGATAACCACATTTTTACTGACCGTATATTAATTTCTGTTCAGTGCGACAGTCAAATAAGACGTAGTTCACTTAGGAAGTCGCTAGACGGCAAAACTAGTTGGACCACTTGATGCAATTGCAATACGAGAAATTTCTCGAAACCCTTAATTTCCCAAATTAGTAAATATTGACTTTCCTTACTGTCATTCTAACCCCCGCAAATAAAACTTAAGCATGATAAATTAACTCAGCATTTCCGTTCGTTGAGAATTCTATGAACAATTTATATTAACTGCTGTTTTGCAAGATAGCAGCAATAAAAAAAATCGTTTTTTAAAGACCGCTGTATGAGTAACATTGGGTATGTTGCAGCTATGCAACAGAGTGATACAAAGGGTTAAAGGAGAAGAATTCTATCTACAATATGAAATATTTTAAGTTAATAATTGCAGTTCATATACCTGACTTAAGTAACAAAAGTAACAAAAATATTTTCTTAAACGTTGCAAAGTTAATTTGAAAAAACTCGAGTTTGAGTCATTCGTGCAAATTAAATTAAAGCATGTGTCAAATTTTCTGAACAATAACAACAAAAAGTAAAGAACACTTTTATTAATATCTTTTTAAGTTTTGATTCAATTTTAATAAAAGTTGAAATGACTCGGCACAATTCTGCAAAGATAATATATATTAAATTTCAAACCATTCGGTTGGGTACTTTTTGCGCTGTTATATGCGGACGGACGGACGGACAGACGGACAGACGGATGGACCAGACGACGACTATAGGTGCTACGTATTTATATAACTACGAACGCTCCTAAAAACATGTAATTTTAAAGAGGGAGAAGAACCATTAAAAAGGGAAACATTTTATACATAAACCGTGAGTATTGGTATCTTACGTATTTGGTAAATAAATGAAATATCCCGTCATCTTTGTTATTGCAAGTTCTGCTGGGAAATCACATTTCACAAATGTCGAAGAAATGTGACGCTCCATAATGCAATTTAGAAGGAATCGAGTTACATCTATCGAAGATTAAAACAAACATGTGGCATTTCCTTACAAAAGAAGCACGCCGGATTAGAAATTGCAATTCTAATTTCGAGTTCAATTTCTTTTTCCATATTGAAGGGGATAAATCCATTTTTAGAAAACTGTTTGAAGAGGGATTCTATGAGGAAATACAAGTTGTTTGATGTTTTTTTAATTAATAAACATTCAGAAAAAGACAGACAATGACAGAATATAAAACACGGAAATCTGCGATTTAGAAGGTTCTACTGCAGTAATTGTTCGACGTATGAAAGAAAAAAGCAGCTCTAATGCCTGACACTACTAACGAGAAACATTTTGGCAAACAAAAATCACAGTTAGAAAACTAGTTTTAGAAAACTGTTTTAAATGTGATTCTATGAAGAAATACAAGTTGTTTGATGTTTTTAAATAACAAAAACATTCACTTAAAGACAGGCAATGGCATAATACAAAAGTCGGAAATTTGCGAATCAGAAGATGCTACTGCATTAATTGTTTTTACGTATGAAAGAAAAAAGCAGTTATAATGCATGACACCACTAACGAGAAACGTTTAGGCAAACAAAAATCACAGTTAGAAAACTGTTTGAAGTGTGATAATTACAGGAAATACAGGTTGTTTATTGTTTTCTTAATAACAAAAAAAATCACAAAAAGGCAGACAATGGCAGAATGCAAGACTCGGAAATTTGCGAATCAAAAGGCGTTGCAGTGGTAAATTTTTTTACATACGGAAGAAAAAAGAAGCTATAATGCATAACACCATTAACGAGAAGCACTTTGGCAAACAAAAAGTACACTTAGAATATTATTGCGTAATTCTCTACGTCCACAAAATACTTAACTGCGCAAAAATATTTTTGTATAGTATAAAACCATTACATATAGTACTGCATACGAAATTAAGACTAGATTTGAATTTAAATTTGTGAATTATTGTACTTTCTATTTTATCATAACTAAATAAGCTATAATGACTTTTCGGAAGTTATCGCGTCAAGTAGATACAATTTTCTTTCGTATAAAATGTACTTTTTAGATAAGTATAAACATGAAATTTCTTGTTACTCCTATATAGAGAAGGGAATCATCCCAACCAAGACTCCCTTACAGTAGATCAGACTTGACAATCCGGAGAAAGTCTATGGGAGAAAATGTCCGCGGTAATTGCCAACTTATTCATTGACTTTCTCCGGAAAGTATCGCCGCCTGGTGGATACTACCGATACTAGTTCATAAGCAAATGCATAGAACAAATGGAGCTGTGAAAAAATATCGTGTTATTTCGTGTCGTAAATACTCCTATTACTGACGATTGATGGCGCTAGTAGCAGGAGAACCATGCGGTCAAAGGAAACTTGCTGATTGTGAGGCCTGATACTATGATAAGGAAGCCTTGATCCCAACATTTCCTCATTCGAGCGCAGGTAATATCTTAAGCTTTGTTTAATAAATGTAGTACAAAAGGGCATTTTATTTAAGTATTTAGATATGGAATTTTTCCTTGTGATCGTATTCGTGTAGTAGTTTACTAGATATTAAGCTAATTTCATTCTTTCATAGAATTTTATCAAAATTCTCGGAAGCAAAATTACTAAGATTGATGGACGTTCCAAACCAAAAGCTTAGCCTAATTTTTGCGAAAGCTAATTTGATAAATTTAAGAAGAAGATTTTTTCTAATACTATAACTTATTTCATATATTAACACTAAGAATATATAAAATTTTGAAAGCGTTTAATCCTCTCACTCATGTATTTTGAGAGAAAGCAAAGACAAAAACTTGGCGGTAGCTGGTGAAATTTCTATCAAATCCAGTACTGACACAAACTGGAAATGAATCTTTTATAATCAGATTCCACACACCTTTCGATTAAATTTTGCTGAATTCTTACAACCAAGCAATACGGGAGCTACTTTTTCCTTCCGGAACTAGCCGGAAGGATATTTTTCTTTTAGTCATGGTATTGTATTGTTTAACTTATTGAACAACCATAAAACGGTTTTATGCTTGAAAGAATGTTAAATTCTTCAAATCCTACAAAATTTTCTAGGTTTGTTATGAAATCATTAATTGAAAATATTTTAATATTTTAATCTAAATTGACTTTGGTTTGGCTAAATCACATATTTTATCGAGTGAATAGATTATTTACTAAGGTTTACAAATTTAATTAACAACTTTATTAGTAGATTTCAATACAGAAAAGAGTAAGTCGACCAAGAAGAATATTCTACTTAAGTACTTCAAAGTTTTTGTAAGAAAATAGTAAAGTTTTAAAATTATAGACATTTGTCATAAAAAGATTGAATTATATATTCAGTTTTTCTGGATACGTGATTTAGTAATTTTGATGAAAAGACCTAGAAAATTACAATAAGAGTTTAAAGAAAAAACTAAAATAAATAAAAACCATACTTTCTTAAAATGGACAAAATGAATTTAAAAATAACAATTTTGATTAAGTTGGCATAAACAATTATAGCTCTGGTCGAGAATGGTTTACCCAGAAACATTAAAAATATATATTATCATTAAAAATATATTAATTTAATTATCATTAAATGTAACCATTATAGTTAATTAGTTTAGTAATTTTAATGAATATTGTCTAGAAAATTTAAGTAAGCATATTTTTTGGTTTAATATATCAGTTTAATATTTCTTTCTTTTTCCTTTTTTTGAAAAACAAAATTAAACGCAGAATTTCAACTTTGTGCTTAAAATCGAATCTCATATCCCACTTAATTATCTGTCTTGTTACTTAAAAAATGAACCATTTGAAACAATTTTCCCCTTCTTTCCAGAAACTTTTTTTTAAAGTGCTACATGATATTTGACATTTTTAAAAACATTTTCAAAAATCATTATTTATTTCTAAGGTTAGATTGTAGTAATGTAGGAATAAGAAATCTTTCATATTCCATTTTTTAAAAAAGGGAAAATATTTTATTTTACGTTTTATATTTTTTTAGTCACTTATTTCAAAATAATCTTGTCTTACAAATTTTCAATTCGCTAATAAAAATGTTAGGGTGCATTCGAGTGTGAAAAGTATTATTCCAGTTCAATAAACCAAGTATTAAAACTACATAACATATAAGAGAAAGTGTTTAAAATATAAAAATGCTTTTTCTTTTTCCATTTTCGAATATTTATTGTACACGCTCATGTAATTTGATCGTTGTATTTGTCTTTGTTAATCACATTACTTTTTTTACGAAAAAATAAATTTAATAAGTATCTTCAATTCTTATTAAAGAAAGAAAATGAGAAAAGATTGATCGACTGATTAATTGATTGATGGATTAAAGGCACTTGGTAACCTTTGTACTATCTTTCCTATTACTTGAGTATTTTACCCTTTTAAACATATTCGTAATGATTTTATAAAGAAAAGGGATTTAATCAAGAGAAAATGCAATTCTTATGCTAAAAATTAAAAAAAAGTAAATTTACATATTTTAAAGAAAATTTTAAAACTACACTTCTCCTACAATTTTGAACCTTTTGCAACATTTTTTTTCATACCTTTATTAGAAGTGTGTTTCGTGTCCTCTAAGGACAAGATATTCAAAAATTTAATTACACTGCGTCTCAAAAGTATATGGACAGGCGATTTTTTAAAATAATAGTTCAAAAAATGAAGCAATAATCACGAAAAAAATAATTAGTATATGGAATCACAACATAAGTTTAGTATAATACAGAAATATCATGCTTGTATCACAAATTGTTTGTAAAAAAATAAAATTCAATATAAGCCGTCCCACAAATAGATGAACAATGAAAAAAAAATCGCTTTTATTACCACCGTATATATATAGCTAAAGCTTTCTGATATTACTAAGCAAATGAAGCGTAGCAGATGTGAAATTTATGAAATTTTATTGAAAGGTCAATGCGATTGCAGAAAACTTTCAGGTCGACCAAGAAAAATATCTCAGCGACAAGATAGAGAGATTTTGCGAGCGGTTTCAACCCAAAAGAAGTCTGTTTGTGAAATTGTGAGGATTTTAGCATTTCCTTTTTCAAGATCGAATTTCATAAATATCAAAGAATGTGTCGGATACTTATGCTGAAATTGTACCATAGAAAGGAATGCGTACTTTGGGCTAAAAAACAGATGCGTTGGGCGTATGAAGAGATAAATTACGAAACAAAATCTGTTTGGATGGCCCTGTTGACTGGGCATACTATTGGCATAACTTACGAAAAGAACCTCGCAAGTTCTTAGTCGACAACAAGGAGGGATTCTCTCATAGTATGGACGCATTCGGATTCAACGGGATAGCGGATATTGCTTTTCTTAATGGTTGACAGGACTCTGAGGATTATCAAAATTTACTCAAAAGCAATCTTTTTCCAATTGTAAACATCTTAGGAAGGAAAAATTGGAAATTCCAACAGGATGATGCGTCGATTCACAGCTCACACTCAACAACAGCTTGGTTTACGCAGAATCAAGTGACTGTTATAGACTGGCCAGCCATCAGCCCAGACCTGAATCCAATTGAAAACCTTTGGTACTTTCACGGAAGATGTATGCCAATGGTTGTATGAGTTTGATTTTTTTTACAAAAATTCTGTAAAACTTATACTGCATTTCTTTATTGTAATAAACTTAGGTTATGGTTTCACATGCTTATTATTATTTTCGTGTTTATTGCTTTATTTTTTTAACTGTTATTTAAGAAAATCGCCTGTCCATATACTTTTGAGATTCACTGTAGTTGAAGAAAAAAAAAAAGCAGAGTGTTATAACATATGTAAAATTATAGTAAAATGCCTATTTACTTTTTACTATTTACTATCTACTTTTTTATTTCTTTAAAATAAACCACTTATATTACTCAAAATCCGACACTTAATTTTATAAAATGTACCATAAAGATAGTTTATTTAAAATAACGAGTCAATAGAAAAATATGTATTAAGCCAAATAAAAAATACTTTTTATAATTCATTATCACAGCAGTATTATCTTTTCTAGAGCAAAAATATTCAAGTACGGAAATTTATTCATGAATACAATTATGCAAAATAAAGTATCAGCTCAGAAAAATAGGAATTAAGTTAATTTATTACAAGAAAAATAATTCCCTGCAAATTAGTTTATTCATTCAACTCAACGTTATAATGATTTGCATTCATTATAATGTTCAAGAAAAAAAGTAGACACTAAAAGGAGCTTAAATGAATTATATTTTTCTTTTTTTAAAAATGTTTTTTTGTCTAAATAAATTTTATTTTGCGTTCATTTTTCATTTTAACACTTTCCAACGTACAGTGACATCTCACTTATACGCGATGCACGGAAATTATTTTTTAGCACCAGTTTTTTTAAGGTAATTTTCGCCTTCTTAAATCGCAGAATTTGTAAATCGAATTTTACTGTTTTAAAATAGTGGTATAAAAAGGAATTATTGAACATCACATATAAGTGAGAGGTCACTGTAGTTGGAAAGTGCTTATGACTTCAGTTTGTCTGTCTGTATGGCCGTCATTTCGTGCTCTAACTCTCGAAAATATACTCCGATTACCCTGTAACTTTTATATGTTATGTACGTTTGCAATAGAACAATTTCTATTGAAAATGAAGTGTGTACGTTTACAGGGACAGTAACGAATATTCCGTTACATCACGGTCAATCGAAAAAAATCGTTTCAAGTGATTTTTAATGATATTATATCATTTCAAACATAATGAAATTGACATGCATTTATGAAGTGCAATAAAATATGCATTTTGAAGAATATTCAATTGCAAAGCATTTATTCTTCATTTACAGTGTCACACAAAAATCTTTCGTTACATGTTCTACGGGGAATAAGTGCTTATAGCGTATTTTAATTATGTTACACTACGTGAAATATAATGAAATTCATTTACATTGCTGAGGTTTACTATAAGATACTTTATGTTGAATCTGGTGTGTATCCATTGTTCGTTTTCAGTTATGGTATGCGTTTTTAAGTTTAACTTAATTTTTGCAAACTACGTGGTGTGTATAAATGCTATAGATCATATACAGGGCAACACGAAAGAAATCGTAAGCATTACTGATTATGATCGAGAATTGCTGAAAGGTAGTTTTAATTGAGCTATGCATTTTCAAGTTAAACTATATTTATAATAAGTTGTAAATTTCCAAAATGGGTAAAAAAGTCCGGGCCAGGATTTGAACCAGTTATCTCTTGGCTAAACCTGCCAATGCTTTACCAACTGAGCAATCTCATTTTGCTCAATTGAGATTGCTCAGTAAGTTAAATGGGAGTTAATTTTTTTTCATATTACGTGGTGTGTAATAGTTCTATACATCATATACAGGGCTACACATACATATAATGCGCAAGCATTTCTGTGTATGAGCGCAAATTTTTGAAGATTGTTTTGTGATTGAGTTATGGCTTTTCCAGCTGAACTAATTATAGTATACTCATAGATGTTTGTAGAATATAAATAAATTCATATACAGGGCTGCGCAAAGAACTGGATGCATTGTCGTCCATGGATGGTAATTCCTAAAAGTACGTTTTCAGTTGTGCTATGCTTTTGTTTTGTTTTGTTTTGCTGTTGTTTTCTAAATTAAACTTTAGATTAATATGACGCGTGTATAAAAATCTGTCGAATAGATACTAAAAATATACAGGGCTGTCGAAAAGTAATTTGAGAGCATTGCCATATGTTGGAGGAAATTGCTAAAGGTGGATTTTTGACTGTGTTATGTATTTTGTAACCAAGATAAATTTTATCAAACTATGTTTTTGTACATATCTATAGATAATGTACAGGGCTACAAAAAAGCATTCTAGTACTTTCAGCTATGCGTGGTAAAAACTGAAATCTGATTTTCGAATGTGTTATGCTGTCTGTAAGTTTTTTACTTATTTATCTTCTTTCACCTTATTAAAAGGCGAAGTTTTGTTAAAGAATTCTGGAACTGTTGGAAAGTATTGCATTGTCTATGCTTGACGCTAGATCTTTCTTTCTATTTTCAAAGTTATTTAGTCAATTAAACTATTATTTCAGTAATACTGAACGACAACAAATACATTAAAGAACTCATAGTCATAAAAAAAAAGAAAGGTTTCCATGGAAAATACATTTTGTGTTATTAATACAGTAGAACGTCAATTATTCGACCTTCGTTTAACCGGAACTCTTCCTGACCTTTTTTTCAGCGTTTTTTGTTTACTTTTATGTTCTTTGTGTATGCAAGCGGTCCTTTCGGAACTACGAGTACAGATAAACATTTTTATTCCCCTTTCTTAAAATTCCTTTGAAATTAGTTTGAGGTCCCGCAAGCTTCCATCCGTTATTTGTGTATTCTCCCCACCCCCCACCCCCTGTGCCCACGTCTCTGTTCTAAAGAAAAACGCTTCCCATTTCGAAATTTGGAAGGCCGTATACTGCCGGTGGCTGAGAGGTTGTGCTCTCGAAGCTGGTAGACGGGAGGTGCTGGGTTCGATCCCAATCGCGCCCGTCGGCCTAATCGTTCGGAGTTTTCGTGGTTTTCTTCGAACCGTGGATTTATCCATGCGTAAATACGGGTTAGGTTCCCTTAGAAAGACCCCCACGAAGGGCACTCCCCCCGGGCCTATATCCCTAGCGTAGATAATTGGCCGTCAACAATCAACCCAACCAACCGTATACTGCCGAGTTCCACAACATTCGAATTAATATTCACACCATCTGTAAGGAAGCTCAAGGAACAAAATCCTTTTTGACATCTTTTCCATTTAAATCATTGTAAGATTTTTCTTTCAAAATAAATTTATTTTCATGTATGATTTGAATTTAGGTATTTATTCAGCAGTGGAAATAGCCATAATAGCTGTTTGATGACGATGTTACATATTAAACTAGATGATTATTGATAAATTCTCGATTATCCTGAAATTTCGATTATCCGATGTAGGTTTGATCCCAATTACGTTGGATAATCGAGGCTCTACTTTATTTTATTACAGGACCGACATACTCTTAAAAAAAATTTCTAGACATATTTGTACTGAAGAGTATATCTTTGATTTATATCTAATTATAATAACCACAGAAGAACTGGCTATATATTATATATAACATATATCTTGATAAAAATATCATCTAATACTTAAAACAATTTTACGTTTACTTTAAAAACTTTAAATGAAACAGAAAAAGCATTTTTTTTATTATTATCTATTATAAAAAAATTGTAAATTTAATAAACTGTCTAAACAAAATGAATTCAAATGTTTCTTCAAAAAACATACTAATTTTTCAAAAGGTTTAAAGTACAAAACTAGTTAAGAATAAGCCATTTTTGAGATTCATAAATTTTCATTTCCTCATATATTTAATCCTTTTGTGTCTAAAATAATTAAAGAAAAAAGAAAAAAAGGAAAAAAAAGTTGAAATCTGTTGTTTGTACTTCTTTCACCATATTTTCTTCTTTCTCTAAATTAAAAACAAAAACAAAAATCATTTTCTTTGCTTTAATGTAAAGTTTAAAAATACATAAATACCTATATATAACCAAGTGAGATTAATGTTTGTGTTTTTATGTCTTTTCTTTTACTTTAGTTACAAGATAATTAATTCATACGCAGTAGGTAGCTTAGAGAAATTCATACGCAAATTATTATTTAATGTGTTAAAATACGATCGTATTTTTTAAATTACGCTCGTTATTTATTATTTTTTATTTTATTTTATACTTTTCAATGTTTGAACTACTTGATCGTTCTAGTTTTACAGCCAGTTCGCCCAATTTAACGAGCATAGTCTGGAGCACCATTAACTCACTTGTTGTTTTAACTCGTATATACACTAGTGTGCAAAACTTAAGCAACAAACACAAAATGCTAATTTCTGAACGCGTGAGTGCTCAAAAGGAAATTCTATAAACAGAAAGTGTAGAAAACAGGTACTACCCTAACAGCACTGCTAGTCGATGTGAAGTCTTCTTGACATCACAAATGATCACAAGTATCACAGTCACCACAATGAACTGAAATGTGATATCTTTCATTCGTCTCATCTATACTCTTATTTGGTCACTCCACTGATAAGTCAGTATGACTGCTGCTTTTTGAAGAGTCACCAGGTGACTTTACAATGAAGTCACCTCGTGACTCTCATGCGACTGTCATTTTGACACTCCGCTGTAAAGTCATCGTGATAGCTGTTCTGTGATGAGTTTCCAAGTGACAGAAAATGAAATCATCTGGTGACTTTTCACAAAGGGGTGCAATGGTGACTTCACAGTAGAATATCGGCCACCTGAAAGTCACTATGCGACTTCATTGCGACATCATTTATGACGCATCACAATGCAATGCTCACAATGACTTCAAAGTTGAGTCTTCAAATGACAGTCACGTGAGAATCACAAAGTGACAACATTGCAGTGTCACTTGATGACCCATCACAAAGCAACAGTCATAGTGACTTTTCAGTAATAACAATAATTTGAGAGTAATATTGAGACGAGTGAAAGATCACATATTTTCATTCAATGTAGTGACTGTGACACTTGTAACCATGTGTGACGTCAAGCAGAAGTCACATCGACTGACTGTACTGTTGGGGTAGTACCTATTTTCTATACTTGTTCTTTATAGAATTTCCTTTTGAGTACTCGCGTGTTCAGAAATTAGCATTTTGTGTTTGTTGCTTAAGTTTAGCACACTAGTATAGTTGTAACCATAAAGAATGTTTGGCAATTTATCAATTGCTGCCGCCCAAAAGTAGAAGACTTAAAATTATAAATCTATGATTAACCCCTTGGGGACGAGCGACACGTATACGTGACGCATAAGATGCTCAGAATCCTCGATTATTCCCACCAGTTACTTTTTTTGTAATCTTTGCCTTATTTAATGTCAGCATTTCTGCGATTCAATTAGGCGAAAATTTCTGTTTTGAAAAACCGGTGGTAAAAGAATAAAAATTCTGTAAAAGACGCTCGTCGCGAAGGGGTTAAGTTCTAAAAATATTAAAAAGTTCTATTGTAATCGGAAACAGACTTCTGTACAAAATATTTATTATTATAGCAGATAAGTAGTGAGTTAAATATCGTTTAAAAAATTCCATCTTTACATACATAATCCAAGTTAAATACAAAAAATAAAAACCATGCGTCAAGCATTGATTATGAAACATATTAAGAATACGAATAACAAAACTTGATCGTTTAAAAAGGTGAAATATAATATTTGAGGTGAACTTGTAGTGGTCTAGCAACTCTCTTATAAAGGGGTTCTAGTGTTTTGAATGTGAGCGTGATGTCAACATCTGACCGGTGTGCGACAACAGTGACATCTATACTGTCTTTTACTCTAATTTCCCAACTATGTGTGGAGCTTTCAGAGTTTGCGGTTGCTGTTTTTCAATGTTTAAACAGACGGTTGTTTCGGCGGTTTTGGGTCGAATATTTCCCTAGTTGGTGAACAAACCCTACGATGATGAACTAAAGTTGTGCTTTCAACACATGTCAGGGGAATTGAAGTTTTGCCGTTTGGTAAGATTATTTGAACTATAGTTTGAATAAAATCTATTTGGCAGCCACGGGCTACTAGTTTATTAAAATTTAGATTGTATTGATGGTTTTGCGAGTGCTTCTTGCATTTCAGCTTAAAGTATTCATTGACCGCTAGATTTATTAGTGATTTAAACTGCCAGTGATCTACACTTAAGTGGAACTTTATTATTTTAGTAGAAGTCGTTTCTTTTGGAGCTTAAGTTAGTGTTTGATCTTTCTTACACACAAGACGACATAGATAAAAATTTGTCAGGGGACTCTGCTACGGCCACTGTCCTTGCCCACTTATATTCAATAAAATTGTTTTAAGCTTTAAATTTGAGTAATGGCTGAAATTACAGGTTTACCTTGCCGGGTACTCTACAGACTAAATAGCTAATCTAAATAAGAGATATGCACAAATCGTTTTATAGTTTTACTTTTTTAAAATTCCTGATAAGCATATTTTCCATCGGTTATTTCCTTATTAAAAAAAGTAAAAAATAAATAAAAAATAAACAATACAACTAACATCTAGCTGTTAACTCAACTAATGCACGTTTTTTTAAATAAATGCAAAACACGCTTTTGACTTACATTTGGTTTGAAAATGAATCATCAATAAAAAAAATAAAAATGCAGAATTTTTAAACTTTTTATATTTATTACATAATTTGTTTTAATCATATGATGCTTATAAGCACTAAAAATATTATAAATAATTAAATTGTTTTTGTGATAATTTAATTTGTGGTTAGATTAACCAACGTTAAATTAAAATGTAAAATATTTTTGAGATTATATTTTATTTCTTTAGGTCCAAGAGAAAAGTTTTTTCAGAAAATCTTTTCTCGCGCAAAACAGAGAGTAACTGTCAAAAGTGAATTTTGAAACTGAACGTTTCAAACGAAATGATTCTGTAATCCAATTCTGAATTTCGCAAGCATTATATGAAGTTTATTTGTGATAAAGTCGGAAAAATAAAAAATGTCTAGTTTATTGAAGATTGATTTTCAATACAATTCTATATGATATTATCAAGCTTTAAGCATGAAAAAGATAAATGAGGATAACATCTTGCTTTATTAGAGGTTGAAACATTTTTCTATATAAAAAAAAGTACATCAAATTTAAAACTTACGTTTAAATTAAACGTAAAAATAAAATGCCGAAAACCTCTTCATAAAAAGATGTAAACTTTTATAATGCACATGACCTGATTGAAAAGCTTTTTCATTTTCTTCCTAGAAATATTTTGCTGAAGGCTGGCGGTACAAAAGCTATTAAGAATATTCATAAGAACATTTTCTGTATTCACAAGTTTTCTTTTTATTGCGTAGTTTCTCATTTTATTCTTTAAAAAAAGCTTGCTGTTTTATCTTTATACCATATTTTACGTCTTTTCACAAGTTAAAAAGATTACTGTTGCGGGATTCTTAGATAAATAATATAAAATACAATTTTTTAGAAGTCTATTCATAAAATAGGGAAGATTAATGTTTTGTGTTTTTATTTAGTTCTCAGCTTACATAAAAATTCATTTGCAAACATTAAGAGCCTACACTAGTCACGGTAAGAAACGCTCAAGCTGATGTTAAGTCTATGAGACGGTTGTTTACTGATTTCTCGCTCGCATTTTAATATTGTTAAATGATTTTTGTTGCATGGATGACTGAGAGCGATCTCTAACGTTGTATGTTTTACTTTTTCGATTTTGGGTCTAATTTTTTTATATATGGGTACTTTCATTTTCAGAACCGGTTCCAACCAGTTTCAAAATTAAAAATGTCCGCTTATAAAAAAACTGCAACAAAATTCGAAAAAGTACAAACTAACAACGTTAGAGATCGATCTCAGTTATTCCATGCAACAAAAATCATTTAACCCTTTCAAGGGCAAGCAATTGTGTTCTTGTAACGGTGAATTCCCACCGGAATTTACTAAAGAATTTAGTTCAGAATATGGAAAAGCAATGTTTCAACTTTTTCCCATCAAAGGTAAAAAAGTAAAATTTAATTAAAAGTTTCTGGTTTGAATCGGATTAAAATTAGGTGGTATATAATATATACCACCGCCCCTAAAGGGGTTAAAAATATTAAAATGTGAGCGAGAAATCTGTAAGGAACCTTCCCATAAGTTTAACATTAGCGTTTGAGTTTCAACGCATGACTTGTGTAGGTACTTAAACTGCTCAGAGAAAATCAGATATAAATGTTGGTAATACTGCAACCGGTTGTTCTAGCCGAAGTATCCATAAGTCCTTCAGTTTCCGAATAAAAAAATCTGGTTATTGTTAATAGAATTTTCTAAAAAGAAACTAATGCAACGTAAAAGATGTTGAGAAGACAATGCACTGGTGTTACATTTCGGGCAATTAGAAAATACGCTCTTTCTGTGCTTGAAGGACAGTCATTTGAGGAGGCCACTTGCAAAGCAGACGAATGTTGCTTGCTGGGATCTATGTCTACCATGAACATCGAAGCAGAATCAGAGCGTTTTCTTAAGTACCATGGGAGAGAAGGTACTATGGTCTTTATAATCAAGACTATTATACTGGAGAATGGTTTATTAATCATTTCAGGATCAAAGTACTTATGTTCGTAAAATGCTGAAATGATTGACTTGCTTTTATTCACGTACTAAATAAAAGGAAATTTTTCATTCCGAAATTCTGGTGTCAGTGTTGCATTTAAGGATGAAAATTAAGTGGTCCAAAAATGAATCACCGTCCTTAAAAGGGTTAAACGTCAAACTTAATCATACAGTGAAAATTGACGCTCTAATAAATAAATTCAGTTCCATGCTACCATTACGTTTAAATAAAAATATTCGCTTTCTGTAATGACAAAAGTCTGCTAAACTAAATAGTTTCTCTTTAAAATTTGTGGTATCTAACCTAAATACACTCTGAAAAAACCTGTTGCTTTAACAGATATTCTACAGTATTTTTAAGAGAATATCTCCATTTTATGCAAAGTACAGATTTTCTCTGTTACCCAGCGCAGATATCGTTTTCGCCCTCTGGCGGAAAGTTTTATAGTCATACAATTCTCCACTTTTAATGTGTATTGTCGGTAAAGTTATTCGTCTACTATCTTCCTATCTCTACTCTAGACTAGACTTCAACATATTTTCTCTGTACAAACTACAGGTTAATCAGGTAGCATAGCTGACAGATTTTTTCCGTTAAATCTACAGGTTTTTTTAGAGTCTGGGAGTATAAAAAACATACTACGAAAATTATAAGGGTTAAGAGTCATCTGTGTTTACAGAGTCCGTAGATGCGGATTTGGGCAGAGACATCAGTTGTTCCATTTCCTGCCAAACCTACATCTCAAGACCTGTCGCAGATGAATACTGTTCCAAGTTGAAATATTACTTACAAGGTTGGGACCTGCCATAACAAATCTGTCACTAATAGATGACATTTTTTTAGATGTTGAACAAGAGGCTCAGCTATCAGTTAAAATCCGTATCTCTGAAATCTTTTGATCATCTATATATACTACCACTCTTAATTTCAGACTTGAAAATCGAACATAATGTACCATATTGCTTTTCATGTAATGGAGGTCTTGATGTAAACTCCGCGACCGGCAGTATCAGAACACTTCTAGAAATATTACAACTTCCAAGAAGTGTTACCAGTTTGGCTTCCTTTTTTAATCCGAAATTCGGGAAAATTTTTACTTTAAGTAATAATTGGACTTGGCACTTTCAACGAGTTCATTAATCAGCGTCCCTGGAACCATGGTCTCCGTATCTATGGTAAGATCAATGTGGATCTGAGATTTATGACTATAGCAGAAGTCCAGAACAGCAATTACACTGAAAATAAATTAAATGGACCCAAGAAGAGTAAAAAAGAAGAAGAAATCACTCAAGGACCGATTTCGGTCAGAAATAAAATAAGTACAAATTATATTAAATTAATGATATAGAAATAAAAATTGTAAAATCAGCCTACAAAATATTTACAGTTAAAAATAAATCAGAAAGTAATATGCTATATACAAATATACAGGGTGTCCGAAAAGTCTGGAAACGATCGAATAACTAGAGAATAATAGATCGGATGGAAAAACGCCGCCTCCCAAATGGTCCGCCAACTGAATACCAATTTTTTTTGCCAGAAAGTTTTACGGTAGGTTTCTACAACATTTCCACAAAAAATTACCTCCGAAGGTGGTTTCTGGAAAATTTGCAAGAAAAATCTAAAAAATAAAAGTTTTCTAAGAAAATACTGGTATTCAAAAAGCGGACCATTTGGCTGTTCTGATAACGGAAAAATGCATGTTCAATATTTTTGAAAAATCTATTTAGTGATATCAAAGTTGCCCCTCCCACTTTGCCCCCTGGAGGGAAAGGGGGATAACTTTGAAATCTTAAATGATAAACCTCCTTTTTTATTGCAGATTCGGAAAATACGTAACTTTTATATTGAACATTTTCTTCGAAAAGCGTAGATGGCACTGTAATCGAGTAAAATGCAGTGAGAATCGTTTCCATTGATATGTCTGGAAACGGTCGAATAACTCGAGAAATATACATCGGACTGAAAACGGAAAAATACGGGTTCAACATTTTAGAGAAAAATTAGCAACTTTTATGTCCCTAAATAGATTTTTATAAAATATTTAACACGCAATTTTTCATCTTTTCAATCCGATTTCTCGAATTATTCGACCGCTTCCATACTTTTTAATGGAAACGATTCTCACTGCATTTTGCTCGGTTACAGTGCTATCTACGATTTTCCGAAGGAAATGTTAAATATAAAAGTTAGGCATTTTCCCCGTAGAATCCGATTCTGCAATAAAAAAGAGGGTTTCCATTTAAGATTTCAAAGTCGCACCCCATCCCCCCCCCCCTGGAGAGAAACTTTGATATCCCTAAATAGATTTTTCCAAAATATTGAGCATGCATTTTTCCATTTTTCAATCCGATGTACATTTCTCAAGTTTTTCGACCGTTTCCAGACTTTTCGAACTCTCTCTCTCTCTCTCTATACATATATATATATATGTACAATGGCCCACGAAGGTACCCAGCACTAGCAATAGCTAGTGGAAGAAACAAAAGAATGAAGTTAGGGTTTAATAACTTCCGGGGAGCAAAATGTCTGTCATTAAATAAAGCAAAATTTACTATTGGTGATTTTTGGTATGAATTCGTAATTTTTGAATAAAAAAAGAAGGCGTAACTAGCAAACAAGCTTCCACTAAAAAAGTACATCTATTGCTAAAATGTTGAAATGATTGAATGACACCAGGATTTACAAATAAATTTATTTGAAAATAAGTAAAAGCTTTTTTTTTTTTTTTTTTTTTTTTTTTTTTCCACGTACAATTATAAAAGCAAAATTTTATTTGAAAAATTCGGTGCCACTGACCATTAAAATAAAGTGGGATATATAATCAGAGACGCCGAGCTCCTACTGATCTTCCGTAATATGCGGATTAATTTGTACGTGGGATATATTTAATTTAATTTTTTTTAAATTCTGGTGCAAAACCTAAATTAACCCATATGTTACAGATGATTAATGAGAGCTTGGCACCTCTGTAATATTCCTTCGACTTTAAAGGTTTTATTGCGTTTCAAAATATTAGATGAAATAAAGTGAAAAGCAAATATAAATAACTTTTTAGAGTTATAAAATTTTATTAGATTGAAACATGGTTTTCAGGGATATTCTTTGGTATATCTTAATTTACATCTATTCATAAAAAATCCGAAAAGGCTTCTTTATAAGATATTGTATTGATCTCTCTCTTTGAAAAATAAAAATAAAATATGTGACAACTTTCATTTGCATTAAAAATATTAAATGAGGCAAAATAAAACATTTGTCATAAAACCATTTAAAATGTAATAATGCACAGCTTAATAATTCAACAGCTTAAAACATTTAATTTTTCTTTCTAAGAGCTTGCATAATCCGCATAAGATCTAAGATACAACATTAATTAATATATATATTCTAGATTTGTAAGGTTTATTTGTCTTATCGCATTTGTTTTAATTTTATGTAAAAAGGCGATTTAGCAAAATTACATATATTTCGTTTATTATATTTTACGGATGTGTTTCGTATTCTGGCAATTTCGCCCATGGCGGATATTTTATTGGGTAATTGTTAAACTGAATTACGTTTCTTTAATAATTTGAAATTAAGGTCAAAACTTTTCATAATAAAATTGAGAGAATGGAAAATTTAATAATCTGCACGTCTCAACAAAAACAATCTATTTTTTTTTCTTCTAGAAGCATATCTTTTTGAAATACGAAAAAAGAAATTACGAATAGCATATTTTCTAGATAACAAGTTTTCATGTCCTTATCTATGCAGTAAAAAGGCTAAATTCTGTCCTTTGTAATTTCTTCTGTATTGTCACGTTTTTTTGCTTGAATATTTTAAGAAAAAAAAAACTAGTTACCTTGCAGGAATTCTGATTTTAAAAAGTATCAAATGCGATTATTTAGCGAAGTGAAATAAAGATTATCCGAGAATAGAAAAATAATTAATGTTTTGTTTTATTTCTTTTCTATTATTTTGGATGAAAAAAAAATCAAACTGCATAAGAGTGAAGTCAGATGTATCAGATGTTTGTAATTTGTTAATCTATTTTATAAAAAGTAATTAATTAGCTAATAAAGAAGGAAAGTACAGATACATACATTTTACAATGTTTTCTTTTGTATTTAACTCCTCTTCCAACATGTGTTTTTCTTGACACCTTTATATATATATATATATATATATATATATATATATATATATATATATATATATATATATATATAAATAAATCAGCAATGTACGTCTGATTATAACAACAGCAGAAAAGTTTACTATATATAAGATTCACAGTATTTAAAAAAAATAAAACAAATTATAACACCTTGTAATAATATTTTTATTTTAATTGCTAAAAGGCTTCAAATAAAGGCTATATAAACAGTAAAATAAGTTTTATTAGACTATTGAGACATTGTGGCTC
This sequence comes from Maratus michaelseni, assembly GCA_963931845.1. Classification (NCBI taxonomy): domain Eukaryota; kingdom Metazoa; phylum Arthropoda; class Arachnida; order Araneae; family Salticidae; genus Maratus; species Maratus michaelseni. Next base: position 23,635,393 of record OZ007594.1, read on the forward strand.
CATAGGAGCCGAGTAATAACTTCCTAGACCGTGCTATTGTAAAATATTTTTATTTGTTTTGATAATGGCTCCGATGGAGCCGAAACATGTCAACAGTCTAGTAAAACTTATTTTATTGTTTATAAAGTTTTTATTTTACGCCTTTTAGCAAATAAAAGCAGTCTTTTGTTTTCTATTCTAAAATATTTCAGATGCTATGTAAAACTTATAATGTTAATTAAAACCTCAAATGAAATGTCAGAAAACCTTTCCATAAAAAGACTTAAAACTTACTAATTCACTTTAGGCCCGAAACCATTCTACTTGCGGTATGAGATACAAAAATATTAAGAATAAAATCTTTTTAGATTAACAAGTTTTACTTTTCCTTACATATCTATTTATATTTTTATATAAAAAAATATTAATTTCGTAGCTGTTTTTTCTCATTCATTACATTATACGTCTTTCTTTAAATCTTAAAAATAGCTTTGTTGTAATTTTGCGATTAAAAAAATATTAAATGCCACTATTTAGCAAATTTCAGTAAAGTTTATTAATGAAAAAAAAAAACACTTTTTTTTTTTTTCATTTATTTTAGGTTATTTAGCTTGGAGATATATTAATTTTCATTTTGCTCATTCAATTGTTCAGAAAAATTCAGAGTCTGCCTAACTTCCGTTTTTTTTTAATTTAAAAAACATACACGAAACCAAAAAAAAAAAAAAAAATAAATTAAATGATTTTTTAAAAAGAAATTGAGTTTTATTTACACTTAATAATTATAATTCTATATCACTCAACTTTTATATGCAATTACTATTTTTATTTTTGAAATTGAATAATATTTCTCATTTTTAATCCTATCCTAAACTCTTTTCTATTTTTAGGTGCGTTCGTAATTATATAAATACGTAGCACCTAAAGTCGCCGTCTGTCCGTCCGTCCGTCTGTCCGCATATAACAGTACAAATTCTACCCAACCAAATGTTTTGAAATTTAAGATGTATTATCTTTGCAGAATTTTATCGACACATTTCAAATTTTATGAAAATCGAATCAAAACTTTAGAAGATATTAATTAAAATATTAATTAAAATATTCATTAAGAAATTAAAAAAAAAAATCGGTGCTTTCTTGTTATAGAGCTGCCGAGGTTTAATCGTCAAACGACCAAGAAACTTATTTTATTACAGAAATTAATCTTCAGACGCTATAATTCATTTCACAGAATTAAAAATCATCCAGATCCGAATATTTATATAACTAGCTATTGTACGAACGCACCTCGTTTGTCACGTTTGACGTACAATTTCCAACTTGTTATTGATAGTTATAATTATGCTGTATTTTATATAGTTTAGATTACAGTCAGATTTCATCTCTTTTATGGCTCCAAACGTTTTAGAATCATTGCTACTCTTAGACGTAAAATTTGCATCAACTAGGAATCCCATGAAATCCTACACTGGTCAACTGTGGTAGTTATTTGATTTAGTTTAGAAAATAAAATTTCTCGTTCAAACAACGTTGAAAAAGAAGAAAAAAGCTGGCTGATGCGTAATTGTAAAATGTTTCAAAATAATGGATGAAATAATGATAAAATACAAACACAAAATAGTCATTTAGAGTGCTAAAATTTTAATTAATTATGTCTTAAATAATAATAAAGTTAATATAATAATAAATTATTGGTTTATTTTCCGCTGCTTCTTCATTTTTTAGGGTTTCGTTCATCTCACGAAACCCTATTACTCCCACTCCGTTGCCTGTCTGTCACAGAGCTATTCTCAGAAACTATGTAACTTACAGAGTTGAAACTTTGTGTATATAACTGAATGCCAGCTATGAAGCGCTCAAAATATTAAAATTTGAAAATTTCATATTATTTTAATAAATAGAGATAAAAAACCAAAATTCTAACAGCCTTTTCCTATTAAATTTAAACATTTTTCGTTATAGCAGATGCCAAAAATTAAAAATCCACGATGAAATTCTTTCTACAGTAATTAATTTTCTATCAGACGATTTCTACGTGAAAAATGAAAATGAAATAAAAAGTTTCACCAATTTAAAAAAAAAGATTAATATGAAATAAAAATGATTGACGTCATAGTGGTAATAAAACGGAAAATTTCTAACATTTCTCAATAATACAAGGAGTATGAGTAAGTGTATGTACACAAAGCAGATTAATATCACGTCATTAGAGACTTAAAAAGAAAATCTGACGTCCTATTGGAAGTTTAACGAATTTTTCAATGTTTGAGAATAATACAGAGCGAGTATCAATATGAGTAATAGAGAAAAGTAAATATATGAGTTTGAGAAACACATTGAATCGTGATAAAATTCCGATTATGGAAATATTCACATATTTTAACATTTTGAAAGTGTACAACATGTTTAATTTTGAAATTATTTTTTTAACTATCGCATTTAGTCCGCATGACCGATGTTATTATGACAGAATATGATAGCGGGCCGCTTTCGGGCTGGTTTAGATATTCGAAAAAACGAAAAAATAGATCGGTAAATTTTTACTTTATAAAAAACATGACTTTTTTTTTTTTTTTTTTTTTTTTTTTTTTTTGCTAAATGAAATTTATTTGAATTTATTAAAGAAAGGATAAAGTGTTTTGAAAGAATATTAAACGAAAACCTTTGAGCGATCTTCGATCACACTTACCCACTTGTTTTTATTTACATCTAATTATATAAAATAAAAAAATACTTTATAAGTTACTTCATGCATTTACCACACTCTTTCTTTATCAAATAGAAAAGTTTTCATGGCGAAATTTCGTTAGCATTAAAAATTCAAATTAAGAAACATTTTATAAAAACGCGCAAAATTTAATAATGCACTGGCTGCAATAACAATAACATAATTTTTCTTTCTAAGAACTTGAATAATTTGCATTAGGCATGAGGTCCAAAAGCAACTAAGGATACACATTTGCCAGATTTATCAAATTTGTTTTCCTCACACATATTTATTCATTTATTTAACGAGGATTTTTTTTTCTAATGATATATATTTTTTTTACGCTTGTTTTCTTATTCTTGAGGAGTTAAATCTAAAATTTTCTTCTAAAAACATACATAAGGTTTAATTAAAAAAAAAAAAAAGAAAAAGAAAAAAATAATAATGATTATAGCATTTTTTCAAGTTTCATATATTCTCATGTCCACATCTAATTATTTATTTTACATAAAAACAAGAAAATCTGTTTTTTCCCTGTTTGCATTTCCCTCATCATATTTTACTTCTTTCATTAAACATTTTAAATAGAACTGTTAACTTTTGAACTTTTCAAAATTTTCCAACATAGTTAAAGTGACAATATAATAAATTCTAACACCTTGTAATAATATATTTCTTTTAAATACTAAAAGGTGTAAATTAAAAACATAATTAATAAGGACTTTACGTTGCACATATAAATACTCATCAAACACTTGCTTTCAACGTAAATTTGATTTAATAAATATGAGTTACTTTAACTACATATATAGAAAACAAACCTCGACGTTTCGGTTAATCTTTATAACCCTCATCAGGAGAAAAAACCTTCAAAAATATGAACAGCAAAAATTAAAGTGTGTTACATGATTGAGTCACAATATTGTGACTCAATCATGTAACACACTTTAATTTTTGCTGTTCATATTTTTGAAGGTTTTTTCTCCTGATGAGGGTTATAAAGATTAACCGAAACGTCGAGGTTTGTTTTCTATATATGTAGTTAAAGTAACTCATATTTATTAAATCAAATTTACGTTGAAAGCAAGTGTTTGATGAGTAATTAAAAACATATTATACAGTAAAATAACTTTTATTAGGTTGTTGACATGTTTCGGCTCATTCCGAGCCATTTTCAAAAACACGTGAGAATATTCTATATGCCTTGATGCATGAAATATTGTTTTTGTTCTGTTATTTACATATTTTGTTTGCAGAAAAAATAATATGTCTGACTTAAAGTATCTATAGCATCACTAACATTTCTGTAACAGCAGAAATATGATGCAGAAGTAAGCTAGAGATCCGCATTTACGTCTTTGCAGCCACATTTATATGCAGGGTGTCTTTTCTTATCGTTGACCAATAGCAAATTCCAAAACTGTTAGTTTTTAATGTATAGTTCCAATTGCAAAAATGTTCCAAATAATGTTTTGCGTTATATAAAGATACTTTCTGGCACTAAAAATGTCCTTGTCTGTTTTTAGGGACAGAAAACACCAAAAATTCATCAAATTCAAAGTATCATAATTTGGTTAAGTTTTGCTCGAACATGAACAGAATTTTTACTCTTTTATTTGTTACAGAATGGAAAACGTTTGCGTAAATGTAATTATAGGACAGAGGGATCATATAAAAATTTTAATTTCTATTTAAAAATATATATATTACTTTGATGTAAATGCATTTTTATATGAAACATTTTTTGCAACAATATCTGAGTACAATATTTGAGAAACATCTTATGCCCGATGCGCGGTTGGTACCCACACCCCCTTTAGAGAACCAAAATTTCTCTTACTGGCGTCTTAGAACATTCGGACCTCTAGACTTTGCTGAATGTCCTTCTGAAATGAAACCAGTTCAAAACTGATTTTTTACTCCGGTCAGCGACAGGAAATCACACTAAAGTGCTCATTGTGCATGCGCAGATCTCCCAAAATCGGTTTTAACAGACATTTGTTGCAACAATATCTGAGTAAAATATTTAAGAAACGTCCTATTTCCGATAAACGGTTGGTACCCACGCTCCCTATAGAGAACCATTTTTCCTCTAACTGGCGTCTTAGAACATTCGGACGTCTAGACTTTGCTGAATGTCCCTCTGAAATGAAATCAGTTTAAAACTGATTTTTTACTCCGGTTAGCGACAGGAAATCACCCTAAAGTACTCATTGTGCTTGCTCAAATTGGCCGAAATCTGTTTTAACAGATCCGCTTTGTGTTTTAAATATACAGGGTGATTCAGATCTCTTGAACAAAACTTTAAGGTTTGATATAACACGCCTAAACAAGCTGAAAACACCATACAGTGCATGATCGTAATTAGGACTTCCAGAGATCTCTCAATCGCAGCAGCATGCATAAAATGCATGACCCCCTTTCCCTGATTTGTAATACCAGCTATCCATTTTGCAATCCACGCTTGAAATGACGATGTGTGTAAAAAATTAGCGCTTGGTGTGTTTAATGATAGAGCCACTTAGCGGTTCGCCGCTTGCGATACCTCCATACATTGTACGGTGAAAATAGCTTGTTTAAATGTAAATGTTGAAATTTCAAAGTAAGTAGCTCAAGAGTGTGGTGTGCAGGGGTCGGCTGTATCTTAAATTGGTCAAAATTTCATTCAGAGAAATTGAGGGTGAATCAGATCTCATGCGTAAAATTTTGAGGGAAGAAGCACATTTTTGGATAATGGCGGCTGAGGAAACGTTGAACCTATGTTGAAAAGTCCAACAGTGTTGAGCAATGTTCTCCTAACCTTGATCTTGATTTTTGGGGAGCTTACCACATTATTAAAAATTCTCACTCCTTTGACAATGACTTATCTAGTACTCCCGATTTTCCTAGTATTTGGAAAGTATTAATTTAATTTTCTTTTTTGGTTTTCTTTTGTTTCTTTATTTCTCTGGTAGATGTTTCCACTTGTCTACTCAGTTGTTTCATGCTGTTTTCTTCTCATTGGTTGCTTTTTTGGTGCGTTATCTACCCACATCGGCTATGTAAGCCCTCGCCTCTCTGTAGTTTTGCCCAGTCTTACTTTATCTAGCACGCTGTGCTTTGCTCTTTGTCGCACTGAAGAAGAATATCGCTTGTGGATTCGAAACAGCTGTTTGCTGTTTTTTTTTTGTGTATTATTTGTGCATTTTTAACGATGGTTTTCTGTCTTTTAATATTCTTGCACAAATGTTTTATTTTTATTTTTTTAATTTCTTTATTTATTTTTCGAATTTTTACCCATATTAGCATCCTAGTTAATAATTCAATCCCGCGTAAATACAATCAGCAATAATTTATTAGATATTGCGTAGTAAACATGGTTCTCTCCACAATCAGAGTGCGCCCTCTAGCGCTTCACTGCTTGAGTTACGACCATGCATTGTAGGGTGTTTTGAACTTGTCTAGGCGTATTAAAGTTTTGACCAGGAATTCCGAAACAACCTGTATAGATTCTGTATATGTTTATATATACTTTAAGTATGTGCCCATCTTGCGGGGCCGAGTAATGAATGTCACTTTTCTAGAGAAAGTGAGATCAAAGTAACTATCTAAAAAATAATGATATATCTAATTAAGATAAAAAGTATACACAAATACTTTTTATTGTGTTAATATTCCATTCAGTTTAATTTCTTTTAAAGTATATTTCTTCATTGGATATTTTTAATATATCTTTCATTTACATTTATCATTAAAACAACCAAAAAGCTTGTTTTTTAGGAGATTACTTGCTTTTCTCCAAAAAGTTCTAATTTTTGTGAATTTGACATTTATATTAAAAACTTCAACTGTATGTCAGAAAAAAACCTTTCCATAAAAAGGCATTAAATTTAATAAAGCACAGGCCTCGGCGAAGAAACATTTATTTTTGCTCTGTCTAAAAACATATCTCTCACGCTTAAAGTTTGAGGTACAAAAATAATTAAGAATAACCTTATTTCTAGGTTTATACGTTTTCTTTTCCTGATCTGTTTACTCGTTTTATATAAAAATTCAACTTTTTTTATCGTTCACCATATTTTACGTCTTTCGTTAAATCAAGATAAATACTTTTTTTTTTGTTTTCAGACTGTAGATACTGTTTTGGATGTAAACACTGCTCTTCTATTGTGAGGTAAAATATTAAATATGCCAGTCTTAAGTAAAGTAAAATAAGTTTATTCATAAGAAAAAAAACTTAATTTTGTTCAATTATTTTGCAAACACTGTAAAAGAAAACAACTGTTGCTTAATCTAGAAAAATATAAAATAAACACACATGAAAATATTCAATAAGCTCATCCGCTTTACCCACCATTCCGAAAAGCGTTCTTCATTCCTAGACACTTTAAAGACTGATATAAGGGTCAAATGAAAGTGGGATTGCTGCAATAACGCCGCCATTTGAAGTTAAAGATGACTGCGCATGCGCTTATAGAGGGCGCAAAGCGCTGGGACTGCATGCGGTATCATCAGATCCCGCCAGATGCGTGTGTGATAGCGGGGGAGCGCGTTAAAAGGCATCGTTCGCATCATGGATGCCTCCAAATGGTGTCAACCGGTGGTCGTGCAATGTTTAACAACGGAAAATGTGAATGCTAGTGAAATCCATCGTTGAATGCAAAATGTGTATGGCACGGAGTGTATGCCACGCAGATCGGTATTGCGATGGTATAAGGATTTTCGTAGTGGAAGAAGCAGTACATCCCCTCGAATATCCCCTTTACAACCCAGACCTCTCGCCGTATAACTACCACATCTTCGGTCCACTCAAGAAAGCTCTGAAGGGTTGGGTTGGGTTGGGTTGATTATTGACGGCCAATTATCTACACTTGGGATATAGGCCCTGGGGGAGTGCCCTTCGTGGGGGTCTTTCTAAGGGAACCTAACCCGTATTTACGCAAAAGCTCTGAAGGGACAGCGATTTTCCGACGATAATGAGGACGATAGCGAGTTTCTTCAACCAGGGTATCCATCGTCTCGTTGACCGCCGGGACACTTGTTTCAACCTACAAGGTGACTTTGTCTAGCCTATCTGTTACGTCTGTATTGCTTCTTTCTTTTGTATACTAATTTATATTAATACCATTAAAACATTTCTCAAACTGACTCTAGTCCCACTTTCATTTGGGCGACACATATACATTGTCGAGTCTTAAAGAAGTTTTCATAAAAACTAAATATTTTTTGCTGCCACAGATTTAAGGTAACTTTTCCTAGTAGGTTCCGTAGTTGCTAAACTCCCGATTTTTTTCGTATCAATATTTTTATGTAAAAATATTTGTTTTATTCAATCGTACAAGTTCTGCAATTTAATGAAGCGAAAATGTTTATAAGATTTTAGTGGTATTAAAAAAATCGAGAGGTTGGCAACTATGAAGCGTATTTAATCAGTTTTCTCAACTTGGAATATCAGTTTTTAGGATACTATCAATTCCCAATTAATCATTTTCATCTGCTTAGCTGAATTTATACATGCAAGAGTAACAACATAGCATTAATTTTAATGTTAATGTTAATGCTGTTAATTTATACTATTTGTTGAACATGAAAACGTTTACTTAAAAGTTGATCACATATGAAAGCCTATTCTAGGTTTAGAAAACTGGTTAATACACTATAAATAATACTCAAAATTACTGGCGGGTCGTAACTCGCTCTTTTTGGGGAACTAAATGCATGGTTGAAAATTGTATTCTTTTCTTACCATTATTATTTTTTTTTAACTTTTTCCTTGTTTTAATGGTAGAATTTTTTATCAACAAATAAGGCAAATATTTCTCTTACAAAATAATGGTAGAAAATAATAAAATTTTGCAACAATGCATTTAGTTCCCCAAATAAAGCTAATCACGAACCGCCACTGCTTGGAACCGTTTACGAAAATCAGTGGCAGCAAAAGATACTTTATTTTCAAAAATGCTTCTTTAAATCTCAAAAATACATTAACTTCTGAAGTTTTTAAAGGTAAAGAACTCATTTAGGAATTGTGGATAAATCAGAAGAAGTTATTGTATATTTTCGTATGCGGTTATATTATATTTTGTAGATTAAGAATCATTTGTATTTTTTGCAGAGTACAGACAAATTGACTTTTGTCACGGGAATGTGAACAGCTCTAGTTGAATGAGATTTTCCAGTTTTTTTTCCTGGAACATTTCCAGTTTCTAAATGGCACACAATAAAACAGCTGTGCCTATCTTATATAGAAATTCCATTTTTTGGTTGCGTTTTCTTCAATAACTGTTAAGAACATCATCGAAAATATTGTGGAATTAAATGAAAAAATTTAAACGAATTTTTTATTTAACACGTTCACAGCCGGGTTAAAATTACCGGAATTTTATTTTATTTAGAAAGTTCGAATTCATACCAGAAAATACTAATAGCAATATTTACTTTATTTAACTACAGACATTTCGTGGATTACATTAAAAAAAGAAAAATTCTTCTTTCGAAATTTCCGGTACGAATTCGTAATTTTAGATTGAAAAACCAAGAGTATACTCGTGGAGAGCAGCGAATGGGTTGATAAACAAATAACGAATTAGAGTCACTTTACTGAAAACTTTAATTCCTTTATTACGGATTACTTTATCTTTTATAAATTCATTATTTAACAAATGTACATTTTAATAGAAGAATTTTTCATAATTGGTATGTCATAAAATTGTTGGTATCAATGCTTTTTGAGAAAGTAAAATTATATATACTTTGTCTCGCTAATAAATATTACAAAGAAATGTATCTAAAGATTATTTTTTTTTTAAAATGTCTCCTACAATTTAGCGTTACTGTGAAACAAAATTTCCAAACTATATCACAAAATTACCTGTTCTACATGGATAAATTTTAAATTTCAGTGTAGATATCCTGAAATAAATACATTTATTTTTGGTTTATTAAAATTCGCTAGATAAAATTGTTTCATAAGACCATATATATCTTGTGTGAATGTTTATTATCAAATTTGCACATTTCCTTTGCACGTTTTAAAGCTAGGATTAAGATTTGACTTAGAATTCTAGGTAATGAAGGACGTTTTCCTGGATTCTAGATTTTCAGAATTCCCTCCTTAGTAACAAATTTAATTTGAAATTAATTTTAAACGTTATTCACTTAGTATTTATTGCAATATATGTGAGACAAAAATTCCTCTTAGGATAGCTACAAACTGTAAACTATAAAGAAAAATGATGTCCGGGATCAATACTGACGTCATATAGACGGTGGCAACGACCCCGTCAATGTATTTCGCAGTTTTCGCCAAGTTATTCACTTCTAACCATTGCACAATTTCAACGGCACAATGAAACAATGGCACACCATTTGGAAGATTGTCACCACTAAATTTTAGTATTATTCTTCGCCTTCAAAAATTCAGTATCAAAAATTCTGTCCTTAAAAAAGACGATGAATACTATTTAAATTTAGCAGTGTCAATTGATTCTCTGTTGCACCACTGTTCCATCCCTGCAGTATATACGTTCGAAAAGTAATAAAACAAAATGTTACTAAAGTAATTTTACAGCTGATAAAAATTTTTTTTTTTCGGATAACAAATATCTGCGGTTTTGGAAAATTACTTCACGTAACTGGGTTAGTAAATCATATCACACCTTTCAAAAAGATTTCGTAAGCTCTCCCGAACTTTATTTTTATAAATAATTTTTTTAATCTCTAAAATACATTGTTTTTTGAGGTTTCTAAAAATAAAAAACGGTTTTCGAAATCGTTAGTAGGTCGAAAGTGGTTATTGTACATTTTCGTTCAAGGTTAATGGTTATATTATATTTTCCTAGATTAAGAAACATCTGTCTTTTTTACAATGTCATTGGTGGAACAGTGGCGTACCATTTAAGCTATTGCCACCACTAAATTTTAATATTATTCCTCGACTTAAAAAATCTCAAAAATTCTACCTTAAATAAGACGATGAATATTATTTAAATTTAGTAGTGTCAATTGATTCTCTGTTGCGCCACTGTTCCCTCACTGTAGTGTATATGTTCGAAAAGTAATAAAATAAAATGATGTTCCTAAAGTAATTTTAGCACGTTCACTGCCGGGATAAAATTACCGAAATTTTATTTTATTTAGAAAGTTTGAATTCATACCAGAAAATACTAATAGCAATATTTACTTTATTTAATTACAGACATTTCGGGATTACATAAAACTAAAATTCTTCTTTCAAAATTTCCGGTACGAATTCGTACTTTTAGATTGAAAAACTACGAGCATACTCGTGGTTGGCAGCGAATGGGTTAAAGGGAAGCTTGGAATCAGACTTGGTTCACCCAATCTTACAGGATGTTTGATTAAGAGTTCCCTAAATTTTAAATTAAATAATTCAAATACTCGTGGTTGGCAGTGAATGGGTTAATAAACAAATAACGAATTAGAGTCTTTTTACTGAACATACCGAAGAATGCTATTTAACCCATTCGCTGCCAACCACGAGTATACTCGTGTTTTTTCAATCTAAAATTACGCATTCGTACTGGAAATTTCGAAAGAAGAATTTTTATCTTATGTAATCACGAAATGTCTCTAATTAAATAAACGAAATATTGCTATTAGTATTTTCTGGTATGAATAGGAACTTTCTAATTAAAATAAAATTCCGGTAATTTTAACCCGGCAGTGAACGTGGCTAATTTAGCAGTGTCAATTGGTTCTCTGTTGCGCGCTGTTCCCTCACTGCAGTGTATATGTTTGAAAAGTAATAAAACAAAATGATGTTCCTAAAGTAATTTTAAAACTGATAAAAAATATTTTTTTTTCGGATAACAAATATCTGCTCTTTTTGAAAATAACTTCAAGTAACTGGGTTAGTAAATCATATCACCTTTCAAAAAGATTTCGCAAACTCTCCCGTCCAAAAAATGAATTTTATTAAACGTCGCTTTAAATAAAGTTGCTATCTTAATAGAATAATGAATTATTTCTTTGAAGTTCGCTATTGTGTGTATGACAGCACTTATATGACACAGTATATCTAAAACTGAATAAATGCGACAATGAATCTTTCTTTAAATATAGAAAATATAGTGAATAGAGATCCAGTTACCCTTAATAAAAACATTTTTAAGAACTGCATAAAGGGATGATGCATTACCGAAATTTGGGCGCCATGGACAATAAGTCTCTATTATTAAGGCGTATATACGTGAGCGAGGTCTTTTTTTTTATAAATATACATGGTCTCCAAAAACAGATTCCAAAACTTTTAATCCCGTAATTTATTAAATATAAACCAATATAAATATGAAATAAATGACGTGTTTTAAGATACTTCGTAAAATTTACGCAGACTAAATAATACTAGCCGTTTAACACTTATTTCTACTACTTTCTTAAAATAACACTACCATCAGCCGTCATTTTAACGGTTACCAAATGAATATATTCTGATTCGAACCAGAAATTTCTTTTTAAAATAAATTAAATATAAAACTCACAAAAATACGTTAAATGAATAAGTTAGGTAGTTTTAAATAAAATGTCTGGTGTGAAATAGTTTTAAAAAACTTGGGTAAAATTTTCGGTAGTTCTAGTGTTAAAAGATTAGTTACAATTTACGCAATAAATAGCGCTCCTCTGTAAGAATGCTGAAGATAACCTGTAAAGCTTTAAATTAAAATTCGCTCAATTTTAAATCTATATTAAATTTACTTGTTTTAGCGTGAAAGATAGGTTTTAATTTTGAAATTTAGAAGTCAACTTGTGCATTCTTGCAGGTTGAAAAACAGGAGGAGAATATTTTTACTAAACAGCAAACTATTTTTAGAGTTGCTTAAAAAAAATCCACTGTATAATTATATCTATCTTATACACACTTCAGTTGTTTCATATTTACATTTTTTCCATTATATTAATTATACGTATTGTAATAGTTTGTGTTCATTATACATTTTATCCATTATTTATTACTTTACGAACACATAGTGAAAAAAATATATTGTAATTATGCACTCTCAAAATAATCTGTCAATTGAACAAATGTTTCCTTTGATTATATTTCGTAAGACACGAACATTTCAGGTTTGTTTTGCCCATTTCTTTCTCCTTTCCCGAAAAATGGCTATATTTTGAGCTTTATTTTCTCCAATAGTGGTAGTATTGGCGTGAAAATTAGCCTCAACATCGGCGTATTCACTATTTGCAAATAATATTCCAGTATAATATTTCAAATTTTAATTGCTTAAAAGGCGTATAACCAACATAGTGAAAAAGTATCCAAGCCGGTACTTGAACCCCGGTCATCAGTATAGCGCACTGATGTTCTACCAAGTGAACCACTTGGAACGATACCCAGCCTGGTACTTCTCACTATCACATGTTGGCAAGTCTACAATCGCAGTACAAGATGGAATAATTTTCTGTGAGCCACCAACCACGGGGCAAACATGAAACTAAAGAGAATCCAGCATCGATGATTGATTTAATGTACCAGTGTTAGGGATAAATATTTCATTGCCGATATTTTTAATACAAAGCAGATATTTCTGGAATATAGCCATTTATTGCGAATATTTTCAATTTAGAACTAATCATTAACTACTAGTGGTATTTGATTAGACGTATTTCCAATGAATGCAATATTTGGTCTCAATAAAATTAATATGAAAATAATTGATTTTTTATTAAGACAAACACGACGGAGGATTTGTGCACAATAAAACTTGATGATCTTCTCCAGGAGGTGGTGCTTGTGATTTTGGTTATTAAATAAAGGTAAATACACTATTAAATTTTAGTGATAAGAGAAAGGAGTAAATGTGGGCAACTGTGTACAAAGGCAGTAGCTTTATGTCGTATATTCTATTGTGCACAGTTTCCCAGAGTTGGCTTCAGACTCATTAACTCTTTAAATCCCAAGCTCTAAAAAACTGAATGACCTTATAATTCCAAACAAATAGCCTAGAATACTCGTTTTCTTCGTTCCCCCTTTTTCTATATGTAAGTAGTGGAAATGACCCCACTGCTTTCTCCCTTCGTTCAAAGTTTGACTGGGGTCACATTCCTCGGTTTATCATTGTGAATATTGCTCCAGTTACTGGGAAAAAATACCTGTTTCTCTTTCTGTACTGTCCAGAACAGCCCCAAACATTACCCCATCCATCACTGAAAGACCATCCCCTTGGCAGCACACAAACCCATTTAGGGGAAGGAAAATCCTTTTAGCTATCGAGGGCTATTACGGGTTTCAGAGCTATCGGATAATTTCGGATATTGCAGGATTCAAAAGGATAAGCTGTCTGTAGAATTATCTGTTATATACTTATCCAAAGAGTGAAAAGACATTGTTGTGTTCGATTATCTGCGCCAGGGATATAGATCAAGGGATTGCCCTCCAGGGCGGTCTTTATAAGGGTTTCTAATTCGTACTTACGTGTTACAAAGTTTGAAAAAAAACACGAAAAATTTCGATAATTTGGCCGACGACCAGAACATACGTTCGAAACAGAAACTTTCATCTACCAGTTTTGAGAACAAAACCTTTCAGCCGCTGATGGGACTCCTTCAGAAGGTAATAGGTGGCAGATAAATAAAATTAATGTCGGGAATCATTTGATGGTTCTACTGCATCCAAACATAGCGTCCTCTATATGTTTCTAGCCATGCTTACCTGTAAAAATATGCTTCATATCGATGTAACTTACCTTCCCGAAACTTTTCAACCAACAGTTTTGAAACTTTTAGCATATTTACTTATTTAATTAAAATGACAAACAAAGATATATGGGAAAGGAATCCAGTATTTTTTTCTTTAAGACGACATTCCTTTATTTGATGATATTAAGACATAACCAGTGAGATCCCATCAGTGGCTGAGAGGTTCTGCTCTCAAAGCTGGTAGACGTGAGGTGCTGGGTTCTAACCCCTGTCGCACTCGTCGACCTAACCGCTCGGAATTTTCCGTGCTTTACTTCGAACCTTGCGTAAATATGTGTGAGGATACCTTAGAAAGACCTGCGGGCATTCCAACCGCCGGTCTATATTCTACGTGCAACTAATCGGTCGTAATAAATAACCAACCAACCACCAATAACCAGTGAATAATTTAAATCATTACTATATTTCTAGTTAAGAAAATCGTGATAAAAATACGCTATTTTGCATGCAATCTATTTCATTTTCTTCTAAATGATTGTTCTTCCGGACAAGCAATAGAATATTCAAAAGAAAAAAGTTATCATCTTTGTGAATGTTAAACAGAGAAATCTTGTTTTTCAGACAGAATATTTAATAACAAAGAAATCTCATAACATTTTTTGCCTTATTTTATCGTCTTAAGTGAAAGAGGTAAGCCAAATAAAAATCTTACTTTTTGTATGTCAAAATGTTTTTCATTTTCCTTACAAGATATTTCTTACGCGATGATGGTTGGTTGTTTTGTATAGTAAAATTCCATTTCATCAAAATATATATTCACCTTCTGAAAGAATTCATTTACTTTCAAACATACATCTGTTTGAATACATGCGTATAACATCTAAAGGTTAAAAAATATATAGATAGCTGAATATTATGTCATCAAGTTAAGCTTGTTCATGGATCTTTTGAATGATATTTTTTTTTTCTAAATGTCGATCGACAGTGGTACAAGGTGTGTCATCTAAAGATTTTATTCACGCAAGACGAATTGGATTAGTTGGATTTAAAAAATCTTTTTTAATAAAAAAATATTATACCATGCACACGCATATAAATGAATAAATAAAATGAAAACCAGTCATATAATTTTTTAATGGAAATACGTCTTTAGACGGAATAAATCAAAATTTAACAGAATAATGCCTGTCACCATCATAGTTTTTATCATTTACAATCATAGCTACCAACTTTTACGCTTTTTTGTTACCATTGACATTTAATGAAATTTTTTGCTTTAATTAATAACAGAATTTAACGATTAAATAAGGCAAACTTCACTATAAATTTTAACGATAACAGAAAAGCGTAAAAGTTGGCAGTTTTGTACCAAGGCCATAGTTTTATGTCGTATATCCTATTATGCACAGTTTCCGCAGAGTTAGCTTCAAACTCATCAAGCTGACTATATATTTATATCTGTATTATAAATATCCAAAGAATGGAGTCATTAATCTTGAAAATCCCCACCCTTGTAAGAAAGCAATTTTGGGATCCAATATTGCGCTATATTGAATTTATTGGAAAAACATCTAAGGAAATGCCAGTAAGGGTTAAACATATTGGCCTTACAATCGATATACTATATGTTACTGCCAAAGCCCGAAATCGGTCAGATCGCGAACTAACCGATTTCGGTCTTTGGCCGTAACATATGAAGGGGTTAGAATGACAGTGGAGTTAATCAATATTTAGTACGAGTTGTAATTTTCCAACTGGACGAAAAATGTCCGGGTCAGGATTGGAACCTGGGATCTCTTGGCTGAAGTTGCCATGCTCTACCAACTGAGCTATCCCGGTTGAATCTAGAGGGCATAATTCATCCAGTTAACCTTATTGATCATAGCATCTGGTCTGATATTTGAATCAGCTCAACAGAATAAATCGCAGGTAATGCAACTAAAATTAGTTAAAATTAATCTAATAATTAGTAATTTGGGAAATGAAGGGTTTTGTGAAACTTGTCGTATTGTCGTTGCATTAAGTGGTCCACCTTGTTTTGCCCTCTAGCGACTCCTTAAGTGAACTAAAACTTGTTTGACAGTCACACTGGACAGAAATTAATATAAGTTCAGTAAAAATGTGGTTATCTAGATTTTAAAAATTTTTTGACTTACTCCACTGTCATTCTAACCCTCTCATATATAAAATGAAATGCCACTATTACAGAGATGTTGGTTTTCAATTCGAAGTATTAGACTTGAAATACAAATATTGCAGAAATATTGGTTTTACACTGAAAATATTGGAAATGAAGTAACGAAATACTTTTTAGCCATTTTTGGTGCAGCAATAGATAAATGTAAGCAATCTAACGATGGGAAATATTTTATGCCAATACTGTAAATTTTGCCACGATACAGCAAATATAAACAATATTGGCCTAATTGTTATTTCCATATTTAATTTCCAATATTTCAAATAACATAAAATACAAAAAAAAAATCTCATCTCGACTAATCTAGAAATCTACGTTATCTTCGTTACAACATTTAATACAAAAATGTTTTTTGCTTAGCAATATGCAGTATAAATTAAAATCTTCAAAATTCATTTCTCTACCATATAAATTAAAGGTAAGATTCCATAACTAGTAGATAAAAGAAAATGCATTTTACATATTTACGGAAGCTTCATATTTTCCTGTTTCAAAACCATTTATATGAAGCGAGATAAACTATTTCAGATTACTTTTCTTTTTTTTTTCATTTTCAATTTTTTACCCCAAAGGAATTTATTTACTTTTCATAAAACATAAATTCAAGTATTAAGAATGAAAAAAATTGTTGTCATTCAGTGAAATAAAATTGCGGAAGCTTAGAAATAAATTGAGTGAACATTTTGAATTATTTAATAAAATTGTAGCACTTTTTTTTCCTCTAGAAAAAGAACTAATTTGGATGCGTGCAGTTGTTAAAGTAAATAGCTCTAGCGATGATAAAATGCTACAAACATATTTTTTTTATCTTGCTGCATAAATTCAATTTTACAACGAAATTAATTTTCCAATTTTAAAAGTTTCTTCTTTCTTAGCAAACAAATTTCAATGTGGTTAAAGGTTCGTATGCAATACGTAGGATTTAAAGAATTTGTTTATGTTTATGTAATATACAAAGAAAATCTAAAACTGCAAAGTGCTTTTTCATTTATAATTAAATAAGAGGGAAGAATTAATTAAAACATATATATATATATATATATATATATATATATATATAACATACCGGGTGTCCCAAATATGACTGATGGATTTTAAAATTAGTTTCTTGCAAACGGTGACAGATATTTAAAAAAAATCTTGCAGGAGCTATATGATGCTATATGATGTCAGGAGTTTTTTTTAATTGTGATTCGTGAGTTTAGTTCGAATTTCAAAAAATAGATGGCACTGCCAGTGATTGGCGTTCAGGTGAGACCGAAACAGACGCCACTCAGCATTGATGCACTACCCCTGAATACAAGATGGCGGCTGTCGCAGGCGTATTTTATTTTCAGAGTCCTTTGAACGGTCCCTCAAACTTCAACACCAATAATATCTAAAAGTTTTCTTAGATTTACTTGATCTCAGAAAAACTAAGTGAAGAAAACTTTTAGAAATTATTGGTGATGATGTTCAAGGTACTGTACAAAATCCGCCTGCGACAGCAGCCATCTGGTATTCAAGGGGGCGGTGCATCAATGCTGAGTGCCGTCAGTTTCGGCCTCCTTGGAACGGCAAACTCTGTCAGCGACATCTATTGTTTGAAATTCAAACTAAAATAAAAAATTACCGTAAAAAAAATAAACCTCCTGACATTATACATAACCCTGCCGCATGAAATTTTTTAACATCTGTCACCGTTCGCAAGTTATTGAATTTTAAAATCTATTAGTTATTTTTGGGACACCCGGTATATACAACATGTATAAACACATATATAACAAAGTTATTTAACAGCTCCTTTCATCAAAATCACTTACAAAGGCAATTGTTTGTACAAATTGTTCACGTTCCCGAAAATTTTTCTTACATTTCCTCAACTGTGCTATATGTTTTCCCTCAATGGATAAATTAAATACATTTTATCCTCAGTTTATAAGATAGGCGAGCTTTATTTTAGAATATAGTTCTGACACATTTTCACCTTTGGTAATTAACATTTTTGAGGCCAAAAATTAGGAGAAACTCTCGTACTCAATTCCTGGAGTAAAAATATTTTCTCTAGAGAAAAATCTTTGAAATGCTGCTTCAAATGAATATTCTGAGAAAACTAAAAAATGCTGACCGAACTTTTATAACATTCTGACCTTTTAAGATAGAATAGAAATTTTAATTATAATGTATGTGAATAAATTTTGCATTTTTAATTCCGTTAACAACAAAATATATTTGGCGAGTTTTAAAAGGAATTATTATAAAAGTTTAATGAATCATCTTTTAAGAAAATAAATAATCATTAAAATAACCCACACTGTTAAAAATTTGAAGCAAACTGTCCAGTCATCCAACCGTTTTTATAGAAAACGATTACCGTAATTTCGCGCGTATGCGCCGCGTCTTAGTTAAGTCTTTTTCAAACCAGAAATTTCATTGAAAATAAGAATTCAAATAAGTGCTAAGCAGAAGTAAGTCGCATTTTATTTAAAATAAATTCTGGTACGAAATCGAAATGTCTGAGGTGCGGCGTATACGCACGAAATTACGGTACATAACCGTAATTCACCACAATGCACAAGGGTCTTGCCCTCCAATTAATTCTCCGTTTTTGAAAAATTGCCCAGCTGACCTGACTAGAAATAGGTCAATTTTTCCGGTAAAAAGATGAAATTGGTAGAGAAAACTCATTTCTGAACATAATATGGGCAATAATATGGTTAGAATAGAATTAAATTACTGTTATGTAACCGTTTTTTATAAAAACGGTCAAATGACTGGACAGTTTGAAGCAAAATTTTAACAGTGCATCATTTTTATTATTATTATAATTAATTGCGGTCGCCACGTTGCCACTTCCGACCAAGGTTTTTCATCTGGCGACCAAGTTATATAGAAAATTGTTTTGTACAAAACCGACCTAAGAAATGAGCACAGACGGTATTTTTCTCTTCCCTCGTATTTCTTATAAGATGTCTCATTACAGATGTTGCAAAATTACAAAATATTATTAAATAAAGAAATCATATTCAAACAAAAATTATTTTTAACTTTTTCCATTAATTTGGCATAAATAAGTTCACCAATTGCATTTTTTAGAATAAAAAAACTGAATTATTTGACTGACTTAGACAAGAAAATAGGCAAAAAAATATTTTGCTGCTTTACTATTTCATCGATGTCCCCCATCACCAGATGTAGAATTTGTAGCACTCAACTATCCGGACATTTAAAACATTCGGTAATCAGCATTTCCCGAACATACTGGTTAATCCAGCCTTTACCGTATTTTTTTTTCAGAGATCTATGTACTTTTAGTAAGCTTCATTAGGAAACTTTCTTTATATTATCTTTCTAAATTATGTACTATTCTAAACTATGTTTGTTATTATTTTTTCTCAATTATTTCATAAAGAAAACTTATGTGATTTTTGAAAATCGAAGATGGGAGAAGAGGCGGAGAGGGGGGGCGTAAATATTTTTTACTGGCGACTAGCATTTTTTGCTGGCTACCAGATTTTATGAAATTTGTAAAGCCCTGATTATTAGTCTACTTTTTTACGATTTATTATTTAACTCAACATGAATTTTATTTGTAATTGATTTTTCACTCACTTCCTGATACGATAGAATTATAAAAAATTATGAACACGGCTGTGTTTCCGCTTACAATACACCATTTTAATATGTTTAGAACTTAATTGTAAATAAGAAATAAAATTTTAAGGTAATATGCCGTTAGCGTGACGCAAAGGATAAATCGTTCAATAATCGTTATCGTTACAACTGTATGCAATTACAACAAGAATGGAGATAATTATGCAAGAAACCACGCTCGCTGTTAATATGCGACAAGGGTCTTGCCCTCTGATTAATTTCCCATTGTTAAAAAAGTTGCCGAATGATCTAATGCATGAGACCTATCGAATTGGTCTTCACTCTAATTATGTTTTCATTATCAGTAAATACATCTAGACAGTTAACAGTATTTAAATCAGATAAATAAGAATTCTGAATAAATCTAATCAAACACTTCGCAGAAATTACAATGTCATGAACAGAAAGATTTTTACACAAATTGAGAGGGCTTCAACAGTTATTAATAAAACAGAAAACCCGAATTAATTTATCATAATTCGAAAATCGTCCAACATCAAAATGATCAGACAACTGTGACACATTAATATTTGTTGGCTTAATCTTTTTATTTTCATCATTAACTTCATTAAGTTCCCAAAAATTTCATTAACACACGATACTAGATTTTACTTATAAAGGCCATAAAGGTCCATTAAACTAATCAGAATCTAGCATTTGACTAGATGAACAACCTAGGGATAGTATGTCAGCTGGATTAATGTGACCAGGAACATGTCTCCTAGATTCACATAGTGTCAGATGCCTAATTTATTTCACCCGTTTAGCAACAAAATCAGTCCATTCCCCGTGATTTTTTATCCACCACAATGTACAAGGTTGTTAAAAAATTGCCCAGTTGCCATGACTTGAAATAGGTCAACTTTCTCGGTAAAAAAGGTCACAAATTTAAGCCAAAGATGAAATTTGTAGAGAAAACAAATTAAACATTACACAAGATTGCAAATGAAAAATAAAATCCCTGATGCAGCAACCACATCGTATAAGAATCTAAAAAAATACAAGCAATTCGAAAATGTACCTGTCACAAAAACGCGCATTGTCCCCATAAAAACATCTGTTGGTGTAGCAGCCACGTTGTATAGGAATATCAGAAATACATGAAATTTAGTAATGTTGCAATCAGTTCAACGCAGGTATGAGAATTTCGAGCAAATGAAAAGAAAAATAAACATCACTGGATGCAGAGACCTCGTCGTACAATAATCTAAAAAATGAAATCTATTCAGTAATGCCACTGTCGCTAAAACGCATGTATATGCGCTTCACGCCCATGAAACGAAACAACATAGTATGCAAAGAAACATTAACACACTATATTACACTATTATCGCACTATATTACATTTATTATTCTACTATTATTGCTGTAGTAACTCCTAGTAACACGTTGCAAAATAATTTCACACTTCTCTTAATTAACTCATTACATGAAATGAAAAAAGACTATGTACAGTTAAGGATATTTACACAAGGACAAAGTAACCTCTTAAATCATTACTTAAACAATTATCTGTAGTCGCCAAGCTACTAGGGTTTTTAAACACTCTCTCATTCCATCGCAACTTGATCATCTCCCGCCCTTTAGAACTCTACTTCGGTTATCGTGCGTACTTTGAATACGTAACATGCACCGCTGGATTCTGAATTGCTGTCATCTGCCAAAAGGGAACGAACTCAATGCAGATAGAATAGATCGCCACCATTATGGTATTAAATATATTTTAAATAGATATCATACATATACTGCTTTCACATTCACCGTCAAATTTTATTCCTTCTTTTCATCAAAATCTATTAAAAGTGCAATTACTTGTATAAATTGCTCATAATCCAGAAAACTTTTTCTTACATACCTCAACTGTGCTACGCTCAGTAAAGTATTTAAACAATGCTTTAATCTCTATAATAAAACCGTAAGTCATGTGACTGTCATCAACAGTTCCGGAATGTCCGTTTCACTTTTTCATATGCCAGGCGGCCATTTTTATTAAAAATTATTTTTTCGAATGAAACTTCATAAATGTGACATTTTTAGAAAGATCGTTCAAAATAAATTAATATTTGAGAGATGACTTACGTTCAATTATGTATATATTCTCCAATAACATCAGTTGAAATTAGCTTCGCAGTTCAAATTCTCTATCCATGAAAGTAAACAAAAAAAAAAAGATTCATTCGTCGTGAAGGTTTAAAATATTAAACCATTAAACCATGGAGATAATTGTTCGTAAAGTTAGTTTTCCATGAAAGATTTTTTGGAGCGCTGCCTGGTGTCAAAAAAATAATTCGTACCAGTGACACAATCAAAGTTTACCATAATTATGTGCTATACAACTCAACTTCATTCTTTATCTTTTCTTGATGTAAGCTGAATGTAAACAAATACAACTCATGTAATGATATTTAATGAATCAAATTTCGAAACAAATTGTCAGTTAATTTGGTATTTATGTATTATACGTGAAAGGAAGAGAGACCACCGAAAATGATTGCTAATCACCAATCATATTTACCATTATTAATGACCAATCGCTTTCAAAACAGTAATTTAATATACATTTACAAAATACATAACATCATTAAGTACTTTTGTGTTATTTGGGCGCAAATCTCGCCAATAGAATTTTTAAAATCGCCAATACCAGCTTTTATTTTTCGCGTGTGCAAATCAGAAACGATACTTTTATTTTGAAATCAAATGTTCTGATGGAACAGCTGTCGTAGACGCACCGGGGCACTATATTAACTATAGAGTTGCAATATAGAGAGAAAAAACGGGTTGCTGTAATTAGAATTATAGGCGGTAATGTTGGTGTGACATATTTACGTGATTATCAAAACTGGCTTCCAAAAGTTCAATGTTTCACCAAACCATACTCGAAAATTACGTGTTATAATATGCACTCCGATTATGTCACATTATTCAAGACGTTTTAAATGCGAATAATGATAGATTTTCTTCTTGATTCTCCCGTAATCAAGTCTACAGCCAAAGTTAGCGAGAAACAAACAAACAAACAAAAAAATATTGGCAACAATATGGTTCAGTGTAAATGGTGGATATCATTAAAGACTTTCACAAAATAGACTTCATTGCACCAAATCGTATTAACTAAAATACGCCATTTGGCAATGGATCCAATTACGGAAAACTACTTAATATGTTTAAGAATCTCCTCATTAGCAAGCATATTGCAACTGATAAGCAAACGGATATGAAGCATAAATGCTTAAGTTGGTTAAGCGGTTTTTGTCAAGAAATATGAAATACATAACAACAAAAAATATGCGAAATGCTATCATGATCGAAAAAGTTTTTGATTTGTCTATTAGAATCTTCCGGTTTGGCGAAGGATTACGGAAAAAAAATAAATTATGAATAAAAGTAACGTGTTACAGTGCTTAACATACATTTAAGGGAGACCAAACTGGTCGCCAGTGGCGGCTAGTTTAATAATATTCGTGCCTCAATTTTTAAGACATGAGAACATTTAGCATTTTCACCTTTGGTAATTAACATCTTTGGAGGCCAAAAACATTAGCACAAACTCTCGAATAATATTTCGGTATAACAATATATACTCTAGGGAAATTTTTTTAAATGCAGTTGAAAATTAAAAATCTGATGAAAAATAAAATGCTGGATTATCTCTTACAACATTCTTTCTTCGAACCTTTTAGTAAATACGGGTTAGGATCCCTTAGAAAGATTATTGAGAATATTGCAAATATTTTCAATACCTACCATACATACATCTTTTTCACATACAATGTCAAATCATATTTATTTCCTTTCATCAAAATAATTTTAAAGGCAATTATTTGTAAAACATTGTTCATGCTCTAGCAAAATTTTCTTAGATATCTCATCTGTAATATATCTATTCCATCACTGGTTTAAATTAATACATTTTATTCGCAGTTGCTAAGATATCAGAGTCCGTATTTGACATAGTCATAAAGATAATTAACATTTTTGAGGTCAGAAGCATAGAGAAACTCTCGTTTTAAATTCCTGCTGTAAAAATGTTTACTCGAGGGGAAAATCTTGGAAATGTAGTTGAAAATGAAAAGTCCAAAGAAAAAAAATGGTGGCCGATCTTTTATAACATTCTGACCTTTTAAAATGAGGTAGAAATTTTAATTATGAAACACGTGAATAAATTTGCATTTTTCATTTGTTTAACTGCAAAGCATATTTGTCAAGTTTTAAAAGGAATTTTTATAAAAATTTAATGACTCGATAATAATTATAATGGAGGACGAAAAATTTTGCGTCAAGCATAGATTATGTAACACTTTCCAATACTACCAAAATAATTTCACAAATCAATACCGTTTAATAAGGTGAAAGATGATAGCTAAGTAAACAATTTGGAAAACGCATAACATATTTAAAAACCCAATTTCAAGAATTAACAACACTATTCGGAAAAATATCAGAATTCTTTTGTGTAGTTCTGTATAAGATCCATAGATTTGTATATATAATACATAGAATACTAAATTTTGGTTTAGGTATGAAACGCGTAGCATAGTTAAAAATTCTTCTTCTGGAATTTCCGTCAATAAACGGAAATGTACCCGAGAACTTTTGTGCTGGCCTGTATATGATTTATAGAATTTATACACATCAAGTAATAGACAAAAAATGAGTTAAATTTAAAATCGCGTTCAGCAACTGAAAATGCACTTCCAGCAATTATTGTTAAATAACAGTAGCGAACATCATGGCACATGGAGTACGCCTGCCGTGTCTATATGTTACTGTAATCCATCCGTGTTCTTAAAGTTTAATGAAAATTTAACCATTATATACATGTAAAAAAAAAAACATTTTTTATCATGCTCTTGCTTAGACACAAGACAAAAAGTTATTTGAGGAAATCTCTTACGCAAAACAGAAACGACTTAGGAATTATTTATGAAAGGATGAGAAGAAATAACACCCTGTATATTTGTTTAAACTTAACATGGGGAGAAAACAATTCAAATGAAAACCCGCCACGTAAAGTTGAAAAGTTCTTGCCCATTTTGAAAGAAAACTATTAAAAAAAGTCATTATTCTGTTACAATATAAATGCTGTTGAAACATGTCATTTCCTAAGTAGTTCTTACTTAGGAAACATTTTTAAGTCACTTCTTACCATTATGTGGTGCATTCAGACTAAACATAATGCCATAGGTTTTTAAATAATTTAAATTTAATTCTGCTGATTACACTAACGAATATTTAAATTTGTTTGGTTTCCATGGGAAAGTCATTTAGAGATTCCTCGAAATCCGAGTTAGTTAGTAGTTAGTCTCGTTTCTATGCTTTAAAGTTCTTAAATATTTCACATTTGGAAAAGGAATTGTTTCCAAGAGAATAGAATAAATACAATTTAAATAGTTGTACCGTAAATGGAAATTGTAAGGTGTTAAAGACGTCTTTGTTTCCGAATTTATTGACGGCTCTTAACGGCTTTTGTTATTTATATTTACAGATGTTTTGTTATGCTGACAAGTATTGTTTAAAGAAAATAAAATTGACTTCAAAAGATTTTTCTTCTTTACTTTATCATGTGTCGACTACTTTGATTATAAAGAGTAAGTTTTGATTGCGAATGAACTTTTTGTCCAATACTAGTCAATGTACGTAAAAGTTATCAAGGCTATCTTTCTCTAACATTCGATGAATGAGTGTGAAAACATCGGAACTTGAAAGCTTCTGTTGTGTGTGAAAACCTCTAATTTTATTATTTCTCTTCGTATCGATATTTATGCAAATTTCTTCATCTGGTCAATCGATATAGCAGTATTTAAGCACTGGCATGCGCTGGAAAAGTGGAACTCTGGATCGGTTCTTGCCTTAGTCGGTACCTCGAGACCAGCTTTATCTTGCCTGAACTAAGACGTAGTAAAGAAGGAAGATTGTCCAGTAGTAAGAGTATATTTTACTGTGATTCAGTGATACTTGAAAAAAAATCATTTGGTGCTCATGGAGTGCCGTTTCAAGTCATTTTGCAAGTGTGAGTTGAACGTGAAATTGATTCTTTTGGAAGTCAGATTAACAGTCGTTTGACTTTTCAACCTCACTGGCATTCACTTATAGGTTAACCACTTGGTGCATTTTGTGAAACTGGTTTGTCCCAACAGAATACTTTGTGTCCACTTTTTATGATAATTTACTTCACCTTAAATTGCGTCGCAACGAATATCGCTCTCTTTGACGCTCAACAGACTTATCATATATCAAACATTTTGATATTTCCTTGCAACACAAGTTGGTAAATGTACGTCCAACATGACAAATGAGATGCGTTCGTACTATAACTGGTTTTATAATCATTCAGTTCTTGGTGCAATAGCTGTTGCAGTCTTATGCAAAAATGCATAAATACAAAATATATTTATGTTCAGATTTTCATATTATAGATATTAGTTTTATTTTATGAATTTAAGCTTCAATACACTTTTACAAACAATTCATTACAATTACAAAATTATACTATGCGTAACTATCCAATACAAAACAATGTAAAACTAATCATCGTTATAATTTCAGTGAAATGAATTATATCGTCTGTTATTATGATATGATGCATTTTCGGAATAAAATAAGTACATTTTAAGTTGGCAATGGGAAACATAAACCTAGCTTTAAAAATTTCAGAAATTGAAATCCATATTTAGAATTTTTCCATTTAATAACTATTTCTCCGGAAACATCTATCCAAAAAACTATCGGTAGATTATAGGATGGCAATAATTAAACAATTTTAGTATTCAAATTCGCTTTTTAAATTCAGTAATACTGAAATAATAGTACTACTCCATCTTAAATAGGACGAATTAACATGGCAACTTAGAATTATTACCTATCGTGGGATATCATTGAATGAATTACGTATGATAGTATTTAATAGGATGAAGAAAACTCTTATTAACATATTTTTAAGCTTTCATTCGATTTTTATAAAATTTGAAATGACTGGACACGATTTTTCAACGATTGTATAGTTTAATTTCAAGCCATTCGGTCGGATATTTTTTGCGCTGTTATATGCTTACAGACGGACAGTCGGACCGATCAGATGACGACTATAGGTGCTACGTATTTATATAATTACTAACGCACCTAAAAAACTTATGAAAAAATAGGGTGACTATTTTTAAAACATGAGGTAGAAATGTGTACCTTAACACCTTTTGAACGTGTAACAAAAAAACTCGTTTTTATACAAAAAACAGCATTGCCTGGCTTCTGCCTTACAGAAAATCCATTTATATCATGTTGCCCATATTCTCTAAGTTTAGAAGACATTTTCTAATATATCTGTATATTGAATGACATTTACTGATGCATAAACTTGAGAAACCTATCTAGGAACCAATTTACGAAAGTCTTTCAGAAGAAGGGGGAACTTCTACTGTTTTTAAAACCCAGATTTTTCAAAAACATACCTTCGGCGATAGGCGATTTATAACACTTTACAAACTCTCGTATTAACTTTTTGAAATAACAATATATACTCAGGGGGAAATTTTTGAAATGCAGCTGAAAATTAATAATCTGAGGAAAAATAAAAATAGTGGCTGATCTTTTATAACATTCTGGTCTTTTTGAGATGGTGAAGGAGTTATGATTGCAATTGAGGCTTGCAATTTGTTCATAAAGAAGATTTTTTTGGTATTTTTATTATTGGAAAGATTTCACTACTGTCATCATCTTTAACTTAAATATTGACATTTGTAGATTAATCAATATCCATCAGAGCCATTTAATCGTAGGTATGATATGTCTTGGTAAATTGTGCGTACAACATTCCAAAAATGTCCTTTTTTGAGTAAAGTGGCAAAATTGCAAAAAAAATGTCACTACTGCCCCTATTACTTCTGTCCCTTACAATTTGCGTTTTGTCTCATAAAAACTGCCATATCTTATTTATCTACCCTATTAAAATCCGTGCGCGTATGTTACCTCAAAACTCTGAAACCACAGGGTGCAGGGCTTCGACATTTGGCGGACGGATTGCTGGTAGGGAGCCGATGAACCATTGGGACAAAAAATCGAAATTTTTAAATAGATTTTTTTTATTTTATGTTTTTGACTAATTTTTTCTATCTTTTATGTTAAACATGTAATCGCGCGAGTTCTAACCACTTCTAAATGTTTACTGCAATGTGAGATATACATATTATGTACGACACCCTGCAATATTAAAAAGCTGTAGCGGGTATTACGATAACTCTTTTACCTCGCATGCAAATAATTACAGATTAGTTAATTGCGTTTAATTATTACCTTTTTAAAAAAATAAAGAAAAGCATTTCATCTCAAACATCAACAAAACTTTTTATTTTATTTATTCCCTTATTCCAAAGATATCGTTTTCTCGACTGCTGCCATAGCAACAGGATAAATTAAACTCATTAAAAAAATGCACAGTAGTTGAACAATATTTTTCTACATATTACATAGATACATTTGGTTGTACTGATTTTTATATTTAATTTTTGTTTTAGAATTAAATTCATGAACTCCCTTGCGTACAACGGGTTAATCAGCTAGTATCTTATCCATTTTTCAATAAAGTTTATACCGATCTACTAATTATTATTCTTCAATGTATCAGAGGTCATTAAAAATTTGTATTCAGCAAAATATGAGATTTTTTTAAATCAAATATCAGCAGAAAATCAGCAGCCAAAAATTACACTTATGAGATTTTGGCACATATACATTCTAGATTAAATTTTGTTGGTTAATCTTTACTCTAACTTTCCAAATCTGTCGGTACAAATTTTCGCTAAAAGCTTTTAATATAATTTAAGTTCATCTCTAGAGAATATCGATCGTTATTATTATTCTTTTTTTTAGTCAGAGAATATACCATTTCCGTTAATTAAATTTTCAGAAAAAAAAAACGAAGTCTATATTGATTTTGTATTATTTTATTATGATTGATTTGGAAACTTAATTAAAATTTTTATAGAAATATAACGTTATGAATAAAAATATCAGTGCATGAATAAAACATAGCAGAAATTAATTAACTTTTAAAATCAATGGAAATTTATCAAAATAGAAACAAATTTTACGAACAGAATCGGAAATTTTAGGATGTTTTTTTATGATAAATAATTTATGGTTAATTAAAAGTTTGGAATTATCAACTAAATCAAGTGCAAACTAAAGGTGGAAATTATCGAAAAACTGTACTCATTAGCATGTGAATTAATTTCAGCTCGAAATGTTAATAATCTTTTTTGTTTAACCATGGTTAATTTTGAGTAAAGTATGGGACGTAATCAGTAAATTAATGTATAGACCCGCAAATGCATAAAAGTTTTTTCAATTTAATATTTCTGTTTTTATTTTTTCAGTTTACAAATAGTCAAAAAGAAGTTTTTAAATTAACTTTTCTTTGCATGAGTTTTTCTTTTACAATTGTGTTTTTTATACATATTTTAAATATGGGACACCATAAATTTTAAGATAGATTTTTAACTTTGTTCACCAACATAGTTCACGGGAAATTTACTGGATTAATATTTCTATATAAATATAGTGGTGGCGAAGAAGTTGATTTATTTATTAAAAGTTAAATAAACAGTGATGGAAATTTACATCACTATGCAATTAAGGGTTAAAGTGTAATTACTGCTTAAACAGCGGTCGGCAACCTATGACCGCGAGTTACCGAGTGACCCATTTCATAATTTCAATTGACCCATTTGAGCTCCGAAAAAGAAAGTATAATATATATATATATATATATAAACATAAATATGAAACGAACTCTTGAAGAATACGTAAAGAAATAAACTGAAAATAAATAATAATAACATTTTTGTTTGATTACAAAGTTAGAGTAACAAACATGCATAACGAATGCAGCGATTGGACGAATGAAACTTCGCCTTTTGTCAAATCAAAAGTCGGCTTGAGTTACTGCTACAATTTGGCGGTTAGTCTCCTCTTTCAGAAGATTATGATTTTTTCACGATATAAACGTGTTGAGCATAACTTCCTACGAAATTTTCATATCTGAAAAAATTGGCTTTTCCATTTTGTTCGCATTTGGTATAACTTATAATTGTGGGCAAATATTTTCACACATAAATTTATTTTAATTAAGAACAGGATCAGTTTAACTACCGAAAATTCATATGCTTGTATTCGTCTTAAGACGACTATCTATAAGCCAGACTTGACTGAATTGATCTCACGAGTTTTGTATCAGGGGAGCCATTGATATCGAAGAGAAAGGTAAAGTTCATTCTGCAATGTTTCTTTTTATGATAATTATAATTACAATTTTTAAGTTTAAAAAAGAGTACTGTAATTATTTGTTCATTAAACTTTATCTTATCTTCACCAAAATTAAAATACCACTGATTCTAAAACATCTTCTTAATACAAACATTTTGGTTGATTGTG
This sequence comes from Maratus michaelseni, assembly GCA_963931845.1. NCBI lineage: Eukaryota > Metazoa > Arthropoda > Arachnida > Araneae > Salticidae > Maratus > Maratus michaelseni. The sequence continues at coordinate 23,665,977 of OZ007594.1, forward strand.
GCCCGCAGCCATAAAAGGTTGCCGACCCCTGTCTTAAAGTGATAAAAACATAACATAAAAGGCTTAAAAATACCTTTTAATATATAGATGACACATGTTTCATGCACTCAAACGTTGACTTCTTCAGATCAAAATGATAAATAAAATATTCTCGCAAAGTTTTTGAAAATGATAAACATAAATCACGAGATCACATGTCCATTGTAAGCAGGTGCTTAAATTGGTCAAACTGGAAAACGTGAAAATTATTTTTTATATTGCTTTCATGATTTGTAAACCATCGCGTGACAAATTTCAGGTAATTCAAAAGCAGCTGATTCGTTGCAAATGTTCTCGTTTCGCAAATACATTTCTATTGATTCAGGATAATGGATGGGAAATAAACACTTGATGAAAAAATTAGTTTACTATTCTTGAAATTAAGCTACAAAGGCTCTATTCTATGTAGTCTAGCTAAAGCTGTAGTTCTTCTGTCATATTTTATATATGCCATATGTTATTTTATTAAAAAATACATAGTAAATACACGATGTCCCATACATCCACACTATAAATAAAGACAAATTTTTCTTAAACTACGAAAATATACAATAGCCTCTTCCGAGTTACCTACGATTCCGAAAAGCAGCCTTTATCTTTAGAACACTCAGAAATGATATAATTTCGAGATATTAAGAATCATTTATAAAAACAAAGTTTATTTTGCTGTCACTGGTTTCGGGAACTGTTTCAAAGTAGATTTATAGTGTATTAATCATTTTTCTGAAACCGAAACATCGGGTTTTAGGATGCTATCCATGCCCAGTTAAGCAGTTTCCGCTGCGTAATTGAACATATACAGGGTGTTTCACGAAGGACCTCTAACTTTGAAAATAAATAACTCGAAAACGGTGATGGATAGAAGCAAGAAACCAGCGGTATGTTTATTAAAAAAATCCGTCAAAATCTCATACAGAAACTTCAAAATTTTAGAAAGAAATTGCGCCGATAGATGGCGCTACAGATGGCATAACTATGAATAGGATGTATCACCTCAAAAGCGATTCAAAATGTGCACATTTCACGTAACACACATGTCCCAAACGAAGAATGAAATTGTCAGTGACTCTCTGTTGTATGCGACCGGAAATCAACACACAATCTTGACAAATATCCTCCTCCAGCTCGTCGAGTGTTAAAGAATTGTTGCTGTAAACCATGTCATTCAATGTCATTTCCAGAAATTCTTTCACTGTACGCTAATAGCGATCACGTTCCAACGGCGAAATCTTCGACGACTGAACGTTCTCGCCCGTCAGAATTCTCTTTATAAGGATCCGCAATGCTGCCTGCAGCGTCATCTATCGACGCTATTTTTAACTAAAATTTTGAGGTTTATGTATCAGATTCTTACGGGTTTTTTTTTAAATAAACATACCACTGGTTTCATGCTTCTATCACAATTTCAGAGTTATTTATTTTCAAAGCTAGGGGTCCTTCGTGAAACACCCTGTACATGCAAAAGTAACACAATAATATTAATGCTAATGTTAATGTTGTTAAATTATCATATTTGTTTGTACAACATCTTTGTTGAACACGAAAATATTTACTTGAGAATGGATAGCATCCGAAAAATAAATATCTCGGGGTAAGAAAATTTGATGAATACACTATAAAAACTACATGGGAATTTTTTTGAAAATGAGTGGTAGCAAACGAAACTTTGTGTTTATGTATGCTTCTTAAAATCGCATAACTAATATATTGGTTTCTGAGGTTTTTAAATATAAGAATCTCTTTTCGGAATCATGTGTTACTCGGAAAAGGTTCTTGTATATTTTCATTCGTGGTTATAAGTGAAAATATATTGTCGTAGACGTAGATTAAGAAACATTAGTATTTTCTTACAGGTTAATTATACGTCGAAAATTGAAGCAAAGTTAACCAATTGTCGTATGAGATATAGCAGTTTGCACTGTAAGACTTGTCAAAATGTTGGTGTTTTTTGGAGGGAAAGGTAAAAAAGAGTTTAATCTTTCATTAAACTTTTTTGTAACAAAAAAATCCATGTTTTGACTGTTCTTATGGTGCAAACTGCTATCTCATACGACCATTCGTTACATTTGAATGAAATTTGTAGTGTGAAGGAGCTTATAAGACATCGGTAAGTAGTATACTTAAAATTATATGTGTTTACTAATTGAATTTAATATCAAGTAGGAACTGGAAAAATATCAGCCAATTGCTCCTCCCTTTCAATTATCCCCGACCTCACCTGTGCAATCAAGGCCGGAATTTCGCATTGTCCATATGTTCCTGGGACTAGATATTTAAAAACTGAGGGGCAAAAACTCATCTTATGCGGGTGTATTTAATTTTGACAACGTGCAAAAAAAATAATAAACGCAGAATTGATAAATATTCATTATCAGAAATATAGGAATAAGTTAAAATATCAAAGTAGTGTTCGTTAGAAACAGCTAATTTCGATTAAAGAATTATCGTCACATGGTTCCATGGAAAAGAAATACGGTCAACTCCCGTTAGTGCGAAATTCCAAAAGAGACTATTTTTTGTCCGCAATAACTGAAGCCCGCATTGAACGATGTAAACATTCGAAAACTGTAAAATAATCTTGTTTGTTGAATTAATTCGGATTTTGGTAGAAATTAAACAGGTTACCAACTTAATGCTAAAATAAGCAACTTTTCTTTAATTTAGTAATTTTAGTTAAAAGACAAGTTAATGGCAATTTGTTAACGGAAAATATTAAAATACAGCGGATAAACAAAGTATGCGAAAAATTGGTTGTGATTAAATAATTTAACTTTAATTAAAATAATCTCTCACTTTCCTTTGCGATACCCATACAAATGCATACCTGTCAACTTCGCACTAAACTTCTGTACAATGCGGGTTAATTTAACCGAGGTCAAACATGTTTCAAACCAGATTTTTTTTTTTTAAATGCAGTCAAATAATTTCCATGTAAAAAACATCAAAATAAATATATATTATTTTTTCAGATATATTTTTTGGATAGAAATGCCTTTACGCTAAATCAAATTAACTCGCATTGTACGGAAGTTTAGTTGAAAGTTGGCAGCTATGCTCACAATGATATTTTCCACATCATTTTCCAGTTGTTAGTCTAACAACGCACGAAAATTCGGTCTTTTATATCACATTTTGATTGGAAATATCGGCAAACAGCCATAAGCCAATTTTTGAACCTCTTACCTTTTTTTGGTGGTGAAAATTTGCTTTCCCTTCTTCACTGTCACTGACAATTCCTTGATCTCTCAACAACCAAAATCACATCAAAACTGCTTTGGAAGAAATAATGTACCAAATGAGATTCATTTCTGCTCGGTGAGTATGGAAAACTATCCATATCATCCAATGTGTAGTATGCTTTAACCCATAGGTGCCAACCTCTCATTAATATTCCGTAATATGCGGGTTAATTTCACCCAGTTTAACAACGCTTCAAACCAGAAAAATTATTGGATGAATCTTTATTTATTAAATTTCAGGTTTCTACGTGGAATTTATTTAATTTCCTTTCTTAAACAAATTCTGGTGCGAAACGTGTTAAACCTGGTTCAAATTAACCCACATATTACGGAATATTAATCAGAGGTTGGCACTTATGTTTAACCCTTAAATGCATAGTGTGTAAAATTTGCAACACCTTTTATTTAACTTTTAATAAATAAATCCAGTTCATCTCAACTACTATATTTTCATAGAAATATTAATCCTGTAAAAATCACATAAATATGCTGTTAAATAAAGTTAAAAATCTTTTTTAAAAATCATATAAATATGCTATTAAATAAACTTAAAAATCCCTTTTAAAACTTCTGGTGTCTAATCCTTAATATACGTTTATAAAAACACAATTCTAAAAGAAAAATTCATGCATTTAAATATTAAACGGAGCTTTTAACAATAATTGCAGATAGAAAATTAGCGGAAAACGAAATTGTCCACATTAATGAGATGCATCTTAAGAGAAAACGCATTAACGAGGGTCCACTGTATTTCGTTTCGGAAAGATTTAAAACTTTATGATATTATAAACAACTATTGTAAAATTTGGTCCTTTTAAAAAATCTCTTATATCCAAATTGAAAATATAAACAGTACATAATTGTACTTGTTTTCGGCTAAAAGCAGTGTAAAATAAAAAAAATATATATATTAGAAAAGTCACATTCCTTCAGCAGTTTAGGCTAAAACTGTATAGCCATCCTCAGGTACATCAAAAGACAAAACTGTTGATGTCTGCAACTTGACAAGAGAGAAGTGCGAAATGGGAGGGAACACTAAAGGAAAACCAAGAATGAAATAAAGGGAAAAATAGACATAATATGTTGGAGCCATCTATTAATTAAAAATTGAAACAAAGTCTACCAAACCGTGAAAAGGGAATTAACTTATTTTCAGAAAGTTTACCCATATACATTTTATGTTAAATGAAAAATTATCATTACAGGTATCCCTATTTCTTAAATTGTTTTCAATTGACTCTCTAACTATAGCTTTAAGTGGGTTTATATACTAAGAAATAATCTTAGCGTTGTTGAAATCTATTTTAATATCTTTATTGGTGGCGTAAAATCACGAAAAGGCAGTTGTTATCCCGAATTTAATGTCACTCATATGCTCCTTTAACCTCTCAAAAAACCTACGTTTCGTCATACCGATGTAAAAAATTGTATGATTAAACATAATTTAATTTATATTTTTCGTAAATTTCAATGATTATACATACTTTTTCAATTCTAGTTCAAAGGTAATTTATAAAACTTTTTGCTGCGAAAATGAGTCTTGCTGGGGATTCGAACCCAAAAATAAAAATCTCGAATCCAGCGTTCTACCGACCAAGTTACGAAGCCGCGTGCGAAATGTATCCGATTTTAAACTGTGACGTAAACTGTGAGCCCTTATTTCTTGAGGTCCCCTGGTGTTACGCTTTACAGCTTTCATATATTTTTATACTAGCTATTACTCTACTGATGCATAAAGGTTCACCGCATTCTCTGACATAGACGTCGGAATTTTTCCTTGTTAGATTCCTGCCTTCAAATCACAGATTTGAATGTATTGGTGCAGAACGGCTGAGTTCTTGGTGGTTGAATGGTTAGAGTGATGAATTTCAGTCTGAATAACATCAGTTCCGATCCCACGTATTCATTTTATTCCCAACTTTTCTTCTAGATCTTTATTTTAAACTGTTTTATCGGTTAAAATATTCTATTTGAGGTGTTTTTTTCGTTAAACTTTATCTTATTTATAAATGTTTTATCGTGAAATATTCCATTTTAGTTTTATTTCCAACGTTTTTATTTAAAATTGTTGTATCAGTTGCTTTATGTTTTTCATGATCAATGGAATATTTTTAATAAAAATAAGTTTTGATGTTAATAACAATCAGAGATTTATTTTTATTTTTAAAATAAAATACTTAGCTAAATTATTCTAAGTCGGAGCTTTTTTCTGCCTCTTGACTTTAAAATGTTTATGCATGGAATATTTTAATAAAAGTTAATTTTGATATTAACAACAACTAGATTTATTTCTATTATTAAAATAAAATACTTATACGATACTTATACGATAAAATGTGCTTAAAATTTTACCTTAAAGCGCCTTTTAATATTGAAAGTTTCATTTCAGTGTAATATTATCAAATGCGTTATTTTCAATCAAAGCACATTTAAAGATGTAAAAGGGCGGGAATCTAAGTATGGTCACGTGGTGTCTGCCACGAGACAGTTGTCGCAATAATGATCAACAGACTTTCAAGATAAAATATAATCAAAACATGAAAAAAAGAAAAGTGCCCAGTTAAACTGATGGCATTGAGATCACAGGCTATTCACACTAATTGTATATTGTACTCTTATTTCAAACAATAATGCCCCTCGAAAAATAAAGAAATCGACAATAAATTAAGGGGGGGTTGGCCCCCGTCCACCCCCTTTATACTTAACCAATGAACCACCAAAACTAATCAGGGGAGCGCCTTGTCACAATGAACCTATTCACAAAATTTGAAGCAAATCGGATAATTTGCATGAATAAATTAAGGGGGTGATTAGCGACCGTCCCCCTCCCTTTATACTTAACCAATGAACCCCCAAAACTAATCAGGGGAATCGCCTTATCAGAATCAAACTATATACAAAATTTGAAGCAAATTGGATAACTCTGCTTGAAAAACCCATTTATTTAAATTAAGGAGGATAGCCTCCCCGTTCCCCCTTTATACTTAACCAATAAGCCCCCAAAACTGAACAGGGAAGCGCCTTGCCAGAATGAACATGCATACAAAATTTCTAGCAAATCGTACATTTCTATCAAGAGTTATCGCGTTACATACATATGTATGTACATACAGGCTTTGATAGACTGTGAGCTAAAAACAATGACAATTCTTTAAAAAAAAAAATCAAAATCAAAATCTTATATTCTTGTTAAAAGTAAGAGTTTTTCGACGCGAGTGTGTTCCTTTATTAACATTATAGATTGCCGTCGTAGGCCTGGAAAGGAACAACTAAATCAGAAGGACGATAGATTTGACATGGCCTGTGGGTGCATAATAAAAATTCTGTCTCTTTATTACAAAATTTAAAAAGATTTATAAAAAAACTGAGAATAAATGACACTTTGTGAGCACGAAATTTGTCCGGTATTAAGAGGTAAAATTTTAAAAATATATAGGTGTTGCGATCGAACAAGTGTCTTCTAAACAGATGTGTCTGCTTTATGTATGTGGTTTTATTGTATGATACATAATGAGAAAGCGGGAAATGTTCACAACTTCATTAAAAATTATACAAAACCGTATTTTATACCCACATTTTATAATTATTTAGTTATAGAATCCTTTCCTTATGCACAATATTTAGTGTTTAAATCCTACGGAAAATCTCTGAAATAAAGTGAATGAACAACTTTGATAAACCCTTTGTAGCGTGAGATGTTTGTTATTTTAATACTACTTGGGACATTAACTTAATCTAGCTCATAATTTTAAGTAAGGTTAATTAGAATCACCTTGGTCGAGATTGCTTCTCGTTAACCTTTTCAGAAAGGAATGTTTTGAAAAATTATTTCCTCAAAGGACTTCAGCGTGTGAAATGTATCTAAAATATTTTTACAAGTAACCTAAATAGAAACTAAAAGTCATTTGAGAGTACAGTAAAGATTTAGTGCGAAATAAAAATACAGTTTCTCAACTTCATTGGTTTTATATTTCTTATATTTCTTATATTTCATTAAATGCTAAAAGGTGTAAATTAACAACATAATAAATGCACAGTAAAATTACTTTTATTAGGTTGACATGTTTCGGCTCACAGCTAGCCATTTTCAAAAACAAATGAGAATATTCCATAATTGCACGGTCTTTGAAGTTATTTAAAATGCTATCATTTAATTTTCATGTACTTTTTAAAAATCACGCACGTTATTTTCTATTTTTACTTGGTTGTTTATTTCCATATATGTAACCATGGAGTATTTCGAGCCACAATTTTTTAAGTTAAAAGATTCCCCATCGTTACATATTGTATTTTTGCGCGTTAGTATCTCTATGGTTTCTCTTATTATTGATGGATAGTACAGACTGGAGAGAAAAAAATATTTTACTTTCATTGAAATTTATGTGGATGGTTTCTTCTTGATATAATCTTGTCAGGGCTGTGGTTTTTCTATTATATTTAATATCAGCTCCTTTTTTCTGTAACTAAATGTAAATAAAACTAAAAACTATGATAATTTATTATATTCATTTTTTTTATTGATGATGAATCTGAAGATGGTATGTAAAATGATATAATGACCTTCAAATGGTCAAATATTCGGTTAACAATGGATAGAGTATTTAATCTAAATAAAACAATACCAGGTTTTCAAAAGTAGACAAGTTATTGCGATTTTTGTTTTAAAATGAAAAGCCCATACGCAAAAGATAGTGTTTAAAAATCATAAATTTTCTGTAAAATTTATTGAACATTAAATAATTAAATGCCATAAAATGATTTAGAAGACGATAGTGGCATGAAAAGTGTTACTTTAAGGTCAAAAAGGCATTAATTTAATTAAGTTTATAACTTCACACTGTAAAAAAAGACATTTTTTTTGTTTAACCCATGAAAATGTAATACAGTAGAACCCCGATTATCCGAATCTCGGTTATCCGAAAATTGGCGTAACCAAAACACTTTAAACGTTTTTTTTTTTTTTTTTTTTAATACAAACATGTTGTTTATGAAATAATTAAAGAGTGAACTTACTTATATGGACATTGCGTAAATGCAGGCATTTCATTGCCTAGACACATACAACACTTCATTTATTTACAAAATAAGTTGTTTTTTGTTTTTAAATTTTGCATTGCTTCCTTATCACGCTACCTTTTAAACAATAACTTTTCTGATGCTGTTGTTGCATCTTTCTGCACTTCAATATATTGAAGTGCCATTATCAACTCTTTTCAACGCGTTGAATGCTCATAAAAACCCGTTTGCGCTTTAACCTTTTGATTACGGGCTTGAACGGGCGAATATATTATATTCATTCGTACCACAATTGAAGGGGTCGGGGCGAAAGAGTGCCAAGCCACATTTTTGAACTTATGAGATATTTCACTTTGAAAATTTGATCCAATACTCAAATCAAGATATATAACCTAAATTTTTTTCGCCAATGTCTTAGTACCATTTGAGATATTTTGATTAACAATATGTCATTACTTTAATGATATTACTATTACGTTTTTTGTAAATTAGCTATCTTCATTGGGGGCATAAACATCTGGGGCAAAAACGAAACCTGTCACAAAGGCTGCCACCAATTCACATTACAAACAAATTATATGTTGATGTTACAATTTACAATATTAAGCAACAGATTACAGTGTTATATTTATTTCACCAAAAATGCTGCTTGGCACTTTCTTGCCCCGACCCCCTCAATTTACAAAAGAACTTCTTTGTGGTAGATTTCTCTTGAAATTATCTGGTATAGCATGTATTGGTATTGAAAATATGGTGAGAATGGAATAAAGAAATAGTCCCTGGGACGACATATGTCCCAACCCTGTAATCAAAAGGGTAAAATATTACTCATAATAAATAAAGTTTGGAGGAAATTAAAACACGTGTAAACAGGAAGGGGAAATCGCATAGAATACAGACTCTAGCTGTTACTAAATCTATGGCTCCTATAAAGCAATTATAGGAGCTCAAGCTGCATATACAGGTACGTACGCGTTACCTGACTGCGGGAGTGAGAAAGGTGAGTTGTGCTATTTGGTAGAATAAATATAGAAGCCTCCCGGTTATCCGAAAATTCCTATGGAATCCCGGTTAACCGAAAATCCTTTGGTACCATGCTTTTCGGATAATCGGGGTTTTATTGTATAACCATTAAACGTAAATGTACAATAACATCTTCCAAGTTACTCAAGATTCTGAAAAACGTGTATTATCTTTAGAAACTTCAGAAACTAAATTATTTTCAATATATCAAATAATTATTTATAAAAACAGTTCCTCTTACTATCACTGATTTTCTGAAACGTTTCCGGGTAGTTTTTATAGTTTATTAATTACCTGGAATATACGTTTATCAGATGCTATCAATTCTTCAATAAACAATTCCATATTTAACAATTTTTTTTTACAGAAAAACATGATAAATTATCAGTAATAACATTAACATTAATACTATTTTGTCATTCTTGCATGTATAAATTCACGGAAAGAAAACTATATTTTTTAAATACTTTTAATGTGCTTTTGTAATTATATAAAGACGTAACACCTATAGTTGTCGTCTGGTCCGTCCGTCCGCATATGACAGCGGAAAAACTACCCGACCGAATGGTTTGAAATTTAATATATAATATCGTTGCAGAATTTTGTCGAGTGATTTCAAATTTTATGAAAATCTAATCAAAACTTAAAAATAAATTAAAATAAAAATTTTCTTTATTCTATTAAATCCTATCCTACATAATGTATAAAATAAAAGCGCAAGTCATGTGACTGAGGAAAACAAATACGGGCAAACCACTTCTTTTTTCATATGCCGAGTGGCCATTTTTATTTAAAATTGTTTTTTCGAATAAAATTGCATAAAATTTACATTTTAGAAATATCGTTCAAAAAAATTGTTTGCTAGACAAAAGAGTTACAATAAAAAATGTATAGATTCTGAGATAACTTCAGTGGAAATTAGGTTAATGGAATATCTCAATCCAGTAAAGTAAATAAACACAGGAGATTCGTTCATCATGAGTCAAAAAATATTAAACCATGGAGGTAATCATTCGCAAAGCAAGATATCCATGGTTAATTTGCAGCGCTGTCTGGTGTAGAAAAAAATAAGCATTTGGAAACGTGGCATTCGTAAAAAGTAAAAAATAAAAGCATGTTCATTTCGCTTATAGCAGACAATATAATTCATTTCACTGAAATAATAAGGATGATTTTTTTTACATTGTGAAACTAGTTATAAAACGAACGCACCCTCATTTATGGAATATTTTTGTTTGTTTTGTTAATGGCTCAGGCGGAGCTGAAACATATGTCAAGTGTCTAATAAAACCTATTTTAGTGTTTATAATCTTTTTATTTTACACTGTTTAGCAATTAAAAAGTAGTGTGGAAAATATATTGCATTCTGGGGTTTCTAAAGTTAAAAAACCGTTTTCGAAATCGTGGGTAACTCAAAAGTAGTTATCGTATATTTTTGTAAGTGGTAATAATATATTCTCGTATACTAAGAAACATTTTTTTTACAGTGCACGTAACCAAACATAATTTAAATAACCAAACAGAGAGAAGAGAGAAAATCTGCATAAGCCCTTAAAAGCTTTAGATATCTATTTTGGGGGAAATTACTACTTATATATGTATTTTTTTAATATAATTAAAAATAATTAAACATTATTTAAAAAATATATACAACACAAATTATTATTTTCATATACTAGTAAAAGTTAGATATGCAATATTTTCGCGTATGAAAGATACGGAAAATCACTAAAATAAATTGATGCAATAATGAGCAATTTTGAAGAGACCTTTGTGGCATGAAAAGGTTGTTATTTTAATACTACTGGGATATTAACTTAATCTAGCTCATAATTTTAAATAAAGTTAATTAGAAACACCTTGTTTAAAAGTGCTTCTCATTAACCTTTTGTAAAGGAACCTCAAACTTTAATAAAGTTAATTAGAAACGCCTTGGTTAAGAGTGCTTCTCATTAGCCTTTTGCAAAGGAACCGCAAACTTATTTCCCCGTAGGACACGAGTGTGTGAAATATATTTAAAATAGAGTTATATAAAAGCAAATTTAACGGAAAAGTCATTTGAGAACATAATGAAGATTTATAATGTGAAATAAAAATGCAGAATGGTATCTTCACAAGAAATGTTTTACAGTCGTTGTTCTTAACTAAATATTCTACTGGGTCGTTCGTAAAGTTCCTTCCGGTTGGGAAAACCAATTCGTACCGGGAAATTCTGTCCATCAATTATTAGACATTAGATATCGGAATTAATGTCTAATAATTAAATGATAGAATTTTCCGGTACGAATTGGCTTTCCCAAACGGATGAAACTTTCCTAACAATCCAATATAGGACGATACAGTATAAAAAAGATTGCATTTGTTTTCCCAAACGGATGGAACTCTCCTAACAACCCAATATATGAAGATAGTGTATAAAACAGATTGCATATCTTCAAAAGATGAAAGAAAATCTGTTTTTAATAAAGAGATAGCAATGGTATGGTTTTATTTTTAATAAAATAAAATAAGCAAAAATTATATTTAAAACAAGTAAGAAAAATCATGCGTCAAACATAGATTGTAAAACACTTTCCAATAATTCCAGAATAGTGTAACAGAACTTCATTGTTCAACCAGGTGAAAGATGATGTCTAAATAAACAATTTGAAAAAAGCATAACACATTTCAAAATCCAATTTTAGCAATTATCATCTCAAGCCGGAAAAATATTCAAATTCTTTTGTGAAGCCCTGTATAGCATATACCCTGTATATGCTCTACATGGTATGCTCAAAATTTATTTCAATTATGAAACTCAAAACACAATTGAAATTTACCCTTTAGCGATTTCCGCCAATAAGCAGAAATCTACTCGAATTCTTTTCTGCAGCCCTGTATGTGATCTATATAGAATGTATGCATTCTATGGAATATGGAAAAATTATTTACAATTAAGAACGTACACCGGAATTGGAAACGCGCCTCAAGCAATTATTTCTTATAGACTGTAGTGTGCAACCGAATTCTATATTTGGCACAATAATTAAATTTTAATTTGCATGAAAGAAAATTTATACACATATATATATAATTTTTCTGATCCCGTTTCTTGTCTTATGTTGGTATAGGATTTTATTTAAAAAAAAAAAGAAATTCTTAGAAATGTAGTTATGATGTTTTCTTTAATTTTTCTAATTTTTAATAAAATTGATCTGAAGAAGTTGATAGAAAGTTTGATTTTATTTATGAAAGTTTATTTTTCAAACCATGTATTCAAAAAAAACTAATTATCTTAATATTATACAATTTTCTGATACTAATAAAAAAGCCTAAATAATCTATATATGGCACACGATTATATTTCCTTATTATAAGAAATACAAAGGCATATACTTTATTGATATGATTTTTCTTTTAAATAAACTAATACATTCTAAATGTCTGGAAGGCGAAATATGTACTACGAAAGCCATCTATAAAACAAACATAATCAAGTCTTAGAAGAGAAAGGAATTCCCTGTCAAAATCTGTCAAAGCTTTGTGGACAGGGACAAAATGACATTCATTTATCATATACGTGTGTTGTGTTCCTACCTCATCATTTACTGAATTCAGATGTAAACAAAAGCTATTCCTTCCTTGAAGCTGTGAAGCAAAATTTATTTTTGCGAAATGAGCAATGATACTTCATAAATCAGTTTCGAAGACCATTTATTACACTTCATAATAAAAACAGATATTTGGTTTAAAAATGGACCTTTGTTCGTATATTTTTTTATCCGAATTCTACTTAAAAATTGAAGGAACAGTAAATCATTGATTTTGTTTTAGTCGACACTTAATAATTCGAAATGTTCAGTTAAATATTTATTGGCGTACACTAAACTTTTTAAAATTTGCAGTACAGATATTCCTTTAAAAGAATTTTTTTATAAGTATTGCATAGGTAAGACATTGTTTTGCGATTTGTTACTGTATAATTAGTTTTACCACAATTTTCTGCACTTGCATCTATATGAATAAAAAAATATCGCCGAATGAAACGATTTATAATATAATAATCCCTCGTTATAATGCGGACAAAAAGATCGATATATATTATCTTCTATTAAAAAATACTACCCGATTTTGAATAAATAGTTTTCGTAAAGCATAACCAAAAGAATAAGAAAAAACATTTTTATTAAAAATAATTTATTTTACACATTACTAAAATAGACTTCCGATAAAAACTTACGTACAAATGTCTTGAAAACTTTAAAACACAAGATATTAGTAGTACATAACTCGTTCCTAGCACTTTCATATCCATACTAAGCCATTATCAAGGATTTCAATCAGCGGGGACCAAAGGTCTGATGTTGTTCAAGATTAGAACTCAAAGCGACAGAAAAACACATTATAGACATGCGCCGGTGGATGGGACCCATTGTTGGTGAGGGGGAAACGCAAATCACGACTCTTTCGGGAGACCATACTTTCCCGTAACGAGTATGATAATACATCATTGTAACAGTTGCTTGCCTGCGATAAAATTTATAGGGACTCCAATATTACACAACTTTTAAAATCAGCAGCCCGCATAATGATTCTTGCTTTATGGAAAAATATCTTAATATCACTTACTTGGAATAATCTACAGGGTGTCCATAATTAAACGACCCTACTTTAAAGTTGTCTACAGACGAAAATATTGGTCAGAAAGTTGTGAGATTTTGTGAAGGACATAATGAAGGAATGGGAATCTGTTTAAGCGAAAAAAAATTTAGTTCAAAATTTCGCCGCCAGATGGCGTTTTTAACAAATTACACATTTATCATGCACTTACGATAGTTTACAATTTTTTATTTCAACAAAAAATGTTTAACAAAACTTTTTTTACGACATGTTCTTAGCATTTTTCAGAAGACACTACGGGTAACATAACATACAACTGTGGAACATGCTATCTTACAATTCCAGATGGTAGCTGAAAATGATGGCCGTCATGTGGAAAATGTTTTGTTGCAATAAAATATGTAAACTGTGGTAAATGTATGCTAAATGTGTAGTTAATTCATTAAAAACGCCATCTGGGGGCGAAATTTTGAACTAATTTTTTTTTCGCTTAAACAAATTCCCATTCCTTCATTTTGTTCTTCACAAAATTTCTCAACTTTAGGACCAATAGTTTCGTCTGTAGACAACTTTAAAGTAGGGTCGTTTAATTATGGACACCCTGTAGATAGGGCAATGGCGGGTCTATAATTTATAACATCTTGAATATGTTCATTGATTCTCATTTTGAACTTTCTAGTGGTCATACCTACATAATTTAATTATTTATTTCTAACCTTATCTTTGTAGGAAATAACGTAAACATCTGACCAACTGTGCATCAATTGGATCTTTTCTTGTCTGTAGTACTATGTTTACTAATTTAGCATCACGTCTGAAGACTAAAATTATATTATATTTCTTTAGGATATATTTTAACTTTTCAAATAAATGAGGGATATAATTTATTGCTACAAATTTAACTTCATTTTTATTATTACTGATTTAAAGAAAATAAGTTGTAACTGGCGTGAATCAATAAGAACTAAAATATCTTCTTAAAATACCATCAAAAACTTTTAAATGCGCTAGGCCTGTCTTTCTGCTGCTTTCATAGTAGAAGTACGTCTTTTTGCGCCTGACGGAAAAAGACTCAGATCTTTCGAAAGCCCCAGCGTATTTAAAAGTTTTTTATGGTATCTTAAAAAGATCTTTTAGCTCTTATTACTGATTTTCTCAATTTCTGTCACTTTTATATACTTAAACTTGTTAATCAACTTATTAATAAAACAACTGGAAAAGCCATTATTGTTAGCAATTAACTTAATCTAGTTTAATTCATTCTGAAGGTGAAAATCAGAGCAAAAACCGAATCAGAACATAACCAAAACGTTTCCCAAAAAGTTTAAAGTATTGGAGTGCTTTATTTTTTATATGTGATTTATATATATATATGAAGAAATTGAATCACTGACACACATAAATGAGTTGACGAAAACAACTTTAAACTTTAAAAAGCATTATATTATATTAAAAAAAGAAGATGCTATATACAGAAAAAGTTATGTACAAACATTGATGATTCTCGTCTTTTTAAATAAACATCATATCAGACCACCACAGTTTCGTGGAATGTTTCTACATTCAAACAGCACAATCACCTGTCATGTTTTACTCCGTCGGCTGATTTCCACTCACTCCCTGCTAGACTGCTGCGCAAATATAATTTCCGCTGCCCTACTGATTTGGCGCGAGCAATATCGTGTGGAGTCTGCATACCTTACACACGTACGTTCTGACATCATTACGCTGTAGGCGATATACGATAGCTGATTGGAGTTTTGCAGGGAAACATAAGTGAAAAATGCCAGACTGGATGTCGTCCAGATGGCTTAAATGGTAAAGCACTTGGTGCGCTATACCAAGGTATCTGGGTTCGATCCCCGATCTGGACACATTTTTCACTCTGTTGGTTGTACTCTGTTTAGCAAAGTGAAAAGAAATTTACATCCTTTGTAGTGTCATTTAAATTTTTTTTAATCTTAAAATGTTATTTTTAAGTTTATGCGATTCAATGCTCCAATATTTGGGCCTGACGGATGCTAGTTTATATTTTTTTTATTTAAATCACTAACATGCTATCCGAAATTCCGAATTAACTCGTGTTTTGATTCATAAAACTATTTAGAAGTAAATAGAGCAAGTACATTTTTTCCCAAGACTTCCAAAGCCATATTATGCTTGTTTTATTAAATTCTATAACTGATAATTCAGTTTAGATCAATAACTATTCTAAAAATAGTTAGGAAAAAGTGGAGCACATATTGTAAAGGAAAAAGAGGATTAGGGAGTTTAAAACCGATTTTAGAATCAGTGTTTCCAACGATTCCTTTGCTAACATTACTTTAATTTGGTGCTTTGATGATTAGACAAACTGCTAAAGCTAATCAAAAGTCAGTGAAAACCCTTTCACACCCCCCCCTGAATTCTAGGCCTACGCGCTGAATCAAAAATGTCGGCTGTCGTAGGTGGAATTTTTTCAGCGTTTGTACGGTCCCTTCAATTTGAATAACAATAATTTCTAAAAGTTTTCTCTTGGTTATTTTTCTGTGATTAAATAAGTCAAATAAAACTTTTGAATAATACTGGTGTCTAAATTAAGGGAACCGTAAAAACTCTTAAATAAATCCGACTACGACAACCGCCATTTTTTTTTCAACGCGTATGCCTAGAATTCAGAAGGCGGTGACATTTCAACAACCCATGATTTGAGAACCGCTGCTCAAAACAAATCACATGTCTACAATCGACTGAGTATTTTAATCCCTTCAGGGGCAAAGTACTGTTGTAGCTAAAATATTGAAATGATTGATTGACACCAGGATTCACGAACGAATTTATTTTAAAATAAGTAAAAGCTTTTCCTTATGTACCTTATAAATTCAAAATTTCATTATAAAATTCTGTTGTCACTGTGAAATTTTGCAATTAAAATTAAGTGGTATATATAATATACCGGTGCCCTTCAAGGGGTTAAAAGCTGTTTGTATAAAAGGTAAAATATTTTGCAGTGAGTTATAACAAAATAATGAAAATCATTCTCTCTTTTTTGAAACAAACTATTTTCTGCAGAATTTTACACAGCTAAAAACTTATTTATTCAGATACTTTGTTAAACACGCAGAACAATATGCATATTAAACACGGTGACTTATGAACTTAAACAATCATCCATTAACTAAAAATCCCAATTAATTTAACGTTTATTTAAAAATCTCAGTTAATTACTTTTACTCACAGATGCTATTTACGTAACCGTGACAGTAAGAAAAAGTTACCTTTAAAAAAAAAAAAATTTTTTCTTTAAATCCTGGAGCATAACAGATGTGGGAACCTTAG
The DNA here is from genome assembly GCA_963931845.1 of Maratus michaelseni. NCBI lineage: Eukaryota > Metazoa > Arthropoda > Arachnida > Araneae > Salticidae > Maratus > Maratus michaelseni. Next base: position 23,683,211 of record OZ007594.1, read on the forward strand.
CATAACCGAAAGGTTACAACATTAGATTTATAGTGATTTCTCTAAAGCAACAACTTGCATGCAGTTAATTAAGTAATATTTTAAAAGTCATTTGAGGATAAGAATCATTTGTTAAGGCTTGATATATTATATGAGCTTTATTTAAAGACACGCATCATAAAAAAGTTTTTAATGATGCAATTTTAGATTATTTTGTTCATTTGCATATTTTTTTAAGTAATCTTATTTGTATTGATATAATTGTTAGCAACTAATGTTTACAGACAAATGAAAATTTATCATTTTTTTAAGTATGTTAACTCTATTTTTTTTTTTTTAGTTTTTTCTGTTTAGTGTTTAAAATGTTTCATCGTTGCAGTTTCACCACCAGTAGGCCTATGCTAGCAAGCGCTATTTGGCACATCAATAACTCCATTGTTGTTGTAACTTCTCATATACAGTTGTAAACATAAAAAAAATATTTGGCGAGTTATCACCTACGCCCCGGCTAAAACAAATAATTAAAATTAATGTATTAATCTATTTTAAAATTCTAAAAACATTAAAATGTTGTGTTTTCATCGGAAACACGCCTATATGTGTGATCAGGGCCCATAAGCCGTGTTTTTGGCCCATGAAATAAGACTAAAATTCGATTTTGTTATAATGACACATTATTATTTGATTAATTATTTCAATTTTTAATATTAGAATGTTTATCCTGTACGATTTCAACAACATTTTTTGCAGTTTGTTCGGATTTATTTAACTTACACAAGCTCAAAGTACGTATTATTCGTAGCTTTTGATGAAAAATACGCAATTTCTACTAATTTTAATTCAATTTTTAATACATTTTTTAATATTTTACTATGAGCGCAGCTTTGCAACACTTTTATTTTTACATATATTGTACATTTTGATGTATTTTATAATATATGTAAAGAAGAAAGTGTTGCACGATTGCGCTTACATAAATAATTGAGATGAAATTAGGAGAAATTGTGTATTTTTCATCAAAAACTACGAATAATACGAACTTTGACCTTGTGTAAGTCATGTAAATCCGAACAAAATGCAAAAACTATTGTTGAAGTCGTACAGATAAACCTTCTAATATTAAAAAGTGAAATAATTAAATCAGTATAACAAAATCGAATTTTAGTCTTATTTCAAGGGTCAAAAACACGGCTTATGGACCCTGATCCTTAAAGGTTATAATTCTAGCACATCAGAAGTGAGTGAAAAATTGGTTACAAAATTACATCTTTACATTAAAAAACGAAGCTAAATTACGTAAAACAGATTTGCACAACAGTTGGAATATTTTAGCAAGAATCTTTTGTCAAAACATAGTGTGTTGTTGTGGCAACTTTTAATGTTATCCATTTTAACTTTATATCCCATTGTTGGCAATATAGCTAACTCATTTCGATGAGCAGTAAACTACGCTATATTAAAATATTTGAAGTGTCTTTGTAACAAACAACATTCAACGACTATTTGAGAAAATAAAGTATATGTTAAAACAGGGATCACTAAGTGGGTCTATATGACATTACAAGTATTCGATTTGTCACCAGACATTCAGGGAGAACCATTAAATATTTTGTATGTTATCTGAGTAAAATAAAAATTAGGTTATTAGGAAATTTATCTTGAAAAATTATCTTGAAAACGATGGCAGAAACTTCACATCTTTTTTTAGAAATTGATGAAACATTAAAATAGGTACAATATTACATTTACTTATATAACAAGAATAGCAATAATTGTTTAGCAACCGAGTTTAACCGCCAGTTATATTTAGCAACAATAGAAACCTAGGTTTTGCTGCACATCTTTAAAAAAAATTCTCTTTGTAGGCACTGAAAAATCGGGTCGATAAAACTCTTAGTTGAGTACGTAGGAAATTATGACACTTTAACCCCTTCGCGACGAGCGTCTTTTACGGAATTTTTAATCTCCTACCGCCGGTTTTTTAAAACAGAAAATTTCGGCTAATTGAATCGCAGAAATGCTACCATTAAATAAGGTAAAGTTTACACAAAGAAATAACAGGTGGGAATAACCGAGGATTCTGAGCATCTTATGCGTCACGTATACTTGTCGCTCGTCCCCAAGGGGTTAATGGAACAAATGGTCGCAAGGTCGTGCACAAACGTCAAAGCAGACAACTACAGCTGTTGGAGTGCGGTGTTAAACTGAATAGAAAATGTCTTAAATTTGCCACCCCATTTTCCCTAAAACATAAATTGTAGTAATATTTTGTATAAATTTTCTATGATTAAACGAAATAATGAACGGGAAAAAAGTAACGGAGATCGTGATGTTGTCTGACGGTTGTTTTGTGAAAATGGGCATTAAATGTTGATCTTGGAAGAATTCTCTTCTCCATGTGAGTATGCTGGGTTAAACGCTTTGGAGTTTTGCAAGCTAAAATCCACTGCGTTATGGAGCTGCCATCCTGTCACCGATCGTAGTATGAAAGAGCCAACGCTTCCTACGAACTCAGCTTTAGATAAAACTCTCAGTGACAAACTAACTTATTCTCTAAAAGTGTCTATTAAATATATTAATCAAATTAAAATTCATCCTCTTAAATCATAATTCTTTGTCAAACTTTCTTTTAAAAATGCTCAACCGTCAAATCAATCACTCTTAGACAGTGATAGAGGTGCCAAGCTCTCATTAATCTTCCGTAATATGTGGGTTAATTTGACCCTGGTTTAACAAGTTTCGCACCAGAATTTTTTTTTCTTTTAAGAAATGAATTTAAATAAATTCCACGTTGAAAACCTGAAAATAAATAAATAAAGATTCATGGAATATTTTTTTTTTGTTTTGAAGTGTTGTTAAACTGGGTCAGATTAAGCCACTTATTACCGAAGAATAGTGGGAACTTGACACCTCTGCAGTGAAGTTGTCTAAAAGTGCAATTATGAAAAAAATGTTCAATTGCTCGATTGAACGGTAAAATTTCTTTCACATATTAATTTATTTTTCAGTGACGAAAAGGATAAGAATAATGTTTCCTGATTTGCGGACTTGTTTGAAAAATTCAATGATATCCAGGCCGTTATGGAAGATAAAAATATCTTGTTTATTCCAGGTCGAACAATTATTTTAAACTCCCAAGTTCAAATGGGTTTATTCAAACCTCCATAGTCTCGAAGAAATTTTTAAAACTTTTCTAATCTACAGTCACTAGAGGTAAAAGACGAAGATTTGTAAATATATACAAAGCATCTCCAAAAATTGAGCAATGATTTTAAATTGTGCTTTAAGATTTAGAGAAATGCACATCTCTGATTAGATTACTACGAGCAGGGAAGACCGAGCTATGCTCGGTCAAAATTAGCTTTGAGTTCAAATATCCTGACGCAAGACCAAAATGACCCTCTAATCAAATTTTCTCAAACATGTGACCTAGCCCAACATTCTTCTCGTGCCCCAAAAGCATAGGAGGCAAAATTTAGTCTAAATATTCTGAGTTTTTTTAAGCTAAAATAGCTTGACCCATAATGACCTATGACCAAAATGACCCACTAATTGAATTTTCTCGAAAATGAGACCTAGCCCAACAGTCTTCTCGTGCTCAAAAACCATTGGAGGCAAAATTTAATCTAAATAGTCTGAGCCGTTTTTAAGATAAAATAGCTTGACCCATAATAACCTATGACCAAAATGACCCACTAATTGAATTTTCTCGAACATGTGACCTAGCCCAACAGTCTTCTCGTGCCTGAAAACCATAGGATGCAAAATTTAGTACAAATAGTCTGAGCCGTTTTTAAGATAAAATTGCTTGACAAATAATGAATCATGACCAAAATGACCCACTAATCGAATTTTTTCGATCACATGACCTAGCCCAACAGCCTTCTCGTGCCAGAAAACCATAGGATGCAAAATTTAGTGTAATTAGTTTGAGACATTTTTAAGATAAAATAGCTTGACCCATAATGACCTATGACCAAAATGACCCAATAATCGAATTTTCTCGAACACGTGACCTAGCCCAACAGTCTTCTCGTGTCCGAAAACCATAGGATGCAAAATTTAGTGTAAATAGTCTGAGCCGTTTTTTAGATAAAATTAGCTTGACCCACGATGACCCAAAAAAGACTCACTAATCGAATTTTCTAGGACATGTGACCTAGCCCAATGATTTTGTCGTGCCCGAAACTCGTAGGACACAAAATTTAATCAAAATCGTTAGAGCCGTGTTTTAGATAAAATTAACTTGACCCGCGTTGACCCAAAAAGGACCCACTAATCGAAAGTTCTCGAACATGTGACCCAGCCCAATAGTCTTCTCGTGCCCGAAAATGTTAAGATACAAAATTTAGTCAAAATCGTTTGAACCGTTTTTTAGATAGAATTAGCTTGACCCTGACCCTTGATGACCCAAAATGACCCACTAATCGAATTTTCTCGAACACGTGACCTACCCCAATGGTTTTCTGGTGCCCCAAAACGGTAGGATACAAAATTTCGTCAAAATCGTTAGAGCCGTTTTTGAGATAAAATTTGCATATATATATATATATATATATATATAACCACACACAAGATTTGCTCGTATTAGAATATATGATACGATTATTGTATTCAGAATTTAAAATATCTAATGTAACATAACAATGAACATTTGATATTTTAAACTTCTAAGGCGTTTGTTAGAATGTCGTTTTAACACTTGTAGTTGAGCGGCATTTAAGTGTTTTTGAATGTGTAGCGGGAAAATCCAGTTATATAGTATGTGAATCAACTTAATAAGATGCTTCTGAATTACTGCTAGGCAAATGTAAAGTGTGCGACAGTTTTTTCATTAGAAAAATGATCCAGTGTTGCTAAAACTTGCAGATATTTTATTCGTAATTCTAAATTCTCACTAAAAAAATTTTAATAGATCTGTTTTTTCTTTTTTTTTTTTTTTTACAGAGTTATAGTTAATTTGTGGATAAATTTAAAAAAAATAATTATCATAATTTGCTGTTGGGAATTTGGAATAATAATAATCAGGCAAATAAAATTACAATCTCCATTTTCGACGTTTGTTCAATTCAGGACTATGATCACTATCTCCCGCTTGCAAAGTGTTGTTACTTTTAGACGAACATAAGTATTGTAGGGAAATGACAGAAGGATACCTATATGGGTTCATTTGTAGCGTAAGTACGCCGGGGGACATGATTTCGAACAATATATAAAAAATTATATTTTTTAAGAAAAAAAATAAAAATAACTATGAGAGAATTGTTTTTTTTTTTTTGTGTGTGTGTGTGTTTTCCAGAAATCTTTTATTGTTACCCACTTTAGAGTCCTACTACTTGACAAGTCTTCTAAGACGGACCTTGGCATACTGCCAAAAAAAATAGACCATTCCGTAGGGAGTGCAGCATTGGAATAAAAGAAGTAAAAAAACACAAACTAAGAAAAATGAACTAAAATATAGTAACTCTGAATCATAAAAAGGAAATGGGTGCAGTATAGTGCCTTTTCGCATATTTTTAATTATCGAATGCAATTTCTTTAACCCGTCAGCACATGCGCTGGGATAAAATCTACCCCAGCTCACAACTATTACTTAAACATGTGCGAAAATCGTTCGTGATCATTCTGAGCTTTATAGAACCTTTCAAGCTGAAAGATATCAAGATGTGGCCAAAAAGGAATTTACCTCCGGTTGTGTATTTTCCATTCTTTTGTTATAAAATGTCGCGTGGGAGGAAATTTACCCCACGCGTGTTATACCGTAACCCATAATGATAGGAAAATGTTAATGCAAATGTTTAAGCAATGCAAATAATAATATAATTGTTCTTTTAAAAGTTAACAACTCTTGCAGATACAGTTTCTATATATCAGTTATATATTTTTTTGTATTTTCATGTCTAAATTTGGATTGTAAAAACTTTGTATGTAATGATATGCCAAAAAAAATCTTAGTGCTAGATTTTGTTTTTTTTTCTTTGCTTTAAATATAAAAGAACTTCTTATTTTAAGTTAAATTATGTCCTTTATGATTTACAGTTTATTTCAAAATATAAATTTTTGTTTATAATCAAACCGGGGGGAAATTGACACAAGAAAACCCATTGGGGTAAAATTTATCCCGCGCGTGTAGTAACGCAATGGAAAGGGTTCTGACGGGTTAAAATAAGAAAATTTTCTGTTGAATCAAGAATTAAAATATTTCTTCCATTCTTGTTATTTGCTTTTCATACCATTTACATTTTTTGATAATGTATTTTATAAATAAAAACAATACATATTTAAATATTTAATTATCATAACATGTTTGTTTAGCTTAAAGATATCATCTTCATCAAAGCGAAAGCTACAATTTTTATTTACTATTACCACACAAGAAGCAGAAGCATTTTTTATACTCTTAGTGACAAGTAAATACGAAACTGTCGGAATTCTCATACCCCACAAGACAAAAACTAGGAGAGACAAACGTTTCATACTCACTTTCCTATTATCAAAAATAGACTGGTCTTAACCAGACCTGTTACTCACTTGACCAGTCCTTAAAGCTTGGTTCGAATTACACCAGACACGAAACCGAAAATTTTATTTGAAATCAACGTGAAACGCGATGACAAACTCGACCCGAACCACAGGTCGGGTCGAGTTCGGATAAAATAGTGTTGCCCGATTTTATGCATAAATCTAATCTACATTCATTTCAAATTCATTGTTTCCAATATCGCTCATTTTGACCGGCAGTAAACGATGATACTAAAATAGTTGACAAGTTATTGTATAAAAACAATTCATGGCACGACGACTATTTTAACATCAGAAAGTCGGTTTGTGTACCTTAACACTATTTTCAAAATTCTTGACAGTTGGTCCTTTTTTTTAACAAAAGTTAACAGCTTGTAAACTAACGACAAAGAAAAACAGACAGACAGACAAATATATCATTTTTTTATCCTAATGAAAAGGTAATGGGAAAAGAAACAGACCTTACTAATAGAAAAAAAAAAAACTATAAATATCAGACCAACCGTTCAAGATTTAAGTCTGGACATCGATAAAAGAATTAATCAGGAATTGTATAACCATTTTCGATGGAAGTTGGTTAATAAAGGTTGGTCATTTGAAGAATGGAATGTATTTATTTATCTTAACCACTTTTTTGTGTAAATAAAATCTAGTAATAACGCAGTGTTTTATTCTTGCTTTTTAAATTATGTTATCTAAATTTTATTTATATAGTACATTGATTCAGAAATTGTTGTTATCCTTTTTAAGTTAGTCAGATATTTTCAGAAAATGCAACAATTAATGATGAATAGTGGAATTTTTTAAATAAAAGATTGTTTTCATTGTTTTGCATAATTAAAAACTAATATGTATTTTATATTAATTTTATAATCTTTATAAGTAGAAACTTAATAAAGTTAATGTAAATTCTCCAATCTCCATTAATTACTTTCATGTAGCATGATTGGCCTTAATTAAACTCTTTTTATCTCAGGAAAACTTACCTTTTAATAAAGTTGTTTTTTTGACTTGAACGTAACAGATGTGGTTCTACAATCATATTTTGCGTGTGTGAGAGGTAGAATTTAACGTGATTTCCCAAAGGCAAGAATGAGTACACAGTTAATTAAGATTTTAAAAAAAGCCAAGCTTAAAAAAAGATAGCCAGAAGGGAATAAAGTCATTTGTTTTGCTGTGATATATTATCTACAGCTTACTCTGATATACAGGGTGGACATAAAGTCTTTGGCTGATTTCAATAATTTATTGCAGAAACACTAATATAATTAGGCATAAGCTTGTTCCAATATACAGGGTGTTTCTAAATGAATATCGGCGTTTTAACGCTTTGTAATATTTATTACATACAACTTAAAATTATAATTAATACATAAAATGAAAGAGCAACTCAAACAGTTTTACCTACAAGCTTACAAGTGTTCAATGTGAACACCTTTCGTCACACAGCACACATGAAGTCGATAGCTCAGTTCTTCCCAAACGTTAATTAGTGTTTGTGGGGTAATTGTTGCAACAGCTGCCTCAATCCTGTTTCTTAGGTTGGGTAGGTTAGCTGGTAGTGGAGGCACATACACTCGATTCTTTATTAACTCCAACAGGTAGAAATCACATGGCGTCAGATCGGGTGAGCGTAGAGTGACGTTTGGGAAGAACTGAGCTATCGACTTGATGTGTGCCGTGTAACGAAAGGTGTTCACATTGAACACTTGTAAGCTTGTGGGTAAAACTGTTTGAGTTGCTCTTTCATTGTATGTATTAAGTATAATTTTAAGTTTTTTATAATAGATACTACAAAGTGTTAAAACCCCGATATTCTTTTCGAAACACACTGTCTTTTAAAGACAATTATGAAGTTTTAAACTGAATGAATTATGAAGTACAGACTGGACAAGATAAAAGAGGCCCAGTATACAGGAGTATAAATACTTGCTGATTTTTATTTAAAAGTAGTAAATGCAGAATATTATGAATAATAACACCTCCTGTGAACTACTGAGTGTTCAGTATGTTGTTATTCATAATATTCTGTATTTACTATTTTTAAATAAAAATTAGTAAGTATTTGTATTTCTGTATACCGGCCTCTTTTATCTTGGCCACTCTATACTTACGTCATTAAATTTCGATGTGATGATCCTTGGTAGATCGAAGATTGTCAAAGCGGTACTCCATTTTTTTTCCATTTGGGCTGTCACACTAGACACTCCTGACCTTGAGTGGATATTCCCTGAATATTCAAACTAGTCGTTGGGGGCCATCGTAATACTTATTCATCATGGATATGCATAATATACAATATGAAAATAAAACATGCGTAAACTGTTTATAAAATGCATTGCAATTCAAATAAAATCGTGGCTTGATGACGTCATGAACTTTAAATGCTCTATAACTCCAAAATTGATAATCATATTAACTAATGGTTTACTGCATCGGATTAAGCGTCTCAATTGAAATTTGGATGAAATACAGGGTCATTTAAAATCGAAGAGTGTGGAAAATATAATTACAAATATCTCGGCAACTCATTATCCGATCGACTTCATTCTTGATGCAAAATTTGCCTTTTTATTGTCTTTTATATTCACTTCTTAAAATAAACAATTTCGAAAATTTTGATATACCTTTTATCAGAACGAACATTTCGAGTCCGAAAAAAATAGTTCCGGATAATCGAGGTTACTGAAATTCAATAAGTTTCTTTCCATTATTACATACTAAGTACATACCCAATTTCAAGTCTCTATCTCAATTTGTTCGGGAGATAGAGAGTTTACAGACACACACACAGGTAGACAGACGGACGGCGATTTTTTTTTTCTAAAAATATGTTTTTTGGAATCTTCAGTGTCTGAAACGTGTAAATACGTCAAATTTTTTTTTTCGATTTTCAAAACGATTACAAGATTTACCCTATACTACGTATGATGGGTAAGTAAAATATGAAAATCCTAATAATTGGATTTATTTCAGTGTGTCAGGTGAAGGATTTTTGCGTAAACTATGTTCAGTTTGCTTTTCAAAGGGCCTTGGATTGACCAAGCCTTATGTCTAGGGGATCATCTATCCAGATGAAAATAAAAAGTTAAGAACATGACTTTTCCATAATAAAAATTTTTCAGTATTACATTCAATGATTATTTCGTAATAATTGTTTGTAATCAGGGAAAGACTTTATCACCACCCTATATATTAAAGCACAATCTCTGTAATCAATAGTCAAATTTTAATATTTATACATAAAAAGTTTTTGAAGATAGACGAATTCGAATTTATTGATTTTTATTGCGAATAAAAAGTACAAGACCACTTAATACAATATTGGACTTAACCAAGATTGTTTGATATAGAGGATTTGGGAACTTCGCGTAGTGACAATTTGAATTCCGAAGACAACAAAGTTTTAAAAGAATTTGAAAATTCTAGTCAAAACTAATCGAAGGTCGCTACCAATTTAAATTACAGCGGAAAGAACATTCTGAGTCGCTGCAGGATAACTATAGTAATGCTAACAACTGTTTACTAAGCGTTAAAAGATTTAAGAAAAAATCCAGATTTCCATAGTCAGTACAAGGGCATTATTTCAAAGCACGTAACTCAAGGAATAGCTGAAAGGATTACTGAAAGTGGAAGTGGTGATAACTCTAAAATCTATTGTATGCCACATCCCGCGCTAATACGTGAAGATAAAACGACTACTAAGATCAGGGTTCGTACGGCTCCTGGAATTTTTTTACCTGTAAATTCTTTGGTAACAGTATTTTCTTACAGAGAATCTCTGCTTAAAAGGCGAAGTTTCGCCAGTTTAACCTAGATTTCCTTTTCTATAAAGAAAATAGTGGTGAAACTCCTAGACAATTTCCTGATTCGTACCAACCCGATGTCAATAGTTTTCGACGCGTCCTCGAGTGAACCCAATTTTCAGTCGTTTAATGACTACTTGATTCCAGGCGCGAATGTAACACCCGATATCCTAACACTTCATAACGGCAGATCTAGAAGTTGCGTTTTTGCAAATTGCGTTGCGTCCGAGATGAAAAAGACGCAGTTGGATTTCCATTGGTTACGGAAGATTTAGAAGCTGAACCCGAAATTTTAAGGATGACACGTGTAATTTCTGAAGCCAAATCAAGCTCATTTTTGCCAAATGCAACAACTAAGCATCATATAAAGAAATAACATTTGTCTATCAAGCTGCCTTCAGCACTTCGAACGGTAAGTTGCATGCATATGATCTGATTCACAGCTTAGAAGATACAGATTTAACGCACACCATTCACGAACAAATACAGCTAATTTTAGGAGTAGCAGGTTTCAATATGAGAAAATGGAGAACTAAGGTATATCCATTTCAAAATTGATTTAAGGAAGAAGTTAACAATGCATCCAATGTCCTTAGATATTGCTGGAATTCAGCAAATAATGTCTTGAGTGTCGCTAGTGATAAACCTTTGAAGAATATATTTCGAAAATTAAAGATATTTGTCAAGAACAAAATACATGAAATCAAGATAGTATCTGATATTGATTGTTAGAACTGAGTTCCCAAATGGTTCGCTTTTTAAGTACCGGTATTTTCTTACAAAAATTTTATTTTTAGATTTTTCTTGCAAATTTTGCAGAATCACCTTCGGGAGTAAATATTTTCAGAAATGCTGTAGAAACTTACCATGAAATTTTCTGTTAAAAAATATTGGTATTCAGTTGGCGGACCATTTGGGAGCACTGTCCAGGAAATGAAATTTCTACTGATACATAGATATAATTCTTTCTAATGACGATTTAGAATATCTACTTGAATGTTTCCAATTTCAACTTTGAATCTTGTTTTCAAATCATTTATATTAGCCTCCGATGTATAATGATACTCTAGATTTTTAATATATCCCTACATACAAATTCTCATGGCATGATATATCGTGATCTACCTTAAAATGGTAGATGATGTTAATGTCCAATTTGTTAATCTGGAAAATCCGAAACAAATCATATTTTACAAATAAAACAAAATAAAATTTATGTGCAAGTAAAATTTTATGTGTTGTTTATACATGTACAAGCAACATAACTTGGAAACATATTGATTTCAGATTTTATTCAGTGTCAAAGTTAAAAAGATAACTCCCATACCCTCTTGAAGACTGCTATTCCAAAATGTTTGGTCCATTACCTGCAGTCAGAGTTGCCAAGTCTCCGGCTTTTTGAACACCAGTAATTTTTTTGAGAAAATGTTGTTCTTTTAAATCGCAAAATGCTCCGATTCAATAAAACAACATTTTCTGTACTGAATTACTGGTAATCAAAAAGCCGGAGACTTGGCAGGTCTGCCTGCAGTCCATGTCTGATTTTCAACACTTTCTAACATGTTTTCGAATTCGCCTTGTGTGTCATCCGTATGCCTATCTGCCGTCTATCTGCCGTCTTTCCGTACTTTAACTCGCCTAAATATACTCGGATTGCCATGCAATTGTTATATGTTATTGAAGTATACTATATCTTATTCGGTATTGAAAATGACGTTTGTAGTTTATAGTTTATTTACTGGGGCACTCAAAAGAACGATGCCTACAATATAATAGGGTATACATACATTCATCGTTCATTTACAGCGACACGTAAAAGAATTCGGTTACAGTACTGCCCATCAAGAATAATTTAATAGTAATTGCTAGAAGTGCGTTTTCAGTTGTGGCAACTTTAACTCCTTTTTTTCATATCACTTGGTGTATATAAATTGTATAGATGCTAAACAGCGCTGAAAAAAAAAAAAAAAAAAAAAAAAAAAAAAAAAAAAAAAAAAACTTTGAGTACACTTATGTTTATTTACGGAATTTGCTGTAGGGAAATTTTCAACTGTGCTACTCGTATGTGTGTCCTAACTGAAGTAAATTTTAGAATACTAAGTAATATAGATACATATCTATAGACCATATAAAGGTCTGCACAAAAGAAATCGGGTACTTTTCCGATTATTGACGGTAGTTGCTGGCTTTGTATTTTCAAATGTGTTATGCGTTTCCCATCGGCTGAGTGATTGATAGCGGAGGCGACTGCCCCGGCTTTAGCTCGGGTTCGAATCCCAGTAAGGCATGGATGTCAATATTTCCCGCCCGGTTTGACTTTGACTTTGTTTATTTTGACATCATCTCTCACCATATTATACTATGAAATTATGTTACAGCAGGGGTGCAAAAATGTAGGCGCCAATGGGCTGATTCCCGCCACTAAAATTTATTAGTATTCTTCGTCAAATTTTATTATTATACTCTGCCTAAATTTTATCAGTATTTTTATTAGGCGAAGAATACTAAAAATTTAGTGGTGGGAATCGGCCCATTGGCGCCTAGATTTTTGCACCCCTGTGTTACAATATTCTAAATTTGTTGGAAAGTGTTTCATAATTTATGCTTGACGCATGATTACCCTTTCTTGTTTAAAAGTAAAACTTATTAATAGAATGCTGTCTATGAAAGAACCACAACTTGGTTTGTGTCATTAAAATAAAAACATGAGGAAATAGCAAATAATTTGTAGAATTAAAAAGGATACCTGGAAACATGTTTGAAAATATTTTACATAATTAATCAAAAATACTATATATTGCTGATAAAAAAAGGTCTAGATAAATGAAATGCATGAAAATAATAAGAGTAATAATGATATATAAAGTTAAGAAAAAACACTTTTCCTCCATGAATGTATGTAGCAAACAAATATGAACATTATTCCTAACTAAGGTAGGAACCAATTAATTATATTATGATTTTTTTTATAAATAATGCATGTATTTTTTTTAATCTTACATTAGGAAGCTGGTGTTTATTCGTCTCTATTTATACCTGCAGCTCTGTATTTTTTTTTCAGTCATCTAGTTATATCACGTTTTACAGTTTTTTTTCCGCGTACTTATAATTACTACCATTTCTTTTTATTTGCCAGGGCAATCAGATTTGGATGATAACTCAATTAGTTAAACATATTTAATTCATTTGGAAGGTCCTTTCCTTGTAATCTCTATTTATGTGTTATTTACTTTATTTTTAGTTGAATAAAATTAGAAGAGAAAAAAAAATCTTCTATTTGACGGAATGAGCTTCAATTTTGAATCAGCATATTTAAAGCTCTTAAAAGTAGAATTTCTGTTGAAAAATTCATAGGTAACAATTCATCATATATTCTAATACGAGCAAATAGTGTGTGTGTGTGTGTGTGTGTGTGTGTGTGCGTGTGCGTGTGCGTGTGTGTGTGTGTGTGTGTGTGGTGTAATATGCAAATTTTATCTTAAAAACGGCTCTAACGATTTTGACGAAAATTTGTATCCTACCATTTTGGGGCACCAGAAAACCTTTGGGCTATATCCCATGTTCGAGAAAATTCGATTAGGGGGTCATTTTGGGTTATCATGGGTCAGGGTCAAGCTAATTGTATATAAAAAACGTTTCAAACGATTTTAACTAAATTTTGAATCCTACCATTTTCGGGCATGAGAAGACTATTGGGCTGGGTCACATGTTCGAGAACTTTCGATTAGTGGGTCATTTTTGGGTCAACGCGGTTCAAGTAATTTTATCTAAAAACCAGACCTAACGATTTTGATTAAATTTTGTATTCTACGAGTTTCGGGCACCAGAAAATAATTGGGCTTGGTCCGAGAAAATTGTATTAGTGAATCATTTTTGGGTCACTGTGGGTCAAGCTAATTTTATCTAAAAACGGCTCAGACTATTTCGACTAAATTTTGCATACTATGGTTTTTGGGCACAAGAAGACTGTTGGGATAGGTCACATGTTCAAGAAAATTAGGGGGTCATTTTGGTCATGGGTTATTATGAGACAAGCTATTTTTATATTAAAAACGGATTAGAGGATTTGAACTAAATTTAGTATCCTACAGTTTTAAGGAACGAGAAGACTATTGGGCTGGGTCACATATTCGAGAAATTTCGGTTAGTGGGTTATTTTGGAGATGGGTCATTATGAGTCAAGCTATTTTTATTTTAAAAATGTCTCAGACGATTTGAACTAAATTTTGTATCCTATTGTTTTGGGGCACGAGAAAATCATTGGGCTAGGTCACATGCTTGAGAAAATTCGATTAGTGGGTCATTTTTGGATCAGTGTGGGTCAGACTAATTTTACCTAAAAACGGCTCAGACTATTTCGACTAAATTTTGCATCCTATGGTTTTCGGACACGAGAAGACTGTTGGGCTAGGTCACATGTTCGAGAAAATTTGATTAGTGGGTCATTTTGAACATGGGTCATTATGGGTCAAGCTATTTTTATCTTAAAAACGGATCAAGCGATTGGAACTAAATTTAGTATCCTACAGTTTTAGGGAACAAGAAGACTATTGGGTTAGGTCACATATTCGAGAAATTTCAATTAGTGAGTGATTTTGGTCATGGGTAATTATGGGTCAAGCTATTTTTAGCTTAAAAAAGGCTCAGACGAATTGAACTAAATTTTCTATCCTACGGTTTTGGGGCACGAGAAAAGCATTGGGCTAGGTCACATTCTCGAGAAAATCAGAGTAGTGGGTTATTTTTGAGTCACTGTGAGTCTAGCTAATTTTATCTAAAAACTGCTCAGACTGTTTTGACTAAATTTTATATCCTACTGGTTTAGGGCACTAGAAGACAATTGGGCTTGATCACATGTTCAAGATAATTTGATTACTGGGTCATTTTTGTCATTAGTCATGATATTTGAAATCAAAGTTAATTGCGACCGAGCTTAGCTTGAACTTTTCTGCTCGTATATATATATATATATATATATACGAGCAGATTCATTACAATTAAATGCAAAATATATTTTTATTTGTATGCATGGTGCTTAAGCATAAATGTACGTGTGAAAAGTTTGTACCGGTGAAAATGACATTATGCTTAGCTTGAAATGCATTTTTACATTGATAAAACTAAAAAGAAAAATTTATATGATTGTGTCAACATGGCGTAATTTTAACTGATTTTTCCATTCTTAATTATTATAAAGATTAGAATTAGAGACTTTATTGATTGCTTCATCTTGATTGCATACCTTGATTACATGTTACCAATAAATTTTTTTAAATTATAGGTTAGAAGATTTCTTTTTTTAATAAAAAAATTCACAAAAGTAAAGGATTTCAGAAAAATTAAAATTATGGTAGAAAAACAACTTGAATTAATGATTGTATTTTTAGTTAGAATAAACAATGTAAAGCTAATATTTTATAGGAACTATTTTAGTAGGTTTATTATAAGTTAATTTGACACTTCCTTATTAGAGGCAAAGTCCTGTTTCTTTCACTATGAATTTCTCTTTCGATATCAAAAAATCGTAGTCTACTTTTGGACGCCAGCCAAAACACAGTGGAAATTTTTAGAAATGTATAACGGTTGTGACAACAAACGGAGCTATCGCTTTAGCTTTCATCGCGCTTACATCACTTCTAAATACTACAAATTTCAATTTTTTACTACGTTTTACTACATTTTACAATTTCAATTCTTACACAATCAATTAGAAAATTTAGCTTTCGATTAAAATTTATTTGAAAACTGCCAATTAATTTAACGACTTTTTAAATAATTTTCAAACATGAAATATTTTTCAATTCTATCTCAACAATGACCATTTGCTTTAATAATGTAAAATAGCCCATAGGAAAGTTGCCACAATTGAAAATAGATTTCCCTACCCAACATGAAAAGAGAAAATAATAATAATAATAATAATAATAAAACCTGATAAATCATAAGATCAGATTATCCATAACATAGAGCATTTTGGCGCTAAACTAAAATCTTTCAAAAAAAAAAAGAAAAAAAAACTATATATCATTTTATTATGATTAACATAAAATTGATATGTTGAATTCGTTGATGTATATGTTGCATAAGAATATGCTAGGAACAGGAACTGTATTTTATTATTTTTTTTTAAGATCCATTGGATATTTAACTGTATAAGAGGGAAAAGATCTCCGACTGTGATGGAAAAGGAATAATCATCCTGATTATGTAAAGGGACCGAAGATACCATACAAATAAAATACACTTGAAAACATTAAAAATCTCCCTCATCTACAGATTGAAAAAATTCTTCATCTTTAAATAAAAATTGAAAATTGAATAGCTTAAAACAATGGATGCGTTTTAGAAGATACGGATTTGAAACGAACAATGATTAAAGAGGATATTTAAAAACTTTTAATTTAAACATTTTAAAACTTTTTTTAACGTCGCCTTTGGGCAGATGCAATGCACATGCGCATAGGAGCTCATTCGGTTGCATTATCAGAGCAGGGGGGGAAGGATGTGTGCTTTATTTACTATGTTCTTTTATTTACTGAATATGAGATGAAAGTAGGGATATACTATTTTTATGATACTTCATAGGTCCATCATATTTCTTTCTTGCCGTGGGGAATTTGGCGGCAATGTCAAACTGATTTGCATATCACAGTTGTTTACGGATTGTTTGTTTGGAGTTTGCATCGTAAATAGTACTGTATTTCACTGGGGGTAAAACTCTTAAAATAAAATATTTGAAAAACTGTTTCATACGTTCTTATGTATAAAGAAGCTTATTTTACTGATATTGTTATAGTAATTTTTTTCCGTCAAGTTTTGACGGGTTTCATCTAGTTTCTATATAAATATAGTGGTGGCGAAGAAGTTGATATATTTATTAAAAGTTAAATAAACAGTGATGGAAATATATATCACTATGCAATTAAGGGTTAACATGAAAATGCTCTTTGGTGTTGTTAGGGACAATCTAAAAAATATATTAAATGTAAAACTCTATTAGTTTTCAATAAAAAAAAATTATCTTGACATATAATCGCTATTACGGAAAGCCCTGGTATTTGAAAGTAAACCAGTCCGACATAAACATAAAATGACGTAACAACACACAGTTGCTTATATAAGGAACTCTCAGCTTCGTAAGACGTAGTTACCACAGAAATTATTGTAAAAATGGATAAGACGAAAAATTCAAGTGACTTTGAACGAGGGATGATCGTCGGTGCAAAAAGAGCTGATGGCAGAAACTGTGAAACGACGCGACGACTCTTTTAGAAATTTCTTGCACAACATTATCTCGGTTGTTTAGAGAATGACAGTTGATAAAAAGAAACTTAAAAAAATAAGGACCATTCTGGTCTAAAAAGGCTGATGTACGAGAAAGATGAAAGGCGGGTAGGACACGTAGTCCGATGCAATAGAAAGGCAACAACACGACAAATTACAGCTGAAATCATTGCAGGTGCATTACAAAGCATATCCCAACGCACAACAAGACGGACGTTGCAAAGTATGAGCTTTAGCAGCCGGTGTGCACCACCAAGAGTGCATTTGTGTCACAAAATAATAGGAAAAGGTAGAGGAACGACGGAATTTGTCACTTTAGGACTAGAAAAAAGTAAACTTCATCCGATGAATCTCGTTTCCTACTCCATCATGCAGTTGGCAGGATCAAAATATTGTACAAACAGCACGAATTCATGGACCTCTCCTGCCAAATGACAACTCTTCAGGCTGGTGGAGGTGAAATTATTTTGTGCGGAATGTTTTCCTGGAGTACACTGGGTCCCTTGATATCTGTGTTCTGTGTGTGTGTGTGTGTGATTTTGAACAGCACAGCTTACTTCAACATCGTTGCCCATCACGCAAACTCGTTTATGTCTATAACGTTCCTTTATGGAGAGGGTCACTTTCAGCAAGAGAATGCACCTTTCCACCGGTCTTAAATTCGCTTGAGGAATATTAATAAGTGTTTAATTTGATTCCATGGCCAGCTCAGTCCCCTGACTTCAATCCTATTCAGCATTTGTGGGACAAAGTTGAAAGAGCTCTTCAAAGCTTGGAAACGCCACCAACCAATCTAACCAAACTTACAGCTGTCATTATGTCAGCTAGGGTCAAATTCCTCAGAAACAGTATCAGGAAGTTTTTGAGTACATGCCAAGAAGAATATCGGCTGTAATCAGAGAAAAAGGTGGACCAAATCGTTATTAAAGGGTGTCTCTAATTTTCCTGCCACTCATTGTATATTGTTTGATTCAAGGTTCGTTCGGAGAAACAGACCAGCGTAACTGACGAGGCCTGCAAGTTTATAGACAAACAAAAAACGCTGTTCGATCTTTGAACGAGAATTAAAATGTATTTATAAATGTGTCACAAAAATGCGCGTTATGGATCCGAGAGAATAAAAAAATAAAAGCATTCTTAACATGAAAGAAAAATGAAAATAATTTCCTTCCGAATGTCCTTTTATTCCATCTCATAAATGTCTGGATTCAATTTCTAAGATAATCCCTATGTATTTTCAATATATGAATTTCTCAGGTATTTTGATTAAGGGGAAGGGGGAGGGGTGCGAAAGCAGGTAAGGAGGGAATCGTGTAAACGATGTAAATTTTATCGTCATATGCCAAACCGGGAATCATGCGGTGGAGTATTTTATAAATTACAATGATTTAAAATTTGGAACTCCTAATGTTAAATTGATTTATAATCTTTGGTAAACTGATTGCAATGCGGGTAATTTCTTAAGCATAACTTAACAAGCACGACAAATCATGTGCCGAGCAAAGACTATGAAACACTTTCCAGTACTTCCAGAATACTTTAACACAACAGTATCTATTAACAAAGTGAAAGTTGATGCCTAAGCAAACAAGGTCAATGTCAAACCGGGCGGAGAGACCTACCTTTCGACTTGAGGTCAACTAGCCCCGCCCACGTCTAAGCAAATAATTTGTAAAACGCATAACAAATTTGAAAACCCAATTTTAACAATTACCATCAACAGTCGTAAAAATACCAGAATTATTTTGTTCAACCCGGTATAAGATCTGTAGACTTGTACATATACTACAAAATATGTTAAACTTTAGTTCAGTTAGAAAATGGACAGCACAGTTAAAAATCCCTAATCAGCAATTTCCGTCAATAAACCGAAATGTATTTGATATATTTTGTGCTACCCTGTATATGATCCATAGCAGTTATACAAACAGAGTAATATGTAGAAAAATAGCTAAATTTAAAAACTTGTATGATAACAAAAAACGCACTTTCAGCAATTAATTTTCATAGACAGTGCTGCAACCGAATTATTTTGTGTGTCCCTGTAAATGACCGATGAATGCTATTCCCACCCTATTTTATAGTAAGCCTCTTGTAGTGCACCTGAGTAATATATATCAATTTCAATATGTTAAAAACATTTTAACATCATTAAAATATATTGCAAACAAGTATTCCCCATCGTTCGTAATGTAACGGAAGTCTTTGAAATATCCCTGTAAAGGAATTATAAATTGAACACACTTCAATACCAAACATGCTATAGTAAATCTCAATAACATATATCAATTGCATGGCAATCCGAGTATATTTACACGAGTTAGAGCACGGTCAGACAGACGGCAGACAGACAGACAAACCGAATTCATAAACACATTTCAACTATGTTGGAAAGTTTTAAAAATGCAGCTATTGTTAAGTGAATTTCTATGATTGATTTATGTATGTCCTAAATTACACATCACAAAATTACATCCAACATCGCACATAATAGTACAAACATTGCTAATTAACATTCATTAATGCCGGCACGTGTAATGTTATTATAATTACACAAAATTAATTATTGAGAATTCAAAATATGCTTAATCACTTCATGTGTCCGATACTTAAATAAATACATCTATCTGTTAATGATATAGTTTAATGATAATTGAAAATGCCAAATGGATATACCGTTGACAGCAATGAGTTATGTAAGATATGACGATGCATGGATAGTTCGTTAGGGCAGTCGTTAAATAGATCGTTAGTATTTCGCTTTAATTAAAATTTCACTTTTAAAATCACATAAGTGGGATATTTCCGGTATAATTTTGATTACTTAATTCTACGGAATGGTTTAATCCTTTGAATACTGACGTCTAAAAACGCAATAGCATTCAAAATAGGGCAATCGCCTGAAGTCTGAAATATGATGCGAGATTTTTTCACTCGCTTTCTTCTGCCTGTCTACTTGTCATCAGAACAATAAGAAGACAGCTGTCTTCGAAAGTAGCACCTCACTAAAATCAATAGTACAATAGTACACCTGTTGATTGCAATAATCTCCTACTCTTTGAAAATAGTTGGATATTTCCGGGGAGGAGAAATTTGAACACCTGTTTCTCAGACGCTCGGGCGGTTTAGCAGTAGTTTGCATGGCAGGACGTCTTGGGCGGTTTACTAGCGAAAAGGTTAATGTTAATTTAACTCAGGGATCGATCCCTGGCTTCAGAGTATAGTGCAATACAAAATATAAAAGGAAATCAATTTTCTTTTCTTTTTTTTTTCTAGTATATATTTTATATTTAATATATTTTTTAAATTATCCACTAACAACATCGAGAAGCATTTTTATATTAAAAAAATATCAATTATGCATTCAATTAAAGTTATGAAATTCATTAAAAGTGATTAGTCCTATTAGTCGTATTAGTCGTGCGATAGAAGCGCGCGTCCAATTTTCAGTCCGAAGAAATCGCCGAAATCCGAAGAATCGAAATAGATTTGGGTACTTACAGCAGACAATTTTATTCTAATAATTTCAATAGTTTAACCACGTAGTTCGACTACATGTCTCATAAATTTGTGCCATTTATAGTATTTTATTATTTTAATCAGTTATTAATCAAGGTTTAATTTTTTTATGGAATATTACCGAAAACAAATTATGAACTATTTATATTGTTTTATGTACAAACGGATTATTAATCATTTTAATCGGGCTGCACGCGATATATATATGTATATATACATTTAATTATACTTGTAAAAATTTTTAAAAACTCTAAAATTCAGAAAAATTAAGATGCAGATTTAAAAAACTTGCATTTGAAAAAATATATATACCGTAATTTTGCGCGTATGCGCCGCAGCTTAGTTGTCTTTTTCAAACCGAAAATTTTATTGAAAATAAGAAGTCAAATAAGTGCTAAGCAGAAGTAAGTCGCATTTTATTTAAAATAAATTCTGGTAGGAGATCGAATTGTCTGAGGTGCGGCGTATACGCGCGAAATTGCGTTATATATATATATATACATTCAATGGTATAAAAATTTAATTTGTGCGATGTTTAGTAGTTAAAAAAAGTGTAGTAAAAGAGAAATTTATTGTTCAGGTGTTGCCACCATCCATATGACGTCAACGTTAGTCACGGACATGTTTTATAACATAAATGTCTTAACAGTATACAGAGTAGTCCAAAAAAAGAAAAAAGAGAGCGGACACTTCCAACTAACTCTGCCGCAAATCATCAAATGAAAATGTGATGGTACTAATCGATTAGTAATAACATCTACTAATAATTCTTATATTTAAATTTTGCTTTGGATTGTCTACATATAGAGATTGTATCAAACTTTATAATTTTCAATGCTATTTTATGTCTGTTTTTGACATAATATTTTGATTTTTCAGTATATTTTACCATCAGAAACAAAATACCTTCAATCAAAGTCATTTTGTCAAGTATTTTAGGAATTTTGAAGGTTTAAAAGGTCCTTATTTTAAATTTATTTTTAATCGCTCCAAAATAAATTCAACATAGTTCATTCGGGGTATCTGGAATTCTCAGACCATTTACCAGTATTTTCTTATAGAAAAACTCGTCTTATGTAATCGCGCGATTATATAAGTAATACTGGTAGTTTCCCTGAAAAATCCAGGGCCCCGTATGAACCCTGTTACAATTCGGATAACATTTTTAAGCATAACTCAAAAACTAACAATTTATATTCTTCTAAAATTAATATAAAAAAATAGTTGTATAATGGTACCAATTATATTTCTGTATGATGATTTGAGATAGAGTGAGTAAGTGGTGTTCGCACTCTCTCTCTCTCTTTCTGTCTCTGTCTCTCTTCTTTTTCTTTAAGATGACTGTACATGCATTAAAATATTAAATTTTAACCTAACAAAACATGACTTTTTGAAAGATACATTTCACGTACAAAATAATAAATAATTTCTAAGGAATAAATATGTGCTAAACATTTACGCGAAACACATAAATTTGAAACAAGCCACAAACTATTGAACCACCCGGTTAAATATTGATGTAGGCATATCCCTATTCTCATTTCCCAAATCCTCTAGCTGAAATACAAATTTAAATGTTACGTCAGAAAATTATGTTATAATCTCTTGCCAAGAAATTACACCAAGATGTGGAATTACTTTTAATACATTTCCAAGGAGGCATTAAAATATAATACTTTGTGTTATGCTGCATAAGACTTTGCATTTAACTCCATGGTCAAGTAAGGAATTATTTTACTTCAACATTATTCCGGTGTTTCTAATTGCACAAGTTTTAAGTCTCATTAAAGTGTATTATTTTATGAAATACTACATAATACTTTGAATGAAGGATGAACATTTATCACCATGGTAAGAATTAACATTACCTAAACATTATTTCTTTTTGTCATCACCAGCAAAATTATAAATCTAGAATCTTGAATCAGCTATTAAGCGTTGCTATATTTAAAATATGCTTAAGAAATTTTTAAGACATTTTCGTGACTTATGTGAAAAGATAGAAATATTGTTTAACCTTACATTGCACGAGTTTTTCTTTTGGAAATATAATTTTATACTCCTAGATAGAGTTAAATACTAGAATTTTTAAAGAGAATCTTTTTGCTTTATGTAATAGGAAACTTCTGTGATTACATATAACGAATATTTTTACTTATGGAGATTTATTAGAATTGTATTTATTTATTAATGGTTAAATTTTAATTAATTCATATTTGTAACGCTGCGCACTAAAATGTTAAACAGAAATTACCCGAGTTCTAAATGTCTTAATTTCGAACTGAAATCGTTTCAATATAACAAAGATGATGAAAAGAATGGAAAAAAAATGTATAGCTTTAAGAAAGGAAGCAAAGTAAAATGACATAGAGTAATAACAACGTTCATTCCTTGCATAGGTGTAGCAGCACTATGAACTAATTTTAGAATCTTAAATTTCCCTACAGAATTAAATAACGATAAAATTTATTAAAGCTTGATTTATGTAGTAGACCATCACTTTTTAATGGAAAGTGTAATGTTCTATATGCTGTACACCGTTTTCTCCTACGAGCTGAAAACGCAAAACAGCATGTTCCACAGCAGATCGGAGTGTTTCAGGGGTGATATTGTGAATGTGTTGCGTAATGCGTGTTTTCAATTCAAATAACTTCGCAATTGGACCCCCGTACACAACAGGTTTTGGTATCCCCAGAGCCAGAAGCCGCAAGGATTCAAGTCAGGTGATCGTGGTAGCCAGGTTGTTGGGAAATGGCGATTGCTAATTCTGTCATTTCCAAAATATAGATTCAACAGCTTCACTGTTGTTGAAATGTGTGGAGGAGCTTCAGCTTGAATAAAAATTGAGCTGTCCACCCATCCACGCTGTTGCAGTGCTTGAATGATCTGGTTGCGCAAATAATATTCATAATGTGTCCCATTGACTGTACAGGTAACAGGACTCGAAGGCCCAATCTTCTCGAAAAAGTAAGGGCCAACGATAAATGCTGCCGTAAACCCGCACCACACAGTGACTTTTGCAGAATGACTTTTGCAGGCAATGGTTGCATTTGGAACGGATTCTCACTTGCCCATATTCTTCAATTTTGAGTATTGACAGAACCTTGGAGATGCAAATGGGCTTCGTCTGTCACAAAATGTTCCATGGCCATGCATTGTCCACTTCCATTCCTGCAAGAAATTGCAAGGCAAAAGCTTCTCGTTTTGGCAGGTCAGAAGGAAGCAACTCCTGAACATGCGTAATTTGTGTGGATAGTACTGCAGGCTGTTTCGAAAAATGTTACGTACCGTGCTGACAGGAATGTCTAAAGTTCGGGAAATTCCTTGTGCACTGCACGTTCCCAAAGCACTGCTTGACGCTTCCTGCAAATGCTGTAACCACATCCTCCACTGACGTCGAAGCAATTGCTTTCCTCCCTCTGCCGCATTTCACGTCAAATGAATATATTATAATGACAAAAAAATCATGTGCCATTTCCTCCGTTGTAACATGCAAAGTAAACACGCATTCATCGGTAGCTGTGGAAGTACTTGGGCATGCGAAGTGAAAGCTTATCAGTGAAATCTGGATTTCAGAAGCGAAGAAATTATGGCCCTACTCAATCGAAAGTTCATCTGTATGCGTGACGTTTAGCAAAAACATTTTTTTTTATTTGTGAGAACAATTTAAGTGGAAAATTCACTAAATAATTTGTTTAAAGTGTTAGATTATAAAAATAATTAGTATGTCATCTGGCTGACGACTTTCGGATACCAAAAAGAGTACAATTGATGTTTTAAGAGCACAAATGAATATAAATCCTACAGATATTGCAAGAGCTATTGACAGACGTTCAAATGTCTTCCGAAATTACCTTAAAGATCCATCAGGATATGAAAAGAAGAAGAGCACGGGTAGACTACCTTCGGTTATCAATAAGGAAGTCCGTCTTCTGAGGCGCAGAGCATAAAAAATTGCAAGAGCTCGACAATTACGTGATGAATTACATTTGTCAATTGGTGTTCGTCGAAGACAACAGTTGCTAAATAGATTTGGACTTAACTTGTGAAAACTCAAGAAAAAACCTATGCTATGTTCAATTCATAAGGCTAATCGGAAAGAATTCGCTCGCAACCATATGAGTTGGAGCTGTTAACGGCGAAAAGTTATTTTCTTTCAAGAGAAAGTTTTAATCTGGATGGTCAAGATGGTATGCACAGCTATTAGTAGGATAATAAAAAAAATAGTTTTTTCCACTAGACAACAAGGAGGGTGTTCAATAATATTATTTGGCGCAATAGAATGAAAAAAATAAAGCATTATTGAATTCCTATATGAAAAAATGGACAGTTCTGCTAAGTAAGTAATTTTCTCAAAATGGACTTCAAATAGCCGTGAAAATTTTATTGTTTCAGCCGGACAATTGCGAATTTCTTGTGTCAAAGACCTCAAAATATTGGTTCAAGTCGAAAACAAATGAAACTGCTAGAACCTTGGTCAGGCAAATCGCCTTATTGGAATATAATAGAGAATATTTGGTATATAGTGGCAAGAAAAGATTATGTAAATGGCCGACATTTATGTTCAACTTGAAAACAGCTATTTTTGAAGCATGGAACGCTATTAATATAAAATATATTGAACACTTGAAAGCTTGCCACGTCGAATAGAAACGTGTTGCAATGCTAAAGGCGAGTGGACCAAATACTAAAGGTTTCTTGTTTGAACAATTAATTTAGGGGACTTTGAGATAAAAAAGGCATAATTATTTCGCAATTTATGTATCATTTAAACATTTACAAAGTCTGTATAAGTCCATTTTGGAACATACGATATTTGATTGTTTATTGTACATAATGTAGAGAGTCTTTGATATTCCATGTGTCTTTATTAAATTGCAACTATATTTTTTATGTCTGCTAAACCCTTTTATGGACATTGGTTTCCCTAAGAAACCACAAAATTTTAATTACGAAATTGAACAATGACAGCAGAATTTTAATAGAAATGTTTTCTATTTATTATGTATGTAAAATATCGCTTTTTTGTTATATACAAATAAATTTGTTCATAATTTCCGGTGCCAATCATTTATTTCAACATTTTAGCAATTGAAGTGTTTATCCGTTAAAGGGTTAACATTAGCAAAAGGGCCATATTTATTTCGCGCACTGTAGATATATTACCAAATAAATTTTTAAAAATTTTAATACGAATTAATTTTTGAAAATGTATTTTTATTGGGAATGGAATTGGATCTGGAAGTTCACCTTATTGATAAATGTATGTTTTTCAGTTGTTTATATTTTCAAGAGATATTCTATTTTATTTATTAATATATTTATATATAGATTGTTGTTTCTTTCATCATGATTTTTTTGCTTTAAATCGTCAATTCCATTTGTATAATATTTCACAAAAATATACTATTTCTATCTTTCGTGACAACGCAGTCATAAAAAATAACATATATAAATGGAGACCAGCATTTATTTCGCTATCAGACATTGGAGTCACGATTGCTGGTACCTTTTGAAATGTCCATAAGAAAGCTAAAAAAGATTCTTCTAATGAATTTCCAATACTTTCTCTGTACTTTACTCTTTATTTTCTCGTCCAAACTTTTTGTAAATATCTGTAGATCCATTGTCCGTTGATCGAAGCTGAAGTAATACTGAGAAGTAGAAAATACAGAAATTTAAAAAATATCGAGAAGTTTTAAAAGTGTACGTCTAATTATATTTTTACAGTTAATCTTATACCGTAAGAATTTTCTTTTGAAAGTACGTATTTTTATACTTATAATTAGAGTGGCATACCAGAAATTTTAATGAGAAATTTAGTTTTTTATTTAATAGCAAACGAAGCGCGTAAGAAGAAGCATTATTTATTTTAATATTATTATTAATATATACTGGTTGGTAAGAACTAAATTTATAAAAAGTTAAATTTTAATTGATTAATATATGTCTCTCTGTGCATGTGTAGGGTTAAAGTTTTACGGACGTTAAGTATAATGTTTAATAGTAATCTTTGCTTCGTTTAATTGCAGATTTCTGCAATGAAATAAGTCGAAGATTTCTAATGAAATAATCAAATTCTATGAATTTAATGTTAGTAAACTTTTAAAACTATAGTCGTTTAAAAATACAATTAGCTGTATTTTGCATAAACAATTTTTCTAGCAAAGTAATATTAGCCCAATAATACGCCGATATTGGATTTATTGAAAATATGTCTCAGTTGAAATCAATATTGACCCAATATTGCATAAATATTGAATTCAGTGTGAATCAGTGGCATAGCCAGATAGGCAGTCCAAATGCCCTGCATACCAGTAATATTGTAAAGTTTTCTTCTCCTTGTTTATCGCAGAAAGTTTTTCCGATTAGGAAAGGCAAAGATAACTTTACAATATTAGCGGTGTCGAGAGCATCTGGACCTCACCCTGGCTACGCCACTGGTGTGAATATTTCCAATGCAATGCTAATATAGTTCAATGTTGTTTTTATGTAGGAAATATTTATAATGAAATGCCGATATAGCAGAAATGTTGGCTTCAAGATGGAAATATTTTAAATTAAATGCTATTCTTAAAGAAATATTTTTATTGGCTTTTAGTTGACGAAATTCCTAACAATATTGGCGCAATATTGGCAAAAATGTAAACAGCTCAGTGTTGGGGGAGTATTTGATGCCTATATTAAACCAAAATCCCAATATTTTGCCAAGTTTTAGTCAATATTGGTCCAATATAATCTCTATTCAGAAAATGAGGGTTTGCTTACGCTTTTAATCACATTCAATACTCACACATCAACTTGCTTAGAGGTGAGTCCTTACAAAATTTCGACGGGGCCACTATTTCACATCTATGCCACATTGGAACTTCGAATGACTTTTATATATAGAGAGAAAGCCATCGTGGTCTTACTGAGTGCGTCAGAAAAAACGTATACATACGCTGTTTAACGGGTCGTAACTTTCTAAGTTTTCTTTCTTTTCAAAGTGTAATTAATTGGAAATAGTGAACCAAAATTATCTTAACACATTGACGGACAGTAGGAACAAGTGAAATTCGAAAATGGACACTATATGTGTTTGTAATTTTTAGAATATTAGAAGTATAGTTTTACTCTTTCTGCTTAAATAAACTTAATTTGGATTAATTCAGCACTTTTAATTAGGTTGCACTACTCCCTTCAGAACCGGGCCCCACCAGTGGCTGAGAGGTTGTGCTCTCGAAGCTGGTAGACGGGAGGTGCTGGGTTCGATCCCAATCGCGCCCGTCGGCCTAATCGTTCGGAGTTTTCGTGGTTTTCTTCGAGCCGTGGATTTATCCATGCGTAAATACGGATTAGGTTCCCTTAGAAAGACCCCCACGAAGGGCACTCCCCCGGGCCTATATCCCTAGTGTAGATAATTGGCCGTCAATAATCAACCCAACCCAACTCCCTTCAGAACCACGTCAGGGTGGCTAGTGGTCAGGGAAAAATACAGTCAAAAAAAGCGTTTACACCAGTATATTCTTATAGAAAAATTTATGTTGATTATTCGATCAAATAATCAATTTGATTTTTTCTTTAAGAATATACTGGTAATTATCATTTTTTTTACTGTATTTTTCCCTGACCACTAGCCACCCTGCACATGCATACTGAAGCTGCAATTCGTATAACAGGTGGAAAACGAACTTCAACCTAAAAAATTGTTTCCAAAACATGACACTGGGCTTCTACTTGTACGCCGGTAAATGCACATTTGTGCTGCTATAGCCGTAGTGTCTAAAAACGACCGTTTCGTTTTGGACGGCTATTGCCGCCATGCCACCTAGTGAACTTCGCTTTGACGGCTATAGCCGCAAGTGTCCGTCAACGTGTTAAAATACTATTGTAAGTAAGAAAATATAGCAGAAGTACAAATACAATATCACAGGGAGTTTCAGACAGATCCACGTATGCGACTTACAGTTCATCGGATAAAAGATAAGTCTGAAACGAATGGGTGTTCATAGACTACTTTCCGGAACTACAAATGAGCAAAATTGCGCCACAACACTAAATGAAATGTTTGTTGAAGTTTGTGAATCAATAGACCACCGTTATAAGCAGTCTATTGACATGAACAGTATTAATTTTGAACATCTGCGGTGGAAGGAAAAGTTATATATTTTATGCAGATTCTTTCGAAATTTAAACATTAACTATATATGAATCAAAAATGGAGTTATAATCATTCAAAGTGTGTATGCATTTTTTCTGACGAACCCTGTATATAATTTCTATACTTATTACAGGATTATTACTACAGTTAGAGAATTTATGAACGAATGTAAAATATATAAAAGAACGAATTTGCATAAAACTAAATTATCTCAAGTATTATTTAGTAATGTAGTTGGTTTACAAAGAGAGCAAGTCGGTGCTAAAAACCAAGAGGCGGAAAATACGAAAAAGTACTGGTTAAATACTGAATGCACGAAAACCTGTGGAAACGGAAACTTAAGATAACGGAGCAAAATTCCATTTTCGACATGTTTCTGTGTTTGCAGATAAGATTATAATATGCTTACGGTCGAAATAGTGATTATATTTATTTGATGCAGGATTGTATAAGGCGTGTTCAAATGAAAGTTATTCGAAGTGTCGCATGCTAACAGTTTTCAATGTTTTTTCGTGAAACAAACGCGATAGTGAAGGTGTGAGTACCACGCGTGCGCATGTGCAAGAAGATTTGTGATAACTTCATTCGTAAGGACGTGGCATTCAGGGAAAAATGCCTGGTGTGGACGCAACTGCGTCCAAAATGGATCAGCGAGCTGTAATTAAGTTTTTAACATTGGAAAGGTGTAAGCCAGTAGATATTCATTGCAGAATGCTGGATGTGTACGGTGACATGTGTGCGTCAAAGCCCACGGTGACGAACTGGGCGAGAAAGTTTAGCGACGGTCGACCGGAGACAGCGGATTGGCCGCGGCCCGGTCAGGCGCACAAAGTTGTGACAAAGAAGCTGATTACGGACATTGTTACTGCAATCAAGGGATATCGACGTCGAAACGTTCGTGACGTCGCAACTGAGTTAAACGTTTCCATGATCAACCGACATTGTTCTTCGCGGTAGCAATTCGTAACCTTCCTAAGCAATGGGACTCCTGCCTAAACACCATGGGTGATTTTTTTTAACAAACTTTGTATACATTTCATTCATTAAATATTGCTGTTTCTATCTATGTATCTGTCTCATTTCTGTTCCAACGCATCTCATGAATACACACCTCGAATCACTTTCATTTGAACACCCTTCTTACTGTAGACAGATTGCGTTTCCGAAGTTTTTCTGTAGTTCAGTCGAAGATATCATCCGTGGGAACACTGAAAAAATTCTCGCCGAGGGCGCCGCATCTGCTAAAAGCACTCCTGTTTAATACGATATTCAAATTTCATAGAATTTGAAAAATATAGCTATATAATGCGTTTCTAACAATCTTTCATCTGTGAGAAAATTACATATGTTATTTAAACATACGAAACATTTCAGAAAAATATTTTACTTTGTTGTTAAAAGAAAGTGCTGCTAAAAAAAAAGTACAGACTGAAACAACAATAAAAACTTTTAAGAGACCTTAATCAAAATATTTCACTCATCCAATGAAAACCTTTAAGAACTCTTTTCTTGCGCAATTGGTTTGTCCTAAAACCAATAAAAGTATTTCCAGTCGCGCTTTCGAGAAAGCTAAAATGATCGATTATTAGTCAGTTGCGAAAATTCTCTAATTACTCGTTGGTCACTGTTAATTTAAAAGTTGCATCAGTAACAGCACTCGAACAAATATATCGACAATGCTTGTTTCAGAAGCTATTTAGTTTAGGCGTGTTATTTCTTTTAAGCAATTTTTCTAGAATGGAAGCAATTTGCATAGCATTGCATTTTGCTTTTATACTGGGTGGTTAAAATATAAGTATATCTGTTTGGAGCTGTCGAAGGAATAGCCGGAATGAAACCAAAATCGGTACACTTACTATTCAAGAAGGGGGAAGGAGAATGGAACAATAAAAAATTAATTGCAATAATCACCGACAGATGGCGCTACTGAGTGTGAAATGTAATGTGTAATACAAGAACAAAGAATTAAGGCGTCAAACCGGATGACACACCTAATTTATTGTAAAATGTCACAGTGAATGTCGTCACGCTTTCGCATCGCGGTGTCGATCATGTTCAGATTCCATAAGGCCATTGTGCTGGAGGATACAATCCGGGTGGTGCACGGCGTGCTCATCTGCGGAATGTGAAACATCAGGAGTGATGTCTCACACATGACGTGATATGCAGTAAAGTCATTGAAGTTTGCGACGCCTCCACAGTACATAATATTACACAATACATTTCACACTCAAAACGCCATCTGTCGGTGATTATTGCAATTAATTTTTTTATTGTTCCATTCTTCTTCCTCCTTCTCGAATAGTAAGTGTACCGATTTTAGTTTCATGTAGGTTATTCCTTCGAGCTACAGACAGCGCCAAATAGAGATACTTATATTATGACCACCCGGTAGATGCATGCTTTTCGCTTCTTTTTCAGATGTATCTAAAACGAAAATTTTCGTCAAAAAATTATGGCGGTATCATCATTTTGATTTCGTCTATTTTAAAAGAAACCACTCCAAGGCCTGCTTTTATTTACATATTACAATAACTGACGTAAACACGGAATGGTTAAATTATTTTAATATTTAAGGATAATTCTGATATTTTTCAATATTCATAGTTTTTTTTAATAGAAAATATATCTTTATACATACTTGCGAATATTTATTTTATGAAGTTTTAATACTAGAAAAGTGATAAATTTTAGATAGCTCCAAAACAGAATCTTTCTCTTCCTAGATATTATGGAAAAAATGAGCTATATTTAAGCTGCTGCCTAGATTCTATCACAGTTTTATTCGATTTATTTAAATGCTTTTTTTCTGAAAATACTTTAAATGTCTTTTCCGATCGCGATAGGTGCTTTTTAGACAAAGAAAAAATTACACTTATTCATGAACTGCAATGGTTTAAATGCCATGAATAAAAAGTTAAAGTTAAAAAAGATAAAGCTGAAATTTCAAACTTTGGAATAAGGGAATATTATCACTAACTGATGCTGAGATTTTTTTTAGGGAATTTTGCACTCGGAGTTCGGTAATGCCTTCAGTGACAGAAGAATCAATTATTGGAAGTGTAATTAAGACTAAACT
The DNA here is from genome assembly GCA_963931845.1 of Maratus michaelseni. Taxonomy (NCBI): domain Eukaryota; kingdom Metazoa; phylum Arthropoda; class Arachnida; order Araneae; family Salticidae; genus Maratus; species Maratus michaelseni. Next base: position 23,715,543 of record OZ007594.1, read on the forward strand.
AATTTATATGATTTCCGGCGGTTTCAAATGTTTTATTACATTGTTTAATTCCTCAAGAGTAATTACTTTTAATGACGATTTAATGATATTCACTATCATATTTTTATAACTGACCTGAATATGAAATGTTCAACTAAGTTCAAGAATGGTAGATCTATTTTTAAAATTTAGTTTAGCAAGTTGTTTTAAGTTTAAATTAGTTTCGGCAATTCTGTCCTTTTTTACAAATTCACACTTTTTAATGCAAAATTCACCATTATATACACGTTTACTTAGTGTGTATAAGTATAATACGTAGTTGTGTTATAATACGTCTACATACTTACGTATTTTTTCTAACGTTATTCCGAGCAATTATTGTCTTTTCTTTCTCTAAAGAGCTTAAATATTACAATGACAATGATACTAGAATTCCAAAACATGCTCTTTCTCATTGTAAAAAGTTTAAAAGAAACATAGTTATACATCTCATATTAACGTGAGGCATTGTAGTCTAAATGCCATTAATATAATTTTAAAATTGAATAAAAAAATGAGAAAAAAATGAAAAAAGAAAGTGTGGGTGGCAGTAGAAAAAGGATATTCTGTCTTCAAAAAGCAATTAATAATAAGGTATGCGGTTTTACCCTATTTTCCATACTTCCCTACTTACGAAATTTTATTATCTTCCATTGTTCAGACATCTGTTTCGAGGGGGGGGGGAATGAAATTATTTAAATTCACATTCTAGTATTTAACTAGAAAAGTAATACATACTAGAATTCCAAAACAAGATATTTTTCTTACAAAAAAAAATAAAATGAAAAGTAAAAATTGTAACTATATATAAACTGCTGCCAATACTGTAGAAAGTTTTACTTGTTTTATTAAAATGTTCTGTTTTACTGAAAAACCTTTAAATATCTTTTAGGATCGATGAAAGCCTTTTTTTCGGACAACCAAAATTTTGCCGCTGTAGTAAATCTAGATGCCATGAATAAATTTTTAAAGTAGAAAAAAATAAATAAAGCTCCATTTTAAAACAAAAAGAAACAATTCTTATTACTTTGGAGCGCCAAGTTTTATTAGAGAATTTTGCAATCGGCATCATGTCATGATTAAACTATAATGATTAAACTGACTATTAAAGAAAAGGTTGGTTATTTGTTCGGCCGATTATCTGATGTAGGGTTTTGGCCCTCCGTGGGGGTCTTTGTATATCAATGCTTTATGTGTCAAGATAAATTACTTTTAATAACGATTTCAAGATATTCATATCCCTATTAACCCATTAAAGACTACTGTTATCGTATGGTAACTGAACAGATGCCCTTCATTTTGTTATTTGTATACCAGTATATTTTAAGAGAAATATTTTCTTTATCTGATGACAGAAACCCCGTTATAAAAGGAGACTAAAGTTGCTACTTTGCAAATTTGCTATGAAATGCAATTTTTGCATTTTAAAGAGAAAAGTAATTCCGGCTTTAATGGGTTGATATAACTGTCGTAAACAAGGATTAATAAAATCATTTTATTATTTAACGGTGCATTCGTTGTGTTTCCAAATTCCTTTTTTGTAAGAAATTATGCCACTTTTCTTTTTTTTTTCTTATATGTAAGAAAATACACACTTGCGAAATTTTACTTACTTTAATTATTAAGGCCAATTACCATTCTTCTTATTATTATTTTTTAATGAAGTTTAAATACTAGAAATTAGCAAATACTAAAGTTCAAAATAGACTTTTAAACGTTTAAAAGAATCATAGCAGCAAATGTCAACTGCTTAATATTTTACAAGAGTTTTAAACAATTTTTTTTTAAATTAAAAAGATCTTTTGGTCTAAAAATTCTTTATATATGATTTCTGATAGAGAATTCTACACAAAGAATAAATTTTACATTACCGTGGGCTGTTGTGCTCTGTGTATGAAACAAGGCCGGATCTAGAGAGACTTCAAGAGGTGGGCGGCGATATTAGAAGTTTAGAAGTTCCAATTCGACCCGTAGTTCGGACCCGTTTGGGCTAATTTAGTTCACTGCGGATCGGGTTAACTTCTACTTTTTGCTATGGGTCCAATTCGGGTCGTGTTGACTTCTATTTTTTTGCTGCTGATCGGGTTGACTTCTCCTTTTTTGCTGCGGGTCGGGTTTGCACCGGGTTGACTTCTACTTTTTTGCTGCGGGACCGGTTGACTTCTACTTTTTGCTACGGGTCGGGTTTTTCTTCTCCTTTTTTGCTGAGGGTCGGGTTTGCACCTGGTTGACTTCTACTTTTTGCTGAGTGTAGGGTTGACTTACATTATTTCGGTAAGAGTCGGTTTCGGGTTGTGTTTTCCCGATATCTTATACAAAATATTCGAAAATGTATTTTACGTTCGCTGCATATAGAAAAGATCTGTGAACATCAATTAACTTGCTCTTTACATAAGGATATTGTTTTTTATTTTTCTGAAGTTACTTTTGGAGTATAGTTCATTGTTATCATTACGTACAAATTCAGTTGAAGCAAGAAAAATATGTTTATATCAAGATTATAATATATATTCTTTATATATATATATATATATATATATATATATAATTGTTTATATCAAGACATATGCGTTTAATAAAGAATAGAATAAAAAAATTACGAAAAGAAAACGAAAATTCTTAGAATCAAATGCATACAAGCAAAGCAATAAAATGATATTAAAATTTGAATACGTGTCAAGAAGATGGGTCTATGTTACAAATTTAAAATTTTGCATAAATGACGAAATTAAAAAAAAGTGCCCAGTTAAACTCATGGCATTGAGGTCAGAGGCTATTCACACTAATTATATATTTATTATACTCTTATTTCAAAGAATAATGCCCCTTGAAAAATAAAGAAATCGACAATAAATTAAGGGAGAATATTAGCTCCCCTTTTCCCCCTTTATGCTTAACCAATGAACACCAAAAGCAATTAGGGAAGCGCCTTATCATAATAAACCTATATACAAAATTTGAAGCAAATTTGTTATTTTGCTCAAAAAAGCACTTTATCTAAATTAAGAGGGAATTAGCCCCCCGTTCAACCCCTTTATACTTTACCAATGAACCCCAAAACTAATCTGGAAATCGCCTTATCACAATGAACCTCTATGCATAATTTGAAGAAAATCGGATAATTCTGCATGAAAAACACATTTATCTAAATTAAGGGGGGTGAGCCTCCGCCCCCACCCTTCATACTTAACCAATGAACCCCCAAACTAACCAGGGAAGCGCCTTATCACAATTAAATTATATACCAAATTGGGGGAAATCGGATAATTCTGCTTGAAAATCTCATTTATCTAAATTAAGGGGGATCAGCCCCCCCGTTCCCCCATTGTTTTAACCAATGAAACCCCAAAAGTAATCAGGTAAGCCTCTTATCAGAATGAACCTATATACAAAATTTGAAGCAAATTGGATATTTTTATCAAGAGTTATCACGTTACGTACATACATACGTACATACAGAACCTGCGGGCACATTAGCTCTCAGGCTTTGATAGTCTGTAAGCTAAAATCTGTCAATGTCATTAATTAGCGATATCTTGAGCACCTGGTGCAACATAGGCATTTCTTCCGATATTAATTAACCTCTACGTATGTCTTCATGCTGAGCTTTGACGAGTTATAAAGAACTAGTCAGGTTGGTACGAAAAGTAATAATTGTTATAATTTTTAATTAAAGTAAACAAACTTGTACATTATGAAATTGAGGGGGTCGGAGCAAGAGAGTGCTAAATCGCATTTTTGAACTTCTGATATATTTCAAATCGAAAATTTGATCCAATACTCCAATCAAGATATATAACCTAAAGTTTTTTCGCCAATGTCTTAGTAACATTTGAGATATTCTGAGTAACAATATGGCGTTACTTTAATGATATGACTATTACGTTCTTTGTAAGATAGCTATTTTTATTGGGGGAATAAAAGCCTGGGGCAAAAACGAAACTTGGGACATAGGCCGCTACCAAGTGACATTAAAAACAATTTATATGTCGAATATTATAATTTTCAATATTAAGCAACAGACTACGGTGTTAGATTTATTTCGCCAAAAATGTGGCTTGGCCCTTTCTTGCCCCGATCCCCTCAATTGCAATATTTAACACTGGTTAATCTTCTATCATTCCACATACAGGGTTCGTACGCTTTTACCAGAATATTTTAATAGAATTTTCCTATTTATTATTTAAATAGCAGAAATTGCAGACATCGCGTTTCATTGCAAGATTTGTAATACTTTTCTGTATTTAAATAATCCGAAAAATTCTATTAAAAAATTGTGGTAAAAGCGTACAAACCCTGACATAGGTCCTTCTTCAATAAAAAAAACCTAACTTTGCAAAATTTGTAACATAGGTTTTTTACGAGAAACACCCGTTCATTTATCTTTTAACAAGAGCATTTTTCCACAAAATCCTGCTACTTAATCTTTTAAATGGAATTGAAATTCATGTATAATGTATGATGATTCCACTATTGCATTCGCTGACTACTTCAATTTCCATTAGAAAATCATCTAGAGTTTTCGTGAGGTCTGTGTTCGTAACTTATTTGAGTTACTTTTAACATTCAGAACATTCATCAATAAAATTCGAATTTAAAAAAACTGGAAGCACTAAAAGTAAACAATCATCCGAATCTAAATAAGAGTTTGTTGGAGTACGAGTTATACAAATTAAAATTGTTTCTACCTCGATTCCTAAAGATTTTTGTAAATCTAATTTGACAGAATGTTTTGTTAATTGCAAATTTATTCTAATCGTGTATCATTAACAGACTGGTGTTAGAATTTACATTTTGTAAGTCAGTTCCTTTGAATATCCTGATTATACTTTTAAGCGGTTGAAGGATTAAAAGAAATTTACAGACTGCTAAGTTGGCGATTCGTTTATAGAATAGTTTAGGTGTCAGTTACTATTCTCTAATTCATTCTTATTTATAAATGAATCAGTTATTTCAAAGATTAGATAAGTCCAAGATTTAAGATTTTTCAGAAATCAATAAATACCGTGCTAAACATATATGATGTTGTTTTTTTTTTTTTTCAGTTATCAGTTACGTATTTTTTAAGGTATAAAACTTTAATAAAACTTTCAGATTTATTTTGTTTTTGCAGTCAATAGGACTTAGTGCTCATTCTTATTTATAAATTAGCCAGTTATTTCAAAGACTACATAAGTACAAGATTGAAGATTTTTTAGAAATCAATAAAAACTGTGCTACACACATATGATAATTTTTTATCAGTTATAAGTTATGTAGTTTTTGAAGATTCAAACTTTAAAAAACCTTCGGATTTATGTTGTCTTTGCAGTCAATAGGATTTAGTGCTCATTCTTATTTATAAATTAACCAATTATTTCAAAGACAATTCAAGTCCAAGATTTAAGATTTTTAAGAAATTAATACAAACTGTGTTACCCACACATGATAGATATTTTAAGAGGTTTTTTGGTCTGTATTTTTAAAATCTTTAATTTTTCTTATCAGTTACCAGTTATGTATTTTTTAAGGATTAAAACTTAAATGAAGCTTTTAAAAACAATCGGATTTATGTTGTTTTTGTAGTGAACATGATTCAATGTCCTTCACTGATACAAAAAGTACAAGATATTTATTAAAATTACAAATTATTTATTAAAATACACTCGGACTCGGTTATTACGAATAGCAAGAGAATTATAAAAGTTCTCCTAATAACCATTACTCGCAGTACTCGTGAAGATAATAAAAATCTTTAAAATACTTACATAATTAAACTAATTAGTACTATTAGTTGCTCTGATTATCTCAATGGTAAAATAAATTTAATATCATAAAAATAACATAAAATATCCCTTCGTGAGTGTAATTTTTTCAGACCGGCCTCTTCTTTTGACAAACTCACAGTACTGAAGTGAAAATCTAAAGGATCTTAATCCAAAGGATATGAACGGCATACAGTAATGCAACTGATCACTTTCCTTTTTCTCGGGAAAAAACTCGGATAACATTGTAATAGTTACTGCAATTTTGAAGCTATTGATTTCATATATTCTTTTTATTTCAACTGAGCAATAATAGTCATGAAAAGTTTGTTTAGTATGGCCCAGAGTCTGGATTTAAAGAAGAAACAAGTGAAGGTTTTCGTCTATGTTCTTCCTTTCTATTGCCCAGTTTCAAATCTTAAAAAGGGGCGGTATTTGAAAAGTCTTTATCTACACCATCTTTTCTTCAATCTAGACCTCAGGACATTCCTTTCCATTTTGAAAAATTGAAATTCCGCCTTGTAAAATTTATAAATTAATGCAATTTGACAGACAGTTGTAATGTAGAAATATTCACGCTAAAAGAGATCGGTGTTTAAGAAGAAAGGGATTTCTGTTTTGATCTTAGTTTTCGCCGAAAATCGCATTGAAACGAACAGATGTTCATATTTAATACTTCGGAATTTTTTCCATAGAAAATTTCACACGCCTTGCATTCATAAAATGCGCTATACTCAATTATATATTCAAAATGCGCTATACTGATGACCCGGGTTCGGGTCCCGGCTTGAGTACTTTTTCACTATGTTGGCTATACGCCTATTAAGCAATTAAAATTTGAGCGCTATACTGATGACCCGGGTTCGAGTCCCGGCTTGGGTACTTTTTCACACTGTTGGCTATGTGAAATTCTCTATGGAAAAATTTCCGAAGTATTAAATATGAATTTATTCAATTATCGATGCTGGATTTTCTTTGATTTCGTGTTTGCCCCAGGGTTGGTAGCCCACGGAAAATATTTCATCTTGTGCTGCGTTTGTAGCCTTGCCAACATGTTATATTGAGAAAGTTCCAGGCTGAGTATCGTTCCCAAGTGGTTCAGTTGGTAAAACGTCAATGCGCTATACTGATGACCCGGGTTCGGGTACCGGCTTGGGTACTTTTTCACTATGTTGGCTTTACGACTATTAAGCAATTAAAATTTGATTACGAACAGATGTTTTTCTCATATTAACCATGATCCTGATTCTGTAGCTCGTAGAATGCGTGAAAATCTTAATATAGTTTAACCCTTTCAGGGGCAGAGTACTTCTATTCGTAAAACGTTGAAATGATTGATTGACACCAGAATGTAGAAACAAATTTATTCGAAAATAAGTAAAATATTTTCTTCATGTACTTGGAACACCCAGCCGGTTTGCCAACCCGTAAGATTACGGCTAAATCTTTCGGCGGAAAGCTTCTCTCTGCCACTCAGCGACGCCACAGCTACAAGGCGACCCAGAACACGGGCGTATACTTAAAAGATACAATAACTGAAAATAATCCACTCCTAAAACCACAAAAATATATAATACATTTCCACAGCACCTTGGCGCACAAATAAAATAAAATAATAAACCAGACACAAAAATATTCTGTGCCAAAATTTCACAGTTTCCGGAATCAAAAGTCTAAATCAATTAATCTAAATTGATCTGTTAAATGTCCAACATATGAATTAAAATCTTATGAAAGTTTAAACTCATATGGCACCAACAATGATCAATAGTCATATCAATGTCTTAACAGTGGTCAAAAGTCATTGTTCAAGGGTTTTTTTTAAGTTAATTAATTTCTTCATATACTTCATAAAAGGGAATTTTTCATTCCAAAATTCTGGTGCTGATGTAGCATTTAAGGATTAAAATTAAGTGGTCCAAAAATGATCCACCGCCCTTGAAGATGATAAATGATAAATCATTCTTAACCTGCAAATTGTTCGCTTTAACCGTGTCTTCAGTTTAGCCGTGCTTGTATTAAACGAGTTCATATGTAGACACACATCTATTCCGTCTGCATCTTAACCTTTAAATATTCGCGCGAATTAACACATCAAAACTTCTCGTGCGTTGTATTTTATTCATCATATCAATTTCTAAGAAAACTAGTCGTTGGGGGCCACCGTAGTACTTACCCATCATGGATATGCATAATATAAAATATTAAAATAAAACATGTGTAAACTACTTATAAAATGCTTTGCAATTCGAATAAAATCATGGCTTGATGACGTCCTAAACTTTAAAGGCTCTATTACTGAATTGCGTAGAAAAACATCCTTATAACGTTAAAAATGATAATCATATTAACTAACAGTTTATTGCGTCGGATGAAGCGTCTCATTTCCAATTAAAATATATCTATGAATTGAAATTTGGATGAAATACAGGGTCATGAGAAATCGAAGAGTGTGGAAAATAGGATTAGAAATATCTCGGAAACACATAATCCGATCGACTTCATGCTTTATGCAAAATTTATGTTTTTTTATTGTCTCTTATAGTCACTCCTTAAAATAAACAATTTTGAAAATTTTTACATACCTTTTTATCAGAACGAATATTTCGAGAGTCCAAAAAAAATTGTTCCGGATAATCGGTTACTGAAATTCCCATTATTACATACCTCTTCCCATTATTACATACTAAGTACATACCAAATTTCAAGTCTCTATCTCAATTTGTTCGGGAGATAGAGCGTTTACAGGCATACAGACACACAGACATACAGACACACAGACAGACACACAGACACACAGACGGACGGCATTTTTTTTCTTAAAATATGTTTTTCGGAATCTCCGGTGTCTTAAACGTGTAAATCCGTCAAATTTGTTTTTAATATTTTTTTAAACGATTACAAGACTTACCCTATACTATATATGATGGGTATGTAATAAATTAATGTTTTATGATTAATTCAGATTAATTAGTCCAATACAATTACTATATATAGTACAATATTGTAAAACAAAACTCTTTACATAGGCATATGTGAGAATATTTTCGAAATAATGAGAATTTGTAACATATACGTATTTAATATTTTAACATCTAATGATGTATAAAATACTCCAGAGCGAGTAATTAAGGGTTACGTGCATAGGTACCAAATGTTACGTTTTTTTTAAACCACTATTTCTGAATAGTAATATACACCATATAAAATTACAGAATTCTGACATTAAATAATGCGAATATTACTTTCGATAAAAATGGCATTTAAACAATTTAACCCTTGCCACCTATTCGTGACGGCACTTAGTCATATTCCCGATCGTATTCGATCGCATTTTCTTCTTCCAATCCACAATTATATCACAGTATAAAAACAATTTTTGTAAACGCTTCAAGCTCAAAACCAGCCCCTCATCAGTACAATGTCTATCGATAACCAAAGTTAATGTTCAATATGATTGTGTTCCAAGTATATGCAGTTAAATCAATAAAACACTATGGATGGAGTATACTTTAGAGTAGAACCGATTATTCAAAAGGAACCGTACAACGTTGTACGTATACGGTAAACGTACAAACGTTTGTTTGTTTGTTTTATTGAAGACATACATACATATGGCTTGTGTGATTGACATCAAGTGCCCGCTTATAAGTCATCGTCAATATACAAGGACGGATAGCCGCAAGGAAATTTGCAACACCAGAGAATATCAGCTCCGCAAAGTGTTTATTGTGAGGTGAATTGAAGTCATAGGCGCCGACTTCACGGGAGCGGAATAGTCAACCAAACATACTGCTACAACTAATTCTAAAACTTTTTTTGGTTTATTTAATCACTGTGATTAATTAAGACAAAAATAACATTTAAAAATTAGTGGTGGAAGTTTGTCTAATTTGCCCTTGTCGACCCCGAAAAGTCAGCGTCTATGGCTGAAGCGATTTGAACTGCGGTTTGCAAAGGAAAGACACAAATTTTCATTCAATAATAAATTGTTGGTTGGTTGGTTGATTTATGACGGCCGATTATCTACACGAGTGATATAGGCTATCGGTGGGAGTGCCCTCCGTGGGGGTCTTTCTAAGGGATCCTAACCCGTATTTATGACAAGGTTCGAAGAAAACCACGGAAAACTCCAAACAGTTAGGTCGACGAGCGCGACAGGGGTTTGAACGTAGCACCCCCGTCTACCAACTTTGAGAGTAGAACCCCTCAGCCACTGGTGGGGCTTACTAATACTTGAATAAGTGAATATGTGAATAATACTTCCTTTACAGTGCTTAAAATTATTGTTTTTTAGAGTTGAATGTAACCAAATTTACGTCTTACAGCGCGTACAATTTTACAATTAGATACAGAAAGGTTAAAAACAGATGTACTAGATCTTATGTCGATCTTGTGATTTAACATTTCATATTAAGATACTAAATGTAATGAAAAACTCGCACAATACAAAAATAATTACAACTAATACAATAAGATCGTTACAACATGAATACTTTTACAATACAACAGTAATTTTCAAATAACTTAACAAATTACATCTTAATCACAATTATTAAAACAATTTATTTCAGACATTTAAAACGACTAAAAATATCCACAATTATATCACAAAATAAAAACTTTTTTTTGTAAACGTTTCAAGTTCTAAACGGACCTTCCTATCAGTACATTGATATCCAAACATCAGTCGGTTGATAACCAAAGTGGTTGTTCAACATTTTTACGGTGAAAATATGCAATTACATAAATAAAAAACAAGTGGGTAAGTGTGATCGAAGATCGCACAAAGGGTTTCGCTTAATATTCCTTTCAAAACCCTTTATCCATTCTTTAATAAATCCAAATAAATTTCATTTAGCAACAAAAAAAAAAAAAAAAAAAAAAAAAAAAAGTTATGTTTTTTTATAAAGTAAAAATTTACCGGTCTATTTTTTCGTTTTTTCGAATATCTAAATCGGCCCTCTATTATACTCTGTCATAATAACATCTGTCATGTGGACTAAATTCGATATTAAAAAAAATAATTTCAAAATTAAACATGTTGTACACTTTCAAAATGTTAAAATATGCGAATATTTCCATAATCGATTTTTATCATGATCCAATACATTCCTCAAACATATTTACTATCCTCTATACTCGCTTTGTATTATTCTCAAACATTTGAAATATCAGTTAAACTTCCAATATGACGTCAGATTAATTTTCTTTTTAATTCTCTAATGACGTGATATTAATCTGCTTTCTGTACATACACATACTCATACTCCTTGTATTATTGAGAAATGTTTGAAAATTTCCTTTTATTACCAATATGACGTCCTATTAATCTTTTTTTTTTCAATTGGTGAAACTTTTTATTTCATTTTCATTTTTCAAATAGAACTCTTTCAATAGAAAATTAATAATTGTAGAAAGAATTTTATTGTGGATTTTTAATTGTTGGCAACTGCTATAATGACAAATGTTTAAATTTAATACGAAAAGACTGTTAGAATTTTGGGTTTTTATCTCTCTATATTAAGATAATACGATTTTTTCAAATTTTAATATTTTGAGCTTCATAGCATTTATTTAGCTATAAGTACACAAATTATCATGCCTGTAAGTTACATAGTTTTTGAGAACGGCTCTGTTACGGACAGACAACGGAGTGGGAGTAATAGGGTTTCGTAAGATGAACGAAACCCTGAAAATGGAGAACACGTCAGAGCAGAACTCATTAGCGAAGTTTGGGGGCCTCCGTGTCCCAGTGGTTAAGACACTATTCCGCTAATCGCTTGAGAGCGTAGGAGTCAGGTCGACAAGTTGAACTCCTTTCAGTTTCTCTTATTATGGATGGATAGTATAGACTGGAGGGAAAAATTATTTTACTTTCATTGCCCTTTTTCATTTACTTTTATTGGCATGACCAGCAGGACATTTAGTTACAGAAAAAAGAAGCCTAAGCTGATATTAAGTATAATAGAAAAACCACAGGCCTGGCAAGATTATATCAAGAAGAAACCATCCAAATCAATTTCAATGAAAGTAAAATAATTTTTCCTTCCAGTCTATACTATCCATCTATAATAAGAGAAACCATAGAGATAGTAACACGCAAAAATACAATATGTAACGATGCAGCCTCTTTTGACTCACCGAAATGGTGGCTCGATTTACTCCATGGTTACAAATAGGAAAACAAACAACTAAGTAAAAATAAAAGATAACGTGCGCAATTTTTAAACAGTACATGAAAATTAAATGATAGCATTTTAAATAATAACTTCAAAGACCGTGCAATTATGGAATATTTTCATTTGTTTTTGAAAATGGCTCGGAGTGAGACGAAACATGTCAAACAACCTAATAAAAGTTATTTTACTGTGTATTCATTATGTTGTTAATTTGCACCTTTTAGCATTTAAAAGAAATTTTTATTACAAGGTGTTAAGCGGGTAGTATTAAAACTCTGAAAAAGAAGCTCCGCCTGTGGACGTTACTCCAGCATGTTTCATTATATAACAAAATATTTTCACTGTTCGTGTTTATAGTATAAATGAATGTATATAATAAAGGTAATGTTTCTAATCAAAGTATTTATATGCATAGTAGTCTAAATGTAAAAATGCTAATATGCATGTTTTTTGAGAAATAATGTCATACATAAAATGTAAAACTAACGGCCGTGGGTGGAATTACATATATCCAAAAGACGTGTTTTCCCGTTTTCCACTAAAAATTTATTAATATGCCAAGAATAATTACTTTTAATAATTATTTAACGATATTCATTCCCATATTAGTAAAACTGACCTGAACACGGAATGTGGAACTAATTTTAATAATTAACTGTAATTCTGTCTTTCTTTTCAAAATTCACAGTTTTTACTAGAAAATATACCATTATACACACTTCAGAATTATACAAAATTACTTTGGGTGTATAAGTATAATTTACTTCCATACGTATTTTACTTTATAACAGTATTCGGAGCAATTATCTTTTTTTTCTCTAATGATGTTTAAATACTAGAACAGTAATGATATTAGGATTCCAAAACAGATTCTTTCTGTTTGTGAAAAGTTAAAAAGAAACTTAATACTATATTTCACATTTGTACTATATTTCCTCTTCAAACTGGCGTAACTGGAATGATGAAGTAATTTTAATAATTAGAGATAATTTCGACATTTTTCCCAGAGCGCATTTTTTAATGGAAAATATGCCGTTATACACGTGCCAAATTGTATGTACTTTCATTATTCAGGGAAATTCTTATTGGTTTATGAAAAAATAAATGTTAATACTAGAATTCCAAAACAGACTATTTCTGTTTCTGAAAAGTTAGAAAAAAATACTACCATTATTTTAAGCGGCTTCCTACATTTTACAATGCTTTTTCTCGATTTATGCAAATGTTCGTCTGAAAATTCTTTAATTGTCTTTTCTAACGGCGAAAGATCTTTTTAGATAGAGAATAAATTACACATTTTCATTGAAGTTTTGTAGTGTAAACGTCACGAATAAAATGCTAAAGTAAAAAGAAAATAAGGTCAAATTCAAAATTAAAAAGTTTTATTGCTTGCGAATGGTAAGATTTATTAAAGATATTGCATTCATCATTCCGTAGTAAATTAAGTAGATATGGCAAAAAAAGTAATTAAGATTTGAGATATTTAAATGTTTTCCTGGAGTTTCCGATTCTATATAGCACTATTTAGTATATTAAGACTCAAGAGCATTTAATTTAGTAACGATTTAACATCATTTATAAATATATTTATTAATATTACCTGCTTCATATAGTGCGATAACGTGTTTAATACAAGCTTAATATGTGAAATAGCGAAATAATTTTAATAATAAATGGTAACTCTGACAGTTTTCCAATTCAGAGCTTTTTTAATAGAAAATATAACTTACACTTACGAAATATTATACATATTTTTTCAATTATTTCGAGTACATATACTACACTGATGTCCAAAAATTAAGGGAGAGTCACCAATTTTTTCAGAAGTTTCGTCGTATAGCTACTGAAACTCATGAGGAAATGCCCGAAATGCCCTTCAACTTTGAGGATGTAAAGAACATGTTCAACTTCATGTTTTTCAGTGCAGATTTTGTCGCGAGGACATTTAGGGGGAGCAATAATAATTTTAATAATAAAATAATATTTTTGACCACCCACGTAACATAAAATGCTGAAAAAGGTATGTCACTGTAACAAATGACTAATGTAGGTCCTGTTCAACATCTGTGTGCATTTGTGTAAGCATAGCACGTATATTCGTGAAGATGTTAACGTTTCTGTGAAAAATTCAAAAGGTTTTTTTATAGCATGCAGAGTTTTCAGCCGAATTTAACACCACTTTCCAAAAACTTGACAAAAAAAATATAGAAATAGTATAATGTGATTAAAATATTAATATATTGAATATTTGATGAGATATTGATATTTGTATGAAATAAATTTTAACTGCGCATGCGCGAGCCACAGCAAAGATTTTTTGACATCATTTGATTGTCAATACTATAGGGAACTTGTATAAAAATACTAGTGAAATATCGTGAAAACTCAAAAAGTTACAGTAATAATTGATAAATTGAGGAGGACATCCCATAGAATTATATGGGATTTCCTCCACAATTTATCACTTATTGCTTTAACTTTTTAATATTTTGCATGATAATGCTCGATCGCATTGAGCTAGAGTCATTGATGAATATTTCCAGGATCGTGATTTAGAGCGAATAGAGAGGACAGCTCAATATTTCGGCTTTAATCCAATAGAGCATTTTGAGACTATCTCGGCAAGCTGGTGGGTGCGGTAATTTCTTCCCCGAAGACGTTAAATGAGCTGGAACAAGCGTTGCTCCATGTAAGGGCGTTGTTTCCCATTCCAGTGTCCGACAACTTGATTGATCCTATGGAATGTCGATGCCACAAATGCATTACAAATAGTGACGGACACGTGCCTTATTAAAATTTGTTTATTCAATTTTTTTCACAAAAAACTGCCATTTATTTATCTATTTTTGTCAAACCGTGGACTTTTGCAAAAAATGCAATTTTTTTTTGTAAATCAAGCTTGATGTTAAAATTAAGTAAAATTCGATAAACACAAAGGGCGTTCCATAAAAACTGAGAGTAAAATCATAAAAATTAACAAATATATTTACAGCAAATCATACATCATTATTTTTCAAAATACCTTCTCTCAGATGATATGGAAAGGTCCCATCGTTCAACCCACTTTTCAAAACAAGTAGAGAAGCCTTTTTCTGGAAGCTGCTTCAAAAAACCCTGCACTTCTAAAATAACTTCAGAATATATATTAAATTTTCTGCCAGGAAACTTCTTCTTCAACGTCGGAAACAACCAGAAAACGCATGGTGCGAGATCTGGACTGTAAGGGGGATGTGGCATGATTTTAATATTGCATTTACTACTAAGATATTGCTGAGCAGAAGTAGCGACATCGTGCGAGCATTATCGTGATATAATGTCCAATCCCTACCAGTTCATGACGCTTTCTCGATATGTGTTGTCACAAAATTTTTAAAACTGAAACATAATATTCACCATTCATAGTAGGTTTTGGAAACATAGCATGCTGATAGATTACACCTTTAAAATCAAAGAAAAAAATCACCATGACCTTTCCAGCAGATTTGGTTTGTCGGATTTCTGTCGGAGGCGTAGAATCAGTGTGTTTCCACACACATGTTGCGGACTTGGTAAGGGGATCAAAATGATCCACCCAAGATTTTAACTCTGAATCATTTACCTCCATTTCTATAGGGCAAATAAAAAAAGTTTTTTTAAACAAGCACGAAACTAGGAAAATAAAATCGTCTGCTTCGTTTAGAATATTTATAAACGTACAGTGAACAATTTGAAAAAATCGCCTGCAGTTTTATTTTTTAGTTTCGCGGTGTTGCCACTACATAAAGAAAAACTCTCAGTTTTCATGGTCCTTTGTAATTGTTTAAAGTACAGTTCGAATTCTCATGTTTTTGAATTAGGAACAAAAGACTGGTTGTACCTTAACTTTTGGAGGTCAGTGTTTATGCAAAAATAAGTGATAGTTTAGTTTAATTACATTTTTCCTAATCCACGACAAAATTTCAGTCAATTTTCTTCATTTCAAACATTCTGGTCCTCTTAAAAAGTGTATTATAAAAAAATACAGTTTAAATGCTAGAAGAAATTGAAAACAATACCTACCAGATTCAGAAACAAATATTTTCTATGTCTAAACATTGTTCTGTCAAAGTTTAAACGATTTTAGTTGTGTATTTTAGCTGTTACTTGTATTTTACAAAGAAGTTATCCAATTTATTTAACTTTTCTTTGCGCTGAAAAAATACTTTAACCCATTAAAGCCTACTGGTACCATATGGTACCGGAATAGCTGCCCTCCACTTTGTTGTTTGTATACCAGTATATTTTAAGAGAAATATTATCTTTATCTGATGACAGAAAATCCGTAATAAAATGATACTAAAGTTGCAACTTTGAAAAGTTGGTCTGAAATGCAATTTTTGCATTTTAAAGAGAATAATAATTCCGGCTTTAATGGGTTTTAAATGTCTATTTCAATCAAGACCCGCTATTGTATTCAAATAAAACATTCCGCCTCTTTTTGAAGTATAGTAGTAACCTAAATGACAAACGGAAAATAATTTTTAGATCAAGGATAAAATATACTTCGTTGTGAATCGTAAAAATCTAAAATACAAGTGAATTATGTTGAATCATGAAAAATACAACTAAAACTTTTTAAAATATTAGTGAAGGAGTTACAATAATTTTCAAGTGCCGCAGTTCATTAAGGGATTCCATATTCAACTTTCTAGAAATACTTCAGAGGTTTAAATAAGTAGCAGAGAAAGAGTAATTAAGACTGTGTGGTGTCTCACATTGTTATGGAATAATTGCTAGGTGATATTGATCGGCTGATTTGTGATCGTAGGTATAGGCTAGCAGAAACAGCGAAACAAAATCTTATTAAAATTTCCGCATGCTAAAAGTTTGTTACTATTGATTACAACATAACGAGTATGGTAAATTGCAAACCATTACGGCTGCAATTTAATAATAATAATAATAATAATAATAATAATAATAATAATAATTGATAGAACACTAAAAATATTGTTACACCTTGCTTTCATACATTGTTTTAGGATTTGTATCTATAGGTGTGACATTTTGATATCCAGAGTATATCAAAAGCATAACAATCACACAGGATGTCTGTTCCAGTGTGCAATTACAATCAATGAAATTAAAGTTAATTAACTTTGATCTGTTAGTAAGGTACACATCACTACTTTATGTTTTTAAAATCTCTCCGTTTCGTATGTGGTATTTTTATAGAGGCAGGTCAAACATTTTTATGTATCATCGACTGTTGTGCTTCAAGTGAGCGAAACTGGGATTGACAAAGTGAGATTTAAAATAAATGTCTATAACAATAAAGGGTTGTCCTACAAATATATTTATTTATGTCGGTTTTAACAAATTACTTTCAACAAAATACACAAACTGCCGTACAAAATGAAAATACTAGAAGAAAGAATCCCTTGAAGTCGGTTTTATTTTCTTTTTTCTTAAAAATTATTTTTTGAAATTCTCCACTACGTTTTTTTAATGCGCCAAAAATAACCATGTATTGGAAATACAATCGTCGCATTTCAATTGTAGCATACGAAGAAAAAAAAACAATCAATGTATTAAAGATTTTTACTCTCAGATGTTATTTATAATTTATAAGACATGCAATATAATGATGCATTTTTCAAATTAACTAAAAATTATTAAATTAACCCATTAACTTTCAAAACTATGTGGGCGGAGTCTTCGATACTTTTACTGAAATTCTTTTTCCACCAAAATTTTGAAAGATAATATTTGATAAATTTAATAGCAAAGATTTTGTCATTAAATAAAATGTTTTTAACATATTAAAATAGTGGTGGCTGGGCAGTTTTTATTGTACATTTTTATTTTGAATGTTGACAACCACGAGTATACTTGTGGTTGGCAGCAAATGGGTTCAACAGACAAAATTTTATAGTTTTCTTTAAACATGGCGTTATATATTTTATCTCTTAAATGTTTAATTAAATAAATATTATATACCTACTTATGTTTATTTTACTTCTTATAATGCGTATAAATAATTAAAAAATAAAACCATTCGCTTTTAATTTTACTCTCGAGTATGCACAATTTAGGTCTTTTCAAATGGCTAAAAATGGGGGATTACTGTCTATGCACTTGAATCTAGCGTTCATTTATTATTCAGTTCAATTCTTATCAGTGTTAGAATGAATAATAATGAAATGCTTGAAAAGTAATAAATTCTACAGTACAAAAACAGATTCTTTCTATTTTTATAAACTTTAGATGAGACTTATGGTCGTATTTTAGCTGCTGCATGCATTTCTCAAGGATTTTTCTCGATTTAATTAAATGCTCGGCGCATTTGAAAGTACTTGAACGAAAGATTTCGATCGAGAAAAATTCTTCTAGACAAAGGATAAACTACACTTCTTCGTGAGTCTTTCTAGTCTAAATTCCAACAGAATAATGCTCACTCAAGAAACTTTTAAACTTTTAAAAATGTTAAATAAAGTAGCAACTTTCTAGTGCCAAAAATCATTAGAGAATGCAAATTTCACACTCTGTAATGACTTCCGTGTTTTAAAACTCTTGTAACAAAACGACTAATTAAAGATATTTCAGTATTTTTAAGAGTTGTATTAAATTGTTTAATGCATCAAGTATAATCACGTAGCTTATATTATTTTCTACAACTCATTTTCATATATATATATAAATATATATATATATATATATACATACCATAACAATAGTTTTTTTTTAATAATCAGTACGGCTTTATGTTGATCACATTACAAAAAAGTCACATTAATAATTTAAAAACTAACATTGATAAAATTTTGATTGAATAAACATTCGAAAATACATTATAAGAAACAATGAAATTTTTTCATTGTGGCTTGCAGTGATATTTTTAACATCAATCAAAAATACATATTGCAAGCACGTCAGGGCTGGTTTTACCATCTGCAAGACCCCTCTAGGTGCCCGTTTAGAGGCTCCAAAACGACGAGGTAACTGTCTATCAGGCAAAACTGTGATGTTTAGAATACAATTTAATGATAATTATCGAAAACCTTTTTCTTTGGAATTTATAAACTGTTTTGTATCTCTCTATATTAAAAAAAAAAGCGACCACCACCGCAGCAGCCGCAGCGCTGTCAATGAAGATTTTGTGCATTGAGGTCTTCCTGAACAAATATACAGAAAACAATTGCATATAAAAATATGAAAAGTGGTACTTTTATAAAGAAATGTTCGATAAACACGCTGAAGTAGACAGTTTGTAAATCGAAGTATTATTTTAAGAGATATTTAATATTACAGTTGGTCAAATTTGTTCTCTTAAAAAAAGTTTTGTAGGAACAAAAACTATGCACAGGAATTTAACCATAATTTAAAAGGATATAGTTGACAAGTTTGCGGTGTGCTGATTGCAATAATTTTTCTTTTAATTTGAGTAATTTTTTGAGATTATAGTTCAATTTTTTTTTCAAAATTTCATTTCATATTTATTTTATATTTCAAAAAGTCCATTATTTCAATTGTTGCCACTTCGTAAAGTAGCGCACATAATAATATTCCCTTTCAATTAAAAAATGATTTTACATGTGACTATCAAAAACAGAAATAAAATTATTTAATACGTCAATTAATAAAAGTAGATTTTACTTTTCTCGATCATACTTAGAATGCACAGCAAAATCTATATTAATAAAAGAAAGTTTCGCTCTGTGTGTGTGTGTCTGTGAGTCTGTTGGCGATGGCTAGCAAAATCTAGCCCACCTAGAAGTCTGGAAATTTAGGTGTGGATAGTCCACGGTCTGGCCATGTGCACCTGAGCCTCAGAATTTTAATATTTTGATAATTAGCCTAGATATTAATTAGATTCTCATTAACCATCGCTTCTAAAATGTCATTTTTTAAATCAAAATGGCGAAGGAAACGAACTGGCGCGTTGGATTTGCGAGCGGAAATGAACAAATTCGAAATTATTTTACTAATTAGCGAATTTTAAGAAAACTAATTGAGATATCAATATGAAAATTTCTGAACATATGTAAAAAAAATATTCTGTATCTGACTATGTGATTTTTGAAAAATTCGGTTCGTAATTTTTTTTAATGTACGGAAAAAACTGCCAAAAATCTGCCGGCGCCAGTGAAAACGATCCGAGAAAATTTCAGACAAGGGTCTGCTTTCATTAAAAACTGAACTACAAAGAGATCTGTTTCTCTGGCCGATCCCTCCATTTAGTTTGCGAAAATGAAAGGAAATAATTGCCAATTTTTACTAATGAACAAAAATTTAGTTTAACTAATTAAGATATAGATTTGAAATTGAGTTCGGGAAGGGGTGTCATCTGCCGGCTATTTTAGCGTAGCGTCTTCGTTATGTTCTAATTATCAGAAAAATGTAATTCTTTTTTTTTAATGATCGCGTTAATGTAGGTGACTGTGGTTCTCTTGAACAAACAAATTATTCATTATATTTGCGCGCCCGTCCGCCTAATCGTTCGGAGTTTTCGTGTTTTTCTTCGAGCCGTGGATTTATCCATGCATAAATACGGGTTGGTTCCCTTAGAAAGACCCCCACGAAAGGCACTCCCCCCCGGGCCTATATCCCAAATGTAGATAATTGGCCATCAATAATCAACCCAACCCAACCCATTATATTTGCGGGTATGGGGAGGGAGGGTGTTAACGCCTTTCTCTGAGATTGTAATTATCTCGGGCCCGGGCAACGCCGGGCGGGTTAGCTAGTAGTAAATATTTTTTAAGTGAATGTTTTGTCATCCATTTAGCTATTTTATCTTTTAAAAAATGTTACATGAAAATTTGCAGCTACAAAAACTTTTCCATTTAGAGATAGGACCACACCACAATACATATATTTAAATTGGTTTTATAAGAATTGAAAGATTTCAATAACACTAATTTTGGTTTATTAATCTAATTATTCGATTAAATCTTAAAATGCTGCATTGTAATCGGAAAAAAAAATCTGTGTACTGTTTTGTTATTTTTTATTTATTTATTTATTTTATAATTCTATATCTATCAGGAAGTGAGGGAGAAATTGATTTCAAAAATCCATTTTTGCACGAATTAACCAAGTTAATTTTAAAAAGTTGGAAATTGTACGTCAAACGTGAAAATTAGGTACGTTCATAGTTTCAGTGAAATGAAGTATATCGTCTGTTACTATGATATGATTAATTTCCGCAATAAAGTAAGTTAATTTTAAGTTGGCAACATTTTATCTTTTGTTGACATTTACTGAAAATTCCAATAGGAAACTTTAGCCTAGCTTTGACAATTTCAGAACTTGAATTCCATATTTAAACTCTTTTTCCATTTAATATCTATTTCTCCGGAAACATCTATCCAAAAAACTGTCGGTAGATTATAGGATTGCTATAATTAAACAATTTTAGTATACAAATTCGGTTCTTAAATTCAGTAATACTGAAATAATAGGAATCCATCTTAAATATCACTTGATAGCATCGCAACCTAGAATCATTATCTATCATGGGATATCAGTGAATTAATTGCGTACGACAGGATTTAATAGAATGAAGCAAACTTTTATTAATATCTTTTTAAGTTTTGATTCGATTTTCATAAAATTTGAAATGACTCAACAAAATTATGCAACGATTCTATATATTAAATTTAAATCCTATTTATATAATTACGAACGCACCTAATAAAAGAGGGTAAAAAGAAGTCAACTTTTTTCACCTTACGGGGGGGGGGGTGTAAAAATAAACACATCTGCACACATGTCACATCACGAGATAATGACATAAGTACGGAATATTAGTCACATATGGTGAGGTACTGTTACGTCGCAATTGATATTGTGGTATTTATTACTTACAGTGAATTCATAGGAACGTCTCTACCGTACCATCTTGTTGTACAGGAAGATAAATAAGAATTGTATACCAGGTGTAAATAGCCAGATGTGAGGGTTTTTTTTTCCTACCTGGGTAGAAAATTTTTATGAAGTTTGATTTTAGTTCAGAGATATTGTTAACGTCCCTACAATCGTATTCCCCGAGTTGAAAATAATAAAAGTGCCTTAAAATTTAATCATGTTTCTTCTCACCCTTTGAAAATGAACAAGAATAAACAATTGCTCTTCATAACATTTTGTGTGGTTACAAATAATGGTGGAAATTAGTAAAAATGTTTGAATATTAGAAATATTATTTAAAATAATAAGCGTTTTCCCCATTCTTCCGTACATGAAAATAAAGTTTTGTTTTTTTATTAAAATTCTCAGATTTTAACAAAAGTTGGAGTCTAGTAAAAAATACACGAAAATAGACAAGCATACTATTTTTGGAAGCTAAAGAAATGGAAGCGAAAACGTCAGTAAACGAGCCTTTTTATCATAATCGGAGTGTGTCTGTGGGGGATGTTCAAAATTCATACGTAGACATACAATATATATAGACAGCTATCTGACCCGTCCGGTGTTGCCCGGTCCCATGATAATAACCTTAAATATACCTAAAATCAAATGTTGAATGACTTTATATTTTTAAACGAAAATCTTTCCAAACGAAGTTAATGTTGGGGGCCCTTTTGATTTCGGTAACGTATACCCTAGAATTTGTGTGATTTTACTATACTTTTAAACGAAAATCCATCCAAATAAATGGGGGCCCAACTGGATTCGATACAATACACCGGGCGTGCTACACACGATTTGGTTTGTTTTGATTGTATACTTTTTAAACGAAAATCTTTCCAAATGAACTTAGTATTCTTAGCCTCACTGCTTTCGGTAGAGAAAAGCCTCGCATTTGTATGATTTTATATTTGCAAACGTAGATATATCCAAACGAAGCTGAAGTATGTTGTCCCATTGCCTTCAATGTTCAATGATTTTATATATTTAAACAAAATGTAGCGTATACCCTTCGATTTTATATGATTTTTTTATTTTCAAATGAAAATCTATCCAAACAAACTGGAAGTTGGGGGACCCACGGCCATCGGCAGCGTAAACCGGATATGCTATGCACACTCTGGTGTTTTTTTTATTTTATACTTCAAACGAAAGACTGGCGCCTTAAAGTTATCTAAAATCAGAATTTAATGAATTTATATATTTAAACGAAAATCTTTCCAATAATGGGGCCCCACCATCTTCGATCTATAAAAAGTGTTTTCTTCGCACTTTTTTTTCCACATCGGGTCATTTAATAGTTCTTATTGTCCAAACGCATTGAAATTCTTATGACTTATCAATATAATGTTATCGAATCTTGTGTATAATTTTCGTGCTAAAATATTGATATTTAATTGTAAAAAGCAATGTTTTTCGTCTAACTTTTTTTTTTTTTGACAAATTGAAATATTACAGGAAAATTGTTTATTTTACCCCTAAATTTTATTATATCTAAACCAAAACTTTACTTGGACAACAGTTAACATATTTGTTTAGGGTATTAGAATTCTAGAGCAGTAGCGCAAAAATAATTTTACATTATAAGTGTAAATAATCATACGCATTGTTAACACAATGGGAAATTTTTAGAAATTCGGCAAAAGATACTTTCGGAAATGAATTTTTTTAACGGCTTAATATTCATATTTTTAAACCAAACGCGTCTTTTGAAAGTTGAACGTACGCTCGTTAAGCGTATGTGTTTTCTTTTTTCGTATTTTGATTAAAATTTTCGGAGGAAGGACGTTAAATATTGCAAAAAGTCCGGAATTCGTGAAAATGACTTACGGAAACGAACATTTATGAAAAATAGAAAGGGCAGAAAGGGTTTTAAAAAGGTAGAAAGAGTTAATTTTGATCTTTTTTAATACCGAAGGCGGCATTGTAAATAAAAATGAACGTAGACATGCTTTGGTATCTTAGGTTTGTTCGTATTTGGATATCCGAAACCTATGTCAATTTTTAACTGAGTATGTTCTTTCCCGCAAGTAATGTCAAGTCATTTTTTTCTAATAAGTTTTGTGCACCCCTCTCATGCATGCGTAAATGTGTGTGTATGTGTGAGAGAGAGAGAGAGAAAAAGGGCGTGCCCCATACAGTTGGGTGTAAAATTCAAATGCGCCCGTGATAGTTAAAAGCGACCCCTAGTTTAAAATAGCGAATATATGACATATAAACTACAATAAATATTCCTATTATTTATTTTTTTATTTTGAATATTTAATTTTTAAATATATATACTGCTTATAATGTTGAATTTTCAATTCATTATTATTTTTAATGGGTATATATTTAATGGTATTCATATTTTTCCTGTTCATTTTACTGGAAATATTTCTTTCGTATTCCAGATAACTGAAATATTTTACAATGAAAACGTGACCTTCGCGAACCCCCTGAAGACGAGCTGCTATCCCTTTTTGGGATCGGCGGATTAAAGTTTAAGAACCGCTGCGCCCATTTAAATTTAGATGCTTTCACTCCCTTTCTCGATCAAGAAAAGCTCTTCGAGGCAAAAAATAAAATTTACTCTTCTGAAACTATAAAAATTAAAATGCCGATAGAATGATGCTTAAATAAGGAAAAATACTGTTAAAAATGAAACAAATTAAATAAAGGATTACAATCATTTTCAAGTACCAAGATTCATTATGAAATTTCGAACTCAGCACTCTGTAATGACTTCTAAGCTTTAAATAGCTATTACAGAACTACTAATTAAAATTAAAGAGATTGATTAATTTCCTGTGCCTTCTAATTTTACGTTACATCATTTAAGGTGTCAGGGGCAATTACTTGGATGATATTTATTCAGAGGTGCCAAGTTCTTACTAATCTTCCGTAATATGCAAGTTAATGTGACCCAAGTTTAATATGTTTCGCACCAGAATATTTTTAAAGAAATTAAATCATATATAGTCCAAGTAGAAATCTGAAATTAAATAAATAAAGATTCATCAAATACATTTTCTGGTTAAAAACGTTGTTTAAACTGGCTCAAATTAACCCTTCTTTGCATGAGTTTTTCTTTTACAAGTGTGATTTTTTATACATATATTAAATATTATACACCAGAAATTTTAAGATAGATTTTTACTTTGTTTAGTAACATAGTTCACGGGAAATTTACTGCATTAATATTTCTATATAAATATAGTGGTGTCGAAGAAGTTGATTTATTTATTAAAAGTTAAATAAACAGTGATGAAAATTTACATCACTATGCAATTAAGGGTTAATCCATATATTATGGAAGATTAATCACAGCTTGGAATCTCTGTATTTAGTTCTTTCAATTTGTTTCATAGACATGCGCATGCAAAAATGTCAGTACGAAATTACATAAATGTGAGTTTCTTAGGACGAATAAGATGTTTATTTCTGTTTATTATGTTTTAAAAATTACTTTTAAAACTCCTCACATCTAAAATATTTTCTGAAAAAGTACAAAAATCTTATTAATAGGAATCTAACATTTGAACTCAGCTTATAAAGTTTTAATAAATACCGGGAAATTTAAATTTGATCTAGTACAATAAATTAAATCTACATACATGTGATCTATACAGAGTATACTCTACATACTCTATATTTATCTAATTTTATAAACCTCATACGTTTTTACGTTATTTTGTAATATTTAGACCAAACACAAAGGATAACAATAAAATAGATTTCATACTTGCAAAATGCATTAGATTAACACTTTTAAAGAGAAGATGGAATGCGATGAATTGCGACTAATTAGAGACACATGACATTTTTATATAACATCGTTATTTTTACTAGTTATTTTTACACCACAAACGATATACCGTTTACTAAAAAATAAAAATGCCTAGTTTAATTTACGATCACTTTAACGCTTCCAATGTATCTATCAACATATTTTTCCATTATTAATACTTTTTCTTACATTTTTAAAACACCAAACTTTCAGAAATCTACGAACGTCAAGGCAGATAATACTGTTACTCTAGAATGATAACATATGAAATTTCCGTTCTAAAAATTTCTTTCAAGGTTTCCCTGTTGAAATGCAGTTAATTTCCGGAGCAATTTAATGAAATATTAATAAGATTGGCGAGTTGTTCAGCAGTATTACAGAATAAAAACCACAATTGGAGGTAGCTGTAGGTTTTCTGTTCAGTTTTATTAAAGTGAATCATTTTATTAGATATTGATTTTTATCTTCGAGAGATTGTCTGTCAGATTTTTATAATATAATGCTTCAAGAGATTACTTAACAGAAATTTAATTATAAATTACTTCTATGTGATTACAGGTCTCGGAGCGGTCTCGCTCTTTTTTATATTGTAGATTGCACAGTTGCAATCAACAACAGTTGCAAGAAGCAATTTACCGCGAAGCGCGATTCTATGATGTTTGCAAGATATATCGATTACAAAACGTGTCGTAAGAAAATAATGGTAGTTAAAAAAAAAAAAAAAAAAAACATAAAATTCGAAATTCGAAATCTGTTTCGAGGGATTCGCTATGATTCAGGGTACCAAAAAGTCTTCAAATAGCAAAAATATATGTATTTTTAAATTATTATTCTTTTTAATGTTTGAATCTTTAAGAATGCCGTACAGTAGGTCCGATAGGAAAATTGCTAAATTACGCACGTGAATGTCATAAACATTGAGCTGAGTTGAACGACGTAACAAGACTGTCTTAAACTTTAAACTCAATTACCTTGAAACACTTTATTTATTTATTTATTTATTTATTTATTTATTTGCGAATTTGCAACGATAACATTTGAAGAAATTAACGAAAATGAAAATATGGTCTTTTTTTCTATAATAAAATAAATAAAATTATCTATAAACTGTACCTAAAAACAAACAAAAAAAATGTTTTTCAAGTTATAACAAAAAATGTGATTTATTTTTATGTAGTTTGAAACTTATAATACACATACTTTTACTTTTTTACAGTTTTTTTTTTCTTGTTTCAGTTTATAATCGAGAGACAATTTAACAAAAAGTGTAAAGAAAAAATAACAACTCAAACATATCGAAACTGGTATTCAAAATCGCGGCAAAACTCGTTTTGCGAGACTAAATGTGTGCGAAATATTAACACTTTAATTATTGTTTTTTTTTTTTTTTTTTTTTTTTTTTTTTACAATTTAACAAATATTTATTTATTTCGATAAAACATAACCTAATAAATTCCAAAAATAAGCAACAGTCTAAATTAATTACAGGTTTCCAAATCCACGATTAAACTTCAATCAATTTTTGTCATTTCAAACTTTACTGGTATCCCCTTAAATTTTATAAAAGTTTGTAAAATATGCAGTCATTTACAGCGTATAATAACTAGTAAATCTGCAGATCAGAGGCTTCAACTTCATCTCTACCTATCATTATTCATTAATCTCAGTCATATTTAACATAATCTGCATAATATTTGATATTCAAAAATTTAATTTTTAAAGGTATTTATATATTTATAAGAATATAAGATTTATCGAAACTTCCTGAATTTTTAGAAGTAACACATTAAACAAAATTTTATGCAGTGATACGATAAACTACTTATTACTGCATTTTTTTCCAGAATAAGACAATATTCCTTCAAGGAGGCTCAGCTCCCCTAACCTCCCCCTCCCCCTCGTTTCTCTTTAATCTTATGTTCTCAATTTCCCGTAATTGTGCTATTTCATTATTCAAGTATATGTCTGAATGCATTTACTATTGTAATTTCATTAGATTAACCATCTCTTTGTACAGAAGATTGAGTCCTATCCTAAAATGAATACTTATTTTTCAACCACTAAACAGCATCATATGTTGGTGAAATTGAATAAAATTTCGTGTATTAAATATACTTATACAAATGTAAAATTCCTCTTATAACACTTATTTATTACACAGTCAACGTTATTCAGTTTTATAAACATTTACACATTCAAGGTTTTTATCCTTTTCGTTTGGAAAACCGATTTGCTAATCTTTCTTTAACCCCTTCAGGGGCAAAGTACTCTTGTATCTAAAATAATGAAATGATTGATTGACACCAGGATTCACGAACGAATTTATTTTAAAATAAGTAAAAGCTTTTCCTCATGTACCTTATAAATTCAAAATTTGTTTATAAAATTCTGGTGTCATTGTGGCATTTTGGGATTAAAATTAAGTGGTATATATAATATACCGGTGGCCTTCAAGGGGTTAATAATTCAAATAAATCCACATCTATTTCATTCGAAAAAGCATATTAAAACTTATCCCCGGAAATCAGCTATTTTGTAAATAAAATTTTGTATCAAAGTAATGGGATTTATTCCTTTTTTTTATATTATTTGAAATAGAGTTGTTAGATTAATAAATATTTATAAATAATTTAATAAAAGAGAGAAAAAAGAAATGCATTGGACATATTTGTAAAAAATGAGACATTAAAATATTTTATATCTCTCCAATTGATGCGTAAGATTTTTCCATAATTTATACAATCCTTTAGAAATTCTACAATTCTACTAATTACGAAATCCGCAGAAATTAATGGCAAATTTTACAGCAAACGGATTAATTTAAGATTTCCATTTCGAAAATTTAGCATCCATAATTTATCATATCAATTACCCGAATGCGTCAATTGATATGCATAATTTAACATATCAATTACCCCAATGCGTCAATTGATATGCGTAATTTAACATATCAATTACCCCAATGCGTCATTTTCCTTTCGACGAATGTTAAAATTAAAAAATCGTCTGACTTCTCATTGAAAAGCAATATGACTTAAAAGAAAATGTTCTATATTTTTCGAACGAATAAACCAAATTTAACCAAAAACTATACAGATTCGGAGTACCTCGCCAACATACCTACCAAAAATCAACCTAATCGAACTATTTTTTGCTGCAGTTATCGCGGAACAGGCAAACAGACGGAAACAAAAAACTTTTCGGATCTCCAAAGTGAATCTCAACTGACGTTTCGGCAATTTCTGATTAGAATACTAAGGCTAATGATAAACACTAAAAATACAACTACAATGTTGTAATATGTGAAAAATTGTCTAACCATTTAAATGTTTAAAAAACAATCAACTATTAGGGGAGTTGTTATTTTTATTTTTAAAAATCGCGTCTATCATATACTACAGCTGTCCTAAATCTTTTAGTTTTCACAGACCTCTTTTAATATTTCTTCAATCTTCGCGGACCCCCACAATTTCGAACTAAATTACTCATAGTCTTTACAATATCGAATAGAATAGATCAGCAGTTCACAAACTATAAGTCGCAATGCACTGGATGGTGTACGATCGAAAACGAACGGTTGGTGGGTGGATCGAAAACAAAAGATTTGATGGCTCACGGAACGATCTATTCGATCTTCTCAAAATATATTATCAAAATTATTTTGAATAGATATACAACGAGCATAACATATTACAAAATTAAAAGGAATAATATAGATCAATAATTTCGTGAAAAGACAGTTTATATAAAAGTTTGCTGAGACAGCGGCTTTTAAGAAATTTGTGTTCTTAATGTCTCTATGTTTATTAAGAAAATTGTAAGAATCTTATACACAAATCTCAAAATTTAGTAAAAAATAACGCCGATAGATAGCGCTGCGATAAATAAGCGTATCACATTAAAAGTGATTCAAAACGTGCACCTTTTACACAACAGACATGTCGCAAACACAAAATGAAATTGTCAGTGACCCTCTGTAGTGTTCCGCCGGAAATCGACACACAAGCAGAGGCGTAGCGTCAAGGGGGGCACGGAGCACTTTACTACCAGTATTTTTATATACTATATTTGGCCTTATTTAATTCATACCGTCCAAAGATTAAATAAGGCTAAATGTAGTATATAATTATACTGGTAGTAAAATGATCGTGCCCCCCCTGACGCTACGCCACTGCACACAAGCTTGACAAATAACCTCTTCAAACTCGCTGAGTGTTAAAGGATTGCTGAGGTAAACAATGTCGTTTAATGTGCCCCACAAAAAGTTATCGCAGGGAGTGAGGTTGGGTGAATATTGAGACCACTCCATGCCTTTTCCCTTCACTGTCGAATAGTTCAACGCAATAACTGTATCGTCGAAGTATTCGTCCAGAAAGTCAAAAACGTCTTGTGTACGATGCGGACGAGCCCCATCTTGTATGAACCACGCCGTGCCTGGTCGATCGTCTAACGCTGGTTGAGTGGTTACAAATTGTTTCAAAAGCGCAATGTACCGTTCAGGTTTCTTGCAAGAAAAAGGCACAATAAGGCCTTGCGACAGATTGCAGCCCAAACTGTAAGTTTTTGGCTATAGAGTAGTCGTACGTGAGTCAAATGTGGATTTTCTGAACACCAAAATCGCCAATTGTGTCTGTTAACGACACCATCCAAATAAAGATGGGCCTCATCCGTAAACCATATCAATCTTCTCGACAATCCTCTCTAACAATCAATCTTCTCGAGTATCTTGTTAGCAAAATGCTCTCGTTGTCATTCAGCTTGAACTGGTATGGCGTTCCGGCATTGAATCTTGTAAAGAAACATGTGTAATGATTTCCGTAGGATTCTGTACGTGCTGGATGGCTTGATACCGGATTTAGCTGCAAGTCTGCGGACAGATTTATTCGGAGAACGCTCAATAACTGCAGCAAGTGTCTTTGAATTTTCAGGAGTGACGGCGGAGTGGGACCGACCCACATTTCCGATTAACGCGTCGGCCAAGTTGCCTGTCTGTTGAAATTTTTTGAAAAGCCCACGAATTGTTTTCCCATCTGGGACTTTTGCGACTTGAAATCGCGTTTGAAAACTTCCCCTTATGGCAGTAGGACTCCGATTTAATCGTTGGTACTCCAACACAATAAACACACGCTCCTCCACGGTATCAACCACTTTCGGAATTATTTTCACTATAAGCTAATAGCGGCCAGATTTCAATGGCGAAATCATCGACGGCTAGTCTTTCTATGCTTCTGAACTCTCTTTAGAAGGATTCTTAACGCTCTCAGCGCCATCTATCGGTGCTATTTTTAAATAAAATTTTGCGATTTATGTATGAGATTCTTATGATTTTTTTAATAAACATACCACTGGTTTCATGTTTCTATCTATCACCGTTTCCCAGTTATTGATTTTTAAAGTTAGGGGTCCTTTGTAAAACATCCTGTAACTACCAACTTTCAACTAAAATTCTTTACAATGTGAATTAACCCTTTCAGGGGTAGTGGTATGTTTATGAAACCACTTAATTTTAATTCCCAAACGCCACAATGGCACCAGAATTTTGCTAAAATCTTTTGCATTTAATATGTATGTGAAATATAGCCATTTTTCTTATTTACAAATATTTTTTTTTTTTTGTAAATTCCGGTGCCAGTGTTTTATTTCAACATTTTAGTACTGAAAGTACTTCGCCCTTGAAAGGGTTAATTTGATCCAGGTTAAAGGCGTTTGTTTCTAATCAGAAAATATAACTGAGAAAATAATAAATATTTAGTTTCATGTTCTTACTTGGAACCTATTTGAATGTGTTTCTTTAAACAAAATCTGGTTTGAAACATGTTTAACCTCGGTTAAATTACCTACGTTGTGCGGAAGTTTAGTACGATGTTGCCATTATGCTATATTGCTCTAATTATGCTACTAATATCTATTTCGCGTACAAACAAAATAAATTACAAAAAAGTTCTACAAGTTTTATACACGTAAAGAATTTTTATAGCAACATTAAAAGTTAAATCAACATTTAATGTTTAGTTACGATGCAATTTTAACAATAAACTATTTCTATTCATTATTTACATCTAACACACAGGGTAGACACAAATGAGTTGGGTAAAAACATAAATTATTATGCGTAATTATGCAATTTATATAATTATAAGATTGTGAAACATCATTGTAAATTTTTATACAAATATTTCGTGTAGCTATTTGTCGTTACTCTAAAAAATTTCCTTTCTATAAATCTTCAGTTGGGCAAACTTCAGTTAGCCCAGCCAGTGGCTTAGAGGTCCTGCTCTCAAAGCTGGTAGACTGGAGGTGCTGGGTTCAAACCCCTGTCGTGCTCGTCGATCTAACCCTTCGGAGTTTTCCGTGGTTTTCTTCGAACCTTTCCGTAAATACGGGTTAGGATCCCTTAGAAAGACCGCCACGGAGGGGCACTCCTCCTAGAGCCTATATCCCTCGAGTAGATAATCGGCCGTCATAAATCAACCAACCAAACAAACAAACTTCAGTTTTGGAGATACGAAATAGATCCGCAAACTTGGAATACAGTACTGGTAACCTGCCGTTGAAATATTGCATTGCAATTAATATTTCGAAAATTGTGCAATTTCGAAATTACCCAACTAATTTGTATCTACCCTGTAAATAATTTAAGGATATAGAATAGCCTAGTTTTTCAGGAATTCTTCATTCGGACTTAATAGATACATATCCATTTACGTTGTTTTACCACTAATTCTTAACAGATAATAGAATACATATATTATATCAGAAAGTTTTCTGAAGATTTGCAAACATCTTATTTCCATAGTGAAGAAACACTTCATTTAAGATACAATAAATATCACTTTTTTAACTTCACGTAACAAAACAATTACTCGAAGTGAGTCTTAATTAATTCCGTTTAATCAATACTTTCTCGTTTATCCCTTCAATAAATTGTTTTACATTAATAAAAGAAAGGCTATTATTCTAATAATATTTTCTGAATATTTTCATGCTCTCATCAATGAAAATTAATGCAATCGTTATGAAAATAATGGGATTAGATTTCTGCCACTTCAACAACAAAAAAAAAAAAAAAAAAAAAAAAAAAAAAAGCAGATAGTTGAGTGAAATTAAATACTCTTTCTTTCAATATTTAATTATGTATCACTGATTTATGCATGCTTCACATCGGCCTCATCGCAAATTGGAACGTGTTTGCGATTCCATGCAGCGCCGCTGTGAAGCATGCATCACGGCTCAAAGAGCACATTTTAAGTTCTTGTTATGAGTTGTAACATTTTTCATTTGCATTTTGTACTTCGATTAAGTTTTTTGTAAAATAAAGGTATTTTTGCGCCGCTTGTTACCTTTTCTTTGCGTCACGATCGCGTGTCCGACTCGTTCCTATGTAATTTTTTACGCTAACGGGTTAATTTCAAAATAAATAAAAACTTCTCATTACGTACATTATAAAAAACCAAAATTGTATTTCCAAATTCTGGTGTCAATGTGGCATTTGAGAAGTAAAATTAAATGTGATATTTTATAACCCACCGTCCTTCAAGGGGTAAAGCCGCAGAAAACCCTCTCGGATAAAAATGTCTGTATTCGACACAGTCTTCAACATCAACTACGTTACATGACATCAGATTATCTGAACATTTGTCGGCAGTAATCTTGCATATTATCATAAACAAAAATATGATAAAGTGCTCTGATTCTGTCATTTGAAAGACATTTAGACATGCTTTTAATAACGGTTTGGGAAGTATGTTTATGAATGATTCATAATAGTATCTCGAAAATCCCGTATTTTGAGCTGTGTGGCGAATAAGTTGCTACACTTTTTTTGTGTAAAATAAAATGTATTTTAAAAAAAGAACTGACACCATAAATTTTCAAAATAATATTTTATATATAAATTTTATGTATTACTTGTAAATTGGTTGTCATACATATTGTTATACTCAGGTTAATTGGTTGCTGAAACATTTAAGTGGCCGATCATAAAGTAAGAAATAATATGACTTTTTAAACCCATGACCTATGTAGTACTCATAGTGTTGAATAGGAGACGAAAATTTTTGGAAGTTTGTGTGAGGTGCCTCCATCCTCGATCCGAGGCTAACGAAAAAGACAGGCTACCGCAGTGCATTCCACTTCACTTATCTTCTTTTACAGACCGCTAGAGTGACGTGAAGCTCTTTTCGCACATCTTCATTGGTGCATTCGAGCATCACGTGACTCCGGCGGTCTGTAAAAAAAGATACGCTTAAAGCACCGCGGTAGCCTGTCTTTTTCGTTAGCCTCGCCTCGATCCCTCTCTCTCACTGTATGCTGCTTAAATCTGAGGCTAGGCATTAGGGTAGTGATACTATCGTGTTGTTGTCAGGAAGATAAATAGTTTTCGGAAAAAAGAAAGAGGATTAGCGGACAATGAATGAATGCAGTTTATGCGATTATCAGCTGTTCTTTTACAGAAGTAATTATAAAAAAAATTACAAGAATAAGAAGTTCATAAACATTTCAGACTATCATTGTATAAACTGTGTTTAATTTAACGCTTCTAATTTCTGAAACATCCGAAGTATTTTATATTTCTATAAATATGTATGTATAATACAAAAAAAAATTGATAAATAATATAAGTGAGATTAAAAAACAATGACTTTTAGAGCTGACTTTAAGGCTCCTGATCGAAAGATTTACTAGTTTATTGCCGAAACGTAGTTTCCGTCGGTTTGTCTGTCTGTCTGTTCCATGATAACTGCCACAAAAATGATCCGATTAGGTTGATTTTTGGTAGGTATATTGGTGAGGTACCCGGTTTTAGCTGTATAGTTCTTGGCTAAATTTGGTTCATTCGTTCAAAAAATATAGAACATTGCTTTTTAAGTCATAATGCTTTCCTATGCAGGGCTCCCACTCGGTCCTTTATTTGAACACCACTTTTATTTAAAGAAAAATCTGCTTTTTAAATTTTGTAGAAACTAGCTTCGAAGCTCGTTTAAGTTGCAATTGTTGCAAATACCTACCACAATTTTCTTTCTAAAAAAATACTGGTTTTCAAAAAACGGACCAGTGGGACCCTTGCCTATGGGAAAGCAGACGATTTTGGAAATTTCATTTTTTTTAACTGAAATGAAAATAGCATATTTGAATAATGGATTTAATCGTAATATTATGGATGCTACATTTCCGATATGAAGGTCTTAGATATATCCAATAGCTTTGAAAATTTGCCGATACAATCATTATAATTTAGAAATTAATTTTTTTTTATTGGAAAATTTGTTTGCATCTGTTCGGTACATAGGAAACATTTTATTTTCCTATTTTGTACAAATTTTAAAATGCATTTCTTTTTTCTTTCCTCTTTAATTTATTAGTTGCTTAGCAACCCTATTTCAAAGAATATCAAAATAATAAAATTCTCGTAACTCACACTATTTTACTGCAATATTTTATCAGCAAAAGAACTTATTTTCGGATAATTAGTATTCTATTAACATAAATGTGAATTTCTTTTTATCCAAGTTAACTCTTAACTAGTATAAAATGATTACCGAATTATTTATTCCAAACGAAAATTACAAATATATTGAACGTGTAATTTGGATTGAAGCCTCATA
This sequence comes from Maratus michaelseni, assembly GCA_963931845.1. Taxonomy (NCBI): domain Eukaryota; kingdom Metazoa; phylum Arthropoda; class Arachnida; order Araneae; family Salticidae; genus Maratus; species Maratus michaelseni. The sequence goes on from OZ007594.1 coordinate 23,750,728, forward strand.
GTTTACATTTGTATAAGTATATTTATTACATGAGATATTATTCATTTTCTGGAACAGATGTGGATGTTTCGTCGTTGAAAAATTAGTATTTATAGCGCCGTATCACGTTTGCGATTTAGTGAATGGGCATTGGGCACGATTATGAATGATTACCCGATAGATTTAAAAGTTTCTAAATATGCCTATTTTGGGGAGATTTTAGCATGCTATTGCCAACATGTTAGATCAGGATGTACTTAAACTGTTTTTCCGAAAAAAAAATTGCAATAACACTAGATTTCTAAAATATATATAAGTGAAATATATAGTAGATTCAGTTTACATTTCCATAAGTTGCTTTTGTACATGAGATTTTATTCTACTTATCCATCAGATTCAAGTGTTTCGTGATTGGCAGGTAAATATTGCTATTTGGGTATTAGAATAACATGAAATTATATTCCAAACTGTTGCTTATCCTAATAAAACCATAGTATAAAACGAAATCCAATATACACTGTAATCAGTCGCACAATCAATAGGAAATCACGAATATAAATTTCAGAGTATTACAGTGGGTTCAGGAGGGCAGAGCCCCCTGAAGAAATGTATTTTTTTAATTTAAAAATTTACATGAATAAGAAGTTCATAAGAATTTCAGAATATTATTGCATAAATCGTGTTTAATTTAACGCTTCTAATTTCTGAAGCCTTCGAAGTATTTTATATGCCTATAAGTATGTATGTAATATAAAAAAATTAAATTGCGGATTGTAAGATGCTAAATAGTACGAAAAGTGTGTTTAAAAAACAATGACTTTCAGAACTGACGTTCAGGCTCCTGATCTACAGACTTACTGGTATATTTTTGGCTACAGCCAGCTGGTCCCAGTTGAATTTGGGGATATTTCACCAGGAGGTGCTGTGATAGCAATTTTTGTTCCATTTTCATTATTGTATCCCCAAAATTTTTTTGAAGTTATGCATAGTATTGAACCAAATTTCATATATATGCTTTTGGCTATAGCCAGCTGGCCCCAGTTGGATTTGGGGCTTATCCTTTAGAAGATGGCGCTGCGATAGCGAATTTTGTGTTATTTTCTCGATTTCTTGTAATTAAATTGTAAATCGGCTGCTCGTGTAGCGAAGGTCGCGTGAAGATAACCTGGCGATTCGCAAGGAGCTGACGTACAACATAGTGACGAAAAAATTGGTTTTATTAGTGCTGTGGTAATAAATTTTGATGTATTAACATGTATGAGATAGAAGAAAGTTTTGGAATTGGCATATACGACTAGTTTTTGATATGAAGAGCTCATAAAACGTCACTGTAGATTTTTCAGGATTTACTTTTTTGATACACCTATTGCATAGTTGCCAACCTCCCGATTTTTTGGATACCAGTAAAATCATACAAAACATTTCGCTTTATTAAATAGCTGAAATTGCACGATTATACACAAATATTTTTTCATAAAAATACTGGTATGAAAAAAAATCGGGAGGTTGGCAACTATGCTATTGACATGTAACAAGATTATGATGTTAGTGTGAGCGCTTCATATCGGAAGAAAACATCAAGTTGATATAATAATAGATAAAATGGTAAAAAGAAGAAGATAAGTAAAATAAATATTTCAATTTACTATAAAGGATATTGGCATTTTTTTTCTAAATCGAATCCTTTTTCTAACGCATTAGAAGCTTTAATTTGGGATATGATGTTAGTGATGTTAGTGGATATTGTTAGGGTATATTAATGTTTGGGATATGATGTTAGTTCAGATTTTTTTTTAATTACTGTTTTTTCTTTATTTCGTAAGCAAAATCCCGCTGTATCCTAAAGGATTAAAAGTAAAACTTTCACAAAACTCGAAACTTTTTAAATATACAGGGTGTCTAGTGGTCAAGGATAAATACCAGTATATTCTTATAGAAAAAATTATGTTTATTATTCGATCAAATAATCAATTTGAATTTTTCTATAAGAATATACTGGTAATTGTCATTTTTTTTATTGTATTTTTCCCTGACCACTAGCCACCCTGATATAAAGCTGAAATGATGAACATGGTGAAAAGTTGAATAGATAAGATACTATAACAGTTTATAATATAAGATACATTAATAGATCTTAACCGGTAGCAATTTCTTTAATTTTTAACATATTTACTTTGTGCATAATAAATCTCATGAATAAAGGACATCAATCGTGAAAGATAGATTATCATTATTTGTATTTTTCACAGTTTTATCGATAAAACTGATTTTGTATGTGATCTCTTTTATCGATACAGGAAAAAGCTATGTATAAATCAAAAATTTCAAAGACAACAATTATTTAAACTTTTAAATCTTTTATTTAGAAAGTGATATTATATCTGAAAGGGAATACTTTTAAAATCCTCTGACCCCTTAAGTCGATTTACAAAATTATCGAACCATTTAATTATGATTATCCAATATAAAATTTATGAATTTTAATTACTTGAGACAAATTACACTATTTAAAATTGCTCAAAGACTAGTGTTCACAAACTTTTCTTTTTAAACTCATCCAATAATAAAATAGTGTTTCAAGAGCCTGCGCTAGTCACGCGAAAACACTCGCAAGATAATGTTAAACCCATGACAGAGTTTATTTCAAATTTCTCGTTTGCATTTCAATATTTTTGCATATCTAAGGTCGATGTCTTATGTTGTTTTACTTTTGTATGGTCAGAGTTTCTTTTTTCTGACAACATTTTGATTTTTGAAACTGGTTCTGAGTGTGAAAGTATATTCATAAATATTAAATAATATTAATATAACATTATTTTTTTAAATAAGGTTAAAAACATTGCATATTATTTTAATAAATAAACACATTTAGATTCAGTCTTAAAATATTGGCTAAATCTATAAAGTGTAACACTATTATGTAAAACTGTGAGGTAGTTAGTTCCAGAGATATCTTACACGCAATTCTGAAAAACCTAATTTTTTAAAACAAATCACTACAAACTGCAAGGTATATTTTATTAAAACTCAAAATAGACAATATTCTAATATACTTTCACTGTATTATTCTTAAATCAATAATAAAAACAGGGTGGCCCACAAGGTACGCAGCGTCTAATATGTGCAGATTCGGATAGAGCACGTCAATATGAGTATTTTGAATGGTAACATGTGGGGTCCCCGAATATATCCAAAAATTCTCAACAAACATTGACTTCTACTTGGTTTTTTCCTCATTTCTTGTGTTTTTCATATGACAAGCTTCACATCTTACTTACACTATCACGCTATATTCGGGGACCCCACATGTTACCATTCAAAATACTCATATTGACGTGCTCTATCTGAATCTGTACATATTAGACGCTGCGTACCTTGTGGGACACCCTGTATAAACTTTATGAAACATATTCTTAAACATATTTTAAAAATTTATAGATGTCTCACGTAAAATACTGTTGACCTGCGATTACGAAAATTTAAATATTATGTCCTTAGATGTACAGGGTGGTTATAATTAAAGTTCCATTTTGAAATGGTCATAAAAGGAAAAGTACTGGACCAAATGTTATCAAACTTGGTAATAGTTTAAAGGAGGTCACAGGAATTTATTTCCAGCCAAAAAAAAAATCAAATACTGACCACAGGGGGGGGGGGGGATGGCGCTGTATGCAATATTGTTAAATGAAATAAGACATGAAGACATCGGTTTAAAATGTGTTTAATCGTTTCTGAAACATGTTACAAAGCCTGTTCAATGTGGCGTCCACCATTTTTCGAAAGCAAGTGAAATCGCATTGCTGCATTCTCAGCAGTAACTCTTAGCATATCAGGAGGAATGTTACGGACATGTCGGTGTACCCCATCTTTCAATGTATGCCAAATTGTTCAGATTATCACCATAAACAGTGCTTTTGAGATAAACCAATAGCCAAAAGTCACAAAAATTAAGGTCTGGTGACCGGGTTGTCCAATAAGTGAGGAAGTTTCGGCCTATAATCTATTCATTCGTGAAATGTTGTTTAACTAACTATGTGACACATGTAGCAATGTGCAGTGGGGTCCCGTCCGGAATAAAAATCGTGAAGTCTAAAATGCCAGGTTGCAGGAGTTCAGGTATGACGAAACATCTTAACATTGACGCTAAGCGAGCTATAGTCACAGTGCATGTAACAGCTCCAGCTGTCGACTGCTCTTCAAAGAAAAATTATCCAATTATGAAACTTGGTGTCATACCACACCAAGCAGTGACTTTAGGAGAATGCAATGGAACTGGGTACACAACGTGAAGGATTTGTTTCGCCCAAATCCTGCAGTTATGGTTGTTGACATCGCCATTTAGATAAACATGGGCCTCATCTCTCCACAAAATGTTCCATGGGTAATGTTCGTCGACTTCCATCCATGCAAGGAATTCCGAAGCGAAAGATTCTCTTGCAGCAGGATTGTTACGTTGAAGTTCTTGAACATGTTTGATTTTGTATGGGTAGAACTGCAGCACTTTATGGACAATTTTGCACACCGTACTCCATAGTACGTCCATTCGATGTTCGACAGCATCGTGTGTGCTTTCTACTGTTGCTTCCACCACTGCTAATGCAACAACCTCCTCGGTTTCCACAGAAGTAGGTTTCCTCCCCCCCCCCAGGTACAACAGATAACAAACACGTGGCTTCAAACTTTGCCGTCATTTTCCTCAAACCCTGCGGTGTCATTGGCCCTCGGCGTATTCCTCTTACTGAAAGATACATTTGCAGCACGCCGTTCATTGTTATTTCATTCATAATAGCATTTAACGAGAAAAGTACGGTCTTGTATAGTTAGAGATATTGTCGATTCGTAACAATGAGAACTCTGACAAACAGGTTCACTTTTAACCCTTTAACGGGCGTGTACACAAAAAAGGACACCTAATTTTAATTCCAAAACTGACAAAAGGCACCAAGAATATTTAATTAAAATCTTCCTTTTATTAAGTACCGGATAATAAGCAAGTTTTTATTTGGTAATGAATTCGTTTATAAATTTTGGTGTCAGTCCATTATTTCATAAATTTACAAACAGACTTACTCCGCGCCGGAAAGGGTTAACTGACAAATCAAATGACGTGTAAAGTGCATAAATCTAATTTTCTTCTTCCTGCGGTAAGCCAATTACAAGCCATAGCGGTTTTGCATAACCCCACAAACAGTTTCATTTTAGAAACGATTAAAAACCTTTTAAACCGATATCTTCGTGTCTTACGGCCGAATCCAGGCTTCAAAAATCACAAATTGGCGATCTATAAGAAAACGGTTTCCGGAATGCGCACACATTTGCGAGTGATTTGCGATGTCAAATTTTGTGATCGCTAATTTGTTTTTTGAACTCTTAAGAGCACGAACGAATTTTATTACATGGATGGTGCAATCGACTTTTGTCGCCTTTAACGCTTTTAAATGGTAATTTTGTTTAGGTCAATGTTTTTAAGGGTACAAAAAAAGTTAAACCCGTGTAACGAAAAGTTAAGTTAGATTACGACCCTTATTTCATTTAACAATATTGCATACACCGCCATTTCCCAACCTGGTGGTAAGTATTTGAACTTATTTTTTGGGGGGTTGGAATTAAATTCCCATGACTTCCTTTAAACTATTACGAAGTTTGATAATATTTGTTCCAGTAGTTTTTCTTTTATGACCATTTCAAAGTGGACCTTTAATAATAACCACCTAGTATTTTCCAGGTACACGCATCAATAAAAATGTTCCATTATATGACTTTAATATGAAATCTGCTTCAAGTCAAATGAAATATGGACAAATATATGATATAAATACTTATATTAATAATTTGAAGAAATCTTACAAACGTTTATGAAAGAAAAATTAGGTGGAAGAATTCAGACCACGCGTTTGTGAATGACATTCGCTTATAAAAGGGTAAATAATAAGGTATAGAATTGGTATATAAATCAACGACTCTTTTCGATATATAAATGTAACAATATGATTCAGAATCAGGCCATAAGAAAAACTCAGCTTAGTATTTACGCTTTTAGAGCCATAAATAGGCGTGGCAATGAGAATACATCATATATTTCTAGTCATAACTAGCGTAATTGTAGGATTTTTTTTATGCGGTTTCTTTTAAATTGCGCAGAAAATATTTCTCTTTCTTATACAAGCGCTACGAAATATACAAAGTCTGAATTTTGAAACTGTAGATGCTCCGGCTTTTTCAGAAAGCATTTGCTACATTTGGCTAGAAAACTATTTTTTAATTTATGCACAGAAAATATCTTTCAATATGTATATTTAATACAAAATTTCTAATTATTTATAATTCCTTCCCCAACTATGTGGCATAAATGCACACTCTTTCTGATAAAAAATTACCAAACTGCCAAAACAAGAAAAATCACATATGTAAGAACTAAGTGATCAGGACATAATTTTAGTCTGCAATGTTACTGCTATAAATCGAGTATACTCGTTACCAGTCAACAAAGCGTTAATGAATAAATGACATACACTGCAGTGAAAATTGTGAAAGGTATGGCCCGAGGGGAGACATTACCTTATCGGCATCAAAATGTCCCCCTTCCGGAAGAGCTGTGATTTTATGTCCATTAATAGTCAATCAGTTCAAATCCTCCCCACCCCAGGTCATCAACCCCTCCGTAATGCACTTGCCTAGGCCACAGAACTTCCTCCCGGATAAACAGATCTCTATTTAACACGGATTCAACATCAATTACGTTACATTACATCCGATTATCTGTCGTCTTTCATTTGTCGGCAATAAGCTTACATACCATCTTGAGCGAAACATGATAAAGTGCTCTTATTAGTTACAATACATTGAAACTAGCTTGTCACGACAGATGGGGACGTATCTTTATGATTCACTCATAGTAATAACTCGGAAATCATGTGTTTTGATTTGTTTGACGAATAAGTTTGCTACACTTTTTGTGGAAAATAACATGTATTTTAAAAAACCTACACCGTAAATATTAATGTATACAATTTTATATAATAATTTTATGCATTCCTTTATTTGAAGTTTTCGAAAATTTCGTATTCAAAATAATTGGTTGCTGAAATATTTAAGTGGCCGATTGATATTAAAAAAAAAAAAAAAAAACCTGAACTCAAAAAAGCTGAGCTCATGAGCAACACACCTATGACCAATCACTTATTTTTTCTAGAATCATGTTGTCACTTATAACTCGTACTTTTGAGAATGTGCCACATTATTCAGTTTGCCACCTTGATTGTAGTTTATTTTATGCCTCAACCAATTTATATTGTTTCCGTGGTAATTTATCAGGCCATTTAAATTGTTCGCTAGAATATTTTCAACAATTATTTCAACAATCAACTTCATGTCATGGACAAAATGACAAACAAAAGACAAATTTAATATCTAACTTCCACTTAAAATAATTACTTTTCTAGGTTGCAAAAGGTTTTGGAATTATAGTAATCTAAAAGAATTTGCTTAAAATTACGAAAATGAACATTAGGTGTATGTTTAATAAAACACAATGAAGGGATGCCATTTCGTACTAAGATCGATGCTATGCATGAGACAGCAAAAATGTCTGTTTAACATTTACAGTGAACCTTAATATTATATAATGTTGAATCGTTCATTTCGGAATCATTTCTAAAGACAATGAATAATAATAATAATAATAATAATAATAATAATAATAATAAATTGAAGAAACTCGTATCGTCACCATTGAAAATGACCACTTTCACAGTCGTATCAATTTCCATCAGTTTTCCATATCACATTTATTAACCAACAATAACCAATAAAAGATTATTTAAAAAAATATTCGCTAAATAATTAATATATAACAAGTATTAACAATACCCAAGTATAAACGAATATTACAGTACACAAACTCGTATACTGACTTTGTACATAAATATAAATTATTGATGGACTTCATAAAAATATAATTTATTTATTGATATTACGAAATATACCTTTTTTTAATATTTCTATAATGAAGTATCTTTTCGGTAAATCTCTTAAATTTGAGATACGCTTGAATTATCGCTTTTTTTCATCAATTGCCCTTGAAGAAGTATATAATTATTGCCTTAGTAATTTTCAAGTTTCCACACATGTACTCGCGAAGGATTCAGTAATAAATAATTATCAATTGTACCTGTAAAAGAATATTAACCCATTGACTATTTAAGTGAATTAATATCGATAAATATATCCCCGCCCCCGAAACAAACAATTGCATTTATATTGTAAACAAAAAGGTTTATTTTTTCTTTTTCTTTTTAAGTGCGAGCGAACTGAAGTTCCTATTTTATTTTAGTATTTTATAAATCCTTGTATCTCCAATATAAACATATGAAATTCAAAATGGCTTCATTTCCTCTTTGTGGAAAAAGTTTGTAACGTTTCCTATGTATCAGGCAAAAATGCGAAAGATATGCAGTTTTGACGCATCTTTAACTGTAGCTGTGAATCTAAATGTTCTATAATATTGAATTAGATATAATAAACGATTAAAAGAACCAACATAAACTTTTATTTTTACCTTTGACAGTGGCCACTTTTATATGCTTTTCGATACTAGAGTCTTTGATCATACAGCTTCACATAGACGTCACTACTTTTACATACAAATATAATATACATACTTTTTAAGATACTTCTTGTTAGAGGCACACTTATTCGTAAAATGAGAGAGTTAAAATAATAATAATTTTTTTTTAGAAAACGCAGAAAACTTTTTCAAGCAAGAAATCATTTTTTTTACTTAACCCTTTCCGGCACAGTGGTCCCACTCCGGGCACACCTAATTTTAATTCCAAACTTGCACCAAGAATATTTTAATGAAATTTTGTTTCTATAATGAAAGCTTAAAATAAGGAGTTCATATTTTCTAAAAAAGTCGTTTGTAAATTCCGGTGTCAGTTAGAAATTTCTCATTTTACAAACAGACTTTGTCTGTGCCGGAAAGGATTAACACTTTGCCGTCCGACGACACCACAGTGATGTCGTCGTAAAGTAACTTAATTTTAATCCTTAAGTGCTACATTGGCACCAGAATTTTGAAAGGAAAAATTCCATTTTATCAAGTACACTAAGAAAATATTTTACTTATTTTCGAATTTTGTTTCTAAATTCTGGTGTCAATCAATCATTTCAATTTTACTGACAAAAGCATTTTTACAAGACATGCGGACAGCAAAATGTTAAAATAGACCTTTAAATAAGTTACAATTTTTGCATCTAGAAACAAGTGTATCTTATTTATTTTAATATGAACCCTGTTATATACGACTGTCTGATGATTTCTGGACAGAAGGATTGTATATTTCAAAAGCAAAATTTGCATATCGTCATATCATTATATATCGTCATAACTGTTAAACTTTCCTGTACTTAGTTGAGTCGTTATGTCGATAATCTCGCTAATCGTTGCGACTGTACGAGAGAAGGGTTCCACAGGTGGCTCACAGTGTAGTCTTTCGAATCTTGTGTATTATCAATTTCTATTTTGTATCAATATCTATCAGTGTCTATCTTGTCCTAATCGCGATTGAAGTCTTATAAACTGAATTCGAGTCAAGCACACAACTCAGATGTATGTGTATCAATACAACAACAACAAGCGAAAACTGGTAAAAGTGCTTGTTGTGTTTCGATCTTTTTAAAATATTTTTTTAAATGCTTTTAATGATAGATGGGGAGGTGTATTTCTGCTTTATTCACATTTTTAGAATCCCGTTCTTTTTTCTTCACCATGCGAATTTAATTAAAAATAATATACATTTTAATAAAATACTTACACCATAACTTTTATTCAATAAGAAAGTACATAAAAATTATTTGCCTTTTACGATTTAAGTTTAGTTGTTTTATTTTACTGACTCACTCAGCTGACCAAAGATTTGTTTCAGTGTTGCCAGATTAGGGATTTTGTCCCCATTGTGGGGGATTTTTTCGGGACTATCAACATTTTTGGGGAAAATATTGGGGAATTTTTTTTCATCATTTCAATAAAAGTTTACTTTTAGTCATTTGACAAAACTGGATCGGTCTCAAACTCAATTTTGATTCAGTAAATGAAGATCATGAAGGTAGAGTATCCATTTTCTATCTTCATGATGAAAATAAAGTTCGGAAATATCAATCATTATTCTCGTAGTCGTGTGCTCGTCGTATATAACATTACAGTTTACTCGTTTCTTTGGATCATTTTCAGTCATTTGTGTACATCTTTAAAGTTGTGACAACGGAAGTTCTATTATTACTTTTTATCTCATGGTTTTCTTCTCTTTTCTTTCTTTTTTTATTAAGTTTAAATTCTTCTTAATTTTTCAATATACCAATAAACAAATACAGTACGCGAAATTCTGAATAATTAATATCACAAAGCATTGTATATTTTTTCTTGTATTTTTATCAAAACAAATTGTAACGGAAGTAGACAAAAATTTAGATTTAGGTATTTGGTAAACATAAATAAAAATGAAAGGACTCGATGACTTTTCGCTTGCAATCATGAGTTGCTAAAGATTCAGAAACTGTGCTTAGTAGGTTGCGTAGATGAAAGATTTTATGATAATTGATTAAATATAATTTTAAATGTTTATTTTTTGTAAATGAGGAAGTCTTTCAGTAAAAGGATTTGGAGAAACTTTTTGAGCTTAAATTAGTAAAATATTTTTTATAGTAATAAATTGAAAATTGAAAATTTACATTCTTGGGGACATTTTCGGAAAAAAACCGTGATTTGGGGAAATTTTCAGAAATTTTGGGGAAATTCATTTTCGACTATCTGGCAACACTGTCTTTGGAAAATGGGAATGAATCGTACTTTCAAAGTCCGCAACTGAAGTGTTGTTTCTACCTGTTACAGTAAATAAAGATTATTGTAAAGTACGATAAATAAAACTCTATTACTTTTCATGTAATCTGATAGCGAAAAATACTTTTTTGTATAATTAAATAGCACGCTGATTAAATAAAAGATCTTAGTGCATATCGTAATCTTTTTATTTTTTATTTTTAATCTTTCACTTTTATAACGCGGCGTCTGGCGGCGTTATTGAAAGTGAGCGTTATGCGTTGGTATATACTGGATTTTTATGCAAAGGCAGGGGCGGGGCTTTGAATTTTCCTTTTCAAACAAGGATATCTTTCGTGCTACTCTGTAGAGTATACTATCTTATCTCGTATAATGTTGCTATATAAGGGAATTTTAATTATTTGGTGGCTAGGAAACTGATGTAAAAAAGGAAAATAAACGAATAAAATACTTTTTTCCTTCTGTCTTTTCTCAATACGTTTGAAATGTTGTTTCAGGAGGAGATTTATAAAATTAAAATTTTGATTACACACATGCAAAAAGAATAAAGAGAAACGTTGTTTGAAAGTACGTTTTTCATTAAAAAAAAGCTTAGGAATTTAAAAATGGTTTATGAGAGCAAAGGACAAACTGCACGTGTTTTATGCGTCATTGAGATAAAATGCATGCGGGGGAATTCCTTTTAAAAAATTTCTAACATAGGTGAAAAAGTATTTATAACTGCGGTTTGTCGGACCGCCAGTCTGCCTGTACATGTTTTTTCTAACGCCCGTTGATTCACTATGGCATGTCCGGTAATTTAAATGCAGTGTGTAGAATTTATAATTCGTTTACAGGAGTAATGAAACTTATTCCTTTACATTATGGTAATGGAAAAAGTCGTTTGCAATGTATTTTATGATGTTACACTATTTCAAACATATTTAAATTTATATACATTACTGAGATGCCCTACAAGGTACTTACTGTAGGATAGGGTGTGCATTACATTCATCCTCCATTTACATGGGATTAATTTTAATGGGATTAACGTTTTAAGTTGTTGTAAATGTTTTAATTTTAACTAATTTTTTTGCATTTGCATTGTGTGTATAACTTCTATAAATCATATATAAGGCTGCAGAAAGTAATTAGAGTGCATTTCATTTTATTGACAGAAATAACTACAGGGGAATTTACTATTGTGTTATGCATTTTCAAGCTGAACTAAATTTTGCAGCGTATATAATATACATATCCCTAGACCTCAAACAGTGCTTCACAAAAGAATTCGAATACTTTTCCGACTAATAATTGTAATTGCTGAAATTGGGTTTTCATCTTCTAATTTATTAAACAGTGAAGTTTTGTTGTACTATTCTCAATGTGTCGGAAAGTGTTTCATAATCTACGCTTGACGTGTGATTTTATCTTTCTTTCTTTTTTTTTCCAGTTTAATTTTCAAAACTCTTAACATGAGATATATTTAAATTAAAACTGTTAAGATGAACCTTTTAATATTTCTTTGATTTCTCGACTGTCTTCTTTCTGAACATAAATGCAATTTTTGAAATATCGGTAGCTTTGATATTAAAATTTATACAACTTTTTAATTTTCAAATAGTAACAACCATTTTTGATATTTTCTTTGAGTTCCTTCTATGAAAGAAACCCGGAAAAGTATAGAAGGCTCTCAAATGGTCCGCTTTTGTAATACCGGCATTTTCTTAGGAAAATTTTATTTATTTATTTATTTATTTATTTATATTTATTATTGTTTTTTTTTTTTTTGCCAATTTTGCAGAAACCACCTTGGGAGGAAAATTTTTGCGGAAATGTTGTACAAACCTACCATGAAATTTCCCGTTAAAAAAATATTGGTATTCAGTTTGCGGACCATTTGAAAGCCCTGATATATATTTTATGCACTTTTTCTCAAATCTTCAGACAGTTTGAAAAGTTTGAGGGTGCTAATGTTAATCCATTCTAGCCTAATGGTACCATATGGTACCGGAATAGCTGCCAATCAATTTGTTGTTTCAATACCCATATTTTTTATTAGAAATAGTTACTTTATTTGATGACAAAAATTTCGCGGTAAAATGGGACGAAAGTTGCTTTTCTAAAAATATGGTACGAAATGCAATTTTTGCATTTTAAAGAGAAAAATAATTCCGTTTTTTATGGGTTAAATGCGGGTCGGGTTTGCTGCGAAATATAAATGAAACGAACATTTTTATCAAAGAAGAGAAGAAACTTAACCAGGAGAATTAGACTGGGAATGAATGCATGGAACAGGATGAAATACTACATTTACTAAAATCCCTTCTGCTCAAAGAAACTCGTCCTTCGTCCGCCTATTCAAGATTTGATTGATTCAATTTAAAATCTTTAACAGTTTAGTTTTCTCTTAGTCTTGAAAACACTAATGAATAAGTTTCCAAAATTATGTTTTTATTTAAAATATCAAATATTCATTCATAAAAATTTAGCCAAAATAAGTTCTGTGTTGTTGAAAATACCTTTTATATCAAAACAGCGTGATCAGATTTTAGAGTTTTGAATTTCATAGAGTGTGCTGGATTCGAAAACAAAAATCTCGAAACGCCGGGAAAAAGTGTCCTGCAACATTGCATTGTCTGTTAGGGAGTGCGTTGCATTGCGTTTAAACATTATTATGTATTTTTAACCTGTTATGCTAATAGTATTAATAAATTTCGCTATGAACTATTGATTACGTTAATCTAACGAACTTTTGGCTGACACATAACAGTATTATTTTAAAGGCACCTTTTTGAATCACAGCTGTAATAAATAAACTTGGAATAGTTAACATGAAAGGTGCCTTTTAAATAATTCTCTTATGTATCTTAATATCTTTATTTTAAATATTCAGATTATTTATTTAAAATTTTAAAAAGCGATTAATATACAGTAATTAAAAATTAATATAGTTAAACGTTTATGAATTTTGAAAAAATGGTGAAGCAAGAAATGAAAGTAGGAATTAACATGAAAATATTCATTATCATAGTGGTAAACAAAGAAGCAGGAACCTATAACTGGAAGGAAAACGTCAGTACCGTAACATAAGCCGTTTTCTACCTGAACGTTGCCACTATGTTTGAGTCTGTGGAGTATTAATCCCAGAATTCATAGCGGGAGAGGGGGATAGTATGGCGCGTTTATCGCTGTTCGGCTTCTTTCTCGCTTTATATTTACTACTTTTTTTTTGAGTGTTAGTTCGTACGCAGATTAAATGCAGAGTCAGTACTCCGAATTCATCGATAACTCATTTCTCATTTTCGCTCGGCGAATTGTAGATTCAGATATTTTAATATTTATTAGCGAATCATTCTAAACTTTAACAGTTTGATACTGAGAATGGTAAATTTTTAAAACTGATATTAAAGGGTTAAACACCTTTTTTACAATAGTTATTTTAATTTGATCGAGATATGTATTTATTATTCTGTTAAAATGTACGCATTTGTTTTTAATTCTAGTGATATTTTTACCTTTTTGTAATTTGTTTAAACGTGTAATGTTCCGTTCAAGCTTCATTTCAAATTAAACAATTATTTTAACTTTATTAGCTTAATTATTGATCAAAAATACATTTACAAAATGTCATTATTATAAAAAGTAAACATTTTTTTTTAATATCAGCAAAATACTTGTTTTAATTAGAAAAGAAAAAAGTGTGGAATTCTATGAAAAAAGTGGGTTAGTGAAAGTATTTACACTTCTCTGAATTGCTCAAAAATATATTTTTTAAATGCTTGTTTTTAAAAAATCCAAAAACCTTCAAAAATACTTTGATAATTTGTGCATAAGGGTTTCAGAAATTCTAATTGAAATTAAAAATGTATAGAGAGTTAGTTACTAACAGTGTTTAATTCAGCCACTTTTCTCTGGAAGGGATTTCTGTGCTCCGTAGGGGTGGGGGGTGGGGGAGAACTGCATCTTTTAATCATTAAAAGCATAAATCATAAATCTTCTGAGGGAGGACATTTCAATTCGCTGGGGGAATGTACCCCTGGACAACACCCTGAATCAACACTGCTCTCTAATAATGACACATTTAACCCTGTCCGGCGCGGAGTACGTCTGTTTTTAAAAAGATGAAATTATCGACTGACACTAGAATTTACAAAATAATTTATTAGAAAATAAAAACTTGCTTATTTTCCCGCAGTTTATAAAAGAAAAAATTTAATTAAACATTCTTGTTGCGGTTTGTCAGTTTTGGAATTAAAATTAGGTGTCGTTTTTGTGGACACCGCCCGCTAAAGGGTTTAAGAAATCTCTTTAATTTTACGAAACAAAATTGCACAAAGCTGCAATTATATTTCAGTTTTTAATACTATATTAATCTATTAGTGGTGTATCTAGAAATATCATATCACGAGTGGGAGACTGAGATAGAGTAAAACCTGCTAAGATATATTTGTAAGGGACTGAGGAAAATTCCGTTTAAAACATGTTTTTCATCATAGAATGTATTAAACTGCATTTTTTTTTATCGGAACCAGAAAAATGTAAGCAGGATTTTGTTATATCGAATTTCTGTTTTAGTATTTATAGGTGCCAACCTCTCATTAATATTCCGTAATATGCGGATTAATTTGACCCAGTTTAACAACGCTTCAAACCAGAAAAATTATTGAATGAATCTTTAATTACTCAAGTTCAGGTTTCTACGTGGAATTTATTTAATTTCATTTCTTAAAAAAAATTCAGGTGCGAAACGTGTTAAACCTGGGTCAAATTAACCCGCATATTACGGAATATTAATGAGCGGTTGGCTCCTATGAGAATATAGCTTTATTATAAAATTCAACTGTAAATATTTTTTAACACATTGACGGACAGTAGGAACAAGTGAAGTTCGAAAATTGACACTATATGCAGGCCTCGCAGCGTATAGGACAAATTTTATTGTTTCTACCACTATTTTAGAAGAAATTATGTTCGTGATGTATTTCTATTGCATACGGTAAAGAAATTTATCCTCAAGATTATTGATTAGGGATACTGGTATGAACAATACAAAGTGTCCTATATGCTGCGACTCTTGCTATATGTTTTAGAATATTAGAAGTACAGTTTTACTCTTTCTGCTTAAATAAACTTAATTTTGATTAATCCAGCACCTTTAATTAGGTTGCACTACTCCCTTCACAACCACGTCAGGGTGGCTAGTGGTCAGGGAAAAATACAGTCAGAAAAAGTGATAAACACCAGTATATTCTTATAGAAAAATTTATGTTGATTATTCGATCAATTCGAATTTTTCTATAAGAATATATTGATAATTTTCTTTTTTTTGACTGTATTTTTCCCTGACGACTAGCCATCCTGCACATGCATACTGAAGCTGCAACTCGTATAACAGGTGGAAAACGAACTTCAACCTAAACAATTATTTCCAAAACATGACACTGGGCTTCTACTTGTACGCCGGTAAATGCACATTTGTGCTTCTATAGCCGTAGTGTCTAAAAACGACCGTTTCGTTTTGGACGGCTATTGCCGTCATGCCACATAGTGAACTTCGCTTTGACGGCTATAGACGCAAGTGTCCGTGAACGTGTTAATAACTGCAAAAAATATTTACAGTTATAAAAAAGGCATGTACATCTCGTTAGGTGCAAAGTTCCAATGCAAACCTTTTTAATAGCAGTTTATGAAAAATATTTTTAGTCTCATTTGACACCTGCCACATCCGTTTGTGGCTATCACAGAATATGTAAAAATATATATGCAATTTATATATATTTGTGTTGAATTTTATTGGTTCATTAGAAAATATGTAAAGCAGTGTTATGAAAACAAATTATTCCAGTTCAATTTTTGGAAAATAATTAAAACCAGGTATATATAAAAATTTTGTTCATATTACATTCTGGTAAGTGCAATTAAAAAATTAAATTTGTTTACTTACAAGTAAGGTCTCCTTCAAGCGCATACTCAGAAAATTTTGAAAAAAATGCTAATGAAGCTACTCATGTATGTAATAAAGGAACAGTGAAATTTAGCTGCAGAATCTCAGTAGAAAATCTGATAAAAAATAAAATACTTTCGAGTATTTGGCGCAAAAAGACGCGATTTGGCTAGCAACATATTTTCCTATTTTACTCACGTTTTTTAAAACTATTTCACACCAGATTTTTACTTAAAATTATTTAATTTATTCATTTAACGCATTTCTGTGAGTTTTATATTTAATTTATTTTAAAAAGAAGAGTCTTGTTCGAATCAGAATATATTCATTTGGTAACTGCCAAAATGACGACTCATGGTAGTTATAGTATTTTGAATGTATTTTGAAATTGCTTGTAAAATGATTATTCGAATGCGCAATACTTAATGAATTTCAACTTAAACGGTGAAAGTTTAATATTTTTGTATCATTTTTGTATTTTCAACTATGTTTTTTAAAATTTCTAAATATGTCTATGAGATTTTTGTAAAGTTAGAAATCTTAAAATTGTCATTAGCTTAAAAAATTATACTAATGGGTCAATTCTAGGGCTCATGATACCAAACCCTCTTGTTCAGAATCGTTTGCATTTTGTGTTCAACATTTTCAACTAATCTCTGTACGTTTGCAGTAATATTAATTGAAATCAGATTAAATAAATTATTCGCGTTTCCTTTTCACTATTTATTACCGAATTAATGGAATTTTTCTATTGTTTTATCCTCTTTTCACGATTTTTTTTCTAATTTAAACAGCTTCACCGGTTATATAAGTAATTTTAAATGTATTTTAAAAAGAAAAGCTCGATGACAAATGCATTCGTTATGCATTTCTATATCGAAGAAGTCATTTCCATAGCAACAATACTTTTTCCTTTAATTGACAATGCTGAGAATCGGGCTTATTTTTGAGCTTGAAGCAATTTAAATTTTGTTTTAAATCGTAAATTACGATCTTTAAATTTCATTATATGTACACAAAATTGTAATTATAAAACTCTATTTATTATGTAAGTTAAACTTACATAAATAAGTTCAGCATGAAAAAGTTTTTCCTTAACCCATAACCACCCAGCGATCTTTTTCTAGATCACCTACAACCGAACAAAACATTTAAATTTAAGTACCAGTATTTTAGTACGGAAATTTTCTCATTATCTAATCTCAAATTTTGAGTCATTAAATACCTCATAATTACTACATGGGAAAAACTGGTGTCGAAGAATTAAAAGAAATATAAAAACAGTTGGGCGTTAACGGGTTAAAGCGTATTTGTCATAAAACCGTATTTTTTAAAATTTTATTCCGTCGCCAACCGGTGATAAATCGCCAAATAAAAGAAATTTTCATAATTTTTTTACGGACGTTATATCGAGGTTCCGCAGAAATGTTTTTATAGTCGTATATATCCTCATGAGAAGAACATTCTGTATTTTTTTCAAAATTTTCTGAGTATGCGCTTATGGAGACCTTCCTTGTTAGCTCTTCAGGTAAATTAGAAAAGATTTTATGCCCATTATTGATAAATTTATCTCATTTTAATACTCCCATAAACATGTATTCAGTAAAAAAAAGTTAGAAGCTTTATGCTATGATTTTATGATAAGAAATGGCACAGTGAAGGATAATTTAGGAGTCCCCACCCCCTACTTGCAGAACTTTCACTCTTTATCTCTTTAAATACATCAATTTTTACATTTTCATAAATAAAAATTTTAAATTAAAATAAGATAAATAAGAAAACTTGAAAGCTGAACGGCTTAAAAGACACCTGTGGAACTCGTGTCTAAAAGAAGGCTTACTTAATTGTGGTTGAAAAAAAAAAGCATCGAACAAGGAAAAGGAAACGCCAAAACTTTACAAAGCACTTTTGGTTTGCTAGAATCTCAACCCCAGAATTCCCGGCCGAAATGAGAACGAAAGTAACTTCTTATGCTACTTCCAGTAGTTTCCTAGTTCAATGGTGGTAAATGATCGCGCCCATTAAAGTTTACCTTGACTAATTAAGATTTGTTTAGACTTTAGACGAAAGGTCTACGAAATATATTTCAACACACTAAAATGACAGTTCAACTTCTAAATCAAAGAAATAACATCATAAAAATGCTAAAGTATTTCTGCGCAATTTTTTCAATTACTTAAAAACATCCAACATCTTCACAATCATGCAATTAGTAAAACTTTTATCCAATTCATTTACATTAGTAGGAATAATGACTATTTATATTCATTCATTTATTTATTTAATTTGAATGAAATACAAATCCTAATATGAAAATTATTATTATTCTCTCATCACATAGAGAATTTTAATAAAATAAATTTTACTGATATATTTTCATTATCTAATCTTTGCATTGAAATTTTTTCTGCAAATAACCAACATTTCTGTAAAAAATTTATTTATATTATAAAACACACACATTTTAACTTAAATTTCACACCGTAAATTTTACAAAAAAAAAATGTTTTATATGAAAATTATACTTCAAAACACTATAGGACCTTTGTAAATATTCTACATCTTTTCTTGATATTCGGTAATTGAACTTCCTGACAACGCCGTTATTACTGCAGTGTATATTTAAGGGGGTTGGAATGACAGTGGAGAAAGTAATGGTTTTGTAAAACTTGTCGTATTGCCGTTGCATTAAGAGGTTCAACTTGTTTTGCCCTCTAACGACTGCCTAAGTGAACTACGGTTTCTTTGATTGTCACATTAAACAGAAATTAATATACCTTCAGTAAAAATATGGTTATCTAGATTTTTAATTTTTTTTACTTTCTCCACTGTCATTACAACTCCCTCAATTCAGCATCTAGGGTCGCGGTCGGCA
Organism: Maratus michaelseni; assembly: GCA_963931845.1. Lineage (NCBI taxonomy): Eukaryota > Metazoa > Arthropoda > Arachnida > Araneae > Salticidae > Maratus > Maratus michaelseni. The sequence continues at coordinate 23,770,345 of OZ007594.1, forward strand.
ACAGGCGGAACAGAACATCCTGAACGTGAAAGGTCGATGCCTAAACCGCCAAAAATTATCAATTTGAATAAATATTTTATTAATATTTATTTACATATAATAGATACGTTTGAGCGATAGCCTTATCAATTGGATCAAATTTCCTTCTAAGAAGTTGAGTGTGAATCAGAACTAATGGGCAAAACTTTAAGGGATGATAGAACACATCTAAGCAAGCTATTTTCGCCATACAAAGCATGGCCGTATCGTATCTCAATCATTTCTACCGTGGATTGCGAAAGGTGTGGCTAGTTTTACTAATAAGGAAAAGGTGGACATGTATTTAATGCATGATGTTGTGGATGAGAATACTCTGGAAGCCCTAATTGCGTAAGTGTTCTTTCCATAATCGGAAAGCACCATTTAGTGCTTCACTGCTTGAGTTTCAACCATACATTGTATAGTGTTTTGGGCTTGTCTAGATGTGTTCTATCGCTCCTCAAAGTTTTGCGCATTAGTTCAGAATCACCCTGTATAAGTTTCTACTTCACGTACTAAAAATCCGGATGTGGTGAAATAAAAATCTGATAATTCTGAATCTATAGTGTAGGCATGTCAAACTCTTTTACTGACATGGGCCAAATTAAGCATTACAAAGCCGCAGGCCATATTTAAAGCAAAATAGATAATACTATGACCATTGCACAGGATAATATTTGTACGTACAAAACACCATGTTAAAGGAATATTCACGGCAAGTTTCAATGTTATTATTATACATTGTTTATTTTATCTTATTTTTCGAAAAAATACTCAAAATTTTTATTTTTATCAACGAAATCTATACAATTTAATTGAATTTTCTAAATTGTACTTAATTCAAAAATTAATTGTACACGCTGGTTTGTTAATCTTAATCTAGCAAAGGCATAGCTGTCAATCTTCTGTGTTTTCTTCCAGTCAAAAAAATAAAAATAAGCATATTTTGAAATAGAAATGTTATTTAACACAATGTGTCTTGTATCCATGCGTTATTTATTTAATTTAATTTACTAAATACATTTTTTGGTTCAACCTTTGTTATTTAGAACAAAAATGGTTGGCAGCTATGCAAAGATGCCGCATAAAAGTGGGCTACCGAACATAGCTAAAATAAGTCTAATTGCACATTATACTTTAAAAAATTGGTCGATTGATAAATAATTGCAAAAATTTGGAAACCCTTCATACATATAATTTCGCTTTAATATGAAATCGCATTGAATTTTTATTAACTGCAATAATGAATTCTGAAGAATAATTTCAACATCAATTATTAGAGTCGAAATAAATAGCTTAAACAAATTTTCACATTTCTTAAAATTCAAAAATCTTTTTTTTTTTCTAAAATCATTTTTTATTATATTTTTTAGTATATTCTAAAAATTTCCACTTCGATGATTTTTGTCATAATGCCTGACTACATTTAAATTGAAACACATTTTCTTTTTGAAAACTGTTTTATCGCAAAGTAATGAATTATAAAACGTTAATACTATCTGAAAACGTTAATACTATCAAATAACAAGGTAGCATTATGAAATTTGGCTTGAAGTTGAAGTTTGCTCAAGTGCGTTGTAATTTCAAATGAAAACTTCAAGTTATTTGTATATTGATGGACTTCTAAAAATACATTTTCATAATTTCTCCATTTAAAATAAAAATTGTAATTTGTGTTAACAGTTCGAAAATAACAGTTAAAACTTTATAGTGGAAAGTGGTCTAATTCCTTATAAAAAGGTAGATCTATTATCTTCATATCCATATTTCCAAAATATGTTTTAGATTGGCGACTATTAAGCATGTTCATACGAACATAAGTTTCTAATTACTGTAAGTTTTTAAGCATATATCCGGCTTCTAGAAATAAATCTGTTATAGATAAATCTTTCTAGCAATTGTACTTATGCTTATAGTATTTTCAAATTTCGTTAACTGCTCTAGATATCATTTCTTCAATTGAATTTTGAGTGATTTCGACTCGTGGAACATTTAATGTAATAAAGACAATAAGTAGTTTTTAAAAGCGAATGTATTTCATTCAGTAGGCTTGGTGAAAGCAGTTTGATTATTTTTTAAGAAGTATCAGTTTCAATTCTGACAGTTTATCTTTTCGGTGTTTAGACAGATTTTTGTGAGTTTTCTTTATACTTTGTGCTGTAGCACTTCTTAATGTTACATTCTTTCTAAATCCAACAGTGTCTACTAATCAAACATAAAATTTTAGTTTTCTTTTGAATATAATTGTGTTGTACATCAGCTTAGAAAATATATGCGATGTCCACTTTCAGTTTATGATATTTATTCATAGGGTAAAGAGCTTTAACATATTTTAATCCTGGGATGTATGAGGATATGTCAATAAAAAATGAAGAATGAAATTTAGAATTACAGAAATATTACACACAATTACTAACTTAAATAAAGAAAATACAGTGACCTCTCACTTATTCGCGATACACGGTAATCATTTTTCCGCACCAGTTTATTTATAAGGTAATTTTCGTCTTGTTAAATCGCAGAATTTATAAATCGAATTTTACTGTTTTAAAATAGTGGTATGAAAAAGTAATTACTGAACGTCGCGTATAACTGAGAGATCACTGTAATTAAAGAGTTCAAATCCAAAATTTATACTTTCGACTACAGCCCAAGTGAAAAGAACTTGAATGGCATATATGGGTTTTTTTGTGTCAAGCACAAGAGTGATAATTTATGCCACTCTCAAAGCAGCTCATTTGAAACTATTTAATTTTATATTTTCATTTTTAAATTTTTTAACTGTTCTTAATTAGCGCTGAATTTTATTAATTTTATAATACATGCCTTAGTATTTAATAAATATAGCGTATTATTTTGCAAAGTGTTGTAAAATCTAAGAGAGTAGTAAAATAAAGTGTTAGTTTCAACATAAACAATTAAAAGTTATAAATAAAATATCTTAAAATTTGTACAAATCCTAAAAATTTTAGACTCAACATACCACGCTATTCAACTCTACATTCCGACTGGTAATCCTTGTATCCGCAATTTTTTTGTGCTAAAATGTAAAATTGAGTTATATCTTTCTAAATACATCACTGTTGCTAGATGAGCTGTAATTTTTTAATTCAGAATACTACCACATTTTGAAGACAAATATTCCCTTGTTTAATGATGTAATAAAACAAATATTACTATTCAAAAATAGTGGTAGCACTGACTAACAAAAAAAGCCCGCCAAAATCGTAACACTAATATACATATCTTTCTGATGTTTGCCATCTCTAAGCCCACGATTTGTGCAAGTCTGTTTGTGCAAAGTGTAATTTCAGCATCCGTGTTCTTAAATCTAAATTAAACACAGGTAAATTACCAAAGGCTTCGCAGGCCACAGATAACGTGCCCGCGGGCCACGTGTTTGACATGCCTGCTATAGAGGTATGTTGAATTAAATGCTCACTGTAAACCAGAAAAAATAAAGGATATCTAGTGTAAATTATAAAAAGTTATTCATTTTTTACTATCAAATAAAGACTTTAATAAACCTTTCTCGTTCGTTAAGCCAGTTCTCTGTAGATGGCCTATAATTTGAAGAAATAGTAAAAATATGACCCTCTCCGAACAGACTCTGTACTGTGTTTATGCATTGCCCCCTGGATTCTAGGCCTGAGTGCTGACACGAAAATGGCGGATGTTTATAAGCGTTTGTACAGTCCCCTGGATTAACACAACAGTAATTTTTAAAAGTTTTCCTTTATTTATTTGATCGCAGAAAAAAAGGCGAAGAAAACTTTTAGAAATTACTGGTGTTCAAGACCGTACAATAGAAATCCGCCTACGACAGCTGTCATTTTTGAGTGGGCGCGCAGGCCTAATATTCAGTCGGTGGTGTTTTATGGATCAACTAACTATACTTTGCACCAGGACTGCCAGTTTACCCTTTTTTTATTCAGAAATTCTGAAAGAAGAATTTTTTCTTTAAGTGATTTAGCAATGTCTCTCATTAAATAAAGCAAATTGGAATTCCGAATTTCTGAATAGAAAATGAGACCAAACTGGAAACCCTGCTTAGCACCTATTCCTGTTCCTTGTAAAAAAAATAATAAATACATTTGAAATCTATTAATTGTCGTTTTTATTTATCCGTAGAAAAACTAAAAATACTCTATACGAATATTTGAAATCTATTAATTGTCGTTTTTATGTATCCGAAGGAAAACTAGTAAAACTTTTAATCTATACGAATATTTGAAATTTATTAATTGACGTTTTTAACACTTTCCAACCTATTTGAAAAGTGTTTATGACTTCGGTTTGTCTGGCCGTGTGCCGTCTGTCCGTCCAACCGTCCTATAAGTCGCGTAAATATACTCGGATTGCCATGAAATTTTTGTATGTTATTGTCGTTTACTGTAGCATGATCCCTATTGAAAATGAAGTGTGTAGAACTGATTGTTTTTTTAAGTGTGGGTCAAAATATTCAGTTACATTACTGTCAATGGTAAAAAAGTGCATTTTTATTATGCTATGTCATTTATAACAGGATGAAGCGCACTAAAACATGCTTTTTGTAGAATATGGAGTGCAAATCATTTATTATTCATTTAGAGTGTCAAACAAAAGAATTATGTTGCACAATTGTTCTACTGGAAAAAATCGTTTACAGAGCAATTTAATGACGTTTCACTATTTAAAACATAATGAAATTTATATGCATTACTGAGGTGCACTATAAATTGCTCACTTAAAAGTATGGTGTGCATTGCGTTTATCGTTCGTTTACAGAGACACACAGAATATATCGGTTACAGTATGCGTGCAATAATTATAGTCTATGTGTGAAAAGTGCTTTTTAAACATTTGTTTGCGTTTTTAAGTTTAACTAAATTTTTGCTTAGTACATGATGTGTATGAATTCGGTTGATCATATACCAGGCTAGACAAGGGAATTCGTAAGTATTACAAAGTATGGGAATGTATTGCTTAGAGTAGTTTTTAACTGTGGTGCGCATTTTCTTGCTGCACTATAGTTAGTAGACTTATAGAAGTTTGTGGAAAATAAATTCATATGCAGGGCTACGCAAAGAATAAGGTTGATTGTTGTTTATGGTTGGTAATTGCTGGAAGTTTGTTTTAAGCTGCCTTATGAGTTTTTTACCTGAATCAGATTTTAGCTTAATGTGGGGTGTGTACAAAAATTTAGATAATATACAGGGTTGTACAAACGATTTCGAGTGCATTTCCATCGATTGGCGGAAATTTCTCAATGTGGATTTTCTAAATGAACTAAATTTTTATCATGGTATATTGTATATATCCAAACCTATAGATCACACACAGGGCTGCACAAAATAATTCGACTACATTTTGACTATGAAAGGTAATTGCAAAAACTGGGTTTTTAAATGTGTTACATGTTTTTATACTGTTTACTTACACATATTTTTTCCCCTTAGTTTCGTTACAGTTTTCTGAATGTGTTGGAAAGTATTTCATGATCTATACTTGACGCATGATTTTTCGTTCTTGTTATTTATCCGAAGGAAACCTAGCAAGACTTTTACTCTATACGAATTGGAATTTTTCCAATTGAGTGTAGAAGTGTCTAGTCCGGCAGCTGAAGGTCCCGGTCAGGACACATTTTTACCCAGTGTATGAAGGTAAAGTGTAAGTAAAATTTATTAAAGCAAAATTTACAATTTTATTTAATTGGTTAGAGAAAAATCGTTAAAAATTGGCAGATATACAATATTACGATCGGAATCTGTTTAGCATACATTTTTGGAATTTTCTTCGATTCCTAATAATTTTTTCCAGTTATTAAGTTAGAGTGCGAACACTCATTAGAATATTTAGCGAATGTGGCACCACAGTTTAAAATTAAAAAGTTTTGTCTAATATTTTTTCTTCAAATTAAGCGTTCAACCACATATTTCTTTTTAATAATTTTATGCGAGGTAAAAATATAAGGTACAAACTTCTATTTAAATAGCGTGGTAGAAATTTTTGCTTTTAGAGCTATGTTTATGGTAGAGATTCGTATTTTCAATATTTAGTCTTTTTTGTTTTCACAATCATTTATCTAACCGAAGACCTCAAAATATTTTTATTTCAAAATATTTAATCCATCAGCTGAAAGTAAAGAATGCGTATGTGTAGTTTTCTTAAAACACTTTTTAACTCTACATCGCATCTTAAAAATTAGGAGGCGTTATATTGATCTTTGGCAGGGATGTCCAACCCGGCTCCATTTTGAATGTTTCCCGTAATTAGCTCTTATTTTTTAAAATAATAATCCATTTTAATTGTTGCTTTCTTTAAAATCTTTTATAGATATATGGTTTTTTTTTAATTATAGACGCAATTATGATTTCTTGCTTCTGTTTCTATGATTATTTTTAAGATATATGTGCGCCAAAAACGTGTAATTCTGAATTTTCCTTGATTTATGCTCTTTCTGCAAATTATTTGTAAACGGATTTCATGAATCGTAGATGCCTCGTAGATTAAGGTTCCTGGTTGCTGCTGCTGCTGTTATAATTTGAATGTTTCCAGTTACTGGCTTTTATTTTTAAAAAATAATAATAAATTTTAAATGTTGCTTTCTTTGAATCCTTAATATTTATACGTTTTTTATTATAGGCGCGATCAGGGTTTTTGGCTTCTGCTTCTATAATTTTTTTAAGATATGTCCTTCTCAAAAACGTGTCATTTTAAATTTACTATGATTTACGTTTTTTCTGCAAATTATTTTTAAACGGATTTCATGAATCGTAGACGCTTTTTGGCAATGACTGTGAGATAGAAAAGCATCATGCAAGTCGCGTGTGTTTATCTTTACAACTACTATTGTGACATGATATTGCTTAATGTATTCAGTTATGTAAATAATGAGGCCCTTCATTGGTCTACCACGGGTCTAGTTTGTTTCAGGTGCAGGTTTTAGACTCTAGTTTGAATTCACCGAAATCTCGAATTAACCGAGTTCTAATTTTCGCGAATCCACTGCAGTACCTAGCAGTACATTTTCAAGCAGCTATACACCAGTAACTAAATAATACAAAAAATATTTTTTCACTAATTTGTAATTTAATCAAAATAGCTTTGTTTCGCAAACAATTGAGCTGTTGAAAATGGCGTGGGGAATCTTAAATTGGACGTAATTATTTTCAACGAAGTCGAGGAGGAATCCGTACTAATGGACAAAACTTAAATGGGTGATACAACACAACTAAACAAGCTATTTCCGCCATGCAAAATAGTGGTGCATCTCAAGTGTTAAACCATTAGATGGCGCTGTTTCTAAACTCATAAAGCGCTGGTTTTTCACACACATAATCATTTCTACCGTGAATTGCAAAAGGGATAGCTAGTATTACTAATGATGTAAAGATGGATATGTATTTCATACATGGTGTTGCGGATGGGAATGCTCTGGGAGACCTAATTTTGTAGCGAACAGTGTTTTCTCCATAATGAGAAAGGACCCTTTAGCGCTTCACTGCTTGGGTTACAACCATGCATTGTATGGCGTTTTGAGTTTGTCTAGGCTCTTTCTATTTGTCCTCCAAGTTTTACTTATGAGTTTAGAATCACCCTGTATATTTATTTTTACTTACTACTGAAAATCCATATTTGGTAAAACAAAAATCTGGTAATTTTGAATCTAGGAGGCAATATTGAATTAAATGCTAATATAGAAACCAGAAAAAATAAAGGGTATTTGTTTAAGTTATAAAAAATTAATCCAAAACGTTATATTTTTTACATTGAGTTGCCAAACTTCTCTCGTTCATTAAGCTGTTCTTTGAAAATGGCTTATATTTAAATAATAATAAAAGTACTTCCTCTTCCGAACAGGCTGCTCGCTGTGTTTAGTGTTCAACTAACTATACTTTGCACTAGGGCTGCCAGTTTGCCCTCTCTTTTTTTATTCAGAAATTCCGAAAGAAGATTTTTAACTTTAAGTGATGCTGAAATGCCTGTCATTAAAGAAAGCAAAAATTACCAATCGTAATTTCAGTATAAAAAGAAGGTTAACTCTGCTTTGGACCTTTTCCTGTACCTCGTAAAAAAATAATAGATATACAGTGGAACCTGTCTAAAGTGACCACCCTTGGGACCGGCTAAAATGGTCACTATATAGAGGTGGACAATTTATGAAGTGTCTTTAAAAATGCCACTTTAAAATTTTTTGTGATCTCCAAAAAAAAAAAAATTAAATATACATGCGGAAAAATGCATTATTTTGAGTAATGAATTGATTAATTAACAATTATAATAACTCAATTACTAGTTCGAAATATACTACATATGGAAGATAATTAACTTATAACTCAACTTATTTATTTTGAATTCAGTTAAAAAAAACTTCTGTAAAGATTGATATAAATAACACGTAATGACAAGGTACACTGTAATTAAAACACATTTTTATTTTGATTGTAATTGCATAATGATAACGTTTCTATAACAGGCAGTAATAAACTATTCATTACAAATATATACAAACTTTTATAGAGTTTCATTTGCATAGGGTTTTCATTTTATAGAGTTTCATTACAAAATGTCAAAAATATCAAAAATGTTTTGTTGTTTAAAACACTTCTTTTCAACAATTATGTTTTCAGTTATGCCTTTAAGTTTCCTCTATAAATCCAGCATTGGTGAACAGTTATTTAGGGCATACATTTTATTTTTTATTTATTTATTTATTCAATTATTTATTTATTTTTTGCACATCAATAACATTTCTCCGTCGGAAATTTCATCTTTTTTTTAATTTAAATTTCATCTTCTCTAACACAATCTTCTTCATTTTCTTTTTCATTTTTAAACATATCGCAAATTTTAACCTTAAAACTTTCTTTATCAATGGAAGCATTGCATGTAGGTATATCACTGTCAAAATTCATGAATAATTCAGCATTCACTGGTTCATCTTCAAAAGGCAATTTATTTATAAGATTTTGAATATTATCATCATGTCCAGACTGTGAATTACTTATAAATTCAGAAATTTGTTGCGAATCACCAAATTTTTCAAAGCATTTTGAAATTGTTCTTTGATGTACCAAATTCCATGAATCATTAACACACATAATGGCATCGAGGACACTTATACATAAAGAAATTCCATTTGCTGATTTGTATTCTTCTGCTCTGGAAATTATAGCCTGGAGTAAGAATTTTCTATAATGTAGCTTGAAAGTTTGAATTTTTCCTTGGCTGTAAATACGATGTAGTGTTAGGTGGTAGAAACTAAACTTTCACATTTGAAAACGACAAATCACTCGGATGGGTTGTACAGTTATCTATAAACAATATAATTTTTTTCTTTCTTTCCTTCTTCTGCTTGTTTATTTGCGTAACCTATTCAGTAAAAATAGAGGATGGCATCCAGGATTTTTTATTTCCATGCCACGAGACTGGCAAATTCTTTATGTTAACCTTTATGAAACAACGTGGTTTTCTGGCTTTTCCTATCACAAGAGGTTATAGTTTCTCTCCTGTTGAACTGCAAGCAAACAAAATGGTAATTCACTCTTTAGAAATATTTCCATTTTTACATTTATCCCCAGCCATTGCTAATATTTTCTTTTGCATTGCCCAATAAAACAAATCCCAGTCATCAGCGTTAAATATGTTTTCTTTCTTCTAATTCTCCAGCAAATCAGAAATCCGTCTATTAAAGAAATCTACAGTTTCCATATCAACGTCTGGAGATTCTCCACAAGAAATTTTCTGAGAAATGTTATTTATTTCGTTGAAAGATTCTAACCAGTCGTTAGAAGCAGTAAAATTTTCTACATTGAGTTTTTTTTTATACTCTACAGCTGCTTCTTCTAGCAAAAGCCTCAGAAACTCTAGCTTTAATGCCTCGCACTTTTTAAAACTATTCAGCAGTTGCTTGATTTTCTTCAAAATAATCATTTTTTTCCAATTTTCCGACACCTAGACTCATTTCATTTTCTACAAATCTTTGTAGATATTCCGATCCTTTTTTAAAATATTGCTCACACAAGTTTTACTGATTTGACAATTTTCGGCTGCTGTTATTGGACTGTTATTTTTTAGAAAATTAATAACTTCAATTTTATCTTTTACACACAACTTTTTATATAGTTTAGATTTTTTGGATTTAGATTATTTATTCTCCATACTTTCAGAAAAAGATAACCGCTTTAAAATAAAAATTTGAAAAAACTACCAAAGCAATAAGAAAACTGCAAGTTCATACAACTAAGACTTAATGTTAAAAGTTACAAATCTTACCAGCGGTACAATGAAAGATCATGTGCAGGTTTATTCTTAGAATTTCTGAGAACATATGATAAAATAACCTTTTCTAACACAAACCCGAACAATTGCCGTCTTCTCAGATAAACGTAGTACAAATACGTAAACTCCGGTTACGGTGGATAAAAAATATAGCGATTTCAAAAAATCAAATTTCGGAACATTCGCACCAGGAAATGAAAAATATTAATTTTAATCTTGTGAAGGACGTAGGTGCGGAAAAGAGCCAACCGTCTGCAGAGAGAATAATGAATCGAAACCGCGTTTCTTTTTATATTGGAAGATTCCCAGCTCTATTTTTTTTTGTTAAATATTGCACTTATAAACTTGAAAATTATGCATCGATGCGTATTTTTTAACGATGAACCTAAATATCTAATTTTTACCACAATGGGATAATCACGGAGAAAGAACCTGGAGGGGAAACTAGAATAGGCGAGGATATCGAAAATGCAAGTCATATTTTTTTAACGAAAGAGGGCGCTGTAAAATTTGGCGGCTGCCTTTAAACAGAATGTCATTAGATTACATGTTAAATTCCGAAAGTATTTTATTCGATTATTTTTAATTATAGCAATTATATGTCATAAATTTAAGATGGGATATAAATGCTTTATTCCGGGATGTAGATCGGGCTATGATGATGAGATAAACAACAGAAAAATCAAAGATTTTTTTTTTTTTTTAAGTATGTTTAGAGCTCCAAAGGTGAGTGCTTTTAGGTAGATTTCGTAAGAAATACTACCTATTACATTCTCACATAAGTTGGAAATTTTGAAAAATTTTTGCAGATCTACGCCGATCATGACTCCCAGAACCCAAAACCACCCCCAGTTCAAAACTTTATCTATCTATCTATCTATCTATCTGTCTATGTCACTTTTTTATGGACACGATAACTGGAAAAATTCTGCATAAATCTCTTCCAAACTGATACATAAAATCAAGGGGCTTAAAATCTCGGCCAAGTTCATTAATGGGCAAAATCGAACCAAGGGGGGGGGGGAAATGGGGGGGCTTTTTGTGAAAACAGAACCCCCCCCCCCATAATTTCTTAATTATTGTAAGTATCGAATCCGTTTAAAGTTATTATTACTTCTAGGAAAAGGGCCGAAAATTTATGTATGACAGATTTTTGATATAATTAAAAATGGCCCCAAGGGGGGGGGGGGGAGTTGGTTTTAGAAGAAAAAAAATCATAGCTTCGTCAATTCAGAAGATATCAAATCCGCGTAAATTTATTATTAATCCTCTTAATATTATCTAAAACTTTTATATTGACAAGTTTTTTATAGGACCAACCGTTATAGCAAAAAAAATTAAAAACAAAAAAATCCCTGCCGGCTCCGCCTGCAAACGTTCCAACTCCCGCATCTTTTCGAAACTGATACATAAAATCAAGGGGCATAAAATCTCGGTCATGTTCGTAAATAATGGGCAAAATCGAACCAAGGTGGGATGGGGATGGGGGGGGGCTTTTTGTGAAAATAGAAAAATCCCATAATTTCTTAATTATGATACGTCTCGAATCCGTTTGAAGTTATTATTACTTCTAGGAAAAGGGCCGAAATTTTATGTATGACAGATTTTTGATATCATTAAAAATGACCCCAAGAGGGGGTGGGGAAGGGGGGTTTTAGAAGAAAAAAATTCATAACTTCGTCAATTCAGAAGATATCAAATCCGTTTAATTTATTATAAATCCTCTTAATATTATCTAAAACTTTTATATTGAAAAGTTTTTTGTAGGACTAACCCTTATAGAAAAAAACCCCTGCCGGCTCCACCTGCAAACAAGTTAGGTTTCGAAGTAGGCGGTTCCAACTGCCGCATCATGGCAAAAAGCTCATTTTTTCCGCAATTCCCAACAAACAGGCGCCCAACGGTCTGCGTCTTCGAAATCTACCTGTGCCTGTAGGCCGAGCCGTCAGGGATTTTTTTATTATACTTTAATTTAAAGTTATATGCATGTAATCATTTTTAAACTAAGAAATTTTTATTCTAGTATATCGATCTTAGTGTATATGTTTTTAAAATGTTATACTTAATGAATGCTAATGTCTGTGGCTAATTGACATGGCCATTTAAATTGTGTTATAGAGTGCTATTTGTTTGGCTGTAATCTGAAGCTGTTTTTATTTGAATAATACTTTTAATCTCTAAAAATTATACATCCATTCCGTATTTCTTCGCAGTACAATATCCGTGATATTTATTTTTAAATGACTATTCAGATGCTTCTGTCAGGATGAACTCTTATTTAAATCGTTATAAAAAGCAATCGAAACGCTAAATATCTATTAAAATATATGCATGGTGTGAAGAAAACTTTATTTAATGAAATTTTTACTTGTTTGACTTTTTTTAAAGTTCAAATTTTCAATCAAAAACATTTAAAAAACGAATGCTTTTCGCATTGAAAAGCATTGCAGAAGCAGGTTAGGACAGCCTTCAGTTTACCGTAGCGCCATCTATAAGGAGAAAAACTGTATTGTAAAATTTCAACGTTACTTTCCCCTCCATCTATCTTCCTCCGTGGGGATAATTAAGAAGGCGAAAAAAAAATAAATAATTGATTCGTTTTTTAACGCATCTATACCAAAGTGGTCACCTTAGCAGGTTCCACTGTATTTGAAATCTATTAATTGTAGTTTTTATTTATCCGAAGAAAGGCTAATCTATACGAATTGAAAATTTTTAACTTAGTGAAAAAGTGTCCTTACCGGCAGTTGGAACTTCCTGTCTGGACACTTTTTTACCCAGTGTATGAAGGTGACTGAATCAGGCAAAATTTGTAATTTTATTTAAGCTATTACAGAAAAAAAGACGTAAAAGTTGTAATATATACAGTATTAGAATCAGTATCTGTTTGACATGACCGTTTGGATTTTTTGTGAGATCTTCGATCGCTAATAATTTGTGTTCCGGTTAGTACTCGAGACATGTTAAGCTCTCATTAATATTCCGTAATATGTGGGTTAATTTGACCCAGTTTTAACACGTTTCGCCCCAGAATTTTTTTAAAGAAATTGAATAAAATAAACTCTACGTAGAAACCTGAAATTATGTAAATAAAAATTTATCCAATAAATGTTCTGGTTTGAAGCTTTGTTAAACTGGGTCAGATTAAACCACATATTAGGATTAGTGGAAACTTGGCAACTCTGGTACTCTCAAGGTGCGAACACGCCTTAGAATATTCAACGAATTTCACACCACCATTTAAGATTATAAAATTTAGCGTAGTAATTTTCCTTCAAATTAAGAATCTTTCTGCGAACAATCACATATTTTTTTCTGCGAATAAATAAGGCAAACACTTCTAGTTAAATGGTGTGGTGTGGCAGAAATTTCTGCGCTCTTCGCTCTGTTTCGTATTTTTAGCACTTTCCAACCTAGTTGAAAAGTGCTTATGACTTCGGTTTGTCTGGCCGGATGGCCGTCTGGCCGTCTGTCCGTGCTCTAACTCCCGTAAATATGCTCGGATTGCTCTGCAATTTTTATATGTTATTGTCGTTATCTATGGCACGTTCCCTATTTCAACTGAAGTGTGTAGCACTTATAGTTTTCTTACAGGGACACTCAAAAGAATTCCGTTACATTGCGGTCTATGGGGAAAAATCATTTGCGGTTTATTTTAAAAATGTTTCACTATTGTAAACGCATTGAAATTTATATAGATCACTAAGATGCATTAGAAGAAGCTTAATATGGAATAGTAGGTGTATAGCACTTAGAGTTACTTTACAGGGACAGTCAAAATAATTCCGTTACATTACGTCTATGGAAAAAAATCGTCTGCGGCTTATTTAAATAATGTTCCACTATTTTAAACGCATTGAAGTTTATATATATTACTAAGGTACATTACAAGAGGCTTACTACAGAATAGTGTGTGTATAGCAGTCATCGTTCATTTACAGGGACACACAAAAGAATTCTCTACTCTCTGTTAACAATAATTCCTGGAAGTGCGTTTTAAGTTACTGAACGCGATTTTAATCTTAACTAGCTTTTTGTCTATTACGTGGTGTGTATAAATTCTGTAGATCCTATACAGGGCAGCACAAAAGTTCGCGAACACATTTCCGTTTATTGACAGAAACTCCAGAAGGAGAATTTAAACTGTGCTACGCGTTTCCTAACTAAACTAAAATTTAGCATCCTATGTATATATACAAATCTATAGATCATATACAGGGCTACATAAAAGTATTCGGATATTTTTCCGAATATTGTATATATTGAAAATTCCTGAAATTACGTTTTTAAATATGTTATGCGTTTTCCAAATTGTTTACTTAGATGTCATCTTTCAGCTTATTAAACGGTAATGATTTGTAAAATTATTTTAGAAGCGTTGGAAAGTGCTACATAATCTATGCTTGACACATGATTTTTCGTTCTTGTTTATATTTAGTCTTTTTTTTACACTGTCGTTTATCTAGCCGCAGGTCTCAAAGCGTTTTTACATAAATTTTGTAATCTTAACAGATTGTGAATTGTCGTACTGTATACCAAATATGCGACATACTCCCAGCATTGTGGAATTGAGATATTTTACTCAAAATATCTACCACTTTTTCTGATTTCTAATCTTAGCTTTATTTTATCAAGTAATATCTGTAATTGAATAAATCAAAGATTAAAATTCGGAAAAGGTGGTAAATATTTTGAATAAATTAAATTCCCAATCTGACAACACTGCATAATCTCGTCCAAGCGTGTTTCGCGGTCATATCGCATTTTCATCAAATTTTATATATCATATATGTATGTATTTTATATATCATAAATGTGAACATGTGAATTTTAAAGATGCATACATTCCTTGTAAATTCCAGAGTCTGGCACCACTTTTCTTATAATCAGAAAAATTCTATTTATTATTTATATCTCAGAATTTGTAATCGCAGCGTTTGTAACATTATTCTGCAATTAAATAAAGCCAAAAATATTTAAAAGATTGTGGTACAATTATAGGCATCCTTGTCTATAATAGACTCACTACTGTTTAACCATGATTACTGTTGTTTGCGTGTATGTTAAAAGCATTGGATTTATTAATATTATTCTTATACCAACAGGCGGAGCAACTGAGAGCAATTATTTGCCAGAAATATGCTTTTCGGACATTAAGTATTGAAAATAGTACTATCTAATTTTTTTGTTATAATAAATGCTTTTAAGATGCTATATATTTCAGTTTGTTCCGTTAACTTTTCTAAAGTAAAGATAAGCTATACAAATTCTAGAAATTCTCTAGAAAACGTAAAAAAATGTTTATATTTTATGAAAATCGATATTAATCGAATTAAAAATACTTTTAGATGTAAAAGGTTGGAGGAGTAAGAAACTTTAATTGAATATTAAAAATTTTTAATATGAATTATCTTGTTAAAAATAACTAACACTATTTATTGCAGTATTATATGCACATGAGAATTTACACTGGACCACTAAGCCGTTTACAAATATCCTCGTTACTAAGCATTCTTAGCCCCCCACCCCACCAGTGGCTGAGAGGTTCTGTTCTCAAAATTGGTAGAAGGGAGGTGCTGAGGTCTGTCGCGCTCGTCGACCTAACCGTTCGGAGTTTTCCGAGGTTTCGTCTAACCTTGCGCGAAGACAGGTTAGGATCCCTTAGAAAGACTCACGGAGGGCATTCCCTCCGCCGGCCTGTATCCCTAGCGCTGATAATCGTCCGTAACAAATAAACAACCAACTAACTAAACATTCTTAAATTTCAAAACATGTCAATTTTTTCAGGTAACTACCAAAATTTAATTTATTTTAAACTTGCAATAATTAAAATGTTGCGGCAATCTTTTTTCAAAATATTTAATCTATCAGCTGCAACTAGGCGAAGGGTAGAATGCGTGTGCTTAGTTTAGTTGTCATAAAACTGCTTTGAACTCTACATTCCTGAAAATTGTGAAAAGTTACATAACAACAAAATAAGATCACTAAATATAATTAAAATTTAGGGAAAATGCTTAAGTGATACTAAAATAAAACAACAAAAGGCTTATAAAGACCTTTTTAATGATTCAACATACGTTTCAACGCTCTTTGCGGCGTCATTTTCAAGAAAATATATTGATAAATAAAATATTCTTGCAAAATTTGAAAAATAACATTGAAAACATTAATCACGAGATCCAAATATGTAAAACTGAGAAAAGCAGGTGCTTGAAGTAGCCAACTGTAATCGTGAAAATTATATTTCGCTATTTTTGTTTGAAACGGAAAAGGACCTCGTGCCAAATTTTAGGCAATTCAAATGAGGTGGAATTATTGCAAATGTTTACGTTACGTATGTAGATTTCTATTGCTTCATGGATAATGGATGGGAAGTAGGCTCTTGATGGGTAAATTATTTTACTATTTTTAAATCAATTTCTATTGCTTCGGTTCTATGTAGTCGTGCCAGCGCTGTAGTACTCCTGTTATATTTGATATCTGCTATATGTTATTTTAATCTTGTTTGAAACTTTCTGGTGGTCATTCCTATATAATATTGTAACGTACCATCCGCTCTGGTGAATGGGATTTCATAAACACCTGATAGTTGATATGGTTCTATTGGGTCTATTTTCTTACAAACTGCACTTTTTAATTTTATGGTTGGTTTTGCAATAAGGCAGATATTAAATTTTCTAAGTTTATATTTTAATCTTTCAAAGAATCCTGGAAAATATTGTAAAGTTGATATTTTTGAGTTCCGTTCATTAAAAATTTTCTTCTTTTTATTATCCATGCTCGTAATTAATTTATTGATGGTGCTGTCTTTGTATCCGTTATTTATTGCGATGTCACGTATTTTATTTATTTCATTATTTAATTGATTAGGTGTACAGACAGTAAAGGCTCTTCTAATGAAATGTCGAAAGGCAGAAACTTTATAGGAAAAAGGTGCTTGAGCATTACTAGGAATAGTGGATTGATTAGTTATTGGTTTTCTATATACTGTACGTTCAATTCCATGGTGGGTTTTGATTAACAGCACATCCAAATAAGGGAGTGTGTTATTTTGTTCGATTTCCAAAGTGAATTTAATCATGGAATCAAGGCTATTGATCTGATCAAGAAAACTATTAAGTGAGGTATCTATGTGTTGCCAAATTATGAAAATATCATCAACGTATCTGAGCCATGTATGAGGGGTATAATCTAATTTATTATAAATATCAGTTTCTAAAGGTCTTAATATGAATTCAGCTAAAAGTCCAGATATAGGGGAACCCATCGGGGCCCCATTGTTTTGCTTATAGATTTTATTATCAAATGTAAAATAGTTATTATTAACTATAAGATTAAAAGCACTCTTTCATGTTGTTTTCATATTGTCATTAATGTTCCTTAGGTTGTCAATACATTTATTTATTCTTATAGTGACTTGTTGGGTGTCAACAGATGGGTATAGAGAAATGACATCTAGACTTGCTATTAAATTTTTCTTCGGAAACTGGATGTTATCTAAACGTTGAATAAATTCGTTCGTTGAATTAATTGCATGATCCGATGGAGGTAATATATTTTTCAATAAAATCACAAACGCTTTTTCAATGTAATAAGTGGGGCCAGAGCATTTTGTTACAATCGGCCTTAGTGGCATCCTTGCCTTATGATCTTTGAGTCTACCCACCATTGTTGGAATTAAGGCCAATTTATTAACTCTGACAATAACTTTCATATAATCCGGCCAATTACCTTTATTGACAATTTCATTAACTTTATTGTTAATTATGTTAAGCGGGTTCTTCTTGACTTCTACACAGTCCATACTATTAATACAATCAAGCATCTTGTTTTTATAATCACTAGTATTTAATATAGCTAATTTATTGGATTTATCTGTCTGAATTAAGATAATTTCCGGATCAAGTTTCAAATTACCATCAATAAATTAATTACGAGCATGGATAATAAAAAGAAGAAAATTTTTAATGAACGGAACTCAAAAATATCAACTTTACAATATTTTCCAGGATTCTTTGAAAGATTAAAATATAAACTTAGAAAATTTAATATCTGCCTTATTGCAAAACCAACCATAAAATTAAAAAGTGCAGTTTGTAAGAAAATAGACCCAATAGAACCATATCAACTATCAGGTGTTTATGAAATCCCATTCACCAGAGCAGATGGTACGTTACAATATTATATAGGAATGACCACCAGAAAGTTTCAAACAAGATTAAAAGAGCCACGGCCAAACTCGATCTTTCTCCTTCCCTCATACGGCCTTCACAATCACCCCTTTGTTTCGGAATCGTTAAAGGCTACTTTCGCCGGTAGATGGCGCGGTATACTTACCGTAAATAATGCTTAATAAAAGTTACTTCTATACATAAAAATACAAAAATCTTTGCAATGTATTCATTATAAAAGGTATATGTATATATATGTATCGTATGTAACTTTAGCCTCAGCTTTATCTTTACTACAAACAAGAAAAAATAAGATTTAGAGATAAAATAAATAAATACAATTCTTTAAGTAATTAAAAATAGTTTAAATAACACGCTACTATAAATGCAAAACAAACTTTATAAGTAAATTTCTATATTTATACACGTTTAAATTCTTGATTACTTGAAACATTGATAATTCTGAGCGTTAAATACACAGTAAAAATTTTTAAAACATTTACTAGTTTCATAATAGTAAGAAAATTAAGCAAGTTCGCCAATATCCGGCAATCTACTCATATCGATTTTTTTTCTCAAAACATGGATTATTTTTACACGATTCTTAATTATTTAAAATATGTATATATATATGTACATTCAAAACAATTTTCAATAAATTTAACCGTTATAGGTGCTGATCTGAAATATATAAGCGTATAGAAATATAATAGAATTACATATAAAATTAAATATTATATTCCAATTCTGGAAACTCATGGTATAAAAGTATGTATATGATAAAAATAAAAAGACATTTACATGTTTTATAATATCAACAGAATAAGAAAACCTATTTCGCCAATATCCGGCAATCAACTCATATCGATTTTCTTCTCTCAAAACATGGATTATTTTAAAATGATTGTTAATTATTTAGAATATATATATATATATATATATATGTGTGTGTGTGTGTGTGTGTGTGTGTCTGTCTGTACATTGCGGACATTTTCAGTAAATTTAAATACTGTAGGTGATGATCATAAAGTAGAGGTAAACAAAATAATAACAATTTTTAGAGGTTTCGTTATTTTATACAATGAGCAAGCTTTTTTGCTGTAACATCATGCACTCCATTTATAAGATAATAGTTTTCGTGGAAATTTTAGAATATTGGGCAACAGAAATTACAGAATATTTTTTCAGAATTTTAAAATATTAATGCATAAATCTATTCACCATGCTTGTATATATAAATGTATCTATAAGGTATATGCAGATTCCATTTCTTGATTAGACTTTAAACATTGATAATTTTTACAGCGAAATATACAGTAAATATTATATAATTAAAATTAAGTAAACTTTAAAATTTTTCTTGATAAAGAGATCGTATATTCAGATGAACTGGCTTCATTTGTAAAATTCCTTGCCATATTTTTTTAAAATGATGGGCAAAGATCTTGCACATATTAATGAGCATATATTTATTTTATGCTTGTTTAAGTCACATTCCCATATAGTGTTTTTTATTAGTCTCGGATATATCAATTCATAAATAGTTTCGACGATTCCGTTTGAATTTAGGATTGGTACAATCCTAAAATTCTAGTAAAATTCAGTCTAAAATTGTGGAAATTAGACTGATGAATTGTAGTTTAGGATAAGACAATCCACCTCTATCCTGATTGGCAATTAACTGAAGTATGGTTGCATCACATTGATCTGTTTCTATGTTTGATAAGCAGGATTCTCATTCAAAATTTTCTTGAATTACTCTTACAAGATTACTTATCCACTAACAATGGCAATACTTGCAAACTTCAGATTAACTCTTGGTGGTGCTAGCAATTGAAAAGAAATTAATTTAGTGGTTTATAATTTCGAACATTAAAATTCAGTTTAAATCTACAAATAAATTGAGAGCCGCAGCAATTTTATAAGGCACATATTTCGAAAATTTTGCTCTGTACTTCTACTGATTGCTGGTGTATCGGTAATAAAAGCGCCTATTCATGAAAAGAAATTCCAGGGTTTTTTTTTTTTTCTCTGAATTTGAAGCACAATGTGGAACACAGCAATGAACCATTTTCAACAAAAGAAAAATAAGAACACGCAATTTCATTTACGTTATATCTAAGAAAATACAAGAGTGAAAGGCGAGAATAAGGAAATTCTCCATTAGCCATGGTAAGTAATAGCGCCCCCTACTTTCTCCGGGGAGAAAAAGTTATTCCTATTGAACAAAGGGAAAATGACTTTTTGTTACGGCCGTATAAGAGGAAGGAGAACGATCGAGTTAGGCCGTGAAAGAGCATATAGCAGATATCAAATATAACAGGAGTACTACAGCGCTGGCACGACTAAATAGAACCGAAGCAATAGAAATTGATTTTAAAAATAGTAAAATAATTTACCCATCAAGAGCCTACTTCCCATCCATTATCCATGAAGCAATAGAAATCTACATACGTAACGTAAACATTTGCAATGATTCCACCTCATTTGAATTGCCTAAAATTTGGCACGAGGTCCTTTTCCGTTTCAAACAACAATAGCGAAATATAATTTTCACGATTACAGTTGGCTACTTCAAGCACCTGCTTTTCTCAGTTTTACATATTTGGATCTCGTGATTCATGTTTTCAATGTTATTTTTCAAATTTTGCAAGAATATTTTATTTATCAATATATTTTCTTGAAAATGACGCCGCAAAGAGCGTTGAAACGTATGTTGAATCATTAAAAAGGTCTTTATAAGCCTTTTGTTGTTTTATTTTAGTATCACTTAAGCATTTTCCCTAAATTTTAATTGTGAAAAGTTGTTGATCTATGGCAGGATTGTCCAACGCGGCACCACGCTATCTTAAATGTTTCCTGTTACTACCTTTATTAATTTTAAATAATAATCATTTTCAAATGTTGTTCTCTTTAAAATTATTAATATTTATATGTTTTATTGCTTTTATTATTATATTAGAGGCGCGATTAAGGTTTCTGGCTGCTGCTGCTTCTACAAATTTTTGTCGGGTAGGTCCTCTCAGTACGTTTAATTCGAGCTTTATTATGATTTAAGTTTTTTCTGTGTATTTTAAACGGTTTTTCTGAATAACAGACACCTTTCTGCTGTCACCATGATAGGCATATATATGCATATAATTATATAAATGCATCATAGAAGACGCGTGTGTTTATCTCTACTACTACTATAGTGAGATAATATTGTTGAATGTATTCAGTCATGTGAATAATGACATCCTTCATTGTTCGCCTACCATCTAAAGTACATTCCTGCATCCTAAAATATCAAACAAATCTGATCTAAGGAAGTATGTTGAATTGATTATCAAAATGAACAAATACATACCAGAAAAATAAGTTATATTAAGAATTAAATAAACCATTTTATAACATCAGTCTTTTGTATTGTTCTTATCTTCCATTTCTCTCGTTCATGAGCAATCCTTTGTGGATGGCTTGTAACATGGAAAATGCATTAAAAAGCCACTGTTCAGTGAACTCCCTTTAAGGCGGTATTAAAAAAAAAAATTTCACGCTCAACAACTCAAAATTTTGAGACACATTTTCAGACTTATTTTTAAAAGTAAGAACAGGAAACTTAGCGGCGTGATTTATAAAGACATTTATAAGGGCCCCATGTTTTTATTTTTCGTTCAATTAATTAGAGATTGATTTACAGACAATTATTGTCACAGTACGATCTTTTTTAGGGTTTCGTTCATCTCACGGAACCCTGTCCGTCACAGAGCCATTCTCAAAAACTACGTAACTTACAGAGTTGAAACTTTGTGTATAAATCTGAATAGAAGCTATGAAGAGCTCAAAATATTAAAATTTGAAAAATTCGTATTATTTTAATAAATAGAGATAAAAAACCAAAATTCTAACAGCCTTTTCCTATTAAATTTAAACATTTTTCGTTAGAGCAGATGCCAAAAATTAAAAATCCACGATCAAATTCTTTCTACAATAATTAATTTTCTATCAGACGATTTCCACGTGTGAAAATGAAAATGAATTAAAAAGTTTCACCAATTGAAAAAAAGATAAATATCAAATAAAATTGATTGACGTCATAGTCGTAATAAAACGGAAAATGTCTAAGATTTCTCAATAATACAAGGAGTATGAGTAAGTGTAAGTACATAAAGCAGATTAATATCACGTCATTAGAGAATTAAAAAGAAAAACTGACGTACTATGGGAAGTTTAACTAATTTTTCAACTGTTTAACAATAATACAAAGCGAGTATCAATATAAATAATAGAGAATAGAAAATATATGAGTTAGAGAAAAATATTGAATCGTGATAAAAATCCGATTATGGAAATATTCGCATATTTTAACATTTTGAAGGTGTACAGCATGTTTAGTTTTGAAATTATTTTTTTAAATATTGCATTTAGCCCGTATGACGGATATTATTATGACAGAATATAATAGCGGTCTTGGCCCGCTATCCGGCTGGTTTAGATATTCGAAAAAACGGAAAAATAGACCGGCAAATTTTTACTTTATAAAAAACATGACTTTTTTTTTGTTGTTGTTGCTAAATGAAATTTGTTTGAATTTATTAAAGAAAGGATAAAGTGTTTTGAAAGGAATATTAAACGAAACCCTTTGAGCGATCTTCGATCACACTTACCCACTTGTTTTTGTTTCCAGCGCTATCGCTTCGGGAAATTCGGTTCAAAATGTCCACTTTGACAGCATTTTTTGAAATATATTCTGTAAGTTTCTGAATAAGAGAACCTGCCAATTAAATGCATTTTAGAGCAAAAATGAATTTAAAAATGTGTCTCAAAATAAGCAGTTTGGATTTGAAAACACCCTTAACTTCCAAGGTAAACTATTTATTATTGCTCGCATTAAACGATGTAAAAATTTGAATGGTACAAAATAATATATTGCATTGAATATCTTGCCTTCATTTTTGACAGAAATCAAATAAAATGACAATTTAATGCTAAAAAAAGAACTTTTTCTTTAATTTAAAAATTTTAATTAAAAAGCAGGTTAGTGAAAATTTTTTAAACGAATAGAATAAATTACTGATGACAAACAAAACAAGCCATGAATTGTTGTACTTACATAATTAAACTTTAATAAAAGTAACCAAACCCTTTTCTTTGAGATACTTGAACAAATCATCTTTTACCAGATACTTTTCCAGTTTTTGAGGTACACATGAAAATTTGGTTTGGTATATCACATTTCAATCAATAATCATCAATCAACAGCCATTAGCAATTTTTGAATTTGTCATTTTTTTGGTGCTACAAAGTTTTTTTTCTCGTCATCATTTCCAATGACAATTTCTTGATCTCCCAATAACCGAATTTACGTCAAATTTGATTTTGAAAAGATAATGTACAAAAGTAGTTTTTTATTATACTCAGTCAGTTCGTGAAAATAATGTTCGCATTCTTCGATGAACAGTACGCTTTAAGAAATATACTTAACATTAATAACAAATAGAAAAGTATGGGGTAAACGAAATTTTCGTCATTAGTGGAGATACGTCTTAAGCTGAGACGTATTAACGAGAGTCCACTGTATTTAGGTGAGATCTTTTATGTAGCACCTTTATAAAACTCTTAATTAAACCCAGTTTAATACGTAAAAATTCAACGAAAATGACTAGAGGATTGGTTAAATCGACAAGGGAGCTAATTTTCTTGCTATATCAGAATCAGTATTTATTAAACATGCTTTTCTGCATTTTTTGTCTTGGCTTATTTTCCTAATAATATATATTCCGTTTAATTTCAAATAAAATATTTCGTTTGATTCCAATTTTAGTAAAACCGTTTTACAAAATAACTGATTAAACTAAAAGTAAAAGAAAAAAAAAAAAAAAAAAGAAGTATAAAGACTTTCATGACGTCATATAACAAAACTGTCTAATTTTATCGTACGTATCTTTACATCTATCCTACTAAAAATGCGAATATATTGGGATGAAGTTCTTTTTTAACGTTAATCCTTCATAATTTTAAACATTGAGTCAGGCAAAGATCTGAACACACTGACTTACCGAGTTTCAATGATTAACTGCTGTTCAAATGCAATCAATGAGGTAAAAAAGACTAATTTCAAAGGGTATAGCATAGTTTGAGAACGGGAGATTTTTATCTGCATAGGGTCGTAAAACTTACGAGTGTTTAGTGATGCTGTATTAACAGAGAATCCGTTGCAAAGTTATTTATGAAATATTTTATTAAATAAATTAAATTTTTAAAAGCATTATCCAGTGATGTTAAATTGTGTTTATACTTACAACTTATCTTCAATCATTGTTTCTTAAAGGACTAGTGTCAATACGCTTTTAAAAGGTGTCTGAAAAGTAAAGGATGTCATTGACCAACATTTGTACCGAATCCTGGTGTTGTGAACTTTGCACACTTAGCAAAATACAATCAAAGCCTCATTCAAAATGCAGCACATGTAAAGTTTTTCTGTGTGTAAACAAGAATTTCTTTTTTAATATTATCAAGAATAGATTTGTTAAAAAGTCATTCTTGTTGTAATCATCTACTATATGCGGGGGTTAGAACGACAGTGGAATTAAGTCAAAAAATTTTAAAATCTACATAACCATATTTTCTATCAACATATATTAATTTCTATTCAGTGTGACAGTCAAATACGTCATAGTTCAAATGGGGAATCGCTAGAGGGAAAAACAATTTGGACCACTGAATGCAACGACAATACAGTCATCTCTCACTTGTGCACCTCTCAGTTATCCGCGTTTCTCAGTTATACGCGAATTTCGTAAGGTCCCGCCACGAGCAATAGGAAAATAATGCTGTAGATCTCTCACTTGTAAGCGCCCCTTTGAATTGTCTCTCTCAGTTATACGCGGAAATAACAGCGCAATTCACAATTTTTTTTTAAATTGATAAATAATTTTCTACACCTGTCATGGTCAAAAGACCGTTTCGAAAAACGGGGTAGAGAGGATGTTACAGTTTGACTTTACACTCCTCCCCCCTTCAGTTCTAATGGTTACTTCTTTTCTTTCTGTTTTAATTTTATCAAGTCACCTGCGTGTTACATTTCGTCCTTGCGGTAGCATCTAGATTCTTTTTTTTTTTTTCAATAAAAATGAGCAAAAGAAAGTTAACAATTTCGTTCAAAATGGAAATTATAAAAGCAGCAGAAAATGATCCTAGACTGTCAAAAATTAGTTTAGCTCGAAAATTCGATTTGCCAGAATCAACACTCAGAGGAATTTTAAAGAACAAGGACTCGATCAAAAAAAAGAATAGTGAATATTCTACACAAGCAAAGAAACGATCAAGAATTCAGAATGGAAAATTTGAGAAACCCTGTAAGGGTACTTTTCCCCTGCACACGACAAAAGGAGGGAGCTCCCTTTCTTCGCAATACCTACTTAACCGTGGGTGATTGTCAAATGCTCTCTGTAAATAAAAATCTCTGTAAATGCTCTCTGTCTCATTGTATGTTATATAAATTCATATTCAAGAAAGCATTATGCTAGAACATGTTTATTCTAATCTTTTAAATATGTATTGTACAACAGTAACGAGTATATATTTATACTTCTATTTATTTATAACATAATTTAAAGAGCCCCCTTGCTATTTCTTTGTGGTTTTTCAGCATGTAAATGTTTCTTTTTGTGTTTTTTTTATTTCGCGGATTTTTGGTATTCTTTATAAGACTATACTAGCCACGAAAAATGTTAAAACTCTGTGCACAGATTTCTGAAGGACAATAATACATAAACCTGAAGCACCATGAAGGAAACAGTATCTATGAGGACTATATTCACAATTCTCTCACCAACCCGTGGGACTCTACTTTTCCCTTTTTTCACGGGTGATAAATGTGGGAACGATCGTTCACACATTTTTTATAATTAAATAAAGAACATTAACTTTGGACTTATTTTTTTATGGTTTAGATGTTATATTATATTTATGTATGTTACACTGTTTTCCTTAATATGTATGTATTATTCCTATGTACAGAATGTGATCAGCAACCCAAACGAGTTTTAAAGGTTTTTATTTTACGAAGACGCTAGCTAGGGAAACAGGAAGTTCATATCTTATTTCTAGGAGTGCTCGCATGACAGGCGCACTCATTTTCCAAAGAACTGCCCCGCACGGGAAATCGTGCAGATGCAAAATGAACCCATCCCAAAAAGACATTGTTATTGGTTCAAAGAGTTGACCAACGGGAGTTTACTGAACTAAAATTTGCATAAGGTCAAAAAGGGCATCCAATAGAAATACATTTTTTTTATATCAACGCCCAGGACGAGATATAGTCCAAATAATAATAATAAGAAGAAGAGACATTTTTTGGGGGTACTACTTCACTTGAGAAAAATAACTCCATCGGTGCAAGTAGCTTTTCTTTGCTGACTTCTTCCAGCCGTATGCTCTTCAAATTCCGGCCATCTGCACTGAAGGTATGCCTCAAGGAGACTGCTGATAGACCCGCGGAAACGGAACTTGCCTTCGCCGATCCGCTCCAGCGCCGTACGATGATTTCTCCCGAAACCCCCCTTGGAAAGCAGATCTAGCGGTCAAGCTCAGACTCATAACCGGGAAGAATCCCGGCCTTTTCTCCAATCTGGCAGATTGATCCATCTATGAGTGCCCCTGTTTAATGACGTGCAAGGATGAACAAGGTCCTACATCATGACTAGAGATGAACTTCAATAGAAGAACAATTGGTGAGATACCTCCAAAATATTTTCCCTGGCTAGCCGACGTGAATAGATTATTAAAATAAAAATTGGTGAATTAACTTAGATTCACATGTTTATTTATAAATTAAAATACTTGGCATATTTGCCTCTAATTTTACAACGATACAATGCTGTGCTGTAAAATAATGATTTTTTTGATAATTAAGTGCTTTAAATTAAAAGGAGTTAGTGTTGAAAATTTGATCTTATAAATTGATATTCTTGAGAAATAAATGTGTTGAATATGATTTGTTATGAATTGATAATTTTGGAGAAATCAATGTGTTCCTATCTTTCCTATTATTTTATTTATTATCTCAGTATATAATTGAATAAAATGATTTTTTGTAAATAATTTTATCTCTCTATTTTCTTTATCAAAGAGTGTATTATATTCTTTATTTTAGATTTAAAAAAAAAAGGAAAATCAAATATTTAATTCAAAGAGTTCAATCAGTAAAACTATCCGAACCCACCTTTACCTTTATTAACAGTGATTCACAACGCCGCTGAAAGGTAAAGATATTCTCGTATCCACTATACACCCCCCCTCGTAAATGTTGGATCCCCCCCCCCCACTTTTCCTTCCAACATTTAGAAACCACTTTAATTCAGTGGTTCAGGGAAATGAGAGTTTCTAATTTACCCATTAGCGGTGAGTTATTTAAAGAAAAAGCATTCACTTTGTCATCCAAAATGGGAATCGAAAATTTTTCGGCTTCCTCGGGATGGTTAGAAAAACTTTAAAAAAGACACAGTTTAACAAATCATTGTCTGAGTGGTGAAAGCGCAGCCGTTTCAGATTCAACTGCTAATGAATGGATCGCAGATCTTCCAAATTTAATTCAGAACTTTGATCTTAAGAACATTTTTAACTGTCATGAAACAGGTTTATTTTATCGTCTTTTACCAAACAAAACGATAAGGGATTAAGGGAGAAACATGCAATGGTGGCAAACACAGTAAAGAAAGACTGACTGATGGGGACGGGTCAGAAAAGTTACCGCCAATAGTGATAGGTAAATCCAAGAATCCACAGTGTTTAAAAAATTTCAAGAAATTGGCATGTTCTTATGCAAGTAGCACCAAAGCCTGGATGACATCGAACATTTGTTTAGACTTTTTGAAAGAATTCGATATGAAGATAGCTGAAAAAAAAGAAAAATTCTGCTATTTATGGATCAGTGTCCCGCCCATCCTTCAGATCTCCCATTGCTGACACAAATACAAGTTACATTTTCCCCTGCTAACTGTAGTAGCAGGCTCTAGCCCTTAGATCTCGGTATAATAAGGTCAGTTAAAGCGCAGTATAGGATAGATTTGGTGTGAAGAATGTTTATATCATTAGAGCAGAAAAAGGAATTCAAGAAAATTTGGATTCTGGATGCCATGCATATGTTAGTTTCCTCTTGGAATAACGTAACAGCCACAACAATTTCTAAATGCTTTAGGAAAGCGGGTATTTTTCTTTCAAATGATGCTGAAGTTATTCCATTACAGGAAAATGAAAACAACAATAATGATTTTAACATAGACGAAGAAGAATGGAATAGATTAAGCCAAGATTCTATTTCTTTTCCAGATTTTGTCAGTGTTGATGAAAAATTAACATCAACGGCAATAAGAGATATTGAAACTGTTTTTGATGATGTGACAGCTAAAAAATAAGGAGAAGATGATGACAATGAGGAAACTGATACTGTAATTATCCCATCTTATGCCTGCTTTAGGAACCCTGGACACTTTGAGATGTTACCTACAAAATGCTGATGTAGCATCAAATACAATGACGCACTTTAATGCATTAGAAAAGGTAGTTGTACAAACGCGGCCTAAGCAAAAACAAACTATCAGTGATGACTTCTTAAAAAGGGACTAATTGGCATTTTTTTATGTAAGCATATCATCTACTATGTCAAATGAAATCTTTCTTAATTGTATTTTTTTAAACTAAATATTATATATTTAAAGTGTAAGGATTTTCTTTTAGTACACTATACTAATATTACACCATTTTTAATTTATAAAATGTCATTAATCATAATTCTTATATTTCAATATGTTTTTCTTTCGAATAATGTGTATAATGTGTATAAAGAATTGCTGCATACGACATCCTCTCAGTTATCCGTGGCTCTCAGTTATGCGCGATTTTAAATCAGTCCCTTCAAACGCGTATAAGTGAGAAGTGACTGTATGTCAAATTTCACAAAACCCTTCATTCCTCAAATTAATAATTTTTGTTTAATTCCTCCATCATGTGACTTACAGAAGAAACTAGCAGATGTAAATATAAAAATGACTGTACTGGTCTTTTAGATTTTACTTGCTTATTTACGATTTTGATTTGTCGCCAAACAATTTTATTTTAAGTGAAAAAGGCATAAGTATCTGTCTGAGCGATGCCATGTTCACAGTAATGGTGTTTTTGCAAGCAGGGTTCGTACGGGTCCTGGAATTTTAAGACCAGGCAATTATTCGGTACCAGTATTTTCTTATAGATAATCTGCTCTTAAATAAGGTTAAATTTCGCACTTTTGAACTTGATGTATTTTTTTTAGAAAAATATACTGGTATGTCACCTGGGAAAGTAACGGTACCCCTACGAACCCTGTCAAGAGTTTTTGGAATATTTTTATATTGAAATGTAAATTATATAAATAGCAGTTGAGATATTATAAAAAGGGAGTCAAATATTTAAGTTTTAGTGCAATATTAAATATTATTTTTTTAACATATCGCCAATTTTCCTTATAATATTCACTGTTTCCAATGTTAAGAACTAGAAATTATTCTTAAGGAAATGTATACAATTATGCGATATAACTATCACAAAAGAAAACATTTTGCAATAAAAATTGCTTGCTGAAATAAATTTTCGATTTTCTTTTTAATTCGTCATTTCTTTTTAGTTTTTTCTTTTTGTATATTTATCTTCTTTTTAAAGGTTTTAGAATATATTGATTAATCTTATGTAAACGGATCACCCGCCAATTGGCGTATTTACTATATTGTTGGAAGTTTCTTTTATATTTGAATAGGACTCTGGACGGTGAATCCGACTGCAGAAAACTGTACGACATTTCTACTTAGCAATCATTAAATTTATGGGGTTTTATTATGAAGCAAACGGGCAAAAGATTTAATATTATATGTTTTTCATCTGCAGTATTTTACTATCACTTAAAAAGGAAATACCTGAAATATATGAAAAAAACTTTGAAATGCCAGTGTTGGCCAATGGAACAATATTTGTTGATTTATCATTTTAGCCTACATACGAAAAAAAAATTACCTGAAATTCATATTAGATAAAATTTCGATCATTATAAAGCAATTTCGACTGATGTATAGCCATAGCCTTTAAATTTAGGGACAAAAAAAAGGCTGAAGTATAATACATTTAGTCTATAAAACCTAATTTTGAAAAAAGCCTATTTATTTCTCTGTGTTATTATGCCCATTAGAGAAATGCAAAAAAAGTCTTCGGTTCGAGTATTCACCAAAAAGGTTGTAACGAAAAGTTTGCATAACTAACTTTATTTATCATTCTCAAGGAGTTCGGTTGGGGAAAGATCTATAATTCAGTCAACAGTAATTTAACATAATTTAATGTGCCTAATTAAATTCGTTTTTTAGCTAACTCTGGTACATTTGTAATCATATCTTTGCAAACACTTCTAATGTAAAGTCAATCTCGTCAATCTCGCTGTAGATCCCATTACGAAATATTAGGAAGATTTCATTAGATTCAAACTAGAGGTTTATTTTTATACCAGAAACAATTACCGAGGTTTTATTCCAGATTAATGGTAACATGATTGCATATGGTACATAAAATGAAAAGTCGGCGAAAATGACGTTGTTTTAATTGTACTAAAAAAATTCAGATTTAAAAATCCACATTTTTATGATTCACATTTATTTTAAATATGAAAGTTAAACACTGTTCTTTGTGCAAATAATTTATTACATTTTTGTCTGTTTTTACTCTGCTGGAATGCAAAGATAGAAAACTGTCGGAACTGCCAGAAGAAAACGCATATTACGTAATATAATGTAAAGTAGAGTGAGATTATATTTAAGCTACCAAAACCACACTTAGTACCAAACTGAGAGACTAGTAGTTCAAGACTTAATAAACAAAAAGGAATTATCCGAACATTATTTAAGTTCAATGATCAATCTATGAAATAATTGTAATGCTGTCTTTTTAGTAGTGTGGTGGCTAGAGAACCTCTTAATTTATGTTGGTCATAACGGTCACATTTGCCTACCGATCTCCACTATAAATGATCAACTAAAAGCGTAGTTTCTTAATAGCCCGAATTTTATCTAACGCATAAGATAATATAATAGCGCAATGGCGTTCGCATCGTATTCTACAATACGGAAGGACTTTCCCGGTGAAGGTCCATATTACTTTAAAATACAAGGTGGAATTCACCATTTCCTTTGATTCAAGGTTCATTTGGGAAATGGGCCAGCGCAGCAGGCTTAGCCGTCTAGTAATGTATAAAAATCATATACAAAAATAAAAATAATAATTTTCACTAATCAATATATACTAATCAATAAATACTATAACTTATTTTCTAAGTCTGAATATTTTTGTAAATGTTTAATACTGACGGTATTTAAAAGTATCATTTCATTTAATTAAATGGATTTAAAGTAATTATTTGGAAAATGAGTATTATATTTGTCATTTATCTTTTAGTTAACAGTAGTGTTCGTGCGCTTATACCACAATTTTTAATACATTTTTTCTATTTAATATTTAAATTGAAGAAATTGTAGACGCCTCATTTAATGGCAGGGTTTTTAATACTTTTCGCATCTAAATAAGGTGAAAAACTCTATTAAATATTTGGAATAAAAGCGTACGAACCCTGTATATTAAAAGGAAATACAATTTACATGCAATTCCTATTATTAATTCGCAATGTGAAATATAAAGGGTTAAAAGATATTTACAAATACTTTTAATGATAGATGGGGAAATACTTATTTTATTCACACATAGCAATACCTCAAAAATCTCGTTGTATATAATTTTTGTATAATGTGTAATGTATAGTTTAATAGTTTAATAGTTTTATGTAATGTATAGTTTAATGAAAAACTTGTACCATAAATTTTATAAAATACGCCGTGAAAATATTTAATTACATTAAGCGTTATCTAAGCCTTGTTTTATTACACTACGCGTTCAAGTAATCGGTTACTGACACATTCAGTCGGCCGATGGTTTCTTTACAAATCTACACAAAAACCTATAGCTGGCAACAAACAAAAGCTTCCATATCTGGAAGTTGTCACTTATTTTCCACGCGCAGAGATTTGTGCTGTCTATAGGAATGCAGTGAAAACGAACCTATAATCCGAAAGAAGTAATAGATAGCAAAATCATAACTCCGCCATCTCTAAGCTTAATTGCGTAAACAAACATTAGAAGTCTTCACGGGCCAAAATTTCCAGGCTGGTATATAAAAGTTAGAATTTCGGCCCATGCCCGGCCCTGTCTGAAAGTTAAATGTTCGATCTGAGCCCGGACCGGCCCGACTGAATTTCTAGAAAAAATGACAATTCATCTCAATCAACATTATCTTAAAACTCAATAATTCAAAAAGCACATTTATTTATGCACAAATTTTATTTTCAGATTATGTTCGGAATGCATGTAATACAAAATAAATGAGCACTTAGAAAATTACGTTTTTAAACACTGATTAAACAAATTGACTTAGACAATTACATTCAAATAAAGATTCAGTAAGAGAAGAAAAATCCGTTATAGATAGTTTCCATTCTTAACAGGTACATCGTGTGCTGTATATGTATTATATTCTTTTTGCACGGATCAAGACATTTTTCCGTTTAAGACAGGTTTTCGATATATACAGGTTTTATTTCGCACTTTTTTTCTACTTTATTTTTTTTTACTTGGAAATGTATATGCTATTCTTTAAAAAGAATTTTTAACATACTATAACGGTCATTTAAAAATCTATGCATTTTATGTAAAAATAGTTGAGCCTTTTACTGATTTTTGCACGAGTCAGAAAATTTCGGCCCGTGCCGACTTCTAGGAAGAATGAAGTTCAGGTCCAGATTGTTCCAAAAAAAAAGAAGATTGGCGCGTCTCAAGACTGGTGAATGAAACTTGGCCCGAGCCCGTACAGACCTCTAATTGATATATTCGACAAAATGCTTGTATTGAAATAAAAAAGGCTTAAATGGCAATAATCGTGCTCGCCAAAAAATAGGCTAAAATATTGCAACATACTAAGTCTTTAACACATTCTACCAAGGGTTAGGACATGTACGTCCCAGTGGACTGTTTTTTTTTTCATTCTATTCGTACAACTTTTAGAAAAATTATGTCTGCTCATACTTATATTATGATATTTCAAGAGCTAACTATACAAAAAATATATATATATAAATTGAGATGCGACTTTTGTAAAAAATTGTTACTAGTTCGTGCTCGTAATCAAAGGGGTAAACCACCGCCAACTGATTACTATTCCTGAGCGCTGACACAAAAATGGCGGCTGCCGTAGGCGGATTTTTTTAAGCGTTTGTGCAGTCTCCCGAATTTACACACCTGTAATTTCTAAAAGTTTTCTTTGAATTATTGATCTCAGAAAAATAATGCGCGAAAAACTCTTTTTTTTAAAGAAATACTTTTCGATAATTAACATTTTGACTACGGGCCATAACTGGCAACAATTTTCCTTTGCAATCATAACCACTAAAAAGAAAGTAGTAGCTCGGACGATTTATTTCGGATCCTGTAATCGAAGGGTTAAATAAAGTGAAAATTACTGTTCGGAAATAGTGGTGCATCCAAAAAAGCCTTTCAGCACACCTTGATGTAAATTGTTTTCTGGTCAAAGTAAAACTAGCCTTAACTCCGCCCTTTCTTTTTGTCATTCGTGTCGGGACACATCTCATAATAAAGTATTTTACAAGTATTATTGTGTATTTCAATGTAACGAAACCATGTTCTTATCCACGTGACTCTCGCACTCCTCCCTCGGATTATCCCCGAGATCTGGAAGACTCCTCTTTGCAACTTTGTTTTCTAAATTTCCCTTTCACCATTGAAGCATTTTTTTAAAATATTTAAATCAATCTTCCCAAAATGTGCACTTAAAACGCGTCTTTCCATGCAGCAACGTCATTTAAGTAACTTCTCTCAGGGGAAAAGAACTAGTATTTTTGTTTCAAATTAAATTCATTTTTCATGCTTATTTCCAAGGAAATAATTTTATTGTGATAGTTCATTTACATGAAAACATATAACACATATAGAAACAGATTACCACATCAGGGAAGCAGTCACTGCCAGGGAAAAAATTCACTCTTATTTCCTCCCTTATTCCCTTACTATACCGCCGAAAATTTAGATTAAATGAGGCAATGTTTCCTGTTCAAAAATAGTGTTAGGAAAGAAGGTAAATGGCGGCAGCTATGTTTAAGGGCGATTGTTTCTTTATGAATTTTAAAATTTAATCCTAACTAAGTGGTCTTTTTCTGTGATGATTTTGAAAAACAAAAACTTTCTAAAGTGATTTATAATAATGAAACAATACGAGAAAAGGAAACAAGTAATTATTACTCGGGGGTAGGGTCTCCTGTCACTCCCCACTAAATTTCCCTTGGAAAATACTTTTTAATTGTGTGTTTCGTTCACATGTGCATACATTATCTTAAATATGGGTTTAAAAGACACAAAAAAGAGAGTAAGCGGTTTCTCTTTTAAATTTTTTAAAAAAGACAGCAGAATTTGACTTTCGAATATTTAACGTTATTTATTTGTTATATTTCAGTATTACTTTTTATGTTGATGTTTTAAAATTCGCCTTCCAAGGTGCACTCTGAAACCAAATTCCTAATTTAGCTTATTTCATGTTTGCGTCAGAAAGCGTCCTTTAGTGCTTCACTACTTGAGTTTCAACCATGCATTGTATAGTGCTTTGAGCTTGTCTAGATGTGTTCTATCTCTCCTATAAGTTTTGCGCATTAGTTCAGAATCACCCTGTATAAATTTCTACTTCACGTACTAAAAATCCGGATGTGGTGAAATAAAAAACTGATAATTCTGAATCTATGGACAAGGGTATGTTGAAGGTATGTTGAACTAAATGCTAGACATAAACCAGAAAAAATAAACGCTATCTATTGTAAATTATAAAAAAAAGTGATTTTTTTCATTGCTCAAAGTATTATCATGAATAAACCTCTCTCGTTCGTTAAGCCAATTCTTAGAGGATGGCTTACAATTTGAAGAAATAGTAAAAATACGACACTTTCCGATCAGACTGTCCACTGTGTTTATGCACCGCTCCTTGAATTCTAGGCCTGAGCGCCGACACAAAATGGTGGCTGTCGTAGACGGATGTTTTTAAGCGTTTGCACAGTCCCCTGAATTTACACAACAGTAATTTCTGAAAGTTTTCGTTTACTTATTTAATCGCAGAAAAATAAGGTGAAGAAAACTTTTTGAAATTACTGGTGTTTAAATTCGAGAGACAGTACAAACGATGAAACAAATCCACCTACGTCAGCTGCCATTTTTGTGTGGCATTCAGGCCTAATATTCAGGGAGCGGTGATTTATGGATCAACTAACTATACTTTGCAACAGGACTGCCACTTTGGCCTTTTTCTTAATTCAGAAATTCCGAAAGAAGAAATTTTGCTTTAAGTGTTTGCTTTAAGTATAATTTTAGCAATGTCTGTCAATAAATAAAGTAAAAATTTCTAATCGGAATTTCTGGTATAAATTCTGAATTTCTGAATAACAGATGAGACCAAACTGGAAACTCTGCTTAGCACCTATTCCTGTTCCTAGTAGTAAAAAAAAAATATATATGTATATTTGAAATCTATTAATTGTCGTTTTTATTTAACCGAAGAAAAACTGGCAAAACTTTTAATCTATACGCATATTTGAAATTTATTAATTGTCGTTTTTAACACTTTCCAACCTAGTTGCAAGTGTTTAGGACTTCGGTTTGTCTGGCCACGTGCACTCTGTCCTCTAAGTCGCGTAAATATACTCGGACTACCATGAAATTTTTGTAGGTTATTGTCGTTTACTGTAGCATGATCCCTATCGAAAATGAAGTGTGTAGCACTGATTGTGTTTTTAGAGGGTGATTCAAAATGTTCAATTACATTACTGTCAATGGGGAAACGGTGCATTTTTGTGATATTATGCCATTTGTAACACGATGAAGCGCACTAAAACATGCTTTTTGTAGAATATGGGTGCAACTCATTTATTATTCATTTACAGGGTCAAACAAAACAATTCTGTTGCACAATTGTTCTACGGGAAAAAATCGTTTGCAGTGTAATTTAATGATGTTTCACTATTTCAAACATAATGAAATTTGTATGCATTACTGAGGTGCACACTATAAATCGCCCACTTACATGTATGGTGTGCATTGCGTTTATCGTTCGTTTACAGAGACACGCAGAAGATATCGGTTACAGTATGCGTGCAATAATTATAGTCTATGTGTGAAATGTGCTTTTTAAACATTGGTTTGCGTTTTTAAGTTTAACTAAATTTTTACTTAGTACGTGATGTGTATGAATGCGGTTGATCATATACCGGGCTAGACAAGGGAATTCGTAAGTATTACAAAGTATGGTAATGAATTGCTTAGAGTAGTCTTTAACTGTGGCACGCATTTTCCTGCTGCACTATAGTTAGTAGACTTATAGAAGTTTGTGGAAAATAAATTCATATGCAGGGCTACGCAAAGAACAAGGTAGATTGTCGTTTATGGTTGGTAATTGTTGGAAGTTTGTTTAAGTTGCCTTACGTATTTTTTACCCGAATTAGACTTTAGCTTAAAATGGGGGTGTGTACAAAAAATCTAGATAATATACAGGGTTGTACAAAAGATTTCGAGTGCATTTCCATCGATTGGCGTATATTGCTAAATGTGGATTTTCTAAATGAACTAAATTTTATCATGGTATATAGTATATATCCAAATCTATAAATCATATACAAGGCTGCACAAAATAATTTGACTTTATTTGAACTATGCAAAAACTGGACTTTTGTAAGTTTTGACTTTTGTAATTGCAGAAACTGGACTTTTAAAAGTGTTGTATGTTTCTTATACTGTTTACTTATATATATTCCTTCCCCTTACTTAACGGTGAAATTTCGTTACAGTTTTCTGGACGTGTTGGAAAGTATTTCATAAACTATGCTTGACGCATGATTTTTCGTTCTTTTTATTTATCGGAAGGAAAACTATCAAGACTTTTAATCTATACGAATTGAAAAATTTCCAATTGAGTGAAAAAGTGTCCAGTCCGGCAGCCGAAGGTTCCGGTCGGGACACATTTTTACCCAGTGTAAAGTTTAAGGTACACTGGGGAAAGTAAAATTTAATAAAGAAAATTTTTCAATTTTATTTAAGTGGATAGGGAAAAAGCGTATGAGTTGACAGATATACAATATTACAATCGGAATCTGTTTAGCATACCATTGTGGATTTTTTTTTCGATCCCCAATAATGTTTGTTCCAGTTATTAATCACAGTGTGCGAACACTCCTTAGAATATTTAGCGAATGTGGCATCACAATTTAAAATTAAGAAGATTTGTCTAATATTTTTTCTTCAAATAAAGAATCTGTCTGCGTTCAACCACATATATGGTGTGATTTTTATATTTTTATGTGAGGTAAAAATATAAGTTACAAACTTCTCGTTAAATGGTGTGTGGTAGAACTTTTTGCTTTTTGTGCTATGTTTATCGTAGAGATTCGTATTTTCAATATTTAGTATTTTTTGTTTTCGCAGTCATTTATCTAGCCGAAGGCCTGAAAGAATTTTTATTTCAAAATATTTAATCTATCAGCTGAAAGTAAGGAATGCGTGTGTGTAGTTTTCTTAAAACACTTTTTAACTCTACATCGCATCTTAAAAATTATGAGGCGTTAGTGACCTATGGCAGGGATGTCCAACGAATATTTCTTGTAATTAGCTCTGATTTTTTAAAATAATAATCCATTTTAAATGTTGCTTTCTTTAAAATCTTTAATATACCGGGTGGTTATAATATAAGTAACTCTATTTGGAGCTGTCTGTAGCTTGAAGAAATAACCCGAATGAAACCAAAATCGGTACTCTTACTAAACCAGAAAAGAGAAGAAGAATGGAGCAATAGAAGAAATAATTGCAATAATCACCGGCAGATGGTGCTTTTGAGTGTGAAATGTAATGTGTAATACAAAAACAAAGAATTAAGGCGTAAAACCGTATGGCATGCGTAATTTTATTGGAATACGTCACAGTGAATGTAATTACGCTTTCGCATGGCGGTGCCGATCAAGTTAAAGTTCCACATGGCCATTGCGCTGGAGAACACAATGCAGGCGGTGGACGACGTGTTAAATTACGGAAAGTAACGCATCAGTCGTGATGTTTCGCACATGTTGTGATATGCGATCTTTTAAGTCATTGAGGTTTGTGACACCTCTATGGTACACCTCTAGGGCCTATATTGCACACCAGTTCCCGTAGCGCCATCTGTTGATGATTATTGCAACTATTTTTTTATTATTCCATTCTTCTTCCTCCTTCTCGAATAGTAAATGTACCGATTTTGGTTGCATTCGGGTTAATCCTTCAAGCTACGGGCAGCTCTAAATAGAGATACTTATATTATAACCACCCTGTATATATGTTTTTTTATTACAGGCGCGATTATGATTTCTGGATTCTGTTTATATGATTATTTTTAAGATATCTCTTTGTCAAAAACGTGTAATACTAAATTTACTCTGATTTAAGTTTTTTCCTGCAAATTATTTTTAAACGGATTTCATGAATCGTAGATGCCTGGTAGATTAAGGTTTGTGGCTGCTGCAGCTGCTTTTATAATTTGAATGTTTTCTGTTACTGGCTTTCATTTTTAAAATTAATAATAAATTTTAAACGTTGATTTCTTTGAAAACGTTAATATTTATAGGTTTTTTATTATCGGCGCGATTATGGTTTCTGGCCTCTGCTTCTATAGTTTTTTTAAGATATGTCCCTCTCAAAAACGTCTAATTCTAAATTTATGATTTATGTTTTTTTTCTGCAAGTTATTTTTAAACGGATTTCATGAATCGTAGACGCCTTTCGGCTATGACTGTGATAGAGAAAAGCACCATACAAGTCGCGTGTGTTTATCTCTACAACGACTACAGTGAAATGATATTGTTGAATGTATTCAGTTATGAGAATAATGAGGCCCTTTATTGTTCGGCACCATCTAAAGCACGCCCCTGCATCCTACAAATTTGGCAGGCCTGATCTAAGAAAGTATGTTGAATTGAATATCAAAAAGGAAAGTAAATAAATCCACTAGGAAAAGAAAACAGTTATATTTATAATTATATAAAGCATTTCATTATACTATATGTCACCTTTTTTCTTTCACAAATTTCTGTCATTCATAAGGTATTCTTTTAAGATTAAAGGCTTGTAAGATTAAAATTACTTTTAAAACTAAAGGACACTTCTACCATTCTAAAACCACTCTGCAGTGAACTCCCTTTTGTATGGGCTTCCAACGAATACCATTTTTTATCCATATTAAACGATGTACACATTTTAATGGTATAAAATAATCTACGACGTTGAGTAAACTGGATTCAGATTTTGACAGAAATTAAATACAATGCCAACTCTATACTAAAATGTACAACTTCTTCTTTAATTTATTAATTTTAATTATAAAGCAAGTTAGTGACATTTTGTTCAAACAAAAGAATAAATTACTGCAAACAAACAAAATATGCACAAAAATTGTCGTACTTATATAATTTAATTTTAATTAAAGTAATCTATCCCTTTTCTTTGCGATACTTCAACAAATGATCTTTTTAACAGATCCTTCTCCAGTTTTGCAATACACTCGAAAATTTGTTTTGTTATATCATATTTTGATTAGCAATATCGGCGAATAGCCATTTTTTACACCAATTTTTTAATTTACCATATTTTTGGTGGTACACATTTTTTTTCTCGTTATCCTTTCTACTGACATTTTTTTTAATTTCTCAATAACCCGAGGCTAACGAAAAAGAAAGGCTACCGCGGTGCTTTACGCATATCTTTTTTTACAGACCGTGGGAGTCACGTGATGCTCGAATGCACCAATGGAAGTGTACGAAAAGAGCCTCACGTCACGCCGGCGGTCTGTAAAAAAAGATAAGTGGAATGCACCGCGGTAGCCTGTCTTTTTCGTTAGCCTCGACAATAACCGAGGTTACATCAAAGTTGCTTTTGAAGAAATATTGTACAAAAGTAGTTTCGGTTCTGCTCAATCAGTTCATGAAAATAATGTCCGCAATCTTCGATGAATAGTACGCTTTAAGCCAGTGTGGTGCAACTGCGGCTCGCGTAGAACCAGTATTTTTTTACAGATGTTTTCGCCTTATTTAACCACGTAATTTCTGAAATTACATGAATAATTAATTCAAAATTTTCTGTATAATAATATTGGTACCACGCGGGCCGCAGTTGGACCACACTGCTTTAAGCAATGTCCTTAACATTAAATTCAAAATATGGAAAATGGTGGGGAAAACGAAATTGTTGTAATTTAGCGGAGTAATTTGCGTCTTTAGCGGAGACGTATTAATGAGAATCCACTGTATTTATGCGAGATCTTTCATGTAGCAGCTTTATAAAACTGTTAATTAAACCCAGCTTACTACGTAAAAATTGAACAAAACTGACTAGAGGATTGGTTAATTTGACGCATGAGGATTTTCCCTTGCAATATGAAAATCCGTATCTATTAGCCATGCTTTTGGGAATTTTTGTCAGGTCTAAGATCATTAATGATATCTGTTCCGGTTACGTTCAAATGAAATATTTCGTTTCGATTTCTTTAACTTTCACTTTCAATCGCCAAATAATAGCCGGTGACATAAGATAGCTCTGTGTAAAATTGTCGGTGAAGAACGTGTTAAGTTAGAACTATTATTCGCACACTTATTTGTAAAATGACAAAGTTAAAAATATATAGCTTTTTAGAAAGCGCGAAAACAGCTTGAAAACAAATTGTTTTTTATTTAAAGTAAAACCGGAAATAATTAAAAACTTTAGCTTCTAGAAACAACAGCAACCCCTTGGGGGCGAGCGACACGTATACGTGACGCATAAGATGCTCAGAATCCTCATTTATTACCATAAGTTATTTTTTAGTGTAAGCTTTGCCTTATTTAATCTTAGCATTTCTGCGATTCATATAGGCGAAAATTTCTGTTTTGAAAAACCGGTGGTAAAAGATTAAAAATTCTGTAAAGGACGCTCGTCGCGAATTGGTTAATGACCTGAATGTGAACCAACCTAAATCCGATTGTGTGATGATTTGTTGAGATTGAGATTGTATTTATTTTTATTTAATATTAAACTGGAAATAATTAAAAACTTTTGCATGCATAAGAAACAGCATCTTATTTACCTCAATGTGAACCACACTAAATCCGATTGTGTTATGAATTGTTGACAGTAGGATTGTATATCATCATATCATCAAATATTATTAAAAACGAAGAAACTGTGTTTTTTTTTCAGTGACTTAGTGTTTATTCCGATCGTCCCGCTAATCTCTTACGATTGCAGGAGATGCGAGTTCTATTTTTATATGTGGCTAATGGTGTAGTCTTTCGAATCTTCTGTACTGTCAATTTTCATGTATCTTATCCTTATCTTAACGAAGTCTTATAAATGGACAGTGGCGTAGCCAGGATGAGGGTCCAGATGCTCTGGATGCCATTAATTTTGTAAAGTTTTCGTTGCCTTATCTAAACTAAGAACTTTCTGCGATAATGAAGGCGAAGAACTCTTTACAATATTACTGGTATCCAGACCATTTGGACAACCTCCCTGGCTACGCCACTGTAAGCGGACTTCGAGTCAAGACTCAAATCTGACGTATGTGTATCAATAAAACAACAACAGGCTAAAAACTGATAAAAGTGCTGTGTTTCGGTCATTTTAACACTTTATCTGACGATGGACCTTCTAAGTACAAGTTGTTTTCCAGTCTTATAAACAAAGTCTATGCATATTCTTATCACAAGACTTTCAGAGATGAATGCTTTAACCACTTGAGGGGCACCGGTATATAATATATACCACTTTTAAATACATAACTTTACCACCAGTATTATAAATAAAAATATTTAGTATTGTTTTTTGCAGATTGAGAAAGTAAAAATTTATTATTTAAATTTACTGGTGTCAAAACATCGCAAAATTTAGCATTTTTAGACTACGTGCCTGCCCTTCAAGGGGTTAAATTATTTTTAAACTCAGTAGATAGCAGGAGCAGCTATAATTATCGAAATCTTTCTTTTTAAATATTTAGGAGCTGGGGACAACCCGCTTCGACTGTTTTTTTGTCTGGTATACCTGTGCAGTTTTTTCTATATTTAATGTAGAATACGTGCAGTAAAAATTCTTTTTTTTTTTGTTTCTTCTTTTATTTTTTAGAACATTTTGGTTGAAATTTGAAAATACACTAGGTCGACCATTTTCAACCACCATATCTCCCACACCCGCCCAGAATTGTTCAGAAACATTCCAGAACGTTCTCAATCCTTTCGGTCCATATGTAAACCTAATAATATATATATATATATATATATATATATATATATATATATATATATATATATATATATATATATATATATATATATATATATATATGTGTGTGTGTGTGTGTGTGTGTGTGTGTGTTTGTGTGTGTGTATGTAAAAAAATATATATGTATGTATAAAATATAAAAAACATTGGAGTACATTCTAGAAAATTCGAGTACATTCAAGAACATTCCAGTACATTTTAGAAGATTCCAAAAACTTTTTAGAACATAATCGTTGAAATAGGAAAATGCCCTATATCGACCACTTTCAACTACCATATCTCCCAAACATCCACAGAATGGTCCTCGAATATTACAGAACGTTCTCCTTCCTTCCTGTCCACATGTAAGCCTAATAAAAAATATGTATGTATATATCTATATATTTAAAACGAAAAACGCATTCTGTCAAATTTTCCACACGAATATCGTCTCTTTGCGCATGCACCAACGTTTTTTGAAGGTTTCTCACCGCAGAAAAGGGAAACCTGATGGATTAGCCTTCACCTGTTTAGCCTAAGGGATTGAAAATGGTTGACTGAAAACGGATGGAGTCACCATTGAATTTAAAGCATAGACGTTCTAATATATTTTTGCTCTGAAATTGAAAGCTAAACCTTTTTTAAGAACTCATGTTTCCATTACAAAATATACATATTTTTTCGCAAAATTTTAAAGATTGCTTGGATACAGTTCTATATTTATAATGGATTGAAATGTCAGAGAGTTCGGGAGATGAGAGCAATTTATTTATTGCTATGTTAAAGGAGCCGACTCTAAAACGAACAAACGAATAAAAAAACGAGAAGAAAACATTTCTTTTACAACTAGATAACAATATTTTTTCACGAAATTTTTACGCGGGCTGTAAAACCGTTTTATTTATCACCAATTAAGATTTCAAAGAGTTCGGAAAAAAAGAACTTTTTATTTTAGAACTATGAAACGACCCTACGTAAAAATATAAGAAAATGAGAGCTTTTATCACTAAATATGAATATCTTTTCACGAATTTTTCATTTTAAAATATAATTTATTAAAAAATCTGGTTCAAGATATAAAATAATAAAGATGAGATCTTTCTTTTTAAATTTATTATCACAGGCGGGGCTCAGCTAGTATATATATATATATATATATATATAGCATAAAATATAAAGAGCATTTTAGTGCATTCTAGAAAATTCTAATTCTAGAAGTTTCCAAACATTTTTTAGAAGACTTTGGTCGAAATATGAAAATGCTCTAGGTTGTTCACTTTCAAACATCATATCTCCGAAAGTCCCTCCGGGTAGTCTCAAATCGGCCCCTTGAGTGGGAAAGATGACCGGCATCCCGACACTGCGAGATGTAAACGGACGAACCACAACCTCCATGCGGTGGATGGGATAATGAGGTGGCTCAGTAGCCGGTGGTCACGACCTAAAGGTATCCGAGCCACAGCTTATCTAATGCTGGTTCTCGGCTTCAGGAAGTTACTTAGCCTTACGCTGATCCTACAGTTGAGTTGCTACTCCCCAAGGAGAGGTGCGGTTGTGGACAGCACCTTTTAGGTCTACCGTCGTGCTCGGACTAGATCCCAGGGGTGACTCGAGGGCAACGACTAACTAATGTGGTAGGAGAGTTTCCAAAATTATCCAGGATGAGACGTAGGCGAGGACAGACTCTGTACAGAAAAGGACCACATGTGATTGAGTAGTGACGTCTGGTCAGTGCGTGAGCTGGAATGCTGCAACCCTCGGTACAGGCAGACGGCGGAACGTAGACATTGGCGTACGTACCCATCCATA
The DNA here is from genome assembly GCA_963931845.1 of Maratus michaelseni. NCBI lineage: Eukaryota > Metazoa > Arthropoda > Arachnida > Araneae > Salticidae > Maratus > Maratus michaelseni. The sequence continues at coordinate 23,815,011 of OZ007594.1, forward strand.
CTACCATAAGACCAATCATCCCGTGCGTGGCCCACTACAGCTGGAGTAGTTGTGCATCGACCTCGAGGCCTGATCAAGAAGATAGGGGCGCCATGTTTCGCCAGGAGCAGTTCGTGTCCATGCGGAGCCACCGTCGTGGCTCGATCCGCATGGCGCGTATTGCCCACATGGGAAGCCCCCCCCCCTCCCGTACAGACCGGCCAAGAGGAACCGGAACCAAGGCTCGTCAGTAAAGTGTCTGTGTTTAGACCAAAGTCAGACCCTGAGTCGAAAACAAGTTCTGCTCTTCTTTGCGCAAAGTGTCTGTGTTTAGACCAAAGTCAGACTCTCAGTCGAAAACAAGTTCTGCTCTTCTTTGCGCAATCAGAGCTTGCTGCGCCCGACGGTTGGATGAGCAGGAGTTTAACTAACGTTTTACGTTAGTTAAACTCAGTTTAACTAACGTAGTAAACATAGTAACGTAGTAAACTTAGTTTAACTAACGTTACGTAATACGTTAACTAACGTATTAACTAACGTTCAATCCGTACAATAACGTTCTATTCCCCAATCGAAAGCTTTTCTTTAGCAATTGAGAGGTGCGTTCCACGACCTCTGGGACCGATAGTGGTGTCTAAACCTAACTTTCAATCTACTAACCCTTTTTAGTGTGTTTTTGTGTGTTTCTGTGCGGTCTCCCTGTGAAGTTGATCGCTGACTGGTCGTTAACGGCCAGCGTAAGACTAAAGCAAAGCCGTGTGGGGGACAGGTACGGAAACAAAATTCTCGTACCGGGGGCCGGACTCTTTCTGACCCTGCAGACCGAGGCCTAAACTGGAACATGTCTATGCTTTCAGGGATGGAATTTTCCTCAAGCTCCCAGACTAGCCAGAGGTAACTATTTTAGCCGAACTAGTCGTATCATTTGTATGAACTCGGTGATCGAAAGCGGCGGAGAAGCAAGAGTGGTCGTGAGAAAGCAGCATAAGGCCTGTTGCCCGGTTCCCTTTTGTGTCTCCGGCTCCGACGCTGTCGGGGGACTCTGGTTTTTTCCCCAAGTGTGACGTGATTGTGTCCCAAGAGAGTGGGCTGCAAATTGCAACGACATCTGACGTCAATTGGGGTGCAGAATTGTGATGCGTAGGTGGTGATGCTTCTCTTGACCGAAAGACCTTTCTTTGGGTCATTTCAGGTAAACCAGACGTTCCCTGGAGAACCCCCCGCATGGATTCACGAGAACCCAGAATCGGCGATGAAGCACGTGCTCCTACGGCGGCGTAGCTTAGTTTTACGCCCCAAAGCTACCGACATGCAACCACCATAGTGCACGATTGGAGACTCGAGGCTACTACCACACACAAACACCAGTGGTCTGCGCTGGGTGGTTGTGGCTGCAAAGGGAAATGTAGTGACACACACGTCCATTTTTATGTTGAAAATGCCTTAAGTGGACCACTGGCCCTATAGACTGGCCCTAAGTCGCTGCAAAGTGAAATGTAGTGACACACACGCCTATTTTTATGTTGAAAATGCCCTAAGTCGACCACTTTCAACCACTATATTTCCCACATCCCGACAGCTACCAACATGGTATCTTTGCGTCGTAGCGTACGATGGGAGACTCGAAATAGTACCACACACAAACACCAGTGGTCTGCGCTGTGTAGTTGTGGCTGTAAAGTGAAATATATGGTTACACACGTCTTTTTTATTTCGTAAATGCCATAGGTCGACCAATTTCAACCACCATGTCTCCCACACCCCACAGCTACCGACATGCAACAACCATAGTATAACATAGGAGACTAGAGAAAAGTACACTGGCCTCCAAAATTTAAGGTACAACCGGTTTTTTGCGTCTCATTTGCAAATGAATGAATATAGAAACAAGAAATTTGGAGGAAATGTGCGCTAAACTATTATTAATTAAATGTGACGTAGAAATGCGACGTTAAACGTATAAATGAAATTACAACAAAAAAGCACTCATGGTGGAAAATTCCATTTTTGGAGAAATCCGTACATCGCAGTATTATGCAGTAAAATGTGACAAAAATATTAAAAAACTGGTTCTAATACAGAATATGTCCACCCCGGACTTGAATGCATTGGCGGCATCGACTTTCCATGCTCTCAATTAAATTGTCGGATACCGAAATAGGTAACGCTGACCAGACTTGGAGTAAGCCTTGTTCCAGCTCATTTAATGATCTTGGAGGAGGACTTAAGGTCGTAACCTGTCTTCCAAGATAGTCCCAAAGATGTTCTATCGGATTCAAGTCTGGAGAGTGAGCTGGCAATTCCATTCTCTCCAAACCGTGATCCTCAAGATAATCCTCAAAAACCACAGCTCGGTGTGGTCTAGCATTATGACCCATTAGAATGAAACCATTGCCAATAGCACCGGCATATGGGCGCACATATGAATCAAGGATCTCATCCCGATATCTTGCACCAGTCACAGTTCCTCCATGGAACACATGCTTGTCAGTGTGGCCTCCGAGTAAGATCCCTGCCCAAACCATGTTTCCACCGTTTCTGTACATGTGTGTTTCGACAGTCTTTGATTGATGGTATCGAGTGCATTGTTCTCTCCAGATCAGAAGATGTCCTGAATCGCTCTCCAGTGTGAATCTGGACTTGTCTGTGAAGAGTACAGAAGCCCACTGTTGTCTGGTCCAGGAAACATGTTCTCTTGCTCATCGTAAGCGGGCCCTTCTCTGTCGTCTGTTGAGGGGGAAACACACAATTGGTCGCCTTGCACAGAGACCTGCATTTTTAAGACGTCTTTGCACCGCAGTAGCGGAGATTCTTCTCCCTGATGCTGGTCGTCGGACTACACTGCGAAACCCATTGAGCAGTCTAGCAGTATTGGCCTGTGACAACCCCATTTCCATCCATCCTACCGCCCGCCACCTTAATGAATCGGGCAACGGCTTCTTCTAGACTCTACTGGCTGTTGTGAACAAAACTGACAACACTAGTTCGAATACAACAAAACTTACACGCGAAATTACGAAAGATTCGTAATTGTATATTTTTCTCTCATTCACAAATACCTATTCTTTTCTATAAAATAAAAATGGTAGCTGTAATTTTTGCTTAAGTTTTTTTAAAGCTTATTGTCATTCGTATAAACTATGAAGTTTAATCTGACTGCCATTTTTTGTCTGGTGAGCTTCGAAAAACATGTTGTACCTCAACTTTTGGAGGCCAGTGTACTACACCCAAACATCAGTGGTCTGCGCTGGTTAGTTTTGCCTGCAAAGTGAAATATTCGGACACACACGTCTTTTTAAATATATATAGATAGATTTCAACGTCTGCGCATACATTTGAGTGAAGTGTACTTTTGATCTACTTCTTGATTGAAATTATTTCAAATCAAAGCAAAAATACTGAAGGTATGTGAATGATATTTTTTCCATATTTTTATGATCTTATGATACGATTTTGCATAGTCTTTTAGTTAAGTATTATTTATATTTTATTTACCAACCCAATTTTTGCTTGATACTTTTAAGTACCGTCAGTTCTGATTAGCCTGAAACAGCCCTTGTAAATTCACATACAGCATATATAGAAATACGTGAATCTATAAGTATTCTAGAGTATAAACATCGTGTCACACAATGTTGCTCGTCAACTCCAAGGCAGAACCTAAACGAAGAGAAAGCTCAATATCGGTTTAGAAACTTACGCCTCTTCAAATGCAGTGTCTTCAAAAAGAAACAAAACCAGACTTTTCTGTTTTCAAAGACAATCATCTCCAAATTAGAGGATGTCATCGGCCATCATTTGTATCGAATCGAAGTCGCTGCGAACTTTCCACACTTAAGCTGTTATCACACGGAATACCATACGATATGAAGTATATGCTATTGCCCCTCGCTTGCTTGGAGCTACTTTTTCACGCTGCCACTGGGTTATTTTCACTGCTGAAAGTTATCTGCTAATGTAAGGAGAGGGCGTAACATTTGGCGAGTAATTGCAGCCGGTGTTTTAATATTTAGTGTAGAGATCGATTGATAAACAGGAAGCATGCAGAGAAAGATTTTAAATTAAGTTTTAGTTATTTTGCCAAAATCACTATTATGACATTTTTAGTTAATATATTTTACATATTTTAACAGTAATTCATGTTACATATTGAATGTAATGTAAAATTGAAATACGTAATAGAATTTAGATATAGTTCCCACTCTTTTGCAGTATTTTCTTCCTTGGTTTTGATGATTTTAATCATTTTTCGAAAGTTTAAATGAGTTTTTGATATTTTTCGTTTCAAAAACACAATCCTTATTTTTATACATATTGTGTGCAGTTCAGGGGGGGGGGGGAGTTATACCCTCTACTAACTCTGCCGCAAATCACTGTATAAAAATGTCACAATTAACAATATATTAGTAATAACATCTAATGATAATGCTGTACATAAATTTTGCTGGCGGGAAGGAGGAAGTTACGTATAGCAGTTGTAACACATTCTAAAACTTTTAGTACTAAACCCTAATTTCGACATCATGTTTTTCGGTAAATTTTACCTTCGTGTATCAAACTGAAAGTCACTCGTTAAAATAGTTTAGAAATTACGCAGGTTTTATGTTTGCACTAGAGATGAGACGGGCTCATTCTTTCTGAAACTGACAATTTTATTTTTCTCATAAAAATATTTTTTTCCCTAAAAAATTACATATTCCATTTCAAGTCATTTAAATGTTATTTTTAAGCAGAATGAATAGAAGGGGAAACAGAAATCTTATTTTTCTTTTCTGGCATTATAATGCTACTTTAAAAGAAAATTTGCGATACTTGCGACGAGACTAGCGACGAGGTGATACGGAGCCAGACGGAAAAGGCGCGAATAATACTCGTTGCTAGATTTTCGTTTGTGAACAGTAGGATATTTTTTTATTGGAACGTTTACTTATTTTTATTTTTTTAGAGATCTAACGCGAAATGAATATATATATATATATATATGTTTTTAGTCAATCAGCATTAGCTTAGGTTTGGAATTTTTTTGTCTTCTGTTGTGTGCGAGTCATAATCACTCTTCATATGAAAATAACGTTAGTGATTCTATTTTTAATTATGAACTCTGCTCCTGCTAAATCTCTGCTCTGCACAGTTGCGAAATGACTTTCATTCGTAAGTAGATATAATTGTCATGTATTGTTATTCCGATAGAAAGTAATCGAACAGTGTTTCCACTTTTCTTATAAAGGCATAGGATCTTTCATATAACGGTGTCAAATTTTTAATTTAGGTTGATTTTCAGGAACACGAAATATCGTTTTAATTAAGGAATCAATTATAATTTACGATATACACCTTTTATACGAAATAGAAAACGTTGTTCGATTCTTCGATATAGAAATAGTAATTTCTACAAATTTCATGCATTTATTCATAAAACGCATTGTGTTAATGTGTCCATCAGATTTGCTTGTTGGGAGAGAAAAGTATGAACATCCTTTTAAGGAAGTATATTTTTATTTGATACCAAACTTTTTTGATAAGATTGAATGTAAATTTCCATAAAATTAATTATGTACACTAGATTAACAGTTATTTTCATGTACGATGTTTTTTAAAAATGATATATTACTTTTAAGACAATTTTTAAATATTATGCAATTTTTTTCGGTATCGGGCGCGGACGGGTTCGGTCTCTGAAAATACAAAATGTTTCGGGGTCGGGCGGGCTAGGATTGAAAAACCTTCGTGCTTGGGCGGGCCCGGGCTCCGAAAAGAGAGTCCGAACTAATCTCTAGTTTGCACCTCCTAATGTTAAATAAATGTTCGATCGTCGCAAAAGAGATTACAAGACAAGTGCTTTTTTAAGCATAACTTAAAAACTATTTTGCGGAATGAGCTTTAATTTTGAGTTCGCGTTCGCATATTTGAAAATTCTAGAAATCTATTTCTGTTAGGAAAGTTTTACGTTACAATTCATTTCTGTTTTCGAAAATATATAAATTTTAATTTTTTTTTAAGGGAAGCAAAATCTTTTAACTGGAGGGAGCAGGGGGATATGCGTTATTTATTATTTTAAGTAAAAAAAGGGCATAATTTGCTTAACAAATCGCAAAACATATAAAGGTTTAAAATTTATACACCGTTAAGAGGGGGAAGACAAAATTTTAGGGTGATTGAAATTCAATAATTAAAAAGGAAACATAGACTGAAAAGGACATTCTCACTCACATACATTCAATACAATAATCCAACATGAAGTCAAAAATTAGCCAGAACCAGGAATCGAATCTGGGTCCACAGCGTTAACGGGCTGTTGCTCTAACCACTGAACCACTCCGGCCAAATCTGAGTCTGCAATTTGTCACTAATAAACCATGTTGGAGAGAAAGTCACCAGCCTTGGATGACCGCACAACGGTGAATAGATTTTTACTATTCCCCCGATCTACGAATAAATATGTATGTCTATAATAATTGTACATCTTTAAAAAAATATTATCAAGATTGTTTTAAAAGAAAATTATTAAAAGGTAAAATATAATTAACTATGAATAGCTTCTAGATTAAATTTTCATTTATTAAATTTTATTTTTCTAAATGTATAAGAACATTTTCTATCTCCCCCTCCACTACAAAATTTAGACTCTGAACGCTGCATGCTAAAAGTAGGCTAGAATAATTTGTATTGCAATAAAATGCCTTAATGCATGTTTGCTTGCATTTCTATCTTTGGCGACATAACTTGGCAACAAGTACGAAATAACGCCAAATACAGCTGTAGAAAGTATTTAAACGAGTACAGTTTGAGAAGTAAATAAGCGACTCCGACAGTACAATTATAACATATAGCAAATAATATAAGGAATTGAAATAAAATAATCTCAATAAATAACTTTAAATTAATAAATAAAGTTCTTATCGGCATTGGTAAATAACGAACTCCAAAGGGAGAATCGCCGCATATGTAATTCTTTAATTTTAACATAACTGCACATTTTAAAAGTTCTTTTCGTGTATAGTTGGTCCCTGTGTTACCAAAGATATTGCTTTTTTCTTAATTTTTCTGTATTTTTTTGTTTTAATATTTGTGACCACGCTAAACATAACATGTTGACTTACTGACGGTAGCCATCTTGGAATTTTTAGAGAGCTCTAATTGATGGATTTCGAGCTGATATCTATCGTAGAGGATAAAAACAGCTGAAAGTTAGCGCTTGAAAAAATTACGAGAGGCAATCTATCACACGGGACGATTTCGAGAGTTCTCATCTTGAAAAACGTGTTTCGGATGAAATATCTGATATTCACTATGATATTAGAGTACGTGTGATAGCACCATTAGCAACATACAATCATCGCCTCATTCAAAATGCAGCACATGTAGTGATTACTGTGTGTAAACAAGAGAAAAAAGTTTTTTTCTAATATCATGAAATATAGGTTTGTTAAAAGGTTATTCTTGATGTAATCATCATATGGAAAAATAATATACAAAAATAAAATTATTGTACTAATTAATAATTTTCGAAATGTTTTAATTAATTTTCAAAGTCTGAATATTTTTGTAAATGAATAATACTGACGGTAATTAAAAGTATAATTTTCATTTAATTAAGCATATTTAATGTAATTTTTGGTAAATGAGTATTTTGTTTGGCATTTATCTTTTATTTAACACTATGTTAACATGAAATAAAATTTACGCAATTATTTTTATTAATTCGTAATGTTTCCACATTACGAGTTAAGGGTTAAAATATATTAAAAAATAGATGTGGAAATACTTTTTTGATTCACTTATAGCAATACATAAAACATCTCGTTGTATAATGTCTGTCATTTTTCGAATAAGTGCGCTATACGTATTTAATTCAAAATAATATATATTTTAATAAAATACTTACACCATATATTTTATAAAATATGCTGGAAAACATTTATTTACATTTAATATTTACCAAACTGATTTAAATTCTCCACAAAGATCAAGATAGTCGGTTACTGACTTATTCTGTCGGCCGATGGTGTTTTTACAAATAGGAAAAAAAAACTTCCAGACTGGAAAGTTGTCACTACATTACCGTCCGTACAGATTTGTGCTGTCTGCAGGAAGGCAGTGAAAAACAACAATCCGAAAGAAGAAATAGATAGCAAAATCATTAGCTACGCCATCTTTAAGCTTAATTGCATAAATAGACAGTAGAGGCCTGCACGGATCGAAATTTCCAGGCCCGTACATAAAAGTTAAGAGTTCGACCGAGCCTGGCCTCGTATAAAAGTTAGAAGTTCGGCCCCAGCCCGGCCCGGTATAAAAGCAAAATTTTCCGCCAATGAATGTCCTCGCCCGTACAAATGTTTCGGCCCGGTCAGACGGAATTTCTAGAAAACATGCCGATATTTGTGAATCAGCATTATCCTAAAATTAAAATTATGCAAAAAGTACCAAATATATTATCTGTTTAATATATCTGTTTAAATATATTATCCAAATATATTTTCTGTTCAAATTATGTTCGGAATGCATGGAATGCAAAATATAAATAACATAAATCAACACTTAGATATTTATGTATATAAACACTGATTAAACAAATTGACTTAATAAAATTTCTGGGTCCAAACATGATTGTTTGATACACGGATTATAGGTCGGAAATTACAGTACTACTTCTGGCTCGGAATCAAAGGGTAAACCACCACCAATGAATACTAGGCCAAAGCGCTGACACAAAATGGCGGCTACCATGGGAGGTTTTTTTAAACGTTTGTACAGTCCCCTGTCTTTACAGAGCTGTAATTTGTAAACGTTTTCTTTTACATATTGATTAAAGGAATAAACCACCACCCCTGAATACTAGGTCTGATCAGGCTTCGTATTCAGAGGTAAATTGTTTTCTGGTCAAAGTAAATCTGATTATTACCGCGCACCTTCTTTTTCTCATTGGAATTGGTACAGCTACAGCGCCTAGAATACATAGTGTGGAAAACGGCTACAAAATAGTACTAAAAAATTGAATCCGATAAATGTAGAACGAAGCTGAAAAGATAACCGATCGATCGCAGCGACATCTTCTAGCAGTGACGTAGACAGGGTTCAGATGGTTTGGATACCACTAATTTTAAAAAAATATTTTTGCCTTATCTAATTGGACAATTATCTGCGATATTGAAGGCGAAGAAAACCATATAATACAACTGGTTTCCAGAGCATTTGGACCCCCTCACCCCACTCCCCACACACACCACTCTCTGGCTACAACGCCACTGTCTGCTAATTCTTTTCAACGCAGACATTGCATAAGAATCGAACTGAGAAAACGTTTCAGCTGGTTGTAAATAAGCTCTTTAGTGAGGAAAACGTCTGTCGTTTTTAAATGTATTTTCCATCTTACAAGCCTTCCACTAAGGATTAATAATGGACGAAAGAAATATATGAAGAATAGAAAAGGTGACATGTAGCAAAATGAAATGGTTTATATAATTATTAATATACCTGGTTTATTTTTCGGGTGGTAAATTTTCATTTTGATATCAACTTAAACATACTTCCTTTTATCAGGCCTGTCCAATCTTACTTCAGATACAGCGCCTAGAGTACATAGTGTCGAAAACGGCTACAAAATAGTACTAAAAATTGAATCCGATAAATGTAGAACGATGCTGAAAAGATAACGGGTCGATCGCAGCGACTTCTAGCAGTGGCGTAGACAGGGTGGAGGTCCAGATGGTTTAGATATCACTAATTTTATAAAAATATTTTTCCTTATCTAATCGGAGAATTTTCTGCGATACTGAAGGCGAAGAAAGCTATATAATATATCTGGTTTCCAGAGCATTTGGACCCCCCCCCCTCTGGCTACGACACTGTCTGTTAGCTCTTTTCAACGCAAACATTATATAAGAATAGAACTGAGAAAACGTTTCAGCTGATGGTAAATATTTTAAATAATTAAATTATACCCTATTTTCTTTGACTTGGATAGTAATTTTCATAAGCTTTGAAAATATGAATAATATTGATCATGGCCAAAAAAAAACGTGATACGCACTCTTTTGTGCCTGGTTGCAGTACTCGATACAGCAAACCAGAAACCATCCCTATTTTGCATACCAAGGATGAATCTCTGCTGGAAGAGTGGAAAAGATTAATTCCCTGATATGATAAAAAACTAACTTCAAAATCAGTTACATCTGAAATATACACTTACAAGAAGATTTTATTAGCATAAATTATGTTCATGTTGTCTATAGTGAAACGGTTACTTTTGCTAGAGGTAAATCTATTTTTAAAGCAGATGTCTCTGCGATCGCCCTATTCTTGTATCGCATCGTTCCACGTTTATCGGCTACAATTTTTTAGCACTTTTTAAAGCATTACCAATTTGGCTTTTTTCTTTATTCCGAAATTTCGCATTCATACCAGAAATTCCCTATAATGCTCTTTTCGTTTCTTAATGACAGGTATTTCGTGACTTGTTAAACTAAAAAATATTGTTTCAGAATTTCCGGTTTGAATTCTAAAATTTTGAACTAAAAAACGGTAAAACCGTTTTCCCGACTGTGTACTCTAGGCGCTATAGTATTGGGACACATCTCATAATAAAGTATTTTACAAGAATTATTGTGTATTTCAATGCAACGAAACCGTGTTCACTTCCACTTGACTCTCGCACTCCTCCCTCACATTATCTCCGAGACCTGGAACACCCCTCTTTGTAGCTTTGTTTACAAAAATTTCCTTTCATCATTGAAGCATTTTTTTCCAATAATTAAATCCCTCTTCTCAAAAGGTGTACTTAAAACTTGTCTTTCCACGCAGCAGCGTCATTTAAGATACTTCTCTCAGGGGAAATAATCATTCGCTTGACATATTAAATCCTGATTTTTTCTTCGAAAGAACTAGTTTTTAGGGTTTAATTCATCTCATGAAACCCTATTACTCCCGCTTCGTTATCTGTCCGTCACACAGCCGGTTCTCAGCCGGTTACTATGAAGCTCAAAATATTAAAATTTGAAAAAATCGTATGTATTTTAATATAGAGAGATAAAAAACCAAAATTCTAACAACCTTTTCCTATTAAATTTAAACATTTTTCTTTATAGCAGTTACCAACAATTAAAAATCCACAATAAAATTCTTTCTACAATAACTAATTTTCTGTTGAACGATTTCCACGTAAAAAATGAAAATGAAATAAAAAGTTTCACCCATTGAAAAAAAAGATTAATAGGACGTCCTATCTACTACATATATATAAAACACAAACGGAAATTTTTGTTCCGTTCCTTTATAACTCGAGTTCTGCTGAATGGAATTTGATGGAACTTGCACTGTTGGATAGATAATTTTTCAGGGAAGGTTTTAGTATATAACACATAGTTCTACGTATATTAGTTATAGAATTATGATGGAAAGTTCTGTTATTTTGGACGATAAGGTTACCATAGGTCATTTGTTTGGCGACCATTATCGTTGGCGAAAGAATTGAAACGGCTATATCAGAAAATTTGCAAACATATAGAAAAATAAAAATTTTGTTATTAATTTTATTTATATTCCCCCCCCCTCCCGGGCTCAGATAAAATAGATGCCTTGGTGGTTAGAAACTTATGCAAGAAGTTTCCTGAAATTATAAAAGCGATCCTAAACAAGTGCTTGATCTTTGGACATTTTCCACGAATTTGGAAATCGGGAATTGTAATATTTTTCCGAAAAAGGAATAAAGACCCTAGTTCTGCTAGGGGATATCGTCCTATTACTCTGTTATCGATATTGGGTAAACTTTTAGAAAGAGTAATTAAAACAAGAGTTATGATAAAGCTGGAAAAAGATAATTACCTTGACGTTGATCAACATGGATTCCGTGAAGGAAGGAGCACATTGTCTGCTATGTCTTATTTTAGAGGCATGGTTAGAAACGTTTTATCTAACTTCAAATATTGTGCAGTTGCGTCACTGGATATCCAGGGTGCATTTGATAGTACAGACTGGTTTATTCTGGCGGAGATCATTGATTCTACTCCAATTCCAAGCTATTTAAAATCAATCCTAAAAAATTACCTTTCTGAAAGAAATATAGGTTTTCAATATTCAGATGGCATCAGATGGTTTCTGTTACACAAGGGTTGCCCGCAGGGCTCTTGCATTGGCCCACTGTTGTGGTTGTTAATTGCGGACGCTTTAATTAAATTTTATAAGGCTGAACATGCACTCATAGTCTCCTACGCAGATGATTTCCTTATAGTAAACGGTTCTGATACAAGAAGAGAATTGGAGACAGTTATGAACAAATCTTTGAACAGGTTTGTGATTGGATGTCAAAACTTTCACTTAAATCTTAGCATTGATAAATCAATAGCAATGTTATTTGGTTCAAATCTTATGGAAAATAGACATCCGATTTTCAAATTAAACAACATCACAATTGATATTGTTGATTCATTCAGATACCTGGGCTTCAATCTTGATAGTAAATTCACATGGCTTGTTCATTTGGACACTGTGAGGTCAAATCTAAGAAACTTTGTACTTAATATAGCAAAGACAGGTTATAGAGATAAAGGTATTCGTCATGAGATTTTGAAGACTTGGTATTTGACCGTAATGGAAAAGCAAATTGCATATGGTCACGAAATTTGGTATGATGATTTGAAAAACCATGCGCTGCGTAAGCTCAGCTCCTGTCAAAGAGTGGGTTTGAGGACAATTATAAAGTCTTATAGGAATGTCTCAACGGAGGCACTGTGTGTTTTAGCGGGAGTCCCTCCAATTGGTATCAAACTGAAGTATGATGCATTGCAATACAATGTTTTAAAAGGGAAGGCTGCAATACAAATGTGGGGGAAAGAGCTTCGCGGCAAAGATTTTATGACTAACATTAAGCAGTATGAATATCCAAATTATAATATGATAAAGAATTTAGTTTTTATGAACCCATTGCGCGACAGTCCACCTTTTTCAGTTAACCCAATTATTTTTACAGACGGTTCTAAAATGGCCAACGGTACCTCTGCAGCTTTTACTGTATACCACCAAGGAAATTATATATTTGATTATAAAGTCAGTTTATCTAAATGGAACTCAATTTATCAGGCTGAATTGGAGGCAATTAAGCAGGCAATAAAGTGGTTTGTACAATTAAATTTTAAATCAGTGAAGATATTTTCAGACAGTCAATCTTCGGTCCTAGTTCTCCAGCAGATTTTTCCTGCAAATATCATAGTTAGAGATATATTTGATCTATTATATCAAAATCCAGATAAGGTGGTGAACATTGGCTGGATTAAGGCACACATCGGTATATCGGGAAATGAGAGAGCAGATGAATTAGCCAAAAGTGTGATCATTAATGGTCAGGCGGATATACGCATAGAATTGCCGGTACCTGTCTCGGCCATAAAGTTGTATTGTAGGAGAGAAGTGTTAAAGACCTGGCAGTTGGAATGGCAATCTTCTACAGTTGGTCGAGACACGTACAACATAATTAAGGAGGTAAAAACAGATTATTTGTGCAGCTCACAGGTGGCACAATACTTTTTCACTGGACATGCCAGTTTTCCTCACTTTCTATATAAGATTGGAAAGAGAGAAAACGATCTTTGTGAATGCGGTAGTAGAGGAGACGTGGTACATTATATTTATGGCAGGTGTAATTTAATGATACATCATTTCAAATTCAATTCAGGCTTGACTCTTAGACAGAATTTATTCAAAACTTTGAATAATCCCGCTAATTATAAAAAACTGGCTGACAATTACAATATTTTAAATGATCTTTATTCTTTTATCAGATATCGCTTTAAAATTGATAATTTTCTTTTACTGCTCAAGAAAACTTCACATTTATTTATTGACGTACATATATTGGAGTTGAATTGCTATGACTACTTATGAACTTTTTCAAAATAGACTATAAACTGTTATAGACTATGAACTGTTATGAACTTTTTCAAATTAGACTATGAACTTTTATAGACTATGAACTGTTATGAACTTTTTCAATATAGTCTGTCTTATATAATGATGAGCACAGTTGCAGTAGACACCTATTATTTCCATAATATTTAGACTTGTGTAACCATACTGGTCTTAAAATTTTGTTTCATTTATTGTTTTGTTTGTAGTTAATTTTTATTTAGTTTTTAGCATAAGGAGGTTGTGTGTTACCTTGCTATTTTATTTTTTTATGTTAGGATTAGTTTATATATTTTAGTTTAGTAGTATGAATCAACTGGATTCATTGGCGATGTCGCCATTTTTGCTTTTGAGTTTGATTATTGTTTTAATTAACGCTCGTTGACTTAGTCTGCTCCTGTGGCTGGGTGGATTTGGATGGTAGTTGGGATTTTCCGCCTGGTGGTACGCCCATCAGCCTTACGGCTGGGCTCCAGGTTGGGTGCCCCCCCCCCCCTCCCGGTAAGAAACAGAAAAAGAATGAAAAAAAAACTGTTTTAATGAGGCATAATATTTAATTTAAACCCCAAAGGAATGTTTGTAATGCTTAAAAATATTTGCAATGCACGAAATTGCAATTCAGATTAAGTCAATATTTGGCGATTTATCGTTCGTGTCAGGTTAACAAAGATGCATCTGATAATTCGATTTAATAAAATATGAGTAATTTTTTTTCTTTTTTTCTTTCTGTTAATTTTTTTTATATATAATTCCCCTATCATGTGTCTTACAGGAGTAACTAGCAGATGTAATTGTAAAAATGACTCCATGTATGAGTTACATGTTATTTGTTTATTTACGGTTTTGATTTTACTTTTGTCGCCAAGCAATGTGATTTTAAGCCAAAAATGCATAAACGTGACATCAGCTTGAGCAATAATATTAGTAATAATAGTGTTTTTGTGTATACAAGATTCTTTTCGGAGTAAATTTTTATATGCAAATGCAAATTATATAAATAGCAGTTATTGTTATGAATATGGGATCAAATATTTAAAATTTAGTGAATGTCTTCCACTCAAACACATATTGTAAAATAATTAAATTTTAGACATCTAAAAATTTACTACGGAAACATGCCGGTTTGTTTTCACCAAACATATTATTTTTATAGACTACTCAGATCACTCAGATAGATTACTCATATAGATTACTCAGATCAGCGAATATTGTCTATTCTTTTATTTGTATTTTATTATTTTTTTAATATATCGCCAATTTCACTTATAGAAATATTCACTGTTTCAAAAGCTAGGAACCAAAGAATATTCTTAGGGAGATGTGTGCATTTATGCTTTATTACTATCACAAAAGGCTACATTTTGGAATGCAAATTGTTTGCTAAAAATTTTTTTCGATGTTCTTTTTAATTCGTCATTTCATGTTTGTTTTTTCTGCATATCTTCCCTACTTTCAGTAAGGTTTTTAAAAGACATTGGACTAATTGTCTGTATTCCGGTCACCTGCCAGTTGGCATTTTTACTATATTGTTGGATGTTTCGTTTATGTTTGATGGTTACAGAAGATTAGACGACTTTTGAAATTAGCGATTGCTAAATTTATGGGGTTTTTTTCATTATGAAGCAAAGTTTTACCTAAAAAGCAATGCTTCCAATGTACGGTTGGTTGATTTTATGACAACCGATTATCTACACGAGGGATACAAACCCAGGGGGGAGTGCCCTTCGTGGGGGTCTTTCTAAGGGGTCCTAACCCGTATTTACGGCAAAGTTCGAAGAAAACCACGGAAATCTCCGTACGGTTAGGTCCACGAGCGCGACAGGCGTTTGAACCCAGCACTTCCCGAATGCCAGCTTTGAGAGCAGAACATCTCAGCCACTGTTTTGGCACTTTCAATGTACGGAAAAACTTTTTAATGAAAATGGTGGCGAATGGAATAAATAATATTTGTCGATTTATCATTTCAGGCTAGATAAGAAAAAACGAGTACCTGAAATTCTTATTAGATAATTTTTCGATCATTATAAAGCCTTTTCGACATACACACAGCCCTAGCAGCTAAACATAGTGAAAAATGAATTTATTTCTGCATGTTATTATGCTCTTTACAGAAATGCAAAAAAATCTTCGGTTTCAGTATTCACCAAAAATAATAATACTAAACATTTTGCATAACTAACTTTATCATTGTCAGTTTTATTTAAGGTATGGAATTTTGTTAATGAAAGATCTATAATTGAATTAACAGTAATTTGACATTATTTAATGGAACATAGCTTGGCGCGTAAATAACTTCGTTTTGTAACTAACTCTGGTACATTAGTAACCATATCGTTTCAAGCACTTCTAATGTTTGACGTCAAACTTCGATATCGGCAAGATTATGGAAGATTGGGAAGATTTTATTGGATTAAAACTAAAGGTTTATTTTTCTACCAGAGTTAATCATTGGGGTTTTCTTCAGATTAACGGTTACACGAATGCAACTGGTCTAAAAAATGGAAGGACAGTGAAAATGGCGTCATTTTAATTTTTCATATTGAGCTTTAAAAATGCTCTTTTTTATGTTTCACCATTTTTTTTTAATATGAAAGTTAAACACTGTTCTTTATGTGCAAACAATTTATTACAATTTTCAATGTATTTACTCTGCTGGAATCGAAAGATAAACCGTAGTAGACTTTCCAGAAGAGGACGTATATTGCGAAATATAAGGTAACATAGAGCGAGATTGTACTTACGTTACCAGAATCACATGGAGACAAGAAAGAGGGACGGAGTTCAAGAACTTACAGACGAAAATGATTCACCCGAGCATTATTTAAGTTCAATGGTCAATCTATGCAATCATTGTAATGCTTTCTCTTTTAGTAGTATGTTGACTACAGAACATTTTAGTTCCTATTGTCATAATCTCATAATAACCTCATTTCCCTACCAAACTCTACTGTAAATGATCAACTAAATGAGTTGTTTCTTTTAGCCCAAATTTTGTCCAATGTATGATATAATATAACGCAATGTCGTTCTCATCGTTAACAGCAATATTGAAGGAAAATCCAGGTGAGTGTCCCTATTGCTTTAAAATACAAGCTAAAATCCATTGATATTATTCGTTTGATTCAAGGTTCGTTTGAAAATATTTACTAAGGTAGCATCTGTAGGTGAAGATCCACATTCCTTTAAAATACAAAGCCATTTCGTTTGATTTAAGGTACATTTAGAAAAATTGCCCAGCGCAGCGGGCGTAGCATGCTAGTTGGTAATAAAACGAAAATTTTCAAAGATTTCTCAATAATACAAGGAGTATGAGTATGTGTAAATACAGAAAGCAGCTTAATATGATATTATTAGAGAATTAAAAATAAAATTAATCTGACGTCATATTGGAAGTTTATAGGATTTTTCAAATGTTTGACAATAATACAAAGATAGTATCAATATGAGTAATACAGAATAGTAAATATATGAGTTTGAGGAACGTATTGAATTATGATAAAAACCCGATTATGGAAATATTGGTATATTTTAAAATTTTGAAGGTCTCTATACAACATGTTTAATTTTGAAATTGATTTTTTTAATATCGCTTTTAGTCCACATGACTGATATTATTATGACAGAGTATAATATCGGGCCGGTTCAGGTATTCGAAAAAACGAGAAAAATAGACCGGTAAATGGTTACTTTATAAAAAACATTATTTATTTATTTATTTATTTATTTATTAATTTATTTGGATTTATTTTAAGGAAAAGATTTATTTAAGTAAAGGATAAAGTGTTTCGAAAGAAATATTAAACGAAACCCTTTGTGTGATCTTCGATCACACTTACCCACTTGTTTTTATTGTATTCGCTTTTACGTGCTTTCTTTTACTTTACAATTATGTATGTATGTGGCAGTCAAATATTTTCACTCATTTTTCACCCACTTCCTGTTGACGTAGAGCTTTGAAATTTGGAATATATATGTATTTCTGAGGGTAATACATGAATTTGACATTTATGTTTTTTTAATTCGATCCCTAAGGGGCGGGGGAGTCGGCCCAAAACTTGTATTTTCTACATAGAAATAACGTTGCGTTATTTAATATAATTGAAAAATAAATAGCTCCATTGTTGCAACATTCATCCGTTTTAATCACATTGTTTTCTGCATGATTACGACGACAGCATTTATATGAAGTATAAAATATGAATGAGTATTTATTGATGAATACATATGAATACAATAAGTTGAAAAGTACTAATTACAGGGTTACCATAATAGCGCCAACTATGGAACAACTTGTCGAAATATCGCTATATTTGGCGACAAAAATAAGTTGCCAAATATGAAACCACTTGGCGATAACTGGTTAATTTTCATAATTCCCATTTAACCCTTTGAGGGGCGCTGGTATATATTATATACCACCTAATTTTAATCCGATTCAAACCAGAAACTTTTAATTAAATTTTACTTTTTTAACTTTGACGACACAAAGTTGAAAAATTGCTTATTCTTATTTTGAACTAAATTCTTTCCTAAATTCCGGTGGGAATTCAACGTTACAGGAGCACAGGTGCTTGCCCCTGAAAGGGTTAAATCCATTAATCTTCCATAATCTTCTTCCATGGGCATAGCCTACTATTTTATATTTATTCTACTATCTAATTTCAGAGAGCATGTAATTTTTTTAAAGGTTATTATGCTTATTCATACTTATTTCAAAAGAATAGTTTTATTGTGATAATTCATTTACATGGAATAATTAATATATTTGTAAAGACGGATGAAAACATCAAATCATATCAAGGAAGATGAGTCTCAGACAGCAGAAAATACTCCATGTTTCCTCCCTAAATGACTCCATGAGCGCCGGAACGATGGGCGGCATTGCTATCAAATTTTACGCTTTTTTTCCTACCGAAATTTTTGAATTCAAAAAAAAGTTTTATTTAATCTCCGTATAATTAGGTTAAATAAGGCAATATTTTCTGTTCAAAAAAAAGTGATAGGAAAAAACCGTAAATGGTGGCAGCTATGTGGAAGGGCCATTGTTTCTTTCTGAATTTTCAAATTGAATCCTAACTAAATGGTCTTTTTTTCGGATGATTTTTTACAAAATTTTCAAAAGTGATTTACAATAATAAAACACTACGAGAAAAGGAAACAAGACATTTTTCATCAGGGGCAGACCATTATCGCCTTTGTAATATAATTTTTAATTATATTTTTCGTTTTACGTTCATGCATTTATAAATTATCTTAAACAAGGGTTTAAAAGATACGAAAAAGAGAGTAAATAGTTTCTGCTTTCCATTTTTTGAAAAAGCCATCAGAAATTAACTTTCGATTATTTCACGCTCTTTATTTGTTCTATTTCTGTATCACTTTTTATGTTGATGTTTTTAAAAATTGCCTTCTAAAGAGCCTTCGAAATACTTTCTGAAACAAAATTCTTCATTTAGCTTATTTCATGTTTTTATTTACCACTTTAAAAAACATAGACATGGCAGCGGAATGTAGGCATGCCTCTTGCAACATCTTGCACTTGCCCCCTCTCTATTTGGTTCTGTCACCGTCTTATGCGTCTTCCCGGTATTAGTGCTAGAAACACTGACAATTTATGAAATCAAAACTATCGTAGCTGGGTAAATTTTGGTCTTAAAAGAATTTGATTTCTTTTAATGTCCTTCTTAGATGCAGGACAACATTTTATAGGGTTAGTACGCTTATACCACAATTTTTAATAGAATTTTTTAATTTAATATTTAAATAGCAGACATTGTAGACTCCTCGTTTAATTGCAGGATTTGTAATAAATTCCTGCATTTAAGTAAGGCGAAAAATTCTATTAAAAATTGTGGTAAAAATGTACGAATGCTGTTTTCGTATATTTTTTATACGATATGAAGTCCATATAAAAGAAATACATTTTGTGTTTTAATATGTATATATCCTCTTGTAGAACAAATGCCGTATTATCTAAAACATATACTTAATTTGCATAAATGTTGCATTTGGAAGTCTTTTTGTGTCACAAGGTGCCTACATTCCTTGCAGTTTCCAAAGAGTGTGCCATCATTATTTGATATTTGTATATATTTTTTTAATTTAATATTCAAATCACAGATTTCCCAACCACCTTATTTTATCGCAGATTTTCTTAAAAGCGAAAAATTCTATTCGAAATTTGAGGTAGAAGTAACTGTACACACCCTGGTATCATAATCGATCTGACAGGTAATTACCGCCTATACATTAATTTCGCAGCATTTGTTTTTGTTTTTCTATTACAGGCTTTGAACGAGTGGTTAACTTTGGATACTACTATTTTCGGAAAGTTTTTTTCGTCTTGTTTAAGTGCAAGTTTCTGCTATTAAAGAAAGTTAAAGTTGCATTTTTGTAATATTGGTACTTAGAAGTAAATACTACTCAGTTAATTTCGTAGGTTCATTTGAAAACAGCTTTACTACATGAATGTATTAAGTTCTTTAAATAACAGCAAATATACTCACAAATTTAATAATTTACTTAAAATACTATACGTATTCTTTCTGGCATAAAACTGGATATGCTTTCTAATTTAATATATATATATATATATATATATATATATATATATATATATATATAATAATTTTAATTAAAAAATTAGGCTATACAAATATTATTTTATTTGTATGGCCTAATTTCTTAATTAAAATTATTCCTAAGCTATACATAAAAAAAAAAAAAGGTTTGCTTTTTTAAGTGGTTTTTTTTTTTGTGTGTGTGTGTGTATAGCTTAGTTTTGCTTCCCTTTTCCACCTGGCATTTATGTGCTGTTTTTGAACATGTTCCGAACCTTATTTTACACTTTTTCAACTTTTTTCAGTAGTTAATTTTAACTACAGCTACACCATTTTACTTTTTTTTCCATTTATTAGACTCTATCCTTTATCTCTTTTGCTTTACTTTTTTATTCCCATTGTTTAATTTTTCTTCTATTTTTAATTGTTCTTTCTTATGTAGTTAATACTACATTTAAATTTTCCCAACGGCTCAATATTTACAAGACACTTTACTCACAAATAGACTGGGGAAACTGCTTTTATTTATTTCTAAATAAATCTGTTTTATAAATTGCGGTGACATTGAATCCTTATAACTATTATAAGTGACGAATAAAAATAGGCCGTGGTTTTATATAAGAAAATGGAAACATCGCCCGCGTCTAGAGGGTTAATAATTAACGGCCAGAATTTTCCTAAACGAATTGATTTTCTCAACCGGCACGAATTTTCCGTTTGTGACTACACATAGGAAGGCTGTGCACTGACATATAGAGACATTTTGCTGTGGTCATATTTTACTGATTGACTGTCCGCTATTAGAGACCCACTTCCGATGTCAATTGGTAGCGGAGTGGACTTTCCGAATTGCTGGATACAGTCACTTTATAAAATGCGAGATCTCGTCTGGACATGTTTCTGTTGATAAATACACACACTTTCAAATCGATTTAAGCGAACGTTTGTGATGAAGTTGGAATACGCAGCGAAAGCTTAGCCATCACAGGAAATCTTTGGTTACTGATTATATTTTTATACAAAGCCTAGCATATTACGTTTTTGAATTTTTTACATCGCTCTTAGTTATAATAAAATACGTCAGTTTTGAATTCACTTTTCTTTTTAACTTAGTTATTTGTGTCACCACTATTGCACAAGCAAAGTATTTTAAGCAACAGAGAATTATTTCGGGATGAAATCTGGGTCATATTGCTCTCCCCATCTCTGCAGGTTCAATTGCTTCATAAAAAAAATCAGTTTTCTATTTCAGTGTAAAGAATGCGACGTCACTGTTCAAACCACGTGTCGTAAAATTAGCGGCGAGCTTATTTGTTTGCATTGATAATGCATAAATTGATGCAGCGTAAATACAGGTAACTGCGTGTGAAAAATAGATTTTCTACGAATTCTATAAATACATATTTGAAAATTCATATATACTTATTAATAAAAAAAGTTTATGTAAAATTCATATTAAGAATATTAAAATAACATCGAAATAGAGAAAAAACTGAATCACTAGGTTACCTGAACGTCTTTCATTAAGTACAAATTTGAGTAACATATAATTAACCCTTTGCTCCTCTAACATTGAATTCCCACCGGAATTTAGGAAAGAATTTAGTTCAAAATAAGAATAAGCAATTTTTCAACTTTTTCTCGTCAAAATTAAAAAAGTAAAATTTAATTAAGAGTTTCTGGTTTGAATCGGATTAAAATTAGGTGGTATATAATATATACCACCGCCCCTCAAAGGGTTAATCAGTAAAAAATAAATTTAAGCACTAACACAATTACAATTTGTGCAAACTATCCACTGATTACATACTTTTGTAACGTTATTTGATAAATAAATAGAAAACATGTATGAAATTGTGTTAAAATAAAGGGAATATTTAATCTATACCTGTTCCTGAAAAGATCTAAAATTCGATATAAAGATAAAATATAAACAAAAATTTTCTAAGCACAATGCTGTTACACAATGCTTACTTTAACCGTGGATTGTAAAAGGGATGGTTGGTGTTACTAATAACAGGTCTCCTAAATACCTTTTTGAATACCGGTATTTTCTTAGAATAATTTTACTTTTAGATTTTTCTTACAAATTTTGTAGAAACTACTTCCAGAGATAAATTTTTGCGGAAATGTTGTAGAAACCTACCACACAATTGTCTGTTAAAAAATATTGTTATTCAGTTGGTGGACCATTTGGGAGCCCTGCGATAACTTCGATAATTCTGCACAAATCTCTTCCAAACTGATAAGTAAAAGGAGGACATGCCTTTCATGAATAGTGATATAAAGCAAAATCTAGATTTAAATCGCAAAATGCTCCGATTATACAAAACAGCATTTTCTGTACTAAATTACTGGTATCCAAGAAGCCGGAGACTTGGCAGGTCTGGTGATAACGTATGGTAATTCTATCGAAGCCCGAATCGTGTACCAAACTGTTCTCTCCCTAATCAGAAAGTGGAATTTAGCACATCACTGTTTGAGTTACAGCAATGCATTGTATGTTGTTTTGTTATGTCTTCTGTCTCGCCTTAGAGTTTTGCTCGTGAGTTCAGAATCACGCTGGATATTTTTCTAAAGTAAAAATCGGTAATTCTGGATTGATAGAAGTATATTGAAATAACTAATAAAATTAAAATCATAAAAAATAAAGTATATCTATTATAAATAATAAAAGGTTAATCTTTACATTTGCCTGCTGATGAGGATAATTACGGCTGAACTTTTCTCGTTAGTTAAGTGGTCCTTTGTGGATGACTTATAGTATGAAAAAATATTAAACATACAACCCCTTGCAAACAGGTTACCCACTACTCACTGCGTTTATGGATTAACTAAATATACTTTGCACCAGAGCAGGAAGCTTGGCTTCCTTTTATATTCAGAAATTCCGAAAGAAGAACTTTTACTTTAAGTGGTCTAGGAATGTGTGTCATTAAATAAAATAAAAATAACTAATCGGAATATTTGGTTTGGATTCGGAATCTCTGAATAAAAAGGAGATCAAACTGGAACCCCTGTTTTACACCTATTCGTGTTCCTAATATATATATATATATATATATATATATATTTTTTCCAAATCATTCAAATTATATTTCAAATCTATTAAAATTAGTTTTTATTTATCCGAAGAAAAGCTAGCAAGACTTTTAATCTATACAAATTGTAATAGTTCCAACTGAGTGAAAAGTGTTCGAGCCGGCAGTCGGAACTTTTTTACCAAGGGTATAAAGCTGCTTAACCCCTTAACTGTGTAACCCGAACTCAGTTCGGGCAAGAACAGTTTGCTTGTTTTGTTACTAAAAACTTTTGCACACCAGTAATTATTTAACGCAAACCTTCACTTTATTAATCGGCAGACCATTTTCGATTACACAAAGCAAATATTTTAGTACGGAAAATGTGGTGAGTTGTGCCTATTTTTAGTTTATGGTGTCAAAATAGCTCCCACAGTTAAGGGGTTAAATAAGGCAAAATTAAAAATTTATAATAGCATAAAAGTTGGAAGCTGTAGAGTATTACATTCGGTATCTGTTTGCCATGCTTATTGTGGATTTTCCTTCTATCACTAAAATTTGTTGTTTTGGTTACTATTCCCAAGGTGCGAACACTCCTTACCAGGAAACCACGCCGTTAGTGTAATAATAAAAAAAAAATCTAAATAAGCAGCAATCGAAAGAGCATAATGAAACGTGTTTTTTGATGCATAATGCATTGGTCCTCGTCACTCCGTTATCGAGATATAAAGTCTTAAAATTTGCTATGTTATTGATTTAATAGGATGGAAGGAGGAGTCAATAGGGTTGAAGGAGGAGTCAATAAGATTAGGATTGAAGAAGGATTCGTTGCTTTTTCATTGTTACTACGTCATCAAACTCCAATCACTTATCTATTTCCTTTTTATTACGCCTCAATACTCCGACATTATTCGCGATGCTTGGTACAAGTGTGGGTTAGTGCAAACTCGGCCCCTTCCATTTGAAACGTTCTTGCAATTTTGTTTTTCGCTAGAGGTTGATCATTGTAATCATTGCCACGATTTTCTACGCTTCTATCCTTTACTCGTTCAGTGCCATATTTGTCAATAACATTTTTTCGGGCTTTTTTCATTTTTCTGTTACTATATCTAAATATGTTTTGTATTTCATACTAATTTGATTATTAAAATTTCTGAATCAGAACCACGCCTTTTTTCTCTAAATTAAATAAATAAATTATCAAACTTTAAGACTTTATATCTCAATTACGGAAGACGAGGACAAGTGATTTATGTGTCAAAAAAACACGATTCATAATGCTCTTTCGATTGCTGCTTAATTAGATATTTTTCATTATTACACTAAGGCGTGGTTTCGTGGTTAGAATAACTCAACGAATTTCGCATCATCATTTAAAATTAGAGAATTTTGCCTAAAAATTTTTCTTCAAATTTCAAATTTTCTGCGATGAACAACTTTTTTTTTTTTTTTTTTTTTTTTTTTTTTTTAATGATGATAATGCTATTAAATAAGGCAAAAACTTCTAGTTAAATAGTGTGGTAGAATTATTTGCGCTCTACGCTCTGTTTATGGTAGACACTCGTATTTTTCATATATAGTCTTTTTTGTTTTGACAGTCATTTATCTAGCCGCAGAAATCAAAGCATTTTTACACAAATTTCGCATTGTTAACGCATTGCGAATTGCCGAACTGTACACCAAATTTTTAACACTGTCCCAGTGATGGCGAATTAGGGAATTATTTATTCAAAATATTTACCACATTTTTCGATCAGTAGTCTAAGCATTATTTAATCACGGAATGTCTGTAACTAAACAAATAGTAGACAATTCGGAAGATGTGGTACATATTTTAAATAAAATAAATGCCCAAACTCACAACACTGCATAGTCCCGTCCAAGCGTCATTCGCGATCATATCACATTTTCATCAAAATTTATTTCCGTGTTCATGCCTATATTAGTAATATGAGCATATGAACTATAATGTTGCGCACACTCGTTATAAATTACAAGGAATCTGGAAAATTTTTTTAATCAGAAAATATCTATTCAATGCTTAAGTATCCTAATTTTTAACCACATCTTTTAATCGTTGATTTTGTAAAATTTTTCTGCACCAAAAAATTCTGTTAAAAAAAAAAAAAAAAATTGGGGTATAACTGTACTTATTTTATTTATTGTGTAACCATGATTACTGCTGTTTGCATTTAAGTTAAATGAATTAGATACATTAACGTTATCGTCATACCAATAGGCGGAGCAAGTGAAAACAGTTATATGTCAGAAATATCTTTTTCGGACATTAAAGAATTGAAAGAAATCACTATATAATTCTTTGTTCTAGAAAATGCTCGACAATATTATATATATTTCAGTTTGTAATCCATCCGATACATTTTCACAAGTAAAAAAATAGAGATTCTCTAAAAAACGTAGAAAAATATTGACACTTTACGAAAATCGATATTAATCGAATTAAAAATACAGGGTGGTCATGAAATCTTTCTCTGATTATCCCTCTAAGCGTGTGGAACGTAATATTCCGTTCACTACGCTCCAGGTTTCACTGCACGGTTTCACTGTTTAAGATAATATAATTCTATAGATTTAATGAATTTTCAAAACACTGAAGAATGATTAATACTCTCAAGGGTTACATTCATATTTCTAATTAAGTTTATTTCATAATGTTGAAAGAATCCTATTTTTTTATCATTGAGAACAAAATGCAGAGAAAACAACATTACAATTTTACCCTTTTTCAAAACGCTCAGAGGGTTATAAACATTTATTGTGCAAAAACTATTATAGTTAGAAATAAGGTTGATTGGATGCAGTGTAATTAAATTATAACGTTTTTAATAAGACCACATACATCATGAAATGTCAACGTGTTTGGTATAACTTTGTTAGAACCACTCCCAACATTACTCCTCTAGATTTTTTCTTTTGGGGGTACATAAAGGACAGAGTGTTTGCAACATCAGTAAAAGATATTGAGACACTCAAGGTCAGATCACAGATGTTGTGCCTAGTGTGAAAGTTGGTCAATACGTGACGAGAAATGGAATACCGCTTTGACATTCTTCGAGCTACCAAGGGTGCTCCCATCGAAATTTACTGACGTAAGTACTTGTATAAAAAATTACACAAATGTCTTTACAACATATTGAAACAAGCATATGCCCAATTACATTAGTTTTTCTGCAATAAGTAATTGTAATCAGGGAAAGATTTTATGACCACCCTATAGTTTTAGATATAAAAGTTTGGGGGAATAAGAAACTCCAATTGCATATTTAACAATGTCCTGTAAAAATTAAATATAACTATATATAATGCAGTACTGGCTACAAATCAAAATTAACCCTATGTCACTAAGCCTTTTAGGAATAACTTCGTTACAACCCTTCATAAATTTAAATCCATGTCAAATTTTTAATTAACTTCCAAAAAGTAATTTATTTTAAATTTCCAATAATTAAAATGAATGCGAAATTTCCGAATTTAAAAAAAGCCAAACTGGTAATGCTTTAAACAGTGCTAAAAAATTGTAGCTGATAAACGTGCAACGATGCGGTACAATAATAGGGCGATCGCAGCGAGATCTGCTTTAAAAATAGCTATACCTCTAGCGAAAGTAACCGTTTCACTATTGACAACATACACATAATTTCTGTTAATAAAATCTTCTTGTATGTGTATAATTCATATGTCATTGATTCTGGAGTTATTTTTTTTTTCACATCAAGGAATTAATCTTTTCCACTCTTCTTGAAGACATTCATCCTTTGGTATGCTAAATAGGGACAGTCTCTAGTTTGCTGTCTTGTATCGAGTACTGCAACCAGGGGACAAAATAATGTGTATCACGTTTTTTGGCCATGATCAATACCATTCATATTTTCAAAGCTTATGAAAATCACTATCCAAGTCAAAGGAAATAGGGTATAATTTAATTATTTAAAATATTTACCATCAGCTGAAACGTTTTCTCAGTTCGATTCTTATACAATGTTTGCGTTGAAAAGAGCTAACAGACAGTGTCGTAGCCAGAGGGGGGGGGGGGGGGGCAAATGCTCTGGAAACCAGCAATATTATATAGCTTTCTTCGCCTTCAGTATCGCAGAAAATTCTCCGATTAGATAAGGAAAAAATATTTTTATAAAATTAGTGGTATCTAAACCTTCTGGACCTCCACCCTGTCTACGCCACTGCTAGAAGATGTCGCTGCGATCGACCCGTTATCTTTTCAGCATCGTTCTACATTTATCGGATTCAATTTTTTAGTACTATTTTGTAGCCTTTTTCGACACTATGTACTCTAGGCGCTGTATCTGAAGTAATATTGGACAGGCCTGATAAAAGGAAGTATGTTTAATTTGATATCAAAATGAAAATTTACCACCCGAAAAATAAACCAGGTTTATTAACCCCTTAATCGTCGTGCCCAAGACATTCACGGGCAGCGTAGGTTACGTCTGTTTTATTCAAATTGTTTGATTTCCACCAGTTTTTTTAAATAGTGTAATTGGCTTTATTCTCGCATTATTCTATCTGTCTATTAAACAAAACGAATATTTCTACTTAAAAAAACTGGTGGTAATCAAGCAATCTGAATTTTTTAAAAGTAGCCTACATTTTTCGGGCGCGACGATAAAGGGGTTAATAATTATATAAACCATTTCATTTTGCTGCGTGTCACCTTTTCTGTTCTTCATATATTTCTTTCGTTCATTATTAATCCTTAGTGGAATGCTTGTAAGATGGAAAATACATTTAAAAACGACAGACGTTTTCCTAACTAACGAGCCACTGCACAGTGTACTCCCATTAGTGCTGAATTCCAAGGAAGACCATTTTTTCCAGAATTAACTCATCTTATGGGGAAAACATGAAAACCCGTCTTTTGGATATATATGTAATTCCGCCCACTGCAGGTAATTTTGCATTTTATGTGTTACATTATTTCTCAAAAACATACACAATATTCGTATTTTTGTAATTAAACTACTATGCACAAAAATACTTTGATTAGAAATAAAACCATTGTTATATACATTCATTTCTAATATAAACACGAAAAGACAAAATCTTTTTGTTATATAATGAAACATGCTAGAATAACGCCCACAATCGGAGATTCCTGTTTAAATGATGATACTAGCCATTAAAGATGTGTTAAACGATGTAAATATTTGAATGGTATGAAATACTTTCTTGCGTTGAATAAATTAAATTTAGTTTTCGACAGAAATTAAATAGGAAGGCAATTTAATGCAAAAATAAACAACTTTTTCTTTAATTTACAGTAATTTAGTTTAAAAGCAAGTTAGTGACAATTTGTTAAATCAAAAGAATAGTTTACTAAAGACAAACAAAACATCCAAGGATATTCCCGTATTTACGTAATTTAACTTTTATAAAAGTACTCTTGCACTTTTCTTTGCGATATTACCTGAACAAATGATCTTTCTAGGAGACCCTTTTCCAGTTTTCCAGCACACTTGAAAATTTGGTTTGTTATCTAACATTTTGATTGATAATATCAACGAACAGACATTAGCTTTTTTTGATGCTCTCAAGATTTTGATTGTAGAAAGATTTCTTTCTCTTCATTGTTGTCACTTACAATATCTGGATCTCTCAATAAACAAAATTACATCAAATTGTCTTTTGAAAAAATAATCTACAAAGTCAGTTTCGATTGTGTTTGTGGAAAGAAAAAGTACCCGCATTATCCGATGAATAATACGATTTAAGCAATGTCTTTAAGATTAATTTTCAAGTACAAGATGATGGGGAAAACGGAATTGTCCGCATTACCAGAGCAGAGACACATTAACGAAAGTCCACTGTATTTAAGTGAGATATTTTATGTAGAACCGTTATAAAACTTTTAAATGAACAAGCGTAAAATTTGAACGAAAATAACTAGAGAATTTATAAATTCGACATATAAGGTAATTTTCTTACAATATCTGAATAGGTATCTATTAGACATGCTGTTAAGAATTTTTAACACTTTCCGACATAGTTGAAAAGTGTTTATGAATTCAGTTTGTCTGCTGCCGTTTGTGGTTTGTCTATCTGCCGACTGTCTGCGCTCTAACTCGCGTAAATATAGTCGGATCACCATGCAATTGATATATGTCATTAAGGTTTACTATGGCACGTTCTGTATTGAAAATGAAGTATGGAACGATTATACTTCTTTTACAGGGACACTCAAAAGAATTCCAGTACATTACGGTCTATGGGGAAAAAACGTTTGCGGTGTATTTTAACCCTTTCAAAGGCAAAGGAATTCTTTTACTAAAATGTTGAAATATTTAAATGACACCAGAATTAACGATCAAATCTATTTGAAAATAACTAAACGATTTTCTTTGCGTATATTATAAAAGCAAAATTTTAGTAAAAATTTCTGGGTGTCTCTCTGCAGTTTGGAATTAAAATTAAGCGTTCGCGCCTTGCAAACACCGCCCTTGAAAGGGTTAATGATGTTATACTATTTGAAACATATTTAAAGTGATATATACAGAGGTGCCAACCTCTCCTTATTATTTCCGTAATATGCGGGTTAATATAACCCAGGTTTAACACGTTCCGCACCAGAAATTTTTTTAATAAATGAAATTAAATAAATGCCACGTTGAAGGCCTGAAATTAAATAAATAAAGATTCATCCAATAATTTTTCTGGTTTGAATCATTGTTAAACTGGGTTAGATTAATCCACATATTACGGAATATTAATGAGAGGTTGGCAGCTCTGTATATATCACTCTATTGCACTAAAAGAGGGTTACTATAGATTGTGATGTACATAGAATACGTCGTTGATTTACAGGGATTCACAAAATTATTCGATTACTGTACGGTTTAAGAAGAATGATTACTGGAAATGCATTTTAAGTTCTGATACGTCTTTTTAAATTAAACTAAGATTTTGCTTATTACTTGGTGTGCACAAATTCTGTAGATAATATACAGGGCGGCACAAAAGGTATCGAATACATTTCCGTTTATTAACGGAAATTGCTGAAGGAGAATTTACAACTACGCTCTGCGTTTCCCAACTTAACTAAATTATAGCATACTCTGTAGTATATATACAAATCTATATATTAGATACAGGGATGTACAAATTAATTCGGATATTTTTCCGTCTATTGACGGTAGTTGTATGTCTTATAAGTTTTGAAATGTGTTATAAGTTTTCCAAATTGTTCAGTTAAACTTCATATCCATATTTCATACAGCATTCTAAAAGTGTTAAAAAGTGTTTCATAATCTATGATTAACGCATCTTGTTTGCTAGGCCTTCGATCTTTAATCACATCTGTTCCAGCCAGGATCGTAGTGTCAGGGGAAGATGAATCAATTTGCTACCAGTATTACTAGGTGCGTTCGTAATTATATA
This sequence comes from Maratus michaelseni, assembly GCA_963931845.1. Taxonomy (NCBI): domain Eukaryota; kingdom Metazoa; phylum Arthropoda; class Arachnida; order Araneae; family Salticidae; genus Maratus; species Maratus michaelseni. The sequence goes on from OZ007594.1 coordinate 23,845,876, forward strand.
AATACGTAGCACTTATTGTCGTCGCTTGGTCCGTCCGTCTGTCTGTCCGTCCGCATATAACAACGCAAAAACTACCCAACCGAATGGTTTGGAATTTAAGATATATTATCTTTGCAGAATGTTGTCGAGACATTTCAATTTTGTTTTAAATCGAATCAAAACTTTAGGAGATATTAATAAAAATATTTATTAAGAAATTTGAATTTTTTTTTAAATCGGTGCTTTCTTGTTAGAGGAGCTTCCGAGGTTGAATCGTCAAGAGACCGAGAAACTTATTTTATGACAGAAATTAATCTGCATACGATATAATTCATTTCACAAAATTAAAAATCATCAAGATCTGAATATTTATATAACTAGCTATAGTACGAACGCACCTCATTTGTCACGTTTGACGTACAATTTCCAACTTGTTATATACTACATTCGGCATTATTTAATCATATAACGACCAATGATCAATCAGTGTCTTCTGCTGCTACGCCACTGCTTCCGGTTAGAGTAAAATAGAATGTTTCGTTTCAATTCCGCTTTTAGCACATTTAAAAATAAACGTTCCGGTTTAATTTCGGCTTTCATCCTATTAGAAATAATTATTTTTTCCGGTTTCCTATTTTTGCTGGGGTCTGGTTCAAACATTAATTTGAGAAAATGCGTTAAGATAACTTTTTATCACTATATTTTTGTTAATAAAAATGTATTTTTTATTAATTTAAGTAGTTTCAATTTGCATAATTTCTGCCTTAAAACCAAGAAACAAATTATATCAATGCCTTTTAAATTTATCTTTTAATCATGAACATTTATTACATTGAGATTTTTAATAATTACAACAATTTTCTTTCAATTCAACTCAGGAATAGAAAAGTATTTTTTTTTCATTTCCGAAACTGAGAAAACAAATTAGGTTCATTTCCTGTTTTCCTTTCATTAGGATTAGCGGTTTTGTTTCTGTTTTCAATATCGTAATTATTTTCTCTATTACAGTCGCTCATCATCCAGTATTATACAGAAGCAGGAACTTGCACACAGTCATTAAGTGTTACAAGTCATAAACCAAATTAAAATTTATATATGTTCCTTTACAATTTGATTTTATAAGAATTTTTTTCTATTTGTTATGCAGAAAGAGATGTTGTTAATATTATCTTTTTTCTTGAAAGTTCCAAGGAGTCTGGCACAGCTATTAATTCTAAGAAAACACCTAATATTTTTTTAATCACAGAATTCACAATCATCTCGTCTATGTACAGAATTTGTAATATATTTCTGCAATTAATTATAGAAAAAACCTTTTAAAAGAATTGTGGTGGAATTGTACATAACCCTGGGATGGAGGGGGGGGGTGAAAATACGCATAAAGATCAGCACAACTTTCATAGGGGCCCAGGGTAGAAAACTTCTTACTCAGCTAACTATACATGGTACCTCACTGCAACTCTGATTTCGGATCACAACTTTATTAATTAGTGTAATGATATTTTGAATAGATTTACTTTTCTTTTTAATTAATATAATGACATTACCGGAGTTGCACAAAATTTAGCTTTATTCGCGTCGAAAGAATACCAAGTTATAGATTTGGTGTTACATAAATTGGAATGTACTTAACAGTTCATATGATATTATTGGCCCAATTATAGTGCAGTTTTAGCATTCCCGAAGATGTCGTCAGATTTCATGCAAAGTAAACTTAATCTGATGACAATCTTGCTAAAATATCTTCATCTATACTAATAAAAGAAAGCTGTTTGTCAGTGTGTGTGTCGTAGTGCGATGACTAAGAAAATCTACCTCACGTATACATCCGAAAATTTTGGTGAGAATAGTTCAAGGCAGTACCTTATACACTTAAGGCTCAGATTTTAAATTTTTTAATAATTAGACGAGATATTAATTGAATACCACAACTAAAAAAACGCATTGCACCAAACAACAACGTAACAGGATGCAGCCGATCGCATATCCTGACCGCCGTAGCAGAGAAGAAACCAAGACTGTCTTTTCTAATTGTCATAACGCGCTATGGTCGAACCGTTCAAAATACGAAACAAGAACGAAAAATCATGCGTCAAGCATAGATTATGTAGCACTTTCCAACGCTTCCAAAATAATTTTACAAAACATACCGTTTAATAAGCTAAAAGATAACATCTAAGTAAACAATTTGGAAAACGCATAACATATTTAAAAACATAATTTCAGGAATTTCCAACAGATACAATATTCGGAAAAATATCCGAATACTTTTATTCTGCCCTGTATATGATCTATAGATTTGTATATGCTAGGATGCTAAATTTTAGTTTAGTTAGGAAACGCGTAGCACAGTTTAAAATTATCTTTCTGGAGTTTCTGTCAATAAACGGAAATGTGTTCGCGAACTTTTGTGCTGCCCTGTATAGGATCTACAGAATTTATACACACCACGTAATAGACAAAAAGCGAGTTAAAATTAAATTCGCGTTTAGTAACTTGAAACGCACTTCCAGGAATTAGTGTTAACAGACAGTTGAAAATTCTTTTGTGTGTCCCTGTAAATGAACGATGACTGCTATACACACACTATTCTGTAGTAAGCCTCTTGTAATGCACCTTAGATATATATATATAAATTTCAATGCGTTTAAAATAGTGAAACATTATTTAAATAAACCGCAGACGATTTTTCTCCATAGACGTCATGTAACGGAATTCTTTTGACTGTCCCTGTAAAGTAACTAGAAGTGCTATGCACACCCTATTCCATATTAAGCTTCATCTAATGCACCTTAGTGATATATATAAATTTCAATGCGTTTAAAATAGTGAAACATTATTTAAATAAACCGCAAATGATTTTTCCCCATAGACCGCAATGTAACGGAATTCTTTTGAGTGTCCCTGTAATAAAACTATAAGTGCTACACACTTCCGTTGAAATAGGGAACATGCTATAGATAACGACAATAACATATAAAAATTGCAGAGCAATCTGAGCATATTTACGGGAGTTAGAGCACGGACAGACGGCAGACGGCAGACGGCCAGACGGCAGACGGCCAGACGGCCAGACGGCAGACGGCCAGACGGCCAGACAAACCGAAGTCATAAGCACTTTTCAACTAGGTTGGAAAGTGCTAAAAACGGGTGACATATTCTTACATTTTGTACTTTCATGTTGAAAACACCGCGATCCGTTTGAAAAAATATTGTTGCTAACAATTTAAAAAAGATTTTTCAAAATTGTTTGATTTCGCCATTTTTTTCCCTTTCGCCGACTCTTCCATCGGGCTCAATTTGAGAGATATAATTAACACAACATATCATCTTAAAACTGAGACCCTCTTCTATTTGACAGAGTAACTAGTTTTCAAATATACGAAATTTAGCAAGCAAAAATCCACGACTGCAGGTCACTTCACGCCTTTCGGAGAAACTCTTTTTAATTAAACGTTGGTATTTGGACACAATCTTTTTATATGTCCTTAGAACATCGGATTTACATAACCTACAAAAATTTCGAAGCGTTCGGGTGAGCGGAAGTTTTTTTTTCAAAATAAAATCTCCGAAGTTTTCGCTCAGAACTCGAAAACGTGGGACGTTTTGGCGCGGCTTCGGGGTCATGTTTTTGCGTCTACTATGATTTACTATGATTTTTAAACATTTTTATAAATGTCTTTTGGCTATCACCATGATATGTAAAGGCATCATATAAGACAAGTGTGTTACTATTACTACAGTTTAATAATATTGTCGAATGTATTCAACCTTGTGGATGATGACGCCCTTTATTCTCCGCCACCATCTGAAAAAAGCCCTGCATCCTGAAAGATTGGACAGGCCTTATCAAAGGAAGTATGTTTATTTGAATATCAAAAAGAAAATTTATGAACCATAAAAATAAACCACGTACATTAATAATAATTTAAACACTTTCATTTTATTATTTGTTGTATTTCTTAGTTGCATGGATTTCTCTCGTTCATGAGCCATCCTTAGTGAATATCTTGTAAGATGAAAAATGCGTTAAAAAACGACGTTAATTTCCCGTAGCTACTAGCCATTATTGTACAGGGAACTCCCGCTAGTGCGAAATTGCCAGGTAGACCATATTTCCCACATTAGCACATCTTACCTGGGAAACACGAAAACAGGTATTTTGTATATATGCAATTACAACAACGCACAGTACTTTTGCATTTCACGTTCGGTTCATTTTGTGATCAGTACCTTCCATAAAATTCGAGAAAATATGCAAATTCTCATACTTTTGAACATGTATGTAGTTTCAATATGCATAATTGCGGCCTTAAAATACAGAAACAAATTATGTCAATGCCTTTTAACTTTAAATTTTAATCATGAACATTTAATACAATGAGATTTTTAATAATTAAAACGATTTTCTTTCGATTGAACGCAAGAATAGAAAAGTAATTTTTTTTTTCATTTCCGAAAGTGAGAAATCAAATTAGGAGCAATTCCTGTTTTCATTTCATTAGGATTAATGGGTTTTTTCTGTTTTCTGTTTTCGATATCATGATTATTTTCTCTATTACCTTCGCACATCATCCAGGATTATAAAGGAGCAGGAACTTGCACACTGTCATTAAGTGTTACAAGTCCTAAAACCAAATTTAAATTTATATATGTTCTTTTACAATTTGATTTTATAGGAAACAATTTTATATTTAACAGGCAGAAAGAGATATTGTTAAGATTATCTTTTTTCTTGAAAGTTCCAAGGAGTCTAGCACAGCTATTAATTCTAAGAAAACGACTAATATTTTTTTTAATCACAGAATTCACAATCGTCTCGTTTATATACAGAATTTGTAATATATTTCTGCAATTAACCCCTTAATCGTCGTGCCCGAGACATTCACGGGCAGCGTAGGTTACGCCTGTTTTATTCAGATTGTTTGATTCCCACCAGTTTCTTAAAATAGTGTTATTGGCTTTATTCTTGCATTATTTTATCTGTCTATTAAATAAGATGAACATTTCTACTTAAAAAACTGGTGGTAATCAAGCAATATGAATTTTTAAAAAGTAGCCTACACATAAAGGGCGCGACGATTAAGGTGTTAAATATAGAGAAAAACCTTTTTAACAGTGCTTTCAAATGGTCCTCCAACTGAATACCAATAATTTTTAACAGATAATTTCGTGGTAGGTTTCTACAACATTTCTGAAAAATATCCCTCCGTAGGTGGGTTCCACAAAATTTGCAAGAAAGATCTAAAAATAAAATTTTCTAAAAAAATACCGGTATCTAAAAAGCGGACCATTTGGGAGCCCTGATTTAAAGAATTGTGGTAGAATTGTACGTAACCCTGGGGGTGATGATACGTGTGAAGCTAAGCAAAAGTTGCATAGGGTCCCAGGATAGCAAACTTCTTACTCAGCTAAGTATACATGGTGCCTCACTGCAACTCTGATTTCGGATCATAACTTTAATAATTACTGTAACGGTATTTTGAATAGATTTACTTTGCTTTTTAATTAATATAATAACAATACCGGAATTGCAGAAAATGGCCTTCATTCGTGTCGAAAGAATACTGAGTTAGAGAATAGGTGAGTATATAAATTGGAATGTATAAGACAGTTCATATGATATTATTGGCCCAATTGCAGTGCAGTTATAGCATTCCCCAAGATGTCGTCAGATTTCGTTAATCTGATGACAATCTTGCTAAAACATCTTCATCTATACTAATAAAAGAAAGTTGTTTGTCAGTGTGTGTGTCGTTGGTATTCGGACACAGTAGGAAAATCTACCGCACATCAAGGCTAAGAATTTGGGTGAGGATTTTTTAACGATTAGACGAAATATTAAATAAAAACCGCAACTAAAAAAACGAATCGCCGCAGACAACAGTGGATGCAGCCGATCGCATATCCTGACCGCCGTAGCAGAGAAGGAACTAAGACTGTCTTTTGCCATTTCTTATAACGCGCTACGGTCGAACCGTTATATATACGAAAAAACAGGTTGCATAGTCTTACAGTTTGTACATTCACGTTCAAAACACTGTGATCCGTTTGAAAAAAATATTTTTGCTAACAATTTAAAAAAGATTTTTTGAAATTGTTCGATTTCGCCAGTTTTTTTCTCTTTCGCCGACTCTCTCATCGGGCTCAATTTTAGAGAGATATAATTAACACAACATATCATCTTAAAACTGAGACCCTCTTCTATTTCACAGTGTAATTAGTTTTCAAATATACGAATTTTAGCAAGCAAAAATCCACGACTGCAGATCACTTCATACCTTTCGGAGAAACTCGTTTTAATTAAACGTTGGTTTTTGCACACAATCTTTTTATATGTCCTTAGAACAGCGGATTAACATAACCTATACAAGTTTCGAAGCGTTCGGACGAGCGGATTTTTTTTTTTTTTTTAAATAAAATCTCCGAAATTTTCGCTCAGAACTCGAAAGCGTGTTTTTACGCCTACTATGATTTACTATTATTTTTAAGCATTTTTATAAATGTATTTTGTCTATCACTATGAGATATATATGCATCATATAAGACGAGTGTGTTACTATCATTAAAGTGAAATAGTATTGTCGAATGTATTCAGCCATGTGGATGATGACGTACTTTATTCTCCGCCACCATCTGAAGAAAGCCCTGCATCCTGAAAGATTAGACAATGGACAGGCCTGATCAAAGGAAGAATGTTTAATTGAATGTGAAAAGAAAATTTTTTTACCAGAAAAATAAACCAGGTACATTAATAATTATTTAAACCAATTCATTTATAATCATTTTTTTTCTTAATTGTGTAGGCTCTTCTCGTTCATGAGCTCTCTGTAGTGGAGAGCTTATAAGATGAAAAACACATTAAATGACGGAAATTTCCCGTACTAGCTAGCCATTTTACAGGGAACTCCCGCTAGTGCAAAATTCCAAGTTAGACCATTATTCCCGCATTAGCACATCTTACCAGGGAAACACAAAATCACGTCTTTTGGTTACATGCAATTCTAACCACGAACGATATTTTTGCATTTCAAGTTCGGTTCATTTTGTGTTCAGTACCTTTCATAAAATTCGAGAATATACGCAAATTTTCATAATTTTGAACATGCGTGTAGTTTCACGCATAATTTCGGCCTTAAAATCCAGAAACAAATTACATCAATGCCTTTTAACTTTATTTTTTAATCATGAACATTTAATACATTGAAACACGTTTCCGAAACTGAGAAAACAAATTAGGTTCATTTCCTGTTTTCATTTCATTAGGATTAACAGGTTTTTTTAAAATCTGTTTTCTGTTTTCGAAATCATGAATGTTTTCTCTATTACCGTCTCTCACTCCAGTATTATACAGAAGAAAGAACTTGCACACTTTCATTCAGTGCTACAAGTCATAAACCAAATTTAATGTTCTTTTACAATTTGATTTTATAGGAAACAATTTTATATTTAATAGGCAGAAAGAGATATTGTTAAGATTATCATTTTTCTTGAAAGTTTCAAGGAGTTTGGCACGGCTATTAATTCTAAGAAAACTACTAATTAATTTTTAAATCACAGAATTCACAATCGTCTCGTTTATTTACAGAATTTATAATATATTTCTGAAATTAAATACAGAGAAAAAACTTTTTTAAATAATTGTGGCAGAATTGTACGTACCCTAGTTGTGATAATACGCGTAAAGAAAAGCAAAATTTAATTAGACCACCGGAATATTAATCTTCTTGCTAAGCTAAATATAAATGGTACATCACTGCATCTCCTATTTAAGATCATAACTGTAATAATTACTGTAACGGTATTTTGAATAGATGACTCTGAATAGACTTTGCCTTTTAGTTAATGTAATGTCACTACCGCGGAATTGCACAAAATGGCCTTCATTCGCGTCGAAAGAATACTAAGACGGGAATAGGTGCATCTATAAACTGGAGTGTACTTAACAGTACATATGATGTCATTGGCTCAGTTACTGCGCGGTTTTAGCGTTCCCCAAGATGTCGTTAGATTTCATACTAAGTAATGTTAATCTGATGACAATCTTGCTAAAATATCTTCATCTATACTAATAAAAGAAATTTGTTTGTCAGTGTGTGTGTCATTGTGCGATGACTAGGAAAATCTACTAAACGCTCAAATCTGAAAATTTGGGTGAGGACAGTTCAAGGCAGGCCCTGATGCACTTGAGTCTCATTTCCACATTTTTTAATAATTAGACGAGATATTAATTAAAAACCGCAACTAAAAAAACGCATCGCAGCAGACAACAGCGTAACATGATGCACCCGATGGCATATCCTGACCGCCGCAGCAGAGAAGAAACTAAGACTGTCTTTTGCCATTTGTCATAACGCGCTACGGTCGATCCGGTCAAACTACAAAAGAACAGGTTGCATATGCTTAACGATTGTACGTTCACGTTCAAAACACAACGATCCATTTGAAAAAATATTGTTGTTAACAATTTTTAAAAGATTTTTCAAAATTGTTCGATTTCGCCTTTTTTTTTTTCGCCGACTCTCCCATCGGGCTCAATTTGAGAGATATAATTAACACAACATATCATCTTAAAACTGAGACCTTCTTCTATTTGACAGTGTAATAAGTTTTCAAATATACGAATTTTAGCACGGAAAAATCCACGACTACAGGTCACTTCCCGCCTTTCGGAGAAACTCTTTTTAACTAAACGTTGGTATTTGGACACAATCTTTTTATATGTCCTTAGAACATATAAAAAATTCGAAGCGATCGGACGAGCGGAAGTTGTTTTTTAATATAAAATCTCCGAAATTTTCGCTCAGAACTCGAAAACGTGGTAGGTTTTGGCGCAGCTTCAGGTCATGTTTTTATGTCTATTATGATTTACTATGATTTTTAAGCATTTTTATAAATGTTTTTTCGCTATCACCATGAGATATATATGCATCATATAAGACGAGTGTGTTACTATCACTACATTGAAATAATATTGTCGAATGTATTCAGCCATGTGGATGATGGAGCCCTTTATTATCCGGCACCATCTGAAGAAAGCCCTGCATCCTGAAAGATTCGACAGCCCTGATCAAGGGAAGAATGTTTAATTGAATATCAAAAATAAAATCCATATACCAGAAAAATAAACCAGGTGCATTAAAAATTATTTAAACACTTTCATTTCATTATTTGTCCTTTTTGTTAAGTGCATGGATTTCTCTCGTTCATGAGCCATCCTTAGTGGATAGCTTGTAAGATGCAAAATGCATTAAGTAATGACGGAAATTTCCTCTACTAATTATCCATTGTACAGGAAACTCCCACTAGCGCGAAATTCCCAGGTAGACTATTTTTCCCGCATTAGCATATCTTACATAGAAAACGCGTATTTTGGATACACTACTGGCCATCCAAAATGCTACACCATGAAGGAATGCAAATAACAGAATGTTATTTATTGGTCAAATACATTATAATGGGAAGGACAGGTGATTACATTTTCAGAAAATTAGGAGTTATAGATCCTGAGAAAACACTACCCAAAGCACCCACCTCTGGCCGCAATAACAGCATTTATCTGCCTAGCCATGGAGTCGAACAGAGATTGGATGTCATGTACGGGTACATCAGTCCATGCAGCTTCAACACTATGCCACAATTCATCAACCGTAGTGACGGGCGAGTGGTGGCGGGCCAGTCGCTCAGAAGTCATTGACAGGACATTTTCAATTGGTGAGAAATAAGGAGAACGTGCCAGCCAGGGAAACCGTCGAACATGTTCTGTATCAAGGAAGGTCTGGATAGTACGAGCAACACGCGGTCGTACATTGTCCTGCTAAAATTTAGAGTTGCGGAGGCATCGAAGATAAGGCAGAACCATGGGCCGTAACACATGAGAAATGTAACGGCTGCTATTGAAAGTGCCGGCAATGCGAACACGAGGTTACCGAGACGTGTATCCAATGACACTTCATGCCGTCACTCCAGGTGATATGACAGTATGACGATTCGAATGCAAGCTGGCAATTTTCCACGATGCCACCAAACATGAATGCTGGCATCATGTATATGCAATTCCAACCACGAACGGTACTTTTGCATTTCACGTTCGGTTCATTTTGTGTTCAGTACTTTTCATAAAATTCTTGAAAATATGCAAATTCTCATACTTTTGAACATGTGTGTAGTTTCAACATTGCGGAGTAGAATTGCGGCTTTAAAATACAGAAACAAATTATGTCAATGCCTTTTAATCATGAATCAGTACATTGCGGTTTTTAATAATTAAAACAATTTTCTTTCTATTCAACTCAAGAAAAGAAAAGTTTTTTTTTTTCATTTCCGAAACGGAGAAAACAAATTAGGGTCAATTTCTGTTTTCCTTTCATTAGGATTAATGTTTTATTCTGTTTTCTGTTTTCGATATCATGATTATTTTCTCTATTACCGTCGCACATCATCCAGGATTATAAAGAAGCAGGAACTTGCACACTGTCATTAGGTGTTACAAGTCCTAAAACCAAATTTAAATTTATATATGTTCTTTTATAATTTAATTTTATAGGAAACCATTTTCTATTTATAAGGCAGAAAGAGATATTGTTAACATTATCTTTTTTCTTGAGTTCGAAGGGATGTGGCACAGCGATTAATTCTAAGAAAACTCCTAATTAATTTTTAAATCACAGAATTCACAATCGTCTCGTTTATTTACAGAATTTCTAATATATTTCTGCAATTAAATATAGAGAAAAACCTTTTAAAAGAATTGTGGTAGAATTGTTCGTACCCTAGGTGTGATAATATGCTTAAAGATAAGTAAAATTTACATAGGGGCCCAGGATAGCAACCTTTTTAACTAAGCTAAATATACATGGTACCTCACTACATCTCCGATTTCGGATCATAACTTTAATAATTACTGTAATAATATTTTGAATAGATTTACATTGACTTTTAGTTAATATAATGTCATTACCGGAATTACACAAAGTGGCCTTCATTTGCGTCAAAAGAATAGTAAGTTAGACGGGAATAGCTGTGTCTATAAATTGGAATGTACTTAGAAGTTCATATGATATCATTGGCTTAGTTACTGTGCGGTTTTAGGATTCTCCAAGACTTGTCAGATTAACTTTACTTGTTCTTTTTCCATAATCGGGATGGTTCTTTTTTCTTCCAAGATAGGGGATCATTTCTCTCCTCTAAAGGTTCATATACAATGGAATTTTTAAAAAAGTAAATAATATCTCCGAGCACATTCTGATATAACATATATTCCAATTAATTTGACCTGATATTAATTTTATACTCTACATAAAATGAAAATCTGTCTTTTCGGAGACTGATTTCTGTTTAGAGCCAAAGCAATTCATGTTTGAAAATTATTTTTAAAATCATAAAAATACACTAAACTGAGCTACAGTTAAATTTGATAAAATTTATTTGAAAAATTCACATTTTTTCCCTGTTTGATGATGTAAAAATTTAAATTGTGCGATATTTAGAAATGATGTAAGAGCAATATAAGCGCTAGCGATAGTGCCAATTGTTCCGACCAACGACCTTACATTTTTCTAAAAATATCAACTGGGTTTTGGCGAGCATGCGAAAATGAAATGCGATTTTTTGACGTTGACAGGAAAGTACACACTGAAAGTAGAGGACTTTGTTGCTAATTAGGAACTATCAAATGAGCTTATAATAAACACAGGAAAATAATTCATATAAAATACCTTACAATGGCTAATCCATTGTCAAAAGCAATTATTACTTACATTTTTATTTTTGACTGTAACACTATTTATATTAAATTAACTTTACTTTTTTGCATTCTTTATTAAAAAATTTAATTATATTCATCTAATCTATAATTTATTTCAAAAGTAAATAATGAATGACATGTAATCAAGGTAAATAATGATAAAATGTCATTTAATTTTATTTGGATAGTATAAAACACATTATAGTTCTTGCTCTTTATACTAACTTCTGTACTTTGGTGTTGTTAATTACTATGTTTTTTGCTGCTACTTCGTAAACATGTGTAAAGCTTTTTAAATATCAAAAGTACCAATATAAATATTTTCTCTGCACTAAAAAATCTTGAAAGTTCTTCTATAGAAACTGAAGAAAATGTTCAGAGTTCTAGTCATTGTAATAATACTGTCAGTATTTAAAAAATCACCAGATGGATGTCATTGTACAACACAGCATTTGACGTTTTTTGAGATTTGAAGGAAATTGCTTTGAGACCTACAAGCTACAAGGCTGTTGTCTCGAATGATCCATATTTTTTATTCAGCGAAATACATACAGGACTTTAACAAATTACATAAATCTTCTTCTTGAGGACGAGGTAGACATTGGGAAGTAGACAGCACTGAAGGCACACACACAATGACATCCATGCTTTACTAGGATTCGAACCCGGGCCCTCACCGTGACGGTCGCCATTGCTACGGCTATAAAGCAGCAACATTATGCAACATAGAAAGTAAACACCAAAAAAGCAGACAAATTTCTGCAGCTCTTGAAAATATTTCTAATGTCTTATCTCATAGTCAGTGCAAGGCAAGTTCACAAAGTGAACTTAATAAACATTCTCGAACAACATTTTAAAGTCTCCTTTAAATCAAATTAAACATCCTGTATTTGTTACTTTCATTGAAAAATGATTTTAAAAATTAGAAGTTTAGCCAAGTTGGTATTTCTGCAGAAATTTTTCGCCTGGAGTTTTTCTGGGAATAAATATTTTGAGGGAGTTTTATTAGGGGAAAATGAAATTCTACTGTTAAGTGGAAATCCTGTTAGTTTTTGCAATGTTTTTACTATTATTAAATATTCTCTTAAAGTAAAGCAAAATATTTTTTTTCATATTTAGTATTTTATATAAGCAAACTATCTGCTAGCAAGATAATTTATTGATTTTGCATAGGTGAATACACCCAAAAGAACTAATTAGGGATCGACTAAGTAGTTTTGGGAACAAACGTAGCCATTCATTACTACTTCCGATAGTAATTTGTAGTGAAACATTTACGTTTAAATAAGGCAAATTCCTTCTATTAAGAAATAGTGGTACTCCCTGGCCCAGGAAGCTCTTCTAATTGCTCTTGAGGTGATCAGGTTCTCCCGCTGATTCTTTATTTATTATATCGCCCCTGCAGAGACTACTGTTTTATATCATTGGTATAGATTGCGCTACTGATTTTGGGGATGGGGCGTTTGAAATAATCATTTGAGCATTTTAGTAGGTAACCTGAAAATGAGTAGGTGCTGACAATTAGTACCTTCTGGAAGCATTGTAGCCACTAAAAAGGCCTATTTTTAGCTATTTTAGCTAATTACAAATTTAAATAACTGAGAAAATTAAATTGTGAAATTTGAGATTTTTTTATAATGGAAATGTTTTCTTTGTCTGTTCCCGTAGCTATAAATAGTATTATAGAATTTTTATAAACTGGAAAATAGAGGTTATATCTTTATTAGATATAATCACATTAGTGGTTAAAGAAGAAATAATGAAATCAATACATCGACACTTAAAAGCACAGCTGTGCTATGTCAAATTTTGCTAGTTCGTGGAAAAACAAAACAGAATTTTTGTATCTTGAAAAACTAAAAGTAATATTTATTTTTTAGAGCTTTGGTATCTATACATTTAAGAAGTGTTTTTAAAACCAGAATCGGGAATCGCGAGTCATTTGTATCAATAAAATCATTTATATATTTTCCGTGTATTTTCTGGATCAAAAAAGTAAGTTTCGAGCCAAAAGTTTCACTTTATATATACATATGAAGGCAAATAAATACCATCGAAAATTACCTTACATTTTACAAAGTAAAATTCCTCGTACAACATGTTTATTTGGTCTGAAGAATACATGACCCAACACCATTATAATTTTAAAAAAGCTTGGACATTGGACGTCTGTGCAGGAGGAATATAAAGTACAAAGTATGCGTACTCGTGCAATTCTACAATGAATTTAAAAGCATTTTCATGTTGTTACGCATAAAATTGTATTTCTCATTTCTCTTCTCGTTTTATGTGTCTTGTTTAATAATACAATATAATTACCCATGTTTTGTTTTCTTTCTTAGGTAAATAAAGATACTCGTATTTTCTAGTCTTTTCCACCGCACCACGGTGGGAGATTTGCCGATTCCAGCTGGCCAAAATTATTTTTCAACTTCTATTTGATGAAATCTATTTTTCGTTTATATAAACGATATATTAGGCTGATTTAAAGAAAATATATGAAATTTTAAACGGTAGTTTAATAAGAAATCATTATATTTAATTAAAAATTATTAATGTAGCACATTAGATGTGCAGGGTGGCTAGTGGTCAGTGAAAAATACGGTCAAAAAAAGTTATAAACACCAATATATTTTTATAGAAAAATTCATGTTAATTGTTTGATCGAATAATCGACATGAATTTTTCTATGAGAATATACTGGTGTTTATCACTTTTTTTGACTGTATTTTACCCTGACAACTAGCCACCCTGATGTGAATTTTTTTATTATATTACTATGATGTACCATTCAGTTAAATATTTAAATTATTTAAAGCTTTAAAACATGTATGAATGAGTTAATCTTTTACTTGATAACTAAAAAGGACAATATTTATGAACTTTTATAATATTATTAAGATTTAAGCGATAGAATTATATTTATTATATGACACCAAATTATAAAAGTAATTTTTTATAATAATCTACTAGAAATTGGGATACAAAATAAATATTCAAGAGTAATACATATTATTATATATACAAAGAAATAAGAAAATTGCGTAGAAATTTTCTGACAATTCGCCATCTAATAGTTCTTCATTCTGGCTTTCCTCAGTAAGTTACGAGTACTGATTGAACGAGGCATTTCAAAACTGCTTTGCAGCCAAGTTTAATATTTTTTCATAAATTTCTCATGTGCTCTATGTACAGCAGTCCACTTTTGTCTAAACTGGGCCTTCTGTATAATCATTTCCTGCTTGAAAACTTTCATTTGTACTTCGTTATAATTTTCATTTGTCAACAAAACATATTAAGCCAATTCGATTTTTTCGTTAAATGTGGAAGCTTGTTGCTGCTGTATAATATTATAAAAGCTTATTCGTGTGATTGGTTTACATTCTGATGACCCTGGTAAAAAGAAAAGTGTTCTTAGAATAAAAAATATAATAATAACTTTAGACTTTGTATGATAAAAACAACTTTAAAATCTACGGAAGCAGATAGAAGCAGACAAGTAAACGTTTATCCAATATCTAAGACTCTAAACTATTTACTAAAATTAAAAGTTGAGATTTATCTAGCTTTATCATATAACTTTTTGAATTTTCAAAATGAAATTTATAAAAAATACATAAAGTCATTAAAAACATTAAATGTGAAATAACTATTGACAAAAGAAAAAATTATGCTTATAAATTAAAAAAAATAAAGTACATGCCTTGTTCTAAAGCACTCATAATGTACAATTTCTTTCAATTTCTTCAACATTCACATATTAAAACAATATACTAGAAATCATCGATTTATTCTCCTCTAATAAACGCCAAATTCATACTCACCTACTGGCAGTACGGTTGCATTTATATCAAAAACATCTGCAGTACCCACCACCTGCACATATAAGGTACATGTGGTAAAAAAAAATTCCAGTTGGATAAACTTTGAAAAATCGACTTTTGGCCAGCTAGAATCAGCAAATCGTTCACCGTGCGCACCCTGAATACTAGGCCTGAGCGCTAACACAAAAATGGCGGCGCTCGTAGGCGGAATTTGTAAAACCTTGTACGGTCTTCTAATTTTACACCCCAATATTCTCTAAAATGTTTCGTTGACTTATTGAATATCTGAAAACTAAAGCGGAGAAAACTTTTAGAAATTATTGGTATTGAATTTCAAGGGACCGTACACACGCTGAAAAAATTCCGCGCACGCCTGCCCCAATTTTTGTGTCAGCGCTCAGGCCTAGTATTCAGTGGGCGATGTCTTTTTAATAGTTCCACGGAGGCTACCTGTTTCCAGGTGGCTAGGATAGCTTTCCACGAATTTCAAATCAATGACATCCAACTTACCAGTAGTACACGCATTATAAAGCAAAGCAAAAAATTCATTTCGTCTGAGATTTTTTCCAGCACATGTACCCAAATAGCATAGAGTACATATTAATATTTCTACAGGGTGTTCCGTTAAAGGGGTCCAATATTAATAGGGGTAATAGAGGAGATCACACGGAGCATAAATCAGTATATAATGCCTGGCCGGATCTCAATAATTTTCAAGTTACAGCAAATAGAATGAAAAATCGGAAATTTGTAAAAAAACCCTCATTGCTAAACTATCGATTATGCTACATAAAAACGAAGCACATATTTAGAAAGAGCAGAAAAAATCCTACGAAATGACATAAGTTGTTTTAGAATATTGAGAATTAATGGCGAGTTACAAGCTCTGAAACAGTGAAAAAATACAAAATCAAATATTTAGCAAAATAGTTAATCGTTAATTCCAAAAATGCAACTCTACCTACATCAAGGAAAATGTTATAAAATTTGGTCCATTCCGAAAGCTTTCGAAGAAGCTGGCAATAAACCATATCAGTTTAATTGTATGGGAGAAATCAAGCAGTTCCCTAGTTACAACTCTGTACTGTTGCACGCTCGGAAAGAGCGAAACTCCACCCATGACGATTGTAAACACCCCGTTTTAATATCTTTCAATTATACATTTCTGATCAACCTCTATCAATACCCTTTCATTATTCAGTCTGGTCAAGTGAATGACATATTGTGCAGCTCTCGCCTTGTCTTAAAGCAAACTCCGTGACTGCTGCGTTTCCTCCATGAACTTTCAGGATGATGAAGAAGAAGTACTTTTTATGCAAATTTTCTATGTGTATAGGAAGAAAAGTGTAATAAAACAGCAGTCATCAGTGGGCGTTATGTTAAAGGGAGGCTGTTGTAAGTGGGATTGTAGTAAGTTGATGTATAATAATTATGCCGGAATACTCTAACGAAGAATATGCGGACATGCATCTGATGTACGGGCAAGCTCATGGAAATGCATGTCTAGCACAGCGCATGTACCGTGAGCAATTTCCAAGGAGACGTTGCCCAAGTTCGAAACTCTTCATAAAAATCGATAGACGATTACGGGAGACTGGATCGTTTAATACAGCAAGCATTGATGCAGGGAAACCTCGACGTGTACGAACACCTGCAATGGAAGAAGATGTACTGAATATTTTTAAAGATAACCCCTCCACGAGTACACGAGCTGCTGCGTCTGAAGTCGGTGTTTCTCACCAAAGTGTGTGGCGTGTTCTGCGTGCAGAAAACATGCACCCCTTTCATGTGCAGCGGGTACAACTGTTATCAGTAACAGATTGTGCTCAGCGGACAGAATTCGTACGCTGGTTGCTTAATGTAACAGAAAATAATCCACAATTTCTGGAAAATATTTTATTTACTGATGAAGCAACATTTACGAGAGAGGGCGTGGTAAACACGCACAATATGCACGCATGGTCATATACAAATCCGCACACTGTTTTCCCGTCGAACGCACAACAAAAGTTCAGTGTGAACATATGGGCAGGTGTCCTCGGCGATTATCTCATAGGACCATATTTACTCCCAGATGTACTCAATGGCAGTACGTACTTGGTTTTCCTACGGGATATCTTACCGCAGTTACTGCAAAATGTGCCAGCAACATTGCGCCACAATATGTGGTTTATGCACGATGGCGCACCGGCACAATTTTTCATAGGTGTTCGCAATCACCTCAATTCAACATATCCTGGGAAATGGATTGGACGCAGTGGACCTGTTGCTTGGCCTGCACGCTCTCCAGACCTCAATCCGTTAGACTTTTTTGTTTGGGGACACCTTAAATCGCTGGTGTATGAAACGCCTGTGGATACACCGGAGGATTTACTAGCGCGAATCGTTGTCGCTGCAGGAGACATTCCCAACTCCGTCGGAGTTTTTCGGCGTGTTCGCCAATCTTTACGACGTCGCTGTCGGCTGTGCGATTCTGTTAATGGGCGCAACTTCGAACACCTATTATAATAATGTCCGTTCGTCTGCCTTCCGACATTGAACTGTGCAGCGCAGGCCAGAAGACTATGCTTCACATATGTCATAAAGTACGTGGAATGTAATTCTTTATTTGTCATTTTTCTTTTATTTTCAACACGTTTTGGCACAGTATTTTGTAAGTCACAGACTGTGGTGTACTCAAATTGTAAATTACAAAGTTTGTATGAATTAATTTAAAATTTAGTGTCTTTTTTAAATTTATAATTAATAAAATTATTATGCTATTTGTTATTATTATTTCCTATCATAAATTATGATGCACATATACATACAATAATTGTCCATGTAAAACATGTACTGAAACTTCTTGCATAGTTACAAATCGCAATATTTTTAATTATTTCCGAATTTTCGCCATCAGTTTAATTTTAAGGAATTTAACTTAAGCTTTATATCAATAAAAGACCACTTTAAAATGTAGACTATTATTGTAAAGTTATTTTGGTTCATTCAACTCTTGAATAATTAAAAATGTTGCATCTCAGAAGAAGCATGATCGAAAATGTATAGTTGAGAGTAATTAAAAAGGCGGTGTTTCCAATCGTGATGGGCGGAGTTTAACCTTTGCTAGTGTCAAAGAAAGCGGAGTTGTAACTAAGAAACTGATTAATTTCTCTCACACAATTAAACCGATATGGTTCATTGTAAGCTTTTTCGAAAGTTTTCGGAATGGACCAAATTTTACTACATTTTCCTTGTTGTAGCTAGAGTTGTCTTTTTGGAATTAACGATTAACTATTTTGATGTATATTGGATTTCGTACTTTTTTCACTGTTTCAGGGCTTGTAACTCGTCAATAAATATTGCTATTTTAATACAATTGATGTCATGTTGTAGGTTTTTTTCTGCTCTTTCTAAATATGTGCTTCGTTTTTATGTAGCATTATCGATAGTTTAGCAATGAGGGTTCTTTTACAATTTTCCGAATTTTCATTCTATTTGCTGTAACTTGAAAACTATTGAGATCCGACCAGGCTTTATATACTGATTTATGCTCCATGTGATCTCCTCTATTACCCCTATTAATATTGGACCCCTTTAACGGAACACCCTGTATATAAATATAGCGGTTGCGAAGAACTTGATTTATTTATTAAAAGTTAAATAAAGAATGTTGCAAATTTGATATACTATGCATTTAAAGGTTAAATATGTTGCATTGAATATTCTTCTGCTTCAGAAGGATGGAAATATAACTTTCCACCCATTTCTTGATCGAAAGTACAACAGTCAGATAACAGCAAGTTATTAGAGTAGCATAATATGAGTTATACACGAAAGACAATAATTTTACTGGTGTAAATTTAGAAATTATAACGTAGCATATATTTATTTTATAGCTTATTAAATTTTTTCGAAATTTTCCGAGCAGCCTCTCTTTTTAACGGATTTCTAACAAACGAAAGGAGGTTATATAATTCGTTTCTATATTTTTACCCGACTGCTCGCAGAAAAGGAACGTAATGTTTTTGAACGTATAGAACGTAAGATGCTTTATTCCCTAAGAAAATGGGAACAGTCAGTGGCGTAACCAGGGAGGGGGTCCAAATGCTCTGGATACCAGTAATACCATACAGTTTTCTTTGGTTTCATTAACGTAAAAAGTTCTCCAATTAGATAAAGCAAAGAAAACTTTATAAAATTAGTGGTATCCAGAGCATCTGGACCACCACCCTGGCTACGCCACTGGGAACAGTTGAATTGTTTTTAATAAATACTATACCAAAATGTTTGATACACGAGTGTCATAGGCTATAGTTCTACAGTTCATACGTAAAGTTGCCACGTTCCCTGAAATAACCGGGTATTTCCAAAATGCATTTAAACGATTGCTGCATTTAAAAGTATATTGGCGCGAATTCGACAAGCATACTTGCACAACCGCACTGTCTCCAGCGTATAAACGAAAGTTTCCGGGTTCAAATTCCATTGTAACAGAAAAAGTTCGAGTTGTACTCAAAATTGAAGGTATGAAATTTTAATAGTTATTCAGGTTTAATCAGGATGAAATGTTAACCATTGGACTACGGTTCGGGGCATTTAGACCCCAGTGTATTATTAGTTTTTTATTATAATTGCACCACTTTTTGAAAAATAATCTTTGCTAAGATATTCTTAAGCAAAACTTCATAATGAGAAATTTTGTAAATTTTGATACGATTGAATAAAAAAAATAGTCACTAATCCTGGCCCTTCACGTAATCAAAGGGTTAATAAATAAAGAATGAGCAAATTAAAGATACATACTCCAATGAAATAGTACGGCTCTAAATCATTGAATAATTTGATTTTATTATAAAAATGAAATATTTGTACTTTTCTTTTATTCCATTTGAAGTATTAGTTAAACGTGTCGCAGTCCGGTTTTTTATTACTTATAATTTGTTACTTGTTTGATGCATGTCTAACAATAACTCTTTTCTGACGCTGCAATTTTAATTTGCTTTTCTTTGAAAAGAGCTCGTTTAGGTACTGGTTGGTCACTTATCTATGTCACTACAGTACAAAATTTGTATCCTTCGCATACAGATCATTTTCTTGTCCTTTTTATTTACTTTATAGGCTCTAACTTTATGTATCCGTCGATAAACTTGATTACGAATTTGAATATATTGAAAAGATACGCACTTCTAAATTATGTAATTATGTCTAATTTATGTTAAATATGCACTTCTAATTTATATTATGGTTAGCGTATTGTGTTTTTTTTCTTACAAGGCCGTGTTAAAAATTTAAATGTATGATAGTATTTAACACTTTTGCCAAATATGCTAAATCTGGCGAATTAGAATTTATTCAAAAATTGTATGCTTCGCTTTCAGTACGTTTTTTTTTTTGTTACTTTATAGATTCTAACTTTATATGTCCTTCGTTTAAATGTATCCACCGAATTTCAATATATTGTAAGATAAGCACTATTAATTTATGTCTTTAAAATATGTATTGTATAGTTTTTTTCCCCTCACAGGGCAGTGTTAAAAATTAAAATATATGATCGTCTTTAACCCTTTCAGGGGCAAGTACTTGTGTTCTTCTAACGTTGAATTCTTATAGGAATTTAGGAAAGAATTTAGTTCAAAATAAGGAAAAGCAATTTTTCACCTTTTTTTTACGTTAAAAAAGTAAAATTTAAATAAAAGTTTCTGGTTCGAATCAGATTAAAATTAGGTGGGATATAATATATCTCACCGTCCCTCAAAGGGTTAACAGGGGTGCAAAAATCTAGGCGCCAATGGGCTGATTCCCAGCACTAAATTTTATTAGTATCTTTCGTCAAATTTTATTAGTATACTTCGCCTAAATTTTATCAGTATTCTTATTAGGCGAAGAATACTAAAATTTTCGTGGTGGGAATCGGCCCACTGGCGCCTAGATTTTTGTATCCTTGGTCTTTAACAGTGTTGCTAAATCTGCTAAATCTGGCGAATTAGAATTTATGCAGAAATTACTGCTCTTTAATAATGGGAAGAATGTACTATATTTGTAAAAACGAATTTAAAATGAATGTTGTTAACAACAAAGCGTTGACCGCGACCTGTATATACACGGCCGGTTCATGACTTTTAAAACGTCACACGGAGTGGATCATCTTTACACGGTGATTGGCTACAAAACGGCGGCCGCGCCGCTTTGTACCAATCGCCATGTAAAGATCATCCACTCCTTGTGACGTTTTAAATGTCATGAACCGACCGTGTATAACGTAGGTCCTGAGTTGACACAAAACGCTATGTCCCCCCCCCCACACTCACTAAGATAGCGTGCAATAGGTTAATATCAGAGCAATAAAGTAAGAAACAAGACTTTTTTTAATTCCATTATTAAAAGTATTAACTACTTGCGTTAAAAATAATGCATTAATATTGTTGAGAAATTACGTATCATTGGTCCAAAATTAAATTGCATAAATTTGCTAAAGGGTTAATCTGCTTATATAACGTATTTTATAAAGTGGTAACACTAATTAAATAGTTAAACTAAAGAAATTATTACTATTTTTCAAAACTCAGTTCATAGTACTCACATTTAAAAAAAAAATTATTTAGGACAGAATTTTAATTCAAATAATATTTTTTTAAATTATTTTTTAATTTATAAAATATAACCCATTAATGATAAGAAACCCCAGGTTTTATATTAAAAAATAATCTCTTCTATTTTTTAAATAAATAAATGTTTTCTTTCTCTTCTAGAATTTTTAATTCTATAAAACATATACCGTAACAAAAACAATAAATCCTCTTTGAGCACTTTCAATTTTTACTTTCTTCCATATACATAATACAAAAGTTTCCGAAAAGTTTTATTTCCAAATAAATAAATGCAATTTCAATCGTTTCCTTTTTTTACGTAAACGCTAAAATTAAAATTTTATTTTGAAATTTTGATACAAATTTTGATTACTAGCAGATAATGCAGCGGTCCCTCTGGTCCGTTTTACAAATACCACTATTTTCAAACAATAAACATTGTGGTGCTTGTCTACGACATTTTCAATAGAAACATATCGTAAAGATTATTCTTTAGAAACAGCAGTATTCAAAAGGTTCACCGGTCGCTTCTCTGGTAAACGAAATTCCACGTTTTATAGTTTATAATCCGCTGTCATGAAGCAGAAGACTCTCGCGATTTAGGGAAGAAATATTGCAAAGTTAAGCTGAATGATATTCTCTTGATGGAACATTAAAATTAATCTTGTTTATTTTTCTGGTGAGACTTTTAAAAATTTAATCTTATGATATGCAAGATAAAATTATTATGTTTAATAATTAAACCATAGAGAAAGAACGAGCTACACACTGTTAAAAATAGCTTTTTTATAAAACAATTCCATGGGATTAATTGCGAGAAAGTTCTACATACCCTGATTGGTTTAATTCTGTTTTCGAGAAGGTTGTAAGGACTCTGATAGGTTGAATAGTGTATCTCGACTCCTATTGGGAATTTCTAGAAAATTCAAGAACCCTGCTTCCTCCTAAATAATATTTAGAGTCACATTGCTTACTACAATCATTTGGGATTTTTTAAACGTATCTAATGCAACCTAGTATTAAGTGAATCATTTTGTTTTCCGTTACAAAATGTTTCCTGAAATATACAATTTTAAAGGACGCTGGGATTTATTTAATTTTTTTGGAGGAGGGAGATCGCTTAAATAGTGGTCACTTATTGATTTTATTACGGTCCAAAAATTCTATGCTTCGCCCCCAGTTCGTTTTATTCTCTCTCTCACTTTTTTTTAACTGCAATACGGGTAAAGTAGCGACGGTCATTAATTATCTCCACGTTAAGGAAGTTTAAGAAAAAGGCACTATTACCTCTCTTGTTTATTAGAACAATTATCGTCATGATATATTTCTATTGCGTATTGTTTTCGCTTTGTTTCGTTTTCGCTGTCGTCTATACACACAAAATGGCACGGTACATTGCACTTTATTTGAATAAACCAGATATGCAAAATTTCTTAATTTATATATAACTATTTCCGAAGCAAGTAATTGTATACTTATATTATTGAATTCACACCAGAATTTTCAAAAAGTTTTATTTGTAAATAAATAAAAGCAAATTCAAACCTTTGTTTCTGTAAACGGTTAAAGCAAAATTTTATTCTAAAATTCTGGTACAAATTTTAACTAAAATTAAGTGTTGCAAATAAAATACTTCTGGCCTACAAGAGGTTAATTCAGGGATCGCTGTGGTCCGTTTTTAAAATACTACTATCTCCAAAGAATAACCGTTGTAATGCATTTCTACGACATTTGCAATAGAAACATACCATGAAAATTATATTACACTGAAAACCGCGGTATTCTGACGATCCAATCACTCCCCTTTTAATTGGTATTCCACAATTTACAGTTAGCAATCTGCTGTCTTGAAACAGCAAACTACCATGATGTAAAAGCTGTGTTATAAATGATTGCGAAGTAACTTTCCATTGTAAAACATTAAAATTAAACATGTTTATTTTTTCGGAGGCAATTTTATTTTATCTTATGCTATTCCAGATAAAAATACTATGTATTTTAATAATAAATTAGATTATATACGCTACAAATTTTGTCATCTTAAATTCAGACACACGTGTATCTCAAAAAGTAATTCACTCACCTAAGTGTCTGAATATGAAACTTCTGAAATCAAAGGATACATAATACATACTACACAAGAAATGGTACACTTGTCGGTGTTACACAAGAAAAACATTTATATGTAAACTTAAAGCTGCAATTACTGCGTTTGCATCTACATTACGAAAAGTCTATAAAAGTCAGAAAACCTCTCTCTAATGCTGTCAATGTACTTGTTTACTTGTGATCTACAGTATTTGAGATCCCGTTTAAGAAGCTTCTGTAGGTTTATCTGAAAGCTAATAGATAAATCAAAACAACAACATAAAAAAGCGTCTTTAAATCGCCGACAAGCAAGTGCAAATGATTACCTTTGTAAATCTGCACTAATGCAAGGGGCGGTTACATAAAGAAAATTCCTTTTTTCCCTGAACAATTATCTGTCGTCACAACCAAATAGTATAACATTTAGTGAAATTCTATTTAATATGGTGGCAACTGTTAATGCTGAAATATACAGAGGTGATTTTCTTGATCCTCATGTCAAGTTGTTTAGGGGTTGCAATCGGTAATAACTTCCTTTTAATGGATGATAATGCGCGGCCTTATCAAGTTGCACTAGTGACTGATTATCTTGTGATTGGCCTGCATATTCTCCAGATTTAATTTCGATAGAACATGTGTGGGATGCACTAGAACGCCAACTTGCATCTCGGCAACATCCAACTAGCACTCTCCTGAAGCTACGAATTCATCTTTAATACACTTTGTTACCACAAGCACTTCTGGATAATCTAATACACAGTATGGAAAATCACTGCAAAACTTGCATTTCGGTCAGGGGTGACCACATACCTTATTGATTTTACCTACGTGTCTCTAAAATGTTGTAACATTGCAATTTCTTTATCCCCTCTTATATCACACATTCCTATGTTTTTATGTAAATTTATTTTTTGCAGAAGTAGGCTGTTCTGAATTTTGAATATATCTCAGGCATGATAAAATAAAGATCTTGTGCAAGTTTCATGTTCTTATCTGCAAAATTATTCAAGTTCCATGAGTTTTTATAGTTGTTCCTTTAATTTTTCTCACCAGTGTAATAAACATATCAGAAATTGCCTATAATTTTTATCTAAAATAACTAAAATCATATAGAGCTTTCGATATAAACCTTGAATTTCAAACAACATACTTCTAATATTTCATATAATTTTGACCATTTTATATATTTTCGAATAATTATAAATACAGTGTGCCCGAAAATTCAGTTTGCAGCTTAAAAAAATATTTAAGAAAAAACAAGATGGACATGGCGGAAATTTCATTTATGCTTATGATTTATGGGTAAATTTTTTCAACAAATTAAGAATAAATACGAATAAAGGTATTCACTTAATTTTGTGATCAGTAAATATCCTAAAATAAGGTCTCGATGGAGGTGCGTAGAATTCTTCACGCATGTTAAAAGTTCTGTTCCCGCCTATAAACCCCTAAGACCGCTTTTCCATTTAAGGACACTTCGCCGATAAATCGAACAAGTTCGTCGTTATCCGACATCGGTGCACATATACACTACGCGATTTTCCACCTACCGATTCGACTGTCTATCTGCCTGTCTTCTCTAATTTTCGTAAATACATTGGGACAGCTACAAAGTTCACACTTTACCGTGTTGTTCAATGAAAATAATATGCATATATTTATAGTAATTTTACAGGGACGCAAATAAAAAATTAATACATTACGGTATACTGGTGGTAATTATATGCATTTCAATATTCCTATTTAATTTTAAGGAGAATGAAATTGGCACAAATTTTTGAGATTCGTTGCAACATGTTCGTTATTAATAATGGCGTGCTTTATTTTTACAGTTATTTTCCTTTAAGAAAATCATTTTTTCTAACATTTCATAATACATAAATTAGTAAAATAATATTCGAAATTTATCTTTAAATAACCTATGAAAACCTATAAAATATGATACCTATAAAAGTTATGCCTGTAAAAATATACTTATGTAACATCTAAAAAGTTATATGTATAAAGTTTATACCTATAACAAATTATACCTTAAAAAAACAATATAACCTATAAAATATACGTATAAAATACGTATAAAATGTTATATCTATAAATGTTACGCGTATAAAATGTTACACCTACAAAAAGATACTCCTATAATAATGTACCTTTATAACCCACAAAAAGCGATCTGTAGAAGCTTCAATTATGCGAAACAAGAATTTCAGCTCATCTATACGAGTAGTGTTAGAGTTACGCTTAAAACAACTATCTGCACTGCAGTTTTTTTTCCTTTTTTCAGCCAATAAAAATGAATTTAACACACGAAATTCAAAACTTTACATCTGCATAATTCCTAAACTATTTTCCCGAATGATTTCCCGTTTGGAAGAAAATTTACCGAAGAATCTAAATATAATTTTAAAATTAGATGTAGATATTAAAAATGTTAAAGTTTGTCTCGCTTTTAACATGAAAACGGGCTCTTAAGCTTCTTTCTTTGTTCATACAGAATTATTGAATACATAATTAGCAGTCGAAGGGTGCTTTCATCTCTCTGTAGTAATTTGGTTATAAAATAGTAAAAAGTTCCTTTTTAATTTTTTCGACTGATTGTACATATTTTTCAGGCAAAAACTTCTGCCACCCTTTTGTGGTATTTATATGAATATGTGTCAGTGAAAAAACAGCATGTTTGCTACACTGCCTTTGAATTTGTATCACATATTTTTGAAGAATCATATACAGGGTGACCATAATTAAGTGACCATAAATTTTCCCATGTGACCATAAATTTTCTTAAAATGCACGTGTTTGAAGGGCGCTAGAAGATAAACTATTTGAAATATTTTTAAAAGCTTTGGTATTTATAAAAGCTTTAGTATTTATAATATTCAGAGTATGGAGAAACAAGTCATGCAAAGCCTGCAAGTCAGCCGTCATGCGAGTAGTCATGCGAAGTCGTGCGAGTAGTCATGCGAGTCAGCCTATGCAATAAAGATGATTAGTTCGACAGTTTTCCGACAGATGGCGCTTAACTGTTAGAGATGTTTTATTATCTAATATTAACAAAAACAACTCATTTTAAATCAATATATTTTGAGACGGCGATATTCTTTCACTGCTATAATTACTACCTTTCGATAAAAACCATTTTATTAACAGAGTGCGATTTTTTTTTTTTTTTTTTTTTTTTTTTTTTTTTTTGTCTAAACTTTTAAAGCTCATAAGACTCCTCATTGCAGAACATTAATCCAATATTATGTGATATTTGGAATAAAAAAGTTATAAAATTTAGCTGGCAAAAAATTTTATATATTTTTTTTTCGTTTTCTTTCTTTTTTAATTCTATTTTCTATATTTTAACGGTATACAATGCCATCTGTAGAAAAAAATTTAAACTATTTTTTTTTTATTTCAGAACTTGTTTGCGCCCACTCTAAACAGTATAAATGCAAGGCTCCCAAATGGTCCGCCAACTGAATACAAATAATTTTTAACAGAAAATTTCATGGCAGGTTTATACAACATTTCCGAAAAAATTTACTTCCGAAGGTGGTTTCTGCAAAATTTGCAAGAAAAAT
Source organism: Maratus michaelseni (assembly GCA_963931845.1). Lineage (NCBI taxonomy): Eukaryota > Metazoa > Arthropoda > Arachnida > Araneae > Salticidae > Maratus > Maratus michaelseni. The sequence goes on from OZ007594.1 coordinate 23,873,648, forward strand.
CTAAAAATAAAATTTTTCTAAGAAAATACAGGTATTCAAAAAGCGGAGCATTTGGAAGCCCTGTAAATGTCAAATATTTTTTAAATATCGAAATAGTTTAGTGTGTCGAGGCCTTCAAACACGACTACTTTAATTATGCCCGCATGCACGTGTACCTGTATTAGTGATAAAAACATTTTTAAAAATATTGTTATTTTTATAGAACTTTTTCCAGTCTTTTGAGAAGACATTTTTTGAAAATGAAAATTATAACAATCACATTCTCACAACAAAGTTACACACTTATATAGATCTGAATGGAAAATGATATTTTATATTTTATTCTGTTTATTGTTTAAATTTATTTTAGTTTCGGAAATTCATTTTATTTAGAATAAATATGTTCCAAAACTAAATTATTATTTTCCTCATAATGAACAGAGGAAAGTAAATTCAACTAGGTAAATTATATTCAATGGTTGGAATATCATAGTTGATATTTTTTCCAACAGAGCGAAAATATGCCGGGACCAGGACTCGAACCTGGGTACTTTGGTTTGCCGTACCAACGCCGTTTGCCGTTTCGCAGCCTTGTCCAACAAATAAGAGTGAAATATGCCAGCCCTGGATATCGTCGGGATAGCTCAGTAGGGAGAGCGTTGGTACGGCAAACCAAAGTACCCAGGTTCGATTACTGGGCCCGGCATATTTTCGCTCTGTTGGAAAAAATCTCAACTATGATACTCCAACCATTGAATATAATAATATTTTCCTTTTCGAAATGTTCAAATTATAAAAAATTTGTGACGTGAAAATATTGACTATAATAAACCATTCTAAATCAAACACTGTTTATGCTTAGCAGACTTTCTATATCAAAAGCTGACAGCTAGAAAATTAAACTCATTTGGCACAACTATGTTCTTATTCGTAACTCAGTTCCGCTTTCTCATTTTACGTGACTTGGTATAAAAGCGTTTTTGATTGAAATTTCTAGTTCTTATTGCATCGGAAATGTGTTTTTCCTTGCATTAATATATTGGGGTTAATTTGTCTCATGCATGCCATTGAAATTGTGCTCATGATTGACGTTCCATCTTGTGCTGCAGAGTTGAAGACTCGCCATATAAGTGTGAGAGAATGCTAGACAGGATAGCTCCAAATGGTAGAGCATTAGTGCGTAATAACAAAAAGATTCCGGATTCTATCCCCAGTCTGGACATTTTTTCACTGCGTTGCTTGTACGCAGTGTAGCAAAGTGACAATTCACGTCCTTTGTATTCATTAATTTCTAGCGTATTTTCAGCTTTGCTGAAAATTTAATTACGTATTTAAAATGTTCACCGATAGTGAGTTTAATTTGCCACATTTATGCCATTGAAATAGTTCTCGTGGATGACGTTTCATCTGGTGCTGCAGAGTTGAAGACTTGCCATATAAGAGTGAGAGAATGCTAGACTGGATACCTCCAAATGTTAGAGCATTAGTTCGTAATACCAAAAAGGTTCCGGGTTCTATCCCCAGTCTGGACATTTTTTTAATCCGTTGCTTGTACGCTGTGAAGCAAAGTGATAATTTACATCTTTTGTTTTCATTAATTTCTAGCGTAATTTTAGCTCTGCTGAAAATTTAATTACGTATTTAAAATATTCACCGATACTGGGTTTAATTTGTCACATGTATGCCATTGAAATAATGCTCATGATTGACGTTCCATGTTGTGCTGCAGAGTTGAACACTTGCCATATAAGAGTGAGAGATTGCTAGACTGAATTGCTCCAAATGGTAGAGCATTAGTGCATAATACCAAAAAGGTTCCGGGTTCTATTCCCAGTCCGGACATTTTTTTTCCACTCCATTGCTTGTACGCTGTGTAGAAAAATGGTTATTCACATCCTTTGTGTTCATTAATTTCTAGCGTAATTTCATCTGTTCTGAAATTTTACTTACGTATTTAAAATATTCACCTATACTGAGTTTAATGTGTCACATGCATGCCATTGAAATAGTGCTAATGATTGACGTTCCATCTTGTGCTGCAGAGTTGAAGACTTGCCATATAAGAATAAGAGAATGCTAGACTGGATAAATCCAAGTGGTAGAGTATTAGTGCGTAATACCAAAAATTTCCGGGTTCTATCCCCAGTCTGGACATTTTTTCACCCCGTTGCTTTTACGCTGTGTAGCAAAATGATAATTCACATCCTTTGTGTTCATTAATTTCTAGTGTAATTTCATCTGTTCTGAAATTTTACTTACGTATTTAACCCTTTCCGGCACAGACAAATTCTGTTCGTAAAATGCAAAATTACTGACTGACACCGGAATTTACAAACGACTTTTATTGAAAATAAGAAGTCCTTATTTTAAGCTTTCATTATAAAAGCAAAATTTTATTAAAATATTCTTGGTGCCGAATGAAAGTTTGGAATTAAAATTAGGTGTGCCCGGAGTTGGATCACTGTGCCGGAAAGGGTTAAAATATTCACCTACACTGAGTTTAATGTGTCACATGCATGCCATTGAAATAGTGCTGATGATTGACGTTCTATCTTGTGCTGCAGTGTTGAAGACTTGCCATATAAAAATAATGGAATGCTAGACTGGATAAATCCAAGTGGTAGAGTATTAGTGCGTAATAGCAAAAAGTTTCCGGGTTCTATCATCAGTCTGGACATTTTTTCACCCCTTTGCTTGTACGCTGTGTAGCAAAGTGACAATTCATATCCTTTGTATTCATTAAATTCTAGCGTAATTTCAGCTCTGCTGAAAATTTACTTACGTATTTAAAATATTCTCCGATACTGGGTTTAAATTTTCACATGCATGTCATTGAAATAGTGCTCATGATTGACGTTCCATCTTGTGCTGCAGAGTTGAAGACTTGCCATATAAGAATAAGAGAATGCTAGACTGGATAAATCCAAGTGGTAGAGTATTAGTGCGTAATACCATAAAGTTTCCGGGTTCTATCCCCAGTCTGGACATTTTTTCACTCCGTTGCTTGTACGCTGTGTAGCAAAGTGACAATTCGTATCCTTTGTATTCATTAATTTCTAGCGTAATTTCAGCTCTGCTGAAAATTTACTTACGTATTTAAAATATTCAGCGATACTGGGTTTAAATTTTCACATGCATGTCATTGAAATAGCGCTCATGATTGACGTTCCATCTTGTGCTGCAGAGTTGAAGACTTGCCATATAAGAATAAAAGAATGCTAGACTGGATAAATCCAAGTGGTAGAGTATTAGTGCGTAATACCAAAAAGTTTCCGGGTTCTATCATCAGTCTGGACATTTTTTCACCCCTTTGCTTGTACGCTGTGTAGCAAACTGACAATTCATATCCTTTGTATTCATTAAATTCTAGCGTAATTTCAGCTCTGCTGAAAATTTACTTACGTATTTAAAATATTCTCCGATACTGGGTTTAAATTTTCACATGCATGTCATTGAAATAGTGCTCGTGATTGACGTTCCATCTTGTGCTGCAGAGTTGAAGTCTTGCCATATAAGAATAAGAGAATGCTAGACTGGATAAATCCAAGTGGTAGAGTATTAGTGCGTAATACCATAAAGTTTCCGGGTTCTATCCGCAGTCTGGACATTTTTTCACTCCGTTGCTTGTACGCTGTGTAGCAAAGTGACAATTCATATCCTTTGTATTCATTAAATTCTAGCGTAATTTCAGCTCTGCTGAAAATTTACTTACGTATTTAAAATATTCTCCGATACTGGGTTTAAATTTTCACATGCATGTCATTGAAATAGTGCTCATGATTGACGTTCCATCTTGTGCTGCAGAGTTGAAGACTTGCCATATAAGAATAAGAGAATGCTAGACTGGATAAATCCAAGTGGTAGAGTATTAGTGCGTAATACCAAAAAGTTTCCTTGTTCTATCATCAGTCTGGACATTTTTTCACCCCTTTGCTTGTACGCTGTGTAGCAAAGTGACAATTCATATCCTTTGTATTCATTAAAATCTAGCGTAATTTCAGCTCTGCTGAAAATTTACTTACGTATTTAAAATATTCTCCGATACTGGGTTTAAATTTTCACATGCATGTCATTGAAATAGTGCTCATGATTGACGTTCCATCTTGTGCTGCAGAGTTGAAGACTTGCCATATAAGAATAAGAGAATGCTAGACTGGGTAAATCCAAGTGGTAGAGTATTAGTGCGTAATACCATAATGTTTCCGGGTTCTATCCCCAGTCTGGACATTTTTTCACTCCGTTGCTTGTACGCTGTGTAGCAAAGTGACAATTCGTATCCTTTGTATTCATTAATTTCTAGCGTAATTTCAGCTCTGCTGAAAATTTACTTACGTATTTAAAATATTCAGCGATACTGGGTTTAAATTGTCACATGCATGTCATTGAAATAGTGCTCATGATTGACGTTCTATCTTATGCTGCAGTGTTGAAGCTTGCCATATTAGAGTGAGAGAATGCTAGACTGGATGTCATCTGGATAGCTCTAAATGGTACAACATTGGTGCGTAATACCAAAAAGGTTCAGGGCTCGATCCCTTGTACTATTCCTCCTACGATCCTCCTACTTTCACGTCAACATTTTACACCCAAACCGCAAACGTACAGGTAATCACGAAAAAATTTTTAAAAAAAGAGAAAAGAAAATAAATTTTTAAAATTGCGTTTGCATATATTCAGTCTTATAGACTACACATACGAGAACAGACGAGGACACTAAAATATCGTTTAAGATGTCAATTTTTTAAATTTTTCAAATAAACCAATTTATCTCTCAATCAATTATATCTCTCAAATTATTTGAAATGATCTGTTTTCGATATCATTAGATTGATCATCTATAGGTAGATGTAACGACTATATGTAATAAATTAATCCGAGTCGGCTCAATATGTGACCCTATATCAGGTTAAAAAATTTAGTGCCGTATAATCTATACTAATATTATAATGAGTAAATCTTGTTTGTTTGTTTGTAGGGGGTAATCTCTGGAACTACCAAACCGATTTCAAAAGTGATGGTGGCAAATTGATGGTGGCAACCCCTGCTCCAACATAGGCTATATTTTATGTCGGTGCCACTAACCCCAGGGGCTGCAGGAGCAAAAAACGTTCTAAAATTGCGATTTTTCAGTTATCACACTGGCTGTCAAGCCCTGAGAGCTTGGCAGCCGGTTCTGTATGTATGTATGTACGTACGTAATGCGATAACTCTTCATAGAAATATCCGTTTTCCTTCAAATTCTGTTTATAGGTTCACTGTGTTAAGGCGCTTCCCTGATTAGTTTTCGGGATTGATTGGTTAAGTATAAAAGGGGGGGGGACAAGGGGCTAATTCCTCCCCCCCTTAATTTATATAAATGGGTTTTTCATGCAGAATTATTCCGTTTTCCTTCAAATTTTGTTTATAGGTTCACTGAGTTAAGGCGCTTCCCTGATTAGTTTTCGGGATTGATTGGTCAAGTATAAAGGTGGGGAACAAGGGTCTAATTCCCCCCCCCCTTAATTTATATAAATGGGTTTTTCATGCAGAATTATTCCGTTTCCCTTCAAATTTTGTTTATAGGTTCACTGAGTTAAGGCGCTTCCCTAATTAGTTTACGGGTTTGATTAGTTAAGTATAAAGGGGGGAATCGGGGGGGTCTAATCCCCCCCTTAATTTATATAAATGGGTTTTTCATGCAGAATTATTCCGTTTTCCTTCAAATTTTGTTTATAGGTTCATTGGGTTAAGACGCTTCCCTGATTACTTTTCGCGATTGATTGGTTAAGTATAAAGGGGGGGGGGAACAAGGGGCTAATTCACCCCCCTTAATTTATATAAATGGGTTTTTCATGCAGAATTATTCCGTTTTCCTTCAAATTTTGTTTATAGGTTCACTGTGTTAAGGCGCTTCCCTGATTAGTTTTCGGGATTGATTAGTTAATATAAAGGGGGGGGATCGGGGGGCTAATTCCCCCCCTTAATTTATATAAATGGGTTTTTCATGCAGAATTATTCCGTTTTCCTTCAAATTTTGTTTATAGGTTCATTGGGTTAAGACGCTTCCCTGATTACTTTTCGGGATTGATTGGTTAAATATAAAGGGGGGAACGGGGGGCTAATCCCCCCCTTAATTTATATAAATGTGTTTTTCATGCAGAATTATTCCGTTTTCCTTCAAATTTTGTTTATAGGTTCACTGTGTTAAGGCGCTTGCATGATAATTTTCGGGATTGATTGGCTGAGTATACAGGGGGGAACGGGGGGGGGGGGTAATCCCCCCCCTTAATTTATATAAATGGGTTTTTCATGCAGAATTATTCCGTTTTCCTTCAAATTTTGTTTATAGGTTCACTGAGTTAAGGCGCTTCCCTGACTAGTTTTCTGGATTGATTAGTTAAGTATAAAGGGGGGGGGGGATCGGGGGGCTAATCCCCCCTTAATTTATATAAATGGGTTTTTCATGCAGAATTATTCCGTTTTCCTTCAAATTTTGTTTATAGGTTCACTGTGTTAAGGCGCTTCCCTGATTAGTTTTCGGGATTGATTGGTTAAGTATAAAGGGGAGGATCGGGGGGATAATCCCCCCTTAATTTATATAAATGGGTTTTTCCTGCAGAATTATTCTATTTGCATCAAAATTTGTTTATAGATTCATTGGGTTAAGACGCTTCCCTGATTAGTTTTCGGGATTGATTGATTAAGTATAAAGGGGGGGAACGGGGGGCTAATACCCCCCTTAATTTATGTAAATGGGTTTTTCATGCAGAATTATCCCATTTCCTTCAAATTTTATTTATAGATTCACTGTGTTAAGGCGCATCTCTGATTAGTTTTCGGGATTGATTGGTTAAGTATAAAGGGGGGGAACAAGGGACGAATTCCCCCTTATCTATACTAATATATAAAGTAGTAAAGATTGTTTGTTTGTTTGTTTGTTTTTATGTAGGGGGTAATCTCTGGAACCACTGAAGCGATTTTAAAAGTGATGGTGGCAAATTAATGGTGACAATCCCTGCTCCAACATAGGCTATATTTTATGTCGGTGCCACCACCCCCAGGGGGGTGCAGGAGCGAAAAACATTCTAAAATTTCGATTTTTTGTGTACTGAAGGAGATAGAAGTATCAAATTTGGTATGGTAGTTACTTATAAGATATAAATGCTCTCTAAGAACAAATTATAAAAACATTCGCAATTTAAAAGGGTGAGATGAGGAAGAAGCGTTCTAAAAACATTCTAAATTACAATTTCTATGGAATCTCTGAAACTACAGAACCGATTTCAAAAGTGATGGTGGCAAATGGATGGTGACAGTCCCTGCTCCAACATATGCTAAATTTTTTGTCGGTGCCACTGCCCGCAGAGGGTGCAGGAGCGAAAAACGTTCCAAAATTATATTTTCAATAATGAAGGAGTTAGGAACTTGACATTTTGTATGGTCGTTACTTACAAGATTCAAATGCTCTATAAGAACAAAATCTAAAAAAATTCGAAATTTAAAAGGCTGAAATAAGCAAAAAATTTTCTAAAAACATTCTAAATTACAATTTGTATGGAATGTCTGGAACTACTAAAGCGATTTCAAAAGTGATGGTGGCAAATGGATGGTGACAATCCCTGCTCCAACATAGGCTATATTTTATGTCGGTGCCACTACCCCGAGGGGGGTGCAGAAGCGAAAAACGTTCTAAAATTGCGATTTTTGCGATGCTGAAGGAGCTAGAAACTTGAAGTTCGGCATGATTGTTATTTATAAGATCTAAATGCGCTCTAAGAACAATTTCTAAAGAAAAATGATCTAATGATTCTGCGATTTTTCAACTATTGAATTTCTAAAATTACCAAATTTCACAATAGAGTACCATAGCGAAACCTTCACGCGTAAAAAGATAATGATAAGGGCGACGTGTCCTGACGTGTATATTGACTATAGCACGAGTCACAAATTATAGTATCCTTATTATTCTGTTAAAATATAAAAGTGAATTATGAAATGTCAATATTTTGTTTGATTAAAGGTTCGTTAAGAGAAATTGACCAGCGTAGCGGGCGTAGCTTGCTAGTATAAAATAAAGATTCTAAAGCTATATCATTCATTCATAAATCTTTTTGTAATTAATATGCAATGACACGGCCGAATAATCTATCATGTCAAAACAAATTTATTTATTCCCAAATATTTTTGTTTTTAAACACGATGGTTTTTAAAAAGTTAATTACTTCATAAATATTATTTCTTCGTAGAAATGTCAATTAATCTTACCACTTACTAGTTTGGGTATGGTTCAAATTCCACATCTGTTCCGCTAAAGTATTTTAAAAAGAACTTTTTTATTATGATAAGAATTTTAGCACCAAGATTATTTAAGTTACGCGAAAAGTGTCAAATGCATTAGTTAAGAAATTTAACTAAAAAATGAAATATATATATAGGTCTAAATAAATTTCCAGATTATGAAATATTGCATTCATAAGACAATATAATTATTCTGACGATGCCAGTCTAAAACTAATATCCGCGTTGTAAAACATATTTTTCTAACGCATATATTTTTGCTTGCAATTTACTGAAAAAAAATTACAAAGTAAGGCTAAATGTTTCATTAATTTTCGAATAACCATTTGGAATATGGAAAATTTTTCTTAAGAACTGGAAAATCTAATGTTTTCTTGTTTCGTTGTTCCTAAGTAACCGCTAACAGAATTTCCAAAAAATAATAAACTCTGTATAAATAAAACATCATACCAAAATGAATATCTGCGCAATTAGTGCTACTTAAGAAGAATTACATTAAAAATGAACTTTAAAAAAAATGCAAATTGATCTATGCTGACAGTATTATAACATTTTCTCTGCATATTGGAAATTGCTTATTTGATCTCATTTGATATTCTTTCAACACTCCGATTTTAACAAGAGAAGCTGCATTTTTAACATTTTTTTCAACTTAATAAATAATTTATGACTTCTCATTTGTTTATCTGCCTGCTTGTTTGTCTTCATATATAATATCTTATATTTTAAAAAAAGTAGAATTGCGAAAATTTATGCATACAGTGTTTAAACTCAAAACTGTGTAAAAGTGAAAACATTATAAATTTAAATGAGTAATAATGTATGGTAAAATTTAAATGAAGAATAAAATTTACAACTATGCGAAAATGGAAGTTTGGAGTTGAATTTGGTTACATTTAACTATAAAAATGTGCAAAACATAAATCGATTAATTGTATTCAGTTTCTAAATAAAAGTTTCACAGAAGATATATCTTATTTATAGTGTTTGGCAAGGTCTTGGAAGTTCAACAAGACTATTTAAAAATGTCAGACATTAGTTAAGCATTAGATAACATTTCACTTAAATTTGATGGAAAAAAGTATTCTTATAATATAATGCAATGAAAATTAAAGAACATTTTCCTTAAAAAATCTTTAAACGCTCACTTTTTATTTCCCCAAAATTAACTTCCTGGCTTTAGGGCAACTAAAATTTTAACCTGTTCAAGTCAGATTATATTTAAAACATTTCTGAGAAAAATTACTTTTTAGTTAAAAAAAATTAAAGCAGATATCCAACTGGAAAAATTTAAGGTGTACTGAAAGCTATTGAATATGTTTGAAGTTATTTTCGAACTGTAAATAAGATAATGCATAATAGAAAAAATTTTAAAGGTGTTTGGAAAATGTTGTATTACAAGATGATTAAAAAAAACATAATAACTTTTCAATGTATGTTTTTATTTTTATTATTTTAAATTATTGGTTAGATGAAGTAGCGCCTATTTTCAACTTAATAGAATAAAACACGTAGTTGAAATAAAAGTCTCACACAAATTGTGTATAGAGCTTAAGCGAACTTTTATTTTGTTGTATCAATGCTGAAACTCAAATGAGATGATAATAGTAAATATAATGACATATGCATTGATTTCTACATGCAGACATAACAAAAATATTTTTAAAGACATGTACAATCATTATTACATGTAGATAGATAATAACAAAGTAATTGTAAAGACAAAATAGTAATAAATGTATGCATGAACTATTATTAGGATCTCAGATGGAAAAAGGTTAAAATAAAAAACAAAAAAATTTAAATCAAGTTTTTCTTTTACATACATTATACAAATAAGATGAAAGACTAATCGTAAACCAATAACAGGACAAAAGCTTAAAAATAAGACAATAGGCGAGTCATAAATCATTTATATCAGCATTATTCGGACATCTTTATTTAAAGTGAATGCAGTGAAATATTTTTTCGATTTTTTAAAAAATGTGTAAAATATCAGTATAATGACTCCACTAATATTTTCGTTGTACTTTATCTTTCTTAGTCTAAAATTGTCATTGATAAGAGAAAGTGAATGCATTAAATGCTAATGTGTTACTTTAAATCTTCATGTATTATTTCATAAAATGCACGTAGTGATAAAAGCATATTTAAAGGGAATCCAGTGATGAATATGGTCCTTATAGCACTTTGGCTTTTTTAAATATCTCTTTTTACAAATTTATTTTCACATTTTTGATATTTTTAAGGAGCTATTCTTATACAAGCATTGATTTAATAGTTTGAATGTTTCGTTAAAATACAATGCTTAATGTTTCTATGAATGAATATTTTTAGGAAAGTTTCTACTTGTGTCTACTTAATTTTAAAACTAATAGGATTTTAAAAAATTGAATTATACCGTGCAGTGACAAATATATCTATATATATATATATATATATATATATATATATATATATATACATATCGAAAAAAAAATATCACTGTAAAAATAGATTGTTTTACGAAGAAGAAAAAAATAATAATTTAAACCATGTGTCTGTGTGTGAAAATGCATCAAAATATAGTTTTTTCTTATAATAAAATATTTCTTTATGCATTACAAAAGTTATAAACAATTTATTTTTCCATTATGATTGCACACTGATCTTGACTTTTACGATGCTTATCATACGCGTATATATACGGATTCCTTGGTTAATGACATCATGACTAGCACCCCTTTTCTCTCTGTTGTGTGGAGTGATCCTACGCAGTAAGGCCTGTTTTGTTGGTGTTTTTCTGTCTGGTATGTTTTTTCTCCTTTTTCTAGCATATAAACTTTTGCCTTTGTCATTTATGGTCAGTATTTATGGTCCACTACTCGGGGCTGTAGCCGAGAATGATTCTTTAAACCCTTTTAATTTTTTTTCTGTTTTACACTGATGAAGTAGATCTAATGAAACGGCCATATGTGCTTTTAATGTTGCGATAGTTTCAATTTGTGTATTTTAACATTGTTAAGCTTCATGTTTTGTCTCTGAACCCACTCAAAGTGACTGTTTTCTGGCTATAAGAAGATGGGATTGTAGAGAGAAAAATTATAACCTAAAATATGTAAATCATGCATTTTATTTTGTAAAATTTGCATTATGAGATAGTTTGGGGTTTACCCAACTCCAGTGTACATTTGATCTAAATATTCAGTATTTTATTTTATTGTCAATTTTTAAATTATTTTATTACTTTTTGTTATAAAACATGTTATAATAAATTTTATATTGTATTTCAATGTTTTTAATAGATAAACTAATGTAAATATGAATAACGTGATCATAGGTAAGAAATGCAAAAAGTGATACGGCAACAAATGTTAGCCGAAGAAGATTAAACAGAACTATGAAATAATTCGCAAAGTAACTCGAAAATTGATACCGAAGAAGAATTAGATGGATGAAGAAGAAATGAAATTCCGAGTCAAAATTAGAATACAAAACCAAATTTCGACGAGTGAAAATGAATTGGATGATGAGGACAAAATTGTACGCAAGACTGAAAAAGAAAAAAACATCGACAATTGTGCAAGAGATGCTGCTTCTTATTGTTTCTGCTTCTTATTGTTTGCTGCTTCTTATTGTTTTGATAAAGATTAATAAAACATGTTTGGGTTTAATGTAACTGACCAGATTGTCAAGATGAGCGATTCATGCAATGTACTGCTTGCGCATCAGACATGTTATATATTAGACTTTTTTCCATGCGTGTGTGTGAGAAAATGCATTAAACTACAGTTTTCTCTTATAATGCAATTTTTAATGCCTTTCAATAATTATATACAGTTTTTTTACATTATTTAACGCAGGGCTCATTTTAATGCTGATAACATTTTCGTAAAAAAAATACGCTTTACAATACTTGTCACATTTGTAATAGCCTTTAAGTTTTTATTCTGTGAATTTTCTTAAATTTTCCAAAGTATTTGTAAAAATAATTTACAATAAAAAATAAAAAAATGTCAAGAACTAATCAAACGGCATAATTTAAAATCTTGGGTTGTACTGAACAAGGGTTTACAACAGGTTTGATGAGAAGGAGGCGGGCCTGTAGGGAAACGTTGCTGGTACAACCTTACAGTTGATCGTGCATTGCGTCAACATTCACCATAAAGTGAAACCATCTCACAATACTCAGCTTTGGAAAATCGTTCCATGACCATGAGCATTAACATACAATCCCAAGAATGTGTCTCTTCTATAGCTGTCTCAGGTGAACATGCGTGACGTTTCTTACGTATTTACATACTGCAAAATTTTCGAACACCAAGCACAAGTTGCGAGGACACTATTTTACACGATCAACGTATTGTCTGCTCTGTTTATAAAGACAATCAGTACAAGGATACAACCCTCGGAGTTTGAACCGCAGTCCTTTTGATTGGGAATCACAAGTGGTACCACTGTGCCACATTGCGGTGTCATGTTTTGTCCGAAAGATAACCATTTCACCACGTCACAGTGTAGGAAAAACAAATTCGCTTTTTATCAGTTCTGTTCTTCGCATTAATGTCCACAAGGTGTCATTTGTACTAAATCGAAGATGCTCTACAACTTTGTAAATCACTTTTTGTCCCTATCTTTTCCGTTTTCGAGATAGGAATGCTATATCTGCAGTTTACCACCAGGTATCGCCGTAGTCGGTTTCATTCAGTAGCGCATGGCTACTTTACTATACCTAGGCACCACTTTTATGAATATAACAGCCGTTTTGAAGTTACGAGCGTGGCAAGGAACTTTAGTGGGAATACTCTATATTACCAAGAATCACATTCATAGAGTCAACTAATAGTTTATCATCGAAATGCGAAATATTTCAGTTTAATTCAATAACCCCCCCCCCCCCCCCGCCGAAAAAAAATGCTATTTGTTTACATGAATTCTGGTGACATTTTTATTGGGTTTGAATAAATTCCAGTCAGTGAAAAAAAAAATTCTATATGAAAGTATCTGTTTATGAAATTCAACTCTAAAAAGAAATTTACATTATTTGCGTACAAAAGTATACAAAAGCAATTTTATATAAACTTACATAATTTTTTTATTACTTTGAGTTAAATTATTCTTTTTACAAAAGAAATATTTTCATTTCTTCTTATAAATCTGAAGCAAATTCGAAATTATATGTCAAATATTCTGGAACAAAGTTATTTGTTATTTGAAAAATATTTGGTGTTGTGGTGTTTAGATTGATCGGGATAAAATATTTTTAAAAATTGAAGATGATTTACATCTTGTGTCAGAGTACGGCACCATGGCAAATATGTTTTTACTAGGAATATGATACTTTGTTGCAATATATGTATGGATGATAAATATAAAGAAAGCCAAAGATACATTAATGTATATATGTATTTATCTTATGTATAGTTCTGTCTCTAAATATACACATGTGAGATACTTTCATTTTCATTTCAAAATAAAGCAATTACTTTGGTACAACGCCTATTATGAAACTGTTTTTTCGATATCAAACAACATAATATTAACTAAAACTCAAAATGATGGGATATATTACGTGCAAATAGTTGAATTCTTTTACAATTAATATCTAAATACAAGTTTTTGAAGTTATATGAAGTTTATCAATTAAATAAGGTTTCTTTAAAATATTTATGATATAAATTATCAATTTTTGTTTTTATTGATATATTTTAAAGTAGATACAAATTAAAAAACAATTAAAAAAGAAAACGTTACATGAAAGCTATTTTAATATAGCATCTTTTTAATATAGCATCTTTTTAAGTATTTTTTTCTTGTTTAGAAAACTACTTTGCGGAATTTTTTCATAATATTTCATGTCAAACTTTTCATTTTTAGTCTATGTCAAAATACAGCCTGTTTGTATTACTACCTATTAACCTAAGCCAGCAGTTACTAATCTATGGCTCGAGCCCCACTGATAGGTCATAGGCAAAATTTTGGTGGTTCGGGAAATGAGCGATGAAATCTTCAAAATATATTAATTATTTTATTTACGGTAAAAATATTATGAATAACATAGGTTACAACATTAAAGGGGAAATGTTTAATAATATTGGTGAATAACTTTGTATCGTATTCATTCAATTTTGTAAAATGAGTGAATTGGGGCTAAATTTAATATATTTTAATTCTAATATAGACTGATGCGTTCGGGTAAAGCTATCACATAATACGTTCATTAACTCTGTATGTTTTCCTTACATTGTGAAACTAGCCGTTGGGGACCACCGTAATAATTACCCATCATGGATATGCATAATATAAAATATGAAATTAAAACATGTGTAAACTATTTATAAAATGCATTCAATTCTAATAAAATTCTGGCTTGATGACGTCATAAACTTTAAATGCTCTATTACTGAATTGCGTAAAAGAAACATCCGCGTAACTCAAAACGTAACAAAAATGTTAATCCGCGTAACAAAAATGTTAATCCTATTAACTAAGAGTTTACTGCGTCGGATGAAGCGTCTCATTTCCAATTAAAGTATATCTTTGAATTGCAATTTGAATGAAATACAGGGTCACGAAAAATCGAAGAGTGTCGCAAATAGGATTCCAGATATCTCGGCAACTAATTATTCGATGGACTTCATTTGTTATGCAAAATTTGTTTTTTTATTGTCTTTTATATTCACTCTTTAAAATAAACAATTTCGAAAATTTTTATATACCTTTTATCAGAACGAATATTTCGAGAGTTCGAAAAAAATTGTTCCGGTTCAGGAACAGTTTTTGTAAAATTATTAAATTATTGATTTTGAGATTAAATCATTTAAATTTTATATTAAAACTAGTCGGATGTGGCAATCCCAAAACTTTCTTCTATCTCACAAGTTTTATTAAATTCTGTGCATTGGTACTTCAGATATGACTATTGCTAAAATCGTGTAAATCCTGCAAAATGTAGCATAGCAGCGTCTCCAGTTACGAGATTTAGACCAAAACGTAATCAACAACAACTTATGACAACGTCTAACTGAATCTGATGTTGATGAAATTCCGTGTATTAGTTCTTGAGTATATAGCTATCGTAAAAATCATGAAAAAAATGGTATAACAGCGCCACCTGTTGGGATATCTACACCAAAACGTAATCAGCGTTTATTTATGTCAAGGTCTAACTGAATCTGAAGTTTGATGAAGATAAGTGCATTAGTTCTTGAGACAGAGCTATTGCAGAAATCGCGAAAATTGCAGCATTGCAGCACCACCTATTGCGCGATTTTCACCCAAAACTAATCAGCACCATTTTATATTAGGGACTAACTGAATGTAAAGTTTGATGAAAATAAGTGCATTATTTCTTGAGATAGAGCGAACATAAATTTTTTGTCACATAGAGACAGACAGACTCACAGACTCACAGACAGACATTTTCTAAAAACAGTCAAATCGTGTTTAGGACCTTCTACAACGTATAAATCCGTCGAAAATCGGAAGTTGAAAATTTTCATGAATCCTACACTTTCTTCTTGTAAAGATAGAAGTAAGTAAAAATGCTTTTTAAAGTTTTTTTTGTTTATTTGTCCGTCCTAGCAAACAATTATTTATTTAAATACCATGCCCTGAAACAAAAATCATCACACACGCGCCTACCGACATTTTTTGATGAGATTCCAAAACCTTTTTTTATTTTATGTATGTAGCAACCTATTTTATATTCATGGATATTAAATAAAGTTTTTGTATCTGTGGCTTTAGCAAAGTCGCTTTCTTACAATTTGCAGATTGAAATTGGTATAATTAGGTCTATCCACCGCACAATTTGAAATTATGAGATTCTAGCAGAACATAATAACTGCGGATGGATAGAACGCGTTTTTGTTAAGTTTTTAGCTCACAGGCAATCAAAGCCTAAGAGCTAATGTATTCGCAGGTTCTGCATGTACGTACGTACGTATGTATGTACGTAACGCGATAACACTTGATAGAAATATCCGATTTTCTTAAAATTTTCTATATAGGTTCAATTTGATAAGGCTCTTCCCTGATTAGTTTTGTGGGTTCATTGGTTAACTATAAAGCGGGAACGGGGAGCTATTCCCGCCTTAATTCAGCTAAATGAGTTTTGGATGCAGAATTATCCGATTTGCTTCAAATTTTATGTATAGGTTTATTGTGATACGCCGCTTCCCTGATTAGTTTCGGGGTTCATTGGTTAAATATAAAAGGGGAATGGGGGGCTAATCCCCCCTTAATTTAGCTAATTGCGTTTTTCATGCAGAATTATCCGATATTTTGTTTATATATTCATTGTGTTAAGGCGCTTCAAATATTAGATTTGGAGGTTCATTGGTTAAGTATAAAAGTGGAAAACGGGAGGCTAATCCCCCTTAATTAGGGCTAATAGCCTGTGATCTCAATGTCATCAGTTTAACTGGGCACTTTTCTTTTTATTAGGTTATTTTTTAAAGATTGACGTTGTTACAAAAGTTTCAAAATGTTATTCTATATTTGAAACTACAAATTGTGAAACAAAACATTTGAAGCTGTGTATATTAAGTATAAAGTACACACAAAAAAGTAAAGTTTTTGTATCTATGGTAGTAGCAAATTCGCTTTGTTACAATTTGCAACTGAAAGTTTGTATAAACATGCAACTATATCTATCGACCGCACAGTGCGAAATTTTAAGAATCTTGCGGAACATAATAACTGTGGCTAGATAGAACGCTTTTATTATATTTATAGGTTATTTTGTGATTTAAAATTGTTATTACAAAAGTTACAAATGGTATTTTATATTTTTAACTATATGCAGTGAAACGAAGTGTATGAACTGAGTAAAATGGGTATAGGGTCCACACAAATTATTTATAATTATTCGAAATAAGAATTACACATACCATTAAAGATTTCTTTTTAAAAAGACTTTATTTATAAGACATTTCAATAGTCAGGTAGAAAAATGATGATAGTCCACATTTGTGAAAATTGAGATGAACCTGATAGGATTGCAAGACGTACTGTTGCTTGTTAACCTTACATAAAGTATAAATGAATCTAGTCAATCGTAAAACACAGATGAAAAGAGGACGATACACAGATGGATATAGGACGTCCACTCGTATAAAGAGAATATTTTGAGATTATATCGAATTGTTTATTGAAAACATATCTAACTCTATTACACATAAATATTGACAATATTAAGCGTGCGCAACTTGTCTTATTATACATACACTGTAAAAAAACTCAGAAGCGTTTCAGCACAAGGCGGAAAGGTTTCCGGAAATTTATAGTAAACTTTGTGTTCTCCTCAGTTACTTGTTATTTCGGAATCGTTACACGTATTTTCGGAAAAATATTCAAAGCGGTGAATTATTCTGAAGAAGTCAGAAACGTTACATTCCATACCGGAAATGTTTTCGAATAGGTAGTGTAAAATGATGGTTACTGAAAAATTCGGAAATGTTACACTCATTCCGTGTAAAGTTTTAAAATGGAATTCGAAATGAAGTAATATTTGCGCATGCTCATCTACTCCGACCTATTGCACATGTCATTATCACGAGATTTCTATTGTTCTTGAGAGGAAAGACAGCTTAAAACAGATGCAGATGCAACGTATTTATATGAGCTGTAAGTATTCTGTTTTATAATTTCTTTTATTTGAGAGAACAATATGCTTTAAAAAAATAATATTATTATCAGATTCTATTTTATTGCATATTAATATCACATTTGCAGTTAATCTTTCTGTTGTATACACAAAGTTAAATAACTCGTTCGATAGTTTATTTATAATCTTGTTTCATGAATCTATAATAAATATTAGATATTTGATTGATGAATAATAATGTAGTACTAGTATTAATGAAGTACAGATAGCACCGTCTTTAACATCTTTTCGTTTTGAGATCGGTTCCGTTTCATAACTTTTCTAATGATGAAATGTATCGTTTATATGACAGAACAAATTCCTAATTTCACTTATACTATACGTTTTTCCTTCATTTTTTATGAATCAGATATTTATAAATAAATATAATTGAAAATTTGATTTATAAATCTATAAATAATTCTTTTCTAAAATCCGAGCTCGTGAATTCCATGCTGTAAACAGATACATATATATGCATTATGAAAATGCTTTTTTTCCCAAAATAGATGTATTATTTTTAATACCTTTAAATAAATATATTTTTTAATCTTGCAAGTATAGATATTATGTCAAAAGATTACGTATCTGTAAATAATTATTTTATTTTATGAACTGTATACTTATAAAAATATATTTATTTTCTCAGGTTATCTCAGCACTTCTCAAGTTATACGAATAAAATAATACCTTTAAATGAATATATTTAGAAGCATGATAGTTGTAAAACACTATATTAAAAATATTTACAAACAGACAAAACATTTTTATCAATATATCTATTTATAAGTATACAATTCGTGAAAATAAAACAATTACCACAGATATAAAATATTTTCGAATAGTATAACTATTTACAAGATTTAAAAAAAAATGTTGAAAGGTATTACTAAAATCTATCTATTTATAAGTATAGGGAAATTAAATATTTTCATTGAGTATCTATTTAGAGGATAGAACTCATGAGGCTGCATTTAAAAAAAGAATTATTTATAGATCCATAAATCAAATTTTCAACGTTATTTATTTACAAATATCTGATTCATAAAAACTGAGTGAAAAACGTATAGTATAAGTGAAATTAGGAATTTGTTCTGTCATATAAACGATACATTTCATCATTAGAAAAGTTATGAAACGGAACCGATCTCAAAACGAAAAGATGTTAAAGACGTATATACGGTGCTATCTGTACTTCATTAATACTAGTACTACATTATTATTCATCAGTCAAATATCTAATATTTATTATAGATTCATGGAACAAGAGTATAAAGAAACGATCGAACGAGTTATTTAACTGTGTATACAACAACGTCTAAACTTGTTGTACTTGTAAACTTGTAGTAGGTAAACTAAAGAAGTTTCCAGACGACTCAACTCTGTTCCTACAAAGGAAAATTTGGAAGCCTCTCTTCAGTATAAGGACATACTCTCAAATTTGGAGTTATTTTAAAATGACAGAAGTATTTGTCATAGAATTAAGTTTTTCTAAAGTTTATTTCGCCTGCATAAATAACTTAAAAGTGATATCTTGAGTAGCAGTCTAATAATAAAAGGTGCATAATAAAACGAGTTCAGAAAAATATATGTTTCACACCAGTATTACAGAAAGTTTATAATATTACTAATTCTAGAGTATAATTCATCTACAAGATCATACTTCATAGGATCATTTCTATAGTATGATTAGCGAGTTCGCTCACCGAACTTCGCAGAAAACCCAACCACGATGATGTGGAGTGCGGTTTCGCCTCGAGCGAATGTAATATTATTATTTTTTTTAAAGCATATTGTTCTCTCAAATAAAAGAAATTATAAAACAGAAATACACAGAAACATTTCTAAAACACACAGAAACTTTTCCAAAACACACAGAAACATTTCCGATGTATACAAAAACATTTCTGATGTATGTAGAAACCTTTCCTATGTATACAAAAACATTTCCGATATATTCAGAAACCCTTCCGATGTATACAAAAACATTTCCGATATATGCAGAATCGTTACGGAATATCTGACTGAAATATAAAGACACGTTTCCGAAATGCGCGTAAATGTTTCCAAAATATACAGAAACAATTCTGAATATCTGACCGAAATATGCGGAAACTTTTACGAATATCTGACCGAAATATGCGGAAACATAACAGAACCGATGAGACACATTGCTGCCCCACCAGATAGAGTAACGTTTCCGAGTTTTTTTTTTACAGTGTACTGTACATATAATAGAAGTTTACGCACATGTTACACGTATTTGAAATTTACACACGCCACATATCATTGCCAATTTTCAATAGAGGAAAAATGTTATAGTTTCGATTGTGACGACCCCATTCCACTTCTCTCTTGGTGATAAATTAGGAGTAAATTTGAAATAAAACACTATAAAGTGTAAACGCGTAATTTCTTGATTTTAATAGACTATATACCTAGCTTTAATAATATATAATAGACCTAGCTTTATAGTTGTGGTAAAATTTGCTCGAAATACAGCGATATTATATGTTAAGACCTAAAGTGAATATATGAATATTATTAATACATTTCTTACCTTATTTCACAAACAAATGTTTGAAAGAAATGCAAGTACTGACACATGTCACTGGTATGTAACTGTAGATTAAAACTGTTTGTACAATGAACTACAACGACGCGATGTCTTCTGCAAAGCACTGAGCCAATATTTCTCTAAATGATATTTGTAATTACTGACAAAACTACTGATGTAGTAGGTTAATATGGAAGTTTACTGTCGAAATTAGTCATATTGTTGAGTTAAAAATAATTAACTTTAATAAAATATTGACAATATTGACAATATTAAGCGTGCGGAACTCGTCTTATTATACATACAAATAATAGAAGTTTACGCATTTGCTACACGTATTTGAAATTTACACACGCCACATATCATCCTCCATTTTCAATAGAGGATAAATGTTATAGTTTCGATTGTGACGACCCTAGTCCACTTGTAACTGTAGATTAAATTTGTTAGTACAATGAACTACAGCGGCAAGATTACTTCTGAAAGGCATTGAGCCAATCTTTCTGTTCTAATTACTGACGAAAATACTGATGTAGTGGGTTAATTCGGAAGTTTACTATCCAAATTAGTCATATGATTCACTTTTCAAAAAAATAAATAACTTTAAAAAAATAAATTCAGTTCAACTACATTGCGAACATTTGCACAGTGTACGGTCTACATACTTAGTGGGATATACACAGAAATCTAAATATAAAAAGAGAAAATATGCTGGAGAATCGGATATACAGTCGGTCAAAAAACAAGAAAAATGAACATCCCCATCTATTTGATCATCAAATAGATGCAGAGAAAAACAAAATTGGCCATTTGATTGGGAATTATTTCTTTAAATGTAAGTTAAAAGACTAATCTGCGGGAGGCGTCTTCACTTTGAAATTGTAAAATATGCTGAAATTTTTAATATCAACCCCCAATTTTGACACCAAGTTTGGATCTTTCCGTAAGTATACTAAATAGGAAGTTATTCGCCGAAGTAGTTAAGGAGTGACGTAGATGTGGATTTTGGAACTCCTAATGTTAAATTGTTTTTTAACAGTTAGATAACAAGATGCAATGTGAGATGTTTTAACTATAAATCAAAACCTACTTGGCGATATGAATTTTAGGTTGGGATCTTATATTTAAAATTGCTAAAAGCATATTTCTGTTAAAAACTTTATAAGTTTCAATACATATATTTTTTGAAAATTAATCTCATATTTTATATATTTTGAAATTAATAAAAAAAATATATTCCTTTTATGGGATTTGTTATATTAAATTTCAACTCAATAGTTGTCAAAATGTTGCAAGTGAATTGCAATATATATTATGGATATATTTTACAAATTGATAATAAAGCAATTTCTTTTAAAAGAAAAATAACTCGTTTTAATTTCGCCACTTTAATGTGATACTATTTTTGGCTTTAAATAAAAATTAAACAAAATTTTATAAAAAGATTTACACACGTATATAAAATTTGCTGTACAATGTAGATAATGAATTAGTAAAGTAAATAAGAAAAATTAAAATAAAGACCTTAAATTTAAATTTTAGAGTATTTTTTTAAATGGAAAATTGCCTACATTATCTGCTTATCTTCATTTTTAAGTTGCTCAATGACACCTATCTGATGCTATTTTTTAAACGGTATTAACATTTAAAAAATTTATGGAAAAACGTCATGTAGTAAAAACGTCAAATTCACCTTCTTAAATTGGGAAGAAATACAATGCAAACACATTGATAAAAAATTTAATTGTTACTATAATAGGTGCAAATACTAAAAACACAGTTTTAAAGCATTAAAACTATTTATGATGTAAAATCAGATGTTAAAATACCTAAGCGTTTTCGGCTAAACATTCAATGTTTAGCTGAGGTATTTTGACATATGATTTTACATCATAAATAGTTTTAATGCTTTAAAACTGTGTTTTTAGTATTTGCACCTATTACAGTAACAATTAAATTTTTATAAATGTATTTGCATTGTATTTGTTCCAAGGTAGTAACATTACAAACACTACATACAGCTCAGGCATCTTTATCTGTTTCCATTATAATAATATTTGAAATGTGTAATGGAAACAGATAACATGCCTGTTCGTACCTTACACATCCACGAATGTATACGTTCAATTACAGACTACCAGCAAAAAGCACATTTATACACTGCTTTGTTTAATAATTAAACAACGAAATATGAAAATATTTTCACATTTAATCAAGTAAATATTCAATCCATAATGATTACGTAAGAGTTATATATTGTTGAAATTTTAACAATCTAAATTGCATAATGTAATTGTAAATTACGTATGCAACAATGTACGCGTATTCGTAGAATAACAATGTACAAAGCTGACTAAATAATTAAAATTTCTTCAACAATTACTTTAATTTTTTTTGTTTAACAATGTAATACGCTGACTAGTGGAATGAAAGTTTTACTTAACAATCATTTTTAATATTAAAAAGCGAATATTGTGTGACTTATTTGCAATTTTGCTGAGTTATTAAAAAAGCGATTAAAACGTTTTATACGATTTTGTTTGTGATTTTTAAGTAGAAATGGAGGACGTTAGACAAAAATATATCAACGGCACCATAACTAAAATAATGTATAAAAAATTAGCTATCGAAAAAACATTTCAAATTCTTCATTCTTCCGGCTATAGTTTCGTTAACACACTCGGCTCAGGTACATTTGGTACCGTTATCCAAGTAAAAGAACAGAAGTCATCATCACCTGTTGCTCTTAAAATTGTTCTGGATGAAGATGCCTCAAATGGTGAAAAATTTATTTGGCCTCATCTTCAACATACTAATATTCTCAGATTGCAATCTCAACATTTTTTGGAGTCAACTCGTACCTTCGTATTTAAAATGCCTGTACACCCTTTTACTTTGAACGATCTACTTTGTGATTCAAAATTCAAGATGGATTTCAGAGCGTTGCCGCGTGCAAAATTTTGGTTGGAAGGAATAATTTCAGGTTTACGTTATCTACATTCGACGAACTGCTATCATTTGGACGTTAAATGGAACAACATTTTGATATCGGCAGCAGGCAATGCAGTCATATGCGACTTTACATTTTTGACACAAACTGAAGACTTTGTGAATAAGTGAGTATGTTTTGTGTAATTTTAGGAAAAATAATCTAACATTTGTAACATAGAAATACAACGCAAATTTTTGTTATTCTTTCAATTAACAAATCCGATAATGACTTTAATTAAACACTTTTCTTTATCTTAAATGTATTTTGAATTGTATAGTCTAAATATTCCATTGTAAGATAAAAATTTAAATATTATATGCATTTAACACAAAACTGTGTTTATTGGAAATGTTTTCATCACAAAGGGATTGCCTGAAAATATTTTCATTGTACCTATTGTTATTAAAACTAATTAAATGCCTTTCTAACACTTTCCAGCGTAGTTGAAAAGTGTTTATGAACGGTTTGTCAGTCCGTCTGTCCGTGCTCTATCTCTTGTAAATATACTCGGATTGCCATGAATTTTTTTACACATTACTGAATTTTAGTATAGAATGTTCTGTATTGAAAATGAAGTGTGTAGCATTAATAGTCATTGACAGGGACACACAAAAGAATTCTGTAACATTATGGTCTAGGGGGGAAAATCGTCAGCGGCTGATGTTACGATATTTCAAACATGATAATATTATTATTAAGCAGATTAGACGTACGCAGAAGAATACAAGAAAAATTGAATGATGGCGTTTCAAACCATTACATCATATATCGTGCAATTGTAGAAGATTCTTATTTGTTTTGATAATGGCTTCAATTTAGTCAAAACATGTCAACAGTCTAATAAAACTTTTTTTGCTCGTTATAAAGTTTTTATTTTACACTTTTTTTTGCAATTAAAAGAAGTATATTACATAGCGTTATAATTTGATCTATATTTATAAAACACATAGAGCTTGTAAAATTAATATCTGCTAATTACAATATCGAACTATACGATGTAGAGACATAGATTAATGACGTAGTTTTAGAATTCGTGAAAACATAAAATTAACTTAAAAATTGTTTATCATTGTATATATATATATATATACATTTAACATATATTCTCATTAATAAACAACCGAATTACTTTTACTTTAAAACACGAGAAAATGTAATGCTTTGTACGATAAAATCTACCCCATCATGAAAAAAATCACTATTTAAATATATTTCACGTTATGAATTAGAATTATGAACGATTCCTCATTAATCACAATTTATTTATTGGTACTTCCTTTTATAAGTTCCTTGGCATAACTACGTGCCCATAAAGTGCAATTTCTCGCCAAATATTATAATCAGTCACAAAAAGAAAACAGGGATAATTGAAATAATTTCTTTTCCGTATTTAGTTTTCGTTAGCTTCTAAAATTTGTATTTTCTAAATCACAGCCCCCTTATCGTAGTTTATTCCTGATGACTTTGCGCTAATATGTTATTTTCTCGCTTCTCAGTTTTCCAGTAGGTTTAATATCAACTATGATAACAAATGATATTAGACGTTTGTTTTTTCCAACATAACAAACATGACGTTTTCACAACATTACGTTCGTTTTCCCAACATTCGTACTTTCTGAAAAAAATTTCCAAAAATGAACTTAATGTCCAACTATATATTGAAATAAATTCCCCATCTAAGATGCAACGTAAACTATTGGAAAAAGTTAGAATGGTGTTCGAAAATACCTTTCCTTCCGGCATTGTCCAAAGTAAATTTGAGTATGTACTATACTATTCCACATGTGCATTATTAGATGGGTTATTTGTGTATGTATTAAATAAAGGTGCTTTTATGTTAGCTGGGTGAAAATCTCGCCAATAGCACACATTTTCTTAACAATAGCAACTTTTAGTTTTCGCATGTATAAAGTAGAAACAAAGCTTTGATATTGAAATAAAAGATTTTGGCTTGTAGTAGTATTTCTTTGTTTCTTTCTTTTTTAAATGAAATGTGTGAAAATGCATGTATGTTAAATGTTTAATATATGTATTTTAAATGAAAGTTATGTATTTTAAATAAAGAGTGGAAGGTGTACATTTTAAATAAAATGAATGCAATATGAGAGGCACAATATTTGCCGATTTATCACCTGCGCCCGGCTAACATGAAAATACCTAAATAAATTGGTTCTTACTGTATGCATTGAATTGTGTAAATATTTTATAAATTGTTTGTGAATTTAATACATTGAAAGTCATTTCATAAATATTTAACAATCTAATTCGATTTTAAATTACAAATAATTGTTGCCAGAAAGTGCGTTTGATAAGTTTTGCTTTTTGTTTTATTTTGTTAAATTAAATCTCAATGTTCCCTCCATTGGGCCAAGGCCAGAAAAATAAAGCACCTTTAATCTGTAAAAAAAAAAAAAATTTTAAATCTACTGTATACGTCAAACACTTGACCAATAGAAAACCACATAAATTACTATTCAACTTCTACGGAAGGAATTTCAAAGTTAGTTGCACTATTAGTTTGTTAATCATGCGAGATAGGTGTTGGTATTTTGAACACTACATATGTTATGTTTTATCATAGATTATCAAGAATACTTGTTAAGCAAATCCTCAGCAAACATTATTTAACTGACATTAAATATTGATACAGACATACATATGAATACCAAGCCTTAAACACTCATATAAAAAAAAAAAAAAAAAAAAAAAAAAAAAAAATTAAAGAATAACTAAATTTTGTAACGTAGATATCCACAAAGAAAATATTTTGGAGATTATTTAAAATATTAATCATGTGCAATTTAAAAAAGTAATGAATTACCTCCTCTGTTCTGGCGTTTAAATTAAATATGACAATAAAACAGCTTTTTTTCTTTTCATTCTTGTTAAATATTATTTAGAGATCACAATCATCACTGTGTTCACTTTATTTTATTTTCCAGTTACGGTTCACCATTAATATTCAAGCCTCCTGAAACAAGTATGAACTCAAAAGAACGTACGTCAGTAGATGGAGCAAAGTACGATGTCTACACATTGGGGTTGCTCGCTTTAGAGATGTTCAGCAGTATGAGCTTCAGTAACGAAATTTCAAAGATAGATTTGACTGACTTCAAAAGAAATTATTGGAGTGAAATAATTTACCCTTGTGTCTATAGCTTATTGGTGGTAAGTGTATCATCTACATAATATTTACATAACATTAGAATCTATATGCATAGCTGCCAACTTTTACGCTTTTTTCGTACCATTAAAATTTAATAGCAATTTTTATCTTATTAAATCGCCGTAATTAGTTAATTAAACGACACAAAAAATTTTATTAAATTTTAGTCATAACAAAAAACTGTATAGGTTAGCAGCTACTGTTTATATATATAACTGTTTTTTTATATGGCAAGTATCATACAATAAGTTGAGTTTATAAGACGCAACTATCTTTAAAATACCAAAAGTTGACAAATGTTTGAAAACTTTTTATCTTAACGGCTACTAAAGATACTTTCAGAAAACTTTAAAGGAATGTTAAAATTACACTACTTCTCCATATTGGCTCTTTAAAGAAAATAATGCTTTTCATTTTTAATCATGTTTAACTATG
Organism: Maratus michaelseni; assembly: GCA_963931845.1. Lineage (NCBI taxonomy): Eukaryota > Metazoa > Arthropoda > Arachnida > Araneae > Salticidae > Maratus > Maratus michaelseni. Next base: position 23,900,682 of record OZ007594.1, read on the forward strand.
AGTATACGCATAATTCTTGAAGAATCGATGCACTGGACGAATAATTACACTCACATAATTAAAACGCTAATTTATTTAAATATTAAACATTAATATTTAAAATTTGTTAATAGTAATTTTTTAACATTAATAAATCGCTAGTAATATATTAACATTAATAAATTACTAGTAACAAATAGATAGATTTTAAAAGATATTTATTGTGATTTGATTAGAAAAAGGAATTTATGTTAATTTGTAATAAGAATTATCTTTAACTAATATTTTTCACGAAATGAAATTGACATCATTTATAAAATCAACGCTTTGTATACAGATATCTGTAGTTTTTTAATCACAACTTTTGTTCCAATAAAAAAAAAAAAAAAAAATTCTATTTTGTTTAAAATATCTAAATCCTAACAATATAAATCCGTACACGAGTGAATTAAAATAACTCTTTTTTTTTTGTCTATTTAAAAGTTCTTGAACAACTATAGGTAGTGTAGTATATATTTTTAAATATATAGATAATTTATTTTTAAGGTTTTACTTATATAAATGTTAAAGCGCTCCTGTTAAGTATAGAAAGATCGGCATTCAAAGTTCGATGTATTTATTAAAATTTTAATTTATTGATAAAAGGACTATAGATGTTTCAATATTTTATAGATATTGCCAAAGAACAAAATAAATAAATATTTATGTGACACTTAAATGCTTTATAAAGATTTTAATTAATAAATGCAATGAATTTCGACAATTTTCAAAGTACTTCTTTAGAGGAAGGCATTTATTTATTTTTTGTTCTGTGAATATGTCTGAAATGTTGTCTGCAATAATTAGAAATGTTAATAAATTTTCTCTCAAAAATTATATTGAAAATAGTAACTATACTTTCATTAAATATCCTAAGCACATGTTGTAATTTTAGTTATCATATTTACGAAATATCTATGACTTTTTTGTGGCAAAAAGTTAGTATTCTAGAAACCAGAAAAATAAAAAATAGAATTTTTTAACAGACACTTATCTTATCAATAGTAACCAGACTCTTATTAAACAAGTCAGGTAAGATTGTAATGCATTTTCTGATATACATTATGTGTATGATGACATTTTTTTTAAATCTCTTCTAACTAGGGGGCTCACCCCCCTACTTGCTAACGCTCGACAACCCCCCGTGAATTGCAAAGCAATTCACATTGAGACCGCTACGCGATCACAGCTCGCTTTGCTCGCTCGCCCCTTTTTATTTTTCTAGTAATTCTAGCCGGAATACGTACTACAATAAATCATTTGAACATATGAAATTGACATTTTTTTTAATGTAAAAAAGTAATTGAAAACCCCGTTGAAAACACAACTAAAAAGCATTTAGTTGATGCTACATGGTCATATAAATAATTTAAATACTATGAATACTATGAAAAAAGGATCTTGGAAACATAATTAGCACCTATAATATTGTACAGCACGGCTTAAATTTATATAAAAAAAACACTACGTGGTAGGAAGATAGTTTATCATCAATAATTGTTTAAATTTCGTTCAACATTTCATTATTCTAACTGATTATAGATTTCTGCAAAAGAAATTATTTTTTACTTCAATAAAACAGCAACAGATGGCAGCAGGGGCATTGTAGAAATTTTATATTTTATTATCTCCGATTTTTTGTGTGAGTGAAATTCGTAAATAAATTCTAAATGAATTCATTTGAAATTAACAATATTACTCATAATTAAAATGAGCAATCATCTCAGACGCTTTGGATTACGTTCATATTATTTTATTTTTAATAATTGCTAGCTTCAGTTTCACTGCTCTGACTCTGACCGCCATATTGAGGCGGGGCTAACACAATCTTGTCTGTTCATTGGTCTGAGCTCTGGAAACTACGGTTGTTGCCAACGGTAAGGTAGAAATTCAGCCCTATTTTCGCGCCACGTAAAACAAATATATACATAAATGTTTATTTTCTTCTAAAGATTATTGAAGTAAAACAAAACATCATTTGTTTAGCAAAAACGAATAATAAAATCTCCACCTTTACTAAAAATACCCTCATTCATTTAGATAAAGCAAAGTATTAATTAGTGCACACATGTATTATATTTAGTATATGATTATGGGAAACAATATCTCCACTAGTTTATGATTAATCAGGGTTCATACATATGCTTATTTTAAATACTACTATTTCTATGAAAAAAATTAATCGCAGAATCTTCCAATTACATAAGTATAAAATTACTTTTAAAAAGTTTCTTGAATTCAAAAGTAAGCACGTGTACGAACCCTGTTAATAGATATTTAGAGAGGGTGGAAGATTTCAAATACAGGCCGAATCTTTAATTAGACATTTCACTCAGAAGCGATGTACAAACAGGAATTCCTCTAAGACTACAGAATGAAAATTAATTTCACTCCACTTCTTATGAAACTTATTCATAAGAGGTATGCATTATCATGGTGTGATCTAACTCTTCAACTGAACCCATTTCAAATCTTTTTCACTGTATGAGTTATATGTTTTATAAAAATATACATTTCTTCTAAAATTTCAAAGCAAATATTCTGTTCTAATCAGATTTCTTTTATTTTCCCTTAGCCACCAATTTTTCTGTATCGAATGCAGATATCTTTCCCAATGTCACAATTTGAATATGATACAGTAGATAACATCAGAAATCTGATTGTCGCTTGCTTGAACATAAATCCAGTTGAGCGTCCAAGTGCTGACCAGCTTCTTGAAGGAAAACTCTTCGAAGGGGAAAAGTTCTGGTCTTTGAGTGATAAAGACATATGGAATAAAGAAAATAAGTAATTATATTATAAACTATCTTTTAAAACTTACAACAACGACTGCTTCAGAGTTTGTGCAAGCAGTACTTTAATATATTGCCTTGTAATGACAATGTTTAACTATATATCGTTATCAGTGCTCTTATTCTTGTCGCCAACGTGATCTGGTGTACAATGTATTTAAATGAGTATTTCAAGAATTTGCGAATTTTTTTAGATTTTAATCGCAGTGTTGCCTATATAGAAAAAGACAATTTTATCTGATTTTTCTCATTATCGGAGTCGATATAGTTATAACTTTATTATTCCACGACAACAGTATCATAATATATCTTGCCCAGAGTAAGGAGCCTATTGGCAGGTGCGGGAAACATTCTCGTAAATTGACATTTTCCTAAAGGCTTAAAATAAGCTCTTAAATTATGTATTTCGAACCCTGCATGCCCATATATGTAGGTACCTTCTAGGATGCATTTTTGTAATATAAAAAGTATGTACTTAGTCTCTTTGACCTATTTAAACGCAAGGCTTGGGTAAATTTCACCTGTTGTAACTTACTTATTCTTAAGTTATATGTATTATCATTTTGTGATCTAACTTCAACTGAGCCCATTCCAAATCTTTTTCACTGCATGAGTTACATCCTGCTTTTGGAAGGTTTAACTTACACAAAAATCATGAGACTTTCTTAATAAATTCCATCGATACTATTACTTAAAGTTCGATATTACTTAAAGTTAATAATTTTTGTTTAATTTGTCTTTATCACAATTATCTATTTTACGCTCTTTTTAACACTCGTTTTAATATGCATTCATATTCTTTTATTATTTAAATGAAATTATCAGACATTCAAACTTTCAAAATACTTTTAGAACCTTCTTGCTAGATAAAGAAAGATTTGTCTTATTACAGTATACTATCTATTGTAACGTTTCAGTATTTATAGGAAAATATTTTACGGTATTTTTCTAATTTATTTGCTAATGTTTTTTGTCGCCATTTTGGAAAATATCAAAATAATATTAACATTCAATTTTATTTTTAATATATTTTTAATTTTAATATTATGTTGTAAAAATAGTTGCGAAGCTTTTTCTAATGTATTAGAAATATTTACAAAAATATAATGTAACCCTATAAAACCAGAAAGTTACCGTGATTTGGGATATCTTTGAAATTATGTAGAAACTAGCTGATCCGTCCGGCGTTGCCCGAAAATCAGTAACTTTCTTTTGCGGTTTCAAGAAAAATAATCATTTTCGGCGCGCATTCTGTTCTAAACAAACCACTTTCCAGACGAAACTCCGGCACTCATCCCCACTGCCTACGGCATTGTATAACTGCAATATCGTTTAGTTTCAATTTCCACCTATAAGGTGCGAAATAATCTTACTTAGCTATCTATATCTTAACTAGTTCATGTTAAGTTGAAGGAATTCATTCCCGTTGAAAATTTATTACAAATTTTTTTAGAACACTTTGGTCAAAATATGAATATGCACTAGGTGGACCATTTTCAACCACCCTATCATCCCACACCAGCACAGCTACAGACATGCACCACCATAGTGCACGATGGGAGATTCGAGGCTACAACCACACACAAACACCAGTGGTCTATGCTAGGCAGTTGTGGCAGAAAAATTAATATAGGGACGCATTCCTCTATTTGAAAATGCCCTAGGTGGAACACTTTCAACCACCCTATCTCCATAGCTGCAAACTTTTACGCTTTTTTCCTACCACTAAAATTTTATAGTAAATTTTTGCTTATTAAATCGCCGAAATCATGTGATTACAAAAACAAAAATTTCTATTAATTTTTAGTGGTAACAAAAAAGCGTAAAAGTTGGCAGCTATGCCTATCTCCCATACCCCCACAACTACCGATATGGTACCACCATAGTGCACGATGGGAGAAGACTCGAGCACAAACATCACACAAATACCACACACAAACACCAGTGGTTTGCGATGGGTAGTTGTGGCTGCAAAGTGAAATATAGGCACTCAAACATATGTATTTAAAAATTTAAGGAGATTTAAGAATTATTTCCTGGGGTTAAATGGCAACCCCACATTGCTGCAATAATTTTCTGGAAAATTACAATGCACAAATTAACAAATCCTTGCATGCATTTATATCTGATTTGTTTAAACTAAATACTTATCATATAATATTCTAAATATAAAATGTTGAAATTGAAAACAGACCTTTTTATTTCTATCGTCTATTTAAAAGAACATCTAAATATGCATCAGCAATAATATGTAATGGATATTTAAATATCTTGATAAGAAAAGTAGAATATGTTACACAACATTAAGAGAGCATTTATAAAATACATCCATTAAGTGTTTGAACAGTGTCTTTTGTGTAGTAAGCTCTTTGAATAATAACTTAATTCAAGTACATTATTCCGAATCTTAAAGTGCAGTTTTAAAATATGACTTATAATACACAAACTAGTAGCACTGATTATTTTATTTTAAGTTTTTAAATATTTTTCCCAAGTCATCTAATTAGTTATATTATTTCTCCTACCGAAATAATACAACAATATGTGTATTTCCTCTCTCAGTTTGAAGTTCTGTCATACTTCAATGTTGTTTTTATTTTAATTGTTAACTTTGCTTTATTACTTTTCTTTTCAGCAAAATTAGGCCAAGTAGAAAATCTTCTAAAGTTATATGGGAAAAAGGAATCCAAGAGACGTTTAAAGCTGAAAAAGAAAAAGCAATGTAACAGAAATGAACAGAAATGTAACAGAATTGAAGCTGAAGGTGCTATATTTAAATCTAAGTATAATGACACAGATTTTGTTGGTGAAAAAACAGGCGATTCCTTATCTGTAAAGAAGAAAAGCGATGCTTCAATGACTCAGAATGTCAAATATCTGAAGCAAGTGGTCTGTAACTCTGTTATGAAAGAAGTTGCTTCACATGAAGCTTTAAATGCTGTCGAGGAAAAAGTATGCGATTCCTTATCTGTAAAGGAGAAAAGCGATGCTTCAATGACTCAGAATGTCATAGATCTGAAGCAAGTGGACTGTAACTCTGTTACGAAAGAAGTTGCTTCACTTGAAGCTTCACATAGTGTCGAGAAAAGTAATGAAAAAAACGCAAGTTTGTTTGATGATAGTAACACACATATTTCCGGATATGAAAATAAGAAGAATAATGTTTCGAGCGTTACAAACCTGAAACAAATGGAAGATAACAACGGTGGTGTAATGTCTACAGAAACAAATTTAAGTCAATCACCGAGTATTAAAGAACATAAAGCCGTTGATTCTATGTGCATCATGCTGTCTACAAAACCTGAGAAAAGTAAAGGAGGAATTATAGATTGGTTCAGAAGAAAAAGAAAATCATTTAGTAGAGTTTTCGCAATATTTAGACCAAAGAAAAAAAGAAATAAGATGTAGAAGTAAGTACTATCTGACTTATCCATTCCGATAAATTAAAAAAAAACTTTAAAAATATAAATTTTATATATTATTTGTATTTATTTTATTTGAAACTAGTTTATTAGAGTACTTAAAGTAATAAACGTTTAATTCAAAATTTGTAAGTCAAAACAAAAATATTTTTTCTGGACTCTCTCACTTGCTACTTACAAAAGCAACTATAAATGCTCTTATATTTGCTATTAATTATGGTATAATTGGTAATTATGTAGTAAAATATAGTATTTCTAAAATATAATTGGTTTTATAATGGATTTAATAACTCTTATTATAAATAGTGACTTATTTATTCACTCACAGTAACTTATTTAGTTGAATTGCAAGACACAAATTTAAAAAAGACTGTTTTTCTTTTAGGGACTCCGAAAATGGCTAACAATGTCAAGACCTGGTTCCTGAAACAACTGAACAGAATATTCTAGAAAGTTTCTTTTACCAGCGATTTTTGACACACAAGCACATAAACTCTCTTTGTGTTTATTTTAACCTCAACATGTGACTGGAGAACAAAAACTGTCTTGTAGCTCCTTTTACCAACGAATTGTGACACATAAGCACATAAACTCTCTTTGTGTTTATTTTAACCTCAACATGTGACTGGAGAACAAAAACTGTCTTGTAGCTCCTTTTACAAACGAATTGTGACACATAAGCACATAAACTCTCTTTGTGTTTATTTTAACCTCAACATGTGACTGGAGAACAAAAACTGTCTTGTAGCTCCTTTTACCAACAAATTGTGACACGTAAGCACATAAACTCTCTTTGTGTTTATTTTAACCTCAACATGTGACTGGAGAACAAAAACTGTCTTGTAGCTCTTTTTACCAACGAATTGTGACACGTAAGCACATAAACTCTCTTTGTGTTTAATTCAACCTCAACATGTGACTGGAGAACAAAAACTGTCTTGTAGCTCCTTTTACCACCAAATTGTGACACGTAAGCACATAAGATCTCTTTGTGTTTATTTTAACCTCAATATGTGACTGGAGATCAAAAACTGTCTTGTTGCTCCATTTGCCAAAGCACAGAATCTGTCTTGTGCTTATTGTATTTCCCAGATTTTGAGTCAAGAAAACTGTAAAAGAAAACTGTCCTGTAACTTTTAATGTTCTTACCTATTATTTGTGATATTATGCTCAGAAATATTTAATGGAGCATTTTTTGAATTTTTATGTCGATCGTAACTAACATCTTACGTTTCAACCAAACATCTGATTAATAAAATGGTTACTGGAGTGTGCGTGATTATTTATTTTATTTTAAATAACAATTAATATTGTTTCTGAAGTGCAAAAAAATATCCGTAACTACAGGTATTTGACAAAAAAATTGCAATACTTAAAAGTTCGATAAAGCAGCGCTTTCGGATAATGTTTCTTTCATAACATTTTCTACAGAGGACGAGGGGGTGGGGGACGAAGGGATTTCTGAAATTATAGTGGGGATTCATAAATGTAAGGAATGTAGTTCGTTACTGGTAATGTATCTTTACATTTTTCATGGTGTATGTGTGTGTGTAGAGGGATGAAGAGAGTGGCCCGCGGCTTTGCTCGTGTAATTCTTGTAAAATGCCAAGTGGCAGTCGTTGGCCTATTTTCATCAGAGGAAATTTTATTTCCACAGATAATTCAGAAATTACTAATTAAGCAAATTTCTGTAATGACTATATCACATAAATTGCAATTTTAAAACTTTTCTATTCTACTCACATTAAAATTTCAAAATTTTTAAAAACTGTTCTATGGATGCATTTGTGTCTCTGACTTAACAGCCATGTAAAATTTTAAGTTTCTATCCCTACCAATTTCGGATAAATCATTGTTTAGAAGGTTTCTAGAACTTTTTCAGCTTATTTTCCTTTTTTAAATTTCGATTTTTTTTTATGAAAACCGTTTTTAGCGAGCACTGAAATCTTAAAAATAGCCACCATGCCAAATTTCAACTTCCTATACCCGCAGCATCACCAAAATCACAGTTTTGGAATATTTTTTGCTCCTGCACCTTTTTTAAATTTCGAATTTTCTAAAAACTGTTCTGTGGAAGCATTTACGTATAAAAAATAACGGGCATGTTAAATTCTAAGTTTCTATCGCTAACAATTTGGTAAAAAACATAATTTATAACGTTTTCCGCTCAGTTTACACCTTTAAACTTCGAATTTTTAATAGACTGTTGATACTGGGCGTCTGCATCTTAAAAGTTACAACTGTACTAAATTTCCAGTTTCTAACCCGAATAAATCCAATTAAATCATAATGTAGAATGTTTTTAGACCATTTTCCGCTCATTTCAGCCTGTTAAATTTTGATTTTTTTAGAATCCGGTCTTAGCGAGAATTTGCATTTTAAAAGTAACCTCCATACCAAATACGAAGCTTCTATACCAGCTGTATCACATAAATTGAAATTTTAGTATGTTTTTTTTCTCCTGTCCTTTTACATTTCGCATTTTTAGTAAACTGTTCTGGGTGATCATTTACGTGAGTAACAGCCAGGCGAAATTTTAAGTTTCTAGCCTTAATAGTTCCAAAAAAATCGTAATTTAGATCATTTTTAGAAGCTTCTCGCACGTTTCACTATTTTAAATTTTAATTATGTGTGACCAAATCAGCAGCCATGTAAAATTTTAAGTCCCTACACCTACCAATTCCAAAGTAATTGCAATTTAGAATGCTTTTTAAACGCTTTCTGCTCATTTCACCGTTTGAAATTTTGAAATTCTGTACAAACCATTGTTAGCAAGCATTTGCATCTTAAAAGTAACCGCCATGCCAAATTTGAAGTTTCTAATCTTATTAATAAAAAATAATAATAATAAATCGTAATTTAGAACTTTTTTTATCTTTTTCACCCTTTTAAATTTCGATTTATTTAAAAAAAACTGTTCTGTGTGCACTTGTATCTTAAAAAGTATCAGCCATTTTAAATTTCAAGATTCTGTCCTTAACAAATCCATATAAATCGTAATTTAGAATGTTTTTAGAACAGTTTTCGCTCATATCACTCTTTTACATTTCATTTTTTTTAAATATGTCCTTAGAGAACATGCATATTTTATAATTTACTGTCTTCCCCAATTTCAAGTTTCAGTATAATAAATAATTCTCTTCAGTATATTAAAAATTGCAATTTTAGATCGTTCTTCGCTCTTGAAACGCCCTGAGGGTAGTAGCACTGACATAAAATATAACCTGTGTTAGACGACAGACTGTCACCATAAATTTGCGAGCATTACTTTTAAAATCGGTTCGGTAGTTTCAAAGATTCCATTGAAATTGTAATTTAGAATGTTTTTAGAACTTATTTAGCACATTTGACCCTTTCAAATTTCGAACTTTTTAGAAACTGTTCTTAGAGAGCATTTACATCTTATAAGTAACTTACCATGCCAAATTTCAAGTTTCTAGTTTCTTCAATATAAAAAAAATCGAAATTTTAGAACGTTTTTTCGCTCTTGCACCCCCCTGTGGTAGTGGCACTTATATAAAATATAGCCTATGTTACAGCCGGTACTGTTACCATCAATTTGCCACCATCTCTTTTGAAAATGGTTCTATAGTTCCAGAGATTTCATAGAAATTATTAATTATAATGTTTTAGAACGGTTTTCGCTCACCTCACACTTTTAAATTTCGAATTTTTTTAGAGTTTGTTCTTAGAGAGCATTTACATCTTAAAAATAACTACCATTCCAAACTTCAAGTTTCTAGTTGCTTCAGTATAAAAAGAATCAAAATTTTAGAACGTTTTTTGCTTTTGCACCCCCCTGTGTAGCGGCCCGGACATAAAATGTAGCCTATGTTACAGCAGGGACTGTTACCATCAATTTGCCACCATCACTTTTGAAAGTGGTTCTGTAAATTTACCGATCTTAAAAGTTCACATATTTTGATCATTTCCGATCATTTTAAAGAATAGGCGCTAATGAATAGAAAAACGATAAGATTGTATTTTTAAAGAATCCAATAATCTGAAAGTGACTCAAAAAAATCTGCAACTCATTTCAAACTTGGAGAAGTGAAAGAAATAAGAAATCGAAAGTTTTATCGACTGGAAAAGAAAGAAGAAGAGTACATTTAAAAAGGAGATTTTCCGGTTGGTTTACTGGATTTAATAATGAAAAACCTCTTTTATTCTAGAAAAATACTAAAAACCTTTTATGCATGAGGGAAATTTTCGAGATTTAACGCTAATAAAAGTTGCAGTTTAATATGGGTTTAAAATTTTAATATTAAATTAATGTTACCAGTTCACGGCATGCTCATTTAAAGGCTTATATTTTTGTTCATTTTTTAATGAAAAATTAAATTACAAATGTATTTAGAGAATTTTTACAATGAAAATGATTATTTAAAATGCAATGAACTGAAAAACCTAAAATAGGAATATAAAAAGGTCTGATTGTACGAAAATATTTATCAAAGTATTTAATATTTTGCGTAAATTCATTTAAACAATTTTGATGAATAATTTGAAAACATTAAATTACTCTTATTTAAAGAATAAACTACTTCACCAACTTTTGCTTTTTAATTGCTTTTTAATTCAAACACTTAGTATGACCTTTTTCATTAATATCACTACATATTTCATTAATAATTTATTCATCAATAACATTTCACTATTTTATTTTTTCTCCAATATCTGGCGACTACTTTTTCATAATTTTTCCTATCACTATTTCTAAAAAAAAATATGTAATTTTCCCCAAAGATTTTTAAAAATCTACTACGAAGATTATTGTTTGAAATAATAGTATAAAAAATACTAAAATAGTCGCCAGCCAATGACAGTACTGATAATGCCAAGCAAAGCAGTTTCTTATTCTTTATTTCCAAGGTTTTAATTATAATACAATACTAATATTTTTCTTCAATAACGCTTATGCGAAATTTTAACTTTTAGTATGTTTATAAAATAGGACAGTCTATATCCTAATTCCGTATAAGCCGGGGCCCCACCAATGGCTGAGAGGTGCTACTCTCGAAGCTGGTAGACGGAGGTGCTGGGTTCACACCTCTGTCGCGCTCGTCGACCTAACCGTTCGAGTTTTCCGTGGTATTCTTCGAGCCTTGCCGTAAATACAGGTTAGGTTCCCTTAGATAGACCCCCAGGGAGGGGACTCCCCCCCCCCCCTAGGGCGTATATCCCTCGAGTAGATAATCATAAATCAACCAACCAACCGTATATGCCGGCGTATAACGCGAACCTAAATTTTCATACATCATTTGTCTAGTTTTAGGTGTGTTCGCCGTATAACGTACATGTTTAACTATTTTTTAGTAGATTTGTTACCCTGAATTTCATGCTCCTACCTAAAACTGCTACTGAGATATTGCGCGAAATGACCTAAAACGTTCAGTTTTCCATTTAACCCCCCCCCCCCTCAGTGGGTGAATTTCTAAAATCGCTGAAATACGTGTTTAACTATTTTTACTTAGTAGATTTGTCATCCTGAATTTCATGCTTCTACCTAGAACTGCTACTGAGATATGGCGAAATGACCTAAAACTTTCGACCACCACCCACCCCCCTTTAAAATTTCAAAACTTTTCAAAAATTATTTCTTGTTGCTTGCCTAGGTCATAATAGGGTGACTTTGGACTGTCCAAATTTTGTGATCCTGACTTTAGTCGTTTCAGCTGTGCGTTTATGAGTCAGTCAGTCAAACGTTCTCTCTTTATATAACATTATAGATTAAACACTGTGTTTTTTTTATAATAAAGTAATTTGTTTGGGTTTATAATAAAAATTGTTTGTTTTTATATTAAAATAAATGAAAAATGTTTTTTTTTAAATAAAATAAATGAGTGTGTTTTGTAATAAAATAAATGTGTATGTATTATAGTAAAATTGTAATAAAATTGAGCATTTTATAAAAACAAAAATTGTGTCTGTTTTGTAATAAAATAAATGTGTGTGTTTTATATCAAAATTGTAATAAAGTTGTGCGTTTTATAAAAACAAAAACTGTGTGTTTTATACTAAAAAAAAATTGTGTGTTTTATAATAAAGTAAATTGTTTCATAAAGATAATAAAATAAAGCTACCATGCTGTTCTCTCAGGCTATGTGTAACATCTCTTCGAAAACTCGTTTCTCGCCAAAAGTGTACAAAAATGCAAATCGGGCTATCCCCGGTGCGTCTGAGACATCTGTTCCCAGTTTTCATGTATCAAAAATACGCCGGAACATACGGTATTTGAGACATACTTAGATAAGCTCGCTATATTTTTACAATTACTATATCTGCGTACCTAGCTGTAAGCTTTTAACGCTTTTTTCTCACAGCTACATTTTAATAGTAATCTCCGTTTTATTTAAACCCCGAAATTTGGCGAATAAATGAGTGAGAAATTACTTTTTAAATATAGTGATAAGAAAAGAGAGTAAAAGTTGGCCTATATGTATACAATTTTCATAAATTTAAGTTGATTTCTATTTAACGAATTTTCTTCATAACGAAGTGTTTATGTGTAACGATGAGACTTAACGATGGAAGTTTCACTGTATTTTTATCCAAAATGAAAAGAAATATTATTACATTTTGCTTTTGAAAAAATCACTAAATGAATTAAAAGTATTTAAAAGTGGTAATAATAACCTGTTATTATTAATAATAACCGGATTAATCATATTGACTGAAGCATACGTATATATCATGTCTGTAAACTTTGAAAAAAAATCAGTGACACTCTTAATAGTTGTTAAATATGGAATATTTTCAAAGAGACAATTTTTAAGTCATTTTTCTTAAAATGTTGAAGCATTGCGCCCAAGGTAGTTTAAAATCTTTTCTATATTTTTTCATGAAATTTACAGGATATAGAGTGTATGTTAGGCTATTTAAAGTAACCCTAAATTTTAATCTTTTTTGTTAAAAAAATATTTTTTTCTATTGATGTTATATTCTTAAAATTTTCCAATTTTTATATAAGCAGGATACAGTTTGGTTTTTAATACTTAAAAATACTATACATAAACAATGTTTTAGGTTCCGTGTAAGCACAAGACTCTCAAGTATAATTAGATATCAAACAATTTCGTTTTGCAGGCAGAAATTATTTTGCAACTATGAGTGAAACCATTTTCTGCTCGACAAATGTCTAAAATTTTAAAAACCGCTAATAAAGATAATTTTTTCCTTTATTATCTGAAAAAATATGAAATGAAAGCAGAAACATTGATTGTCAGAAAGATTGTCTTTAAAAATAGTGTTTTGTAATGTATACTTTTTAAGGACAAAAATTATATATTTTTTTTTTCACTTTTTAACATTTTTAGGTGCGTTTGTAATTATATAAATACGTAGCATCTGTAGTCATCGTTTGGTCTGTCTGTCATTCCGTATATAACAGTGCAAAAAATACCCAACCGAATGGTTTGAAATTTAATATACAGGGTGTATCTGAAATGCTTCAACAAACTCATGAAGACGTACTCATGAAGACGAACAAAAAGTGCAATTGAACATAGGGTCGCAAATGACGTTTAACCCTTTCCGGGGCAGTGGTATGTTTATGAAACCATACTTAATTTTAATTCCAAAACGCCACAATGGCACCAGAATTTTGCTAAACTCTTTTCCATTTAGTATGTGAAATATAGCCTTTTTCTTATTTAAAAATATTTTTTTTTGTAAATTCCGGTGCCAGTCATATGTTTCAACATTTTAGTACTAAAAGTAGCCCCTGAAAGGCTTAAAGGATGAAAATCGAGAAAATGCGTCTGGAAATGGAGAAACTGAGACAAGAAAGAAACACTCCAGAAAATTATTTATTGCACAGAATAGGTACAACACAGCACGAGATGTCCAGAGAAAACAAATATTTTACAATTGTTCAAAGTGTCGACCGCGGACATTATTACACAGAGTACATCTACGGAGCAACGACTGGCGAACACGCTATGTGTAATAATGTCCGCGGACGGCACTTTGAACAATTGTTGTAAAATATTTGTTTTCTCTGTACATCACGAGCTGTGATGCACCTATTCTCTGCAATAAATAATTTTCTGGAGTATTTCTTTCTTGTCTCAGTTTGTCCATTTCCAGACGCATTTTCTCTATTTTCATCCTTTAAGTCTTTCAGGGGCAAAGTACTTTTAGTACTAAAATGTTGAAATAAATAACTGGCACCGGAATTTACAAAAAAAATTTGTTTTTAAATAAGAAAAAGGCTATATTTCACATACATTTTAAATGGAAAAGATTTTAGCAAAATTCTGGTGCCATTGTGGCGTTTTGGAATTAAGTTTAAGTGGTTTCATAAACATTCCACTGCCCCTGAAAGGGTTAAACGTCATTTGCGACCCCATGTTCCATCGCATCTTTTGTTTGTCTTCATGAGTACTATCATCCCCTAAGTTTGTTGAAGCATTTCAGATACACTTTGTATAAATAATCGTTGCAGAATTTTGGCAAGTCATTTCAAATTTTATGAAAATCGAATTAAAGCTTAAAAAGATATTAATAAAAGTTTTCTTCGTTCCATTAAATCCTATCATACGTAATTAATTCAATGATATCCCATGATAGGTAATGATTCTAGGTTGCCATAGTGATGACGTCCTATTTAAGATGGAGTCCTATTATTTCCGTATTACTGAATTTAAAAACCGATTTTGTGTACTAATATTGTTTAATCATAGCAATCCTATAATCTACCGACAGTTTTTTAGATAGATGTTTCCGGAGAAATAGATATTAAATGGAAAAAGAGTCTAAATACGGATTTCAAGTTCTGAAATTTTCAAAGCTAGTCTCACATTTCCAAATAGAATTTTCAGTGAATGTCAACAAAAGATAAAATGTTGCCAATTTAAAATGTACTTATTTTATTATGGAAATGAATCATATCATAATAACAGACGATATAATTCATTTCCCTGAAACTAGTTATAGTACGAATGTACCTCGTTTGTCATGTTTAACGTACAATTTCCAGCTCGTTAAATCCTATGACCCCTTAACGGATTTTTTTTATTGTATTAAATATTAAATATATTTATTAAATATTAAATATTATATTTATTATATTTAATATTTATTAAATATTAAATATTAAATTTATTAAATATTAAATATATTTTTTATTGTATTTTATTGTATGTTTTGAGTTTCTTTTATAAAATATACGAAATTAAGTATTATAAAATGAAAACAAATTCCTACCCCTTTCCATAATCACAATTAAGTACCAAATGCGTTCAAGTGATAATCTTAATTGGAATTAAAATACGCTTTATTATTACACAAGTACAACATAAAATGTTTACGAATGTGTTTTAAATTGAAATGAAGGTTGAAAAACCTTATTCAAATAATTCGAATTTTTCAAAAGAGCATTTTTTTTTAAAAGTATCAAACGCAAAAAAGGTGAATTTAAAGGCACTTCAAAGAATTTGGGGCTTTAAAAACTTTTAAAGTTTTTCACAAAGACTGGAAATTATTCTTCCGGTAAAGGATTTTAAGTTTCTTTTTTATGGAATGAAAATTTAAGTAGTTTCGAAAAGTAAGATTTTTCAAAATTTAAAACCTTGCTTTAAATTAAATTACTTTTTACTTTTAGCATTTATTAAATATTTTTTGAACGGTAAAAAAAACTTCAACGAATAATATCTTGTAATTTTCCAAGCATGTGTTTTTTTTTTTAAGTTGAACAGGAAATTTACTTATGTACAGGGTTCGTACGCTTTTATGACAATTTTTAATAGAATTTTTCTATTTAATATTTAAATAACAGAAAATGTAGACACATCGTTTAATTGCAGGATTTGTAACACTTTTCTGCATTGAAATAAGGCAAAATATTCTATTTAAAAAATGTGGTAAGAGCTTACGAACCCTGGTGTACTTAATTATTTGTGTGTGAATACGTGTTTAATATAATTTTCACTTCTTCTAAATCACAGCAATTCTTCGGCTAGGATAATAAAGAAAACATAACTTTTGGCAATGAAACTTTATTGTATTAACATGTGTTCAACTAGATGAAATTGATTCCATATTCTTTCTTTTGACTAAATACTTTTACGAAATTAATGGCAACAAAATCGTATTTCTTTCACTATCAACGTTTTTGTCGTCGGCAGAAACGTATAAGATACTTTTGAACGACTGCCAAAAAACCTGTTGCTATTTTCATCGTTTATATATCACTCCTAAATATCGCATAATTTTCAATTTATCACCATCGAAGATAGGGGAAAAAAGGATTTTCAAATGAAATTTCAAAACTGTAGTTCAATTAGTCTGTCTTTGGTGAATTTTATGACTTTTTAAATAATTTTCAACCATGAGCTTTTTTTTAATCTGGATAAGTAACACATTAAAACATAAGATACCGCACTTTGACGCAAAACAGAAATCTGTCATTGAAAAGAGATATTTTCATTTTATGTTGAACATAAGATGTGGTTCATAATGATAATATCAAGCTAATGGATGATAATATCAACTTAAATTTAAATTTGCTAAAAGATATATTGCAACAGAATATGCTCGGAATTGCATTTTCATTTTTTAATTTCTAACTTCACGATTATCGTCTATAGAGACTTTAAAGAATAAGGTTTAAAAAAAGTTGCCAGTTTGGCCTTTTGTTCTATTCCGAAATTCAGAATTCCTACTAGAAATATCGAATAGTAATTTTTTGTTTATTTAATGACGGACATTTGGTGATTACAAAAGCAGAGGTGCCAAGCACTCACTAATCTTCCGTAATATGTGAGTTAATTTAACCCAGGTTTAATACGTTTCGCATCAGAAAACTTTTTAAGAAATGAAATTAAATATATTCCATGTTGAAATCTGAAATTAACTAAATAAATATTTATAAAATATTTTTTCTGGTTCGAAACATTGTTAAACTGGGTCAAATTAATCCATATATTACGGAAGATTAGCGAAGGCTTGGCACCTCTGACAAAAGATAATGTTAATCTGAGATGAAAAAAATGTCTTAGTATAAGATTGTTCACCTCAAAGAAACAATGGCACGGTCCTAGAAAAAAATTATCATCTTCGACTAATTCTGCTGTAAATAATCGCATACAAAAAGGTTACTAATCGACTAAAAATATTATCATACCATTTATATTGCATTATATTCATAAAATATGATTTAGGGTTCTACACATAGCAAAATTTGCATCAACTTTTATTTTTCAAATAGTAACACCTACTTTTGACATTTTATTTGTGTTCCTTGGATCAAAGCAACCCGAAAAAGTATATAGTTTATGGAAAGAGCTGTAACAGCACCTAGCTATGTTTTCCGTGACCCTGATTCTTTATATATAAAAATAATTCATATAATAATAATAACTCATATTTTTTAATATGAATCTATTAATAATTTTTAGAATTAAAATTATGTATTTGATTCAAGTAAGTGCTTGGTGATTATGTTCAAGTCCATTCATCAAAAAAGGAACATTTTAATTTTATCGCGCAGGGCTTGAATTGCAGAGTCCTACTTTACTGAAAGTCGAAGCAATTTTTCTCGGCCGAAAATTGAACTTGTGGAATGAAACTCGTGGAACTCTGTCAAATATTTTCTTCCTAAAATGTAATCTTTCTTCTTCAAACTGCTCTATCATTTTTTAACAATTATCACCAAAATTTAGCTAGCACTTACAAGGAAGGTCTCCTTAAAGCGCTTACTAAGAAAAATTTAAGAAAAATGCTAATGATACTACTTACGTATGTAATAAAGGAACAGTCAAATTTAGCTGCGGAATCCCGATAAAAAATTTACAAAAAAAAAAAAAAAAAAAAAAAAAATTACTTTCGAGTATTTGGCGAAGAAAGACACGATTTGGCTAGCAACACTTTTTCCTCGCCCAAAGCAAACGATTTTACTGCATTTTGAAATTGATTGTTAAATGAATATTCGAATGCGCAGTACTTAATGAATTTAAACTTAAACGAAGAAATAGTTTATTATTTTTTGTATAATATATACAAAGTGCGTGCTGCTGCAGTTATTTAATTTTACTACTGAAAAAAATAAGTTCTTTGATTTGGAAGCCGCAAATATCTATTTTAAGTTATAGCGAAGGAGACATTTAAGGGACGAACGCATTCGTTATACATTTGCATATCGAAGAAGTTGTTTCCATAGCAACAATATTTTCCCTTGAATTGACAATGTTCAGAATCGGGCTTATTTTTGAGCTTGAAACAATTTCAATCAATTTAACTTTTGTTTTAAATCGTAAAACACGATCGTTAAATTTCATTATATATACATATAAATGAGTACAAAAAACGGTAGTTATAAAAATGTATTTATTAATAAGTTAAACTTACTTAAACAAATTCAGTATAAAAAAGCTTTTCCTTAAAGAGTATTAGACATAAAAGCGTACTTTTTGATTTTTTTTCCTTTGCCAACCGGCGATAAATCGCCAAAGGAGCGAAATTTCCATATATTTTTTTACGGACGTTATATCGAGGTTCCACAGGAATATTTTTTATAAACATACAGAGTGTCCCAAAAATGACTGATGCATTTTAAAATTCAATAATTTGCAAACGATGACAGATATTTAAAAAAATTCCTGCAGGAGGGTAATGTATGATGTCAGGAGTTTTATTACTGGGATTCTTGATTTTAGTTCGAATTTCAAACAATAGATGGCACTGACAGCGATTGGTGTTCATTGGAAGACGAAACTGACGCCACTCAGCATTGATGCACCGCCCCCTGAACACTAGATGGCAGCTGTCGCAGGCGGATTTTTTTTCAGTGTTCGAACAGTCCCTCGAACTTCAATACCAATAATTTCTAAAAGTTTTCTTTGCGTATTTTTTCTGAGATCAAATAAGCCAAGGAAAACTTTTAGATATTATTGGTGAAGTTCGAGGGACCGTTCAAACGCTGAAAAAAAAAATCCGCCTGCGACGGCCACCATCTAGTACTCAGGGGGCGGTACTTCAATGCTGAGTGGCGTCAGTTTAAGCTCCGACTGAACGCTAATCGCTGTCAGCGCCATCTATTGTTTGAAATTCGAACTAAAATCAAGAATCACAGTAATGAAACTCCTGACATCATACATAATCCTCCTGCAAGATTTTTTTTTTATATCTGTCATCGTTTGTAAGTTATTGAATCCTAAAAACCCATCAGTCATTTTTGGAACACCCAGTATATATCCTCATGAGAAGAATATTCGATAATTTTATTCAAAATTATCTCTATATGCACTTATGGAAACCTTCCTTAGCTGCAACATTATTAACCCCTTCGCGACGAGCATCCTTTACAGAATTTTTATTCTTTTACCACCGGTTTTTCAAAACAGAAATTTGCTCCTAATTGAATCGCAGAAATGCTAGGATTAAATAAGTCAAACCTTTTAATAAAAATTAACTGGTGGGAATAATGAAGGATTCTGAGCATATTTTTGCGTCACGTATACGTGTCGCTCGTCCCCAACGGGTTAATATCTGGAATCAGATTTTAGACGTCCTCTTCGTCTCGAAATCTTCCAGAACAATACCACTCATTGGGTATCATCTATATTTAATTACCATAAACGAATACCATTGAGCTAGGCTTTTTATCCTGTTTAGTTTTTCTTCCCCATATGCGTTGTCGTTTCTTGAATTAAGTATTTAAATTTCCACATTCTTCAACTTGTGTTGAGTTTTCTCAGTAAACGTTTTGATTGCACGACAATTCTGCAGAGAGTAAAAGTTAAAACTAAAAAAATGGCACTAATGGTGCTTCGGTACAACCAGTGGTTGCCAAGATAACGACAATGCACTGGAAAGGCCTAGCGTACTTGACCCCCCCCCCCACCCACACACACACACACAACTCCCACACCACCACCACTTAACCTGCCGTTGGTGATGCCGAGCAACATGCATTTTACTCTAGGAATTCCTAAAAACCAAAAGAATAAAAATTGCGAAACCCTATTTTTTGCATACTCAAGCACTCCCAGCCATTTTAATTGTCCTAGAGGTCGTATTTACGTATGCACTTTACGTATAAATATTTTAAAACACACACTTATAGGATATACATTTTTATAAATTCATACAAAATAAAATCCATCAATCAATTACATTACTAGGTGAACTTTTAATTTAAACTTACACCGTAAATTTTGCAAAGCAAATTAAAAACATAAATCTTGTTTTGAATACGGGTTTATGTATAGATTAAAAGCTTCCTAAAATTCACGCTAGAGGGCTGCTTCTGAGCACCCGATGGTTTCAATTTAAAATTACCTGTTACCCTGTGAGGTAACTTTTACCCACCCAGACCCCTTGAATTTACCCTGTCCATTTAGGAAAAAATTACATTTCGCATTCAGGTAGAACAATAGTAAGATATTCAGATTTATTACTTTTAAAAAGTTTTCTCTTTTAAAGGAAGGGAAAAAATTATTATATTCATATGTGACATTTCGTATAAGCGAAACTATTTAGAAACTGCCTCTCACCATACAACATACTATGATTAATATAGCTGGCGCTACTGATTTTAGGGGATTTTCAGCTAAATTAACCCTTTATATCCTAAATTAATTTTCCAGCTACTTTTTAGATGCTCAGAATCCTCGATTATTCCCACCAGTTATTTTTTTTTTGTAAAGTTTTCCTTATATAATCATAGCATTTTTGCGATTCAATTAGGTGATAATTTCTCATGTGAAAAACCGGTGGTAACAGTTTAAAATTTCTGTAAAAGACGCTCGTCGCGAAGGAGTTAAAGTGGTACTTATAAGTACCGTCAGGATAAAAAGGGTTAAGAATGATTTGTGTTGCTATTTAGCGGGAAATGGTTAGGAGAGGTTGGACATGTCGCACTGAACACCATGTATAGATACATATTAATAAAAAGGTTGATGATTACTTTGTTTTTTAGACAAAATAATTTTGGCAATTGAAATGCTAAAAGTAAATGTAAAATAACAAAAGAAAGTAACACATAGAAACTATAATAGTTATAAATTATAGTTATAAACAATAAGGCCATAAACTATTATATAAAAATTACAATATGTTTTTATTATTAGCGATGTCCAAAGTCGGAAAAGATGTGTATTTTGATGCATGTGCTTGTGCCTTTTTTATTTATTTATTTATTTTTATTATTATTTCATTTATTTGATGAGAAGCTGAACTTCAGCTAAAAGCACTTTACTATTCAAAAGTATGCTGCAATAAAATAATATTTATAAATCGATATTTGAACATATTTTGGACGTATGGCTATGTTTTGATTAAAAGCCATAAATTTCATTCTGACTCTGACTCTGTTTTGATTAAGTTTTCCATTAACCTCTATATTTCTGTCTTTAAATACCCTTAGTTTCTTTAACGTAAGTGATAAAATTCGAATACATCTTAATACTTTACATTTTAGTCGCGGATTAAACTGTATATAAATAGTCACTGATACTCGTAGAACTCTATCAAATTTGTTCTTCTCTTTCAAATGTATTTCTTTCTCAAACTAAAACTGAACTACCATTTTTTTTATCTTAATTCTCCCCGCGATTTAGAAAGCACTTAGCTATAACGCCTTCAGTCGTTAAAAGTTTTTATAAGACTTTCGCTCTCATCTTCAGACTAAAATAAGTTATTCGTATATTATTAATAGCTGGAATCAAAATTTGGACGTCCGTTTCATCTCGAAATTTTCCAGAACCACCCCATTTTTTCGGTATCATCAATACGTAATTACTTTAAACGAATACTATTGAACTATTCTTTTTATTCTGCTTAGGATAATTGTGCATCTTATGCGATATTGTTACTTGAATTAGTCCATGATTTTCGACATTCTTCAACTTGGGATGAATTTTCTTTGGATACAATTGACTTCGTGATAATTCTGCAGAGAATAAAATTTGTAGAGATTTAAAAAACAAAAAAAATGTGGCACTAAAAGTGTTTCGGTATGTGACCAATGGCTGTCAAGATAACAATGTTTCACTGTAAGGGCGTGCTCGACTTTTTTAGACCCCCCCCCCCTCCCTGTAACCGGCTGTTGGTGACACCGACAACATGCATTTTACTACCCTCTAGGAATCCCTAAACACCAATCAGTAGAGAAACTGTGCTACTCTATTTTTGTATACTCAAGTCC
This sequence comes from Maratus michaelseni, assembly GCA_963931845.1. NCBI lineage: Eukaryota > Metazoa > Arthropoda > Arachnida > Araneae > Salticidae > Maratus > Maratus michaelseni. The sequence continues at coordinate 23,923,061 of OZ007594.1, forward strand.
TGTTAGCTCCTACTCTAATTGTCCTAGATGTCGTCGTATACACTTTACGTATAAACATTTTAACACACACACTTATACGCTATATTACCAAAGGTGACCGGTCACTTGCGATTTTAGACGTTTTGTTAACTATCTAGAAAAATACATGAGGAAAAAATCTGAAACTGCAGGTGTGTAAACAGTATAGTATAGGTTATATATTTCCGCGAAGATTTTTTCACGAAACCCCATAGGGGACTGTCAACAAATTGAAAAATAACGAATATTTTTTGGATTACCCTGTAAAAACTAATGTAGGAAAAGCGTTCAAACTCGAGATTATTAATAATTGGCTTATTGTAATATTCTGTGTTCATTTTTATGAGAATAGCATGTATACTCGAAGAGAAATTAAGGTTTTTATAAAAAAATGTCCCAAATTTCGCCAAGTTTTTTGCTTATAATTTGCAGAATTCTTAATATAAAAAAGTTATTTTGAGAAAATATGTCAAACAGCATTGTACACAATACTCTGCAATCGGAATTAAAAAATAATAAAAATTGGATGAAAAATGAGCAGGTTTACTAAAAAATATTTCACTGCGCATGCGCGAATGCAATCAAAATATAATATGCATAATGTATTAGCTAAGTATATAGAGCTACTTTTGTGAAAGTCTCAAAATCGTAGCTTGAAAATTCTGAAAATTATCGTCGATAGAATAAGCTCAAAATCCGTTGTTCCCAAAAAGAAACAAAAAGATGAGGGGTTGAATCAAATATCTGTTGATTAGTGCCAAAATATTGCACGCACTACTTGGATGTTTGGATACAACCCCTCATCCTTTTGCTTCCTTTTGGGAACAACGGATTTCGGGCTTATTCTATCGACGACAATTTTCAGAATTTTCAAGCTATGATTTTGAGACTTTCACAAAAGTTGCTCTATATACTTAGCTAATACATTATGCACATTATTTTGATTGCATTCGCGCATGCCCAGTGAAACATTTTTTAGTAAACCTGTTCATTTTTCATCCAATTTTTTTTTATTATTCCGATTGCAGAGTATTATGTACAATGTTGTTTGACATATTTTCTCAAAATAACCTTTTTTTATATTAAGAACTCTGCAAATTATAAGCAAAAAACTTGGCGAAATTTGGGACTGTTTTTATAAAAACTTTAATTTCTCTTCGAGTATACATGCTATCCTCATAAAAATGAACAGAGTATATTACAATAAGCCACTTATTAATAATCTCGAGTTTGAACGCTTTTGCTACATTAGTTTTTACAGGGTAATCCAAAAGATATTCTTTCTTTTTCAATTTCTTGACAGTCCCCTATGGGGTTTCGGGGAAAAATCTTCGAGGAAATATATAACCTATACGATACTGTTTACACACCTGCAGTTTCAGGTTAATTTCTCATGTATTTTTCTAGATTGTTAACAAAACGTCTAAAATTGCAAGTGACCGGTCACCTTTGGCAATATAGTGTATATATAGAATACTTTTTTTAACATACTTATAAAAATATTCGTTAATCAGTTTCATTTCTTCGTGAACAAATTAATTATAACTGACACCGTAAATTTTGCAAAGCAAATTAAATAACATAAAGCTTGTTTAAAGCTGTCATGGTGCTTTCATTTTTTTGTGGCTCGAGAAAATTGGATGCTTCTTGCAACCGATTAGTAAATAAACTTTGAAATCCAGTTAGAATTTCGGGGTTATTAGTTTTGTTAAATTTTTCTTTTAAAGTAAAAGAAAAAAATAGTATTTTCTTATGTGGCATTTCGTATAAGCAAAACTATTTAGCCACTGCCTCTCCTTCTATATTATAGTTATTAAAATAGTTGTATACACCAGCTATTACAATAGCTGTAACTGCTGATTGTTGGGTATTTTCAGATAAATTAAGAGAAGTTTGTGTTGGTGTTTAGCGGGAGATGCTTAGTAGAGATTAGAGATGGGGCGCTATGCACACCATTTATTTTAAACATATTAATAAAAAGGTTGTGATTACTTGGTGTTTAGAACAAAATAATTTTGTTAATAGAAATGCTATCTACAGATGAAAAATAACAAAAACAAGCTTCATATAAAAACTATAATAATTATAAATTATATTTACAAACTATAGTACCATAAACTATTATATAAAAATCAGAATATTTTTAATTATTATAGATGCTAAAAATCGGGAAAGATATTTATGAGGTAGACTTTTATGGGCCGTTTGCATTATTTGTTTTTATGGGAAGCTCAACTTTAGCTAAAATCGTTTCAATACTCATAAATATTCCATTATGTTTTTCTATGCCCATATATGCCCGTATTTTGCACAAGTGTTCCTATTTTGGCTACGGTGCCCATTTTCTCATATATTGCAGTCTATAAATTCAGGGGTGAGATTTCTCCGACTTTTTGAATACCAGTATAATCTTAGAGATTTTTTTTTTTTTTAATTTAATCAGAATATTCTGGGATTTAAGAGAACAACATTTTCTCCAAGATTATACTGGTATGCAAAAAGTCGGAGAGATCTCACCACTGTAAATTGTTTTGTTTTTTTTCATTAACGCAGTATATAACATTTGAATATATTTTAATTTACTTTATTTTTTAATAATTAAGCAAAACAATTTTAAATATATTTTAAATATTTATTAACAAGTTTAAATGTTTAACTATACTATTAACCCTTTCCGGCACAGTGGTCCCACTCCGGGCACACCTAATTTTAATTCCAAACTTGCATTCGGCACCAAGAATATTTTAATAAAATTTTGTTTCTATAATGAAAGCTTAAAATAGGGAGTTCATATTTTCTAAAAAGGTCGTTTGAAAATTCCGGTGTCAGTCAGTAATTTCTCATTTTACGAACAGAATTTGTCTGTGCCGGAAAGGGTTAACATTACGGTTGTTCAATGTTTAACACGCCGCAGTCTGAAACAAATATTGATATCTGGGTAAGTGTCATGACAATTTTCAATACTTCGTATTAGTTACCCAATTCGATTTTTTTTTTTTAAAAATGCAACTTTGAAATGTTTAGGCATATCATTGGCATCCTAGTCTACGAGTACCTGTATTTTTAAAACTTAAGGAGCCACAAGAGAAAAAATGTTTAACTGTATTCTAAACTACTTAAAATTAAGTATAATTGTAAATATAAATAAAAATAGAAAAGCGCGATAGGGTTAAAAACAAGAAACGTAATTAAATTTAAATATATCTGTGACGATATTTAGAAATTTACACCGCTGTAAACATCAGATCGAAGTTCCCGCAGTCGCATTCCAAATTTTAGTTGTTCTGGCCGATACTCATTGAGATTTTTCAGAAGAAAAGAAGAAATGAAATCATCGAAAAAATATTTATTATTGCTTCATAATAACATAAAGATGAAACATTCCCCACTCCACTAGGCATCATTGAAAACGTTTAGTAATTGTCATTTAATGAGATGTTACGACGCATATTTGAAAAGAATTCGTATAGTCTCGCTTACAGGCAACAACGGATTATTTAGACAAGACAATATCACAGAATTTCTAACTCCAGAACTCAAGTTTTATGTTTTATAACCCACGCGTAGATTTTTCTACGCCAATGCGACAGGAGGAATGAACCAATCCGAACGCTAGGTAATGGCCGAACACTTTATTGAAAGAAACAGCATTTTGAGGTGAAAAAGCGTCGTCAAGATAACGCGCGAAAGGGTTTTTGGAATAAAAAAAATAGGAAAAAGAAAATGGTACAGGTGATAATTTTAAATAGAACGAATTTGACTTCTTAAGAACGGAGAAGGAAATAAAAAAAGATTTTTGAAAAAAAAATAAGTACCAGATGTGTTTTTTAGGACGTTTTGAAAGAAATAAAATATTAAATTACGCATTTTAAATAAAAAAAGATTTAAATAAATGAAATAAAAGGAATATTAATTAAGATGGGAAATAATTTAACAAACTAGGGTTGTAAGGTTGATTTTAGAAGGCAAAATGTTTATGGAATAAATTTAATAAAGTGTAGAATTTTGAATTTTGTAATATATAGAAATTTTGTATATATGTCTATAAAAATAGCCCCTCCCAAAAAATGGATGAATCTTGGAGATCCTATGATCTACAAATTCATAAAAGGGTAGAAGAACATGAATCTGGATTACAAAAGTTATTGTCAGGAAAAGAATTATAAGTGATCATATCAACAATGCCTATCCATGCTAAAATAATTTTAATTACTTCATAAACGTGAAGTTGTGTAGAATGTTCTAAAAAAATACAAAGGTAAAATTACATACAAAATACTTACAATTTGTAAGTATAGATTAAAAACATGAATAACAGTATAAATAATAATAATTAAGAATATAAATAACATCATTTCAAACATTACCAAATATGGTAATTATAGAGAACTGAATATATTCAAAATTCAGTTTTTATCTTATAATAAAACTTTCAAATTTTGTACTATCTAAAACATTTTGGACTATCTTTTGTAAGTTTGTTATTGGGGTAAAAAAAGGTCTCTAAAAACTATCAAAAGTCATTATAGATTCTAATGATCAAACTCATTGTCACTAAGTGGTACATTGGCACTTTTATTCCATTTTAGTTTACTTTACTTGACCATGGCAATACTTCATAACTTTCTCAAAACTACGTAGTAAATGCGATATTTTAATTGAAACACACTTTCTGAGAATAATTCATTACACCTTCTATAATTTATTATCTTTGAGATCTTTCTGACTATACATTCAAGTGTATATTGTTATCCCATTTTGATTCTTGATCTTTGGTTAGTATACTTCACTTGTTTGATATTGACTATCAACAATAATATTTTTTCATAATATTTTTTAAATTCATTTCTGATCATCTTAATTTTAAAAAAGTTGAACATGTTTATAAGATGAATAAAAATAAAATATTCAATAAAAAATAAGAATAGTAAATAAATAATCAATAAATAATAACAATAATAATAATGTAATCAATAAATAATAATAACATATGATTGTTTTACATGATATTGGTTGGATTAAAATTACGTAGCATAAAACTAATCTCTTATTAAATTTTTAGATAAGAAATGAAATAGGCTAAGTCGAAAGAATAAAAATAAATATAAATAAATCCTTTTGGATTGACCACCAACATCATGGAAACAAAAATCTGAACAGGTGTCATCTCCAAAATGTGTAACAAAATATAAAAGTTCTACATGTGACTTGTTACGCAATCTTAGTGCAGCCTAGAAATAGAAAATAAATAAACAATAAAAAAAAACTTTGTGTGAAAATTAGGACATTTTTATAATCAATATTTATCAGTATAAATTTATGAGTTTTAATAATTTACTAGATTCCATCGATATTTTCCGTCAAAACTTGACGGAAAAAAATAACAGTATCACTATAACAATATCAGTAAAATAAGCTTCTTTATTACATAAGAAGGGGTGCGTATGAAACAGCCTTTCAAATATCTTATTTTAACCCTTTCCGGTACAGTGGCCCCACTCCGGGCACACCTAATTTTAATTCCAAACTTGCATTCGGCGCCAAGAATAGTTTAATGAAATTTCGCTTCTATAATGAAAGCTTAAAATAAGGAGTTCTTATTTTCTAAAAAAGTCGTTTGTAAATTCTGGTGTCAGTCAGTAATTTCTCATCTTACGAACAGAATTTGTCTGTGCCGGAAAGGGTTAAAAGTTTTTTCCCCAGTGAAATACAGTACTATTTCCAAGGCAAACTCCAAACAAACAATCCGTAAACAACTGTCTAATACAAATCAGTTTGACATTACCGCGATACTCCCCACGGCAAGAAATAAAATTTCATGGACCTATGAAGTATCATACAAATAGTATATTCCTACGTTCATCTCATATTCAGTAAATAAAAGAACATAGTAAATAAAGCACACATCTCCCCTCACTCCCTGTAATAATGCAACCGAATGAGCTCCTATGCACATGTACATTGCATCTGCCCAAAATGACCATCGAAATTCGATGTTAAAAAATTTTAAAATGTTTAAATTAAAAAATTTAAAATGTCCTGTTTAATCATTGTTTGTTTCAAATCCATATCTTCTAAAACGCATCCATTGTTTTAAACAAATCAATTTTCATGTGAAGATGAAGAATTTTTTTTTTTACAATAAAAATCAATCTGCAGATAAGGGAGATTTTTAATGTTTTCAAATGTAATTTATTTGTATGGTTTCTTCGGTTCCTTTACATAATCAGGATGATTATTCCTTTCCCATCACAGTCGGGGATCTTTTCCCTCTTATACAGTTAAATATCCAATGGATCTTAAAAAAATAAATAAAATACAGTTCCTAGCATATTCTGATGCAACATATACATCAACGAATTCAGCATATCAATTTTATGTTAATCATAAACTGAAAATAGTTTTTGTTTAGAGAGATTTTAGTTTAGCGCCAAAATGCTGTATCTTATGGATAATCGGATCTTATGATTTATCAGGTTTTTTTATCATTTTTTTCACTTATCATGATGGTTAGGGAAATCTATTTTCAACTGTGGCAACTTTCCGAGGGGCTATTTTACATTATTAAAGCAAACGGATGGTCATTGTTGCGATAGAATTGAAAAATATTTCATGCTTGAAAATTACTTTAAAAGTCGTTAAATTAAGCGGCAGTTTTCAAATAAATTTCAATCGAAAGCTATTTTTTTACTAATTGATGATGTAAGTATTAAAATTGTAAAAAGTAGTAAAATGTAGTAAAAAATTGAAATTTGTAGTATTTAGAAGTGATGTAAGCGCGATGAAAGCTAAAGCGATAGCGCCGTTTGTTGTCACAAAAGTTATACATTTCTAAAAATTGCCACTGTGTTTTGGCTGGCGTCCAAAAATAGACTACCATTTTTTGACATCGAAAGAAATTCACAGTAAAAGAAATAGGCCGCTAATAAGAAGCTGTTAAATGAACTTATAACAAACCTACCAAAATAATTCCTATAAAATATTAGCCTTACATTGTTTATTCTAGCTAAAAATACAATCATTATTTCAAGTTAAGTGTTTATATATATATATATATATATATATATATATATATATATATATATATACCATAACACTATTTTTAATAATTTTAATTTTCCTGAAATCCTTTACTTTTGTGAATTTTTTTATTAAAAAATGAAATCTTCTAACCTATAATTTAAAAAAAGTATTTGGCAACATGTAATCGAGGTACTCAATCAAGATGAAGCAATCAAGAAAGGCTCCAGTTCTAATCTTTAAAATTAAAAATTGAAAAATCAGTTAAAATTACTTCATGTTGACACAATCATATATATTTTTTTTTTAGTTTTATCAATGTTAAAATGCATTTCAAGCTAAGCATAACGTCATTTTCACCGGCGCAAAATTTTCAAACGTACTTTGTATACGTTACTTTATGCTTAAACACCATGTATACAAATAAAAAAATATTTTGTATTTAATTGTAATGAAAAAATGGCATCAACAAAGTTATAATGCATAGTGATAAAATAACCCCAATGGACAGTATTCACGTGACGTCACAATAAATATGAATTTTTGTTCTCTTATAAAACACGCAGATAAATATTTTTACTTAAATTTAACTTGCAAATTAAAAAATTCGGCCTAAAAGCCAAATGCTTTTAATATTTATTATTTCTCTTTTATCCTTGCAACCACAGAGTTTCTCGTTACTTTGTGCCTCTCAACAGTGGGCGTTATCCGATTGCCCACTTTATGACGTCATACTCAGAAGTAAAAGTTTAATTTAAAATTACGGCTAATTAATTAAATTTTTGAACAAACGAATGTACGATAACAAATCTGTGTCCAAATATTATTCATTTAAAAAAAATAATGATGTAATTTCATGCAGTCGTTTGTCCTCACACGAGTCAATAAATCGCAGTCGTGCAGAAGTTCAAAAGTTCCGTTTTCTCAAACAGGGCGTAAAATAAATATTGGTGGCGCCATCTAGCGAAGATTCGTTATGTTTAAGCTGATATTTTTCTACAGTTATTAGCATTTTTAATTTAAACTGCTTTGAAACAAAAAGGGAAAGGGGGGGACTTTATATGTAGGGTTGATATATATTATATATATATTTGTGAAAATTTTTGCAATTAAAGACTTAATTTAAGTTAAGAATTTATTAATAATGGATTTTTAAGAGCCTATTGCTAACATTTTCCTTCCTGTGAGCAGATTATTGTTTAGAAATTCATTATTTATAAAATATACATGTAAAATCTTAACGTGATAAGTTTATGATGAGTTTAATTTCATGGAATTGAATTTTGTATAAAGGATTGTTTTGTGAAATAGAATTTTTTGAAGGGTCCCTTTTTATTAAATTAAATTTTGTGAAAGGCCCTTTTTAGTAAATAGAATTTTGTAAAGAGTCCCCAATTTTTCCGTATATTGACCTTAGATATAAGCTGTATATATCATTATATTGATAGATAAATATAAATTATATGCTCCAGCTTTTATTGGTAATATTTATAATTATTAATAAAATATTTATAATGAAATATTTTAAAACCAAAATTTTGTTAAACATTTAAACCGTAGTTATGTACATTTTATGTTTAATTAGTACCATTTTTTTGGGCCTTTTTTTCAAAAATACATGTGGAATTTTTTTTTCTTGTAAAAATACTGCTATTGTATCGAAATTGAGATTTTACTTTAAGAAAATATTCGAATGTTGTAGTGTGCAGCCAAGATTTCCGTTTTGGAGCGGTTTTGAATCATTGTTATTGAACCAGGTGTCTATCCAGGCAAAATTTGGGGCATATTTAGGGCCACGTCATTGTTGGCGCCACTCTTGGCTTTTAACATCGCTTGGCGATAAATGTAAACTCAGAAGTCGTTTTGTTCTTGCTTCGTTCGGAAGTCTCCATGGGGAGCTCCGAAGTAAATAAAAAATGGTTCGTTATTGTAAACAGAGTTGAAATTTTATCGATAGTTGTTAACTTACAGTCCACTTTAATGTCGTAGTCGGCAGTCACAAAATTCCATTTAATACAATAGAGCTCTTCTCAAAATTTCTCTTAATAAAAGGACTTCTTTATAAAATTCCTTTTATTTAAAGCAGACTTCTTTGCGAAATTTTTCTCCATAAATACTCTTCATTAATTATTTTTATTTTGTTAGGTTTTATAAATATGTAATTTGCAAATAATATGAGTTCACCAGAAAGGAAAATTTTAGCAGAAGTACTTAACGAAGCTTTTAATAAATGCTTGTTTCGAAGTTGAGCAATTGGATTTCATCTTTCTTTACTTAATGTTAATATTCACAAAAATATAATAAATTTTACAAAAACATAATAAATTTCACAAAAATAACTTTTACTTTTCACAAATCCCCCCCCCCCCCCCCCCGAAAAAAAACTTCCATCGTCCCTTATGAACAATTTCATTGTTTTATATGTGTATGACTTTTTATTTCCTTTAAAAAGTGTGTTATAACCGAAGTAAAGCAAACCACATAGTCATCTAGATATGAGTTGAAAGCTATTTCAAGGCATCATAAAAGAGCCCCCTTTTAGAACGAAACGAAGAGTATTGGCGTCAAAATGCATGTGCTGCTGCTATTTCTAATTATTTCTCTCTATCTTTCTTTTCCTTTCCCATTTTGCTCTTAAATTGCTTCTTTTTTTGAAGTCTTGAAACAATTTAATGCTAATTTTTTAGCTATTTAATGTTTCAGTTATTTTTTACACATTATTTATTCATCATAACGGTCCTTGTACTTATCTTGTATGCTTTCAATTGGTCTGGGAGGAGTTTTAAAACCCCTAAATCCTGTTTTCTGCTGTGGCAGTGGTAGCTCAAATATTGACTGCAAAATTTTTGCTGCTTTTAACAAAATTCTGATTTTTAGTAAAAAGTTTCTTATAGTTGTTTTCTTATTGATAAGTAAAAAAGAAATGTATAAGTATAAAATTTAATCTTAATAATAAGGTTAAATTTTATACTTATAAATTTCTCCTGAGTATCATTCTAGTGCTATACAATCATGTTGGGGATTGGGGGGGGGGGGGTAATTATCTTTTACCTAAAAAAAGTCAAGTGATTTCTGAACTGTGATCACTTTAGATATAAACCCATATAAATAGAAATAAATTATGTTGCGGTTTTACATGCAATTAAAGGTTAAAAAAATATATTACATAATCATAAGGGTAGGAAGAACCAGAAATTAGCTAATTTTAATTTATAAGGACTTGTAAAATGGCCAAAAATTTTTATATCTGAAATAACCCTCCTTAAGTAAGCCTTTAAATAATGACTTAAATTTTGTACAAACACAAATTCATTTATTTGGTACATTCTCTTTTTCCTGCATCAAAACAGGTATTTTTAAAGAATAAGAGTGATCAACAGATTCAAATTCAGGAGAATCATTTAAAATTTCTTCTTGTAGATCAATTATTTTTCCTTTGTACATAATTTTTGAAAAAATTGTTTGATTTTGTTTTGTTTTTTTCTGATTCGTTGAATAAAACTAACATTGTTTTTCTACATTTTTATTTCGTGGAACTTTCCTGAAATTTAATTTCACGTTTCGTACGTCCACAACGACCTAACATTAACAAAACACAATAGAAACAAACCACAAATAAATCTCAACTCTAAGCGCATGCGCGGAACAGTGCTTGAGAAAAAAGAACTTTAGGACTTCTAGACGGCTGCGATTTATCGCCTCGTGTTCTCACGGACTGTCGAAAGAAAAGGCTTAGCGTTTTAAATATATAGATTATATTTATGCAGTAATTGTTACCTTTAAATTTTTTAATTAAAAATAATTCAATTCTATTTAATTTTCAACATTAATGGAAGCTCTTAATTTTAAAATAACTAAATTATGCCTGAATAAGAAAGCTTATTTAAACAAAAACCTCAAACAAGTAATTATCCCTGGACGTCTCAAAGATATACTTGTAATGCCAAAAAGAAAGTTTTTAACCAGTTATTGTAATCATTAAATTTAATCTTTCCTTTTTGTTTTTATTTATCCTTTAAGATATGAATTTAACTTGAGTTTGTTGTTGCTCATGAGACAGTTTAAATTTATCAGGAGGATAATAGAGACGCAATCTGGAAACATGTACTTTATCAGAATATTTACCAGTATTACAGTTAAGTTATATTTATCTATCTCATAATTTACATCAGATAATTTACCAATTATTTTGTAAGGTCCACTAAAAGTTGGTTCTAACTTTCTAGTATTTGGGTATTTGAATTTTTCATAAATAACAAGATCTTGTATTTCACGTGTTGATTCAACATAATTTCGGTCATATAATCTTTTACTTTTTAGATGGAAATCATGCGTTAGTCGTTTTGCAATTTTAAGAGTTTCAGCTACAAGAGGGTAATAATTTTGTTTAAGAGGTGATTCATAGGGTAACTGACCAAAAAACAAATAAGTTGGAGGGAATTTTTTTATTAAAAGGGGTGTATTTGTTATGTTTTGGGATAACTTTCTCTAATAATTTTGTCCAAGAAATTTTAGAAGTCGTATAATTAATTAACTTTACATATTAATCTAGTAACTACTGTTTAATTAGGTACTCCTCTTGACTTTTCCATTCGTTTGAGGATGGCGTGCTGGAGTAAAACGTTGTTTAACTTTATATTTACGAATGAATCTCTTAAATCTATTAGAAGTAAAGGACTTATGCCTATCACTAAGTATTTTCTGAGGAATTTCTACACCAAAAAATATTCAACAATAAGCAACTTATACGTAAAATGATTTACCGGCTTCTGTTTCACATCGAAGTATTCATCGGCTGACATTTGTTGAGCTATTAGGAAGCTGTAACTTTTCTATCCAAGGACATAACGCCATTTATTATGATAATACTTATTTGTAAAATAAAATTCTAAATACTCAAGATTACGCTTTGGAACTTAATTTCTGATGAGTTTAAAAAAACACTTCATTAAAAATAAATAACTTCTCGTGAAATAAAATAAAATTAATAATTAAAGAACATATTATTAATTCAGATAATTAAATAGACTAACCAAACATGAGTGAATAATTGACTGGAATTTACTTAAATTCCAGTCCTGGCAGGAAGTCCATTCAAATTTGACTGGAATTTACTGCCAGGACTCGAACCTGGGACCTTCAGCATAACGTGCTGCTACTCTGCCACTGAGCCACCCTTGGTCGATATCAAATTTCTCACTGTGAGAAATTGCCGGGCTAGGATATCGACCAGTGGTGGCTCAATGGCAGAGTAGCAGCACTTTACGCTAAAGGTCTCATGTTTGAGTCCTGTCCCCGATCAATTTTTCACTCATGTTCGTTAAGTGTATTTAATTGTCTGAAATAATATGTTCTTTAATTATAAATAAAGTAATCAGACGTATTGTGTATATATGCTTTAAAATCAAAATAACTTTATAGACTCAAAAAATGATAAAACCTAGAATGTCACAAACCACGAACATGGTTCGTCATACACTGTGGACACATTATTTTTAAAAAATTCATCTGTTATTATCTAAATAATTGCATATATTTTATTATTATACTACACCACAATTCGAAAATTGCACATTTTCAATTGCAATTATATTTTTAATAAATATTTAATCACATCTTGTTTTATGTTTCTATGAATAACACATCATTTTTATCCTTTCTGGAATAATATACTATACAATTTATCCAGAAATGCTATTTTTATCGTCTCAGTCTCTCAGTACATAAAAACTTAATGAAAATTCAATCTCTTTTGAAATTTGTGAGGTAGCAGCGGGAAATTTGTTCTTTAATAGAATATTTAATAATAAAGAAGCCGCTGCAAATCGAGTCGGATAATATTTCCTTCCTTAAATTATAATGCCTGAAGTGTTGAAAGCTGTATCAAAAGAATGAAATATTTTCAATAACATTTTTTTATATATAGGATGTTCTTTCCACGATAAAAAGGATGGAATTCTATTATGACCTATTGGAAATATATTTTCTCCGTCTTAAGTAATGCGTTTAATATTCATAAAATGCACATGCAGAATGAAAAATGACAGGCGTATCAACTTGTGAAGGAATATTAACGAAAAAATAAATATTAAAACCAAAGAATACTTTAATTACTATTTTGTTTTATATATTTTTCTGTCAAAAAAAAAGCTATTTGTAAGTAAAAATATGGGAAATAAAATTGGTAATTACTAAATAAACGGCAAAGATGAAAATTTTCTTAAGGAATTGCTAAAGAATATAATTGGTTAAAATCGGTAATTAACAAAGGTCATGTTTCATAAAAGAGATATTTGCTGAGGGACATGAATTGATTCATATTTAGTTTGTAATACATAGCATATAAGGGTTGCCACAATACTCCGCATAAAAAATTGAACCGAAGATAGTTTAAGAAGTGATAGAAAACAATACAGCACTAGAGTAGCAATTCAAGTTTTCAGTCAAATATACAGGGCGACATTCCAATACAAGCCCAGTTTTTTGTTAATAAATTTAACAATAATGAAGATATTTTAGCAGAATTTTCAACAGACTTACCTTGCTTTGTGTAAATTGAAATGACATAACGAAAAATGCAGGAAGAACACAGTTATTAAGTAGATTACGCCGTATGTAATATTTTACAAAACATAGCGCGTCTTGTTAAAGATTGGACATTGACGAAATATCCGCCTTTTATGTTCAAAAACAGATGGATCACAATAGTACGCAATGCATTTTTATCAGACTCTAACACTTTTTATTGTATTAAAATCATGGAACATTTGTTTTATACGCCCTCAGAGAGTCATGCAGAACATAAATATAGCTGCATTTTCACTTTAATGAATAGGAATTCTTATAAAATGCATTTTCTAAGAACTCTTATTCATTAAAATGAAAATGTCTTTATATAAGTTTTGCATGACTTTCTGAGGGCATATAAAATGAATTTTTCATAATTTTAACAGAATAAGCTGTGTTAGAAGCTGATAAACATGAATTGCTTTTCATGGCGATACATCAATTTTCGAACAAAGCTTGCGGACATTTCGTCAATGTCTAATCTCTCTCTTATGTAGAATCTCTAAGCGCTATTGGGAAAGAGATAGTGTCCGCTGCCACCACCACCCATGATAACTTTATACTGTAAAAATTTTGCAGCACTCACAGCGATCCATCAATATTGAACAAAGATGGCGGACATTTTGTCAATGTCCAATCTCTCTCTTATCTAAGATCTCTAAGCGCTGTTGGAATAAAGATAGTGTCTATAGTGTCCACTTGTGATAATAATGATGACACATTACACTAAAAATTTGCAGCACTCACAGCGATCCATCAATATTGAACAAAGATGGCGGACATTTCGTCAATGTCCAATCTCTCTCTTATGTATGCTCTCTAAGCTCGGTTCGGATAAAGATAGTGTCCACAACCACCACCACCCGTGATAACTTTACACTGTAAAAGTTTGCAGCACTTACGGCGATCCATCAATATTTAAACAAAGATTGCAGACATGTTATCAATGTCCAATCTCTCTCATATGTATGCTCTGTAAGCACTGTTGAGATAAAGATAGTGTCTGCTTCCAGTACCACCCGTGATAACTTTACACTGTAAAAAATTGCAGCACAGTCCAGTCATTCAAATGTTTTTTTTTTATAGATAACTATTACTTGATCATATTGAGAAGCTTTCTCATTCACTGTTAAATATCTGAAGCAAACTGCCCAGTCATTCAGCCTTTTCTTTATAAAGGAGGGTTACTTGACTACACAGGGCGTCCATAAATGATTGTACCGCTTTCCTTACCTCATAACTTTTGATTTAAGAATAGGGAGAAAAATATTGTTACATATTCCTAAATTACAACTCATAAACTTATTTTAATACCACAAACAAAGTTGCTTATGGGTAAAATTGCAACTCAAAATGCTATTAACCCCTTGGGGACGAGCAACACGTATACGTGACGCATAAGGCACTCAGAATCCTCGATTATTCCCACCAGTTACTTTTTATTGTAAATTTTACTTTATTTAATGACAGCTTTTCTGAGATTCAACTAGGCGAAAATTTCTGTTTTGAAAAACCAGTGGTAAAATATTAAAAATTCTGTAAAGGACGTTCGTCGCGAAGGGGTTAATCAAATAACGATTATAATCGTATAATGATTAATATTAAAATTTTATCAAATTTATCAAAAAAATATTAATGAATTATGTAATATACACAAATTAAAAACAACTTTTACTTAAGCAAGGTGTCAAATACATGTAAAATAAAATTTCCAAACTTGACATGTTTCGGTTTCAAAGTATAAAACCATAATCATAAGCAAACAAACATCGTTAAAAAACAAACCCGAATGACCATTCGGTTATTGACCATATTAGCTCATTTGTGTTTGTGTTTTTAACGATGTTTGTTTGCTTATGATTATGGTTTTATACTTTGAAACCGAAACATGGCAAGTTTGGAAATTTTATTTTACATGTATTTGACACCTTGCTTAGGTAAAAAATGTTTTTAATTTGTGTATATGTTTTAGAAAAGGTGAAGTTTTGTGTTTTTAAATTTTGGAATTAAAAAACAGTTTTAACGAATTATGTAATATCTATCTATTTATCTTTGTACTCATAATTCATTAACAGCGTTTTGATAAATTTGATAAAAACTTTATTCTTAATTATTATTTGATTATTAGCGTTTTGAGTTGTAACTTTACCCATATGTAACTTTGTTTGTGTTATTAAAAAAAAATTTTTGAGTTGTAATTTACGAATATGTAATAATATTTTTCGTCCTATTCTTAAATCAAAAGTTATGAGTTAAGGAAACAGGGACAATCATTTATGGACACCATGAATACTGTTAAAAATCTGTCGGAAATTGTCCAGTCATTCGACTATTTTTAGAGATATCGGCTGCATATTATGAAGCGTGTCTGACCATTTTATGGCCAGAATAAATTTAAATTATGTTTATGTAATCGTTTTCAATAAAAACTCTGGAATGACTGGGCAGTTTGCTGCACATTTTAATCGTTAATATTCGTTAGTCGTTTAATTTTTAATTGTTCTCATTAAATAAATTAGAGATAAAATACGATTATATAACCTTTTTGTATAAAAACAGTGGAATAGCTGAGACAGTTTCAAATGCTTTCATGCCTCGTTATTAAGATAATCTCATAATTTGTATGAAATTTACAAGAAAAATTCTTTCTGTCCTATATTTTATTAACTTAAATATAATAGTTCCACAGAAATTTTCAGTTTATTACAAAAGGTATTTCTTGGAAATTTCCCTGCTTAAAGTTAAATAATAAACAATTTTAATGGATTTTTAAAAATAAAATTAATTTTTAATAAAGGTTCATACTTTAACTTGATAGATTTTTGAGTGAAAACGTTTTCGTGCAAAATGTATAGATTGAACCGTTTTAATATCAGTTTCTTTCCTTTTTCACATAACCAAAGTTGTCAGCAAACTCAGCTCATAATTATTCGTAAATGTGATTTCCTCGCATAGTAATCGTGGAATTTAAAACAATAACGTAAGAATAAAGAATTTCAGATATTTGTGTATGTTTTTCATGCAATATAAAACAATTTTCGCGCGATTTAAAAGCTAAATTTGTTACAGAAATTGTTTTATTAATTTATTTCCTTAATCTAAAGTAATCCATTTAAAAAATAGATTCTGGAAAATGGGTATACGACGATCATGTTTTATAAATATCACGTTATACATGCGTGACATCTTCTATGCTGCACTACTGGCGATTTTCAAGATACCTATATCTCAAGAACTAATGCACAGATTTTCATCAAACTTCAGATTCAGTTGGACGTTCACATAAGTTGTGGATTATTAGGTTTTGGTGTAAATCTCTCAACAATTGTTGCCTTTTTCAGGATTTACACGATTTCAGAATTTAATAAAACTTTTCATTCAGTTGGACCTTGATATAATTTGGTGCTGATTTGTTTTTGATGTAAATCTCTCAATAGGTGGCGCTGCTATGCTTCATTTTTCACGACTTCCGCAATAGATCTATCTCAAGACCTGATGTATGGATTGTTTTTCAAACTTAAAATTCAGTTAGACGTTGACATAAATTGCTGCTGATTAGATTTTGGCATAAATAGCCCAACAGGTGTCGCTGCTATGCTGTATTTTTCAGGATTTACACGATTTTAGTTATAGTCTTAGTAGAGAGAAAATGAGAGTCCGACCTCAGGATGAGCTCGGAGCCGGAGGAGGGAGGAGGGCTCCTCCTCCCGAAGTGCCCTCCTCCTCCTCCTCCTCCTCCTCTCGAAGTGCTCTCCTCCTCACGAAGTGCCCTCCTCCTCCCAAAGTGTGCACCTCCTCCCGAAGTGCCCACCTCCTCCCGAAGTGTCCTCCTCCACCACCTAAGATAAAGGGATTAGTGTTAATTAATTTTAATTAGGGAACTTAGAAATTTTTTTGAAGCAATTTTTTTTTTTTCGCGGAGAATTTCCTACTAGAGTACGAGGTGTGTTTCAATGGATTTATTTTAGCGAATTAGAAATTTAATTAATTTTAATTGGGAAACTTAGAAATTTTTCGAAGCAATTTTTTTTTTTTTTCAACGAGAGTATGCAGTTTGATTATGAGTGTATGCAGTAGAAGTGAATGATTAATTAATTAAAAATATTAATTAAAAATAGTAATTAATTAATTTTAATTGCAGAACTTAAGAATTTTCGCGAGATTTTTTTTTTCAACGAGAGTAGGGTATTCGATATACATGTTAGAGGAGAATTTTAAAAGTCAATAATGGTTTAATTAAAAATGGTGATTAATTTTAATTGGGGAACTTAGACATTTTTCGAAGCAAATATTTTTTCAACGAGAGTAGGCTATTTGTTATACATGTTAGAGTATATTACAGGTGAATTTTAAAAGTCAATAATGATTTAATTAAAAAGGGTCATTAATTAATTTTAATTGGAGAACTTAAGAAATTTTGGCGAGATTTTTTTCCCTCAACGAGAGTACGCAGTTTGCATGTGCAGTAGAATGGTAGATGCTAGTAATTAAAAAGGGTCATTAATTAATTTTAATTGGCGGACTTCAACATTTTTGGAGCAAACAGGCGCGTTTTAATGAATTCGATATAGGTTGTGGTAAAAAATATAGGGTCCCGCATGAATTATACTGTACTCAATTGAATAGCTCCCCCATCCCCCTCCCCCTCCCTTTTTTACCCAGAGGGGGCCCTTCGATAGACCAACAATACACACTTCTAAAAGTATAGAGTACTATAAAAAGAATTTTAGCGTATATGTAAATAAACAAGTATGTAAAATCAGGCATATCAGCATAATTCATGAATCACTTTCCAACATTATCGAAATGTTATGTGAACAAAATATAATTTTACCATCTAGTGCATTAGTTAATTAAAATAATGAACAGTTACAGATCCCCTTTTTAATAAAAAGGCCTAAGGCCCTTCACAAAAAATCCAAAGGATTCAAGAAAAAGCTTTACACTACTGATAGCCAAAACATATAGGATTCTTAAATGGATTGAAGTATACAAATAGTTTATACAGGAATACATTTATTTAGGTTAGCACGCAAAAATAGTTAAAAGTTATAGGGAAGCCTTCGAATGGAGTGATTATACGTTTTGGGGACCCTTCAAAAGAAACTGGAAACAGTTATAGATATTGAACCCTTCACAAAAAATTGGACAAATCCCCTTTTTAATAAAAAGGGATCCTTCACAAAAAACCAATTATGCATAAGATCCCTTCCTAAAATCAGATAATTTACACTTTACCCTGTTTTTTTCAATTCAAGTTAGGGTAAAAGTACAGTTTACGCATCGATAGATTCAAAATACAGGGACCCTTCGAAGTATGAACTCGCATTAGACTATAGGGCCCCCTTCATAAAATAAATGAGATACATGCCCTATTCGAATAAAAAAAAAGCCCTTCACAAAAACTGTAGGGGTTCCCTTTTGGAATAAAAAGGCCCCTTCACAAAAATCCAATTATGCATAAGAACCCTTCTTAAAATCAGATAATTTACACCTTTCCCTTTTTATAAAATTCAAGTTAGGCTAAAAGTACAGCTTGCGCGTCGATATGTTCAAAACACATAGTTATAGATATTAAGTTACCTTCACAAAATAAATTCAATAGATTCATATTATATTACAACGACAGAAATACTAGGGATATTGACCTTTCATAAAAATGCAAGGTACGCTGTTTGAATGAAAAGGCCTCCCTTCACAATATACCCTGCAAAAATATTATGATTCC
This sequence comes from Maratus michaelseni, assembly GCA_963931845.1. Lineage (NCBI taxonomy): Eukaryota > Metazoa > Arthropoda > Arachnida > Araneae > Salticidae > Maratus > Maratus michaelseni. The sequence continues at coordinate 23,942,394 of OZ007594.1, forward strand.
ACAGATATTTTAAGAAATAGAGTACTAATCTCAAATGAATACGAATTCATGCAATGTAAAAAATAGGTTTTACACGAATACATTTTTAGTATAACGTTCAAAATATAGATTTTAGAAAAAAAAAAAAAGTACATATTTCACCAAATTTATCATACAAGTCTGTAAAATAGGGTAAATCGTTTCATGAAAAATAATTGAATTTTCGAATGATTATGCTTTAAAATACATATTTATAACTGCAACTAAGATTTGAGTGTTACCCCCTCAACATGCATATCGCTGAATCATAATGAGTCATATTATCAGATAAGCGAAGATCTTGCTTTGACACGGTGAATCACTCGCGATAAGAAATACCTGAAACTCGTAATTTCTGACACATTTTTTGTAGGTAAATGAGCTATTTAAAACCGTCAATGTATACGAATTATTTCGTCTAGTCCTATATAATTATTAATCTGTTAAGTTTTAAAATGCTTCAATGAAAAATAAGAACTAGTCATTAAGCGATACCCTTAAGAATTTTTGAGGCAAACAGATGTTTAAATGAATTTGAACCTGTTTAAATATACCTGTGTTTAAATGAATTTGATGCATGTTATGGTAAAAAAAAGTACAGAGTCACCTATAAGATATATGAATTAAACTTTAAATATTTTAAAATTACATTAGTCTATGCTTTTTTTGTATAGAAAAATTACACTAAATTGTGTTTTTAGTATTTTAACTTAAAAATTTCTTTTGAGGAATGAATATAATAACTAAGCTTTGTTTTTATAAAATATATATTGTACTAAATAGTTAGGGTATTATTTAAAAAAAATTTGTTTTTAATATTGAAAAAAAAAGTTATCTTACCTAAATATTTAAACCCTAATGTACTGTGGACTTCATCCAAATTCGACTGCATGCATGCCTTACAACAACTAAACGGTATAACGTGTTCGCTTATCTCTTAAAATTACGGGATATCGTGACGTCATGGATAAAGCATAGGGTAGAATACAGAATGAATAGGTATTATAAAGCAGAATCATAAATTTTGCATACTTTACACTTGTAGTATGTGAAATGATTGCTACTATTGCCTATATGAGAAAATGAATCATCAACGAATCTTATTAGTGTATGTTATATTTAACCAACAGGCTTGAAATGCGTGAATTTTGACTAGAATTAATCATTGAATGTAAAAATGATTTATTTTTAGATCTAATATGTATATCGTTTAACATTTAAAAATATATACATAAATTAATCTTACCTTATTCACAAACTTGCAATCCCGTCTTCAATATATGACTACAGCATGAAAAAACATGCGTGCTACTTGTATAGCAACTAGACCAGAAATGATTTCAGTACAAGTCCATTATCTTATTGTTAATCTATAGATTAGTAACATCACGTGACTGATTGCGATAACATTCTATACAAGATTTACTGATAAGAATACATTTCAATTCATTTCTCCCAAAAGCAAGTGTATGAGTTGGTTGTAAGATCTAGGTAAGTATCCTTACTTTATATGTTTAAAGTTATAATATATGAATAGATATAATATTAATGTATTTTTTCAATATGTATGGTAGGCAAAAAGGAATAGGTAAGCAAAAAAGAATAGGTATTATTGCATGTTTCCTCTAATTTATTTTTAAAATAATTATTTTAAAAATACATACTAACAATTTATGCGATGAGTCACAAGGCATGATGAGACGATATATGAAATTTATTTTTATATTATACAAGCTCCTATATACAATTCATATGCGTGAGCAAGATTATTTTTAGACTAGAATTATTCACTGAATGTAAAAAAAAAAAAAAAAATGATTTATATTTAGATCTAATATTTATATCGTTTAACATTTTAAAATCCTATTAAAAGTATATACATTAGTATGCTTGTGAAAGGCCTATTGTTAATACGAAACGTTGTGTGAAGTGTCCTGTTTTAGGGTTAAAAGTTTCGTGAAGGGGTCTGTTTGAAGGAGCCTGTTTCGAAATGACTTAAGAACGCACAATTTATTCCTAAACATTCAACTCGATTCGTTATATATGCTTTATTAAGTATTCAATAAAAAATAATAACTAAGAAATAAAATTAAAAATAGTAATTAAGAGATACCCTTAAGAATTATTGCGATATCTAATTCGATACAAGTCTTGTTAAAACAGAGATTACAGTTAAAATACACATTAATTATACAATATTACACTGTATTTACACAATACGCTACCTCACCTATATTATCACAGAGATACCTTCGATAAAATTTAGACTAACAATACACACCTAAAAAAATATATACAGAGTACCCAAAACATGATAGGAATGAATGAAAAATTTTAACGTAAATTATAAAATAGGATCTACAATAAGTGACAATAAATAAATATGAAGGAAAAAATCATGAGTCATGGTATACTTTATGAAACACTTTCCAATGCTATGTGACTATCATTAAGAATTTGAAATAAGTGATTTAGATTTAATAATTCATACTGGAAATGTATTTAAAAAAAATTAGTAGCTTCGCCTACTTTTAAATCATTCAAGACATATGATGAAGGCTTGGCTGCTGTAGAAAAGCTTAATACTTGTATCTTAATGAATCGACCTATTTATGTTGGATTCACAATTTTAGAATTATCTAAATTAGTTATGTATGATTTTCATTACAATTTTATAAAGAAAACATACAAAGATCGTGCAGTTATACTCTTTACGGATATAGATTCCTCAACTTATCATATTCAAACACATAATATTTATAAGGATATGGAGCACCATCATGATTTTTTCGACTTTTCTGAATACTCGAAATCCCATCGAACCGCACAAGTTTCGAACCCACAAACATATAATCAGACTTGTCATTTTATAACCAGGACGCTAACCACAGGGCTAAGTGAGCCCCCGCTTATTTTATAGTCACCACGCTGACTATTGGGCTTAGTAAGCCCCAGGCTAATTTATATCCACCACGCTAAGTATTAGGCTGAGTGAACTCCAGGCTAACTTATACCCACCACGCTAATTTTTGCGCCTAGTGAACCCCCGCTTATTTTATAGCCACCATACTAACCACAGGGCTAAGTGACCCCCCGCTTATTTTATAGTCACCATGCTAAGTATTAGGCTGAGTGAGCCCCAGGCTATTTTATAGCTACTACGATAACCCCAAGGCTAAGTGAGCCTACCGCTTATTTTATAGTCACCACGTTTACTACTGGGCTGAGTGAGCCCCAGGCTATTTTATACCCAACACGCTTACAGGGCTAAGTGATCCCCCGCTTATTATATAGTCAACACGCTAACTACTGGGCTGATTAAGCCCCAGATATTTTATAGTCACCACGTTTACTACTGGGCTGAGTGAGCCCCAGGCTATTTTATACCCACCACGCTTACAGGGCTAAGTGATCCCCCGCTTATTATATAGTCAACACGCTAACTACTAGGCTGATTAAGCCCCAGGTATTTTATACCCATCACGCTAACTACTAGGCTGAGTGAACCCCAGGTTATTTAGTTGCATGAATATGATTTCCAAGGTATATGTCCTAACTTGATTTAAACCATTGCATATGGTAAGATAAAGCTGCGAAGTAAATTGGTAAACTATATGTACATTTCCCATGAAAACTCACTTCTATTCTATTAAATATCTGCAGAAATCAGCATAGTTTATTAAAATTATACACATTCACATTAGTTTATGAATCTACTAACTTGTAATATCTGTATGGTAACTTGGATTATTAGTATTCCCACTTAAAAATTTCTTTTGTAGATTTAATATGATAAACACTAACATGAGACCGACTAAACTTTTACCATTTTCATTTCAACTTAGTTTTAGGAAATTTATCTACATAGCTTTAAATTTTACTGTTTAATAAGTCTATTATTTCAAAGTATTATTATTTTTTTTTTAGTTCTAATATTCAAAACATATTCATATCGTTTTACAAAGTAGGTATCAAATTAATTTAAAGTCATATTAAAAATATATACACAAATACTATTCTTACCTAACACGCCAGCTAGCTAGCTAAGCACCCAACCGTCTCACACCAAGACTCTGAGAAAAGTGAATGTTTGTTCAGGGCCTTATCAGCTAATATAATCACTGATAAGATTTGATCACGTGACATGTGACGTCACTGATTAAGTGATATCACGTGACCATGTGGTATCATTCAATATCTCACCAGTGACGTCAGAGATCACGTGACTAGGTCCTAAAAGAATCAATTACTAATTACAATTATCAATTTACCTCTAATTGATTTGTATAATATATATAGATAAATTAATACATGATTTTTCTATTATTTCGTAAAACATAGTACATGTGCTATGTATTACGAAATAGATAAATCTTATATTAATTTATCTATATATATTATACAAATCAATTAGAGGTAAATTGATAATTGTAATTAGTAATTGATTCTTTTAGGACCTAGACACGTGATCTCTGACGTCACTGGTGAGATATTGAATGATACCACATGGTCACGTGATATCACTTAATCAGTGACGTCACATGTCACGTGATCAAATCTTATCAGTGATTATATTAGCTGATAAGGCCCTGAACAAACATTCACTTTTCTCAGAGTCTTGGTGTGAGACGGTTGGGTGCTTAGCTAGCTAGCTGGCGTGTTAGGTAAGAATAGTATTTGTGTATATATTTTTAATATGACTTTAAATTAATTTGATACCTACTTTGTAAAACGATATGAATATGTTTTGAATATTAGAACTAAAAAAAAAATAATAATACTTTGAAATAATAGACTTATTAAACAGTAAAATTTAAAGCTATGTAGATAAATTTCCTAAAACTAAGTTGAAATGAAAATTGTAAAAGTTTAGTCGGTCTCATGTTAGTGTTTATCATATTAAATCTACAAAAGAAATTTTTAAGTGGGAATACTAATAATCCAAGTTACCATACAGATATTACAAGTTAGTAGATTCATAAACTAAAGAGAATGTATATAATTTTAATAAACTATGCTGATTTCTGCAGATATTTAATAGAATAGAAGTGAGTTTTCATGGGAAATGTACATATAGTTTACCAATTTACTTCGCAGCTTTATCTTACCATATGCAATGGTTTAAATCAAGTTAGGACATATACCTTGGAAATCATATTCATGCAACTAAATAACCTGGGGTTCACTCAGCCTAGTAGTTAGCGTGATGGGTATAAAATACCTGGGGCTTAATCAGCCTAGTAGTTAGCGTGTTGACTATATAATAAGCGGGGGATCACTTAGCCCTGTAAGCGTGGTGGGTATAAAATAGCCTGGGGCTCACTCAGCCCAGTAGTAAACGTGGTGACTATAAAATATCTGGGGCTTAATCAGCCCAGTAGTTAGCGTGTTGACTATATAATAAGCGGGGGATCACTTAGCCCTGTAAGCGTGGTGGGTATAAAATAGCCTGGGGCTCACTCAGCCCAGTAGTACACGTGTTGACTATAAAATAAGCGGGAGGCTCACTTAGCCCTGGGGTTATCGTAGTAGCTATAAAATAAGCGGGGGACACACTAAGCCCAGTAAACGTGGTGGGTAGAAAATAGCCTGGTGCTCACTCAGCCCATTAGTTAGCATAGTGGGTATAAAATATCCTGGGGCTCACTCAGCCCAGTAGTAAACGTGGTGACTATAAAATAAGCGGTAGGCTCACTTAGCCCTGGGGTTATCGTAGTAGCTATAAAATAGCCTGGGGCTCACTCAGCCTAATACTTAGCATGGTGACTATAAAATAAGCGGGGGCTCACTTAGCCCTGTGGTTAGTATGGTGGCTATAAAATAAGCGGGGGTTCACTAGGCGCAAAAATTAGCGTGGTGGGTATAAGTTAGCCTGGAGCTCACTCAGCCTAATGCTTAGCGTGGTGGATATAAATTAGCCTGGGGCTTACTAAGCCCAATAGTCAGCGTGGTGACTATAAAATAAGCGGGGGCTCACTTAGCCCTGTGGTTAGCGTCCTGGTTATAAAATGACAAGTCTGATTATATGTTTGTGGGTTCGAAACTTGTGCGGTTCGATGGGATTTCGAGTATTCAGAAAAGTCGAAAAAATCATGATGGTGCTCCATATCCTTATAAATATTATGTGTTTGAATATGATAAGTTGAGGAATCTATATCCGTAAAGAGTATAACTGCACGATCTTTGTATGTTTTCTTTATAAAATTGTAATGAAAATCATACATAACTAATTTAGATAATTCTAAAATTGTGAATTCAACATAAATAGGTCGATTCATTAAGATACAAGTATTAAGCTTTTCTACAGCAGCCAAGCCTTCATCATATGTCTTGAATGATTTAAAAGTAGGCGAAGCTACTAATTTTTTTTAAATACATTTCCAGTATGAATTATTAAATCTAAATCACTTATTTCAAATTCTTAATGATAGTCACATAGCATTGGAAAGTGTTTCATAAAGTATACCATGGCTCATGATTTTTTCCTTCATATTTATTTATTGTCACTTATTGTAGATCCTATTTTATAATTTACGTTAAAATTTTTCATTCATTCCTATCATGTTTTGGTTACTCTGTATATATTTTTTTAGGTGTGTATTGTTAGTCTAAATTTTATCGAAGGTATCTCTGTGATAATATAGGTGAGGTAGCGTATTGTGTAAATACAGTGTAATATTGTATAATTAATGTGTATTTTAACTATAATCTCTGTTTTAACAAGACTTGTATCGAATTAGATATCGCAATAATTCTTAAGGGTATCTCTTAATTACTATTTTTAATTTTATTTCTTAGTTATTATTTTTTATTGAATACTTAATAAAGCATATATAACGAACCGAGTTGAATGTTTAGGAATAAATTGTGCGTTCTTAAGTCATTTCGAAACAGGCTCCTTCAAACAGATCCCTTCACGAAACTTTTAACCCTAAAACAGGACACTTCACACAACGTTTCGTATTAACAATAGGCCTTTCACAAGCATACTAATGTATATACTTTTAATAGGATTTTAAAATGTTAAACGATATAAATATTAGATCTAAATATAAATCATTTTTTTTTTTTTTACATTCAGTGAATAATTCTAGTCTAAAAATAATCTTGCTCACGCATATGAATTGTATATAGGAGCTTGTATAATATAAAAATAAATTTCATATATCGTCTCATCATGCCTTGTGACTCATCGCATAAATTGTTAGTATGTATTTTTAAAATAATTATTTTAAAAATAAATTAGAGGAAACATGCAATAATACCTATTCTTTTTTGCTTACCTATTCCTTTTTGCCTACCATACATATTGAAAAAATACATTAATATTATATCTATTCATATATTATAACTTTAAACATATAAAGTAAGGATACTTACCTAGATCTTACAACCAACTCATACACTTGCTTTTGGGAGAAATGAATTGAAATGTATTCTTATCAGTAAATCTTGTATAGAATGTTATCGCAATCAGTCACGTGATGTTACTAATCTATAGATTAACAATAAGATAATGGACTTGTACTGAAATCATTTCTGGTCTAGTTGCTATACAAGTAGCACGCATGTTTTTTCATGCTGTAGTCATATATTGAAGACGGGATTGCAAGTTTGTGAATAAGGTAAGATTAATTTATGTATATATTTTTAAATGTTAAACGATATACATATTAGATCTAAAAATAAATCATTTTTACATTCAATGATTAATTCTAGTCAAAATTCACGCATTTCAAGCCTGTTGGTTAAACATAACATACACTAATAAGATTCGTTGATGATTCATTTTCTCATATAGGCAATAGTAGCAATCATTTCACATACTACAAGTGTAAAGTATGCAAAATTTATGATTCTGCTTTATAATACCTATTCATTCTGTATTCTACCCTATGCTTTATCCATGACGTCACGATATCCCGTAATTTTAAGAGATAAGCGAACACGTTATACCGTTTAGTTGTTGTAAGGCATGCATGCAGTCGAATTTGGATGAAGTCCACAGTACATTAGGGTTTAAATATTTAGGTAAGATAACTTTTTTTTCAATATTAAAAACAAATTTTTTTTAAATAATACCCTAACTATTTAGTACAATATATATTTTATAAAAACAAAGCTTAGTTATTATATTCATTCCTCAAAAGAAATTTTTAAGTTAAAATACTAAAAACACAATTTAGTGTAATTTTTCTATACAAAAAAAGCATAGACTAATGTAATTTTAAAATATTTAAAGTTTAATTCATATATCTTATAGGTGACTCTGTACTTTTTTTTACCATAACATGCATCAAATTCATTTAAACACAGGTATATTTAAACAGGTTCAAATTCATTTAAACATCTGTTTGCCTCAAAAATTCTTAAGGGTATCGCTTAATGACTAGTTCTTATTTTTCATTGAAGCATTTTAAAACTTAACAGATTAATAATTATATAGGACTAGACGAAATAATTCGTATACATTGACGGTTTTAAATAGCTCATTTACCTACAAAAAATGTGTCAGAAATTACGAGTTTCAGGTATTTCTTATCGCGAGTGATTCACCGTGTCAAAGCAAGATCTTCGCTTATCTGATAATATGACTCATTATGATTCAGCGATATGCATGTTGAGGGGGTAACACTCAAATCTTAGTTGCAGTTATAAATATGTATTTTAAAGCATAATCATTCGAAAATTCAATTATTTTTCATGAAACGATTTACCCTATTTTACAGACTTGTATGATAAATTTGGTGAAATATGTACTTTTTTTTTTTTTCTAAAATCTATATTTTGAACGTTATACTAAAAATGTATTCGTGTAAAACCTATTTTTTACATTGCATGAATTCGTATTCATTTGAGATTAGTACTCTATTTCTTAAAATATCTGTGGAATCATAATATTTTTGCAGGGTATATTGTGAAGGGAGGCCTTTTCATTCAAACAGCGTACCTTGCATTTTTATGAAAGGTCAATATCCCTAGTATTTCTGTCGTTGTAATATAATATGAATCTATTGAATTTATTTTGTGAAGGTAACTTAATATCTATAACTATGTGTTTTGAACATATCGACGCGCAAGCTGTACTTTTAGCCTAACTTGAATTTTATAAAAAGGGAAAGGTGTAAATTATCTGATTTTAAGAAGGGTTCTTATGCATAATTGGATTTTTGTGAAGGGGGCTTTTTATTCCAAAAGGGAACCCCTACAGTTTTTGTGAAGGGCTTTTTTTTTATTCGAATAGGGCATGTATCTCATTTATTTTATGAAGGGGGCCCTATAGTCTAATGCGAGTTCATACTTCGAAGGGTCCCTGTATTTTGAATCTATCGATGCGTAAACTGTACTTTTACCCTAACTTGAATTGAAAAAAACAGGGTAAAGTGTAAATTATCTGATTTTAGGAAGGGATCTTATGCATAATTGGTTTTTTGTGAAGGAGCCCTTTTTATTAAAAAGGGGATTTGTCCAATTTTTTGTGAAGGGTCCAATATCTATAACTGTTTCCAGTTTCTTTTGAAGGGTCCCCAAAACGTATAATCACTCCATTCGAAGGCTTCCCTATAACTTTTAACTATTTTTGCGTGCTAACCTAAATAAATGTATTCCTGTATAAACTATTTGTATACTTCAATCCATTTAAGAATCCTATATGTTTTGGCTATCAGTAGTGTAAAGCTTTTTCTTGAATCCTTTGGATTTTTTGTGAAGGGCCTTAGGCCTTTTTATTAAAAAGGGGATCTGTAACTGTTCATTATTTTAATTAACTAATGCACTAGATGGTAAAATTATATTTTGTTCACATAACATTTCGATAATGTTGGAAAGTGATTCATGAATTATGCTGATATGCCTGATTTTACATACTTGTTTATTTACATATACGCTAAAATTCTTTTTATAGTACTCTATACTTTTAGAAGTGTGTATTGTTGGTCTATCGAAGGGCCCCCTCTGGGTAAAAAAGGGAGGGGGAGGGGGATGGGGGAGCTATTCAATTGAGTACAGTATAATTCATGCGGGACCCTATATTTTTTACCACAACCTATATCGAATTCATTAAAACGCGCCTGTTTGCTCCAAAAATGTTGAAGTCCGCCAATTAAAATTAATTAATGACCCTTTTTAATTACTAGCATCTACCATTCTACTGCACATGCAAACTACGTACTCTCGTTGAGGGAAAAAAATCTCGCCAAAATTTCTTAAGTTCTCCAATTAAAATTAATTAATGACCCTTTTTAATTAAATCATTATTGACTTTTAAAATTCACCTGTAATATACTCTAACATGTATAACAAATAGCCTACTCTCGTTGAAAAAATATTTGCTTCGAAAAATGTCTAAGTTCCCCAATTAAAATTAATCACCATTTTTAATTAAACCATTATTGACTTTTAAAATTCTCCTCTAACATGTATATCGAATACCCTACTCTCGTTGAAAAAAAAAATCTCGCGAAAATTCTTAAGTTCTGCAATTAAAATTAATTAATTACTATTTTTAATTAATATTTTTAATTAATTAATCATTCACTTCTACTGCATACACTCATAATCAAACTGCATACTCTCGTTGAAAAAAAAAAAAAATTGCTTCGAAAAATTTCTAAGTTTCCCAATTAAAATTAATTAAATTTCTAATTCGCTAAAATAAATCCATTGAAACACACCTCGTACTCTAGTAGGAAATTCTCCGCGAAAAAAAAAAAATTGCTTCAAAAAAATTTCTAAGTTCCCTAATTAAAATTAATTAACACTAATCCCTTTATCTTAGGTGGTGGAGGAGGACACTTCGGGAGGAGGTGGGCACTTCGGGAGGAGGTGCACACTTTGGGAGGAGGAGGGCACTTCGTGAGGAGGAGAGCACTTCGTGAGGAGGAGGAGGAGGAGGAGGGCACTTCGGGAGGAGGAGCCCTCCTCCCTCCTCCGGCTCCGAGCTCCTCCTGAGGTCGGACTCTCATTTTCTCTCTACTAGTCTTACCTCAAGAATTAATGCAGGGTTAATACCCAGGGGTAGGGAAAACTACTTTTTAATCTAGCTAACTATAACTACAACTACTTTATCGAAAATGTAGTTAACTACAACTACAACTACTTGTTTTAAAAAGTAGCGACTACAAACTACGTACTTTTCAGAAGTAGTCAGTACTTCGGTACTTTCAGATTTTGTCAAAGGGTTCAATTTAAACTAGAAATTGAAGACACGGATTAAATAATAAAGCGACCCCTCGTTATATAGCGTCTGCCAGAATACAATTAAATTAATGCGACACAACCAAGGGCATTAAAAAATTAAGAAAGATAACATACAAGAAAATGTTAGTTTATACACACATTACACATTTCGTAGAAAAATTAAAAGAGATATTATAATCTGGAAAATTACAGAAAAACCACTCTAAATGCAAACAATAAATAAATCTGTGAATAAAGCAATTCCGAAAAATAAGAAATCCGGCGTTAAAACATAAAGACCTAATAACGAGTAAATAGACAAGTGTTGCAAGCAAAACTATTTTCTTTGGTGGGTTAGTATTTGATTTTAGCAGTTAGTGTCAATGGGGAAAATCTATGACTTCATGCAATGCGTATCCATAAACTGGAGCTGAGATTCACAAATTTTTGAGCAGAACAAAATTTCCATAAATGGAGCAAGTTTGAACCACGTGATTTGCAGATTGGCACATTTTTCCCTCTGAAGTAGCGTTAAAAGTAGCGTTGGTTCTCGCTACAAACTACTGATTTTTGTATCGCTCTACTCGCTACACTGCATTGTTCAAAATGTAGAGCGCTGCACTGCGAACTACTGTAAAATGTAGCGACTACTGTAGTTTCGCTACTTGTAGCGAACTACTTCCGACCCCTGACTTCACCAAACTGCATTTTTCGATTTTGTCGTACATTGTTTAAGAATAATTATTAGGGCGGTATTTATCTCCTAAATTCGTGATCATTGATATAGCCTAGCACATACAGCTAAACAGAATCATATAAAATTCTCGCGTACTAAGAAAACTTTCTTTGCACTGATAACAACATAAAAAATACACCGTAAAAAAGACAAATGTTTTTTTATTTACGAAAATATAATATACCCACGGATTGAAATTTATATATATCACTAAGGTGCTTTAGAAGAAGCTTAATATGGAATAGTGTGTGCATAGCACTTATAGTTACTTTACAGGGACAGTCAAAAGAATTCCGTTACATTACGTCTATGGAGAAAAATCTTCTGTGGTTTATTTAAATAATGTTTCCCTATTTTAAACGCATTGAAATTTATATAAGGTGCATTACAAGAGGCTTACTACAGAATATTGTGTATAGCAGTCATCGTTCATTTACAGGGACACACAAAAGAATTCTCTACTGTCTGTTAACAATAATTCCTGGAAGTGCGTTTTAAGTTACTGAACGCAATTTTAATTTTAATTCGCTTTTTGTCTATTACGTGGTGTGTATAAATTCTGTAGATCCTATACAGGGAAGCACAAAAGTTCGCGAACACATTTCCGTATTATTTAACTCCAGACGGAGAATTTTAAACTGTGCTACGCGTTTCCTAACTGAACTAAAATTTAGCATCCTATGTAGTATATATACAAATCTATAGATCCTATACAGGGCTGATGAAAAGTATTCGGATTACTTAGATGTTATCTTTTAGCTTATTAAACGGTATGATTTGTAAAATTATTTTGGAAGCGTTGGAAAGTGTTACATAATCTATGCTTGACGCATGATTTTTCGTTCTTGTTTGTTTTTACAGCGTATGGTAAATTATAAAGAAAATCCGACTGCAAAATAATAATAATAATAATAATTATTATTATTATTATTACATAGCTGCCAACTTTTACGCTTTTTTGCTACCACTAAAAATTAATAGAAATTTTTGTATAATTGAATCACATGATTTCGGCGATTTAATAAGTAAAAATTTACTGTAGAATTTTAGTAGTAGGAAAAAAGCGTAAAAGTTGGCAGCTATGTTATTATTATTATTATTATTATTACTATTATTATTATTATTATTATTACTTGTAAAATTTTAAAAACTTTTAAAAATATTTCTTTCATACACTGTTTATAGTTCAATTCTTTTCAGTTTTGGAACAGATGTTGAGTAAATATTTAAAAATAAATTATAAAGTTTAAATATATATTCTTTGAATTAAAAAAAGAAATGAAAAGAAACTCACCGTTGCGTGTTTATTGCTACGAATATTTTACAAACATTTTTACCGATTTAATTAAATATTCTATCCATCTGTAAACACTTTAACTGCTTTTTCCAATCGTAAAAAAGATCTTTTATAAAAAAGAAAACATATAATGAATTTTTTTTCGTAAACTGTTGTAAACTGAATGCCAATAACGCTGAAACTTTATAAGATTTTAAATGAAGATCTCGCAATTTCGTCCAATTGCTCATATTCATTAGGGAATTTCGAACTCAGCATTCTATAATTACTTTAATGGTTTAAGCACTTATTATAGAACTTAAAATTAAACCTAAAGGGATATATTTAAGTAATTCTCTGTACTTTATAATAGCGTTATGTTGTTAAATACTTTAGGAAAAATCAGTTGGGTTATATTTATTTCTTTAATTCATTAACCCAAATGCACGTATACGAAAATAACACAAAAAAATAATGTTGAAATATTTTTTCATGGTTAAAAAGAATGTGTGTAATTAATCTCATATCAATAGGTGACTTTAAAAAAAACTGCTACAATATTTTGTGTAAAACCAACAAAGATCTCATAAAACAAAAACATGTGCACAAAGCGATTTGGCTTTAATAAATGGTTAGTTTTGTTTGGATACAGAGACTAATTAAAGCAAAATGAATTAAAATTTGTCCAATATAATCAGATTATGCAGCATTTTAATTTTATTAGACATTTAAGCAGGGTTCGCCGAGGTGTTTTTTTAATACCATTATTTCCGAATGGTATAGTATAGTATAATTCCTTCGCCTTACTTAAACGCATAATTCTGTTTACTATTCCAAAATAGTTGCACTCAAAAGTTAGCCCCTCTACCCTCGGGTCAGATTATACCCAACCAGAACCCAATAAAATTATTTTTATCGACACGCAAAAGCGATTTTCGTCGATCCCAACGAGAATTTCATCTCTTTAACCTGAAAAGTTTGTAATAAGAAGAGCAAAATAAAGTAGTAAGTTCATATTTAAAAAAAGAAGGAAAGAAAAAAAACCGACATCACTACTTGTATATTAATACGTGCACAATCAAAATAACAATAACTGTACAAACAAGATGTGATCAATATGAAAACACCACTTAGTGGAGAGCTGAATGAAAAATTACTGTGCAACTCGGTATGACAATTACCGCTAATTACAAACCTCAAATAAGGATAAAAGAAATGGGTGTTTACATATTACACCGGTCAATAACATATTTGCTACTGGGGAAATATAAGTATTATAGACTAATTTAAATGTGCTGCTTCCAAATCTGAACTCCAAATTTTGCTATCATGTCAGGATCTCGAGTTATAGAAACTACCATCGTATAAATTTGACATTATGAGGCTTTTTTACACAACTGAAACTTTAGCAATATCATTTGTTTAGGAGCAGAATCACCATCTGGATATGTTATTTTAGATTTATTTTTCTTTGAAAATCCTGATATCTTTTTCATACAGAAGTAACAGTCTGAGAGGTGATTTTTCAATTCACGCCATATCATGGGCACAGAAAAAGATATTGCTTTTCTTTTACCTCTTAACCACTGTGTTAGTCCTGTATTGCACACATTGCAGCATATATGTGGTGCCCACCATTTGTCCTGATCTCCAACTTCCACACTAAAGTAATGATGGTAAGTAGTTTTCACTTTTCAAGCAAGGTTTTGGCGTTGATCATGAGATGTGTGTAAATCGTCCACAGATTAAAGAGAAGTTACCGGGATGGTTGATAGCAGTGTGTTTACTTCTATTCATGGTGTTCCTAAAACAAAGTAACATGAATTTAGCATCATAATTAAGTAAATTACAAATAATGACTGTAGTAGTTACTGTATAAAGTTTGAAGGTACAAAAACAGCAGGATGGCAATAACTTTGCATCATTACAACTAAAATATTTAACAACGTAAACAGTATTATAAAGTATGGGTAATTACTTAAATTTATGTCTTTAGGTTTAATTGGAATTCAGAGTTATTGGGAATTCAGATTTGGAATCCGCACACTCAAATTAGTCTAGATCTATAACATATACATTTGTCAAAGTAGCTCACAAAAAGTATTTTTTGTTGACCAGTCTTATCTGTGCCAGGAAGATTCACCGCGCCAACTGTTGTTCCGATATACAATAACCCTTATACTTCCTTTCTTTCTACATTTCAACCGCATAATTAATACTATAGCTGCAGTAGTAAAGGCATTTACTGAAATAGTCACAGACAGGTATCCCTGGCTTACTTCGGTTTCAGTTGGTGCGGTAAACTTCTTTTAGATGCTCCCTCCATTATTGCGGGTAAAATTTCTATTACAGCGCAAACCCCGAAATGGATTATCTTTTTCTTTTAAAGAAAGATGACGTCAAATTTTTTTTAATGAAATTTGTAAAAAATACCATAAAAAGAAGTCACATTAAAACAATTACAAGAAACTTTTCAAAAACTCGAATTCCTCAGACAACATTTGATAGATAATACCCAAACGTCAGTAGAAGCATGCAAGTGCACCGAGGATAATAGCAAGAAATAGATTCAATCATAGATTACGAAACACTTTTCAACGCATCCAAGAAGAAAAAAAAAACGAAAATGAAAAATCATGCGTCAAGCATACATTACGAAGTACTTTCCAACGCATCCAAGAAGAAAAAAAAACGAAAATGAAAAATCATGCGTCAAGCATAAATTGCGAAATACTTTCCTACGCATCCAAGAAGAAAAAAAACGAAAATTAAAAATCATGCGTCAAGCATAGATTACGAAAGACTTTCCAACGCATCCAGAAACCTCTAATGAAACTTCACCGTTAAATAAGATGAAAGAAGGTACGTAGTAAACAGTTTAGGAAACATAACACAATTTAAAAGTCCAGTTTTAGCATTTACCTTCCATAAATTGTTTCATAACCATTCCTTGTGCAGAATTACCCCAGTGTATGATCTATGCATTTCAATATGTACTAAATAGCATGATGAAATTTAGTTCTGTTAGAAAATTCACATCTAGCAATTTTCGCCAATCAATCGAAATGCATTCGAACTCTTTTGTATAACCATGTATAGTATCTAAAGACTTTTGTACACACCACATATTAAGTTATTATTTAATTCAGGTAAAAAATGCATACGGCAACTTAAAGCGTAGTTCCAGCAACTACCAAGGATAAATCCAAGGATTGTTCTTTGCGTAGCCCTGTATATCAATTTATTTGTATTCTACAAACTTCTATAAGTCTAGTTCAGCAGGAAAATGCGTAACACAATTAAAAATATCCTTAAGCAATTCAATTCCATAGTCAGTAATACTTACAAATTCCTTTGGGTAGAGCTTTATAGGATAAACAAAAATTTATACACACCATGTACTATGCACAACTTTTGTTAAACTTAAAACGAAAACCAAAGTTCAAAATGCACGTATCGCACATAGACTGTAATTATCGCACTAAGACTGTAATCGAGTTATTTTGTGTGTCCCTGTACATTAACGGTAAACGCAATACACACATAACTTTTCACCGAACAATTTATAGTGCATCTTAGTAATGCATATAAATTTTATTATGTTTGAAATAGTGAAATATCATTAAATTGCGCTGCAAACATTTTTTCTCCATAGAAGATTGAGTAAGAGAATTCTTTTATGTGACCCTGTAAATGAATAATAAAGACTTTGCACCCCATATTTTACAACAAGTATGTTTTAGTGTGCTTCATAATAGTATATCAATTTCATCATGTTTTAAAGGGCGTAACATCATCAAAATGAACTTGTAAAGATTTTATCTCATTTACTGTAATGTAACGGGATACTTTTGACTGTCCTTGTAAATAAACTATAAGTGCTACACACTTCATTTTTAGTAGGAATAATACTATAATAAACGTCAATAACATACAAATATTTTAGGGAAATCGGAGTATATTTACGAGAGTTAGAGTTCGGACGTACGGTAGACAGCCAGACAAACCGAAGTCATAATCACTTTTGAACTAAGTTGGAAAGTGTAAAAAATAAAGAATGCCGTTAGATTTATAGTAAAAGTTCTACGAACATGGAATGGAATCCCGATTATTTCCTTTAATTAAAAAAAAAACATTGTTATAAAAAATAATATGACACCATATGCAATCAAAAATAATATGATGAGAATGTAATTTCTGAACAAAAATTTATGTTTGTCAACAAGTTCCATTTTTGAAATCTTGAAAATCGGGAGAATCTTGAATTTTGTTTATTCTAATCGTAATTAATTGCTGCATACACTTGAATCTTGCTTTATTTATCACTCTGTCCAATTCTTATCAGTGTTTGAATGAATAAAGTTTAAATACTTGAATAGTAGAGTATTAAAAACGGATTCTTTCTATTTCTATAATGTTAAATTGAGAATTAGTATCGTATTTTAGCTGCTGAAGACATTTCTCAATGGTTTTTCTCGATTTAATTAAATGCCCTGTTCGTTTGAAAATACTTTAGCGAAATTTTTCGATCGAGAAAAGTTCTTTTAGACAAAGGATAAATTATACATCTTCGAGTGTCATTATAATTGAAATTCCAAGAAAATATTGCTGAATCAGAGAAAATAAAACTGAAACTTTTAACATTTTTAAATAGTGTAGCTTAATTACTTTCAAATGTCAAAATTTCATTAGAGGATTTGAGATTTGGCATTTTAGCATTAATTCAGTACTTTAGCTATTATTACATAATGGATAACTAAAGAAATTTCAGTAATTTTCTGTATTTTAAAATTTTGTATTGCATTGTTTCATGCATTTGAGTGACATTAAATTATATTTTTTTTACATTAAATTATATTCATTTTCACAAAAATGTACGTGCAATAATAATAAGACGAAATTATGTAAAAAATAAAAAATAAATAAATAAATAAAATAAAAAGTCACTGTCTAAAAAAATATTTTCCTCTATTAATCGCATTGTAATAAAGTAAGTGTGATTAATTATTTAAAAGGCAGCTGAAACTTTGAGTGGAAAAACATTGTTAAACACATTGAAAAAGTAATTTAATAAACGTTTAGATCTTTTAGTCTCTTTTATCAGATGCATTGCCGGGGCTGGCCTTCTTAAAGAGGGCCATATTCAAAAAAACGTTTTTAAAACCCGCCCCCCCCCCCTTTTTTTCCCTCATCTGTTTTTTTTTTTTTTTTTCAAAGGTAAAAAAAAAATCGAAGTCTCGTTGTAGGCTCCTATAGACGTGGGGGCCTGAGTGCAAATATTTTAAGAGCCTTTTTTGCCAAAGAGGTAAAAAAAAATTTTAATCGTTCGGAGGTCCTAATGCGGTTTTAGCACATCCCCCTTATGAATAGCCTTATGCGTTACGGAAAACGCACAGAGACCTCATAGTGGGGTTTTGCGACGTGCAGTGACAAGGTGGTGACGATTACTTCTTTTTTTATTAATTTGATTTGTATGCTTATTATAAAAATATGGCCTACCAAATAAGTTACTTACTTTGCCTTTATATTTATTAATTAATGATTTATTAAATTTCAGTATTCTTTTTGTATTTTGTGTACGCACATTTTGTTTACTTACATTTGTCAACTAAAAACATTTTACCAAATATCATCACATGCAAACACATACTAATAATGAAAAACTTTTTGGCGGTATTATAAGATAGTCGAATAACATGGAATAGGTTGTTAAAAATTAAGAAAAAGAACAAAATTGGAAAAATACAGATTTAATAGTACCAAGTGAGCATTATTAAAATACCGTATGCAAGTTGTCAGTTAATATTGTTATGTTTTGATGCACAAATTACAATATAAGGATAGGTCTGTGCGCCAAAACAGTTAAGGGTATTCAGTACTGTATTCCATATAACCTGATACCGCCAGTTTGAAAAAAATGCCCTCTGTTTAATGCCAATAATCAGGAATTGAAAAACGAGCCTTACTTGATAAAATATTATTAATTGGGTGTACATTATGATTAGTTTCAATCAAAAAATATTAATTCTAATAATGAATAAAAAGTGTTGAAAACTAACCTCTTGAAATTTTCCAATCACGAAAAACAGATGTTTATTCACATAATACCCCCTGACGCCAACCGACGAACGACACGCTGTGAGAGTCACTCTGGGAATGTTCTTGGGTCATTTATGGTATTGCTGTTTGATGGCAACACGTTATCAAAGAGAAACATTAGTAATCCATATTACCCGACTATTCCATTATACACAAAGCTCCTCTACAATACATTTTTGTCTTAGAACAAAAAAAGTTTAAAAGTTAATCAATTTTTAAACGTAATAATATATAGTTTTTTCCATTTCGGTGTAATTCAAGTCTGTATTTATGCTCCATATATATTTTACGAAGTTTTGCCCTAGTTAATTAAATGCTCTATTCGTCTGAAAATACTGTAACTTCTTTTTTTGATGGAGAAAATCTCTTTTACGTAAAGAAAAAACTGTCGTATTTAATCGTGTATATACACGAGCAAATATGGCAGTTTATTCTTTACGTAAAAGAGATTTTCTCCATCATTTTAAATCAAAGTTCCTAATATGCAGAAAGTCTATAGTTACTTTTACTAAAAATACAAGAGAGAGACGGAAATTTATGTTAATTTTTCTTTCGTTCTGTTTTTTTTTTTTTTTTTTTTTTTTTTTGTGAGTTAAGATTTTTACCGAATTCCCTGTCGTTATTATACTACAATGCGTATATTACAGTATATATGTCGTTATTATACTACAAGATATATTTTTTTTCTCGTTTTTTTCTAGTTTAAAAAAAGGGATGCGCGTTATATACGAATGCACATTATGCCTGAATAAATACAGTATATTTCTTCTTGAACTGTGATAGGCCGAGATAATAGGCTTGAACTGTGATAGGCCACAAATGCCGAGAGAATAATGCTTAAATAGGGAAAGTACAGCGAAAAGAGAATTTTTATAAATAAGTCATTACAATCACTTTCAACTGCCAAGATTCAATAGGAAAATTCGAACTCAGTATTTTGTAAATAACTTCTAAACTGGAATTAGCTATTACAGTACTACTAATTAAAACTAAAGAGATTGATCTTTTTTTTTTTTTTTTTTTTTTTTTTTGTAATTTCTTGTTTTACGTTACATTATTTAATGCATCAGGTGCAATAATTTGGACGATATTTATTTGTTTAATTTAATATATAAAAATCAATTTTGTTGCCTCTTTTTTTTTTATTTACTATGTTTTAGAAATTATTTTAAAAATATACGATGTTTTCTGATTAGTTGGTTTATTTATTACAGGTATCGCGGTCATCTTTTGCACACGAGGATAAACACACCGGGATCTCAGTTTAATGTGGAATCCCATCCACTACAAATATTCGTGAGTGAAACGGGATTCGAACTCGGCGTCTCTTGTTCAGTAGCCAGCGCCCTAATCCCTATACTACCTGTAATTTCAATTAACATCTCAGTGTCTGTTTCCTGCTCCTCATGTTAGGTCAGTAACTATGATAACACCGCATTTGGCTGACTGGCCGCTTTACTTTTTCCCATCACAACGAAGGGATGAAGTGGGGAGGACAGATACGGTGTCCTTGAGAAGCCAATTGAAATTACATAGAGTATAGACATACAGGTGGGCCAATGTTTTCTGAACAGACACTGTAAATCGTATTAAAATGAATAAAACCTTTAAAACTTGCTGAATGATTATAAATCGAATACTAAACCATCATACATATTATCCTCTTTAATAAAAAGCTTCGCGTTCCTGACGACTGGCTTTTTCGCTAATCGTTGCCACAGATTAATCTCGGAAAATGAAACATTTGAAGTTACTGACAAAATTAATAGCTCCAAAAGTATTTGTCACAAAATTGTTAGACAAACTGCGTTAGAAAGGTAAAAAAAATTGTATTTTTCTTGATATAAATTTCAAATCTAATGATTATGTCGTTTTTCAAATATTGAATTTAAAAAATTACCAAATTTCGAAACTTTTACGCGTAAAAAGATAATGATAACTGCAATGTATCCTGACGTGTGTACTGGACTTATTTGCTCCTATATATATATATATATATATATATATATATATATATATATATATATATATATATATATATATATATATATATATATATATATATATATATATATATATATAATACGGACATATTTGCACGACGTCGTGTATATTTGCACGAGTCACAAATTATATTACCTTATTATTCTGTTAAAATATAAAAGTGAATTATGATGTCACGAGTGCATGATTTTTTATATAAAATGCAAAATCGTATTTCATCTGAATGCTTACAATTCACATTCTGCTAAACGGATTTTTATGAGACTTACATTATCAGTTAGGTAACTGTTGGGGTTATTTAGGTGCTATGGTCGATCTCTGTATTTTGGGAAAAACCGACCAGCATAGCGGGCGAAGCTTGCTAGTTTATTCTGTAATATTTATAGAATATTCTTATTTGTGTTTGATAATGTCACAGCTGAAATATGTCAACAGTCTAATAAAACTTATTTTACTGTTTGTAATCTTTTTATTTTACGCCTGTTAACAATTAAAAGAAGTGCATTAATAAGTTTAGGATGCTATGCATTTTCAATTAAACATTTTCAGCTACGTACTACATTTATGCATGCAAGAGTAACAAAATAATACTAATTTCATTGTTAATGTTAATGCTGTTAATGTATCATGTTTGTCTGTAAAACATGTTTGTTGAACATGTAAATGTTTACTTGAAAATTGATGGCATTTGAAGAACCTATATTTCGGGTTGAGAAAACTGATTACTACACTGTAAAAACTACTCGGAAACAATTCCGAAAATTGGTGGTAGCAAATCAAACATTATTTCTATAAATACGTCTTTAAATTTCGAAAAGACATTGGTTTCTAAAGATAAAGAACGCTTTTTGGAAATGTGGGTAATTTGGAAGATGTTATTGTATATTTTCGTACGTGACTGTAATATATTTTCCTGGATTTTCCATTTTTACTTACCCATCATACGTAGTACAGGGTAAGTCTTGTAATCGTTTTAAAAATCGAATAAAAATATTTCACGGATTTACACGTTTCAGACACTGGAGATTCCAAAAAACATATTTTTAGAAAAACAATTGCCGTCCGTCTGTCTGTGTGTCTGTAAACGCTCTATCTACCGAACAAATTGAGATAGAGACTTGAAATTTGGTATGTACTTAGTATATAATAATGGGAGGAAGCTTATTGAATTTCAGTAACCTCCAATATCCGGAACTATTTTTTCGGACTTTCGAAATATTTGTTCTGATAAAAGGTATACAAAAATTTTCGAAATTGTATATTTTAAGGAGTGACTATAAAAGACAATAAAAAAACATAAATTTTGCATAAAGAAGGAAGTCGATTGGATAATGAGTTGCCGAGATATTTGGAATCCTATTTACCACACTCTTCGATTTTTCATGACCCTGTATTTCATTGAAATTTCAATTCAAAGACAGATTTTAATAGGAAATGAGTCGCTTAATCCGACACAGTAAACCGTTAGTTAATATAATTATCAATTTTGGAGTTATAAGGATGTTTCTTTGACGGAATTGAGTAATAGAGCATTTAAAGTTTAGGACGTCATCAAGCCACGATTTTATTCGAATTGCAATGCATTTTATAATTAGTTGTACACTACACATGTTTTATTTTCATATTTTATATTGTGCATATCCATGATGGGTAAGTATTACAGTAGCCCCCAACGACTAGTTTGCAGTGTATGTCGCTCGCATATAATATTCCGATTTTTCATAAATCTTTTTAAATAAATTTAATGTATACCAAAACATCTTTTTGTTTTCTTTTTTCAATAAATGCTTAGCAAATAAATAATATAAAAATACTATTTTAAAAAAAAGATAACTGAAGATTTACAAATACCTTTTCTCTACACCGAATAAATTAGTTTCTTTCAAACTGTTACCAGAAATCACCTTTTCAACTTCAGGCTAACAGAACAATTACTGTGAACTTGTCTTAAATTATTTTCATTTAATCAATATGTTCTCGTTTATCCTTAAATAAATTGTTTTCAATTAATAAATGAGAGGGCTATTATTAAAGGCATCTTTTCTAAACATTTTGTTGCTCCGTAAAAGAAAAATTAAGGCAATTCTCGTGGAAATAACGAGATAAAATTTCTGCCGATTCAGCCATAAAGGTAGATGATTAAGAGAATTAAACGACTATTTTTGTCAATACTTAATTACGTTTATAATTAATTGAAGCTATGTCCTATTTTAGTATTTATTTTTATATATATTATATTTATATATGTATCTAAATTATAAAGATGGAATGTCTTATTTTAATATTTATGTATTAAAAAATTAAATGACTGTGTTTTGTCAATATTTAATTATATATCTAAAGAGGCGATGTTCGATTTTAATATTTATGTTTTAAAATATAATAAACGACGTTCTCTTTAACACTAAATATATCAAAAATCTATCATTCGAACCAGAAATTTCTTACGTAAAATAAACACAAAATAGCAAAAAATGTAAGTTAAATAATTTTATATAAAAATTCTGGTGTGAAATATTTTATAAAACTTGAGCAAAATTTCTTAAGTTTGTTTAATATTAACTCGGGAGAAGTCGCGCATATCCAGATAATGAATGATTTTTACATTGTCATCAATAAATACAATTAATAATCGTCACTTTATTCCGTCTGAGACAATTGTTACAAATTCTATGATAATGTAAATTGTAGATTACTTTTCGAAAAATAGTGGTGACAATTGTAAAAACCGTACGCACCATGGGGTATGTCATACCCCATGCGACTGCTCCCGGGTTAAAACATGAAGTCATTTTCACCAGTGAAAATATTTCACTTTTGTAAAATTAGGATGTAAGTTTGTTTACTGTAAGCTTATTGTTATATTACTATGTATTTGAACACACAGTATTCTGTAAAAAGTTAGAAAAGTCGATTTGTTTTTGTTTTCGTTTTTTGTTTCGTCTTGTTTCACTATGAATAAAATCATCAATTTTGTGGAGTCATTAATTGCAATCACTTACATTTTTTTAATTAGTCAATTTTACTTACATTAAGCTTTTTTCTTTTTCTTTTTCGAAACCTTGAACATAACTCACATTTTTTAATTCATTCATTATTGCTTGAAAGTTTCCAAAAATTCATAATTTTTACTTTCTGTTATCTTTACAAGATGAAAGTATTGGCTTCATGAAAATTTTCGACTTCCGGTTTTCGACGTATTTACACGTTTTCGAAGGTCCTGAACTGAGACTGTTTTTAGGAAATATCTGTCTGTATGTGACAAAACTTTTGTGGGCGCTCTATCTCAAGAACTAATGCACGGAATTTAATAAAAGTTTAGATTCAATTAGACCTTGATATAAATTGGTGCTGCTTCGTTTTTAGTGTATATCGCTTAACAGATGGCGCTGCTATGCTGCATTTTTGTATTCCAAAACGCATAATTTAAAAAATTACGCTTTTTGAAATATTAACATGCATGAGATAGAAGATAGTTTTGGGATTGGAACATCCGAATAGTTTGTTTTCGGTTTTTTTTAAGTCTATGTATAAAATCATCAATTCAATAGAGTCATTAATTGCAATCACTTACAATTTTTTATTAGCCAGCTTTACTTTCATTAAACTATTTTATTTATTTGGATTAAATGTTTCCTTTTACGAAACCTTGATTGTAACTCACATTTTTTTAACTCATTCATTATTGCTTGAAAGTTTCAAAAAATAATTAATTTTTTGAAATGAAAGAGAGGTCAAAGATCTATAGGGATATTAACATACTGATTTAAACTGTTTTATTCGAAATATCAACACTAATCCCCTTTATTCACTTCAGACAAATAGGGCAATTATTGTAAGTTGGGTCATTAATAAATTTTGATAAATAAGTTATTAAGACAATGGATTACACGGATCATGTTATTTATTTATTTATTAGCTCTAGATTGTAAAAGAATGAATAAATTATTTCAAAGATAACCGAAATTTTACCTGATATCCTATTACCATACTGAATAGATAATTTCGTTCAAAATGTTAATATCAATATATTTTTTTATTTCGTACCTGCTGTAAGTAAGCATTATAATTAATTTTGATGAATAATTCATTTAGACAATGCTTTCTCGTTTATCCTTCGCTGGATTGATTTATTTTCATTTCCAAAAGCTAGTAGAGATATTCTATAAATATTTGCTTGTCCGCAAAGGAAAAATTAATGCAATGGTTATGGAAATAATGAGGTTAAATTTTTGCCCATTCGACACTGCGTCTGACGATTTAGATAGATTAAATAGTTCCTTTTTTTTCAATATTTAATTACGCATGAATTTAATAAAGTGAGTTTATTGTAGCGTATGCTGTTTTAAAATTTTATGCAATTTTGGATTGTTTATATTATGATGTTTATTTATTTATTTATTTATTTTTAACGAAATTGACGATTTCGGCAGTTTGTAGAATGTAAAAAATAGCTTCTTCAGATTTTCAACAAATAATTATCTTTTTAAATATAGATCCAACTTCAATTGTCATTTTTTAACATACTTCTTATTGGGTAATCAAAATCGTGTATTTTAAATTTTGATCAGCGTTTGACTATAGCATACACTGTAAAAAAAAAAAAAGACAGGTGTTTTTCTTGAAAAATATAATATAACCACGACCGAAAATATAAAATAACTTCTTCTGAGTTACTGACGATTCCAAAACGCTTTCTTTATCATTAGAAACATTAGAAACCAATATATCTTCGAGATTTAATGAAGCATTTATAGCAACACAGTTTCTTTTGCTTTCACTGATTTTCCGAGAATTTTTTATAGTATATAGGTTACATATACAATGTGTCCCAAAAGTCCTTGACACATTTTAAAATTCAATAAAAGATCAAGGTGTATGAGAGTGCGGTTTGGACGAATATGGTTCTTATGATCTGAAATTTTGTTTAAGCAAATAAAAAAATTACTCCAAAAATTTCTCATAGATGGCGCTGCTTCTGAAAAGTTTTCGAATAGGTAGAATGCCTTTATACATTACAATGACGAAAGACGCACAATAGGTGTCATACACCTTTAATAATAACCTTTACTCCTGGTTCTTTCACATTCGTAGCTTTTTATAATTTAGAACCGATATTTTATTAATATCCCATTTTTTGTTCTTTATATTTCTATAGGCTCAGATGAATGCAACTAATTTGCAATAAACCAGTTTATTGAACACGATGAAACATCACACAGACATGGACACACAAAAATATATAAGAAATACTAGTAGCTGCAGTTACAATATTATAATTCGTTCTTTTACCAACTATATTTTATTTTCATACCGTGCCCATAGCACCATACAACCTATCACTCTGGCCTCCCGCCAACAACTCT
Source organism: Maratus michaelseni (assembly GCA_963931845.1). Lineage (NCBI taxonomy): Eukaryota > Metazoa > Arthropoda > Arachnida > Araneae > Salticidae > Maratus > Maratus michaelseni. The sequence goes on from OZ007594.1 coordinate 23,969,071, forward strand.
CTCCGTCTCTCCTACTCAGTAGTAGAAAAGAAAAAAAAAAGGTTGCCATAAACTTTGGCGCTATGCACAGTTTTGTCCAAACTATCACAAATTTAATGGAATTTAAATTGAAATTAAATGGAATTTTTGTAAATATTTAATTATTATCTAGCTAATAACTTGACCATCTTCTTATTATAATATTGCGAATTCTTACATTCTACTTAACAGTTTTTAGGAAATTAACTCAGAAAATAGAATACAATGCGTTAACACAATTACTATGAAATGTCACCAAATTCCTATAAGTTTTCAGTTTAAGTATGCACATTAAATAGGTGCCAATCCCTAATATTAAGCGCGGTAAACGTCTGTGTGTGTGTGTGTGTGTCTGTGCACTCCGCCTTTGTACCCGCAAAGGCTCCCGGACTAATCGACGCACCGACGGCGGACGCGTACCGAAAAATTCGCAAAAAAGGCGCGACGCTCAAGTTTCGATCGGGTCGGGCCTCCGACCCGGACCCGGGGCGTTATTAATGAGCGAAAGTGTTTTAATTACCGACCGAAACCGAAGTCGGAAGAGAAGTCAAAACAGTGAAAAGTTCGCCTCCGCCGAGGGTTGCCGGTGGAGACGATTCTCGAAAAAGGCAGGGTTGCCAGGAGCAAATTAAGCCCCAAACCGCAGTGCGGGTTTTTAAACCGACCCGGATCTACGGAAGTCGGGGGGTCAGAAATTCGGAAACGGGACAGACAGATTCAGGAGAGCATTTGCTTTCAGAAATTCGAAAAATCATTCCCGTACGACCATTAGAACTTAAAAAATCCTTTAAAAATCGATCAATAAAAAATAATTTTTTAATTCTTTCGGCGCGGCATGTCGAGATCGCAGACTGCCTGGAACGCAGATGTTTGGAAGGAAGAAACAGCAAATTCACCTGACAGCTTTCATGTAATGCTCAAGTCCGTTTTCGAAAAACAATGAAAGAATTAATCTCTGGACCCCCAAATCGGCCATCACACGTAAAAAAAAATCCTGATTTCAACAAAAAAAAAAAAGTACAATTCGACCAGCAAAATCGGAAGATATGAATTAAAAACCGGTTAATGAAGCAATCTATTTCTAATCATTTGTAACCAATGCAGAAAAACGACACGTGACCGGATATTTTCAGACAAGAGGAATATTTTCAAGAGTAGAGGCACAATTTTTTTACGGTGGTCACGTGACGTTCAATTGGGTTTTTTTCAGAGGGGTCCCAATCTCTGATTCTAAGAGGCGCAGAAATTCCAAACTTTGACAGGGCGACGCTAAATGGATTCTGCTTTCAGAATATCTAAAAATTATTGTCATATCTTCATTACGAGCCGATATATTATTTTATTGTATAATTAATCATCGTTATTTGTATAATTAAAGCAAAAGAAAGATTTCCATTACAGTGCCGGCTAGATATTACGATTTTAAGAAGTAGGCCGCGTCTAAAAACTGCATTACGAGTATTTTCAGTTTTTGTTTTAGAGTGGCAACCAGATATTATGATAGGAAAAAGCGGGCTTCGCCCGTTATCGATTTTTTTTTTTTAGTTTTAAGTTTTTCTACGGCTCACTGTCTTTGAACTAGAACTCAGGTAGTCTACATAAGTTGTTTGAGGAAAAGCAGTGTCATCGCCAACCCCCCCCCCCCCCGCTTTTCTCTTTTAACTGTGGTCCGTTTCTATAACTAAGAAACTATGTTACGGATGTCCACCAAACTGATTCCAAACATCATAATTAAAGTAATAAGGACCCCCTATCCAGATATTATGATAGGGAAAAGCGGGCTTCGCCCGTTATCGATTTTTTTCTTTTTTAAAGTTTTAAGTTTTTCTACAAGTCCCTGTCTTTGAACTAGAACTCAGGTAGTCTAAATCAATTCGACTCGACATCGATAGAGCTTACCGATTTTATTTCGTTTTTTCACCACTAGGGGGCGCTTTCCTATCTTCGGTTCTACGGGCATGAAAACGACGGGGTATGGCTCATTCGACTAGACATCGAAAGTCTTAACGATTTCAGTTATGATCATATAAACAGATTGCGCCACCTGGTGGCGGAAGGTGGAACTAACGTATACTGCAGCGCGTGCGCAGCACGACTGCTATACGGTGCCGCAGGCAGCGGGGACCCGAGCCGCAGGTTCGTTCAGTTAGAGGTTTATACTATTCCATGTGCAATTTAAGGGATTATCCGGTGCATGCGTAGCACGACCGTCATACGGTGCCGAAGGCAGCGGGGACCAGGGTCGGAACGACTGCTATACGGTGCCGCAGGCAGCGGGGACCGAAATCACCCACTCGTGGACAGCCACCCGTGAGGTATAGGAACAATAAGTCCACGAGGGGAAAAATAAACGCTACCCGGCACCGATAGCACCCATCCGTTCCAACCCCCACCGCAGGAGGCGCCTGTTTATTAGATTTGAAACAATGAATATAATTACATAACAATAATAAAATATAAAAGGTAAAAAATAACAATTTTTTGCAAATTGAAAGTTAAATATAAAATATTTTTGAAGTACTATAAGTTCATAATGTCCTAAATTTATGGTATTTTAGTTCAGAAAGTCAATGGTCAGTTCAGTCAATTTTTTTTTTTAAAATTCTTTCGTAATGAAAGAGAAATTTTTATTGAGAATATTATAATTCTCTATTAACTTTTGAGAGTTTGAAGGATTGAAAATGATATTACGAAGGTTATATCTGAGAGTTTCGTTCTTATCAAAAGGGAAGTGATGGATCATAAGAGGGCAGCATCCGAATATGTAGTGAACTGCATCTCCTTCTGCTTTATCGCATGGACATCTAGGTGAGGCTCTTTTTCTTATTTTATGTAAGTATTGTGGGAAACTGCCATGGTTACTCAGATAATACGGCAGTGTTGGCTGTTTGCAGAGATAATTTGGATCGACTTTATTTATAATTTTATAGGTATCTCTGCCCTTATTACATGAGTCCCAAATGGCTTGCCAGTCAGAGATGGTTTTCTTTTTAAAATACAATTTTGCTATTGAAATGGGGAACAACAGATCTTTTCTTGATTGATACTGGTCTTGTAAGATGGCTTGCTTTGCTAGGAGATCAGCTCTTTCGTTGCCAGTATCCCCCACATGAGATTTAGTCCATGTTATTATAATGGATTTATCAGGAATTTGAAGTAATTGATTGTAAATGTTTTTGATAATGTAGTTTCTAGGAAAAGCAACTTTTAATACTTCCATAGAAGAGTAACTATCTGTAATAATTAGTAGTTTATTGTAGTCGGAGGTAGAGAACCATTTTATTGCTTTATAAATTGCCATTAATTCTGCTTGATATATGTTATTCAGTGGATGATGTCGTATTGCTTCATCATGTATATTATTTCCATCTTTATATATGGTGAAAGCACTGGCTACACCCCCTGGCATGACAGAACCATCTGTGTAGGCTTCCACATCGTATTCTTTTGGATGGATGGATTTTCTATCTTCTATAATTCTGATATTTTGGACTCTGTAGTAATTGAGGAATCGATACGATTTTTCTTTCTGCATTATATTGTTAATGTTTAGCTGTGTGTTATTGATTAACAAATTTCTATTTCCTATTTTCAGTTGGTAGTACTGAAATTCATTCTGTATTTTTATTAGGATTGGTGGAGTTCCTGTAAGAAGATACAGAGCTTCGTGAGAGACAGTCCTATAGGTCCGTATTAAGTTTAATAATGCCAAACGCTGAGTTGAACGTAGTAATTTTCGGCCATCAGTATTCAAGTTTGGATACCAAATTTCGTAAGCATATAGTATTTGGCGTTCTATGACTGTTTGATACCATATTTTCAGGATGTCTGGTTTGATACCTTTATTAAAGAATCGAAATCCTCTAAATCCGTTTACAAAGTTTGCAATCTTTGTTCGAAGGTCTTTCATGTGATCTGTAAAATTGAATTTAGAATCTAACAATACGCCAAGATATTTAATATTTTTTACTACTTTTATTTTTATATTTTCTAATTTAAATCTCGGAAGTCTTCTTTCGAGGAGATTGCTACCGAAAAGCATTGATTGCGTTTTCTGAGTTGATATTTTTAAACCGAGTTCATCACAGATATTCTTAAAATGGACTATTTTGTTGTTGGTTGTAACTTCCAGGTCTATTACGGTATTTCCCTCTATTGGAATCAAAAAATCATCTGCGTAAACAATAATATCTTCATATAGATTTTTATAATTTTTTATTATGTAGTTAGCTATAAGAAGCCATAAGAGTGGTCCAAGACAGGATCCCTGAGGGCATCCTTTAAATACCCTGAACCACTCTATATATTCATATTGATTTAAGCCTATACTTCTTTTGCTTATATAATTTTTTAGTAAGGTTTTGAGGTATCTGGGTAACGGTGAGTCATCAATTATTTCTGATAATTGGTGCCAGTTTATTGAATCGAAAGCACCTGTAATATCAAATGATATGATGCCCACATAAGTATGTTTTTGTAATAATTGTGCAATTTTCTCTTTAAGTCTCTCCAGAGCTGATATAGTGCTTCTGTTTTCACGGAAGCCGAACTGTTCATCTTTTAGATAGTTTATTGCTTCAAGATAAGTTAAAGTTCTATTTTTTATTAATCTTTCTAGGATTTTACCAATCATGGGTAGTAGTGTAATTGGACGGTATGAATCAGGTTTTGATGGATCTTTGTTTTTCTTTCTAAAATAGATGACTACTCCTTTCTTCCACGTTTCAGGAAAGTGTCCAAGGTAGAGACATTTGTTATATAATAACTTTATAAGCTTCATATTATTTTTTATCAAATTTTCTAAAATTCTGCCATCTACCCGATCATATCCTGGGGCTTTCTTTTTATTTTGTTGGTTAATTGCATATTGAATTTCTCTATGGGTAAATTTAAAATTGTTATATTCTTTTATTGATAGTGTGTTTGTGTTTTGAAATGATGATTCGAATTCTGGGCTTGTATTGTAATGGTAATGAAGTAACGTTTCTTGAATCTCTTTGTATGTATCATTTTGAGTTGAAGATTCCATGACAGAGTGGATGAGATCTGTATTTTTTAAATATTTCTGCTTCAGAATTTTAAAAGCAGTACCATACTTACTGTTTGTTTCCGAACAAAATGTTATCCAAGAATCAATTTTAGCTTTTTTAATATCTAATTTGTATTTTGCTTTGGCTTTTTTATATTTAATCTTGAGTTCTACAGAATCTGGATTTCTTTTATGTAGTTTATATATAGCATTTAGGTGGCTTCGCTGTACTTTAAGTTTGTCAGTATACCAGGATACATTAATTTCATGAGACAACTTTTTCTTTTTAAGTGATTTTTGCATGATGTTTAAAAGGATAACATTAAATTCCTCTGTCCACTTCTCTAACTCTGGAACAGAATTGACTGCTTTAAGTGTTGAAAGTAATGTTTCTTCATGTTTTTGAAACAGTTTATTGAATTTTTTAAAAGTTTCATATTTGGTTTTGAAACGGTATAAATTTCTTATTGTGGGTGTGACATTCAGAGTAAAAGTAATATATCTATGATCACTTAGTGATTTAAATGTCGAGTCTATTTTCCATGAATCTATAATATTTTTTGAATGTTCACCGCAGAGGGTCAAATCTGGTTTGCCTTTAAACTTGTCTCGCGCAAAAGAACATTCTGAATCAGGATCATTAATAATAGTTAATCTGCTCATTGCTAGATAGTCAAGTAGGATATATCCTCTAGCATTATTTCTTTTATAACCCCACGCCTGGAGGTGTGCATTGAAATCACCCCCAAGGATAAGGTTCGATGTATCTTCTATGACTCTGGTCCATTCTCGGAAGTCTTCATCAAGATTTCCACTCGGTTTTGAATATTGTGATCCGACTTTAATGAATTTTGATGACAGTGATAGGTTTATAAATACACTGCTATTTGTTTGTAGAGTCTGAATATGAATTAATAAGGGATTGGATACGAGTATTCCCGACGTCTGATTTATTGATTGGTAGAAGGAACATGAAATTGGGATTCCCGTGAAGGTGTTATTACTTTTGTGATAATCCTGAACTAAAGCTAAATCTACTTTATTTTCATGTATGTACTTCAGCAATTGGAGATTTGCAGCCTTACAATTATTAAGGTTTATTTGAACTATTTTTAAATGATTAGGTGGGGTCATGGATTCTCCGAAATAATATCTATTGTCCAGTGGGATAGTCTGATTTATTACATATGTAGCATTGGTTGGAGGTTCTACAGTTGAATCTTCTATAGAGTCATCAGAGATATTGAGTGATTTTAGTTCTGAGAACATACTTTTGAAGGATCATAGGAGATAGTAATATTTTGTTTTCGTTGCAACAATCTTTGAAAAATTGGGCAGAATCTAGAATTTGCACTATGCCTTTCAATCTTTTCAGGTTTTACTGCGGTTTTATATTCCCTTTCACAGTTGATGCAACGATGACGTTCATAATTTTCTTTTATTTTGCATGTGTCTGTTTTGTGGTTACCTGTGCAATATGCGCATGTTAAATTATAACTTCTACAATTATCAACTGTATGGGCATAACGTTGACATTTATTACACCTAACCACTGGATTGTAATATTCTATACGGCATAAATTAAAATGAATAGGTAATTTTCTTCTTGAAAATAATGCCTTCGCGTAATGTTCTTCTGCATCAAGTACTATTTGGTATGTTTTCATTTTTTGTTTTTTGAGAACTTTTGCTATTCCTAGAGGAAAATTCTGTCCCAGTTCTTGATGTATCTTATCAATTACTTCACTCTCAGTCACATCTACTGGAATTCCCAGTATAATGACTTTTTTTCTTTTAGCATCTCTAAGATCTGCTTCGGCCAAGTCTCTGAAACCTTCTATTTGATTTATAAAATCAATTAAAACCGCTGTTTTTTCGTCCGATTCTGTTTGGACTATGAGCGAGTTTTTATCTCTTCCTAACGAACATGAGATGTATTTAAATTTTTTATTCCCTTTTATTTTGTCATTTAACATGTTTCGTATTACATTAATGGGAATATTCGTTGATTGACTTCTTCTTATTATTATTGCTGATTTAGAGTACTTAAAGCAAGGTGTTTTTATAGGTTGATCGGATGTAATTGCAGCAGCATAACTCTTGAGTTGTGCTCTTTTCGATATTTCGGAATTGATTCCATCTTCCAGATGGTCTTGATTATTAACTAAGTTTTGTTGATTTTTTATGGTATGAAACATTTCTTCTATAAGTGATGTTTGTTTAATTTTTTCGGTTATTTCAATCTCTTTGCTCTGAAGTTCTTTTTCCATTTTGTCAATTATTTTTGATTGTTGAGTGATTTGAGTTTTCATTTCCTTTATTTGATGCTCTTGTTCGTTTGTCGTAGTTTTCAGGACGTTATTTTCTTCTTGTTCAAAGTATAGATATTCTTTTATCTGCTGTATTGAGTTCGCTATTTGTGTTCGGATGTCTTCATCATAAATTTTTGAATTACTTTCAATTTGATTTAGGATATCTTCCAATTGATGTAGTGGAGATTTTTCTTGTGTTAAGCTCGTTAGTTCTTGCAATGTCATTGGTATACTAAGAGTGGAACTCTCTCCAGAAAGTACCTGTAAATTCAGATGGGCTGTTTCCAACTCTTCCTGAATCATTTCTTTTCCACAGTCTTCCTTACTTAGGCAGCGGGGACCCGAGCCGGAGGTTCGTTCAGTTAGAGGTTTATACTATTCTATGTGCAATTTAAGGGATTATCCGGTGCGTGCGCAGCACGACCGGTATACGGTGCCGAAGGCAGCGGGGACCAGGGTCGGAGGTTCGTTCGGTTAGAGGTTTTTACAATTCAATGTGCTAATTAAGGGATTACCCGGTGCGTGCGTAGCACGACCGGTATACGGTGCCGAAGGCAGCGGGGACCCGGGTAGGCGGTTCGTCCGGTTTGAGGTTTTACAAGATTCGAGATTTTCTACAATTCGAGGCACCGATGTAAATTAGGGGCCCGCTGGCGGGCGAAGCCAGCTAGTCACTAATATTAAGGACGGTAAACGTCTGTGTGTGTTTCTGTCTGTGCACTCCACCTTTGTACCCGCAAAGGCTCCTGGACTAATCGACGCACCGACGGCGGACGCGTACCGAAAAATTCGCAAAAAAAGGCGCGACGCTCAAGTTTCGATCGGGTCGGGCCTCCGACCCGGACCCGGAGCGTTATTAACAGACGAAACTGTTTTTATTACCGACCGAAACCGAAGTTGGAAGAGAAGTCAAAACAGCGAAAAGTTCGCCTCCGCCGAGGGTTTCCGGTACACGTCCGGTCCGGGAAGGAAAAGGCAGGGGGTTCCCAGGGAGCGATTTAAGCCCCAAACCGCAGCGCAGGTCCGACCCCTATCTCTGGAAGTCGGGGGGCCAGAAATTCGTAAGTCGCACGTACGCAACCGGGACGTCGTCAGGTCTCATAAATTCGAAAAATCGTTTCCGTGCGACGATTAGAACCGTAAAAATCCTTTAAAAATCGATCGATAAAAAATTATTTTTCTTTTCTTTCCGAGCTGCGATTCCCAGATCGGAGACGCACGGCCAGACGATTGTCTGGATCGGCATTTTCTTTGACGGAGGTGAGGTCACATGACGTTCAACTGGGGTTTTACAGAGGGGGGGGGGCATCTCTGATTCTAAGAGGCGCAGAAATTCCAAACTTTGACAGGGCGACGCTAAATGGATTCTGCTTTCAGAATATCTAAAAATTATTCTCATATCTTCATTACGAGCCGATATATTATTTTATTGTATAATTAATCATCGTTATTTGTATAATTAAAGCAACAGAAAGATTTCCATTACAGTGCCGGCTAGATATTACGATTTTAAGAAGTAGGCCGCGTCTAAAAACTGCATTACGAGTATTTTCAGTTTTTGTTTTAGAGTGGCAACCAGATATTATGATAGGAAAAAGCGGGCTTCGCCCGTTATCGATTTTTTTTTTTTTTTTTTAGTTTTAAGTTTTTCTACAGCTCACTGTCTTTGAACTAGAACTCAGGTAGTCTACATAAGTTGTTTGAAGAAAAGCAGTGTCATCGCCAACCCCCCCCCCCTCCCCCCGCTTTTTATGACAGTGCCGGCTAGATATTAGGATTTTAAGAAGTAGGCCGCGTCTAAAAACTGCATTATTATTTTAAGTTTTAGTATTTTAAGTTTTTGTTTTAGAGTGGCAACCAGATATTACGATAGGGAAAAGCGGGCTTCGCCCGTTATCGATTTTTTTTTTTTTTTTTTTTTTAGTTTTAAGTTTTTCTACAGCTCACTGTCTTTGAACTAGAACACAGGTAGTCTACATGAGTTGTTTGAGGAAAAGCAGTGTCATCGCCAACCCCCCCCCCCCCCGCTTTTTTCTTTTAACTGTGGTCCGTTTCTATAACTAAGAAACTATGTTACGGATGTCCACCAAACTGATTCCAAACATCATAATTAAAGTAATAAGGACCCCCTATCCAGATATTATGATAGGAAAAAGCGGGCTTCGCCCGTTATCGATTTTTTTTTTTTAGTTTTAAGTTTTTCTACGGCTCACTGTCTTTGAACTAGAACTCAGGTAGTCTACATAAGTTGTTTGAGGAAAAGCAGTGTCATCGCCAACCCCCCCCCCCGCTTTTCTCTTTTAACTGTGGTCCGTTTCTATAACTAAGAAACTATGTTACGGATGTCCACCAAACTGATTCCAAACATCATAATTAAAGTAATAAGGACCCCCTATCCAGATATTATGATAGGGAAAAGCGGGCTTCGCCCGTTATCGATTTTTTTCTTTTTTAAAGTTTTAAGTTTTTCTACAAGTCCCTGTCTTTGAACTAGAACTCAGGTAGTCTAAATCAATTCGACTCGACATCGATAGAGCTTACCGATTTTATTTCGTTTTTTCACCACTAGGGGGCGCTTTCCTATCTTCGGTTCTACGGGCATGAAAACGACGGGGTATGGCTCATTCGACTAGACATCGAAAGTCTTAACGATTTCAGTTATGATCATATAAACAGATTGCGCCACCTGGTGGCGGAAGGTGGAACTAACGTATACTGCAGCGCGTGCGCAGCACGACTGCTATACGGTGCCGCAGGCAGCGGGGACCCGAGCCGCAGGTTCGTTCAGTTAGAGGTTTATACTATTCCATGTGCAATTTAAGGGATTATCCGGTGCATGCGTAGCACGACCGTCATACGGTGCCGAAGGCAGCGGGGACCAGGGTCGGAACGACTGCTATACGGTGCCGCAGGCAGCGGGGACCCGAGCCGGAGGTTCGTTCAGTTAGAGGTTTATACTATTCTATGTGCAATTTAAGGGATTATCCGGTGCGTGCGCAGCACGACCGGTATACGGTGCCGAAGGCAGCGGGGACCAGGGTCGGAGGTTCGTTCGGTTAGAGGTTTTTACAATTCAATGTGCTAATTAAGGGATTACCCGGTGCGTGCGTAGCACGACCGGTATACGGTGCCGAAGGCAGCGGGGACCCGGGTAGGCGGTTCGTCCGGTTTGAGGTTTTACAAGATTCGAGATTTTCTACAATTCGAGGCACCGATGTAAATTAGGGGCCCGCTGGCGGGCGAAGCCAGCTAGTCACTAATATTAAGGACGGTAAACGTCTGTGTGTGTTTCTGTCTGTGCACTCCACCTTTGTACCCGCAAAGGCTCCTGGACTAATCGACGCACCGACGGCGGACGCGTACCGAAAAATTCGCAAAAAAGGCGCGACGCTCAAGTTTCGATCGGGTCGGGCCTCCGACCCGGACCCGGAGCGTTATTAACAGACGAAACTGTTTTTATTACCGACCGAAACCGAAGTTGGAAGAGAAGTCAAAACAGCGAAAAGTTCGCCTCCGCCGAGGGTTTCCGGTACACGTCCGGTCCGGGAAGGAAAAGGCAGGGGGTTCCCAGGGAGCGATTTAAGCCCCAAACCGCAGCGCAGGTCCGACCCCTATCTCTGGAAGTCGGGGGGCCAGAAATTCGTAAGTCGCACGTACGCAACCGGGACGTCGTCAGGTCTCATAAATTCGAAAAATCGTTTCCGTGCGACGATTAGAACCGTAAAAATCCTTTAAAAATCGATCGATAAAAAATTATTTTTCTTTTCTTTCCGAGCTGCGATTCCCAGATCGGAGACGCACGGCCAGACGATTGTCTGGATCGGCATTTTCTTTGACGGAGGTGAGGTCACATGACGTTCAACTGGGGTTTTACAGAGGGGGGGGGCATCTCTGATTCTAAGAGGCGCAGAAATTCCAAACTTTGACAGGGCGACGCTAAATGGATTCTGCTTTCAGAATATCTAAAAATTATTCTCATATCTTCATTACGAGCCGATATATTATTTTATTGTATAATTAATCATCGTTATTTGTATAATTAAAGCAACAGAAAGATTTCCATTACAGTGCCGGCTAGATATTACGATTTTAAGAAGTAGGCCGCGTCTAAAAACTGCATTACGAGTATTTTCAGTTTTTGTTTTAGAGTGGCAACCAGATATTATGATAGGAAAAAGCGGGCTTCGCCCGTTATCGATTTTTTTTTTTTTTTTTTAGTTTTAAGTTTTTCTACAGCTCACTGTCTTTGAACTAGAACTCAGGTAGTCTACATAAGTTGTTTGAAGAAAAGCAGTGTCATCGCCAACCCCCCCCCCTCCCCCCGCTTTTTATGACAGTGCCGGCTAGATATTAGGATTTTAAGAAGTAGGCCGCGTCTAAAAACTGCATTATTATTTTAAGTTTTAGTATTTTAAGTTTTTGTTTTAGAGTGGCAACCAGATATTACGATAGGGAAAAGCGGGCTTCGCCCGTTATCGATTTTTTTTTTTTTTTTTTTTTTAGTTTTAAGTTTTTCTACAGCTCACTGTCTTTGAACTAGAACACAGGTAGTCTACATGAGTTGTTTGAGGAAAAGCAGTGTCATCGCCAACCCCCCCCCCCCCCGCTTTTTTCTTTTAACTGTGGTCCGTTTCTATAACTAAGAAACTATGTTACGGATGTCCACCAAACTGATTCCAAACATCATAATTAAAGTAATAAGGACCCCCTATCCAGATATTATGATAGGGAAAAGCGGGCTTCGCCCGTTATCAATTTTTTTTTTTTAAGTTTTAAGTTTTTCTACAGGTCCCTGTCTTTGAACTAGAACTCAGGTAGTCTAAATCAATTCGACCCGACATCGATAGAGCTTACCGATTTTATTTCGTTTCTTCACCACTAGGGGGCGCTTTCCTATCTTCGGTTCTACGGGCATGAAAACGACGGGGTATGGCTCATTCGACTCGACATCGAAAGTCTTAACGATTTCAGTTATGATCATATAAACAGACTGCGCCACCTGGTGGCGGAAGGTGGAACTAACGTATACTGCAGCGCGTGCGCAGCGCGACTGCTATACGGTGCCGCAGGCAGTTGGGACCGAAATCACCCACTCGTGGACAGCCACCCGTGAGGTATAGGAACAATAAGTCCACGAGGGGAAAAATAAACGCTACCCGACACCGATAGCACCCATCCGTTCCAACCCCCACTGCAGGAGGCGCCTGTTTATTAGATTTGAAACAATGAATATAATTACATAACAATAATAAAATATAAAAGGTAAAAAATAACAATTTTTTGCAAATTGAAAGTTAAATATAAAATATTTTCGAAGTACTATAAGTTCATGATGTCCTAAATTTATGGTATTTTAGTTCAGAAAGTCAATGGTCAGTTCAGTTCGAGCCGCAGGTTCGTTCAGTTAGAAGTTTATACTATTCATGTGCAATTTAAGGGATTATCCGGTGCATGCGTAGCACGACCGTCATACGTTGCCGAAGGCAGCGGGGACCAGGGTCGGAACGACTGCTATACGGTGCCGCAGGCAGCGGGGACCCGAGCCGGAGTTTCGTTCAGTTAGAGGTTTATACTATTCTATGTGCAATTTAAGGGATTATCCGGTGCGTGCGCAGCACGACCGGTATACGGTGCCGAAGGCAGCGGGGACCAGGGTCGGAGGTTCGTTCGGTTAGAGGTTTGTACAATTCAATGTGCTAATTAAGGGATTACCCGGTGCGTGCGTAGCACGACCGGTATACGGTGCCGAAGGCAGCGGGGACCCGGGTCGGCGGTTCGTCCGGTTTGAGGTTTTACAAGATTCGAGATTTTCTACAATTCGAGGCACCGATGTAAATTAGGGGCCCGCTGGCGGGCGAAGCCAGCTAGTCACTAATATTAAGCGCGGTAAACGTCTGTGTGTGTGTGTGTGTGTGTGTGTGTCTGTGCACTCCGCCTTTGTACCCGCAAAGGCTCCTGGACTAATCGACGAACCGACGGCGGACGCGGACCGAAAAATTCGCAAAAAAGGCGCGACGCTCAAGTTTCGATCGGGTCGGGATTCCGACCCGGACTCGGGGAGTTATTAATGAGCGAAAGTGTTTTAATTACCGACCGAAACCGAACTGGAAAAAGAATCGAAAAAAATTTCCGTTTTGATAATCGCAGACATCCAAATCGCCGCTTTTTAACGCATCATCGAATTAAAAAAAATGTACCGGAGGTATCGATCCGAAAATCGGGGAACGCATGCGGCCGATTTTTGTCGTTCCAAAACATCAAATTTTTTGAAATTCGGACCGTAACTTTTCTTTATTTCGGCCAAAAACTGACCAGACATCAAAAATCGACCCCAGACGTGAAAAAAGGTTGCCGTAAAGAATGCAGTGTCGACAGATACGAGATCAAATCGCCCCACTCCTTTTTTAAACAAGTGGAAATAATGACTCTACATTCGCGAAAATTTGCTAACACGTGTATAAAAAAACCGCGAATTCAACAAAAAAAAATTCGTAAAAATCGACCAGTAATTTTTGAAGATATCAATTAAAACTCATTAATGACACGGCAAATGAATTTATTTCTATTCCGGAGAGACAGCTTCTTTTTTATTTCAACATTCAACGCAGACGAATCGTCTGTGGATAAGTCATTTCTGAAAGAGATAAAATAGTCACGTGACTTTCAACTGCGTTCTTTCAGAGGGGGGGGGGGGGCATTTCCGAATCTAAGGGGCGCATTAATTCTAAACTTTGACAGGGCGACTCAAAATGGATTCTGCTTTCAGAATATCTAAAAATTATTCTCATATCTTCATTAGGAGCCGATATATTATTTTATTGTGTAATTAATCATCGTTATTTGTATAATTAAAGCAAAAGAAAGATTTCTTTTACAGTGCCGGCTAGATATTACGATTTTAAGAAGTAGGCCGCGTCTAAAAACTGCCATAACGAGTATCTTAAGTTTTTGTTTTAGAGTGGCAACCAGATATTACGATAGGGAAAAGCGGGCTTCGCCCGTTATCGATTTTTTTTTTTTTTAAGTTTTAAGTTTTTCTACAGGTCCCTGTCTTTGAACTAGAACTCAGGTAGTCTAAATAAATTCGACTCGAAATCGATAGAGCTTACCGATTTTATTTCGTTTTTTCACCACTAGGGGGCGCTTTCCTATCTTCGGTTCTACGGGCATGAAAACGACGGGGTATGGCTCATTCGACTCGACATCGAAAGTCTTAACGATTTCAGTTATGATCATATAAACAGATTGCGCCACCTGGTGGCGGAAGGTGGAACTAACGTATACTGCAGCGCGTGCGCAGCACGACTGCTATACGGTGCCGCAGGCAGCGGGGACCCGAGCCGCAGGTTTTCGTTCAGTTAGAGGTTTATACTATTCCATGTGCAATTTAAGGGATTATCCGGTGCATGCGTAGCACGACCGTGATACGGTGCCGAAGGCAGCGGGGACCAGGGTCGGAACGACTGCTATACGGTGCCGCAGGCAGCGGGGACCCGAGCCGGAGGTTCGTTCAGTTAGAGGTTTATACTATTCTATGTGCAATTTAAGGGATTATCCGGTGCGTGCGCAGCACGACCGGTATACGGTGCCGAAGGCAGCGGGGACCGAAATCACCCACTCGTGGACAGCCACCCAGGGTCGGAGGTTCGTTCGGTTAGAGGTTTGTACAATTCAATGTGCTAATTAAGGGATTACCCAGTGCGTGCGTAGCACGACCGGTATACGGTGCCGAAGGCAGCGGGGACCCGGGTCGGCGGTTCGTCCGGTTTGAGGTTTTACAAGATTCGAGATTTTCTACAATTCGAGGCACCGATGTAAATTAGGGGCCCGCTGGCGGGCGAAGCCAGCTAGTCTCTCATTAATATTCAAAAATATGCGGGTTAATTTAACCCAGGTTTAACACGTTTCGCACCAGAATTTTTTTTAAGAAATGAAATTAAATAAATTCGACGTAGAAACCTGAAATTGAATAAATAAAGATTCATCCAATATTTTTCTGGTGTGAAACGTTGTTAAACTGGGTGAAATTAACCCGCATTATTTAATGAGAGGTTGGCACCTATGACATTAATGAAAGTGCACACTTAATATGTTTAAATTACGAAACTACAAATTTAACATATACAAATAAAGGTAATGAAGTGAATATCCTAAAAACAAACGTTTCACTCTGTAAAAAGAAATCGCGCAGAAAATTGAACAAGAATGCATTACTTACACCAGGAAATCTAACCCGAGCTTTAAGGGAACATACTGCTCGGGATTTTTGTTAAGCATCGGACAATTTGGGCCATATTGCTATAGATAGGATGCCTTCAAAGGGGACTTTTGAAGAGAAACTGTAACGAATTATCGTTATCGTAGAAGAAAAATCCTGAAAACCTGAAAAATCATAACCTCGCCCAGACCATACTGGTTTTGAACCCGTGAACACCGGGCCAAGCTACCCATTCTGTAGCCAGCATGCTAACCACTGGGTTGAGTAGATTCCCATACTGTCCGGTATACAGAATACAAGAGAAAACCATTTTTTTTTTAAACTCTAATAGATTTTATTTTTTTTTACATTTAATATATGTATAATAAAAACACGAAAATTATTTTCGTATGACAAATATTAATTATGTATTCAAATAAAGTTTTGAAATTTATTAATAACTATATTTTCGTATAGCCGGACGGATGCCGGGGGTTAATAGCCGAAAAAATCGCTAAAGATTTCACTACTTACAGCAGTCTCTTTGATTCTGATTATTGCAGTAATTTAAGCGGGTAGTTCGATTACATATCCGTAAAATTTTTATTTTATTTGTGGTATTTTATTTATTTATTTGTGAAACTTTAATTTTTTTAATGGAATACTGGCCAGAAACCAATGCTGAACTACTTATATTGTTTTAAGTGCAAACGGTTGTTCTATAATCGGGCTGCGCACGACAGAGATGATTTTTTTAAAATCACGTTTGAAAATTATTTAAAAACCATAAAAAAGAATAAGTTAATTGATATTCAGTTTTCAAACAGATTGCATTTGAAAATATATTCGTTTTCCTATACGGCAGTGTAAAAATTTAAATTGCACGATGTTTAGAAGTTTTAAAAAATCTGTATTTAAAACGACATTGAGTTTCTAGGTCGTTCCCGCCGTAAATATGTCGTCAGAGTTAATCACGGACATGTTTTTGATTTTTAATATAATTGTTTTTTCTTTTATTTCATTGCATGTAATGTCCAGCTTTTCGATAATATTTTAAATTAATTTAAGTGATAATAATAGTCATGTGTTCCACTTATTTATTTATGCTAAAAAGTTATATAATGGGTTAATTATTTTAAAAGTTATAAAGTGTTTACAAACACCCGATTTCCATTCTGAATAGTTCGTTTTATTGAAAAAGTTGCCATAAATAACTTTTTCAACTTCAAGCCAATACAACAATTACTGTAAATGAATCTTAAATTAATTCTGATATATAATTAATTTAATCAATATTTTTCTGGTTTATACTTTGATAGATTAATTTACATTAATCAAAAAAGGATAATAAACTTTGCTAACCTTTTCTCTTAAGTTTACTTGAAAAATTAACTTAGCTCTTATGAAAATAATGGGAATAAATTTTTGCTCAGCCATCGTAACGACAGAAGATTAAAGATAATTAAATTGCGTTTTATCAATATTTAATTATGTATACGAAACTAATAAAATTGTCGTTGTTCTATTTTAATGTTTAAAGTCAATACTAACTATATTTGTATTATAATGAGAAATAAGATGATTTAATATTTTTCATCCATTCTTGCTTTAAGCTTTAATGAAATCTTTTAGTTATACACGATGAAAACTTAATTTTTGGATAATGCAACATGAAGAATCATAATAATTGATATTTTATCTGCAATAAAAACAAAAAAATTATGTTCGGGAAAACTATTCTAAAAAATTACCAACAACTTACATTAAAAGAACTTTTTACCCTGATCTTCCCTGTGTTTATCATAGAAGAAATGTTTTTAAAATATAAAATGGTGTATTTTGTTTAGCATTTATCAAAAATTGGATTTACAGCGTCATCTATATGTAATATTTGGAACTAGAAGAAGGAAGCGTTCAAAAGAAATTCTGACTTTACACATTACTCACCTGCAAAACTAATTTCAAAAGCTATCACCATTTACTCATTATTAAAGTTTGTAAACGTTCGGATCAATTTAGGACACCCTGTAAATATTACTTAATTGTACCATGCCAAATTAATCTTCAGTTCTGGGTACAGCCTACATCAGAGGCCTGTAACCTTTCAGTAAGCAAGGGCACACCTTAGCTTATGGTGCGCAATGAAGGCCACCATTATTCCCATGATTCGAAAAATGCGAGAAAATTATCTCCCTTTAGCAGTGATAGCAATTCCTACACGTCTAAAGGATACATATACAGGGTGGTCATAAAGTCTTTCCCAAGATTACAAAAAAATATTGCGAAATAATCATTGAATGTAATATTGTAAAATTTATATTATGGTAAAGTCATGTTTTTAAGTTTTTTTTAGTCCAGTCTCTACCGTCGTTCGTGAGTTACTTGATGACGAATTTCCTGGAAGATGGGATGGACCAGCTCCTACAGATTTTATCTTTTGGGGGTACATAAAGGACAGAGTGTTTGCAACACCAGTAAACGATATTGAAACACTCAAGGTCAGGATCACAGATGCTGTGTCGAGTGTGACAACCAAAATATTGGGCAATAGGTGGCAAGAAATGGAATACCGCCTTGACATTCTTCGAACTACCAAGAGTTCTCACATCGCAATTTACTGACGTAAGTACTTGTATTAAAAATCTCATAAATGTCTTTACAATATATTGAAACAAGCATATGCCTAATTATATTACTTTTTCTGCAATAAATTATTGTAATCAGGAAAAGATTTTATGATTATCCTGTATATCTCAGAGTGGTAATCATTGGCACCCTACGATGGAAGGGGCTCATCTAAATAATTTAATAAAAATATATAAAGATGGGGGGGGGGGGGATCTCAGGGAATTTGACAAGTAACGGAGCCCAAAATCTTAAAAACACTTGAAATTAAAAAAGTTTTGCAAATATTAATTATTTTAGGGTACACTAACTTTGGAATTAAATTTTTGTTTTAAAGAAATCTAGAAAAATATTAAACATTAAAAGGGACGCCAAGACAACCTTCAAATCTCAAAGTGTTTATTTTAGCAGAGTCAAATATCAAGCGCCAAAATTGGTAATCAAATTTGGTAATCAATTTTTAAACAGCGACATGACTGTTTAAAAATTGATTATCAAAATTCATTAGAATCTCCTCGCATTTCTAAATTTGAAACTTCTGTAAAAAATTACTTATTACACATAAATATAATAATTAATGAATATAATAATAATTGATTAATATATAATAATAATAATTAATGAATATGAATAATTAATGAATATAAAAATTACTTATTACTTATCATTATAACACATTACTAAACATACAAATTTATATATAATTTGACAGTTGCAGAAACTATTCAATTGTAAGGCATCTGAAGTAGTAGAAAAATTCTGTAAAAACTAAACAAAAAATTGTTTATCAGTCTATCAAACTATTTTAATTATCTGAATAAATTATCTCAGTGAAACATCACTGAGATAATACTTTTAATTATGGGCTAAAATCGCGACATGCATTTTTACTGCTTTAAAATTGAATAACAAAATTCATAGCAATTACGAATCACCCCACGTTCCTAATTTTTAAACCTCTGTAAAAATTACTTATTAATAAATATACGATTTCATAAGTAATTTAATATTTGCAGAAACTATTCATCTGTGAAGTATCCAAAGTACTTAAATCTGAAAAACTAAATAAAAAAAATGTCGGTCTAGCAAACTATTTCAATTATCTACATATTAAAATATCATTAAGTATGGGTAACTAGCTATTGGTAAATTAACTTTGGATAAAAACAGCGACATGTGTTTGTACTGTTTAAAAATTCATTATCAAAATTCATTACAATCATGAATTTCCTCAAGTTTATAATTTCGAAGCTTCTCTAAAAAGTATTTATTAATACGAATTTATACGTAATTTTACATTTACAGAAACACTTCAATTGTGTACCGTCTGGTAATGCTTGAAAATCATGAAAGAAGTAAAAGAAGATGTTTGTTGGTCTAGCAGTCTATTTTAATTATCTAGATATTTAAGCAACAAAATTCATTAGAATTACGTAGCTGCCTATCTTTACACTTTTTTTGCCACAAATTTGTAAAAGTAAATTTCGCCTTATTTAATTACTGAATTTTGGGGATTAGCTACGAAGATTACTATTAAAATAATGTGATAAGAAAAAAGCGTAAAAGTTGGAAACTACGGAATTATGAGTCTCCATGATTTATACAGTTCTTATTTTTAGTACCAATATTTCTGAGTAGTAATCTTCTCCTTATTTAATCGTAGATAATGTAATAATTTTCTGCAATTAAAAAAGGCAAAGATTAATATTCCGAAATAGTGGCATTCAAAAGTAAGGATCGTACAAACCCTGGTCTACAACGTTTCTAATTTTGAATCGTCTGTAAAAATATAATGATTAATATCACGTTAGAAAATATACGAATTACTATATAACTTTAATATTCGTAGAGACTACTCAATTGAGTAGCATCTGAAGTGCTTGAAACAGTGCCTATTTTCAAAATTATCGTCTTATAATTTAGATATTTAAAAGCTGGAGTGATAAATATGCTGCCATTTTCTATATGGATTCATCAATAATTTGAATGTATACTAAAAATAGAATGCACAGCCGGCTGACATTCATAGAGTTTTATTCTTTTAACACTAGAACGACGCCGAGGGGCCATTTTGGCTCCTCCCAAAAGAAAAAATGTCGATTCGCGCCGGATATTTCTTCATACAATAATTTAAATATAAACCGCAGAAAAATAAGTTAAAAAAATAAGTTAAAAGTCCTAAATAAAAATTCTGGTGTGAAATATTTTTATGAAACTTGTGTAAAATTTCCGGTCGTTCTTGTGTTAATTATTAATACTTCTGTAAAAATACTTGTTAGTAACATAATAGCAAATACACGAATTTCTATGTAACTTTTATATTTCTGGAAACAACTCAATTGTGTAGCATCTGAAGAGCTTGAAAATTTCGTATTTTCAAAATTTGCGTTTTATAATTTAGATATTTAACAATTCACGTCATATATATGCTGCATTTTCATGTGGATTCATCAATAATTTTAATATATATTAAAAATAGAATGCATAGCCAGCTGACAGGCATAAAGTTTTATTCTTTTAATTATTAAAACTTCTTTAAAAATACTTGTTAATAACGTAATAGCAAATATATACGAATTTCTATGTAACGTTTATTTTTCGAGAAACTACTCAATTGTGTAACATCTGAAGCGCTTGAAAATTGCGCATTTTCAAAATTAAAGTTTTATAATTTAGATATTTAACAACTTACTTAACAACTGTATGCTGCCTTTTCATGTGGATTCATATTTAATTTAAATGTATGTGAACTATATTATGCATAACCGGCTTACTGTTATCGAGTTTTTTAATTAAATGTTTTATACTTCTGTAACAAAACACTTATTATTAACTCGTTAGCAAATATCTGACAAACCATGCAAACATTTAATTGTATATAGATCTAACTTTAAACTTTTAACAAACTGTTGGGTAAAAATAGCAACATGTATTTGTATTTTTTTAATTGTTTATCAAAATTAAATACCATTTTGAATTTTCCTACGTTTCTAATTTTGAAATTTCTCTACAAATAACTTATTAATAACTCGTTAGCAAATATACGAATTTATATGTAATTAAACATTTTCAGAAACTATTCAGCTGTAAAGCATCTGAAGTACTTAAAAATCTGGAAAAACTAAACAAAAATTTGTTTATCGGTCTGGCAAACTATTTTAATTATCTACATACTTAAATATCATTGAGTAAATCTTTTTGTCTATGGGTAAAAACAGCGACACGTGTTTGTACTGTTTAAAAATTGATTATTAAAATTCATTACATTTATGAATATCCCCAGGTTTCTAATTTTGAAGTGTCTTTAAAAATAACTTATTAATAACGCGTTAGCAAATATATGAATTTCTATGAAATTTTACATTTCCAGAAAGTACTCAACTGTAAAGCATCTGAAGTATACTTGAAAAATCCGTAAAAACTAAACAAAACAATGTTTGTCGGTCTAGCAAACTATTTTCATTATCTACATGTTTAAATATCATTGAATAAGTATTTTTGACTATGGCTAAAAACAGCAACATAAGTTTTGTACTGTTTCAAAATTTATTATGAAAATTCAATATAATTAAGAAGCTCCCCGCGTTTTAATTTTAAAATTTCTGTAAAAATAACTTATTAATAACGCGTTAACAAATTTAAGAATTTCTATGAAATTTTACATTTCCAAAAAGTACTCAACTATTCTCTATTTTGCATCGAAACAAATCTTTGACAAATCAATAACCGCAAACTTTTAACAAACTAATAACTGCGAAGCTTGCATTTTCAAAAATAGTGTCTTATAATTTTGAGATTTAACAATCGAAGTGATAAATATGCCTCCTTTTGTATTTATTCATCAAGAATTTGAAATAGCAAATATACGAATTGCAAGAAAATTTTACATTTACAGAAAGTACTCAAATCTGAAGTACTGAAAAGAAGTATCTGAAGTACTTGAAAAGTCCTTAAAAACTAAATAAAAATTTGTTTATCGGTCTAGCAAACTATTTTAATTATCTAGATCTAGATATTTAAACATCACTGAGAACTCTTTTTTAACTAGTTTCTATTTTACACTGAAACAAACCTTTGACAAATCAATAGCTGCAAACTTTTAACAAACTAATAACTTCACAGCATGAATTTTCAAAAAAGTTTCATATAATTTTGAGATTTAACAATCGCAGTGATAAATATGCCGAATTTTGTATTTATTTATCAGGAATTTAAATGGATAGGAAAAATCAATTACATAATGGAATGGCTGTTACAAAGTTCGCATTCTTACATTCCCAATAACTTCAAAATAACTCTTTTTATCAACTTCAGAAAATAATTCATCATAACGGCAACTTCCAGATGGATAACGAAGATATTATTTAGTACGCATATGTTTGAAATTAAAATAATGCAAGTTATTTATAAAATCTGAATATATTTTTGAACTATTTTATTTAAATCAATTTGGCTTTCGTATTTAAAGATGGAATTATGTAACTCATTTTTCACTCACTTCCTGATAGGCTAGAATTATAAAAATTATGTAGAAAGGTGTATTCCCAATGACAATATAACAATTTAAAATTTTTAGAATCTAATTATAAACAATAACCTAATTTTAAGGCAGTTTTCAGTTAGAAAGCCACAGGTGATAAATCGCCAAATGGTCTTTACGGTTGCAATTTTATACGAGTTACAACAACAGTGGATTTAATGGTGCGCCAAAACAGACCAACTGGCGGTGAAACTGCAACAACCAAACACAAAATAATATTAAATATTCTGCAGTAAAGCTTTACTTACAGGAATTTCAAAATAAATTGAATTATGCATTATATATTTCCTGTTTTACTTAATTTGCAAAACAAAATCGATTGTAATAAGTAGTTACATATTTAAAGAATAGTAATAATATTCCTTCATGATAAAATTTAATAATTTTTTTTATATTTAAATCGATCATTTATATTTTTCATAAAGTTTCGCGCACCTCAATATTAATATCCTTAAATTAAGACATTTAAATAGCAATGTTAAAATAAAACAACGGATATTTATTTAACTTAAGGATTTTACTCGTATGAGAATGGAAGTATTAATATAAAATAATGCAAGTATAGTTTGGATACATTTATACGGCTAATAAGTTTATTTTCAAAAATATTTTTAAGCGAAATTATCTTATAGTAATTTTAATATTTATTAAATTTTTTATTGATTTCATAAATTGTTAGGGTTTCGTTCATCGCACGAAACCCTATTACACTTCGTTGTCTGTCCGTCACAGAGTTGGATCTCAGAAACTATATAACTTACAGGCATGAAAATTTGTGTACTTATAGCTGAATATCTACTATGAAGCTCAAAATATTAAAATTTGAAAAAATCGTATTATTTTAATATAGAGAGATAAAAAAAAAATTCTAACAGCCTTTTCTTATTAAATTTAAACATTTTTCGTTATAGCAGTTGCCAACAATTACAAATCCACAGTAAAATTATTTCTACCATAATTAATTTTCTATTAAAAGATTTCCACGTGAAAATGAAAATGAAATAGAAAAATTCACCAATTGAAAAAAAAAGATTAATAGGATGTCCTATTGGTAATAAAACGGAAATTTTCAAACATTTCTCAATAATACAGGGAGTATGAGTATGTGTAAATACAGAAAGCAGCTTAATAGGACGTCATTAGAGAATTAAAAATAAAATTAATCTGACGTCATATCGGAAGTTTAACGGATTTTTCAAATGTTTGAGAATAATACAAAGAGAGTATCAATATGAGTAGTAGATAATAGTAAATATATGAGTTTGAGAAACGTATTGGATTATGATAAAAACCCGATTATGAAAATATTGGCATAGTTTAACATTTAGAAGTTCTCTGTACAACAAGTTTAATTTTGAAATTGATTTTCCTTAAATATGGCATTTAGTCTACGTGGCAGATACTTTTATGACAGAGTATAATAGCGGGCTTTGTCCTCTATCGGGCCAGTTCGGATATTCGAAAAAACGAGAAAAATAGACCGGTCAATTTTTACTTTATAAAAAACATGACTTTTTTTTTGTTGCTAAATGAAATTTATTTGGATTTATTAAACAAAGGATAAAGTGTTTTGAAAGGAATATTAAACGAAACCCTTTCTGCGATCTTCGATCACACTTACCCACTTGTTTCTTTTGTCAGTTACGAAAATTCTTCTTAATGTAAAGGTTAGACTCTAAAAGTCTAACAGTTAGAGATGGGGGAAATAGAGTTAAAAGTTAACAAGAACGAAAAATCACGCATCATGCATAGATTATGAAACACTTTCCAACGCTCCGTTTCTATTTTTAAGGTATGCAACCAGAAAGAAAAAAAAGTATTATTTAAACTATCTATTCAGGATTTCTAAATTGTTATCTCAACGTAAAATAATAAGTTAAATAATATTAAACTATTAATTGATAATAGCGGGGGTTTTTTAATGTTACACTCTTTATTTTTTTATTTTTTTTTCTACGTTTTTAGGGTTTAAAAATAATTCAATAATTGTTCTAGTTTCACAGCCAGGTGGCCTATTTTAGCAAGCATGGTTAGGTGTTTAATAAACTCCATTGTTGTTGTAACTCGTATACTGGTGTAACCATAAAAAATATTTAACGATTTATCACTTGCGACCAGCTAACAGAAAAATGTTTTAGAATTAATTTATTAATTTATAATTAAGTTCTAAAAATATCAAAATGTTGTATTGCCGTCGGGTACAAGTTTGTGTACATAAATTTTATAATTCCACTATATCACGAAGTGTGTAAAACATCGATTACGAAATTCCATCTTTACATACACGAACCAAGTTAAGTTAAATTAAAGAGTGAAAAAAGTGCGATTCCCAAAAGAAATCTCTCTTATTGCCACAAAAAAAATAAAAAATAATAAAATAATAAATAATAAAATAATAAACTATTGACTCTAAATCCCTAAGGAAAGAGAACAGGAAAAATATAAAGTGTTTAACGTAAGTTTTTACTGTTTTTTTCACAGGTTATAACATTTCTTTTATTTTCTATTCTTTTCTTTTTTTTTAACATAAATAAAAAATAAAATATTTCGCACAGTAAAACTTTTCTTGCAGAAATTTCAAAATAAATTGGATTATGCATCATATATCTCCTGCTTTACTTAAACTGCAAAAAAAAATATTGCATTAAATATGTTCCTTTATAAAGAATAAAAATAGGAATAAAAATAAAAATAAGAAAATTGAAAATAAGAATACTGTTTTTTTAACATTTAAACTGATTATTTTCATTTCTAATAAAGCTTCGCGCTTCTCTATAATAATATCCTAAAATAAAGACTTTTAAAGAGCAATGTTAAAATAAAAACACTGGAAATCTATTTAACTTGATGATTTTACAATAATTCAACGAATACCTTGGATATATGATATTTATATGGCTAATAAATTTATTTTCAAAAATACTTTTACGCGAAACTATCTTATAATTATATTTTAATTGATTTCATAAATCTTGTTTGTTCTTTAAGAAAATTCTTCTTAATGTGAAAAATAGACTCTAAAAATCTAACAGTTATAAAAGATAGAAATAGTGTTAAAATGTAACAAGAACGAAAAATCACGCATCAGGCATAGATTATGAAACACTTTCCAACACTCCGTTTCTTTTTTAAGGTATGGCAACAGGAAAAAAAAGTGTAATTAAAACTACGGATTTAGGATTTCTAAATTTTCTTCTCAACGTATAATTATAATTTAATTAATATTAAATCATTAATTGACTAAAGCGCTTTTTTCTAATGTTGCACTCTTTATTTTTTATTTATTAACTTTTTTTTATTTTTACTTTATCGTGCTTAAAATATTTCATTGTTACAGTTTCACAGCCGGATGGTCTATTTTAGCAAGCATGGTTAGACACTTAATAAACTCCATTGTTCTTTGAACTCGTATACAGGTATAGCCAGAAAGAATATTTAGCAATTTATCACCTCCGACCAGCGAACTGAAAAATGTTTTAAAATTAATTTATTAATTTATAATTAAGTTCTAAAAATATCAAAATGTCGTAGTGACATCGAGATTCGGGATCACGTTTCTGTACATAATTTTTACAATTCTAGCATATCAAGAAGTGAGTGAAAAATCGATTACAAAATTACATCTTTACATACATGAACCAGGAAGGGAGTGAATCAGGAGGTGAGTGAAAAATCGATTGCAAAATTCCATCTTTACATACATGAACAAGGAAGTGAGTGAATCAGGTAGTGTGTGAAAAATAGATTACAAAATTCCATCTCTTCATACACGAACCAGGAAGTGAGTGAATCAGTAGGTGAGTGAAAAATCGATTACAAAATTCCATCTTTACATACATGAACCAGGAAGTGAGTGAAAAATAGATTACGAAATTCCATCTTTACATACATGAACCAGGAAGTGAGTGAATAAGGAAGTGAATGAAAAATAGATTACAAAATTCCATCTCTTCATACACGAACCAGGAAGTGAGTGAATCAGGAGGTGAGTGAAAAATCGATTATAAAATTCCATCTTTACATACATGAACCAGGAAGTGAGTGAAAAATAGATTACGAAATTCCATCTTACATACATGAACCAGGAAGTGGGTGAATAAGGAAGTGAATGAAAAATAGATTACAAAATTCCATCTTTGCATACATGAACCAAGATGTGAGTGAATAAGGAAGTGACTGAAAAATAGATTACAAAGTTCCATCTTTACATACATGAACCAGGAATCAGGAAGTAAGTGAAAAATAGATTTCAAAATTCCATCTTTACATACATGAACGAGGAAGTGAGATAATCAGTATGTGAGTGAAAACAGATTACAAAATTCCATCTTTACATACATGAACAAGGAAGTGAGTGAAAAATAGATTACCGTAATTTCCGGCGTATAAGCCGCAGCTCAAAGAGTCGTTTTTCGACCCAGAAATATTATTTTATAAAATGTAACTTAAAAGATCGCTGTAAATATTTAACTACAATTATTGAATAAAATTTCTGGGTCGAAAAACGACTCTTTGAGCTGCGGCTTATACGCCGGAAATTACGGTACAAAATTCCATCTTTACATACATGAACCAGGAAGTGAATGAAAAATAGATTACAAAATTCCATCCGTATATACATGAACCAGGATGTGAATGAATAAGGAAGTGAGTGAAAAATAGATTATAAAATTCCATCTTTACATACATGAACCAGGAAGTGAGAGAAAAATAGATTACAAAATTCCATCTTTACATACATGAACCAAGTTAATATAAATGAAAGAGTGTAAAAAAAAAAAAAAATCGTTTCCAAAAGAAATCTATCTTAGTGTCACAAACAAAAAACTATTTGCTCTAAATCCTTAAGGAATGAGAAAAGGAAAAAATGTAAAGTGTTTCACGTAAGTTTTTACAGAGGTTATAATATTACTTTTTTTAAGATAAAAAATAAAAAATAAAATATTTCGCAAAGTAGAACTTTTCTTCTAGGAATTTCAAAATAAATTGGATTAGGCACCATATATTTCATGTTTTACTTTAATTGCAACAAACAAACAAAAAAGATTTTATTAAGTATAAACGTATTTAAAGAGTAAATATAATATTCCTCCATGATAAAACTGAAAATTAAAAAAAAAATATTTTTTTTTAAACATTTAAACCGATTATTTTAATAAAGCTTTTTAAACCTTTTTAATAAAACTTGGCGCTTCTCAATATTAATCTCCTTAACTAAAGACCTTTAAATTGCAATGTTAAAATAAAACAAAGGAAATTTATACAGTTTAAAAAAAACAGAACAAGATTGCTAAACGAAAAATAAGATTTAAAGGAAATTTATTTAACTGAATTATTTTATAATAATGGAAGTATTACTATAAAATAATGCAAGTATATCTTTATAAGCATATATTTATACGGCTAGTGAGTTTATTTTCAAAAATAGTTTTACACGAAATCATAGTATAATTGTAACATTTATTAATTTTTTTATTGATTTCATAAAATTTGTCCTTTGTTATTAAAGAAAATGCTTCTTAATGCAGAAGTTAGACTCTAAAAATCTATCCGTTAAAAGAAGTGGAAATAGAGTTAAAAGTTAACAAGAACTAAAAATCATGCATCACGCATAGATTATGAAACATTTTCCAACACTAACACAATATTATCAAAAAATTTCGTTTTTTTTTTTTTTCATACAAGGAAATGAGATATCTCATAAGCAATTAAAATACTATGCAACGCAAACGATTTTTCCCCACAGACCGTAATGTAACGGAATTGTTTTGTTTTCCCTGTAAACGAACTATAAATGCTATATATTTCATTTTCAATGGCGAACAATCTATAGTGAACCTGATTAACATAGGAAAATTGCATGTCAATCCGAGTATATTTATGCGAGTTAGAGCCCGGACAGACAGACAAACCGAATTCTTGAACGTTGGAAAGAGTTAACATAAGAAAGAATAATCATGCGTCAAGTATAGATTATATAACACTTTAGAAAACTTCAAAAACAATTTTACAAATCTTTACCATTTAATAAGGTGTAAGATGATATCCAAGCAAACAATGTCAAACTCAAATCGGGCAAGGAGGCCTACTTTTCGGCTTTAACTCAACTAACCCCACCCAGTAGGTTATCCAAGTAAACAAGGTCACGGTCAAACCGGGCGGGGTGGTCTATCTTTAGGCTTAAGCTCAACTAGCCACGCCAAAATCTAAGAAAAATTTTGGAAAACGCATAACATGTTTAAAACCCAATTTCAGGAATTACCAACACTATTCGTAAATATATCCGAATGCTTTTGTGTGGCCCTGTATATGATCTTTAGATTTATATGTATGCGACATAGAATGCTAAATTTTAGTTCAGTTAGGAAACGCGTAGCACAGTTTAAAATTCTCCTTCTGGAATTTCCATGAATAAACGGAAATATACTCGAGAACTTTTGTGCAGCCTTGTATAAGATCTGTATAATTTATACACACCATGTAATAGACAAAAAATGAGTTAAATTTAAAAAATCGTTCAGGAACTGAAAACGCATTTCCAGCAATTATTGTTACAAGACAGTACCGAATGCTTTTGTGTGACCCTGTAAATGAAGGTTGAATGCTATACACACAATATTCTATAGTAAGCCTCTTATAATGCAATATATCAATTTTAATATGTTTGAAATAGTGAAACATTATTAAAATAAACCGCAAACGATTTTTCTCCATGGACCGTAATGTAACGGAATTCTTTTGAGTGTCCCTGTAAAAAATCTGTAAGTGCTACACACTTCATTTTCAATACCGAACATGTTATAGTAAACCTGAGTAACATATATTAATTGCATGACAATCAAAATATATTTACGAGAGTTAGAGCACGGACAGACAGACAGACAAACCGAATTCATAAACACTTTTCAACTATGTTGGAAAGTGTTAAAAATGGCCAAGACCATATAAGAATATTAGAACATAAAAAATTAACGTAGCAGTACATGTATATAGAAGAATTTAAAACCACAGAACACATTTTTTTCATATTTAATTTGAAATTGTACTATTTTTGTAACAGTACGTGCGTCATTCGAGCACGGTAACACTGGTAACATAACATACTGCCAACTTTCAACTATTTTCTCGTACAATTTCGTTTAATTTCATCCAGGTTAAACATGTTTCGAATGAGGAAGTTTATTTGGTGCATTTTTGTTCTATTGATTTCATGGAACAATGTAGTTAGCCGGATGGAATACCTAGTTGCATACCAACTGAACTTCCTGTTTATAGGTAAGCAACTTACGAGGCAAATAGGGAGCCTTGAGAAATTTAAAAAATTAAAAATTAAATAAAGATATCTAAAAATATAATAATTAAATACAAGTTAAACAATAAAAAAGTAAGAAAGTAAATAAAATAAAAAAAAAATTCCAATAGATCCAAGAAGATAAACAGACGAAACCTACCGAGGGTCGAACCCATCTCAAAAAAGAAAACAAAAAGACTCTTTACAGGGACCATACATTTAGTTTAAAAGTTACAAAATATTAACTCTTTCGCTGCCAAAACTATGTGGGCGGAGTTTTCGATATTTTTACTGAAATTCGTTTCCCACCAAAACTTCTGAAAGATAACATTTGGTAACTTTAATAGCAAAGTTTTTGTCACTAAATAAAGTATTTTTTAACATATTAAAATATTGGTGGCAAGGCAGTTTTTTTTTTTAATCATACGCTTTTATTTTGAATGTTGACAACCACTAGTATACTCGTGCTGGCAGCGGATGGGTTAAACTTTATTTTTTATGTGAAATCTATTTCAAATCATTTCTTTAAAAAAATTCTGGTTTCAAACGTATTTAACCTTGGCCAAATTAACCCACATTTTGCATTAGAATAGAAGCAGGTATGCGGTAAGTAAATATAATTGAAACGATTAATTTCTCCCTAATTTGAAATTTATTCTACTGCTACAAATATTACATTTAGTTAATCTTAAAATAAAGCATGAGAATCGAAAGCTTCACATTTTATTTTGATCATTGTTATCGATGAAATATTTTTCTGTGAAGAAAGTGTCAAGAAGAGTCTTTTTAAGATGATATAAAACTTATTTGAAGACTTTGGTATTATCATCGATCACAACCATACAGGAAGTGTCATCTAACTGTCAATGAAAAGCACTGAGAAAATAAATATTATGTGAAAAAAGAATGATATTTCAGTCAAAGATTTCAGGAATATACAATGAATAGGAAAAACTACATTTTCTGGTAGTAAAAAATATTTATAATGATAAATTTGATTATTTAAATCTTATGCAAAATCGAAATATGCCACTATATTAAGACGTCAGAGCATAAAATATTCCATATTTTTATTCAAACTGAAAACAAATCAATTGTTATCTTAATTTATCAACAAAAGTATTGTATGTTTCACAAAACAGTTCAAAAATCTTATACTAGTTTGGTACACTAGTTCTCAATCATTTGCCGCTGAAAGAGTTTATAAGGGTCGCCCAAATGAAAGTAGCATTGCTGTAATAACTCTGTCATTTGAAGAGAAAGATGACTGCGCATCTTCTATAGAGGGTGCAAGGTGCTGGGAATGCATGCTATATCCTCAGATCTCGCCAGATGCATGTGTGATAACGTGGGAGTGCGTTAACCCCTTGGAAGGCAAGCACGTGGTCTAAAAATGCTAAATTTTGGGATGTTTTGACACCAGTAATTTTAAACAATGAATTTGTACCTTCTCAATCTGCAAAAAATAATAATAAATGTTTTTATTTAATAATACTGGTGGCAAAGTTATATATTAAAAAGTGGTATATATTATATACCGGTGCCCCTTAAAGGGTTAAAAGACATCGTTCGCATCATGGATGCATCCAAATGGTGTCGTGCAATTTTTAACAGTGAAAAATGTGAGTGCTAGTGAAATCGATCGTCGAATGCAAAATGTGTATGGCACGGAGTGTATGTCACGCAGATCGGTATTCCGATGATGTAGGGATTTTCATAGTGGAAGAAGCAGTACATCCCTGTCGAACAGTACATCCCCCCCCCCCTTCCCTTACAGCCCAGACCTCTCGCCGTGTGACTACCATATCTTCGGTCCACTCAAGAAAGCTATGAAGGGACGGCGATTTGCCGACAATAATGAGGTCCGCATATTATTATAAATCGCATATTATGATTCATGTATCAGGGCTGCCACTGGCGGCTATTTTTTAATTCTATCTCGCACCACTTTCTCAAAACAAAATTCTTTCACATACACTTTGACAACATGTGCAAGAGCATACTACACTATACTGCAATAAAATATACTACAATTTTCTTTTAATAAATATATTTTTTTTAAATAGTGGTGCGAATAAAATATAAAAATAGTCGCTAGTAGCAGCTCTGATGTATGTTGCATTATTTACTGCGAGGAATGTTCCTGTTTCATTTGTGCAAAAGCAGTGTTGTAATCAAAAGGATGGATTAAACAATGCGCATGAACATCAATGTGTTTTCCAGTCTAACGGAAACAATTAAAAAGCTCGACGCCGAATTTTATTCCCACGGATCAAGTGGAAAAAGAGAATTCGTGTCACTTTCCAAGCTATAATTTTGACACCTACAAACACAGATGTTTGTATTTTGCTTATTTGAGATTTTGGCGAAACTGTAATCGTTGTCAAAAGTAGAGTGAGGACTACAAGCGTTCCAAGTCCAATTTGTAATAACAAAATGCAAAAATAAGGAAAAACTAAAAATGTCATAGCTCAGCGGATCCGTTGTCGTCGTCGTTGTTGTTGTTGTTGAACGCTTGTGACATGTCCAAGAATACAGAGATTTCTACTAAACATCTAACAGGATGATTATAGTTTGGAAATAGTGGTATTCAAAGTTTTACAAAATAGCCACCTAGGGCAAGCCTGTCGATAAGGATTTTAGCATGTTCTGTTCTAAGCGGATACATGCGTTGGGAAACATCTAAAAAAAATTATTTTATGCAGTGTATACTATTGGAGAGTTGGATGTCACTGACCTGAAATTCATGGAAAGCGACCTGGAAATAGATGCATCCAATGCAATCATCAAAAGAAACATAAAACATTAATATCTCTATTTGCCTAAACTTTAAAAAAAAAGTAAAACTCTGACAGTTTAATGCATTTTTAAACAAGCCATGGAAAACGAGAAGAGGAACGAGAAACACAAATTTAAATTAAACAAATATGAAAATGGTTGCTATTCATTAGGAAATTGTAGGGCTATGCCCAATTTGTACTTAATTAAATGTCCTAGATAATTACACTGCCCTATATTCTTTTTTTTTAGTTATCATAATTTATCGTCTATAATCTTTAGATCAAAAAAACATGTTTGAACCAGAAATTTTAACTTAATTATGTGTACTGTTATCTTCGGTTACAGCGCCTAGAACGCATAGTGTGGAAAATGATTTTATCGTTTTTTAATTCAAAATTTTCGAATTCAAACCGGAAATTCTGAAACAAGAATTTTTATTTTAAGAAGTCACGAAATATCTGCCGTTAAGTAACTAAAAGAACATTATAGGGAATTTCTGGTATGGATGCGAAATTTCGGAATTTAAAAAAAGCCAAACTGGTAATGCTTTAAAAAGTGCTGAAAAATTGTAGCCGATAAACGTGCAGCGATGCGGTACAATAATAGAGCGATCACAGTGACATCTGCTTTAAAAATAGATTTACCTCTAGCAAAAGTAACCGTTTCACTATTGACAACAGGAACATAATTTCTGTTAATAAAATCTTCTTGTAAGTGTATATTTCAGATGTAACTTATTTTGAAATTAGTTTTTTATCATATCAGGGAATTAATCTTTTCCACTCTTCTAGCAGAGATTCATCCTTTGGTATAAAACTAAGATGCGCTGCCAGCCGCCTGAGGAGCTCCCGTCGCGACATTCAACCACCGGACCCAGGTCCTGAGGGACCCATCACGCGCGCATCGGCGATCACCGAGCGCGCTACCGGTGGGTCCGGAGGACCGTCAATCCAACGGAATCTCCCAACCTTTTACCCGAGCTCGCGACAACGAAGGTCATTGCAATCGTGCGGAAGTTCCAAATCTTAGAGGAAACTTCCACACAGACACTCGATGAACCGTCGGGACTGCCCAGCGACGTCGTCGCCGAAACCCCAGAAGGGGAGTCCGTCCCTAAGCCACATGCTAGACATCCCGACGGCGTCCGAACGTTGACATGTTGGGAAGGACAAGCAACTGATCTCTTCTTCCGTGGGTTTCATCCTTTGGTATGCTAAATAGTGATAGTTTCTAGTTTGCTGTCTTGTATCGAGTACTGCAATCAGGCACAAAAGAATGCGTATCACATTTTTTGGCCATGATCAATATCATTC
Organism: Maratus michaelseni; assembly: GCA_963931845.1. Classification (NCBI taxonomy): domain Eukaryota; kingdom Metazoa; phylum Arthropoda; class Arachnida; order Araneae; family Salticidae; genus Maratus; species Maratus michaelseni. Next base: position 24,003,177 of record OZ007594.1, read on the forward strand.
ATATTTTCAAAGCTTATGAAGATCACTATCCAAGTTAAAGAAAATAGGGTATAATCTAATTATTTAAAATTTTAAGCTGAAACGTTTTCTCAGTTCGATTCTAATACAATGTTTGCGTTGAAAAGAGCTAGCAGACAGTGGCGTAGCCAGAGAGGCGGGTCCAAATGCTCTGGAAATCAGTAATATTATAAAGTTTTCTTCGCCATCAATATCGCAGAAAATTCTCCGATTAGGTAAGGCAAAAATATTTTTATAAAATTAGTGGTCTCTGAACCATCTGGACCTCCACCCTGTCTACGCCACTGCTAGAAGATGTCGCTGCGATCGACCCGTTATCTTTTCAGCATCGTTCTATGTTTATCGGATTCAGTTTTTTAGTACTATTTTGTAGCCGTTTTTCACACTATGTATTCTAGGCGCGGGTCTTAGGTGGTACATACTTATTCTATCTGATATATCAAGTAAAATTTCTGGTTCGAAATATTGTTTTGAATGATAAATAAAGATTGAGAATTACAATAAATACTTTTGTAGATATATATAATCCCAAATGCCTGGTTGGGGTTTTAAATACACTTCTGCAGTGTTGAAACGTATATAATGACCCTTATAAAAGTATTATTGCTTTTAGTTTCGAGTTATGCAAGAGATAAAACTTCTTATTTGTTCCACGACCTAGCAAAATTAGACATAGCACATCTGTGCTCATAAATATCGATTTTAAAAGCTATGTAATTTTAGTTTCGGAATTTTTCATTAATTAAAACGATTTTTTGTTTCTTAGTAATACACAATAATTCGTAAAATAAAAAAATGATTTCCTACCAGAAAAATAAAACAGATATATTAATAATCATAAAAACTATTCTGACGTGTTCGACAATTTTGTATCAAGGATTTCTCTAGTTCACAAGCAGCTTTTTCTGGCTAGCTTGTAATATTCAATGCATAACGATTGTAAAGGACGCTTAATGATGGGCGGTTCTCGAGATTTCGACAATCGAGAAAAATCGTCATCGTAAAAAATCGATTAATTCCCAAAATCTACAATCGAGATGTTCTACAATCGATTATAACATCGAGAAGCTAAAAACAGTAATTACAAAACTTAGCTATTATTCTGGCAGAAAATTGGATCGTAGTGATGGGGCTTGCTTGATAATTCTACGACCGCAATGATATATATTCCTTTAGTTTTTCGCTATTGGATATCGTTTTCGAGATTTTGGACCATTTGCCACCCACTTTTCTTTTTTTCCCCTCCTTAATTTTTATATCAGATTCATGATTTTTCACTTTAAGCACTTTGAACCTAAGCTATCTCCCTCCCCCCCCCCTTTATTTTTTTATTCTAGCTATTCTATCTATTATTCTAGCTAAAATATAAATTAGGCCTCTCTTTTTTGTTCCCTCCCCTCCACACCGCTCACGTTTAACTTGAAATTCGAAAATATAGCATCTTTATATAAAATTTCTTTAAATCCAGCCTTATGCGCAAAATTGAATGAAAACTTTTGAAAGCTACTTTAATTGGATATATTTATAGCTGCCAATTTTTACGCTTTTTAGTCATTAATTTTTAGTGGAAATGAGCCTTATTTAATCACATAAATTTTGGATAAAGTAAAGCAAAAATATTTATTGAAAATCGGTGGTAACAAAAAGGCGTAAAAATTCGCGGCTATATATTCGAGGTAATTTTCTGGCAATATCGAGGATCATTAAATAAAGCACTAAATTCATCCTTCCAAATGATATTCTTTGGAAGAATATAGAATGATTCTGTAATGATCTATGAATCTTTAAAAGGATTTTCAAAGAAATATTATCTAAAATAATCTCTTAGCTTTGAAACTAAGATTTTTTTCCCTTGAAATTTATTTCGAAATTCTGGATTTTCTTCAAAAATAATGCGAAACGCACAGTATTTTCTTTCATGAATGTATATGTTCTATAAAACATACATCTCGACTGTTTCAATAGAAATATCTTCAGGAAAAACAGAATACTTAAGTTAAAAGGAAGTTCCTACTTTTTTTTTTTTACTTCTCTAGACCCTAGATGTTTTCAGTATTTGGAAAATGTCGAAATAAGAATATCCCATTAAACTTCCTTTTGAAAGATGTAAAAATAGTACTTGAAGGAATTTTTAAAAAAATAATGTTTATACATATAGTAACTTTCGTAAATTTTAAGATTGTTAAATACGTTCGTCACCACTTTTTTGAAAGAAAATATCTTTATTTTCAATTTTTTTTTTCAGGTTGTACGTTAGAAATATCTTAACCACTTGCCTAATTATCCCGAGTTATCTCGGGTTCGTATATATTGCAGTTAATTATTATCTCGAGAAAACTCGGGCGAAGCAGAATTTGTCAGTACGATTTGTTTTATCACGGTTTTACTCGGCCTGGAGAAAATGAAATATTCAGCTTTGATTGGCAGTTTGCCAAGTTTTGTTGGTTTCGTGGTTCTTTTGGTGGGACTGGTCACGTGTTCTCCCTATTGTATAGTATACGTCGGCTTGTGGATTAGTATCAGGGTGGCTAGTGGTCAGGGAAAAATACAGTAAAAAAGTGATAAACACCAGTATATTCTTATAGAAAAATTCATGTCGATTATTCGATCAAATAATCAAGATGAATTTTTTTATAAGAATATACTGGTGTTTATCACTTTTTTTTTTACTGTATTTTTCCCTGACCACTAGCCACCCTGGTAATGTATAAAGAAGGATAGTTTCGTTGGAAAAAATAATAATAATGGCGATGATCCAAGATAGTGAAAGCGATGATTTTTCAGATAGTGATTATGAAGAGGTAGACTTTGAAAATAGTGGAAGTGATTCTTCTGTATGTAGCCTTATTTAAGACGAGAGAAAAGAGATAAAAACTCCCATAAAAGAGATTCTAGAGGTAAGCCAGTAAGAAAAGAGACCAGATACCAGTGTACAGAATGTCAGAGATGATTTTGTGTTGTCCCTTGTTTCAAAAACTATCATATAAAGACTAATATTTAACTTTTTCCATTTACCCGAGATAACTCGGGATAGTAAACTAATGTTAAAACTAAATGCTTTTACACCTGTAAAAAATTTAAAATTCAACGCAAAACCTACATATTTTGTTTTGTATCGTTTCCTTGTATTTAATAATAAAATTTTAAAATGTGATGATTTTTTGCAATTTCTTTCAAAAAAATTTGTAAGGGAAGCGGTTAAATGAAATCATTGGCGTAACCGCCGTTACTCGCGTAACAGACGGAATCGCGGCCTCTTTCAAGACTGTTGGGAAGGGTTCCTAATCACGGAAGATCTCATCGGAAACTATAAACAGCAAAATTCTGTAATTTAAAGACGTCGACCAGTTGAACTGGGGCATTTAATACTTCGGCTTCAAGGTTATTCATTGTTCCTTTTTTTTTTAAGATTAATTATTAATATTATACTTTTTGAAAAATTAAATGATATCAAATAAAGTTTAGTGAAATTTTGAAAAACAGCAAACACCCTATAATAAATTCAAATGCGATTATCTGTTTTCTTTATGCACAACTATCGCTTTCATGCACAGAGTCAATACCACAAGCGTTTTTAAGTCCAGTATTGTAAAAACAAGGCATAAAAATTAGGAAAAATGGAAACTTTTACATCCCAGCAAATCTTTTTTCGTTAGCACTCAATTGTCCTAGGTACAACTTTTTTTTTAAATCTAACAGGAAGAATATTGTTTAAAATTAGAAGTAGAAAATGTTTTTAAAAACAGTCGCCTATGGCAACTGTGCTTATAAAGATTTGAGCACATTGACTATTAAGTTCTATTAATTTCAATTCTCTATATATTTGAGCATTGAGGTTTTTTTTCTGGCGATGTTTTACTTTATCTGTTATCTTTATATAAGATTTTTTTTTCTTTCTTGTTTAATCTTCCTGGCTATATAACATCATCATAGTTTTTTTCTTGCATTTGGTAAAAAAATAAGAAAGTTTGGAGCTGAATTTTCTTTTGTTTTCTGTTGTTGTTGTGACTCGCTAAAAAATATTAAACCACAGACAATTTAGAGCATTATTTAAATGATGACAATATACTGCAAAAAATGGGAAGAAAAACAAAAAATCACAATAATGAATTAAATAAAGACAAGCATGCTTGTAATACATTATGAAATTGCTATGAAATGTATAATTTGTACTTAAGACATGTGCAGGAGGGATATTTTTATGTCAACCATTTATTTCTTTCAAGTACCATATTCTTTAGACCAAATAAACATATTTAGCCCCTTAAGCACCATATTCAATTTAGCGATAGTATGCTGAATACCAGATATTGGTTTGTTCAGAAAGTTCTTCTGTTTGGGAAAACCAATTCGTACCGGAAAATTCTGCCCGTCAATTATTCTATACAGTAGAACTCCAATTATCCGAACTCCGACTATCCAAATCACTGATTATCCGAATCGCTTTCAGAATTTCAGAAAAATAATAAGACGGAAACGTACTGCGATTCGCAAAATAATGATTCTGTCTACTCGCGCTATTGCTCTTCCCTCCTCGGAAGAGGCAGGAGAAGATGAGGATGACATGCCACTTGAGGAATTCAGAAACCTGGATGTTCAGAATGTTCCTGGAATTCCTGGATGTTCAGAAGTTAGAGTTGAATATATAGGAGAGTGGATGGTGTGTGATTCGTCAGATCCTGGGTTTCAAATTCTAAATGACGATGAACTTATTGAAAGTGTGAGAGAAGAAAGTGTCGGGGATGAAGATTACCTTAATGCCAAAGTTGAAGCAGACACGGGACCATCAGCTAGTGAAGCATTTGCCGGCCTTGAAACTGCGTTGAAGTGGATGGAGCATCAGCCCGAGTGTGACCACATATAACTTCTCACTGTCAAGCAGATGCGCGACTTGGCTGCCCGAAAACGGATGAAGACTGTCAAACAGCTTACTTTAACCGAGATATGACTAAACCAATATGACTTTCATTTACAGTACGGTACGAGCATAATGTATTAATGTACAGCACTTGTAAGTACGCTTAACATGTAAAAGTGTTGCCTTTTCATTTTATTAACACCTTCGCTGCCAACTACGAGTATACTCGTAGTGCTTATCTACGTTTCTTCAATCTAAAATTAGTTATTCGCACCGGAAATTTCAAAAGAAGAATTTTTATTTTATGTAATAACGAAATGTCTGTAATAAAACAAAGTAAACATTGCTATTAGTATTTTCTGGGATGAATTTGAACTTTCTAAATAAAATGAAAATTCCTGTATTTTTAGCTTTGCTGCGAACGTGTTAATTAAAAGCTCTTTTTCTTTAAAAATAGTTTTTTTTTCTCTCATTTTAACCATACATACAGTAATTAATTAAAATATACCCTTTTTTCGAAAAAAAAAACAATTATTCGAATTTTTGATTATCCGAAAGGGGTCCGGTCCCAACTGATTCGGATAATTGGAGTTCTACGGTATTAGATATCGGAATTGATGTCAAATAACTGAATGATGGAATTTTCTGGTTCGAATTGGTTAGAACTTTGCAATCTGAACTTAAAAGGAGGACGTACGCCCATACGTCCTAATATTGCAAATGAAGAGTTCATGACGTATGCAGGTATGCCGCGGTGCTTAAGGGGTTAATCTAGAAATTTTATTTTAAAATATATAATTTTTGTGTGATTTATTTTGTGTTATATATAATTTAATTTCTGGTTTTAAACTTTTTATTTTATCCGAGAAATATAAGCAGGAGTTACGGTAAGTAATGTTGTAAGTATAAATGACTCTAATTATATCTGATTCTTTTTTTTTTTTTTTTTTTTTAACATTTTTGCATTTCTGTAATGTAAATAATTAGCTTTAAAAATGGAATATTATTTTTAGTTTTTGAGTTATGCAAGAGATAAATCTTCTTTGTCGATTTTTCACGAACTAGCAAAATCGGACATAGCTCTGCTCTTACGTGTCGATGTGATAGCAGGGCTGCCAACTACTACGCTTATTTTGAATGAAATAATTATTTTAGTACCGGAAATTTCACTCAATAAACGCATTAAACTATAAAATACTGCATGTCAATAAATAAATTCAGTATACAAACTATTTATTAAATATTTTTCTGGTTAAAAATATGAATATTTGATTTAAAAAGGCGTAGAAGTTGGAAACCCTGTGATAGTATTCTTCAAATTTTAAAATTAGAAGAAAATGCATATTTTTGTATAGTATAAATGTTATTTTTTCGAAAAATTCCAACGGTTTTTACATAAAACATTCATAACACAAATATATATATATATGCATAATACCAACTTTTAAACTTAGACAAACTTAGAAAATAGCAACTTTTACTTCATTTCACTGACTAAAGAAACCTAACATCGAAAACATTTTCTAAACGTTTCCTAAATTATCCTGACAATTACGTAAAATATCATGTTAATGATACAGATTTTTTACAAAAAAAAAAAAAGAACAAAAAATTGAACATGCAAAAAATTTATTGAAAATGTATTTAAAGTGAAAAGTTATTGCAAACACATAACGGATGACAGTGTGTTTTTAAAAAACACTGTACTGTATCTCTATTTTTAATCGGCATAAAATCAAAAAAAGAGGGTTTTGGAAATAGAAAAACGTAAAAAAAATGGCATTAGTATTCAAAGATCGATTTTTCGAAGGCAGGCAGTCATCTTATATGCTATCATTATTTGAAAAAAAAAATTTAAGAACAAATTAATTTTTAAAAACACTGACAGTAAACAACAGTGAAAAAATCATCGATTTTTTTTCTATTTTCTATTTAATATTTAGCCACAAAGTTTCGAATTGCTTTCAGTTGATTTACGAAAAAAAAAAAAAATTCTCCAACTTATTTATAAACTAAAGCAAAAAATTTACCTTTCCAAATGCAATTCTTTGGAAAATTATAGAATGTTTTTTAAATGTGTCATGAATTTTTAAAACGACTTTAAAAAACAGTTTTCTCAAAAGTCTCTAGTTTTGAAACTAAGATTGTTTTCTCTGAGATTTATTTCCAAATTCCGGCACTCTGAATTTTCTGGAAAACTATTACAAAACAGGGAACAAACAGTGTTTTCTTTCATGAATGTGAAACTTTTACGAAACAGGTTTTTTCTTTAAGATACACACAACATTTCGACTGTTTCACTCGAAATATCTTCTGAAGAAACATAATATTTAAGTTAAAAGAAAGTTGCATCTTTTTTCTACTTCTGTGAGCTCTAGTTAGATGTTTTCAGTATTTTGAAAATATCGAAATAAAAATCTCCCATTTAAATTGCCTTTGAAATATGTGAAAATAGCAACTTGAAAGAATTTCAAAAGCAGTGACGTTTTAATATTACAATGTTATCTATAAGAATAAGGAAAGAAGGTTGTGTGTGTGATTGTGTCTGTGTCTGTGTGTGTGTGGATATCTCTCTCTCTCTTTCTCTCTCTCTCTCTCTCTCTCTCTGTGTGTGTGTGTGTGTGTGTGTCGACTGTATTCTGAAGAGTCCGCTGCACGCAAAGCTACAAAATTCAGTAAAAAGGTACCTCTATATATGTAGTTTTGCATCTCGAATTTTTGATTAGATTTCTTTTATTTAATTTTTTATACGTTTTATCACGTTTTGCTGCGATTTTGTTACATTACAAAAATGAACGCAATGTCAATATTTTAGTAGATAGTAGGATTTATATAGTAAATTTTATCCTGTTTTCAAAAAAAAAAAATCCAAATTCTAACAACGATTTTTCAATTTCTCAAGATTTGTTTTATGCGATTTTCAAAATTCTTTCAGATACGTGACGTCCTTTATGTATTTAATTTCAAAATTGGCAACGATAGCTTACTGTATTTGTATGTCAAACCAAACTTTGTTTGTTTCTGTTTCAAAAGTTAACGATAATTGTTAATGTTAAAGGTACTTGGTATAATTTGGAGGGGGGAGGGGTGTCCGATCGTAATTTAAATATCGCGTTAATGCTCTGATAGAAACTCCGCCCTTCCCCCTAAATCAGAATTTTTTTTTAATATTGATCCGATTCAAACGAAAACTTTTCTAACATTCTTACCAGTTTCCCAGGTACTAAATAAACTTCGGTATCATTTTATCAGCGCTTGGTTACCGCCATTTCTGGCAGTGTGATTTATTTTCTGGTGTTCTATGGACCTGATTTCAATGAAAATTGGTTCATTCAACTTAATATGAACTAATTAAAATATTCGAACTAAAATATATTGCAGCACGGCTGCTATAAGGTACCGTAGGCAGTGGTGACATGTGTCGGAAGTTCGTTTAGAACAGAATGCCCCCATCTGGAGGTGGAACTAAAAGATTTTCCGGCGCGTGAACCAAAAATGGCTATTTTTATCGAAACCGCGAAAGAAAATTACCGATTTAATAATCCCAGACAACGAAATATTCTCATTTGCACTATCTTCGAATATTAAGAAAACTATTGGAGGTATGGATTCGAAACGCACGGAATATTCATAGTTTATTTTTCTGAATCCAAAAACGTAAATTTTGTGAAATTCGGACGGCAATGTTTCTTAATTTTGGCCAAAAACTGACCCGCTTTAAATCAAATGACCCAGGCATTTAAGGGGGCCGTCTTGAATTTACATCCGCTTCGGGGTCCGTGTCTTTATTCACTTTCCGGCAGACGAAAGGATCACCAGAGGAACGGTTTCGTGCACCGATTTTTAGAACGTTTTCTTGTTTCGTACTATTTTTTGTCGGTTCAGCTAGTCAAAAAATAAAGTTAAACATTCTCATGCGACGCAGAACAAATCAGAATAAATTATTTTTTAAAAAACTCACACGATAAACGTGAATCGTCCTTTCATATATATATATATGTATGTGTGTGTGTGTGTGCTCTTTGAATTTTTTAAATGATTTCTAAAAATAGTACTTTTCTAGAAAAAAAAAAAAAAAAAAAAAAAAGAACCTTCTAGCTTGGAAATTAAGATGTTTTTTTTTTTACTTTATTTATTTCATAATTCAAATATGTTGAATTTTCTTGTAAGTTATTGCAAAACATGGAACAGAATTTCCTTTCGTGAATATTTACAAAAAAGGATCTTTGCGAATATCTCGAATATTACGCATTCGAAGAAACATAGAACTTAAATACCACCTTAAAACAGTGGTTCCCACTTGGGGTGTGCATTCCAGAGGAGGGGTGAGGGGTTTTATATTTAAGTGGGGTAATTCCAGATTTATTATTAACGGTATCCCTAGCTGATATTTTGTCTTTTTTGTAGACCAAATAAAAGTTATACATGCAAATTTCAAAAGTTAAATGGTAAAATAAACTTCTTAGTCAATTTTTAAAAGGCTACTATTCAAAAGTTCAAAATACAACAATAACTGGAATAACTGTATGCGAAACGTTAAAATATGTTTACACATTTTAATAATTTCCAGCATAGTTGAAAAGTATTTATGAATTCGGTTTGTCTGTCTGTGCTCTAACCCGCGTAAACATACTCGGATTGCCATGCAGTTAATATACGTTATTGAGGTTTACTATGGCAGTTTTGGTATTGAAAATGAAATATGTAGCTTTTATAGTTCATTTACACAACATTATAGTTCATTTACATCAACACACGGAAGAATTCGGTTACAGTACTGTCTATGAACAATAGCGTTTCCAGTTGTGATACGCGTTTTTAAATTTAACTACTTTTTTACATGTCACTTGGTGTGTATAAATTCTATAGATCCTATACAGGGAAGCGGAAAAGTTGTCGGATACATTTCGGTTTATTGACTGAAATTGCTGAATAGGAATTTTTACCTGCGCTGTGCGTTTCCTAACTGAACTAAATTTTAGCATACTATATAGTATATATACAAATCTATATATATACAGGGCTGCACAAAAGAATTCGGATACTTTTTCGTCAATTTATGGCAATTGCTGGCATTTGGGTTTTCAAATCCGTTATAAGTTTCCCAAATTGTTCAGTTAGACATCATATTTCACGTTATTAAACGGGGAAGTTTTGTTAAAATGTTCTCGAAGTGTTGGAAAGTGTTTCATAATCTATTCTTGACTTATGATTTTTCGTTCTTGTTTATATATAAACATTATTTAATAGCTTTTCTTGTTACTGTTGTATTTAAGATTTTTACATAATTTGATAAATTCTTTATTCAATTATCCATGTATTTCTATTTCCTCTGCAATATGTCACATAAAGAAACTTTTCCATATGAACCTATTTTTTGTTATTATGGTGTTTTACTTTTATTAATAAACTCTAGATGGCAGCACCACAGGAATAAGTCTCTCCAGTCAGTACTGCCACTTATCGTTCAGATATTATTGTTGCCCTGCAGTACCCATAGAATGTAACACATTCTATCAGAAAATTAAATACAGTAAATCAACATGAGTGAAAAATTGACCTGAGCCAGGACTTGAACCTTCAGCGTACCGTGCTGATGCTCTGCCACTAAGACATGAATAAGTGTGAGAAATTGCCGGGCAAGGATGTCGATCAGTGTGGCTTAGTGGCAGAGCATCAGCACGGTACGCTAAAGGTCCCAGGTTCGAGTCCTTGCCCAGGTCAATTTTTCCCTCATGTTGGTTCAGTGTATTTAATTGTCTGATAAAATGTGTGTTCTTATATTGTTCTTGAAGAGGACGGCATAGACTCATGGAAGTTGACTTTTTTGAAGAATACAGTGGTATCTTAACCACTCGGCCCAGAGGACCCTTAAAACTGACTATCTTGAATACATTTAAATTAGAACTCCTTTAAAAGAGGCTAGCGCATCCTCGCAAATTTGGCACCCGAATTGAAGTCCAGTCGAAAAACCAAGCTAATCAGAACCTGTTCTATTGTAGGAGTCTCAGGCAACCCCAGCTCCGACTGCGGTAGTTCGATGCCGAACTGGGTACCAATAATCCTAAACAAAATGGATATGCGTCAGCTCCTATTATAGGAGTCTATTATTTAACCTAAAAACAATATTTGAAATATTTAATAAGGAACTACTAACCTTATAAAATTAATAAATCTCCAAACGGTAATCGTGTAGAGAAAATGGGTTAATCGATGTTGCTTATGGCCCAGGTGTAGTTCTCATACACAATACATAAATATAATTTAGAATATATATCTTTACACTATTTTATTTAACTCAACGTAGTACATCTATGTAAAGATGGAATTTTGTAATCGATTTTTCACTCCCTTCCTGATATAATCGAACTATAAAAAATTATGTTAACAGGTAAGTATCTAATGACAGTACAATATTTTAATATTTTTAGAACTTTATTATAAATTAATAACTTAATTTTAAGGCCTTTTTCCTAAAGCTTGCCACAGGTGATAAATCGTACAATATTCTTGGTTACAATTATATAGGAGTTACAACAACAATAGATTTAATGATGCGCAAAATCTCGCTCACCCCAAAATAAGCCAACTGGCTGTGAAACTGCAACAATGATATATTTTAAATACTAAAACGTATAAAATATAAATAAAAAATAAAGAGTGTGATATACTTTTCTAAAAAATACGCTTTAATCAATTAATAGTTTCATATTAGTTTAATTAAATCTTTAAAAAGTAATTTAAATTATGCTTTTTATCTGTTGCCCTATCTTTAATACGAAACAGGACAAAAGTTATAATTTTTTAAATAAAATCCCTAGGTCGCGCTTTCAACAGGGTGTAAAAAAAAGCAGTGAATTTTCCATAATCGAGGTCGGTGCCCACGCCTAATTAGCGTATTGTAGCGGAGATAATTTTGAAAAAAATGATGAAATAGTAGTTATGAAAATAGACATTGAAAAAAAGAGGTTATTATCATTTCGACCCGTATGCATGTATTTTTTGGTCATGTTCATGCATAACTTTCGTAAATGTGCACTGATTTTGATATATATATTTTTTTTATTTGAAAGTATAAGACATCCTGGTGGTCCCATTTGAATTTCTTCAAAATCTGATGATAAGAACAAATTTGTTTTTATAAAAACTTCCAGATTCTAAGCTTTATGAAGTGAGATTGACATAAATCCTGGAAAAATGCACCGAATTTTATATATATTTTCACAATAATGAACTAGTTGGACTGGATCATAACTTTAACAGTAATTAATTATTGGATTGTATCATAGCTTTAACAATAATGATTTATTGGATTGGATTTTAACTTTAACGATAATGAATTATTAACCGACTTCAAAAAAAGAAGGAGGTTATCAATTCGCCTGGTATGTATGCATGTTTTGATTCTGTTCACACATAACTTTCGTAAATGAGCGCCGATTTTGATATTTTTATTGTTTGAAAGAGTAAGACAAATCAAATGGTGGTCCCATTTGATTTTCATAAAAATCTGATGAAGCACTATTTCCAAAAAGTAATGTCGCATTCTTTTATCGGGTTCTATGGTACCGATTTCAACGCGAATTGATTAATTAAACTTTGTTAACGATTCAGCTACTTTCAGCATTATGAAAGTTTATCTTAGACTTCAGTTACCAGTATTTCCGAACTCTAATGGCGCATTATTTTCTCGGGTTCAATGGTTCCGATTTCAACGTGAATTGGTTCATTCATCTTAGCTTACAATTCATCTACTTTCTGCAAAATGAAAGTTTATCTTAGTCTGCAATTCCCACCATTTCTGAACAATAACGTCGCATTCTTTCGCCGATTCTATAGGCCCGATTTCAACGGGAATTGGTTCATTCAACCTAGCTTACGGTTCAGCTACTTTCTGCATTATGAAGTTTGTCTTAGACTTCAGTCACCACCATTTCCGAGCAGTAACGTCACATCCTTTTCTCGGGTTCTATATGCCCGATAAAGGGTTTGAAACATCGCAAAACCGATGTATATGTATGATTACATTACCTTTCCCCTACCTTTTCTTTCGACTAATACAATGATTCTAAGTAATGAGCTTGTTTTAACCGTATAAAACAAATTTTTCCGAATTAGATATCTAGATAGTTTTCGCGTGTCCGAATTAATATAGGAGTTATGTTTTGCAAAAATCGTTCATGCTGTTTTCGATATATAGCAGCATTTCTAGCACTGAGTTTGTTTTAACCTGTCAAAACGAACTTTCCCGAATTCAGAACCTTGCTAGTTCATTTTAAATGAACAGTGACTAAATTATGACTTTAGCCATTTTAGCACTTTATACCAATGGATTGTCAGCTTTTCGACACTCACTTCCGATGTCTGTAGTTATCGATGTGGACCTTAAGGTTTAGTGGATGCGGTGATTTTCCGAAGTGCGAGATCTTGCCTGGGGAAGTTATCGCATCGAAAAAACCTGAAGTACAGCGCCTAGAATACATAGTGCGGAAACCTCAAAGCAAAGATGCTAGTAGAGAGCAGATTCCATTGTTGTTTGGTCATAAGTTGGTCCCAAGATGAGCTCGGATTTATTCGCTTTAGAGTCTGCTTGTTTTGGCGGTAATCGCTTTCTTGGCAACTTCGATTTCATTCTCGCAATAAAATGAACGTAAATAAACAAACGAAAGTGAAACTAAACTGTTACTCCTGCTGTTAACTTATTCTAGGATTTTATATCTGAGGAAGGATAGAAATGATAAGTTATGAGAGTGCCTTGTTCCCCCCCCCCCCCTCCCCGTGAAAAAAGAAAAGCATCTTCTGGATGGATTTTTCCTTTTTTTTCTTGCTTTATTTTATTTACATGTTATAAAATGGCTTTACCATTGCACACCTCCCTTGTAATAAATGTTACTTAAATTATATTTTTTTATTAGTGATATAAGATATTAAGTACGATAACCCAAAATATTTCGAGATTTCTGTTTGGAAAGCTTCAATTTGACATAATCATTTCACGAAATTCAACAAATTAATGTGAAATTTTTTTAATTCTTAAAATGCATTAAATTTTGCAAGCATTATTAAAATAACAGAAAATCGAACAGTATTTAAAGTATCTCTTTTTTTGTACAAAAATGTAGTATTTGGGGAAAGTTAGCACAGACATGCTATAAAATATTATTTGATTTGATAATATATTTGATAGCTTTTGAGAACTTGAAACCATATACTATCTTTATTTAATAATACATTCTGTAGAACATATTTTTGCTGCAATCCAGAAATATTTGTTTTGTTTTTAATATTCCTATTTAAAAGCATATATTTTGCAATCTTTAATTTTTTTACAATATTTTAAATCAAAAGGAAAACCTTGATAAATAACATATACGCATGTAAAAAAAAAAAAAAAAAAAAAAAAAAAAGTTAAAATTAAAAAGTACAGAAAAAGTGCAGTCAACTCCAGAGGAACACGGACGCAATAATAAAGTTTCGGCTGGAATATGGAAATTCCAAGCAGGTTTTGGCGGGAGAAAAACCGGTGCGCACTAAATTAGGTGGGAATCACGTTTGGTAATAGGTGATCTTGGAGTCCAAAAAAGGTTACCAATTTGGTGTCTGGTATATTAGAAGGTCTATGGTGGAAACCGGCTGTTCCAATAATGCTTTAAAAAGTGCTAAAAAATTGTAGCCGATAAATGTGTACGATAATAGGAGGATCGATCTCTTTTCAACGTAAACATTGTATTGCAAAAATTTAGTAAATATCATATGCATTTTGAACAGTTATAAATTGAGGATAACTATTTATCATCATTGTTAAATAGCTTCTGTAATAAACGGTAAAAATAATTTGTTTTTGCAAAAAAGTAAAAATCACAATTCGGACAACTTTAACCTATACTCTAAAAAAAAAAAAAAAAAAAAAAAAAAAAAAAAAAAAGATAAAATTAAGGAAATTTTCATTTAAAGAAATTTCTGAACCACTAATGCACGTACACATATTAATTAGTTCCGCTGTGTGAATACATGATACTGCAAACTGATTACCATTATTACATGTAATTTATCAAATAAATGCTACTCTTGAATGTGTTTGAAAAGTTGTATTGAAAAGAGCAAGCAGATGTCGCTGCGATCGACTTCTTATCGTTCAGCATCGTTGTACATTTATTGGATTCAATTTTTTAGTACTATTTTGTAGCCGTTTTCCACACTATTTAATCTAAGCGCTGTTCCCAAAGCCCATGACTTCAGCGTAAATGTCTGTACTAAAGACATTTAAGACATCTTAACTGTCTTTGGTCGGTTCGTTGAATTGTTTAATGATTTTACTCCGCTCATAAAAAGGGGGATTTCAAGCACTCGAATACGCCATCTGGTGGAGAAAAGATACAACTTTTTGCTTCAGGAAAATCCCTTGCAAGCCCATTACATTACATGCATTTTTAATTTGTTCATAATGATTATTTGTTTGCACAAGTTCAGATTTCATATGATATTTGGGTTCTGTGTTTATATGATAAGGTAAAAATTATCCAAATTTGCATATCTAATACTTTTACAATAAATAATGGTTTCAATAGAACTTTAGCATTAGTTAAAGGGATAATTTTCCTGTACCGACGGCTGAGATCAGCGCTTGATCTATGAGAAATTGATCTATGAGATCAGTTTCAACCATGTGATCACCAGCCCACCAAGATTTTTTATTTCTTCATAATGATTATTTTTTAGCACAATTTCAGATTTCATGGGATATTTGTGTTCTGTGTTTATATGACAAGGTGAAAATTATCCAAATTTGAATATCTAACACTTTCAAATGTTTTTACAATAAATGATGGTTTCAATGGCACTTTAGCATCATAGATAAACATACGTTATTATTTATCTATGTTTAGCACTAGCATTAGTTAAAGTACAGCGCCTAGAATACATAGTGTGGAAACCGGCTACAAAATAGTACTAAAAAATTGTATCCAATAAATGTACAACGTTGCTGAAAATATTAGGATGGGTTCGCAGCGCCATCTGCTAGCTCTTGACATTGTACTAGAATGTTTCGGCTGGTGGTAAGTATTTTAAATACTTAAATTATATCATTTTCTCCTCTGACTTAGTGATTTTTATAAGTTTTTTTTTTAAATTATGAAAGCATGGCTAAAAAACGTGATACGCATTTTTTTTGTCTCTGGTTGCAACATTATCGTAGGCTTCGTAGGAGCACCGTTGCACATTTATAGGCTACAACTTTTTAGCACTTTTTAAAGCATTGCACCATTTGCCGGTTTCCACACTATGTATTCTAGGCGCTGTAGTTAAAGGAACAATTTTCCTGTACCGACGACTGCGCTCAGCGCCTCTATAGGCCGTTTTAAGTCCCAATAGATTTCCATTTTGAAGAAAAGAAACGAAGAATCGCAAGCCTGTATGAGAAGAACATTGTTTAACTGACGTCACATCCTAGCAACCACCTTAGCAACTACATTTGTTTTTTGTTTGCCCACCAAAGATGGTGGGATGTGATTGGTAGGGCTTGCAAGGGATTTTCCTGAAGCGAGAAGTTATAACTTTTCTCCACCAGATGGCGAATTCGAACGCTTGAATTTCCAATTTTCGCGGAAGTTTCGTTTTTTTCTATCGGAAACCTATGAAAAATTGTTCAAGGAGCTTGAAATCCAAAAAAATTATATTGTTTGACACAGAAATAATTGCTATCCATTATTGGAATAAAAATGTGTAGGGAATTAACTTTTTTATGCATGTTGTCACATTTTCAGTGTAATGCAAGCTTTTCCGACAGCGAGTAGCTAAAATTATTCTCCAGACAGTAGCGCTTGGATCGCAAATTAGCACAAACCAATTATTTAGCTTATGTGTATACATTTGTTTAGAATTAAACTCAAAATTAAAAGATTTCACTTAAAAAATATCAATGAATGAAATAAAAAATATGGGATAAAGCAATTGCGATTTATAACAGACATCGGTTTTCTTTCGCAACTACCTTTTTATTTATGTGTAATATGAAAGTGGCATCAGGATGTTTAGGCGGTAAGTGTAAATATTTATCTTTTGGTTTTTAAAATTTTTTTGTAGTTTTGTTAGTTTGAAAGGGTAAAATAATATCTGAATTTTAGTATTTCAGAGTAGTATTATACATAACTATATAAGATATAAATCAGTGTTTTAAAGAAAAAATTCTAAATGTTTATTTTATTCAGATTTCAATTAAAAATTGTTCTTTGTTTTAAACACTTGATAAAATTTATTCTAGTAAACGAGAAAAAACGGTCTGTCAAATAATAAAATTAATTAGATTCTAATTTATAGAATAGAATATGCTAGAGTCATTTTAATTTATTGTAATATGTTTAATAATTACTTTTTTCAAATAAAGAATGTATACAAATGTTTTAAAAGTTTAAATCTGAACGTCTTTGTTTTCATACTGAAAATAAATAAGGGCTTAGATGCTTTACACTCACGCTAAAAAAAAAAAAAAAAATTATCGGTTAAAAAAAAGAAAAAAGTCGCCAAATTTAGGGGATTTTTTTCTTTAATGGCAACCTAGCCATTGTATTAAGTTATTCGTTTGGCGCAGTCTTGGAAATCGCGCCAAACAAACAGTCGCCAATCTTTTGTTTACATTTTAGCGTGATAGTAACACATCTGTTCCCATACAATAATGCTTATGTCTTTTAACATTCTAATGGTCTGTTGATTGTTGATCTGTGATTTTTATCCATGGTGTACTTTTTTTTGCATACACTAGGGTACATGCAACACCTATAACACATTTATGCAAAAAAATCCAAAAGCAGGGCTTTACAAATTTGATAAAATTAGTTAGTTAGCAAAAAACTCTTGTCAAGGAAAAAGACCCCCCCCCCCCCCCTCTTTTTCTTTTTCCCCGATTTTCAAAAAGCACAAAGTTTTTTAAGAATTAATAGCAATAATTGAATAAATAACAAGCACAGTTTAAAATTATTAAGTGCATAGTTTAGAATTATTAATTGCAAAGTTTAGAAAAGTTTCGGATTTTTTAATTAATTTTTTATGTGATTTTTAACATTTTT
Organism: Maratus michaelseni; assembly: GCA_963931845.1. Taxonomy (NCBI): domain Eukaryota; kingdom Metazoa; phylum Arthropoda; class Arachnida; order Araneae; family Salticidae; genus Maratus; species Maratus michaelseni. The sequence continues at coordinate 24,021,117 of OZ007594.1, forward strand.
CCATGTTTAGCAGAGATTATTTGACATTCTTTAAAGGGATTCTGTTTCAATATTTTAGTCCAATATTGGAGACCGGGGTACAATGGACCACTTTAGTAATTTTGACTGGTTTGTCTCAAAGTACTGGTTTTTTTTGTTTGAAAAAATGTGTGCGCATATTATGGGTACATTAGTGTTTAAGTGTCACTCATTCAAAACCAATAATTATGCTTACTTTTTAAAATATATTTAATTAATAGCAAGTGACAAAGTGGACCATTGTACCCAAGACCGGGGTACAAAGGTCCACAGCATGGGGCTCTATGGATCATAAGCAAATTAAGGAAAAAACCATTTATGTAGTTAGTACATTCTTTAATAACACAAAACATATAATGTATTTTATTTGTTGCTTCAGTTCATACATATAAGATTAACGAATATTAAAGTTAGTAAATATACTAAAAGATTTTTGCATTGCCAAAGATGTGCTGTTTTCTTGTAAATTTGTAGGGTTTGGTAAACTCATTGCAATATCTTGAACATTTACAAAAGAATCATCAACAATATCGGGAAAAATGAACACATTTTGATTAGGTTTTCACTTCACGAATCTCACAAAACATAATCATAATCCTGTTATCAAACCATCAACAACAACAAAAGAAAACACTGTATTTTTTATCATAAATTTGACCACAATATAATTGCCAACTTTTATTTTGTTACAAAAATTAGCATTATGCCCTGAAATAATTTCCTCATCACTTTATTCTGTATTACTATAAACAGACAGTCATTTGAACTTTTATGATACATAATTTTGCTTTTTTTTGCCTTGAAACGTGATGGACCTTAAGTTTTATCATCTTTCTCTGTAACTGAAACCAACATTGTTTCTAAATTCCTTTTAGCTCTCAACTAAAGCAGCATTTTTTTTTTTCAATTTTTTCTCTTCCTTCTTTTTTGCTTCTTTAACCCATATTTTACCATCGTTCTATATATAGGACGCTAAATCTGGCGGATTTTTTATTCAAAAGTTCCTAATTCAGGCCAGAAATTTTGAATAGCAATTTTATTTTATGTTATTTACGAAATAACCAATAATATATAAAGCAATAGAAACTAATCAAACTTTTTGGTGAGAATGCACAATTTCTGAATAAACGCTGTATATAGGACGATGGTAAAATATGGGTTAATAATCCTTTTCACTGCTGTATCAGTCCAATTTGTTAATGTACTTTTCTTTCATTTAATTGTAGCCATGCACAAACAAGCTTTTGGTATGGGACGCAATTCTAAAGGTTTAGCCAGTGACAAGGGCGCCCATATGATTAATTTTAAGGGGGGGCTGAGAAAAATCTCAACTTCCACCAAAACTATCATACATTTTAGTAAATATTTAAGGTACTTTGCGTTTTTTTTTACTATCTTTTGACAAAATTTGAGTTTTTTCTCTCGATTTTTTGACGAAATTTCCATTTTTTCGCGATCCTTTCGCGAAATTTTCGTTTTTTCTCCCCGCGATCTTTTGACGAAATTTGCGTTTTTTCGCGATCCTTTGACGAAATATGAGTTTTTCTCTACGAATCTTTAACGAAAATTGCGTTTTTTCTGCGGTTCTTTGACAAAATTTGCGCTTTTTCCGCTATTTGACGAAATTTGCATTTTTCTCGTGATCCTTGAACGAAATGTGTGTTTTTCTGCAATTTATTTACAAATTTTGCGTTTTTCCCACGATTCTTTAACGAACATTCATTTTCTTTCGCGATTCTTTGACTAAATTTAAGTTTTTCCCGCGATCCTTTGACGAAAATTGCGTTTTTTTCGCGATCCTTTGAGGAAATTTGTGTTTTTTCGTGATTCTTTGACGAAATTTTCAGTTTTTCCACGATTTGTAGACGAAATTTGCGTTTTCTCCACGATTCCTTCACGAAATTTGCGTTTTTATTGCGATCTTTGACGAAATTCGTCTTTTTTCCCCGTGATCCTTTGACGAAATTGGCGATTTTTTTCTGCGAACGATTGACGAAATTGGTGTTTTTTGTGACCATTTGTCAAAATTTGTGATATTCTTCCATGATATATTTTACATTCGAATTTTCGGAACAAAATGCCTTACATTTTCAGACAATTCGGAACATAATCACCTTCACCACTGGCCTGAGGGTACTGAATAAGGGACTCACAACCATAGTAGACAAAATCCATTTTGAAAAAAAAAATGAGTTAGTCCATTGAGAAGGTGCATAAAATCTGTTTTATCCACTCTCAGAGTAAACATAGTCTGGAAACAGATGACATATACAGGGCTGTCACGAGTGACTAATTTTCTATTCTATTCGCACCATTATTAAAAAACAGATTTTGTAGTATATTTCTCCTGAAAATTTTCTCGAATTTTATGTCAATAAATTTTTTTTTGAGAAAGTGGTGTGAGGTAGAATTAAAAAATAGTCGCCTATGGCAGCCCTGCATATATGAGAAAGTGAAAACAGATTTGGCTCAATGTGGAATGGATAAAACAGATTTTATGCATCTTCTAAATGGGCTATCTCATTTTTTTTTTCAAAGTGGACTTGGTATACTATTGTTGTGAATCCCTCAAATGACCTTCCTACAGTGCAAATTTTTGGCAGAATTGTCTATAATTTTATATGGCTGTCTTAAGTAAATGGGGAAATGTAGGAGGATCATTTATCGTGACATTCTCACCACAGTCTTTGCTTTTCCACAAATCAAACCATGTTCTTGCTTCTGACTCCAAATTCTCAATATTATAAAAATGAGATAGCTCCTTGATTTCTTTGACAAAAACATTTTTTTCAATATTTTTCATCATATTGGGATGAAGTAAAATTGCTTTGAATGACGTTTCATTTAGATTCAAAAACATTGACTCAAGGGATATAATTAAAGAGTCTAAATATGGATTTAGAAATGCTGCTCTGTAATATTCAAGAGGAGTGGCCATAGGAAGGTAAGATTATCTAGTAGACGTTCTATACATTTTGATATTGTTTTCTTACAATTACAATTCTCCATTAGTTCCATGAAATTTTCTGAAAATTCTTCTTCTGATTGCATTCTGTGCATAAGAAAAATCTCAAGAAGTTCCATCTTTATGTTCTGATAAACCGAATGCAAATCTTGATCTACAGATTCTAATTTGTTTACAACTGGCCCCAGATAGAAAAAATATCGAGAAATTATTTTGAGATATACAAAAAACTTTATAGATGACGTTGCAGCATCTAAATGAATGGATTGTGAGCGTGTTTCTTGGTTCTTACTATTGTCTAGAGAAAGATTACAGAGATTTTCTTTAACAGTGGCAAAATGATTAGAAAAACATGGTGTGGACTTATACTTTTCTGACCACATTGTTTCACATAGACCAAGAAAGTGTGATTTACAAGAATTATAAGGCTTCAGGTCGATGAAAATTATTTTGTCTTGTTCTGTAGACTTCAGATAGAATTTTCGAGTTCGGGCTGCGTACAATCTGACACACGGAGCATTCTAATCTTTATTAGATTCGGGAAAAAGAATTTTTCAATTAAAAATTACACTGTGCCGTTCACATCTTATTATTAAATCTCTCTCTAATTTCTCAGCGTTTTGTTCATGCAAAATCAATTTTACCTGAGAAAATGGATCCTGTCTATAACAAAATCCTTCCTTATGCAGAAAAAGTGTTATCGTCTTGTAGGAAAAAACCCACGCAGTAACACCAGCTAAGATAAAAATCGTCTGAAACGGAATTTGTTTCCTATCTTGTGCTTTTCCTCTTTGTAAGAAGCAGACTATTCGAAAGGACTAATTAAAAACTTAGGAAAACAGAACCTGTCTAAAACAGAATCCAGCTTTAAAAGAAAAAAAAATTATGTTTATGACAAAATGAATTCCCAACAATTATACCTGCTAAGACGGAAACCTGTCTAAAACGGAAATTTTTTCCGGTGCCTTCTGATGTTGTCGAGGCAGATTTTATTATGCTTTGATTTTACAAGATAAAGTGAAAATTTTCATATCTTGCAACTGATTTATATTAAAAAAATTTGACAAAACCAAAATCTAGGGGGGGGGCTCAAGCCCCACCTTGCCCCCCCTTATGGGCGCCCTTGGCCAGTGATAGAAATTGGGAAATGAAAGGTAGGTATGAAGTATCGCCTACTGTAAATATCTTAGGCGTCAAATAAAAATTTCTAGTTGCAATTTCTAAAATTTACATAACTGTATCATTATATGCTACTTTATAGAAAATCATGAATATTTTGTTTTTATTTAAATTATTGAAGTTCCTAATCTACAATATTATAATAATTGAAGCAACTGTATAACTGATAAGGCCTTTTTAATTAATACTACATTTTCAAATTAATAGAAAAATGCACTAGTTAAAAAAAAAAAAAAACTATACATATAATTACAGATGAATATTGTTAACATGAAATCTAAAGGACCACATTTTTTTGCGTGTGTGTGTGTTAACTGTTAAAATAATACATAGTACCATCTTATCTGTTGGAACTGCATTATCAATTCATGTTAAGCAAAAAATCACATTAAGCGATTTAATGCTAACAATGCTTGACTGCATATAGATTGCAAAGATGAAAGTCAAACAATAGCCACTAAATTTAATAAAGTTAGATAATAAAATCAGGATGTCTGACCGTCCTTCAGCTACATCATTTCACTGGGATTTATAGCTTTATCTGGACAAAAATCTGCTAAATTGGGTCTATACAGTTTTACCATTAATAAATCATTAACAATATCAGTGGATAAATGGTTATGTGTATAATTTTTTATTAAATTTAAATTTAACTGACTAAATCCCTTTTTACATTGAGCAGTGCTAAATTGCAGGTTCAATATAAAGTTTAGAAGTGTGCACAAATTAATATATTCATTTGAATTAGTACACTCTGCTAAAAATCGCTGTCAAACTGTCTCACATTAGAGTTTATTGTTGGTGTGAGACCAAATTTTCAAAAGTGGGTGATTGGCTAAGTTAAACAAAAAATAAGTGTTTAAAAAAGTTAGGTGTCAAATTCGACACCCGGGAATAATTTTGTAGTCGTCAAATGCTATAATGTAGTTGCATTTGACGACTAACGACTGCTAATTTTGAACACTGTGTTTAGCTGATGATTTAGATGCTGATTGAAGTTTGGCATTGTTGAATGGCCCATATCTCTGTTACTCTAGGCTTTTCTCGATTTGTTTCTTGTCATAGCTAAAATAAACATAATAAAACTTAAATATATCTTTTTTATGTAAGAATGACAAATAATGTTAAATATATGCTTTATAATAACAGAATTATGCTAAATTAATATGCTACTAATAAAATGTTTTTAAATTTTTGAGTTTTACATTGTTTACTTTACATTGTCTGCAAAAATGTTTTTACGTAACAATTTTACACATTTTTTTAACTAGTTTTATCTCACTTAACACCTATAATTTATCTATACTAATATAAATAGATACAAACTAATAGGTATATTAATTTGTTTTAATGTACTTATTTAATATAATTGCAGGTTTGTAAAAATATAGAAATTTAAAATTAACTGAATGTTTATAAAAAGTAAAGAAACCACAAATAAATAAATGAATAAGTAAAGTACTTCAAAAATGTAAACTACGTAAATCATGGTTAAGTTACTCACTAAAAATAAAACAATTTATTAAGCTTAATTTCATATATAACGCCCGGATACAGAACTGGGGTACAATAGACCATGGTCTATTGTGCCCCGGATTTGGGTGGTCCATTGTACCCCATATGGAAGTAGATAGCAGGGACCTGTCTCAGAGATTTGTTCAGAAGGAGGTTTGTTTAGAACAGAATGCTCCCCTTGCAGTAGAAGGAGGAAATAAAATATTTTCTGGAGCATACGTGAGCATGTCCGGTATACAGTGCCAAAGCCATCAGAGACCCTGGTCAGAGTTTCATTTTTAAAGAGATTTAAGTTCATTACACGGGTTTGGACAACGTCGGACATATCAGCTAGTAAATAATGAAACTAATAATAATAATAATAAAACTTGATATTACACTAAAAAATTCTTATACTTATAAATATTTAGAAGTTTAGTTTTGAAAATTTAAATTATAACAGGCATTGATAATTATTTTAATAGATATTATTTGTTATATATCTTCAAAACAGATAATTTTTAATGTTTGGCTCTTCCAAAATGTGAATATTCATTACAAACTGGAAAAACAATGAAAATTTGGATTCAGTATGTGTGAAAGAAATATTTTGATTGTGTTACAGCAACTTGAACTGTGTACCGATTTTGACTTGAAATAAAAATAGTTTTCTGTATTCCAGTAATGTTGTTGATGCCATAAACATATTAACTTATTTCAAACAAGCAGGAACAAATATAACATTAAAAATACGTGATACTTAACAGTCTGATTGCCGGGCAAAATGGTAAAGTTGTTTTCTCTTTATTTTTTTTAAATTGCTAAAAAAAAAAACATGATATAAGAAACTTAATTACGTATATGAATATAATTCTTGAGACTATTAATCATTACTTAAGAGCTTACATCAGTCATGCGAAAAAATGCTCAAGCTAATGTTAAGTCTATGGGAAGGTTCTAGCGCGATTTCTCGCTCGCATTTTAATATTTTCAAATGCTTTTTTTTTTTTTGCATAGGATAGCTGAGGTCAATCTCCAACGTTGTTGGTTTTTACTTTTTCGATTTTGGTTCCAGTTATTTTATATAAGGGTGCTTTCACTTTCAGAACCGGTTCCAAAATTGAAAATGCCTGCTTTAAAAAAAACTGCAACAAAAATCGAAAAAGTAAAAACTAACAACGTTAGAGATTGACCTCAGCTATCCTATGCAAGAAAATCATTTAAAAATATTAAAATGCGAGCGAGAAATCGCACTCGAACCTTCCCATAGACTTAACATTAGCTTGAGCGTTTCTTCCCGTGACTAGTATAGGCTCTAAATATTGCAGTAAAACCTATAGCATAGTGAACGGATATATCAGTTCACAGCAGTGAGAAGGTTAAATAAGCTTCAGTTATTTTGTGATATTTAAATTAACTTTAATAATTTTCTTACGATTAAACAATCTTTAAAGATTTTTGTTATGATTATATAAGTTCTTTCTGCAACTAAATAAGATGAAGATTATTACTAAAAGAAATAGAGGTACCCTGTGAGTTACAATTTAGCACACCTCATTTACAATTTTGTTCCAGGGATCTGTTTAGGAAAAAATTGGGTCATTTAAAGAACTCTTCACAAAATTTTTCATTTTTTAACCGGACCCTTCACAAAATTTTTCATTTCAAAACAGGACTCTTCACAAAATTATTTTCCCTAAAACAGGACCCTTCACAAAATTCTTTGTCTTAAAAATAGGTTTTTCACAAAATTTTTCCATCTTTAAACCCAACATTTCACAAATTAATCATTTAAAAGTAAAATCTGGCCTGACACTTTTACATATATAAAGAAAATATATGTATTTTACATCCATATCTTAAAAATGCATAAACAAGAACATGACCATTTCTAATTCACAAAATGATGATTAGATTTTTTACAAATATAAAAAGCTGTTCACAATTTCACAAAATCAGGACCCTGGGAAAAAAGTCTGAACAGACCCCTGGTTGAATAGGTACATTTCATAAAAATATAACAAATTATGACAAATGTACTTTTAATTGCTAAAAGGCATAATATAAAAACTTTATAAACAATAAAATAAGTTTAATAGACTGTTGGTATGTTTCGGCTCCGTCAGAGCCATTATCAAATCAAATAAGAATATTATTTGAAATTATTTGAATGATGGTGTTTCAAATAATAATTCTATAGACTGTGCAATTATAAAATATTGTTATTTGTTTTGATAATGTCTCCGATGGAGTCAAAACATACCAACAGTCTAATAAAGTTTATTTTACTCTTTATAAAGTTTACATTTCATATTAATAAAACTCAGACTACGCCCGCTGTGCTGGTCGGTTTCTCCTAAAGAACCTTGAATCAAACGAAATATATCGGTGAATTTAACCTTGTATTTTAAAATAACCTGTACCTTTACCTGGAATATCCTAAAATAACATAAAAACGGATACTTATTTCACTAAGTTGTGTTTTTTTAATATGGTTTACTATTACGTTTACAATTTATTACTTACTGTTTTCCATTTATTTATATGTTTTATAGCTACATTTTTTAATAACGTGAATTAACCTATATTATTCACAACTAAAAAGGAATGGCGCATCTAGTATTTGTCGAAAAATTAAATAAAAATCATGCACTCATGACACCATAATTCACTTTTATATTTTAACAGAATAATACGGCTACTATAATTTGTGACTCGTGCTGACACATTGCTGTTATAATTATTTTTTTACGCGTAAAGTTTTCGCTATGGTACTCCAGAAATTTGGTAATTTTTGAAATTCAATATTTGAAAAAGTGCATAATCAGTGGATTTAAAATTTATATCAAGAAAAATACAATTTTTTACCTTTCTAACGCAGTTTGTCTAATAATTTTCTGACAAATACTTTTCCAGCAATTAATTTTTTCAGTAACTTCAAACGTTTCATTTTCCGAGATTAATCTGTGGCAACGATTATCGAAAATCCCAGTCATCAGCAACACGTACCTTTTTATTAAAGAGGATATATCAAGAAAAATACAATTTTTTACCTTTCTAACGCAGTTTGTCTAATAATTTTCTGACAAATACTTTTCCAGCAATTAATTTTTTCAATAACTTCAAACGTTTCATTTTCCGAGATTAATCTGTGGCAACGATTATAGAAAATCCCAGTCGTCAGCAACACGTACCTTTTTATTAAAGAGGATGGAAACTCTGTGAAAATAATTGTACAAAATGGTATTTATATTAGGTTCTTATGTATTATCTAAGCCAGGGAGATAGATTGCCAAAAATGGCTGCCAAATTGCCAATCATGTTCTAAACAATTATTTAACATTATTAAATTCATAACATTGTTAAAAATGGTGCATAATATAAAATAAATAAATATAATTAACAATAATAAATAAATTCAAAAAAAGTGTTAACTATAATTAAAAAAAAAGAAGATAAATTTTAATTAAAAAAAACCCATGAATTAAAATAAATAAATAAACTACATAGTTGTTAAAAAAAGAGGGTTACTGTAATTAGTATACTTGGTGCAGTTGTATCTGACCTGGCCCAGATAATACAGAAGTTCCTTTTATTATTCAAAAATTCTTATTAGTGGTTTGCGGGATTAAAATTATGCATTTAGTGAGCCGTAAGGTTCGAAAGGTTGGTGACCATTGTTATAAAACATATGTTAACTGAGTCAGAAAAAGAGTGAAACAAACCTTCATTAGCTGAGACATTCGTAAGCAATGGTATCATGTGTTTTTTGAGCTTTATAGAAATCTTTTGATTTTTTCTTATGCTTTCTTCTATTAAACGAAATATTTTCTTAACCACTGGACCCGTGCAAGGATTTTGCACTGCAGTCTAATATTTTTTAGCAATATCTAATATTTTTTGGATGCAGCTTTAAACTTCTAAAGAAAAATTAAGGATAAAAATATCAGCAAATAACATTAGCCAAGCCAGTATATCGTCTCATTTATTCCATCAGAGTTAAAGTAAAATTTAATCAAAGATAGCAAAAGGCACACACACACACACAAAAAAATAATAACAATAATCATATTTAACTGTATCAGAGGATGACATCATCCTCTTTGGGAAGAACAAGGGATAAAGAAAAAGAAAATGAATATGCATAAAATAAAATTTAATTTAATGTAAAAAAGCATAAGCACATGTAAAATACCACTGCTTCCATCGATCGATGGTGTCTTTTTCTTTTGAACATTTCTATGTCAATTTTGCTTTTTAATCATAAATCTAAAATAAATCTCTGCGAAGATGTCTCATTTTATCTTTTTGTACTATTTTTTTTAATAATCATTGTTGAGCACGATATAATGGAGTATTTTATTTTTGTAGCAACCATGATCTAGGGGGAAAAAAAAAAAAACTTCCATTTCATTTATGAAAACAATGCTCATTTAATTTTTAATTTACTGCAGTTTTTAATCAAAAAACATGTTTAAACAAAATGAGCAAAATGAGTGAATGGACTATGTCAGCAGAAGCCGGTTCAAAAACCTTACAAACGATGCCTCATTTATTGTTCTGCATTTCGTAAGGTCATAGAAAAAGGGATGTTGACAACAGAAATAATATATATGAGTATGTTTTCACTTAAGGATGCAATTTTTGAGTGTTTCCTTTTTAACAATTTCCAACCTAGTTGAAAAGTGTTTATGACTTCGGTTTGTCTGGCCTGTCTGTCCGTGCTCTAACTCCCGTAAATATGCTCGGATTGCCTTGCAATTTTTATATGTTTTTGTCGTTATATATAGCATGTTCCCTATTTCAACTGAAGTGATTAGCACTTATAGTTTTTTTACAGGGCCACTCAAAAGAATTCTGTTACATTACGGTCTATGGGGAAAAATAATTTGCAGCTTATTTTAATGATGTTACACAATTTCAAACACATTGTAATTGATATATATCACGAAGGTGCATTGCAAGAAGCTTAATATGGAATATAGTGTGCATAGCGCTTTTAGTTACTTTACAGGGACGGTCAAAAGAATTCCATTACATTCCGTCTATGGAGAAAAATCGTTTGCGGTTTAATTAAATAATGTTTCCCTATTTTAAACGCATTGAAATTTATATAGATCACTAAGGTGCATTACAAGAGGCTTACTGCAGAATATTGTGTGTATAGCAGTCATCGTTCATTTACAGGGAAACACAAAAGAATTCTCTACTGTCTGTTAACAATAATTCCTGGAAATGCGCTTTAAGTTGCTGAACGCGATTTTAAATTTAACTCACTTTTTGTCTATTACTTGGTGTGTATAAATTCTGTAGATCCTATACAGGGCAGCACAAAAGTTCGCGAACACATTTCCGTTTATTGACAGAAACTCCAGAAGGAGAATTTTAAACTGTGCTACGTGTTTCCTAACTATAAACTAAAATTTAGCATCCTATGTAGTATATATACAAATCTATAGATCATATACAGGACTGAATAAAAGTATTCGGATATTTTTCTGAACATTCTATATGTTGGAAATTCCTGAAATTACGTTTTTAAATATGTTACGCATTTTCCAAATTGTTTACTTAGATGTTATCTTTCAGTTTATTAAACGGTAATGATTTGTAAAATTATTTTGGAAGCGTTGGAAAGTGTTACATAATCTATGCTTGACGCATGATTTTTCGTTCTTGTTATGTAATTGCTTTCGATTTAAAAAACAAAGTTGATTTACTTTTTATGTGATTTTTATTTTGCCTCATATGTTTTTATTCTTGTTAAACATTGTATGCATATTTTATGATGAAAAGTGTTTATTTTTTAAGAACAATTTTATATTTTGGAAGTTAATTGCTTTTCAAATTCATTTAATATAAATATTTTTTTTCTTTAAAGGGTGTTTGTTAGACTATTAACCGTGATTTGGTGTTCCAAAAAAGACAGCAGTTTTCTCAGTCTGATTTACTTTTATGGAAGTGACAGTTTCGTTTTCTCCTATGTAAGGTATATTTATAACATTTTTTCTAAATAATCAAAGTTTAATTCTGGTATTAACTGGAAAATATAGTTTAAATAAGTATTATATTTTATGCATTTTAATGAGAATATTACTTAATTTTAGTTTTATTCACATTACATCACATCTGCTTTTTGTCTTTCTCCCAATTTCACATATTTTGCTACAATTTCAATTAAAAACAATTTTCACCCATGTTCTGTACACCAGGTCATGCATCTTTAACCTTTAAAAACACGGACAGCATACTGACAAGGGGACCACCAAGACCAAACATGATATGCACAGATTTTGATGATTTTAAAATATGTCGTAGGGGTCATACCCCTAAATATTCTGGTCAAAGGTTTACTTCAAATGGGCCTTACTTTTTGAGAAATTTGGGGTTAAAGTTCAAGCATGCATTTCAAATACACATTAGTGTGACGTTTAGAACGAGATCTTTGTACCGCAGAGCTACCGTTCTCGCTTCCAGTCTCGGATGTGGGGGTTCTGTTCTACCCTGTGCCTTTTTCCTTTTTAATTAATTTTATATTTATGACTTGTTACAAGTTTTATGCAGAATTATGAATTCTGTATCTTTGAACTTTTTGATATTTTCCTAATAAATTACATTTACATTTTCGAATTTTTCATGAAAATTTATATTTTTTGCACAATTTTTAAACAAATAGTTCTGTTGACGAAATTCAAAACTAATTTATGTCTTGAAATCTCATCTTTTTAAAACTTACTATATTATTGTTTATATTTATGTACTATATTTATTTATTTATCAATCATATATTTATGAAATATTGCTAACTTATGTCTTGATATCTCATCTTTTTAAAACTTACTGTTATTGTTTACATTTATGTATATTTATTTATTTATCATATTTATGAAATAATATTTTTTTTTTTACTTCTATTTTCTATTTTTTTTAAAAGTATTTAGTTGATTAGCGAAAAATTAACAAAAATGTGTATCATTTTAATATTTGATTTGTTCTAAATATATTGCAATATGTTAACTGATGCAATACAAAAATATTTATCATCACTGACATCTACATTTTTAGTTTATTAAATATGGAATTAATTTTGTGAAACGTTTCGTAAAACTATTCAAAACAAAATATCACATTAAAAATCACTATTAAAACAATTTCTTTGCACAATTATTTTAACATTGGAAGAATGGATAGACAACATAATATATATATTCTTTAAATACTTAAATTGTGATAAATATATTAAAAAAAGCATTGAAAGTTGAAAAACAAATTACTTCAAATGTTGTAATTGTCTGCAAAAGAAACTAAACGAGATGAATTAAAAAAAAATTTGCTTATTTTGATATTACCATAAAAATCATTGCAGACGATTAAAAAAATATATATATTATATGTTTCCTAAATTTTATCTCTCATTTACTGATGATTTTTGCATTTCCAGTTGAATTTTTCTGTAAGACATCGACATCACTTGTTAGAATGAAAAAAGAAAAATTGAAATGTAATCTATTTTTTATTTGTACAAATGAAAAATGATCTGGAGTTTGAACTTTACTGTTAAACATATTTAGAGGACATTAAAAATTTATATAACTGGTTAAAACCTGCATAAAGTGTTACTGCTTTAATATTGCATTACTCCTTTGAAGATATGCTATTGGAATTACGTAATCATACACACATTTAGAAGAGATGAAATTTGAGATGAAAAATATTTTGTATACATTATAAAAAAAAATAATGATAATTTTTTCTTTAAATTCCATAAAGTTAAAAAAAAAAAGTATTATTTGAGAATGGATGTTAAAATACAAAGGGTAAATAATAAATTAAAAAAAAATCTAGACATAAATTAGATTGAAGTTTCTTCTGTAGAAATATTAATTTAAAAAATGCGTAAAAAAATGTAAATTTTCATGAAAAATTCGAAAATATAAAATGTAATGTATTAGGAAAATATCAAAAAGTTCAAAGATACAGAATTCATAATTCTGCGTATAACTTGTAATGCATCAAAAATATAAAATTAATTAAAAAGAAAAAAAGGCACAGGGTAAGCCAGGGTTGTTATGTTTAAAACATTTTGTTTAAAACAGCTGTTTAAAACATGTTTAAAACATTACATTTAAAACAATGTTTAAAACATGTTTATTGTTTATAATGTCACAACGTGACAATTCACAAATTAAATTCACGTGGAAATCTTTCAACAGAAAATTAATTATTGTAGAAAGAATTTTATTGTTGATTTTTAAATTGTTGGCAACTGCTATAACGAAAAATGTTTAAATTTAATAGAAAAAGGCTGTTAGATTTTTGGTTTTTTATCTCTCTATACAGTCGAACCTCGTTAACACGAAATTCAAGGGACTGCGAATTTATTTCGTGTTATCTGAAATTTCGTGTTAACCGTCATAATAGTGGGGCCATCTATGTTAGATATAAAAACTAAATATATTAACCTACAAATATTTTCCTGCTCATAAAATCAGAAATTAATAAGAAATAGAGAATTTCATTAATAAATTAGTCATCATTTTTTAGACAATAATAAATTTATTTACTTTCTAATAATTTTTTTTAAGTCCGTTATTGACTTTTGCTTCAATTTTTGTACAGTAGCTCTTTTAGGAATGTATGGACTTCATCTAATTTGGTCAAAATTCTGGAAGCATCCTTTTGTTCCAGAAGGAAACGTTGTACAGTTTTCAATGCTGTGGTAGATTAATTTAATGACACTAAACTTTTCCGTTTGGTGTCAATTTCTTCATGCTCGTCCGACACTTCAATGTTGTCATATTTATTTTTCAGCAATTATTTCTCCGTATGTTGTCACATCCGAAGTCAGAACATATTCATCTAGGGAAATGTACTCGGAGAAAACAATGTCTAAGAAAAAATTTCCCGTTTTTTGGCTACATATCTTTTTGTAGACAATTCTAACGGCGCTCTTTAAATCTCCGTTCAATCATCCGTTAGACCATATGAAGTCGTTCTCACCGAGAGCAACAGCAAAAGCCTTTCCTTTCTCTTGCAAAACTGCAAAAGTTAAAACATTGTTTTAGATTCTTTCCTCTTTCACCCACCGCAAGAGAGAAATTTCAATTTATTCATTCTTTCTTCTACACATTAGTTTTCTTGCTGGTTTGAATTGACTTACAGCATAAGCGACTTCAATCTTTTCACGATTCTTTAAAATTGTAGAGAGGACCAATTGTAGAAAAATTGCAGGTATCCCATACTTCGCTGCATTTTCTGATTTTTCCGCACTTTATTGCTAACTTCGTTTAACATGTTTTGCTTGGTTTCTAAAGATACAGCTTGTAGTTTTCGACTCATCTTTCACAGAATTCTTCAGAGCAACAGCGAACACAGTTTCAATTATGTTAGTCAGGTAGTGAAGTAAGGATTGTCAGTTCTTTCACTCACAGATGGGGAATTCGGAAACCCGGTTTATGTAACTGTCAATAAAGTTAACCGGGTAATGGAACAATCGCTTTCAAAAAAGAAATTACTCCACACAATCTTTCATTGTGGAGGACTTTAATGTGGGAACACTTGCGCACATCAGAGATCAAAGAAAAGTAGGGATTAGTCAGGAATTCAGTATTTCACGATTTTCTGAAACCCTTTCCCCCTTTATATATCTTTTAGAAACCATGAGAAAATTCCATTTTTAACAAGAGTATGTGACATGTAAGTTTGAAATATCGAAAACATTGCGTAAGGATTTTTTTTTTTTTTTTTTTTTTTTTTTTTTTTTTTTTTTTTTAAACTTTGGAGCAAAAAAAAAATTTTTGCTTTAAGCGGGATTTTCCAAAATTCTATTTCGTGTTAAACGAATTAATTAACATTGATTTTCAGACTCATTCGACGGGACCTGAGTATTATTTCGTGTTAAGCGAAATTTCGCGTTAAGCGATTTCGTGTTAACGAGGTTTGACTGTATTAAAATAATAGGATTTTTTCAAAATGTTATGATTTTCAGCGTGACAGTAGGTATTCAGCTGTAAGTACACAAAATTTCAAGTCTGTTAGCTATACAGTTTCTGAGAACCGGCTCTGTGACAGACAGACAGAGAAGTGGGACGAATAGGGTTTCGTGAGATGAACGAAACCCTAAAAATGTTATGCTGTCAGTTACCAATCATAAATTCGCTAATCAAGAATCAAATAAAGTGGACTATTTTGTAGAAATAACACCTTTATCTTGGTGGATAAGTCTTGAAAAACATGTCGATAAAAATGTCATGATGATCATAAAACAATTACAAGCAGCTGTATGCTCTACTGCTGGTTTAGAAAGAGTGTTTTCTACTTTTGGCTTTGTGCAGAACAAAACTAGAAACCAGTTAGGTGTTTGATAAAGCTGTCAAACTTGTTACTATTTTTAAAGAACTTAATAATTAAATGTTTTAGTTTAGAATAAAAAAATTAATTGTTAATTAATGTTTGGTATTTATTATATAATTTTTTTCTTCCTTAACTGTTTTTTAAAAATATTTTCATTCTTTATATTTAATTTATTAATTTTTGTTCACTTTAATCAAAATTGTGCTGTTGAATGAGAAAAAAACGTTTTAAACGTTTAAAACATGTTTTAAACAAAAAAAAACACGTTTTTTGTTTTTTTAAAAAAAAAACATGTTTTTTTCCAACCCTGGGTAAGACAGAACCCTCGCATTTGCGAGGGTTCTGTCTTAAGCGCGATCTTTCTTCTCTCATGATCTATCTTCTGTCTTAAGGCGAGTGCTAGCTCTGTGCCATGGAGGCCTCGCTTTAAAGGTCAAACTAATAGGCATTTCAAATGCATGGTTGAACTTTAAACCCAAATTTCTCAAAAAGTAAGGCCTATTTGAAGGAAATCTTTGACCTGAATAGTTAGGGGTATGACCCCTACAACATACTTTAAAACCATCATAATCTTTGTTCATGATGTTTGACGGTCCACTTGTGAGTGCATCACTCATTGATTAAGCAGCTGCGAATACCAAAATAATTATGAAATTAACATCTCCATCTGATTTACCCTCTTCCCAAAGATCCTTCAGTATTCAGCCATTGTTTAAAGTTGAAGTTTGCAATTTTTTCTGCTCTCTTTGATTATTATAATTGGTAAGTCACTACTTGGCATATATGTGCTTCCATGAGATTATTCTTGAAGAGGAGTGCTTTACGGCAAGTGTGGGCTCTTTTAATTTATAAATGGGCTTTTGCTGTGGTAGGATCGTTTCCTTACTGTAGAATTTTTTTTTTTAAATAGAACACTTTGGCCTTTTTTGATAGATGTTTTAGAAATGGTCTTTCAATATAAATGTCTGTAATTATAAATGTTTCTATGCAGCATTTCCAGTAGGCTACTTTTCTTAAAATTCAGATTGTTTGATTCCCATCACTCTTTTAAAATAATGTAATTAAACTTATTCTCACATTATTATCTGTTAAGGCGAATAGTTCTACTTCAAAAACGTGATGCAATAAAGCAATCTGAATTTTTAAAATATAGCCTACTGGCAACACTACAGTGTGTTTCTAAATGAATATCGGGATTTTAACGCTTTGTAGTATCTATTATAAAAAACTTAAAATTTTACTTAATACATAAATGAAAGAGCAACTCAAACAGTTTTACCCACAAGCTTACAAGTGTTCAATGTGAACACCTTTCGTCACACAGCACACATCAAGTCGATAGCTCAGTTCTTCCCAAACGCCACTCTATGCTTACCCAATCTGACGCCATGTGATTTCTACCTGTTGGGGTTCATAAAGGATCGAGTGTATGTGCCTCCACTACCAGCTGACCGACCCAACCTAAGAAACAGGATTGAGGCAGCTGTTGCAACAATTACCCCACAAACACTAATTAACGTTTGGGAAGAGCTGAGCTATCGACTTCTTGTGTGCTGATTGACGAAAGTTGTTCATATTGAACACTTGTAAGCTTGTAGGTAAAACTGTTTCAGTTGCTCTTTCATTTTATGTCTTAATTATAATTTTAAGTTGTATGTAATAAATACTACCAAGCGTTAAACCCCAATATTCTTTTAGAAACACCCTGTATTTCCTGGGGTGCAAAAATCTAGGCGCCAATGGGCTGATTCCCACCACTAAATTTCATTAGTATACTTCGCTTAAATTTTATCAGTATTCTTATTAGGCAAAGAATACTAAAAATTGAGTGGCAGGAATCGGCCCATTGGCACCTAGATTTTTGCACCCCTGACTATTTCTATGATTTGTTAAATTTTCTAGTGTTAAATTGCAATATACATATGGACTGAGTTTTTATCAAGTTTACTATATCCTGCTGTTAATGATTAAGTGCAATAACGTTTACCTAAGATGCAATATATAAATGGACTGTGCTTATTATATTCAACAAATTCTGTTACCTACATTCTTAAATTCTGTTATATCCAAAAGGAGCTCTGTTTTTAAATCAGCTGTTAAAGTTTTATTTTAAGATGATATTATAACTGTTACTAAATTATTTTGCTTCATTAGATCTCAATAAAGCTAAATTTTACTCTAAAATTCTTGTCACCACTTTAGATTAAAAGAATATTGCATAGTTTTTAAGTTTAAAATACACTTTACAATTTTCAATTCCAATTTAAAAGTATTCAAGAAGGAAAAAGAAACCTTTTACATTTTTAATTTTAAATCAGTCTTACTTACATTGTGTAATATCTGCTGTGTTAAAAAGTTTGAGATTGAAGAAGCAAACAGGATGTTTTTCTGGTGTTTTTTAAAAAATACTTTTGCCATTTTACCTTAATAATGATTTCGGTATATATTTTTTTAATATAATGTTCATCTGTGGCTCTTTTATAGATATTAGAATATAAGGTAGGGGGGGGGGGGAGAGGGGCATTAGAAATTATTGAGGACATTATTTGAATTGTGATATTGAAGTTTGAAAAAAAAAAAAAAAGCTTGTACATAGAGTAAAGTTTGAGAGATTAAAAAAAAAACCTTTGAACTTTTGAGAAATCTGTTCTTAAATAAAGTGGTGGAACAATTTTTTTTTTTCTGTTTGAAGCAATAGCAAACTATTAAAAAAAATATGGCGACATATTACATTGAAAAATTAAACTTTGCAAACTATTCAAACTCATGTGCAGTTTGTAGAATTGTCTGTAGAATAATATAATATCGTTTCCTAACTTTTGGGGTTTAGAAAGGGTAAATAAAATAATTTTTATCCTCTAACATGAATGACTTTTTCCTAAAATTTCTTACCATCTAACAGCATGGCATTTTAATACATTTTACTTGTGCTTCTGCATACAATAGTCTTCTTTTTTTTTTAAAATAGTGTTTAATACCAATATCTATTTATTGTTGTAAACAACTTTTGATATATATTCTTGTGAGTAATTTAGTTTACTTGCAGCTTCATTCTGACTTATGTTATATTCATTCTGAGAAAGTTTGTTTAATTTCAATTTATACTTTTTACACTCTTTTGTTTAACTTAACTTTATTCATGTATGTAAAGATGGAATTTTGCAATCGATTTTTCACTAGCTTCCTGTTTGGCTAGAATTATGAAAATTATGTACAATGTGTGTTTCCAATGATAGTACAACATTTTAATGTTTTTAAAAATTTATTATAAATTGATAGTTTAATTTTAAAGCCCTTTTCCGTTAGCCAGGCACAGGTGATAAATCGATAAACATTCTTTATGATTAACACTGTACACAAGTTACAACTACAATGGAGTTGTGTGGAAAAACCACACTGCCTAAAATGTACTAACTGGCTGTAAAACTGTAACAATGAAATATTTTAAACACTAAAAAGTAGAAAACAAAATATAAATTAAAACAAGTGGGTAAGTGTGATCGAAGATCGCACTAAGGGTTTTGTTTAATATTCCTTTCAAAACACTTATCCTTTCTTTAATAAATCCAAATAAATTTCATTTAAAAAAAAGTCATGTTTTTTATAAAGTAAAAATTTACTGGTCTATTTTTCTTGTTTCTTCGAATATCAGAACCAGTCCGATAGCGGGCGAAGCCCGCTATTATATTCTGTCATAATAATATCTGTCATGTGGGCTAAATGCTATATTAAAAAAAAATCAATTTCAAAATTAAACATGTTGTATAAAGACCTTCAGAATGTTAAAATATGCCGGTTGTATAAAATATGGGTAATATAAAATACGGGTATGTTAAAAATGGCTCTGAGGGAGCCGAAACATGTCAAACAACCTAATAAAAGTTATTATACTGTGTATTTATTATGTTGTTAATTTACATCTTTTAGCATTTCAAAGAAATATATTATTACAAGGTGTTATAATTTATTATACTGTTATGTATGTCATCATTTCACACTAAATCAAGAATGCTCTACACTTTTGTAATAGACTTTTTTCATTATCTCTCACAGTTTTTAATATAGAGTTAACTTTCAAATTTTACTATTAGGGGTAATGCAGTCATTCTCCCATCATAACACATTGTTCAATTTAAGAAGACACTTGTTCCATAAACCAAAATTCTATGTTTATCCATTCAGAAGTTATTTGAGTGTATCCTCTCTTTATGGACCAATGTACTAATGCAGATTTTTTGAAATGCTGATCAAGTTCGTATTGACTTTGTTTACCTTCATTTGGAAGTGATGAATCGAACAGTCTTGGTGCATAGATGGATTGAACAATCACTTTATATTGCATTCTGTAAATAGCATCGAATTAGAGCTAGTCTAGGAATACTTTTTAATCAGACTGTTATGGTAACATTTTGCAAAGAGTGATATAGTTATTTAAGGAAATTCTTAAAAAGTCTTTCTATTCATATTAATCATTAGATAGCATTACAATAGAAGTTTATCACATAAAAGAACAGAATGCAGACATAAAATATGCAATGTGAATACGTTTTTTTTACTTAACCCAAAAGGTTTTTAGAGGATTGCTTATCATGATTCATTTTTTTAGTGAATTAAAAATAAATGTACAATAAGCTATTGGTTCAGTCATGTTATTGGTTACATGTTAACTGCATTTGGTGTAAATACTGGTCAGCACGGTTCTCGCTCCTGACCGTCATTAATACAGAATGTTTTGATTGTCAAGAAAGTGAAAGATTTGAAATCGCTATATTGCAAGAGCCGCAAAAATACCCCCTTTTTTAGGGGGGGGGGGGTGGGAGCAACACACTTTTTTCAATGATTGAAAAGTTTATTTTCATTATACAACGTATTATTTATATTTTGATTTTTTTCAGAATTCATTCAATTTTTCTTCCCATTTAACCCATAATTTCCCATTTAATTCATTCTTCTCATTTAACATATTATCCTTAATCCTTAGTTAACTTGAGTTTTATTTCATGACACTACTTAAAGATTAATTGGGCTAGAGTTTTTTTGTCTTGACTTTCAAAACTCTAGAGAATACAATGGTTTTATTAGTTTCTACACCCTATAATTGAATTTAGACCAATAACTGATCTAAAAACAGTTTTAAAATTGATAACATTGAAAAAGAAAATTGGGGTATGTTCATTGTGAAACAGTGCTTCTAAAATTGTTCTTTAATCAGGGGATTAATGAACAATTTTAGAGTCAGTATTTCATGACGAATCTATTGTTAATATTATTTTCATTTGTCTATAGTTTTTTTTTTTTTTTGCTGATTAGCCAAATTGCAAAGGTTAAACAAAAGTCAACGGAAACCCTGCTGGGCTATCATATGCAAATGTATATCAACTACTAAAAATGTATGTTGTATAAAACTAGAACAAGATATTGGAGTATTAAATATATAGAAAAATTCTATATGTAAAGTTGGAACATCAAATTCTCCTTAGTATACCCATGAAAACATTGAAATTGATTCATAATTTATTCATTACTGAAGTAGGTGTAAAGGAATTTAAAAGGTTTTAAAATATTCAAACGAATTTACAGACATTAAAAAGTTTGTCGAAGTTCCCGAGCATTTAACCAGAACCTGGTCATAATCAAGGGGATGAATGAGGAAAAATTCAGTAACTTCCAAAAGGCACACTGGTCAACTATCGGAGGGTGAAACCAAACCTTGGAAAAAAAAGGAGGGGGGGGGGGAGATGAGTGTATTGAGCAAGATGGACAAAAGAGACATTCAAAACCAAATACATCATTAACACCAAGTAGATTAAACCAGATATGTGAAATATGGCATTATACGATATTATCACATGAGTTCTTTCCCCTAGTTAGTATCTCTATAGATTCTCGCAATATGCATGTATTTTAATCATTTACTTGTGCTATATATCCTACTTTGCTAAACAAGATATCAATATCTGTTTTTAAATTTAACCAAGATAATGCTGTAGATTGTTTTCCTCTTGCTTTGCTTGTCACAAGTTCTTTCATTCTGTCTTTCTTTTTATCTTTAAATGGGATGATATATATTTCTACTTTGTCATGCTTACCCATAGGATCAATTTTTCTTTCTATAAACCAGATTTTGTAATTTAGTTGGAGGTTTAGCAATTAAAGTCATCATATTTATTTAATGCATATTTGATTCTTTCATAAAGTTGAGGAATATATTATATACTACAAAAATATTGATAACAAAGAATAATACGCAATTTTCAAAATTTTGTAATATAGAATATATTTCTTAACTTTATAAAAGAATCAAATATGCATTAAAGAAATTTATGTCCAACATTTTGAAATTTTTACTGGTGGACTTTGCTCCCAATAAAAATTATTTTATAATATAATAATAGATGTTTTTGATCTTTAGATGACAAATCCCAAGCAACTTTTGCCAAAAACTCTTTAATTTATCCATTTGAAGTAATTGGAGATTTTTATCTGTTATGAAACGATTTTGGTCCTGCAATTGAAGTAAGTGCAACTGTACCTTTTATTTCTGCTTTTTAAAATTAGAAATGATGCTTTAATGTCAAATAAAATATTTTTGGTTTATCAGATTTATTATTATTATTATTAAACACTTCTATCCCTTTTTAAAAAAAATAACAATTTTTCTATTTTTTCATCACGTTTCATAGATATCGTTGCTTTATCTAAAGTTGCTGCTGATATGAGATGCTAAAGAATAATTTCATCACTTTTTGTCACTTAGTGTCTCATTTATTTCGCTTTATAAAGAATTAAATCTGCTTTTGTAAACTTAATGATGGTTGAAGTGTCATTTAACATGATGCTGGATGGATTAAGCGACAGAGTAAGACAGAGATCCAACTTCGCCTGAAAAGAGCGACTGTGGCAGATGACTTATAAACTAAATCATCTTTGGCGATTTTTTTTTTTTGTGATTTCTGTTTAATTGTAACCCTATTCAGCTTGACTGCTTTTGCTGTTGTCATTTGCACAAGTGCAAATTTTCGGCGTTCGCTATTTGATTTTTGAATCTTGATTAATATTTATTATTAAAATTACTCTTTGAAGATCAAGTAGGTCATTATAATTCTTCAATATGGAAGTTATGATTTATTTTCATGTGTTATTTTTGTTCTTGTTTTTCAAGTTCCATAATGTTTGAAATACTTTATATATGTTGTTGACAGATTTTTGCCCATGCGATTATCAGTAAATTCATTTGAAGTAAATCTATAAAACTTAATTAAAATTTCAAGAATAACTATTTTCAATAAAATTAAATGTGTATTTTTAAAATATTTCTCCCTTGCGTAAAATGAATGATGCTTTTATTATCTGCCCACCGCACACGTTGTACAATAAATAGGCACCAGCCTGGTTTGTAGGTGTTTGTGTAGTCTGTATGAGATAAAAGATTGATTATATTAATTCTTTACAGAGAGTGGTTTCCTTCTATATATGAAAAAAAGTAATGGTTTAAAAATGGACCAATGAAAATCTGTGTAGATATTCCGTGTTATTCTCATCGTTTTTTTACTAGGGACTTTTTTGAGGAGCGATTATTTTTTTTCTAGCCATCCTACGGATTCTAAAATCATACCACCAGACGCGAAATATAACAAGCTTTCAGAAATTCAAAAAGTTATCACGGTCGAACAATAAAAACTAAAAAAATCCGTAAAAATCGAGTAAAAAATCTTTTATTGAAAAAGTCATTTTTTTATATTGTTGCCAATTTCTAAATAAGCGCAAATGATTTTATCAAATAAAAATGTATTTGCGCTAGACTATTAAAAACAATAATGAAAGTTTAAAATAATAATTAAATGATCACGTGTTGAAAGCAGGAAATAAAGAAAATTACGTCATAAAAATCGTGTTTACACATGAATATTAAAAATAAAAAAGATGAATTAAATGAAAAAGCATTATAACCAGTTAAATGAAAAAGCATTATAACCTGATTACAGAAGATAGTCGCCGTTCGTGATATCATCATCATCATCTTTTTAAAACAGGATACATTGCATTTACCAGATTTAAGAGGCTGTGGAATCAGGTGAGCATAGCGAGCAGGGGGCAGAGCCCCCTAGTCTTTTAAACAGAGAAAAAATATTTGAAAAAAAAAATTCTTAAGTATTCATTTTTCGTTTGGTAACATTTTATTTCGCTAGTGAAATATTTTGTGCTGTCTTGCCCCATGGAGTCCTAGAATCTTTTTGCATTTGAATTTCCGTTTTTAATTCCACTCATCAGATATAGATTTTGTAGCACTCAACTATACGAATATTTGAAGCATTCGACAATCGGCATTTCCCAAACGTGCTGGTAATTCAACATTTATGGTATTTTTTTTTTCAGTAATATATAACTTTGTTAAATTTTATTGGAAAGCTTAGTTTATATTACCTTTCTAAATTATGTAGCTAATAAGTCTAAACTATGCTTGTTATTCTTGCTTTTTTTTTTCAATTAATTCATAATGTGCTTTTGGAAAATTAATGATGGGGGAGGGGGGGGATAAATACTTTTACTGGCGACTAGAATTTTTTGTTGGCTACCAGATTTTATCAAATTTGTAAAGCCCTGGTTATTACGTATCTTGAACAGTGTCAGACTGTACCACCGAAATGTGCATAGACGTCGGATTTTCATAAGGAGCATATATTTTAACAAACTCAACTCATTTTACCTGCTTATAGTAACATATAAATGTACTAACTAATAAAAGGAAATGATGTTCATTAATAAAAAAATTATTGTAACAATTTTTCTGTGAAGAATTTATCTTTACTTTCACTATTCTGTGGTAACTCTCTTTAATATTATAAATTTTCAATTATTCTTAAATAGGAATGTACTAATAGAAAAATTTAGTCTTATGAAATTAAAAAACAACAAGCATTAAAATGAAAACTGAACACATTGCACAAGACATTATACTACCAAATATATACTCATACATAATCAGGTATTGGGAATTACATAAATCTACACACCATTGGTGAGTGGGTTTTCTGACCAGGCGAGTGAATTTTTAAGCAGTCTACAAAATAATATACCAAAGCTTTTTATATATTTTTATTCATTGGCCATGTTTCGTATTTTTCCCAGTTTCTGCAATGCAAACATGGCAATAAGTTTCTAACCTACTCTAAACTTTCCTCTATTGCATATCTTTCTTAATTTTATAGAAATGTTAATATAACAATACATTGTAGTAATGAATTATTTTTGCAGTTATGTAAGTTTTGCCATAACTTATTGCATCTTGTTGGCTGGTAAAAACAAATCTTTGGCTAGTAAGATTTTATGAAAATATCCCACCCCTGTACATTAGACATGCGTTCAGGTTCTTTTTTCATAGCCCAAGCCTGGCGATTTGAAAAGCGAGTGCTGATCCTGTGCTTCTTTGGGTTCAAAAGAAATATTTTCTGATTCATTTTCTGATTCCTCATTAGAAATCTCTTTCTGCTGCTCCCAAATATTCAATTTCAGGGTCATTCCATGTCAAATCAACCAGTGACTCAACCTAACCATTTTAG
This sequence comes from Maratus michaelseni, assembly GCA_963931845.1. Taxonomy (NCBI): domain Eukaryota; kingdom Metazoa; phylum Arthropoda; class Arachnida; order Araneae; family Salticidae; genus Maratus; species Maratus michaelseni. Next base: position 24,046,686 of record OZ007594.1, read on the forward strand.
ATTTTGATGAAACTTGCAGGAATCATTCTCCCTGATGATACAAATAAGAATATACTTTTATTATTTTTTTTATCTCAGTAAATTTTCATACAATTACTTTTTGAAATTTCAAAAAATCATCATTTTTTGGCCTGTATAAATGTTTTCAATTTTGAATTTCTAAAGTTCTATCAGGCGTAGAGAGTTGTTTGACCACTCATTTTAAAGAGAATTTCATAAGGTTTAATTTGATATGCAAGTTGACTATGCTTGGATTTAAAAAAGTTAATTTAATTTAATTTAAAAATTTTAAATTTAAAATAGTGTTTTTTAAAAATTTTGAAAAAATATATGTTTTTTTGTAATATTATAAACTTTAAATTCTGAAAGTTTTAGAGTGGGATCTCAATGGGATCAGCAGTTATGTTGAAAACACTAATATTAAACACCAGTTGGGGCTGTTATTTAAAGTTGGCACCTCGCCAACTTTATGATTGTGCTAAAGATAGTATTATTTTACTCATTTTAAACATTATTTTTTTTATAACTGCTGATCCCATTGAGATCCCACTCTAAAACTTTCAGAATTTAAAGATTATAACATTACAAAAAACATATTTTTTTTCAAAATTTTTAAAAAACACTATTTTAAATTTTTTTTAATTAAATTAAATTAAATTAACTTTTTTAAAATCCAAGCATAGTCAACTTGCATATCAAATTAAACCTTATGAAATTCTTTTTAAAATGAGGGGTCAAACAACTCTCTATGCCTGGTAGAACTTGAGAAATTCAAAATTGAAAACATTTATGCAAGCCAAAAAATTATGATTTTTCAAAATTAAAAAAATTAATTGTATGAAAATTTACTGAGATAAAAAAAATTATGAAAGTATATTCTCATTTGTATCATCAGGGAGAATGATTCCTGAAAGTTTCATTAAAATCTGAGATGGTCAGGTTGAGTATTGAAATTTTTTGGAGTTGATTTGGCATGGAATGACCCTTCAGTGTCATTTTCTATCTCAAAATCTGCATTATGAATCTAAATCCAGTGTTTCCTCTATTTTATTGTATTTTTAATTGCCTTAAAATTTGCTTGATAATCTTATAAAATTTCTATATTTTTAAAGCGTCTTTCTGCCTCTGATGGAGATAAATCTTAAATCATCCAAACTATGATAAATGGCAAGTTTTACTGTACAAAGCAACCTATTGTGAAACGCAAATTGAAGAGTAAAAGAGCAAAAACTGTTATAGAGAGATCTGACATCTCGCCAAAATCCTTAATTTCTTACTAGTGAGTAAACTGAAAGCGTAAAAGTGATATCTATATCTAATAAATTATGTTAGCCTCAAAATGTATAAATTACCTATTTTTATAACAAATAAATAAAAAGTTAATTTAACTGACTAGTTTTTCTAAACATCTATCGTAAATGACTTTGTCTTTTTTTTTACTTTGCATTCTTAATGAAATCGCGTTCAGCAGTGTTGGTGACATTCTTTTATTTCTCTAGTAATAGAGTTAGTTACATCTGATGATAAAAATCCTGCGCTGTTTTATTTTTTTACTTATTTTGCTATGACATTTAGCAACTGATTTTTTACACACTTGATATCTTAATATAAATACAACTCACTGTTTTATTCCTTAAATAAATTAGAGAGTTCACGTTAACAGACATTCCTTGACAGTGCAGCAATATAATAAAATGATATTTTTTATTTTATTATATTTATTAAAATAAATGCAGACGGAGAGCTTTCTCTTAAAATTAATATTGTTAGTAGTTAAATTAATAATCTTAGTAGCAATGTTTCAAACTTAATTTGAACAAATATTTGTAGCTTCTCGATATTGCATTGATTTCTTACTAAATGTTTTCCATGATTACAAAAATGTGTGGATTTGTCATAATGTTATTTTATATGCTTTCATTTCATCTTTTTGAACTAGGAGATTCTTCTCAAGAAAACATGTCACTCAGTGAAGCAATCAACTATCTGGCCATACATTTATACAAAGTGCTATCAAAAGAGAAGGCAAATGTCTTCTTTTCACCCTTTAGCATTTCTGTTGCCATGGGCATGTTACTTTGTGGTGCAGAAGGAGAAACAGCAACTGAGTTGAGAGCAGCTTTAGGACACGAGTTTGCTGGCATTAAAAAAGAAGATGTAGCTTCCATTTTTGAGCAATTAATTTCAAATATACATCAACACAACGATTCTTACACCTTGTCAGTTGCAAATAGCATGCTTAGTCAAAAATGTTTCCCAGTGAAGGATGAATACAAGGCGATTATTTCTGATTTTTTCAAGGCTTTGATATTAGAAGTTGATTTCAAGGGCGATAACAAAAATGTTCTCAATAAAATAAATAAGTGGGTAAAGGAAAAAACGAATAATAAAATTCCCAAATTTGTGAAAACTCTACATCCAAATACCCTATTGGTTTTGTTGAATGCCATCTATTTCAAAGGATCTTGGATGCAGAAGTTTGATAAAAAATATACAAAATCCAAGAAATTTTACAATTATGGCATGGAAAATAAAGCTATAAAAGTTGATATGATGTACATGACAGATTCCTTTCCATTTTATAAAGAAAGAGATCATCTAGGTCTGTTGTTGCCTTATGTTGGAGAAGAAATAGCTATGGTATTTCTTTTGCCATATGAAAAAAATGGTTTGGATTCATTAGAAGCCACTTTGTCACCTTCTTATTTTCAAGAGTTCAAAACAAAATTTAGAAAGACAAGAGTGAGGGTAGAAATCCCACGGTTTCATTTGGAATATGAGAAAGAATTGGTTTCTTCCTTTCAAGAACTTGGCGTTCGGCGTGTTTTCTGTGATGCTGAACTTACTAATCTCACTGATGAGCGTGGTCTATTTGTCAATGGAGTATTGCACAAAGCTGTGTTAGATGTGAATGAAGAAGGCAGTGAAGCAGCTGCAGTTACCATGTTTCCTGTACCAAAATCAGCTCCACCATCTTTTTTGGTGGATCATCTCTTTATGTTTCTAATATACAGTTTAAAAAATGATCTTATCTTATTTATGGGAAGAGTAAATAAACTTTGAATTAATTTTGCGAAAGCTTTGAAATGCAAATTCTTTCTGGTTAATGTATTGATTTTTAGTGTAAAAACTGTATTTTAATGCCAATGAATACTAATTAATTTTATTGATGTATTTTTAAAAGCATTAAATTTGTATCTGAAATTTTTGTAATGTCTTTATTTGTTTGAGAAATGTAGTTTATGAAATTAAATAAAAGCAGAATTAGCAGAAATATTTCACAGGAGTGGGCATTTCCTTTACTAATAAATCAAAAAATAAAAATTCTTGGAAAATGGGATTCTAATCTTCTGACCAAATCTTTTCTAGAATTACATTAAATATGTAGACAGAGCGAGTGAAACATACTTACCATGATGTTTATAATCATGCAATGTATTTGTAAAAAGATATACAAAAAAGAAAAAATTTCTTCTGTAAAATGAATATATTTTAGTTTATATGTAACATAAACAATACTTGTTATATGCTCAACTTTATTAGTTTGACTGATTTTTAGTTATCTCTGTGTGACGCTGTTTCCTAGGTAATAAGTTTCCATTTAAAAATAATGTGACACAAAATAGAATTTCACTAAATGCTATGCCATTTGGCAGAACTTTTTCATTTTATTTTCTGTATTGTCAGGGAAACTGTATATTTTTCTGTTACATGCACCAATGAAAACCTGCATTCTCGTTTATAAAGGTATAAACGCTGGGGTATTTTACTGTGATTGCGTCAAAGTAACCTCATTATTTCTCACTAGCCGGACTTCGCCCATCTAGACGGTTGCTTGGGGAGGCCCATTGTCTTGGCAGCTTATATCTCCAGCTTTCCTCGGGCTCCCAAATTGCATTTTACATGCAAACAGGAAATAAGTAAATAAAATAATTTTTTTCTAAATTATACAAAACAAACTAGTAAAAATATTTAAAAACATGTAAAGATTTTGTGACATAAATAAAATTAATTTTATTCCTGAGCACCCTGAGAAATTTTCTGTGAGGGACCCCCAAACTTTCTCTACTAAATACAAAAAGAACAAAAAATCAGGCATAGATTATGAAGCATTTTCCAATAGTTTCAGAATGCTTTAATGAAACAACACCGTTTAATAAGGTGAAACATGATGCCTAAGTAAAAAAATTCATAAATGCATAACACATTTAAAACGCAACTTAAGGAATTACCACCAATAGTCAGAAAAATATGTACTATACTACATAGTACACTAAAATTTAGTTCAGTTAGGAAACATATAACACAGATGTAAATTCCTTATCAACAATTTCCGTCAATAAACAGAAATGTACTCGAGATCTTTTGTGCTGCCCTGTATATGATCTATAGAATTTTTACACACCAAGTAATGAACAAAAAAAAAAAAAAAAAAAAAAAAAAATGGAATTTAAGAAACAACTTATGCACTTCCAGCAATTATTGTTAATAGACAGTACTATAACAGTATTATTTTGTGCGTCTCTGTAAATGAATGATGCACATTCTATAGTAAGCCTTTTGTAGTGCACCTCAGTGATATATATAAATTTCAATATTTTTACACATTAAAATACACTGCAAACGATTATCCCTCATAGACTGTAATGTAATTAAATTCATTGTGAACTATAAATGTTACACACTTCATTTTCAATACCAAGTATGCTATATTAGACCTCATTAACATATATCGATTGCATGGCAATCCGAGTATATTTATACAAGTTAGAGCATGGGCGGACAGACAAACCCAATTCATGAACACTTTTCAACTATGTTGGAAAGTGTTAAAAATGTGATCAAACTGTATTAAAATTGTTATCATATTGGTATTATTTTAACAAAACTGTACAAAGACATTTTTATGACATCATATTGATTCAAAAAGGAAAATTTTGTTAGTTACTATTGTTTTATGCATTAGTGATTATTTTATAAATAGCTAAATTGTTATTTTTTATATGATATTTTTATAAGGAATTAAAAACAATTGTGTTTAGTACCACATGGCAAAATTTATAAAATTGGATTATCTTCCAAGCAGTTATTTTATAATATACAGTAACCCCTTGTTATATTGCGCATTTGGCTATTTTGCTCTTTTTTTAGTTGTTCCCCGATAAATTTCTGGTTTTCAGCAACTGTTTGCGAATAATGGTTAAATGATGAAGTAAAACTACGATTTTTTTTTTTGCGAGTCGTGAATGAAACACGTTAAAGAGAAAAAGAACGAGAGTCAGTCATGAAGAAGAAATTGGCGAAGTTTGGTTTTTGTGGTTTATGGAACAAAGAGCCATTGGAGCTCATTTATCTGGACCTATCATCAAAACTAAAGCTAAACTTTTGGCTAAAATGATAAAAAATGATAATTCACAGCAAGTGATGGGTGGTTTTGGAGATGGCAGAAACAGCATGGAATAGGACAACTTTCAATACACAGAGAAAAACAACCTGCTGATTATAATTCTGTAGAAAAATTTTCTGTTGATTTGAGAAAACGTTGACATTATAAATAAAGAAAAGAAGGCTATGTTGATGAACATATTTATAATGCTGATGAAGCAGCTTTGCTTTGGAAATGTTTGCCAAAGAAAACACAGGAAGTGAAAAGTGTACCTGGAACTTCACGTTACAAAAAAGTAAAAAACAGATTTACTCTCTTATTTGCTGCAAATAAGACTGGAACTCATAAACTAAAGTTGTTTTTAATTGGCAAAAGTAAGACACTGAGAATTTTGAAAAACGTGAATCGGAAGACCTTACCAGTTTTGTATGATTTCTCAAAAAAAAAAAAGTGATTGTATAATTTCGCAAAAAGTTTAAATGGTGGTTCGATGATGTGTTTGTTCCTTCAGTTCAGTTACACCATAGAAACAAAGGATTAGAAGAAAAAGCTTTGCTATTAGACAAAGCCCATTCTGACGAAACAGACCTCATTACCAGGGATAAAAAACTCCCGCTATTTTCTTACCAGTGAGCACAACAAGCTTTTTTGAACAAGTATTAAATCAAAGCCTCGTAGCTTAATTTAGGGCTCTTTATTTTTCATAAGTACTCGTCTTGTCCCCCACCTACTTCTCAGTATATCACGATTTTTTCTTATCTGCCATGTAGCGCGATATATCGAGGGGTTACTGTATATAATATATTTCGACATATAAAAGTTCTTAATTGTGATAAAGCCATTTTATTTTATTTTGTTATTTTTGTTAAGTCTCAGTAAGAATATTTATTTCATGCTAAACAATTCAAAATAATCCTTGAAATTCTATTGCTTGACATCATTTTTTATTTACAGGTTCAAGAATGGATAGTGAAGAGAATTTTCCGTTCCCTTTTCCACCTTATGATGTTCAGAAAGATTTCATGAAAAATTTATATTGTGTTTTAGAAGCTGGAAAAATTGGCATATTTGAGAGCCCAACAGGAACAGGGAAATCCTTGAGTATCATCTGTGGTTCTTTGAAATGGCTAAAAGATTTTCAAATGAGAAAGAAAGAAGAGTTGGAAAATGTTATAAATGAAAAAATTAACGATACCAATGATGATTGGTTTGATGATTTCGTAAAAGTTCAAGAAAAACGTCACATGATATTAGATGCCAAGAAAGAATTTGAATTCTTAACTTCTCATGAAGCACGTATAAAAAATTTAAGAAACAAGAAAACCTCAAAAAAGACTGTTTTCTCAACTTCTTGTGATAAGGCTAAAAATCCTAAAAGAATACGGGTTGATGATATTGAGGAAGATGCAGAAAATTCGCCTGAAGATGATTTTGTAATTGAAAATTTTGACAGTGACAATGAAAAAGAAGATGAAGATGAAGAAAAAGAGGAAAAACCAAATATTTTAAAAATATATTTTGCTAGTCGTACACATTCCCAGCTGGCACAGTTCTTAGGTGAGATTAAAAGAAGTCCTTACGGTAATGACATAACTGTGACTACTTTAGGATCTCGTGCAAATTTGTGTGTTAATGATGCTGTTTTGAAATTTAAAAGTATTAGTTTGATAAATGAACACTGCATTGAATTACAAAAGAAAAAGACTAAGAACAAGAAATGTTGCCCGTACATAAAAAATTTGTCAGACATGGAAGAAAATATTTTAGCTTCCGTAAATGACATTGAAGATATTGTACAGCTAGGCAAAGAGATAAAATCATGCCCCTATTATGCTTCAAGGAAAACAATTCCTGATGTGGAGTTAGTTGTCTTACCGTACAATATTTTGCTTCACAAACCTACCCGAGAAGCATATGGGATTGTTTTAAAAGATAATATAGTTATTATTGATGAAGCTCATAATCTGGTCGAAGCAGTGAATAACATGTATAGCTCAGAAATTTCTGGTACTTGTTTGCAACAATCATTTTGGCAGTTAGAAACATATTACAGGTGTTACAAATCTAGATTTTCTCAAAAAAATATAAAATTCATCAAAGTTTTACTGTCTGTTTTAAAATCACTTATAGCTTTTGTAAAAGACTCATCTTTAAAAGGTAATGAACCTGTTTCTAAAATTGTATCTTGTAATGATTTTATAAGTGTTTCTGGTGTAGGAAATGTTAATTTTTTTGAAATAGCTGAATTTTGTGAAACTAGTCTCATTGGACACAAACTTCATGGTTTTACTGCAGCTAGAGTTGCAAAAGGCATAACACCGATAGATGATCTCAAGAAAAATAAACCATGTGAAAAGACGTCTTCTACAGCAAGTTTTTTGTCGCAGATTAAAAACATGCAAAGCGGTAAAAACGTAGAAGTAGAAGAAAATAAAAATCACAATGTCCAGTATAGACCTTCAGCTTTTTTCACATTTATCGAATTTTTAAAAACACTGACTTTCCCTACAGATGATGGCCGTGTTTTATACTGTAAAGCAAACACAGTGCAAAAATCTTTTTTAAAATTTTTACACTTGAATCCATCTTCTCATTTTCAATATATTGTGCATGATGCTAGATCTGTAGTTCTTGCTGGTGGAACAATGGAGCCAATTTCAGAATTTACTGATTTGTTTGTAAATTCTGGCATTCAAGAATCAAGAATTTCACATTTTTCTTGTGGACATGTCATACCACCAGAAAATCTTCTTGCAGCTGGCATAGCTATAGGGCCATGTGGAAATTCACTAGATTTTACTTACAAAAGTCGTAAGCTTCCAGAAACAGTAAAAGAACTAGGAAGTGTTCTTGTAAACTTATGTAATATGATTCGTGGGGGAATAGTATGTTTTTTTCCATCTTATGACTATGAAGAATTCATATATTGTGAATTAGAAAAAAATAAATTTTTAGACAACATTAAAAAGAAGAAGAAAATATTTAGAGAACCAAAACTCAGTAGTGATGTGGACCAGGTACTTTCCCAGTATGCTAGGTGTATTGACTTGAGTAAATTTGATAAATCACCAAATGCGTGCAATGGGGCGATTTTATTCAGTATAGTTGGAGGTAAAATGAGTGAAGGAATAAATTTTGCCGATGATCTTGGCAGATGTGTCATCATGGTTGGATTGCCATATCCAAACAAATTTTCTGTGGAACTTAAAGAAAAAATGTCTTACTTAAATCAGAAAGCTGCTGAAAAAAATGTCAAGAATGCTGGTGATATTTATTACAACAATTTGTGTATGAAAGCTGTTAATCAGTCTATTGGCCGCGCTATTCGTCATAAGAATGATTATGCAACAATTGTCTTGTTGGATTATAGGTACAAAACTTCTATTGTCAAGGATGCCTTGCCTGGTTGGATTTTAAAAAGTTTTAATTTTTATGAAAAGTTTGGGCAAGCTTACTTTGCTCTTAGAAAATTTTACATATCAAAAAATAAATGATGGTGATATTTAATAAATTATGTTGATCAATCTATTAACCATATAATTTATCTTAGTAATTATCTACAACTACCAAGTTAGGGGTATAAAATTCCTTTTTTCAAAGGTGTCTACCCTAATTTTAATTTTAAAATGTAAATTTTTTTTATAACTTGGGTACAGCCATTTGAGATTTAGAAAATTCTGCTTATTAAAAATTAAATAATTTGTATAATTGTGCAACAATTGTCTTGTTGAGTTAGAGGTATAAAACTTCTGTTATCAAAAATGTCTTACCTGGTTTGATTTTTAAAAGTCTTTATGATTAATTTATCACTAAATAGTTTAAAACCCAATCTATAAGTCAGTTTATTTTGCTCTTAAAATTTCTACTTGTCAAAAAACAAATAATTATAAAAAAATGTTATTTAGTAAATTAATTTATGCACGAAAGCTCTCAAATAATTAAAAGTTAGTGTTTGTCATGGGATTGCTTATGCAACAATTATTTTGGATGCTCCGAGAGTATGTCCCTCCTGAATTCATCCCTGAAAATCTGAGGATGTGATGGATTTAAAAAATATATCATGTGATGACCAAATTTTAGTAGAGAAGTAAAAAGTGCTATTCAATTGAAAATTGTGTCTTTCTTCTGAAATCTTATATAAATAAATTTAACAAGCCATCTCTATACTGAAATAAGAACAAACTTAAAAAATCCTTATGCTAACACCTAATTTTGTTAATTAAAGATAAATGTAGTACTCTCAGTTTAGCTTCAGTATAAATTTTCACAAAGTTTCTACTAATAGTTATGGAGGTATTCAGTTTTCAAAACAACTAATTTTTGAGGGCAATTTCAAAGGTGGATTCCATTTTTGCTGTAAGATTCAAATGCCACCAAATTAATTTATCAATATTGTGTAATATAATTATTTATTTATACTTCTTTCCCTGCCTCATCTCCCTTAATTTATTACACACACACATATATATATATATATGCAATAAGTTTATATATATATATATATAAATATATATATAAATTTTTACTATAACATTATTACAATTAAAACATTATTACATGTTATCTTTAAATTAGATTGTCATTTTTGTTACATAAATTTGTTAGTTAATTTTTTATTTCAAAAGTATTATATATAGTATATATGTATGTAAAAGCAATAGTGATGAAAATTTGCTGCTGTGTATAAGTTATTTGTATCCATTGTTTAATTTTATTTTTTGTACTAAAGTTGCTGTATATATAAAATAAAATCATTTGTGCAAATGAATTTTAGTTTGATTACTTTTTTTTTAAATTTTTTACTTATGCTACAAAAATTTCTTTAATGCATTTAGTTTTACTTAAGTCATAGTTAACATCATGATCTTTTTCTAATATAAAGATTATCTATTTACAATGATGTCATAAATAAATCTATTAGCTCATAAATTTTATTTAGATGTTTATGAGTTTGCTGATATTGATCATTTCTTTATTTTAACAACCTACTTAGTTTTATTGAATTAACGTGTGAAAAATATCTTGCATTATCATTATTATGCCTGCTAACTTTCAAAAATGAAAAGTGTAAAATGATGAGTAAAGAGTATTTCACATCTTTTTTTTTTTTTTTTAACAACGTTTTTAGTCTTTTTTTTTAAAGCATATAACAGATGTATATTGTTAAATAATACATTGAGGAGCATTATAAAGATATTTTGATGAGAAAAATATGAAAACTTAATACTTATTAAGAAACTGGTTTTAAAGAAATGTAGGACATTTTTTAATTTAAATTTTACTTTTTAAAAAACATCTGAGCAAAAACTCGTTCTAAACACAGGATAGGGTGTCTATTACAGATCAGCAACAAATTTTCCTGACTTTTCTAGATTTTCCATACCAATTAAAAAAAAAAATTCCAGGTATTGAGATTTTGTAATGTTGCACACAAAAAATCTTAAAAGTTCCGAATTTGAGAGTAACTTTCACAACTGATTCTGAGGCACAAATTACTGAATTGTTACATATTTTTTTGCAAAATTTACAATTTTTTAATATTTTACCAGCTAAACATTATGCAGATAACACTTTTAGCATCAGGTTCTATCCATTTTATCTAATCAGGATGAAATTCTTTCCCCCTCCTGCTAATGATATCGTTATCAGAATCTTTTTTTTTTTCTTTCGTTTGCAGTTATATATAGGTAGAGATATACATTTTTTATTCACATATTTTACTGATTCGAATGCAAAGAAGTCAATCAAATATCGCTATTATATATGAAATAATTAATTACTATTTAAAATAAAATAATTATTATTTAAAAGTACAGTAGAACTCCAATTATCCGAACTCCGACTATCCGAAACGCTGATTATCTGAATCGCTTTCGGAATTTCAGAAAAAAAAATTAAGATGGTAACGTACTGTGATTCGTAAAATAATGATTCTGTCTACGCGCTCTATTGTTATTCCCTCCGCGAAGCTACTGTAGGTGCAGTGCGAACATTATTGGGATGATGAGTCACCGTCTCATAGTGCAGTTGGATTATTGGCTGTCGTCCATCGCCAGGTAGCCGGCCCGGCCCACCTATCACTGTTCGTTCTGATTAGTCAGTCAGTGTGACGTAACCTGCTAGTTGAATATTTGACCTTCTACTGTGACAGTACTCTTTCGTGTCGGTGCGTTGTTTTGTTTGTGAGTGCATTTCGTCTTTCACCATAGCTTCTAACAGAAAACGTGTTGTGTTATCGTTAGAGGATAAACTAAACATTATAGAGCAATTAGATAAAGGCATTACGGGTAAACAGTCGGCTGAGATGTAGGGTGTTGGACAATCAACGATTTCAGACATTAAAAGGAGCAAACCTACACTTTTAAACTTTGTGTCAGTGCTTGAAAACGAAGATGGAAGTTCTTCAAGAAAATCAATGAAGGCAGAAACAAACAAAGATTTAGAAGATGCCGTTTTCAAGTGGTTTTTGCAGCAACGTTCTATGGGAAACCCAATTTTGGGTCCGATTCTTTGTGAAAAAGCTAAGATCTTAGCTCAAAAGCTTGGTTTTTCTTTAAAAATAGTTTTTTTTTCCTCCCATTTTCAACATACATACAGTAATTAATTAAAATAGACCCTTTTTTCGGAAAAAATCCAATTATCCGAATTTTTGATAATCCGAATCGGGTCTGGTCCCAATTGATTCGGATAATTGGAGTTCTACTGTATTAAATTATAGGTTTTTGTTACATAATGCATTGAATAGTAATAATATCTTTTGCACTTGCCCCCCGCACAGGGAGGGGGCGAACAGAACTTATTTTCTTGTCAACAAAATAGATGGACAACATTATTTCTCTTTTCTATAGTAATAAACACAACAGGTATCATTCTAAACATACTTTGCACCTGGTTTCTCCAACAGTGGAGTATATATGCATACACATAATGGCAGAAGAATATAGATGCCAAATTTTTTTTTATTTTTTAGTGAAAAAAATGTTATAATCATTTAATGATTTTAATACTAACTTTGTATTTTCATAAAATAGTTAACAGACAAAAAAAAAAAAAAAAAAAAAAAGATAGCAGAATATTTTGATGTAAAGAAAAAGTTATAAATCAAAAATGATAACGATATCAAAGGCAGCAACCCCCTCTCCCCTTAGAGATATCTTGCGATATCATGTGCCAGACACCCCCCCCCTCCCCCTAAAGTGATAATGTTGTATGTGTACAGCTCACAAGTATAAATGTTTTGTCTTTACTGCTTTACACAAATTTAAACATCTTAAAAGTCTACAATTTACATACTGTTGAATATAATTTTAAACTTTTAATGATATTTTTTCTGTGCTTAATCATATTTCTCAGTTGAACCTATATGCTTTAAAATATTAGGAATTTTGTTAGGTACTTCCTTATTATAGAGCTTCCAAGGAAGAATCGCCAAGTGATCAAGATGTATCATGTAAGTTATATGATAATGTCATGTATGACCAAGTTATAGTCATATATTACATAGTATTTGACATATATATATAGGACATAACATATATGATGTAAATATGAGCTTCGCATAATCATAATTGTGGAAGCCACTATAATAAGGGAATAATACCTTTTATTATGTATGAATGTGAATGACATTTCTCATAATGTGAAAAATGGAAATTATAATTTCAAAATATTTTCTATAAAATCTAGAATTAACACATTTCTCTGTTTGGATCATTGGCTCTGTAAAAGATGAAAATCTCTTTCAATATTTCCATTGTGTGCTCAAATTGCAAAAAAGAACTCTGCAATCTTCTAAAATTCAGGATGATTTGCAAAATTATTATCTAAATTAAAATACAATGTTAACTTTTCAACAATTAGCAGAGAGACAATATCATGATTGAGTTTGATTTTTCTTCACAGAATTTTGAATGTGGCAAAAATTATCAAAACATTTAGAATCGTCAATATTTACTATATGCTGAATGTTACAAATCTCTCTATATTAAAAAAAAGTAACCACCGCCGCTGTTAATTAAGATTTTGTGCCTTGAAGTCTTTTTGGACTAATATCCAGAAAACTATTGCATATAAAAATTTAAAAATTGGTAGTTTTATAAAGAAATGTTCGATAAACACGCTGAAGCAAACAGTTTTTAAATCTAAGAATTATTTTAAGAGATATTTATTATTAAAGTTGGTCAAAATAATTTTCTTATAAAAGTTTTATAGAAACAAAAACTATGCACAGGAATTTAAACATAATTTGTAAGGATATAGTTGACAAGTTTGGGGTGTGCAGACTGCAATTATTTTTTCAATTTGACTCATTTTTTGAGGTTATATTTCAATTTTTTGATTCAAAATTTTCATTATTTTGACGAAGATTTATTTCATAAATTCCATTATTTGAATCGTTGCCAATTTGTAAAATAGCGCACGTAATAATACCCCCTTTCAATTAAGAAATGTATTAACACGTGACTATTAAAAACAGAAATAAAACTTTAAAATAATAATTAAATGATCACGTGTTAAAAGCAATAAATGTAGAAAATAACGGAATAAAAAATATACTTGCGCGTGAATATTAAAAAGATAAATAATTAAATTATTCCGCGTTTTCAAAGCATTAAGTAGAGTAAGATTAATTTATTTCGACAAAATATTTTATCTATTACCGTAATTTCCGGCGTATAATCTGCAGCTCAAAGAGTCGTTTTTCGACCCAGAAATTTTATTCAATAATTGTAGTTAAATATTTACAGCGATCTTTTAAGTTACATTTTATAAAATAATATTTCTGGGTCGAAAAACGACTCTTTGAGCTGCGGATTATACGCCGGAAATTACGGTATTGCAAATTTTAAAACAGCGTAATTGATAATATTTCCCTTCAATTAAAAGCGATATTTTTACGTTTAAATCAACGAAATAACTAATAAATTGGTAAAATATAATTAAAAATACAGATAAACGTTGAATTAAAGATCACTCGATGACATAACTACCACGCGTAACGCATCTGGTATCAACTGAATGCGACACCACAGATATGCACTTTTGGCTTTAAATCCTATATTTTGGCGACAGTTCTTTTCTTTTATAGAAAGTAGTAGTCGGGATAATGGAGTAATACCCAATTTTCTATAGCATCGTTATAAAATTTCCCGATGCCATGACATTGCTTACTTAACCATTTTGCACGAGTTGATTTTCAAATGTTTAATTAACCTTATTTTATCAACAGTTGTTAGCTGTCTCGACAACAGTTGATTCGGCTTTGTCAAAGAAAAATGAATGGAAACCCGATTATAGCAGATATTACAGCGAGCAGCCGATTACACAAGGCCGATTGTAGCAGGTCGTTTAATTATAATTCAATCTTCTGCAATCGTTTTAAGGTTGATCAAATCAGAGTGTTTTTACAGTTTGTGGTGTCAGAATGGGGGTTGGCGAGCGTAGCTCGTAGGGGGCAGAACCCCCTAGTAAGAGAGAAAAATCCTCAAACTGTCAAATCTAGATAAAATTACCTCTTATAAGACTTTTAAAGGACTGAACAAAAATGTCATACAATTGAAAGAGTTACATGAATGACATATCACATTATATCAGCTTAACTTCATATATGTATTATTATTACATATTGTACGTATTGAAATCTAATTCTTATGTTAAATATTAAATAAAATTATTTTTCAAAAACATGTAGCCATTAAATAAAAATGCTAAGAAATATTAACTTGGCATATCTGTTTTTTATTTCCAAATTTTTTAAAAGAATGCTATATCAGTTTGATTTTGTTTGAGATGTCAGAAATAAATATATATTTCTAAGTCTGATAAAAAATGTAGACTGTAGGGGATTCATTATTGCTGGCTAAAGAAATATCTAAATAAAATAATTTTAGGATATTTTCTCAAGTAGGAATAAGTTAAATCAGCAATATAGAGGAGTCAAAAGATTGAAATTCTAAGTTTTATAATTGTTTTAAAACACAATTTTTATTTTAAACAATAAAAATTCATTTTAATTGATATGAATAAAAAATGCAATAAGAAAGCTTAATTAGATAAAAGGTAAGAGAGACTTCAAAAAGATTAGTGATAAATTTAATTTAGCATCATATAAGTGAGGAACAATATCTATCACATGTCTGTGAGAAATTCAACATCATTTTGCATAAAACATGTTGAGTTCTGAAGAAACTAACATATAAATGAGAGAATCAGAGAAAACTTTCTTCAGACTAGAATATTTAAGTTACTTAATTTTTATTTTACTTAAGAGTTTTCATACAATGTTGTAATGCACAGAGAAGTCGAGTATGAAGTTGTTCTGTTCGAACCAAAAATCATCTTTGATTTCTAAATGTAATGTCCTTTCAAACAAATAATCACATAAATATGTCAATATATCTTCTAATAAAAAATTATTCCATCAATTATTGCTGCTTACGAATCCCATTCCAAGCCATACAGTCCGAAACCAAAATACAGTAGAAGGGTAAAAAATCCACACACATTGCGATCAAAGATTGTGGAGATTACAGGATTTGGTGGATTTCTGATCATAAAAGAAAAGGTCATTACACATTTAAGATAAAAAAACCCTCAAATAAATACCTACAAAATAATGAAAGCACACAATAGCAGTCTGTTACTGTTGTGTTTACAAATAAGAATAGAGAATAGAAAGGAATTAAATAAATTTATTAAAAGTTTAAAACCCTGTTTTTTTTAATCACATGTTCATTTATTTATATATATATATATATATCAGAGTTTCCCCCAGACAGTTTCAGGAGGGCGCTGCGCCCTGCCTGCCTTTTGGTTAAACAAATAGCGCCCTTCTTGCCCCTCATCCAAAAAATAGCGCCCTTCTGCCCCTCGTTTTAAAAAATGACGCCCGTACTGCCTTTTGTTGTGCCTGCCCTGAGCGCGCGCCTGCAAGTTGTTTTCTCATTTACACACATAGGATCGCACGTTCGTCTCTCATCTGTTCAAAGTCCGCGATCGTGGTAGATTTAGAAATTCCCTGACGATAGCAAGAATGTATAAAGAACTGTTGAAGGTACTATAATCAGAGGCGTAGCGTCAAGGGGGGCAGGATCACTTTACAACCAGTATTTTTATGTACTATATTTGGCCGCCTTTAATTCATACCATTCAAAGATTAAATAAAGCCAAATGTAGTACCGTAATTTCGCGCGTATACGCCGCACCTCAGACAATCCGATTTCCTACCAGAATTTATTTTAAATAAAATGTGACTTACTTCTGCTTAACACTTATTTGACTTCTTATTTTCAATAAAATTCCCGGTTTGAAAAAGGCTTAACTAAGGCGCGGCGCATACGCGCGAAATTACGGTATATAATTATACTGGTAGTAAAATGATCGTGAATGCAATTAATAGATGCAAAGGAAACAATTTACTAGCCAAATACTAAATCATATCTGTTTATCATTAAAAAAAGAAAGAAAAAAATGCGAATTTAGTCAATTGAGTACGATAAACATGGTGAATTTTGCTAATCGGTTGCGGGGAAAATGATGTATTTCGTCTATCTCTCATAGAACAAAAAAAATCATGAGTTTCAGGCAGGCGTGAGATTCTTTCGCTGATCCGCGATTTTCCGACTTCTTGTCATTTCCCTTTTATTTCTTTTTAAATATTTTCTGCTTTTTTTTCTTTCATTTTCCAATAGATTTTTTTTGTGTGTGTGCATGCGTGACTTTCGTTTTTTATTCTATTAAATCAAAATAGAATGGTAAAATCAGACTTGCCAAGTCCCCAATTTTTCGTTCTTTCACATATTTTTTTTTTTCTATATCTGAAAATTTTGTCATGATGCATAAATAAGCTGTTTTAATAAGACTATTTTATTTTACTGGTGGAAGTAATGCGTTCAAAATATTGCAGTAGTAGTTCGTGTATGGCGAAATATTTCGTCATACCCAGTTAACAGGTTAAATTTGTAGGTCGTGAAATATTGAGAGATATTCTTAGAGGGAGACACGGGATTATGGACATGTAATTTGTCCGTGAATTATTAATTTATGGCGGAATTCCGCAAGATCAATTCATGGGGAAAAAAAATCGTTAAACGATTGCAGAGAAAAAAAACGAAATTTCGTCAAGAGATCCATTAAAAAATCACGAATTTCATAAATTATTTTTACGCGCCTGTTCGACGACAATCGTGATTTTTATGCGCCCGATCAACAAAATTCATGATTTTTACGTGCCCGTTTGAAAAAATTAATGATTTTATCGCTCCTGTTCGACAAAATTCACGATTTTTACGCGTCCGATCGACAAAATTCATGATTTTTATGAACCCGATCGATGAAATTCATGATTTTTGTGCTCCTGAATGACGAAATTCATGATTTTTACGCACCCTAATCTCAAAATTCATGATTTTTATGCGCCCGATCGATGAAATTCATGATTTTTATGCGCCTGATCAACGAAATTCATGATTTTTATGCGCCCGATCAACGAAATACATGATTTTTATGAACCCGATCGACGAAATTCATGATTTATACTAACCTAATCTCAAAATTCATGATTTTTAAGCGCCCGATCGACGAAATTCATGATTTTTATGCGCCCGATCGACGAATTTCGTGATTTTTACGTGCCCGATCGACATAATTTATGATTTTTGCGCTCCTGAATGACGAAATTCATGATTTTTTCGTGCCTGATCGGCGAAATTCATGATTTTTACGCACCTGATCAGCGAAATTCATGATTTTTACGCGCCTGATCGACGAAATTCATGATTTTTGCACTTCCAAATGACGATATTCATGATTTTTATGCACCCGATCGACGCTATTCATGATTTTTACGCACCCGATCGACGATATTCATGATTTTTACGCACCCGATCGACGATATTCATAATTTTTACACGTCCGATTGACGAAATTTTCATTTTTTTTCCAAAACTAATTGGCAAAATAAGCAGTTCCTGAATTTCTAGAGATCTTGACCTGCTGGCCACAGATTGTGCATGTGTAATGCATATCATGTTGTGGGTTATTTAGTGCATAAACATACCTATTTTATTATTGTAAGACCTTAATTCTAGACAAATATATATATTTTTTAAATGTACTTATATAGTTGAAAGAGTGTTGTCCTTTAAATATTAAAGGTGCCCTTAAAAATTAAAAAAAGTGCCCTTTCCTCATCAGCAGCACCCTGCCCTTTTTTAAACCTGGGGGAAACTCTGTATATATATATATATATATATATATTTTTTTTTTAAAGAAAAACTCTCGCTTTAGCTGTGTTCATAAATTTGCAACTTTTTTTAAAAAAACGTAATATGTATCTTTATTACATACAGAATCACAATATCAATTAATTTAGATGTGAAACATTTAAACAAAATACTTTGATAATAAAAATGGGATTAAAAATTTCATTCAATGCAGCGATTGCACCAAATCACAACAATATGTTTCATTTGACAAGAAAAGAAAAGATTCAAATCAACAAATTGCAAATAACTTTTTTTTTTTTTCAGCAACTTTATCAATCACTTCTTTTTCAATGATTAAAAGGTTATTGGGGCTGCATGAAATTTACCATTACTTCCACACTTTTTAAAAGATTTTTTTTTTTTTTTTTAATGCAGCCACCTTAAGATTAAGTACATTTATTTTCTACTTGTAAAAAGATGGGCGGATTTTACGCCAGTAGCTTTTTGGTACTTTATTGTACCACCACAACCATGTTCCACACTTATATATATTTTTTCCCTTCATATTGGATTTTGGTCATCAGAACCGAACAAACAAAATTCCCTAAGTAAATAATGTTTTATTTGAAAATTCTCTAAAGATTTATCAATAAATTCTTAACAGCTTACAGGTGTATAATTCAAGTACCAGTATTTCCTTTCACATCTACAAAAAGACATAAATACAAACAGTAAAACTTTTTGAAAACAGACATTCTTGGGAAAATTGTGTTTTAGATAGGTTTCTGTCTTAGCAAGTATAATTGTATGTAATTTTTCCTTTTAAGACAGCATCCATTTTCACAGGTTTTATTACTGTACTTGTATGGATATACCTAAAGTAAGCATGACAACTTGACAACACTGCTTCATGCAATGCTGAGTACTGTTTATAGTAGAGGGAAAAAAAGGAGACTTTTCCAGTATAGGGGGCATGACGAGATAGAGAAAATGGCCTTGGCGAGAGAAGGAAAAGTGGCAACCTATTGACTGTTTCATATACACAAGGGACTTTTTCAATATTTATACATATTTGATATAAAGAACAAGAAGCTATTTATCTATTTTTATATACAAACAGAAAGTAAATTGTATATAAAAGACAATAATAATATAAATAAAATATTTATATATATACAGTCAAACCTCGTTAACACGAACACTCTTAATGCGAATTACTTTTAGCACGAACTGTTTCCCATTGCCCCGTCCAGTTGTATGTAATGTATTTAAGTTCGGATAACAAAAACTACTTTTAACATGAACAAAAAAAGTTTCCCCTTGAGTGTTCGTGTTAACGAGGTTCGACTGTATAAATAAATACATTCGAACCTCATTAATGTGAACGCGCTTAACATGAATTGTTCTCACAATAATGTCAAAATGAATATAAAGATATAATTACTGATAACATGAACAAATTTTAATTCTCCTTAAAGTTCACATTAGAGTCCTGCATCGGGTCGGGTTATCCGCTTTTAACTGCATCGACCCTTGGGTCGGGTCAGGTTGGCACTTTATTTTTTTGTTGCAGTTTGGGTTCAGGTCGGATTGACTTATACTTTTTTGCTGCGGGTGGGATTCGGTTGACCTGCTTTTTCAAAGGAATGTCCACAATATTTTTTCTGGTTAAATGTCCACAATATTTTTTCTGGTTAAAAAAAATATATACAAAAAGACCTTCATAATGGACACTGCCGAAAAGCATGCACCTCTATTTAACAAACACATTTTTAATTCCTAACACTAATTTATTTGTATGCTTATACCTCGTATTAGTGGCCACCTCCAAATCTACGCCCATGTAGCATGTGTATGTGTGCATAAACTATCACAAATACGATACATGTGTTTTTGTGTGTATCATAAACGAAATATTGGTAATGTTTGTCATATTCTAGAAAAGAAAAAATTACTTTTAACTGAACCGTAAAGAAAGAATAATCTATGATTACATTTCTTATATAAATTTTATTTTTCTCATGCAGTAAATTAAATATATACTCATTCATATTCAAATATGTATTTATTTTTATCTAAAACATAGTTGTGTTTAAACTTTTTGTAAAAATGCCAACAATCCGACTTGCAAAAAACCTAAATATGACACAGAATAATCATTCTAAGGGGAACCAGACACTCGGAAAAAAAAAATAGAAATAGCCCGACCTGATGCAGGAATCTATTCAACGATCTCGAGGTGTCCGCTATTCAGAGGGTCACTATATTTGAATATTAAAGAAGATAGATTTGTCCATTTTTCTATATAAAATTTGTATGATATAATTGTACATTACTTTTCATAATAGCACTAAAAATGATTTCTTGTCCTTTTATTGAAGGTTCGGATCGGATTGCGGGTTGAAGTATTTCAGGTTCGTGTCGGGTGCAGGTTGAATTATGTCAGGTTCGGTTCAGGTCTGGTTGACTTCAAATGGAATTTGCAAGTTTGGGTCGGGTACAACCTGACCTGTGCAGGAGTCTAGTTCACATTAACGAGGTTCGACTGTACATATATAAACAAGAATAAAAGTTCATTAGGTTTATATCATTTGACAACAAACCTCACTTTCTGAAGCCCAAATTGTGCCAAGTTTTTTTTTTTTTTTTATAATGCCAAGGCCTCTACAGTGGAAAAAAAACAAAAAAAGTAATAATAGGGAATGTCTATTGTTAACTGATATAATATACATGAATTAAACTAATTACAGACAGAGCCCTTTACATATTAAAACTTGGACAAACTTTTAATTTTAAATAGCAACATCCAATATCAGCAAAATATTTTAAATGTTAAAATTTATCTCAAGATACCAAATTTCAAGTAATTTGGATGGAAATTTCCAAATTACAGTGATTCAAAGTTTTGATTCTCTAATGTTAAATTACTTTTACATATTTTTATTTATTAAAATAATAATCTGATGCTGATTTTTAGTGAATATACCAGTTGAAAACCCAAATCGTATACATCTAATCACAAATAAACAAATATTGGCCAGCAGTAACAGTTACATTTGGCATGTTGACAATTTAGTGACAACAAAGAAATCCCTACAAAAAGCAGTGTAAAATAGGATCCTATGAAGTAACTTTGGTATTTCTTTGTTATAGTGGCCCTTGAAAATGAATCGCCAAATTATAAGACATATAACAGTTCATTATGTATATGTAAAGTTATATATGACGTATGTAACGACCTATATAACATATATATGATATAAAAGACATTCTTATACATCATATATATGTTATAAATAGGTCTTTACACATGTCATACATGTGTATATACGTCATAAAACTATGTATATACTCAGTATATGACACATACATTATGTTATTTACTCCAAATGCCAGGGATCATTCTAGAGAGTTTCAGAGGGGCGGCCTATCCTCATGCCCTTTTTAGATAAAATCCCACCCTCCTTGCCCTTTTTCCAGGTAGAATTCTACCCTCCTTGCCCTTTCTCTGGGTAGATATCTACCCTCCTTTTATTCCTGGATAGAATCCTGCCTTGTTTGCATTGTACTTTCAAAAATTCTTTACATAATCTTTTATTTTTAGAATGCTAGTACAGTACATCAGGGAGAGTACTCCTCTTTCCCTCTTTATTTCTTTGTGTATGTCTAATCTTTGATTTTGAGTGATTCATCTTTCCATTTATCATTATTTTCCACTGAACAAGACATAAAAGGTAACTAAGGGTCATTGATTAATTTCACCTTCTCTAGTGAAATATAGTATTAGATCAGACATTCTGGCCTTTGACCACATGATAACTTACGTAAGTTCCATAAAAAATTTGAGAAGTAGCTTTAGAACTTTTCTTTTGTAGCTTTTTCAAAACCAGTTTT
Organism: Maratus michaelseni; assembly: GCA_963931845.1. Classification (NCBI taxonomy): domain Eukaryota; kingdom Metazoa; phylum Arthropoda; class Arachnida; order Araneae; family Salticidae; genus Maratus; species Maratus michaelseni. Next base: position 24,069,171 of record OZ007594.1, read on the forward strand.
GCTAAAACTGGGAAAAAGTTATCTTTTGAATAAAAGTTTTAGAGAGAGAGGTTTTTGAATATCGTAGGAAAAGTTATGGAAATTAGAAATGTTATTGGATTTTTTAAATTAAGCAGTATTTTAAGCTGTTGCCAGACTTCTCTCCCCACCAGTATATTGGCATATGCACTTATTACAAAAATGCCCTTTTTATGAAATGATGTGCCCTTTTCAACAAAATTGCCCTTATGTAATGTGCACCCTGCCCTTTTCTATGTTCTAGAATGATCCCTGCCAAATGCTCATATATCAATATATACATAATATTTATGTATAAATATTACGTAAATATTGATATATGAGCATTTAGAGTATATATAATGCAAATATAAGCTTGGCAATGATCTTAGTGTAATCGTAATTGTAACCTTGGCATAATCGTAATTGTGGGGGCTGCTATAACAAAGAAGTATCATAATTTTTTTGCAAGTTAACTTAAGGAGAAACTAAAAAAAGAAAAAATCAAGATTATATATTTAGAAATGAATAGAAATACACAGCTAATTTTACAAAATAATTAATTATACAAAAAAACAAAAATACAAATAATACACAATTAATTTTAAAAATATATACACCAAATACTATAATAAATTCTGCTTATTTGAGACAAAATGTCACAAACGAAATTGAAAAATATTAACTTTACTTCGGATGATTGGGGCAACTACTTTATTGGAAGAAATCATTCTAGAACAATTAACCAGAATCTACTGTATATATATTATATTCATTTATATTTTATAATTATTTCCCGGAATTGTATAATAAAAGTAAGTTGACATATATGCACAACAATAATTAGAAAATAAGTTTTATTCATATATAAAACTTAGAGAAATACTGTGAAGTTACGGTACTTTTTCATTATCCTGTCTACCATTTTCCATTAAAAAAAATAAATAAATAAAAATAAAAAAATACCACAGTATAGGATTTAACGCCAAAAATGCATGATTGTGGCGTCACATTAACTTGACATCAGATGTGTTACACATGTTTTGTTATGTCATGATTTTTTTATTTTTTTTATTCGACGTTTATTTATTTTAATGATGTTTCACTGATTTTTTAGTTTTATCATTAATTAAAATAACAATTATGTCCTTAAATGGTGACACAATTTTATTAAAAGAAAAAAGCAAAAATGAAATGTTGTGATGCATAGTTACGATCAGCTCGAACTGACGTCACAAACATTTATCCACTAGTTGAGAGGGATAATTAAAAAAATAATGAAAATAAATAAATAGCCACAGTTATCATTTTTTCTGTTTTCTTTAATATATTACAATTTTTATTGTTTAAAGTTACTGATATTTGACAGTTTAGTGAGTGGGGCTTTTCCAAATTTCTTGTATTTTTTTTTAGGTTCCAATAGTAGTCTTCTTCTATTTGTTTAAATGGGCATTACAGATTGGTGAATAGTTTTGGTGATAATTTTTTTTTAATGAAAAGTGATTGATGGGATAATGGAGAATTAATGAAGTTACTTTTGTTAATTGCATAAAAGGGAAAAATAAAAAATAGAAAATAATAATACAACAGAATATGATTTTTTGTAAAACATGTATTTTGAAAATTGTGTAAAAGTGATGATGTAAAATGTTTCATAGAACTTAAAGGTTTAAAAAATATATAAATAGATAGTTAGAATATTTTATATTAAATTAAACTTGTAGAAACAGGTCACTGCAAAAAAAAAAAAAAGTAAAATAATAAATTCTATGATCGCAACTGTTTCTGTATGTCTTTAAACTTTTGTTGCACAGCTTGATCATTTAAAAAAAGCATGTGTCCACTTGGAATAAATGAATTTACCACCATTGATATAGCCTCTTCGTGAAATATAAATTGTGAGGTATAATTTGTTGTTTTTGGAATGATATCTCTTAGAGCTTGAATAATCACTGTTAAAGTTCTATAACCAAGCAATCTGTTGTCCGAAAAATCGCACAGGAGTATATAAAGGCATCCCCAATAATATTGGTAAATAACTGGTCTGTAGCTATTATTAATTTTTACATTGACAATTCCTTTAGTTTCGAAATCTGGAAATAAATTGCTTACATCATCTGAATAGCTCGTATCAAGTGATGAGAAATTGATATCAAATTCAGATTTAACATTTCGTACTACATTACACAGAAGAGGTTTTCCCACAGAACTCTGATTGAAATCAAAGACGGATGAGGTTAATATCTGACAGTTCAAATCTGAGATAATAAAGGCCAATACCATATTTCTTGCTGAATTTAAGAACAAGCAAATGTTAGTACATGACCATGAAAATCATTCAAAACAGCCAAACCAGATCACGAGTTTATTTGTTGATATTGCACTTTACACGCACATGAAAGCTACAAACGTGTTGAGTTGTTTGTGTACAAACGAAAGGTGAGAACGTACCATGGTTTATTGATTGCAAGATACTCTTCAATCCGATTCGTTATCACTAAAACCTTTAAACTTATCAACCAATGATATCCTTCCATTTGTTTGAGATAGTATGTGGTCTTTATAGATAAAATCACTGAAAAGGTTTTAGTTTCGGTTCTGTTTTGCAAGTGTGTTTTGGGGCGTATGTTTTATACAGGATAATTATCGGAGTTATTTTCGTACTAAAATGATCTTTTCATGCCATGTAAGTAACATTTCTTAAAAAATCTAATTCATAAATGAAAAATTTAATTATTGTCCTTTAAAATACATGCTATTTACCGAAAAATAGCGAGGTTGAGAATGATTATATGTTTTCCCATTTGTAAATTGTTAAATATCACTGTTAAATGAAGTCCTGAGATAAAAGAGGAACAGAACTTTATAAAAATGTTTCATATTCATCTGTATAGATGTCAGTTTATTATTTGAAATGTGAAATATCTATCAGTAATGTATGCAATTAAATACATTTTAAAATTATACAACTTCTAGTATGATGGGCCATTACAAAACTTTCTGCTACAGCAATCTAATATATTAATTTATAACAGCATCAACGATTATGAATATAAAGTATAATACATTTCTCCGAATTTAACACGGGGTTGCACAGTGACAGTGAATTAAAATAAAAACAGAACAACAGCGCCTCTTATTCGGTACTAAAATTTAAAATTAGATCAACATATATATTTTTAATCCTTAAATTGAAAAATAATATTTAGTTCATTTATACACAATCTGTATACATAAAAGAAAATCCTGACTGGGGAGATCATCAACGCACAGCTACTGAATCTAGAAACATGAAAATTGGAGGTAAAATATACTTCTTAGGACGTAGACGAGCTCTAAGAAAGGATTTTCTAAAACTCCACCCCTTTGAGAGGTAAAAAGAGGAACAAACTCTTAATAAAATCTTTTAAAAATCAGCTATTATAGTTATATGACAAATACCAACACATTTTAATGTATTTTTGTATGCTGAATCAAATGGTACCAAGTACATATTTCTAAGTCCAATTAGTTCGTGATATATTGTATATTTTTATAATTTGGCGATGTTTTTGTCGCAAAAAAGCTCAAATTTCTAACATAAAAAACGATAATTTCTAAAAATACATGCGTTATTATAGCAACAGAAGAAATTCAAACTGTTAATAAAATGCGAGGGATTTCTTTTCATCGTTATAAAAAATGTTATGAAATTAGAATTATGGATGATATTTCTATAATCAGATAAACCCGATTATGAAAGATAGCCGTTTTTAAACATTCTGCTGAATGGATTTTGATGAGAATCGAACCGGGGCCTCCGAGCTAATGCAGTTCGCTTTTTTTACAAAGAGAAAAAAAAGCACACAAAGAAAAGATAAAAGGAGCACATAGCGTCATCTCGGAGGCCCCGATTGAACTCTTAGTCAGATAATTTTCATGTAAGGTTAAAATCGTTCTACGTTGTTTAGTTACAGAATTATGTGTCAGATTAATCCATTTATGAAAGTTTAGCTCTTTTAAAAAGATTCTGTTAAATGGATTTTGATGGGGCTTGCACTGTTAGACAGATTATTTTTCAACGAAGGTTTTAATATATAACATATCGTTCTACGTTGCTTAGTTCTAGAATTATTGGGTAAATTTCTATAATCAGGTGAATCCGATTATAAAAATAAAACACTAGCTTTTTAAAAAAGTTCTACGGATTTTGATGAGAATTGTACTGTTCATTTTTCAGGAACGGTTTTAGTATATTGCATGTCGTTCTTTACCGAATCCTACTATAAATGATCAACTAAAGTCTTTAACAACCCAAATTTCGTGTGACAAATTAGAAAATATAATAGCGCAAAGGCGTTCGTATCGCTTTCAGCAATGTGGATGGGTATTCCGGGTAAATGTTCACATTACTTTAAAATAAAAGATCAGAATCGTCGACAATTTCGCTTGATTAAAGATTCGTTTGGTGAAACCGACCAGCGTAGCGGGCGAAGCCTGCTAGTAGAAAATAAGGTACAGCTTAGAGTTTTGCACGGGCTGGGGCTAATTTTCATTCACCAGACTCGGGATGGGCCGGAGTTCGTTTTCACTGTTTCCGGGCCGCAGCCTTACTATTTCTGCAGGACCATATCGGGCCTAGTCATCATTCTTTCTGTGCCGGACCAGGCCAGACTTCTTTTTTCCGGTCCAATTCATCCTAAAAGTCTGTACGGCCGAAATTTTCAGGCCCGTTCCTGACCCAGCCTGTATGAAAATCATTGGCCCGGCCCAGCCTAGCCTGTGCAGAAATCGGTAAAATGAGGCACGGCACAACAATATATTTTTTAATGCGTACATTTTTAAATGGCCATTATTTTAGAATTAAAATTCCTTTTAAAGTTGAGTACATACATTTAGTAATAGTTTAGTAGTAGAATAGTACATACATTTAGTAATAGTTTAGTAGTAGAATAGTACATACATTTAGTAATAGTTTAGTAGTAGAATAGTACATACATTTCTAGGCAAAAATGTTAAAGTACAGTAAAACGTATAAAATAAAACATGTCTATGAAAGAAACCCGTCTTTACAGGAAAAATGTTTCCGTGCAAAATGAATATAATTATCCACGCGAAAAGAATATAATACGTATACAACAAACGATATACCTGCTAAGAATGGAACCTGTCTATAACGGTTTATTTTTAAACTTTTTTTACCCGGCCTGTCCAACGCCCAAAAAAAATTGTATGTGCCGGGACTAGGCCTGAAAATTTCGGCCTGCGTAGATCTCTAATGCAGCCTTAATGTTCATCGCAAAAAGCATAGGGTTATTATTATTATTAAATTCCTACTATTGGCTCAAACTCTCTCTATATATATCTTGTTGGAATTTTCAATCGTTAATAAAATATTTTCTATTCATCCATTCAAGTTCAAATAATTTTTTTAAAACTTGTACTGGATGACAATTGATGTTAATACAGTTTTTTCAAATATTAATTCATTCATTAAATTTAATTAATTAATTTTAATTTTTATATGGGAGAAAAAAAATTCTCCCATTATTTTCATAAATGAAATGAAAGATTTATCTCAAATGAGTGGTGCTAACAAAAAATAAAATACCGCAACGATGATTATAAAATAATGTTCAATAAAGATAACGTGGGACATTAATGCTGTACGGGTTTATTTTATATATTTATGATTAAAAAGTAGGAATTGATTTTAATTTTTTTTATATTACTTGTTTCGTAATCGGATGCACAGCCAAAAATAAGCGATTCTGGCAACAATGTGGATAAAAGTTATGAGAGTTAAAAGAATGGAGTTATAATTCTGCAAACCACACTCGCTAAATTGCATTAATTGCTTGTGTACCCGAATAGGAAACTTTCTCAGAGCATACGATAGCAGCGCTCCTGTTGAGTGATCAAAGTCAAAATTGAATCAGCATCTATTTATATCCAGGTCTAACAGAATGTGCAGCTTCCGTGCATTAGTTCTGTAGATATAGCTGTCATAGAAATCGTGAAAAATAGACCATAGCAACATCACGAATTCCGCATCGGAAAGGGCTTGTTTACAAACAAACAGTTCCATCAACCACTACATTTTTATCGTAGCGATCATTGCAGGATCCGTTATGGTGACGTAGGTGAATCATATCATAGACCAGTTTAACGCAAACCAATCAAATCGCTCCATCTCATGTGTACTGTAGGAGTCATAAAGAACGAACAGGTTTTTCTTGCGAACCAACAGTGACGTCAGCTGCCCTTTCCTTATGTCAAGATATAACAGAATGTGAAATTGGATTAAATTCCGTGCGTTAGTTCGTGAGATACAGAGCAGTTCACATCACGTGACTTAACGTTCAAAAAGTCGTAGGACACACAAGTAGAAAAAGCATTGATAAAGGTATCTGTCCTACAGAACCTGTTCGTGACGTCACCTTGCACAACTCTATAGCTATCAAGGAAACCGCGAAAGCGGCAGAATAGAAGCGCCACCTGTTAGGCGATATGCACCCAAAGCTTACCAGCGTAACGGGCGAATCCCGCTAGTAAATTAATATATTAGAATGGTATAGAATAAAGTTTTGTGGTGGCCACACCATACTAGTCTTCTTATGTATTTAGAAGAGAAATAAAAAAATAAAAATTACATTTGCTTCCTTTTTTAGTTTTTTCTTCTTACAGTTAAGTTATTCAAATATTTATACGCGATTGTATAAATATCTAACATTTTGTATGTCGATTTTTAAATTTTCAAACGGGATGGTTTATTATTAACTCTTTCTATATCAAACTTATGAATTATAACCATCGCCCATCAATTGTTTTAGGCAGGTGAGTACTTCTAAAAATTTTCCTTAAAGGTGTTCGCGTCTTTTTCTTCCACTGAATTGTAAAAAAAGATAAATGTTTCTTAATATAGGAATATATAATATAAAAACGAACGAAAATAGACAATAGCTTCTTCCGAGTTACTCACGATTCCAAAAAGCATTCTATATCTTTAGAAACATCATAACCCGATACATTTTCGAGATTTAAAAAATAATTTATAAAAACAAAGTTCTTTTTGCTGCCACTGATTTTCAGAAATATTTCTGGGTAGTTTTTATAGTATATTAATCGCTTTTCTCAAACCGGAATATCGGTTTTTAGGAAGCTATTAATTCTCAATTACACAGTTGCAGCTGCCTTAATTGAATTTATACATGCAAAAGGTACAAAATAATGTTAATGCTGTTAGTGTATCATGCTTTTCTGTAAAAACATATTTGTTGAACATCAAAATATTAACCTGAGAATGGATATAGCTATAAATATAAGACCGATATGTGACAAAACTGGCTGGAACACCATAAAAACTGCTCGGAAATGTTTCCGAAAATCAGTAGTAGCAAAAGAAACTTTCTTTTTATAAATGCTTCTTTAAATCTCGAAAATATATTATTTTCTGAGGTTTATAAGGAAAGTGCATGTTTACAAACGAACACTTCCGTCAACCAATCTACCACTAAATTTTTGTCGTAGCGACGTTGGCCAATCATATCATAGACCTGTTAAACGTAAACCAATCAAATCCCCTGAACTCATATGCACAGTAGGAGTCGAGTCATAAAGAACGGACATGTGTTTCTTGCTACCTTCCCACGGTAATTTAATCACCGCCCGCTGAATTCTAGGCCTAAGCACTAACACAAAAATGGCGGCTGTCGTAGATGGATTTTTTTCAGCGTTTGTAAGCTCTCTTGAACTTGAATTCCAATAATTTCTAAAAGTTTTCTTCACTTTGTTTTTCTGAGAATTAATAAGTCAAAGAAAACTTTTAAAAAATACTGATGTCTGTGTCTAAATTCAGGGGACCGTACAAACGCTCAAAACCACGGAGGAAGATAGATGGAGGGGAAAGTAACGTTGAAATTTTACAATTCAGTTTTTCTCCTTATAGATGGCGCCACGGTAAACTGAAGGCTATCCTAACCTGCTTCTGCAATGCTTTCAATGCGAAAAGCATTCATTTTTTTAATGTTTTTGATTGAAAATTTGAACTTTAAAAAAGTCAAACAAGTAGAAATTTCATTAAATAAAGTTTTCTTCACACCATGCATATATTTTAATAGATATTTGGCGTTCCGATTGTTTTTTATAACTCTTTAAATAAGAGTTCATCCTGACAGAAGCATCTGAATAGTCATTTAAAAATAAATATCACGGATTGCGAAGAAATACGGAATGGACGTATAATTTTTAGAGATTAAAAGTATTATTCAAATAAAAACAGCTTCAGATTACAGCCAAACAAATAGCACTCTATAAGACAATTTAAATGGCCATGTCAATTAGCCACAGACATTAGCATTCATTAAGTATAACATTTTAAAAACATATACACTAAGATCGATATACTACAATAAAAATTTCTTAGTTTAAAAATGATTACATGCATATAACTTTAAATTAAAGTATAATAAAAAGCACTCACCTTTGGAGCTATAAACATACTTAAAAAAAAATTCTTCGATTTTTCTTTTGTTTATCTCATCATCATAGCCCGATCTACATCCCGGAATAAAACATTTATATCCCATCTTAAATTTATGACATATAATTGCTATAATTAAAAATAATCGAGTAAAATACTTTCGGAATTTAACATGTAATCTAATGACATTCTGTTTAAAGGCAGCCGCCAAATTTTACAGCGCCCTCTTTTGTTAAAAAAAATATGACTTGCATTTTCGATATCCTCGCCTATTCTAGTTTCCCCTCCAGGTTCTTTCTCCGTGCTCAAAACAATCCGCGTATGATAGCCGTCATTTTTATGTCAGCGCGCAGGCCTAGTATTCAGAAGGCGGTGATTTTCACCTACAGTGACGTCAGCTGCCCTTTCCTTATAAAGAAGAAGAACGCTTTTCGGAATAGTGGTAACTCAAAAGAGATTATTGTATATTTTACTTGATTAAAAAGAATATTTTTTTTCCTGCAGTGTGTGTATGCCTTAAAAGTAACGCATGATGCTGAACTAGTGTTGCCAGATATCCTAATTTTCGGTGGTTCTTTTGGATATGAATTCAGGCTGGGGTTTTTTTCGGAGCCCGGAGCACGACGGTTTGAAATCAGAACCGAAAAATTTGTGTCATCAAACCCCGAGCCCGATACCGAAAGTACGCAGTAGAAAATTGTTAATAACATTTTAAATTTGTTTCAAGATTAATTTTCTCATTTAAAAAAAATCTTTTTTTACAGATAAATAATTATTAATCCTTAATACTCGTCTATGACGATGTTTCGTGACTTTCACGTCTCTTAAAATATGTTTGAAATAGCAAATTTGTTATTTATACCCCAACCACTGGCAGAAATCTACAAAAGTTACAATTTTTATTCTTTTAAAATATCTTTGTACTATTATGGCAGAAAGACGTAAGTTCTGTTTCTAGTCATTCCGGAAAAGGACTTCAAACAGAAAAAGAGGATAGATAAGAGATAGCCGATGGCTTCTTCATGTCACTAACACTGACCGTGCCAGGGTTCGGAATCAGACAGAATATTTCGCTTTATATCCCATCAATATCAATTCAGTCCTCTTTCAAACTGATTTTTAGATTAATGTAAAATGCTTTAAGAAATTTAGACTGCATTTTTGTTTCTCATATAGCATCTGGCATTTTTTGCTCAATTTGTGAAGAAATACATTTTCCCCTTTGAATCCGACCTTGAAGACTGGTACGAAAATTAAGCCTGAGCCCGAGCTTGGGCTGAACACGTCTCATCACGAGTTTCTATCTGTTCTGCTGAAACTAAAAGTCCAATTTTTTTTCCCGATTCACAAATCCTTCTAAATTTTGTATCGTATCATACCGCTCTCTTTGGTGTGCATCCAGTGGTATTTAAGGTAAGGTGGTTCTCAACTGACCTGCGCAACAACGCGAAACTTTATGACACATTTTCTGACTCATTTTTAAACGCAAAGGCATAAAATTGGCAGGCATGGCTGAGGAAGCAATTTGGAATCGAAATGAGTTTTCCATTTTTTGATCAATAAATTAGTTATCGAGTTATAAGTGATTCGTGTCACGCGACAACGCGTTTTTATCCTTGTTCGCGACACCGTGGCGGGAATTCGGTTCAAAGCCTTGAATTTGACAGTATTTTCTGAAAGATCTTCTGCCATTACCAAAAAATGGAAAAAGTGTTTCGATTACATAGTTTCTGAATAAGAACACCCGCCTATTTCTTGCGTTTTCGAACAAAAATGAATTAAAAAATGTGTCAGAAAGTAGCTGCTCCTTTGGATTTGAGAGCAGCCTTAATACAAAATATAATTATATATATATATATACATATATATTATTATTATTATTAAAAAAAACTAAAAAAAAAAAAAAAAAAAAACAGTAGCGCTACGATCCCTCAAGGATCTTGGCCTACAGTGTCCAACCCTGTCTTCTTGACCATGGACCCAGAGGTACTATACAGCATATATCCCGGTCAGGTGGTTGGCATAACGCGAGACTCAAAAAATTATATTAATCTGCAATAAGGTCTAAATATTGAATTATTGTGATTGATAATGATTGCGAATATAAAAGATATTTGATTTATGGTTAAATATCCTCAACCACAACCAGAGCCCGATTAAGTTTATAAGGGGCTCAAGGCCCAGTAGATTTTCGAAACCTCCTCGCAGCAAAATAGTACCAATTTTTACTAGGGGTGGGGGGTATTCGGGGATTATCATTAGATATTACGATACGGTTATTAAGTTAACCAAAATCTGTTTTTATTTTTGAGATATAATGGCACAAAAACTACAATTATAAATTTTTTTTCTCTAAATCACTTTATTCAATTTGGGCCCCTTATCAGAAGTGGGCCCACCGCCACGGCCTAGTTGGCCTGTGGGGTAATCAGGCCCTGACCACAACCAGGGCCTTCTCCTTTAAGAGGTTCAAGTTTAGGTTTGCAAAGAGTAAAATAAATAAATTAAATTGGGGTGGGGGAGGGAAATTTTCAAATTTCTTGGGAGTTTTCAAAATAATTTCAAATTTAGTCTTCAGTGGATTTTTCATGAAGTATTGTACGTTTATTTAGGCGAGGTATTAAAAAAAATACATTTCAGGTCATTGAAATTAAAGTGAAGTATATCAAACATGTTTATAATTGGAAAATTTAAGTTATATATGTATACTTTTAAAGATCTTTCCATTAATAAGATCTATTCATATTATTTTAATAACTAATAATTCTGAGTATAAAATACAGCATACATAACTTAACAAACATTTAGAATGAACCAAAGAAGACCAAATTAACTATAAATGCTATACTAATATCCACGGTACAGTCCAGGTATTTATTTGCACTTGAGAAATCATTGATATTTTCAACTGCAAATAGCTACCTTTTGTATACTCTCAATATTTTTTTGTTTTTTAATGAGGCGGATCTTCATAGCGCCGCCTGGAGGTCTTCACGGGTAGAAATTTCCAGGCCTGTAACTGGCCCGGAATAACATTTAAAAGTTCGGCCTGTCCCGTACAATATTTTTTGGCTCGGCCTGGTATAAAAACAAAAAGTTCGTCCCAGGCCCGGCCTGTAGAAATTTTTTTTGACCTGTCACGTCTCGATGTAGACGCTAAAACCTCGGCCTGGTATAAAAGCTAAGAGTTAGGCCCAGTCCGACTGAATTTCTACAAAACATGCCGATACTTATGAAGCTACATTCTCCTAAAATTACAATTATTCAACAAGCACACGTTCTTATGCAAAGATTTTGTTTCAGATTGTGTTCAAAATGCATGGAATTCAAAATATCAACAGTATTAATTAATAACCACTTAGACAGTTACATGCATAACCACTGATTTAAAAAATTGATTTAGACAATTACATTCAAATGAAGATTCGATTAGAGAAGAAATCAGTTATAGACAGGTTTCATTCTTAGCAGGTAAATCGTCTGTTGTATATTTGTTATATTATTTTTGCACGTGTTATTATATTAATTTTGCGCTGATCAATACATTTTCTGCTTAAGACAGGTTTTCGTCATAAACAGGTTCTGTTTTAGATGTTTTACTATACTTTACTATTTTTCCTAGAAATGTATGTATCGTGGATTTCTGAATAAGCCTACTACATGTGTGTATTCTTTAAAAAGAATTTTAATTGTAGAATAACGGGCATTTAAAAATTTATGAATTTTTTGCAAAAATTGTTGTGCCGGGTCAAGGGCGGATCTAGAGAGTCTTCAAAGGGGGGGGGGCGATATCAGAAATTTGGAAGTTAATATCCGACCAACAACCTTGGTCGTGTCGGGCCTAATTTTTTTTAATTGCGGGTCAGGTTTACTTCTACTTTTTTGCTACGGGTCGGGTTTGGGTCGGGTTGACTCCTACTTGTTTACTGCGGGTCGGGTTTGGGTCAGGTTAACTTGTTTTTTGGTACGAGATGGGTTTTGGTTGGGGTAATGTTTACTTTTTTTGCTGAGGGTCGGGTTGACGTCTACATTTTTCCTGCGGAGGGTCGGGTTGACTTAAATTATCGGGTTGGGTTTTTTCATTCTTGCATGTCATGTTCGGGTTGACCCGATTTTTTAAAAGAATGTCGAAAATATTTTTTTCCGGTAAAATCTATATGCAGTAAAAATTTCATAACGGTCAGTCCCAAATAGCGGAGAACTTTATGTAGGGAATACTTTTAAAATCTTTTATTTAGTAAAACTACCGAATTACAGACACCTTGGAGCCGTCGAGTTTATCCGCAAATTTAGAAGTAATAGCAAGTGCAGTAAGACCTCTGTATGGTCACTCCTGAAGAGCGGAGACAGTCCTCAATACAAATATTTGAATATTTTTGCACAGTCCTCAATACAAATATTTGCATATTTTTGCACAGTCCTCCGAGTAAGAAATAAATTCGATGGCACCGAGGTGTCCGTTATTTAAATGTTTTACAGTATTTGAATATTAATGAGTATATACAGATGGGTGACAAAATAATACGAACACTCATGAAAAATGGTGAAAAGAGCAATATCTAGAAAAATACATGAGGAATTCACCTGAAACTGCAGGTGTGTAAACACTATAGTATAAGTTATATATTTCCGTGAAGATTTTTTCCCGAAACCCCATAGGGGACTGTCAACAAATTGAAAAATGACGAATATCTTCTGGATAACCCTGTAAAAACTAATGTAGCAAAAGCGTTCAAACTCGAGATTATTAATAAGTGGATTATTGTAATATACTGTGTTCATTTTTATGAGGATAGCATGTATACTCGTAGAGAAATTAAGGTTTTTATAAAAACAGTCCCAAATTTCGCCTACTTTTTTGCTTATAATTTGCAGAATTTTTATTATAAAAAAAGTTCTTTCTAGAAAATATGACAAACAATATTGTACATAATAATCTGCAATCAGAATTAAAAAATAGTAAAAATTGGATGAAAAATGAGCAGGTTTACTAAAAAAGGTTTCACTGCGCATGCGCGTACGCAATCAAAATATAATATGCATAATGTATTAGCTAAGTATATAGAGAAACATTTGTGAAAGTCTCAAAATCATAGCTTGAAAATTCTGTAAATTATCGTCGATAGAATAAGCTCGAAATCCGTTGTTCCCAAAAAGAAGCAAAACGATGAGGTGTATCAAATATCTGTTGATTAGTGTCAAGACAGCGTACACAATATTGCACGTACTACTATACTATTTGGATACAACCCCTCATATTTTTGCTTCCTTTTGGGAACAACGGATTTCAAGCTTATTCTATCGACGATAATTTACAGAATTTTCAAGCTATGATTTTGAGACTTTCACAAAAGTTTCTCTATATACTTAGCTAATACATTATGCATATTATATTTTGATTGCAATCGCGCATGCGCAGTGAAATCTTTTTTAGTAAACCTGCTCATTTTTCCTCCAAGTTTTACTATTTTTTAATTCTGATTGCAGAGTATTATGTACAATGTTGTTTGTCATATTTTCTGAAAACAACTTTTTTTTATATTAAAAACTCTGCAAATTAAAGGCAAAAAACTAGACAAAATTTGGGAATGTTTTTATAAAAACCTTAATTTCTCTACGAGTATACATGCTATCCTCATAAAATTGAACACAGTATATTACAATAAGCCACTTATTAATAATTTCGAGTTTGAACGCTATTGCTACATTAGTTTCTACAGGGTTATTCAAAAGGTATTCGTCATTTTTCAATTTGTTGACAGTCCCCTATGGGGTTTCGGGAAAAACTCTTCACGGAAATATATAACTTATACTATACTGTTTACACACCTGCAGTTTTAGGTTAATTCCTCATGCATTTTTCTAGATATTGCTCTTTTCACCATTTTTCACGAGTGTTCGTATTATTTTGTCACCCATCTGTATATATACTATATGTTTATATTTCTATATAAAAGAAAACTGAAATTAGAGATATAATTATATACTACATTTTATAATTCTATTAAAATATCGATTAATTTTCTTTCATTTCGGTTTTGGGAGGGTAAAGATTTTTTTTTCGGGGTTGGGTTTTGGTTGCAATATTATTTTCGGGTTTGATTTGGGACAACCGATCCGCGCAGGTCTCTAGGTGGAATTTTAAGTTGTATGTTCAAAAGGTGGAGTTATTTTAAATCGGATTTTTGTAATATCTTAAAAATTGCCCAATGCGCTAAATTTTTTAGAAACTCCAAAACCTTGCTGTATTAAAAATTACGGTATGAGGAACTACAGTAGTCTCTAGGAAGCGAGTAGGACGAAAAATATACAAAGCATTCATACAAACTTTTTTCAGAGGCGATGTGTATCTCTGGGCACTTGGGGACATACCTTTCAGAAGTCGCATAAAGGCTCAATTTTTTTAAGACTAATATAATCATAGAGACAATTTTAAGATTTGATTGATCGCCACATTTCAGAATTCTGTAAAAAAATACTAACTGGGTATAAGACTTCTTGTTTCTTTATATCAAAGATCAGTTCTAATTCAGTAAAGACTGTTTTGAAACTTATTAATAATGAAACATATATTCAGTAGCTATGGGACGCTAGCTGAAAGAAGCATTTAGTAAAAACATTAAAACTAGCTTAGATATCTCGGTTAGAGATACATACACTTGCCGAAGATATATACACTTGCCGAAATTTCCAGACTCGGGCCAGGCTCGACCCGCACAAGAAATATTGCCCGGCCCGGTATAAAAGTCCGAGTTCGGCTCGGCTCGCTCCAGTATAAAAGCTAAAAGTTTGTCCCAAGCTCGGATCTGCCCGTACAAAAATGTAATAGGTACTTCACCGCCAAACTTAATTTCTACAAAACACGCCGATATTTCTGAAGCAACATTATTCTACAATTAAAATTATTCATAAAGCCACGTACTTATGCGCAGACTATTTTTTTCAGATTATGTTCGAAATTCGTGGAATACAGAATGACAACAATATTAATAGATAATTGTGTATATAAATACTCAAAAATATTTGAATTATACAATTACATTCAGATGAACATTCATTAATATTAACGTAGTTTAGGATTAAAGAAATAAATAATAAACGAAAGTCATAATTTAAAGCTCTACAAAGAAAAATGTACATTTTTACTTTTTTCTATATATAACAGAAGAAAGTACTGTAATTGAAATTTTTTTCGACTTCCGGTTTTCGAAGGATTTACACCGAAAGAGATCACGAAAAACATATTTTTACAAAATGTCTGTCTGTCCGTGTGTGTGTCCTCTTTGTATCATCGAAAGTGTATGAAGTTAGGCATAGAATTGAACCAAATTTTATTTATAAGTTTTTGACTATGGCCAGCAGAGTCCTAATTGAATTTAGGGATATTCAGACGGAAGGGGGCACTGTGATAGCGATTTTTGTACCATTTTTCGTAGTTTAACATCAGTTGTTCATGCAGAAAAGGTAACTCGGCGCTTCGTAAGCAGATGAGGTAAAACATAATTCTGTGATAGCGAATTTTGAAGTATTCACATGTATGAGATAGAAGAAAGTTTTGGGATTGGCACATCCGACTAGTTAAAAATATATTTCTTTCATTTATTAAAGCAAATTTAAATTAAATTTCTAAAAATTATACTAAAAAAATGCCCAACATCACTACAATTTTTACGAAAACAAATAAGTACTAGTATGTTGTGACTATCACAAAACTTTCTCTATATAAATCTAATCGTCTGCTATAAAAATTAAATGACAATCTATTCGGTCTTGAAATATAGCTAACGCGGAAATCGTGAAAAACAGATCATAGTGGCGACATTTGCTGGGCGGTACATACCAAATTCTTATAAAGATCTATTTATGCTAACGTCAAACATAATCTAAAGTTTAATGAAATTCCTTGTGTTAATTCTTTAGATATAGTTATCGCGGAAATCACAAACATGCAGCATAGCAGCACCACCTGTTGAGTAATTTAAACCAAAACCTCATAAGTACCAATTTATGTTAAGGTCTGACTGAATGTGAATTTTCATTAAATTCCGCGCATTAGTTCTCGAGATAGAGCGCCCACAAAATTTTTGTCACATATATATAGACAGACAGACATTTTCTAAGAACAGTCAATTCGTGTTCAGGACCTCCTAAATTGTAGAAATACGTCGAAAAGTTTTGCCAATCCAATGGTTTATTCTTGTAAAGATAGAAGAAAGTAAAAAATGCCACCCGAACTTAGGTTCGGGGGAATGAATTTAGAGGAATGTATGCACCAGCCAATAATGGTTTCCATGCGGGTTGAGTCAGACACGGGCCGAATTCTTAGCTTTTATACCGGGTCAGGAAATTTCAGCTCGTGCAGACCTCTAGAAAGAATGAAATATAAGCCAAGTTCAAACCGAAAAAAAAAAATCTGATCCGGCCCCAATCTCCGGAAAAAGTAAGGACCGGTCCAGACCCAAGTCTCCAGAAAAAATAAGCCTCGGTCCGGCCCCGACCCGACCCTTAAAAAATGAAGACCTCTCCGGCCCGACACGCGGGTCAAGCCGTGCTTTGCCAGATACCTTTTCCCGTAGAGGACTCTAATGTCGGTTTACCGACCCTTTTTTAGCTGAAAAGGGGGTGATCGCCCCACCACAGACCTCTTATTAGAGGAAGGTTTGCAGTCGATCCGTCATTGGTCGCAACCGGGCCGAATTTTCAGCTATTATCCCCGGCCGAAGCGTGAAAATTTCGGCCCGTGCAGACCTCTAGAAAAACTTAAATCTAAGCCAGGCTCGAACAGAAAATAAATAAGTCTGGTCCGGCCCCAGTCTCCAGAAAAGGCGAGACACGGTGCAGGCCCAAGCTTCCCGAAAAAAATAAGGCCCGGTCCCGACCCGACCCTTAAAGAGTAAAGGCCTGTCCCGTCCCGACCCTTGGGTCGGGCCGTGCTTCGCCAGAGGCCTTTTTCCGTGGAGGCATCTAATGTCGGTTTACCGAGCCTTTTTTAGCCCAAGGGGGAGGGCGATCGCCCCGTCGCCCCCCCCCCTTAGATCCGACTTTGTGCCGGGTTCATTTTATTGGTTTTTGCTCCGGCCGGGCCGGGCCACGCCGTGCCGGGTCAATTTTTTTACGGGCTGGAACAGAACCGTGCCTGAAAATTTCGGCCCCTGCTGACCTCGATGTAGAATATAGTCCAGGCCCAGTTTGGACCCAGAAAAAAAGTCTGGCTCGACCCAGCCTGAGTCTGAAGAAAAAAATTAGGCCTGGACCCGGCCTGAGCCTTCAGAAAAATGTTAGGACCTTGCCAGCCCGGAAAGAGTGAAGACCAGTCCCGGTCAGAATCTCGTGAATGAAAATTGGCCCGAGGCGGGACCATGCAGCTAGGGCTCTCTGCACCGCCGTAGGGCTCGTGCCCTCTAGCGCCACCTATAGGTGAAAATTTGAACTATTTTTTTCTTTAGCCACAAAAATACGATTAATTGACAAGTCTTGTAGCGCAAACCACACATCTATATAGCAGTGCGAAATTTTTATAAATTTTCAAAATGTGAACAGATTTATGTGATACTCAGTAATTTTGAGAATAGCCTCATAATAAAGATTTTTTTTCTTTGTTTGTACAGATTTGTTAAACCAAAAATTTCTCCATATTGTCACGTTTATCAGTATTATTTGAAATAGATTTTTTATGTTTTAAACCTATTTCATTTTAATAGTTCTTAACGATATTTAAGAGAATTCTAAAAGAAATAAACCACCACGTGATAAACTATTAACAATATATAAGATTCATTTTAATAAACTTTGAAAAACATAGACACACCCACATTTTAAGTTATTTAAAATTCATAATTCTATTGATGAAAGATGTGTTTCCTTTCTTTTTAAATTTTGCGTGAAAACCCGATGTATTGCATTTACATCGGATGAGATCTTTCGATTTCTTGAGGGAAAAATAAATCCAATGTTATTGTGCATTTAAAAAAACGTATACATTTAATTTTATTAAATACTATATTTCAAGTAAGAAATCATATTTAGAATTTAGGTTATAGAAATTGCGAAAATTACAATTTGCAGGTTACGTGATTTTTGATGCAAAACTTTATTTTTCAAAAGTGTATTGTCACATCTCCTATGAACCGAAGTGAAATGACATTCGCGTGTCAGAAAAAAACTTTTTTATTTATCATATGAAGCAATTCTATATATTTTTTATGCGCTGTGTTCGTCACTTGTGATTGTTTAAAATAAAGTGCTGTTTTAATGTATAAAATAACTGCAACGTAATATTAATATAACACATAGTCATCTTGGTGTAACAAGGTTTATTTATTTCAATACAACAGAAAGGGTAAGCGACTACCTTTATTATTTATGAAGTAAAATATAACTTTTAGAACTTTCGAATTTTTGAGTTAACACGTATATTGTTCTTTTAAGATTTGATTTCTAATTTCGGAGCTAAATGACATTACTTTGACAAACTTGCAAAAAATATATTTTACCTTTTTGAATTAAAATAAATGCTTTACAAGAAATAAAAGTATGTAATTTTTACCCCATAAACTATTTTACCTGTAGCGCGTTGATAAACGCTTTAACAGCCGTCTTTCAAAAGTAATTAATTAAAAAACGTATACACTTTTCCTTTAAATTAAATTCTAGTGAACAGACGTCAATAATTGTATACCTAAATGCAAAGATAAATCTTCCTGGATCCCTTGGTATAGCGCACCAAGTGCTTTACCAATTATGCAATTATACCAAGGGATCCGGGATCGAACCCCGGTCTGGTCTGGATATTTTTTCACTCTGTTGGTTGTTCGCTGTTAAGTAAAGTGATAATTCACATCTCTTGTATTTCAGTAATTTACATCGTATTTTCAGCTCTGCTGAAAATTTAATTAGTATATAAATATTCACCGATACTGGGTTTGATTTGTCTCATGTATGCCAATAGGTGTTGTGCTCATGATTGACGTTCCATCTTGTGCTGCAAGGTTGTGGCCTAGCCATATAAGAGCGAGATAATGCTAGACCGGATGTAGCCCGGATTGCTTAATTGGTAAAGCACTTGATGCGCTATACCAAGGGATCCGGGATCGAACCTCGGACTGGACATTTTTTCACTCTGTTTGTTGTTCGCTGTTAAGTAAAGTGATAATTCACATCTTTTGTATTTCAGTAATTTACATCGTATTTTCAGCTCGGCTGAAAATTTATTTAGAGCTGTTACCCGTGACTTCGTTCACGCAACATTAAAAGAAGAATAAATACAATAATTAAGCAAAATATTTCACTCCCGATAGTTAAAAACGTTAATAATAAACTAACTATTTATCACATTTCATGGAAGACAATACGGTATTTTTTGTTATAGGGACCTTGGCATAACCCAGTCTTTAAAAAGTTAAATTTTGTGCCAAATAATCGAGAAAATGAAATTGCAACCAATGCAAAAAGGAGGGCCAAATAAAGTCGTGGAAATAGACGAATTGGGTAAAAACAAATGTCAATTTTACCTGATAAACAATTTTATTTTTGACGCCTTTGTGAAACGTTTTAACAGCCATCCTTCAAAAAAACATTAATTGGAAATAGTATATGTTTTTTTTTTTAAAATTCAATTCTGCCTCTTTGGTTTAATGTACCGGGTAAGTCAAAATGAATATAGCGATTACAAACGGCTGTAACTATTTAGTGGAATAGAATTTATCGATAAGATTAACACAGAATGTAGACGGAACTTCAAAAATTTTCTATACATACGTCATAGATGTTCTATGTGACTTCCTTTTGTCACACGGACAACATCTAGGTGATAGTCCATTTCACGCCATACATTCTGAAGCATTTGTTCAATCACCAACGCAAGCGCATTACAAATAAGTACCTTGAGTTCTTCAATTGTTTTGGGTATGGGAGGCACATACCCAACACATAATTTTCACATAAACCCATAGAAAAAAATCGCAGGGTGTCAAGTCCGGAGATCTCGGTGGCCAAGAGCAGAAGACATCGTCGGTTCCACTTCGACCGATCTATGGGGTTATGTGAAAGACATGCGTGCCTCCCATGGCCAAAACAATTGAAGAACTCAAAGTACGCATTTGTAATGCGCTTGCGTCGGTGACTGAACAAATGCTTCAGAATGTATGGCGTGAAATGGAGTACCGCCTAGATGTTGTCCGTGTGACCAAAGGAAGTCGCATAGAACATCTATGACGTATGTATACAAAATTTTGAAGTTCCGTCTACATTCTGTGTTAATCTTATCGATAAATTATTTTACATTAAATAGTTATAGCTGTTTGTAATCGCTATATTCATTTTGACTTGCCCTATATAGCTGAAACAAATCTTGTTTTCTAAATGACAGTATGTTGACAGGCAATTTTTGTTCTTCAGAATAAATTGATTCATGAAGTTTGAATATGTGAAAATATGTTTTTATTTTTCGGATAATTTACTGAAATCAAGATTTTGTTTTCACCATCTATTCAAAGTGAAAAAAAAAAATCTGTTTTTCAGTTTTAATAAGAAATTGGTGTAAAAAATATACTGAACTGTTTTATTTCTCCTTTTTTATACACAAATGTGGAAAAAAAATTCTTGGCATCTAATTTAATTTTTTAAATTCTGAGAGTGTGTGTGACATCCTCGGATCAATGATAACCGGTATTAAGTAAATCGCGTTGCGTTCGATAGTCTAGGAGTAGTTGCGAAATACAAACACACGGTCAGATTTTAATATAATAGATTCGTGTTCATTTTCCTTTTCTTAAAATTATGATGTGACTTTTTGCAGAAAACTCTCATCTGTATATAACGGATACTCATGCTTAATAATCAGTATAGAAAAAAAAAATTAAATTTTTAGTTATAAATATGGCGTGAAACTCATCTACTTTCTATACTTACTGATCCTTGTATTATTAATGTATAAGGAATTGATTCACATTCATTTTAAAACATAATGGAAAATTCCCGTTTTATTTCAAATATGGCGTCTTTTTTCCCCAGAGAAATCCCTTTTTAATGACATAATTCTTGTTAATTTTCTTTTCCAAGCAATTCTTTTCAATACTGGTATAGAAGAAAATATGTTACTTTAACGAAATAATATTAAATCTTTAGGTTTTATTAACATAAATGGAAATATTAACATTCGTCATTTTTTTTAGGTAATCTAATTATTTATTTTAGTTTTAAGAATGAAATTACTATTTGTCGCTATCCATGACATCATTTTCGACATGGATAATTTTGCGGAGCATATTATTGACATTTGCTAACCATTTTCTTTTGAAACTTCTTTTTACTTTTTAAAAATTTAAATAAAAAATACGGTATAGTTATATTAGCCGTGCGCAGACGGTAAAACGCCAAGTAATGTTGCCATACGAAAGAAAAAAAAAGAAAAAAGTGAAGAAAAAAAACCAAGATCATTTTATTTCACCAATCAAAGCATATCCTCTTTATTTTCGATATATGACGTCATAGTGGCCTGTTTCCTATTGTTACGCATATTGAAACATTGTATTATTATCAAAAACTAAAATAAGTAAGTTTTATTTCTAATAATATTATTTAATCTTCTTTTTAATTCTTTAATTTTTTTATTTCATTTTCATTTTTCACGTGAAAATTTTTCAATTGAAACTAAATTGTTGAGAAAAAATTATTATTCCGGGTTTTGAATTAGTTTTGGCAACGATAAAGTATTAGCAACGGTAAAGTAAATTTAACCATTTTAAAATATTATACGAAAAAAAAATGTCCATTTATTCTTTATGAAAATAACAAAATTTTGAATTATTAAGAAAAATATTTGAATAAAATAAACAAAAACCAGCCTATGTTCATTTGAGGGTTATAATCAACTTATATGCAAAGATACAGGATCATTAAATGCTCCATTTTGATGCCTGCTTCAGCCTAACATTTGCACACAATCAGATTTATAATATTATTAGGATATAAATATTCACCGATACTGGGTTTGATTTGTCTCATGTATGCCAATAGGTGTTGTGCTCATGATTGACGTTCCATCTTGTGCTGCAAGGTTGTGACCTAGCCATATAAGAGTGAGATAATGCTAGACCAGATGTAGTCCGGATTTCTTAATTGGTAAAACACTTGGTGCGCTATACCAAGGGATCCGGGATCGAACCTCGGTCTGGACATTTTTTCACTCTGTTGGTTGTTCGCTGTTAAGTAAAGTGATAATTCACATATTTTGTATTTCAGTAATTTACATCGTATTTTCAGCTCTGCTGAAAATTTAATTAGGATATAAATATTCACCGATACTGGGTTTGATTTGTCTCATGTATGCCAATAGGTGTTGTGCTCATGATTGACGTTCCATTTTGTGCTGCAAGGTTGTGCCCTAGCCATATAAGAGTGAGATAATGCTAGACCGGATGTAGTCCGGATTGCTTTATTGGTAAATCACTTGGTGCGCTATACCAAGGGATCCGGGATCGAACCTCGGTCCGGACATTTTTTTCACTCTGTTGGTTGTTCGCTGTTTAGTAAAGTGATGATTCACATCCTTTGTATTTCAGTAATTTACAGCGTATTTTCAGCGCTGCTGAAAATTTAGATAGTATATGCAGGTTTAAACTTCAAAAAAAAAAATTATGGATAAAAATATCTGCAAACAACATTAGTCAAGCCAGAATATCATCTCATTTATTCCATTAAAGTTACAGTGAAAACTGATCGAAGACTAGCAAAAGGCACGCGCGAGAAAAAAAAATACCTATAATAATTTAATTTAGGATGACGTTATCCGCTTTTTGAAAAACATGGGCCAAAGGAAAAGAAATTGAATTCATATAAAATACAATTTAATTTATTATAACAATTTAAACTAATATATGTATATTTAGACTTCACATGAAATACCACTGATTCGATTGATCGATCGATGGCGTCTTTTTCTTCTAAACATTTCAATTTCAATTTTGCTTTTTAATGATACATATAAAAAACAAACCCGTGAGGAGAAATAACACGTTATCTTTTTTGCACTATTTATTTTTTTATAATCATTGCTGAGCATGATATAATGCGGTATTTTATTTTTGTGGCAACATTGATTTGAGAACAACTTTTCATTTCATTTATAAAAACAATGCTGATTTAATTTTTAATTAACTTCAATTTTTAATTTAAAAAAATATGCTTTCACGAAATGCGGTTCAAAACCTTTCGAATGATACCTCATTCATTGTTGTGAGTTTTGTAAATGGATAGAAAAAGGGATGTTGACAACAAAAATAATATACATAATAAATAACCTTTGTAACAATGGTATAGACCGTTCGAGATAACTTGGCCGATGACCTTGAAAGAATCGTAATGGTACTGGAAAAGATAGTTATTAAATGGTGCCGAAAATGCATTATTTAACTAAAAATTAAATTCTGCTGGTTGCTAATAGTGATCGTAATCTTAATTAACGAATAAATTCATCTAAATTTGTAGTACCCATCGGTCAAGTTATCATGAACAGGCTATAATTCTCTTTAAAAATGTTTTAAAAAACTGTGTTAATAAATTTTAAATATTAATTTTTGAATATTATTTTATAGTTATCTCATAGCTGCCAAATCTTCCGATTTTTGAGTGCCACTATTTCGGAATAGAAGTATTAGCTTTATTTACTGACTAAATAAGACGAAATACTATTATTTAGAAATAGAGGTACTCAAAACTGGAAAGGTTTGGCAGCTGTGTTATCTTTTGTTTTAATGAAATACGTTACTTTTTTTTCTTTTTTGTAGGCATGCAGCAACAGAGAAGATAATTTTGAAAAATAATGGTCTGTTTTTTTCCTTTATTTTGTATTTTTCTAAACGCATTAAGTGAATTATCCAGTCTTGGGTGTGAAAATACAGTCTCAGCACATAATAATTAATTTTAAGTGATTTTAAAATGGCTGTCGAAGAAGAAAACGATGATGTCTTTTCGAAAAGTGTTTTTTCAAATGATAAACAGGATTTTTTATCTTGGTTTAGCCATTTGGATGAAAAGTGTCCCAATGATTCGCTTCTTTTTATCGTTAGAAACCGTTCAGTTTTCCTGTCGCTTCTTCAAGAAAAAAATACTAATGACAACAACATGTCTTCAGCAGTGATAACTTTAGGCAAAGCTTGTAATGCTGACAATCATCACCGTAAAACATTAAATAAGCTAATGATAAATTTCTCTTCGTGCATGGATCACATCGTTATAAATCTTCAGAGGTACTTAATATCATTAAGCCAGCTACAAGAATTGGTTAAACATCAATTGGATGCATTGTTATACTTAACAGAATTTTTGAAGTATTTTCAGCTGACTTTACCCTCTTCTTCTATGGATTCAATACATATGTTGTTACCATCACTCGAATCTACTTGTGATAGAATTTTGAAAAATCACAAAGAACTAAATTTTGTTATTAAAGAAAACATAAAACTGATTAAAGAAGAACAGAAACAGTTTTCTGAAAACATTTCGTTTCAAGATAAGAAGAAGCTGTCTGAAAACGAAAAACTACAATTGGAAGAACCCCCTGAAAATTTTAGGTCTTTGTCCATCTTGCCAACCGTTGATGACGTTGATATGCCTTGTTCTTTTTTACGTCCCAATTTAGTAAAAGGAAGATATAAAGATGCCGAACATTATTTAGACGTACAGTTTAGGTTGTTAAGAGAAGATTACATTAAACCCTTGCGAGATGGTGTGGCTGAGTACAGGAGGTTGAAGAAAGACGATAAATCTCTCAGAAATTGTAAAAATGTTCGAGTATATTGCAACTCCTTCGTTTGTAGAGAAGAATTTGTCGATGGTGACTTATTACACGTGATAAAATTCCAAGACAAGTTCTTTTCTACAATTAAATGGGAAAACAGTAAGCGCTTCCTTACTGGTAACCTCTTGTGTCTATCTACAGATGACTTTCAGAGTATGTTGTTTGCCACTGTTATTAAAAGAGATCCCAAAGAACTTACACAAGGTCTACTTCTCGTGAAATTCGTAGAAACAGATGAAAAAACG
Source organism: Maratus michaelseni (assembly GCA_963931845.1). Taxonomy (NCBI): domain Eukaryota; kingdom Metazoa; phylum Arthropoda; class Arachnida; order Araneae; family Salticidae; genus Maratus; species Maratus michaelseni. The sequence goes on from OZ007594.1 coordinate 24,094,672, forward strand.
TTGAATCTAGATTCTTCTATTAATTACACAGTCATTGAAGTACCAACTCTCTTTGAATCGTACCGTCACAATTTGAAAGTGCTTCAGCAATTTGATGAGGATTCATTGCCCATGAAAAATTATATTGTTAACGTAGGAAAAGAAATTAGTAAGCCTGAGTATTTGCAGTTAACTACACTATTTGATATGAGGCCCTTGTTATATCCTTTAGAAATCGGTTCTTTTATTTCAGCCAAAATTAACTGGGAAAACGATACCGAAAATTTTCTAATGCAAGATGAAATAAAGGAGTTCACAGCTACTGAATTAAATTTTGATGAACCTCAATACAATGCCTTGAAGTCAGATATTTATAAAAATGTTCAAGTAACGGATGAGAGCGAATGGCCCTCAGCCTCTGAATTAAACTTGGATGAATCTCAATATCGCGCTTTAAAGTCAGCAATTACGAAAGAGTTTTCCATTATTCAAGGTCCTCCTGGTACAGGGAAAACATACATTGGCTTGAGAATTGTACAGTTACTGTTGCATAACCTTAATGTTTGGTTCCATGATAATACAGAATCTTTGCCTATGCTTATAGTTTGTTACACTAATCATGCCCTAGATCAGTTTTTAGAAGGCATTTTACATCTTACTAAAAGAATTGTGAGGATTGGTGGCCGTAGTTCGAATGAAGCGATAGATAAATTTCAAATTAAAAATTTGGTTAGATGTGCAAGGCGAGCAAGAGGTATGGGCAGTTTTATTAGAGATAGAATCTTTGAAGCAAGAGATGAAATTGAAAAAATAAAAGAGGGAATCGAATCTGTTGAATCGAGTCTTTACTTTCAATCCAAGAATAAAGTACTTCATGAAGATAGGTTGCGAAGATACATCCCTCGCGCTCAGTTGATGTCTTTGGAAAGAACTAATTGTTCAATCGCAAATAAGAACCTTAAGAGAAAAGGAAATATGAATGAATGGTTGGAAATTGACACTTTCGAAGACTGTCAGATGAGTATGCATCAAGGTAAAAGAGAACCTTTAATTTATAGTAGTGATATACAAGGTAAGGAAATTGAAAAGGAAGAGGAAGCGGACATAGAATTTATAGAAAATCAGCGTAATATTGACTATTATGACTTTAGTGATAGAATTGTATTGCGAAATATTTCTGAATTCGATAAAAACGATGACATATCGCATGGACAGGGGTGGCAAAATCAAAATAGGCAGAAACAAGCTGAATATATTAGAAATAGTTTGCAAAATAATCCGGTTATGAACGAAAAACGAGCATTAAGGATAAAAAATATATGGAGGCTTCCTATTAATGAAAGATGGCAGTTATATAAGTTTTGGCTAGAGTGTTTTTATGAAGGAAAAAAACGAACATATCTAAATTTACAGCGCCGCCTTAAATCCGCTTTTGAAGAATTGTCAAATGCACGTACCCTAGAGGATCTGTGTGTGTTGGAAGATGCTCAAGTTGTAGGTATGACTACTACCGGAGCCGCAAAGTATAGACATATAATAGAAGCTAGGAATCCTGTTATTTTAGTTGTAGAAGAAGCTGCTGAAATATTGGAAAGTCATATTATCACTTCTCTCACATCAGAAACTAAACATGTTATATTAATTGGAGACCAACAGCAGCTCCGACCGTCTCCTACAGTTTATGCATTGGCTGAAAAGTACGGTATGAATGTTTCATTGTTTGAAAGAATGATCATGAACGGGATGGAATATTGCCGACTGTCACTTCAGCACAGGATGAGACCTGAAATCGCTGCTTTGATTGTGCCCCATATTTATACTGATTTAGATAATCATGAAGTAGTTACAAAATTCGAAAATATTAAAGGTGTTGGTAAAAATGTGTTTTTCGTTTCTCATACTTTTGACGAATTACACGTGGAAGACTCTAAAAGTAAAGTCAACGAACATGAAGCTAGATTTATTATAAGGCTGTGTAAGTATCTAATTAATCAAGGTTATGAGCCATCCCAAATCACAATTTTGACCTCCTATTCTGGGCAACTTTTCGTCTTGAAAAAGCTAGCCGTGGATGAAGACGTAAGTAAAGTGCGTATTACTGTGGTAGATAATTTTCAGGGAGAGGAGAATGATATTATTCTGATATCATTTGTGAGAAGCAACGCTGAAGGTGATATCGGATTTTTAAAAGTTTCTAATAGAGTTTGCGTTGCTTTATCAAGAGCTAAAAAAGGACTATTTTGTATTGGGAATTTTGGAGTTTTGGCGACAAAAAGTAAATTATGGAAGGGCATACTTCAAACACTTACTACAAACAGAAGTATTGGTCCTTCAATGCGCCTTATTTGTCAGAACCATCCGGATGTCTGTACTGATGTGGCAAAAGATTCGGATTTTAACGCTGTTCCTGAAGGTGGATGCACCCATAAATGTGAATATCGCCTACTATGTGGACATTCGTGTACCTTATATTGTCATCCTTATGATTCAACCCATGAAGAATTTAAGTGTAAAAAACCATGCGCTAGGAGTTGTGAAATGGGTCATCCTTGCCAAAAGAAATGTTTTATTAATTGCAAACCATGCCCAGTTTTAGTTGAAAAATTTTTGTCTAAATGTGGACATAAAGTTACCACCTTTTGTGGAAAAGATGAATCAGAAATTAAGTGCCCTGAACCATGCAAAGAAATTTGTAAAGCAGGTCATCCATGCCCAAAGAAATGTTTTGAGTATTGTGGTCACTGTGAAATTGGAGTTGATAAAATATTAACAAAATGTAAGCATACTGTGAAAGCTGCTTGCTGGAAACCCGAAAGTTTTATTAAGTGCGAAAATCAATGTATTAAAACGTGTCCGAGAAATCATCTTTGTCAGAAAAAATGCTTTGAAACTTGTGGTCCATGTGACGTGATAATTGAAAAAACGCTTAATTGTGAGCATACCATGATGGTACCATGTGGCAAAAAAGAATACGAAATAAAGTGCTTATCAGAATGCAAGAAAATATTACCTTGCACTCACCGGTGTAAAAAAAAATGCTACGAACGATGTGAAAGACAATGTTTGGAATTAATAGAGTCTCGATCATCTGTATGTGGACATTCCTTTAAAGTTGAATGTTGTTTTGCTCTAGATTCAACGGAATTAGCTAAAAGATGTCCAGAGCCTTGTAAAAACGTGTTACTTTGTGGTCATATATGCAAAGGTACATGTAGCACTTGTAAGCAAGGAAATGAGCATATTGTTTGCAATGAACCTTGTCGAAAACTGTTATTTTGTGGTCATTTATGTTCAAATAAATGTGCAGAAGCTTGTGTTGTAAATTGTAACAAAATTATGCAAATTTCGTCGTCCGTATGTAGCCATTTATTAAATATTGAATGCTATCTTTCAGATAACGTAAATGAATTGTCCAAGAGATGTCTTAATCCTTGCAGAGAAATACTACCTTGTGGTCATACATGTAGAGGCAGTTGTGGTAGTTGTTATCAAGGTCGTTTACATGTCTCTTGCAATGAGATTTGCAATAAAACTTTGATTTGTGGACATAAGTGTCAATCTAAATGCTGTTTTAGCTGTCCGCCTTGTAAAAAACCTTGTGAAAGCCGATGCGTGCATAAAAGGTGCCCCCAAAAATGTGGAGAACCATGTGTGAAATGCGTTAGACCTTGCAACTGGTCTTGCAGTCACAAAAGATGCACCCGTCGTTGCAGTGAAGTCTGTGATAGAGATCCTTGTAATATGAAATGTTCGAAGAAGTTGCCTTGTAGTCATCCATGTGTTGGATTTTGTGGAGAGCCTTGTCCCAAAGAATGTTTTCTATGTAGTGAAAATACACTCAAAGAAAATTCTTCAACTATAACGAATGAGAAAAGCGTTGGTTATATATATTTAGAAGACTGTAAGCACACATTGAAAGAAGATGATTTGCGAAAACGGCTTTCAAGTAATTCATCAGGGCTACATCAAATCACACTGAAAGCTTGTCCTCAATGTGGTACTGTCATACGAATGAATTCGAGATTTAATAAAATTGTAAAGAAATGTGTATCAGACGTAGAAGAAATAAAGGAATTGTCGAAGTATAATAGAGATAATTTAAATTTACAGAGAAATTTATTGAAGCAAATAAATAAGTCGCATTCCAATATTAATCATCTCTACATATCTGTAATAAAAATTCTTTCGGGTGGACGTGTTAGAGACATTTATGAACTTACGAATCTGGAAAGTATAATGAATCTTGCGAAAGAAATCGAATTGGAAAAATATGGCTTATATTCAATGTTTGCTTTAACACCTTTTATGGAGAAATTGCTGGTGTTCATGCGGTCTTGTAGAGAATGGATGATTGATTTTATTGGAAAGAATTTTCTGACAGTGTCTGAGTATCAGTTGCAGCAATTATCGGTAGAAGTTTATAGACTGAGCCTTTTAAGTTTTCTTCTATCTATTGCAAAGGAAAACTATTTCGCTTCATTATCTCCTGAATTTGAGAAAGCTGCATTGAGTCTTATAAATTTTAAAGCATTATCTGACGAAAATGTTGAATATTTCATAAGGCATATTAAGAATGTCGTCGTCAACTTGAAGGATGCACCTGTAAAATATCCTTTTCCACAAGAAATTGTGAATATGTCCGCGCTGTGGTACCGATGTTCAAAAGATCATATTATTTGTTTGCCAAATATCCTTGAGACCTCTGAGAGGAAGGAATGCTATAAATGTCGAAAAGCGACTGATAATAAAAAGTTGCCAAGTTCATCATCTAAGACAAATGATGTTGAAAATTATTCAAAAACATTAGATTATTTCGATGTCGAAGAAGCATTAGATGAAAATATTTCCATTTTGAACGTTGCTGTAGAAACAAGTGAGGGATTTTTCAAAAAAGATGAAAGAACAAATTTTAAAATGGGTGCAGTTGATAAAAGAAATGTTTCCGCTGATTACAATCCACGGTTCCAAAAGAAATTTAGTTCTCATTCAGAGTTTCCAAAATGGTCACATAAATCGAGTGTTCCAAAAACTTCTCCAGGATTTAACAAAGGAAATGTATTCCGAAAGAGTTCAGAGAAAAACACTGACGAAAAATTGTTCAATTCTACAAGGACTTTCAACAAACCAATTTCAAGAGATAATATATTACAAAAGAATACGAAGAAAAGCAGCAACGAAAAATCTTATAATCCAACAATGACCTTTAGGAAACCAATTTCAGAAGATTATGTGTCGAGAAATCAGAGGATAATGTCACGAGAAAATGCTGAAAAAAGGGATGATAAAAGGATTTCTAGTTCATTAAATCCTTATATGAAACTAACTTCTAAAGGCAATGTTTTCGAAAGAAATTCTGGGAAAAGCAATAACAAAAAGTTCTCAAATGCAACGCACATAAATACTTTTAGGAAACCAATTTCAAAATATAATTTTTCTCAAAAGAATACTGAGAAAAAGGATGATGAAATGTTTTCAAAACGACCTTATGATCCTTTTATGCCTAATCCAACACGCGCACAACCAAAGAAGACGTTTGTGAAACCAGTTGCAAAAGATAATGTATCTCAAAAGACTACTGGGAAAAAGGATGATGAAAGGTTTTCAAAACGACCTTAACCCTTTTATTCCTTATTTATCCCATTTTCAAAGTATATTGATTTCCAAAAATACTAAAACACCATTGACGAAAAGCTTTCAAATAAAACAAAGGCCTTTAAGAAATGAACTCCAAGCCTAAAAAATTCATAATAAAAAAGCAATACTTAACTGTTTAACTTTTGGAAAAAAAGGTACAATTTAGAAACTGATTATTCGTGATTACGACAAAAAAAAAGAGACAAAGAACAGTGCATCCCATTCAACTCTTTGTGAATTTAAAAACTTATTGAAACGAACTTATAAAAATGTTATATTGTTTTTAACAATTTAATTCTTTGATATAAATGTACGGATGAGAGAAAGTCGAAAATAATTTGTAAGGTTGTTTTGTATGTATAAATTTTCCGTAAAGATTGCTGTTAAAAAAAAACCCCTTAATAGTTGAATTTCGAACTCTGTATTCCAATAAATTTTGAGGTATTTCAATTATATAATTTTTTTCCCCGATGTGTAGCGCTTACAATATCATCGTAGATTTTACGTATGCAGGACGACTACCATTGGCGACTATTTTTTATATTTTATTTGCACCACTATTTTTTTAAAATAAATTTTGCAGTATATTTCTCTTGCACGTGTTGTCAAAGTGTATGTGAAAGATTTTTGTTTTGAGAAAGTGGTGCGAGGTAGAATTAAAATATAGTCGCCAATGGCAGCCCTTCGTATGTTAATATTTCTAACTTCGTATAATACTTTATGACAATCTTCAGACACAAAGTCAATTGGACAGACAGTTTAAGTATCGACTCTAAAATCGATATAAAAATAATCAAAACATCTTATAAATAAAATTGATCCTATCGACGAGGAGAGGGAGATCAATTTATGAAAAATGTGTGCATGCTATTTTTTAAATCCGCCTCTTTTTTAATCTATTTTTTTAAACAAATATTAATATTAAATGTTTAATATTTACAAGATGATAAAATAATATAATTTTTACTTTTTTCATGATTTTTAAGTTTTGAAAATTCAAAACTTGCATCTAAAACTTTGCATTAATAATGAAAAACATCATTCAGAAACGAATCCTTCAAGATATTATTTTAAAAGCGGAGTGTTGCAAGTCTATCATTGGCATAAAATAAAGAAATTTAAAATTTGACTGACAGAGAAAGGTACGGGTGAATCCTCAAGCTGATTTAAGCCTGCCTCTAAAATTTTCAGCTGTATTTGCTTTTATTGATTATACGCATGTATAGACTGAAAGCGCTTCGGTTAAATGTAAAAGGAAAATTATTTCATAAAGCAATATATATATACCCCTAGTTTTAAATTTTAAGAATGGAAATTGGGTAAAACGTTTCAGTGATTCAATAATATTGGCATCTTTTAAAGTTCTTTTAGTAAATTCTTCATTTGAAGTTATCAGACAAATTAAACATAAAACAAATATAAATACAAGCATGAATTCAAATAAATGGGTACGACAGTGTAGAGCTATTTAAAACTTTCTTAAAGGGTTTCACATGCTTTTGCTTAAAAAACTAACATAATTATACTTTTATTTTAATGTGTACTTTTATCTGAGTTAACTTTAGCTTTTATATTTGTTTTTTGTCGTAGTTCAAATATGTTTTGGGTAATGTTGGACAATTTGTTACATAATCACCCCACCAAAAAAAAAGAAAAAGTTTCATATTTTTCTGGCTTGAAGCGTAAACTGATAGGAAATTGTCTTCGGTTTATTTATCAGGATTATAATTACAACAAGTGTTTCGACAGTTGCAAATTTCAAAAGTTGTCATGTAAAAAACACACAGTCAGTCATAAAGAAGTGTGTAAACTTTTTCGGTTATTATTAAAAAGTTATACGTCTTTAACACTATTTAAATATATTTTATGCATGAATAATTTAACATTTTTTAAATATATTTTATACATGAATAAATGCTTGTGTTTAAATTCTTAAATCTCATTAAACACTTAACGAATATACTCGTTTATGGGCGTCGCATATACTCAAATTCAGCCTTCTAAAGCTTATATAAGAATTGGGGCATTTCATGATGTCTATATAGTAGGCCTTAAGAGGTAAAATTCAGAACAACTTCGGTTTAGCTGCATATTAAAAGTTTTAAATTTAGGCATAGCAACTAGAATATTACGAAAGTACTTATTTATCTTTACATATCGAAATAAACAAAAAAGATATGAATTTTGTTAAAACTTCAATGTTGACAGCAAGATATATAGACGTATCAGCATTATGATACATTTTTCGCTTGCTATTGTCCTTAAGAAAAATTAATAACAACTCTTAAATTCTTGAAATGTTATTTATAGTTTTTCTATATATTATTATAAAAAAATAAAATTATCTAATAAAGTTTTCTAATTGCTTTGAATTGAATCTTAGGTTGTGTCACATGAAACGTCTTGCAATGCAAAACAATAACGAAAAATCATGCGTCAAGCATAGATTATGAAACGTTTTCCAACATATCCAGAAAACTGTAACGAAACTTCATCATTAAATAGAGTGAAAGAAGATATGTTGGTAAACTGTTTAGAAAACATGTAACACATTGAAAAATACAGTTTTCGAAATTACCTCCCAGTGTCAAAAAAGTAGGCGAATTATTTTGTGCAGCCCTGTATATGATCAATAGATGTGGATATATAGTATTATAAAATTTAGTTCAGTTAGAATATTCACATTTAGAAATTTTCGCCAATCGATGGAAATGCACTCGAAATCTTTTGTAAAACCGTGTATATTATCTGAAGACTTTTGTACACACCACATATTACGCTAAAAGGCAACATAAAACTCACTAGCAGCAATTACCAACCGTAAACGACAATGTATCTTTTTCTTTGCGTAGCCCTGTATATAAATTTAATTATATTCCACAAACTTCTATTAGTGTACTAAATATAGTTCGGCAGAAAAATGCGTAAACACAATTAAAATCTACCCTTAAGCAATTCACTCCCCTAGTCTGTAATACTTACGAATTACCTTGTATGGCCCTGTATATGATCAATCAAGTTTATAAACACACATGTACTGTGAAAAAAATTAGTTAAACTTGCAAACGCAAACCAAAGTTGAAAACGCACTTATCACACATAGACTGTAAATATCCCACATGTACTGTAACCAATATTTTTTGTGTGTCCCAATTTTGTGTGTAAATAAGCGCAATGCACACAAGAGAGCAATTTATAGTGTATCTCAGTAATGCATATAATTTTAATTATGTTTGAAATAGTGACATATCACTAAATTACACTGCAAACGATTTTTCCCCATAGAACGATGTGTAACAGAACTCTTTTGTTTGGCCCTGTAAATGAATAATAACTGCTTTGCACCCCATATTCTACAAAAAGTATGTTTTAAGGCGCTTCATAATTATATATCAATTTCTTTATGTTTTAAATGACGTAGCGTCATGAAACTGCACTTGAAACGATTATGTCCCATTGACTGCAATGCAACGGAATACTTTTGACTGTCCCTGTAAAAAATACTAGAAGTGCTACACACTTTAGTTGAAATAAGAAACATGCTATAGTAAACGACAATAACATACAAAAATTTCAGGGCAATCCGAACATATTTACGGGAATTAGAGCACGGCCAGACGGCAGACGGCCAGACAAACCGAAGTCATAAACACTTTTCAACTAAATTGGAAAGTGTTAAAAAAAAAAAAAAATCTCATACCAAATGCATTATGCTGCTATTACTTACCTCACTTTCTACAGGGTTTTCTGATAAGACTTAATTTTTTCATTCAAAGTATTGTAATCGAATTTCTTATCAAGTTCCGGTTTTCGACGTATTTACACGTTTTAGGGGTAAAAGATCCTGAAAAATACGTTTTGACAAAATACGTCTGTCGCCGCCCCACGACCAGACCTGGATAAGCCTCTGAATCATCGTAAATGTATTCACCATAAACCATTCAGACTATTGTTCACGATATATGTCACACGTCTGGACTGCTGAAAAATAAACTTGAACTTATTTTTTTATCAATGCAGATATAATAAAAACATATAAAACACATATTTAGCATTAACGTACATATACCAAATTTACATACGGTGTAGAGTTAAATCCAACCTTTATCTTAATGTACAATAGAAGTTTCTTGGTCTTTGCGTTGATTAAATATAATTAAATAAAGTTCAAATTACGCTGCTTTTACGCATAGCGTATACGATGCAGGCGACGGAAGTCTAGGGATTACTTAACCCTTTCCGGCACAGACAAATTCTATTCGTAAAATGTGGAAATTACTGACTGACACCGGAATTTAGAAAAGACTTTTTTAGAAAATAAGAACTCCTTATTTTAAGCATTCATTATAGAAACAAAATTTTATTAAAATATTCTTGGTGCCGTATGCAAGTTTGGAATTAAAATTAGGTGTGCCCGGAGTGGGACCACTGTGCCGGAAATGGTTAACTCCCATCTCACAATGACATAATTTTTGTCTGATATTTTTTTACGAAAACCGTGGAAACAATCACTGGTCCAAAAACCGAAGAAGATCGGATAAAAAAGGGCAAGTTATTAACAATTTAAGACACAAAAACTTAGAAGAGTCCCGGGTTTTAAAAACTAAAAAATCCGAGCCTCAGGTGCATCAGGATCTGCCTTAGACTATCCGCACCCAAATTTTCAGACGTCTACGTGCAGTAGATTTCGCTAACCATCGCGCACAGACAAACAACCTTTTTTTTATTAGTATAGACTAGCTGACCCGCTCGGCTTTGTACGGGCCATGATAATAAACTAAAACAAACCTCAAGTTTGTATGATTTTATATCTTTAACGCAATTTTGTATGAAATTATTACTTTTAAAGTGCTGCGCACGCGCCGGTAAATCCACTATTTCCACCTTCTGCCGACAGGGGTGCATACTTATCTAAAAGAATCTCTCACATTTGTCTCCACTGCCTGTGGCACTCTATAGAAGGCGTACTGCGCATGCGCTGCAAAATCTTTTAGTTCCACCGCAAGGGGGTGCAATCTGTTCTATACAAACATCCGTCACGGATACCCGTTGTTTCAAGAGAGTTGAATGAACTAATTCCCGTCGAAATCGGGCACATACAACCCGAGAAAAAATGTGCCCCTGGCGGGAGAAGATAGAACTAAAATGTGTAACACAATCGAAAACCAAGTTGAATGAGCCAAATCACGTTGTGATCGGGCCCATAGTAGCCGAGATAAGAATGCACACCCTAGCAATGGAAGAATAAACTAAATCTGTAAGACGATCGAAAACCAAGTCGAAAGAGCCAAACCCCGTTGTGATCGGACCCATAGTACACGTGATAAGAACGCACCCCTGGCAATGGAAGAAGAAACTAAAATCTTTAAGGATCTGTTGAATGAGCCAAACCCCGTTGTGATCGCGCCCATAGGAGAAAAAAATCCCCCCTCTTGAGTTAATATTCTGAAATAGTGGTAACCAAGGTCTGAAGAGGTAAAAAATAAAATGTCAATTTGCTTCCCTCTTCCACCTTTCCTTCTAAGGTCTCTGGATTGAAGATGGGATAACACTACAATACATTTCTTTTACCATACAAAAAATGAGCTTTTTGTTAAAATAAAAACTTACCGGTCTTTTTTTCGAATTTCTTAAATAAAATATGATTTTGTATATGTATACCAATTTTCAAATCCCTATCTTTTAAAGTTTTAAAAATTTGAACGCACATTTAAATTTGTGAGTGTGGTTTTTAGTTCATCTAAGCATAGTTTATTTTATTTTTGTTATCTTTTGTATCTCAAAGTAAATGAAATCATTATATATATATATATATATAAAATAAAAACTTACCTGCCGATATTTTCCATTTTTGAAATCTTACATAGAACATGATTCTGCGTATGCATACCATACCTTAAAATTTCTCAGTCCTTTTAATTCTTTTATTTCTTCCGTCCTGACAACTCTCTCTTCTGTTGGTACACTGTAAACAATCAGCGTAATGTTCCTGACGTTTACTGTGCAACATTCCTGGGTTTTCTCGGATTATTTCTGCTGATCCAAGAATTCCAAGAAATCTGGTGTAACATTTTCCACAATGTTGTGTAACTTTTCGAGTACTTGAGAAAGTGGAATTTACTGATCAACTGTGAAACGTTCCATATGTTTTGTGTGTAACATTCCTTAGTTTTCTCAGGTATACTTTTGAACTTTTGTGTGTAACTTTTCGGAATTATTGTAAAAGAGAAATTATCAGTGTCCTGTGTACACTGAACGTGAGGCAATATTGGTTTATTTAAAGGTTTCACAACATAATATCTCTGCAAATTATCGCTATGCAAATTAGTATTAAACTAAACTGATTTGGCTTATAAATCTATGAATTATATTAAAATGTATTATTTTATAAATTATCGCTATGCAAATTGGTATTAAACTAAACTGATTTGGCTTATAAATTTATGATTTAAACTAAAATTTATTATTTTATAAATTATAAATTTACAAAGTTTATAATTCTTTCCTTAAATTTATAAAATTAGTTAATATTTTTTCTTTACTTTTATAAAAAATAAAGTTTATAATTTTATAAAGTTTTAAATTTATTTCGTTAGTTTATATTTTTATGAATTAATTTAAATTAAATTAATAAGTACAGGTTTAATCTTACCCATCTCAAGGTCATTAATTTCAAAATTTTCTCTAAAAATTTATTTTATTTTTAAATATTTTAAAAACTATTCAGTTTAACAGAACTATACGCAAAAGCTCTCAGCTTATCTGAAATATAATAACTTAATTTATAATAAAATTGTTTATTTACATAAGTTTTTTAAAATAAGAAATAAAAAATTATTTTAATAGCATGTAACAAACACGTCTGCATATAATTGTTGTTTTTATTGGAATTGATAAATAGATAATCAGGCAAATAATTGAATAAAAAGTATATGTCCGAAAAAAGAAAATGTTTTTACTACTGCAAAAAGAAGCAATCACTACTCTTAATAGAATGTTTTACGCATACAATATATAAAAAATTAAAATTTATCTGTTATAAGGCATAAAATAATACAGCAAAATATTGAAAATTATGAAAAGAAAATATTAACAACATTGGAACTCTGAAAAAATCCATCTACCGATGAAACCTCAAGTTTTTGCATCGTACAAAGCGACTAAAATAAGTAACAACATTTGAGAAAGCGGCGTAACCAGTCATACCGCAGTGGTCTAGAGCTAGACCGTCAGTTTAGTAAACGGAAGATTACGGGTTCGATTGCGCTCGTGGCAAAGGTTGGTTATTTACTGTACACTCACTCAGGAATGAAAAGAAAAAAAAGCAGAAATGTATCCATCCCTTGGTTACGACATAAAAATTTCTAAAAAATACGGAAGATATCTGTTTAAAAACGATAAATTACAGAAAACATCCTTGAATTTACGGATTTTTTTTTTTTTTACAGTGTAAAGTTCCATATGTTTTGTGTGTAACTGACTTGTGTAAGTTTCCTGGCATTTTTTTGGTGAAATTCCTGGGAAAACCTGAAGACCTGTGACAGAATAGCTGCCACAGGTTTTCTCAGGTACTTTAAACCAAATTTTTTACAGTGTAAGTTAAAACGCCTTTCTGAAAATAAACCATTTTCTCTTTGAAAATTAATGTTTTTTTAATTGATATCTTAGCTAATAATCATCCGATTTTCACGAAAATTACATTTTTTGGATTCAGCATTAAATTTTAAGCAAGTATGCTTAATTTTCAAATCGATAAATGCAATATTTTTAATAAATGTATAGAGCTGAAATATCGCAGTGTCTGTGGTTTATTACTTTGAACTTGAAAATCTTTGTCCCTTCCTGTCTCCTTATGAAATCGTTTGTTACTTTTGCGGTTTGATATTTCTTCAGCACAATTTTCAAATTAAAAGATCGCATTTTTGCGATGTTAAAAGTATTTTTAATTAATATTTCAGCTAATTTTCAAAATATTAAAATTCTGAGTCTCAGATGCATTAGGGCAGACTTTGGACTACCCTCACCTAAATTTTCAGACTTCTAGCGGTAGATTTCGCTAGCCATCGCATACACACAAAGCGAAACTTTCTGTTATTAGTATAGATAAAACTCATCTTTTGAAAGGTAAATAGTTTTAATTATAAATAACATTTGTTTTAATCTAAATAATATTTTTATTTTAATCATATAATAATTATCAACATCATTCAATAATTTTAATTTCCCACCATTGGCTGAGAGGTTTTTCTCTCAAAGCTGGTAGACGAGAGGTGCTGGGTTCAAACCTCTGTCGCGCTCGTCGACCTAATTCGTTCGGAGTTTTACGTGGTTTTCTTCGAACTTGGCGTAAATACGGATTAGGATCCCTTAGAAAGACCCCCACGAAGGACACTCCCCCTAGGGCCTATATCCCTCGAGTAGATAATGGGCCGTCATAAATCAACCAACCAACCAATAATTTTAATTACAAAAATATTTAAAATTTATAAAACAGAATTGATCTTAAAAAATTTGAAAAAAAAAGTTTTAGTATGAAAATGATGCAGATTTGCTTTAGACAGGTGTTTTTGGAATTATTTGGAGCGGAAAGAATCAGATTCATCATCTAAAAATGATAAAATTCATTCAAATCAAACTTATTTATTATGAAATTTAGTATTCTTTGAAGGAAACTCTAAAACCTAATAACCCTTTACGTATGAATTCCTTTTACTTATGTGCAGTTTCAAATTGATTTACTTAATTTGGGTTAGTTTGTAGGAATTTCCTTTGATTTCAGATTTTTTTTTAATTATTTTTCAGTGACATAACAAGAAACTATAAGATAATGGAAATTTAGAAAGCTATCTTCAGTAATTTTGATCGTGTTTTCAAAAAAAAAAAAAAAAAAAAGAAGTCTACAATTTAATGATCACAATCATAAAATGGTTTAATCATAGCTCTGTTTTTTTTTATCAGTCACACAATATTAGAAAAAAAATAAGGCGCTTCTCTTTCTTTCTAGCCGCTAACCAGGACCCTACCCACCGGACTATGACCCAGTTTTATGGGTTTGAGAGCCTGGAAACGGGGCGAAATCGCCTGACCGCTACATGACCGCGGTCTGCTGGACTAGCACTTATGCCGTCTTAATAAACTCTGTTTTATTTTACTTGGTTCTATGTTGATCGGTTACTTAAAGTGGGTTTCCTTGATTAATTTCACAGCCATTTCTACGCTAGTTGGTCTTGTAATGTATTCTCACTTCATATATTATACTCCATGTCTTATGTGCATATGCTATCTCAACTCGATGTATTATGTAATTTACTTACGTGGATCTGGCAACAGTATCCACGGTTGTTCAGTTGTAAATAAACATGCTGTGAAGATGTAACGTTGTGTCTGTTTTATTCTTTTAGGATCCGTGTCATTTATTTAATTATGTTTAGCAGATATATTGTAAATTTGGCGACGAGGCAACCTTTTTAATTATACAGCATTATTATTCGGAAAAAGTTCTGATTGATTACGTTATTATTGTAAATCTGCAACTTGTGCTACGCAGCATGGCAACTACGGATCCGAGCAACGTGACTGTTGTAAACACAGGAATTGTGGCAAATATTAGGCAATTTAATTTAAATGATGACTGGAACATTTTTATAGAACGTTTGGAACAGTATTTTTTGGCTAACGGAGTTGAAGATACACACAAAGTGCCGGTTTTACTTACAACAGTGAGCGAAGCAGTGTACAAGATTTTAAGAAATTTATACGATCCTGTTATGCCATCGGGAAAAACTTTCGACGAGTTAAAAAAACTTTTGACAGAACAGTTCCAACTTGCAGTTTCCGTATATCGCAAGCGAGTGGTGTTCGACTCATTGAAACAATCGCAAGAATCCGTGCGAGAGTGGTATGTGAAAGTCAAGACGCAAGCGGCAGAATGTGAATTCGGATCGAGTCTTGAAGAAAGAGTTTGAGACAAGTTTGTTACTGGAATGAGACCAGGGCGTATCCTCGATCGTCTTTGTGAAGAGAAGCTCACCACCACACTGGCTAATTTACTGGACATTGCCCAGAGCAAAGAAGTGCTACTTCAAGAAGCAAGACACATTGAGGTAAACAAAGTACAATTCAAGCCTTCAAAAGAGAGAGCGGTACAGTCTACTAAAAAGTACACTAAAGTCAATCAGCAAAGAGATGATGTGCTGAAGTGTTTTCATTGTGGGAAAGGTAATCATGACTTTAAAAAGTGTAAATTTAAAGAATTTAAGTGCAACACATGTAATCGAAAAGGACATTTAGCTAAGGTATGTAAATCTAAAAATTTATCCTCTACTGTAAATTCAATAGAAGATGAAGGGTGTCATTTATTTAATTATGTTAGCAGATATATTGCAAATTTGGCGACGAGGATGGGATGAAGGTTGAGAAGATGAAGGTTGTCATTATATTGATTTGTATAACATTGATGTTTCTTATATAAATCCTTTAATATTAAATGTTAAGCTAGAGGGTAAGGAAGTTAAAATGGAAGTGGATACAGGGGTTGGGGTGTCATGTATTCCCTTTTCATTATATAAGAAAAATTTGAGAAATATTCAATTGGAGCATACAAACATTAAGTTAAAATTTTATGGAGGGCATATTGTAATTCCTGTTGGGCAAATTAATGTTTCTATGGAACTTAATGGAATTTCTAAAATAGTCAATATGATTGTAGTTAAAGAGTCTGAAAAATTGTTATTGGGACGAAATGTGTTAAATGATTTTGGGTTAAATATGGTAATAGGTAACACAACACTAATGTGAATAGAATTTCTGTAGGTGTAAGAAATTTAGAACTACAGTCATTGCTATCTGAATACTCAGATTTGTTTAAAGATGAATTGGGTACTTATAAGGCAGAGAAGGTACATTTGGAACTTGAGGGTAAGGTAAAACCCATTTTTCACAAACCGCGACCAATTCCTTTCGCCTTTAAAGAAAAAGTTAAGTCAGAGTTAGATAATTTAGAAAAAAAGGGAGTGATTACAAAAGTGGATAATTCTCAGTGGGGCACACCTCTGGTTCCTGTAATGAAACCGAATGGTAAAGACATTAGGGTCTGTGCAAACTATAAAATCACTATTAACAAATATTTAAAGGATGATAATCATCCTTTGCCGAGGATAGAAGAACTTTTCACATCTTTACAGGGTGGTCAGTGTTTTAGTAAATTGGATTTATCGAATGCATATAATCAGTTAGTTTTAGATGATTCAACCAAAGAATTATTAGCCTGGAGTACCCTTATGGCATTTATTTAGTAAATCGCTTACCTTTTGGAACTAAGCCAGCTTGTGCCATTTTTCAAAGAATGATTGAAAAAACATTACAAGGAATTGGGGGTACCGTTAATTTGTTAGATGACAGTTTAATAACTGGTAGTAATGAACAGGAACATTTAGAAAATTTAAAAGCAGTTTTGAATAGATTACAGACTGCAGGGTTTCGGGTTAACTTAAAAAAGTGTGAATTTTTCAAAGATAGTATTAAATATTTAGGACACACTATTAGTAAAACTGGGTTGGAAAAAGATGATACTAAAGTTAAAGCAATTTTAGAATTTCCCCGACCACAGAATGTTAATGATGTTCGAGTATTTTCTGGTATGGTTAATTATTATTCAAAATTCATTCCAAATTTATCACCAAAAATGAAACCATTGTATGATCTGTTGCAAAAGGATGTTGATTTCAAATGGTCTACTAAATGTCAACAAGCCTTTGATAATGCTAAGAAAGAATTAACATTAGACAGAGTTCTAATTCACTTTGATAGGTCTAAACCTTTGAGATTATCATGTGATGCTAGTCAAAATGGAATAGGAGCAGTGTTATCACATTTATTGGAAGATAAATCTGAAAGACCAATTTGTTTTATATCTAGAGTTTTTAGTCCAGCAGAGAGAAATTATTCAATGATACATAAGGAAGCTTTAGCCATTTATTGGGCATGCCAAAAACTGTATCAGTATTTGATAGGAACAAAATTTGAATTGGTGAGTGATCATAAACCATTATTAGCTTTATTTGGAGAAAACCGCACTTTACCACCTATGGTAGCAGGACGTCTCCAACGATGGTCATTGTTTTTATCTGGTTTTAACTATAATTTTCGACATATAAAAGGCAATTTAAACACACAGGCTGACGCCTTATCTAGATATCCCATAATTGATAACAAGTTGGTTGAAACAGAGGAATATGATTATGTGCATTTCATAGAAAAAGATGTTCCGATTGATTTTTTTAAAGTTAGATCTGAAACTAGGATAGATCCAATTTTAGGAAAATTGTTTAATTACATAACTTATGGATTCCCACAGAATGTTACTGATAGTGAGGTTAAGAAGTATTTCAGTCGTAAAGATGAGTTAAATGTTGATCATGGGGTAATAATGTGGGGATATCGTATTGTTATTCCAACAAAATATAGAAAACAATTGCTAACTGAACTTCATAGTACTCATGAAGGGATAGTTAAAATGAAAAGCAATGCTAGAGCTTATTTTTGGTGGCTTGGTTTAGATTCTGATATTGAAGATTTTGTCAAGAGTTGTAGCGCTTGTTCAGAAGCTAGACCAGAGCCTAAGAAATGTAAAATTATTTCAGGGTACAAAGCTAGTTACCCTTTCGAAAGAATTCATGCAGATTTTCTAGGTCCTATAAAAGGAAAAATGATTTTAATTATGATAGATTCATATTCTAAATGGGTTGAAGCATTTATTATGAATAGTATAGAGGCTAAGCCATGCGTAGAAAAGTTTAGAGAGTGTTTTGCTCGCTTTGGTTTACCTAAGATTGTGGAAACTGATAATGCAAAACAGTTTGAATCAAGGGAACTAATTAATTTCTTGCACATTAATGGGATAAAATTTCTAATATCTCCACTATATCATCCGGCTACTAATGGACTAGCTGAGAATGCTGTGAAAATTTTTAAATCTAGCTTAAGTAAATTTTAAAAACACCAACTAATAACTATGTAAGCTTTGAAACTTTAATGAATAGGTATCTTTTTCACTATAGAAATTCAGTTCACATGACTATAGGGGTTATACCCACAAGTTTAATTTTTAAAAACAAAGTCAGAACTAGATTAGATTTGCTAAAAGATACAAATAAATCGGGTATGGTGGTCACTAAAGGTACTAGAGAGGACGTATTCAAAGAAGGGGATAGAGTGTTATGTAGAGATTACCGAAATCCAAACAAGAAGGGTTGGGTTCACTGCACAATAGATGAAGTGTTGAGTGATAGAGTATATATGTGTAAACTAATTAATGAGGATTTAATTTGGAAAAGACATTTGGATCAAATTATTGTGGATAGGAGTATGTATGATTCTAGAAGTTCTATTATTAATAGAGACAATAACAATTTCAATTCTAATTTCAATGTTGAGAATTTCAACAACAGGAGAGTTATGGATAAGGTTGATTGTAGAGATAACAAACTTCCATCTCTAAATGAAGATGTTGATTTACCATCTAATGAACCCCAAAATGATACCGATCATAATGTAATATTACAACAAAGTTCTCATTCAAATGATACAGATAATAATGTAACATTACAATCAACAAGCTCCCATTCAAATGAAATTGAAGGTAGTAAACAAAATATGAACTCATAACCAGTAAAATTGAA
Organism: Maratus michaelseni; assembly: GCA_963931845.1. Taxonomy (NCBI): domain Eukaryota; kingdom Metazoa; phylum Arthropoda; class Arachnida; order Araneae; family Salticidae; genus Maratus; species Maratus michaelseni. Next base: position 24,113,964 of record OZ007594.1, read on the forward strand.
TATTCATGAACGCCCTAAGCGTAAGATAAAACCAGTTGTACGTCTTAACTTGTAGAGGAGGGTATTGTAATGTATTCTCACTCCATATATTATAACTCCATGTCTTATGTGCATATGCTATCTGAACTCGATGTATTATGTAATTTACTTACGTGGATCTGGTAACAGTATCCACGGTTGCTCAGTTGTAAATAAACATGCTGTGAAGATGTAACGTTGTGTCTGTTTTATTCTTTTAGGATCCGTGTCATTTATTTAATTATGTTTAGCAGATATATTGCAGGTCTCATAATTTAAAGCCTTGTTCAGGTGACAGCGCCTTCTACTGACTAGGCACCTCTAGAAGTATAATTCATAAGGAACTTGGAGGACTTTGCCGCACGACGGATTTTACATGCACCGGGCGCCATTAGCGCACATGTTGGATTTTTAGCTGGCGGCCAGTGTAGGAGATGCTCTGCCAACAGGATCATCGCTGCCACCGATGCATTGGATGTAGAACTGTATCACAACTTCCTTTATATATATACATCTAGCAGCACACTCGATTACACGGTTAAGTTTCAGCGGCACAAATCGAAACAAGCTATTTTCTAACATATTTCTGAATTTATTTCTGTTTGCAAATGCATGAAATTACCAGGTACTATTATCTAGAAACATTGTAATCGAAATTGTTTTCCATATTTTGGTAAAAGCAAAAGTTCTTTTAGAAAATGCTTTCAAAGTGGGCGTTTTAAACCAACTTTTCGTATGCGAGAGTGGGTGAAAGGAATAAAACTGCCGTCACGAGGTAGCAAATGCTTATAACTCATTGCAAATGCTTATAACTATGTAGCAATATGCAATGTAGCAAATGCTTATAACTATAAAATCATTTATCCAAAAATGGAAAAAAAATATTTGATTCCAAATCTCTCCTTTAATCATGCCTGCAAGTATTATGCGTTTAAAAATGAGCCAGAAAATATATCAAAGTTTCGCGTTGTTGGGTAGGGATACAAAGCTTTACAAATTTGATAATATCTGGCAGCGAGCAAGATTCTAGTCGCCAGTAAAAAAATATCTATCCCTCCCCCCTCCCCTGTCATTGATTAAATATATATATATATATATAAAAGTTTTTTTACGAATTGAGAAAATTGGTAACAAACGTTGTTTAGAATTATTAGTTACATAGTTTAGAATAGTACATAATTTAGAAAGATAACATAAACTAAGTTATCTAATGAAAGTTATCAAAGTTACATAACTCTGTAAAAAAAAAAAAAAAATACTGCAAAGGCTGAATTAACCAGCATGTTCGGGAAATTCTGATTGCCGAGTGTTTTAAATGCCCGGATAGTTGACGCCTACAAAATGTATATCTGAAGCAGGAAAATAATTTTTGCCTATTTTCCTGTCGAAGTGAGTAAAATAATTCTGATGTTATTATTTTAAAATTTTCTATTAATGAACTTATTTTTGCCAAATTAAAAGTAAAAAAAAAAAAAAAAAAAATTAGTTTGAATGTAATTTCTAAGTTTATTTCTTAATGTTTTGCAACATGTATAATGAGACATCTTATGAGAATTTTAATTTAACATTGTAGTAACTAAAATGAGTAACAGATGCTGTTCTTGTTAGAAATTGTACGCAAGTAATTACCGTAAACATATTGATTGTAAAAAAAAAAAAAAAAAAAAAAAGCAGATTATTTATACAGGGTTACTCTAGGATAGATGGCCATAGAAGAGAGATGGCCAGTATAAATATTTCCAAAACTGGATCATGGAACGCAGCATAAACTTTGTTCGTAGGAAATTGTTCAAAGAGTTCATTCATTGCGACGTGCAGCTGTGTTTTTCGATTATAAAAATGAAGTGAAATTTTAATGTTTATTTAATTTAGTGGTTGAATATTTTTGTTGAGTTTGGTACCTGAATGTTTTGCAGTACGTACGTTATACTTCTTTTTACTATAGGGACTTTTAAGTACAAATTGCTAAATGTTTTTCATGATAATCTATAAGAAATGTGTCATTTTTTGCTATTTTAACTTCACTTTTCCTTTCTTGTATTGGATGGCCATCTCTCATCGGCTTGAAGGAGAGATGGGCATATGCCATTTTAATTTAAATTTTGTTTCTTACTGTTTGTTCTCAATATTTAATTATTTTTTGTCCAAAATATGATGAGTATATGTATAAAAATTTTATATATGCAAAAATATTTCTTATATTTGCATTCTAAGAATTTTTATTTCAATCTTTAACAACTATGGCCATCTATCCTAGAGTTACCCTACATAAGCCGGCTCGAATAATAAAAATCTTTACACGCTTTATAAAATAAATCCCAATATAAGAAATATAAAATCTAATTACATTTGCAGAATAACGCAGAGTTATTATTTTAAAATTAGATTAGATAACTTAGTCGCCATAGATTAAAAAAAAATAATAAAAAAATAAAAAAGGTCGGCAGTGGCAACCTGGCGACCGCATTTGTCAAGCCCTGAGTCGAAGTTTCGCGTTGTTAGGTGGGGAAAAATAATTTTTTGGGAATCGACTTAAGTTGTACCACTAACACCACTCACTGTTTCACGCATATTAGAGAAATGTCACTGTATCATTTGTCGTAGATCATATTGTTATGCTTTTGTGTATTGAAAAAATACCGACGTATTTGTACATAAATAAAATATTTGAAAATAATTCCTGTGTTTTCTTTTCTTCTTTTTATTATTTAATTACATTGTTATTCAATATATATATATATATATATATATATATATATATATATATATATATATATATATATATATATATAGACAATTCATAAAATCCAAAGCTAAATGTAAAATAAACTAAACCACTTGAAGACGTAGCCATGCCACCAAACTACAAAGGTTAATATAATGCGAAAACCACATACCATACTTTCAAACCCAAAACTACTGAAACGGCAAAGAAAACAAACAAATAACCTTAAAAATTCGAACTAACAATACTTTAAACAAAACTACAAACAGAAAAAACACAACCAATGGAGACAGGCTGCAGGGCTAAAGACCTGCATGCTGGGTTATACCGGCATTACACATGAAACTTCCCCCATGCCTGTCACAACCAAACTAACCGTAGGAAAAATTAAACCAAGATGAAAAGACGACTCAGCCGGACGAAGCTCCTTATAAAACCTACACTCACTTGGCGATATTTTTAATCGCCAAAAGGAGAGTATCACTGTATTCTTTACCTTTGACAAAACTATTCACCAAACTATTTAAAAAAGCAATAGGATAACTCTGAACCAATGCACCGTGATAGAGATTTATTATGTCACTCATTATACTATCATGTTCAGAATTTAATTTTGCTATCCTAATTAAACTGTTGATAAATATATTTCTAAAAATTGAAATATGTACATTAGAATTAAAATTTAATATCTTGATTGTTTCAAATTTGTAATCATTTCTCTTATCGTAAATGCAAGTACGCAAGTCACCCCTCTCGATGTCGATAGCAAGGTCAAGATAATTTACATGTTTTGTGTTATATGAAGTTCTCTTTAATGTCAAACCTTGGGGGTAATAATCAAAATTTAATTCACTGTTGGAATCGTTAATCTTTACCAACAAGACATCATCAATGTATCTGAAACTTAAAAAATCCTTGTTTAATGTATCATTAACTTCGTATAAAAATAAATAAATATCTGCAAGTACCGAGCTGCAACTACCCCCCATAGGTATACCCTTAATCTGCTGAAACACATGTTTACCGTCAAATAAGTAATTTTCATTAACTACAAAATTAAATAAATTTATTAAATGATCCAAATCTTTACCCAAAGTATTGTAACGCTTAAAAAAATCAAAAATTTTATTTTTAAGATCTATTAAATCAATGTTATTATATAAATCTTCAAAATCATAAACATATAAACCTTTGATATTACTCAAACCTTTCAATCTATTAAGTAACTCAATACTATTTTTTATAATACAAGTGTTATTATGTTTTAATGCCACATCAAATAAACTCTGCAAAATATCCAAAAACTTTTTATTAGCAACTTCTAAATAAGTTCCAAAACCACAAGTAATTGTACGAAAGGCAACAGGGTCCTTATGAAATTTAGGAATCAATACCATATAAGGTAATTCTTTACTACGTTGTGTATATTTTAACCTTTTATAAAATGCGCCAATTCTTCTTTCTGTCTCTTTTACATTGGTATTTAATAACCTGTAATTATGTTTTTTATTATAACTTTGTTTTAGTTGGTCACTGTATAACTTTTTGCAAATAATTGCAAAATTTGTATTAGCTTTATCTATATAAGTTATAACAAAATTACTCTGTAAATCCTTAATAGATTCTTTTAATGAATTATAATCTTCTATCGAAATCCCCCTCGTTTTACCGCAATAAATTGAACTCAAGTCCATCAATACATTATGTTTCCATTCCAAAAAAGCAATTTCCGGCAAGCAAAACTTGCTCATTAATTTATGTATAAACATGTCAACGTTGATTTTTAATCGTTTTTTTATAAAATCCCTTGTATTTATCCTTTTTAAGCGAAATTTTGTACCGTATTGCATATAATTCCTCAATGTTTTGTCCCCGACAATATCTAAATTACCAGTCAATACATGACCGTGATTCACATCCACGTAATTACTATACCTTGGATCATGACAATGACATAAATTGTTATCATTGTTTCTACCGATTTCTTTTGAAAAATTATTATAGTTAAAAACTGTACGTCCTAAAGGTTTATCATATTTAAAAACCCTGACAATTTCTATGTCTTTATCTGGAAGCAATTCATTGTATTTATTCAATACATGACCTATATTAATACCACGTTTTTTATGTTCCATGTAGTCCATTACAAAATACATACGATTGGCCAATTTATTGTTGTTATTGCATCTCCCCAAATATTGCTCCAAATGTTGTGATCTAATCCTTAACCTCAAAATATCTAATGCCAAATCAATATTGTAATTACTCTTATATAAATATAAAAAGTTTAACAAATCACCTATAAAACGTTTTTTCACATTAAATATAATATATTTTATATTTCTTACTATACCATTAAAATCACTCTCAAGAATTGAGCGTTTAATTTCATCTATACTATCATATCCTTTTCCAATTACCCTATGATCCATCTCTGTAATGAATCCATAATTCATGGGATGTTCGATACGTTCGTATATTGAAACATCCAATAATGTGTTTCTTAATTTTTTCATAACGTTAGTTCCATTGAACATAACATTTAACCCGTAAGGGTACACAGTACCACATTTAATCATCATATCATTTTCACATATCATTCTTTCCCTTTTGTTAGGAACTATCTTTAAAATCGTCAATTCTATATTTTCAATACCATGCTTGTTAAAATGTCTAATTTCAATCTCCTGTTCTTCTTTATTAGTTTTACAATTTCTGATGTCAGACTTATGGTTGTTAAACCGCTTATTAATTGGGTCAGAAGTTTGACCTATATATGACATACCACATATCTTGCAACTAAGTTTATATACACTATTATATACCTTACATACCTTTAAATACCTGATGTCCTCAATAGTGTTATACTCTATTCCCACACTCAGGCAAACTTTACATCGTTTATCAGTACATTTCCTTAGTTTAAGATTACTGAAACTTATCTCCTTTTTTAAGTTTGTGTTATAAAACGTTCTAGTTTTATATTTTACCTCAATATCCTTACCATCACCACCATCGTAAACGTCATTAATTAAAACACTATTATAAATATATCTGGTGTTATACCTGATCGAATAACTTTTTCGTATACCTTCAACCTCCCCTCTTTCCAAACAAATATCAAACTCACAATTTTTTTCATAATTTTTTCCACAATGTTTATTATTTTTATAATTTTTTTTATTTTTCTCAATAACTAAACTGGACAAACACTTTTTACAACTACCATCATCAACACCCTTCCTTCCGTGGGTGTTTCCGCTTCCATCTAAATCCAAATCCAAATAATGGTTACTTTTTAACGATCCATTCCCTACCATTTTATCGGGAACCGACCGAGCACAATGGTCCTCCAATGAATTCCATTTCTTGCCGGTATCTAATATTCCATTTTTTGTATAATCCATAATTTATATTTATATTCACATTAAATACATTTCTTCATAAAATTAACCAAAATAGAAACAAAAGATTAAATCCAACACTATAAACAAAACTATAAATATTAAATATAGAACGTGAACGAATAATATATAAAAAAATTAAACTGAAATAAACTAAACTAAACTTTATAAAACAATATTAAACTGCATTAAACAAATTGGGAAAACTTTATAAAGGAAAAATTATAAAGGAATAATTATAACGTCGCAATATGCCTGACTAAAGCCTAAACCATATCCAAAACGTTTATCTAGACAATTCATAAAATCCAAAGCTAAATGTAAAATAAACTAAACCACTTGAAGACGTAGCCATGCCACCAAACTACAAAGGTTAATATAATGCGAAAACCACATACCATACTTTCAAACCCAAAACTACTGAAACGGCAAACGTCTTTTCATCTTGGTTTAATTTTTCCTACGGTTAGTTTGGTTGTGACAGGCATGGGGGAAGTTTCATGTGTAATGCCGGTATAACCCAGCATGCAGGTCTTTAGCCCTGCAGCCTGTCTCCATTGGTTGTGTTTTTTCTGTTTGTAGTTTTGTTTAAAGTATTGTTAGTTCGAATTTTTAAGGTTATTTGTTTGTTTTCTTTGCCGTTTCAGTAGTTTTGGGTTTGAAAGTATGGTATGTGGTTTTCGCATTATATTAACCTTTGTAGTTTGGTGGCATGGCTACGTCTTCAAGTGGTTTAGTTTATTTTACATTTAGCTTTGGATTTTATGAATTGTCTAGATAAACGTTTTGGATATGGTTTAGGCTTTAGTCAGGCATATTGCAACGTTATAATTATTCCTTTATAATTTTTCCTTTATAAAGTTTTCCCAATTTGTTTAATGCAGTTTAATATTGTTTTATAAAGTTTAGTTTAGTTTATTTCAGTTTAATTTTTTTATATATTATTCGTTCACGTTCTATATTTAATATTTATAGTTTTGTTTATAGTGTTGGATTTAATCTTTTGTTTCTATTTTGGTTAATTTTATGAAGAAATGTATTTAATGTGAATATAAATATAAATTATGGATTATACAAAAAATGGAATATTAGATACCGGCAAGAAATGGAATTCATTGGAGGACCATTGTGCTCGGTCGGTTCCCGATAAAATGGTAGGGAATGGATCGTTAAAAAGTAACCATTATTTGGATTTGGATTTGGATGGAAGCGGAAACACCCACGGAAGGAAGGGTGTTGATGATGGTAGTTGTAAAAAGTGTTTGTCCAGTTTAGTTATTGAGAAAAATAAAAAAAATTATAAAAATAATAAACATTGTGGAAAAAATTATGAAAAAAATTGTGAGTTTGATATTTGTTTGGAAAGAGGGGAGGTTGAAGGTACACGAAAAAGTTATTCGATCAGGTATAACACCAGATATATTTATAATAGTGTTTTAATTAATGACGTTTACGATGGTGGTGATGGTAAGGATATTGAGGTAAAATATAAAACTAGAACGTTTTATAACACAAACTTAAAAAAGGAGATAAGTTTCAGTAATCTTAAACTAAGGAAATGTACTGATAAACGATGTAAAGTTTGCCTGAGTGTGGGAATAGAGTATAACACTATTGAGGACATCAGGTATTTAAAGGTATGTAAGGTATATAATAGTGTATATAAACTTAGTTGCAAGATATGTGGTATGTCATATATAAATCAAACTTCTGACCCAATTAATAAGCGGTTTAACAACCATAAGTCTGACATCAGAAATTGTAAAACTAATAAAGAAGAACAGGAGATTGAAATTAGACATTTTAACAAGCATGGTATTGAAAATATGGAATTGACGATTTTAAAGATAGTTCCTAACAAAAGGGAAAGAATGATATGTGAAAATGATATGATGATTAAATGTGGTACTGTGTACCCTTACGGGTTAAATGTTATGTTCAATGGAACTAACGTTATGAAAAAATTAAGAAACACATTATTGGATGTTTCAATATACGAACGTATCGAACATCCCATGAATTATGGATTCATTACAGAGATGGATCATAGGGTAATTGGAAAAGGATATGATAGTATAGATGAAATTAAACGCTCAATTCTTGAGAGTGATTTTAATGGTATAGTAAGAAATATAAAATATATTATATTTAATGTGAAAAAACGTTTTATAGGTGATTTGTTAAACTTTTTATATTTATATAAGAGTAATTACAATATTGATTTGGCATTAGATATTTTGAGGTTAAGGATTAGATCACAACATTTGGAGCAATATTTGGGGAGATGCAATAACAACAATAAATTGGCCAATCGTATGTATTTTGTAATGGACTACATGGAACATAAAAAACGTGGTATTAATATAGGTCATGTATTGAATAAATACAATGAATTGCTTCCAGATAAAGACATAGAAATTGTCAGGGTTTTTAAATATGATAAACCTTTAGGACGTACAGTTTTTAACTATAATAATTTTTCAAAAGAAATCGGTAGAAACAATGATAACAATTTATGTCATTGTCATGATCCAAGGTATAGTAATTACGTGGATGTGAATCACGGTCATGTATTGACTGGTAATTTAGATATTGTCGGGGACAAAACATTGAGGAATTATATGCAATACGGTACAAAATTTCGCTTAAAAAGGATAAATACAAGGGATTTTATAAAAAAACGATTAAAAATCAACGTTGACATGTTTATACATAAATTAATGAGCAAGTTTTGCTTGCCGGAAATTGCTTTTTTGGAATGGAAACATAATGTATTGATGGACTTGAGTTCAATTTATTGCGGTAAAACGAGGGGGATTTCGATAGAAGATTATAATTCATTAAAAGAATCTATTAAGGATTTACAGAGTAATTTTGTTATAACTTATATAGATAAAGCTAATACAAATTTTGCAATTATTTGCAAAAAGTTATACAGTGACCAACTAAAACAAAGTTATAATAAAAAACATAATTACAGGTTATTAAATACCAATGTAAAAGAGACAGAAAGAAGAATTGGCGCATTTTATAAAAGGTTAAAATATACACAACGTAGTAAAGAATTACCTTATATGGTATTGATTCCTAAATTTCATAAGGACCCTGTTGCCTTTCGTACAATTACTTGTGGTTTTGGAACTTATTTAGAAGTTGCTAATAAAAAGTTTTTGGATATTTTGCAGAGTTTATTTGATGTGGCATTAAAACATAATAACACTTGTATTATAAAAAATAGTATTGAGTTACTTAATAGATTGAAAGGTTTGAGTAATATCAAAGGTTTATATGTTTATGATTTTGAAGATTTATATAATAACATTGATTTAATAGATCTTAAAAATAAAATTTTTGATTTTTTTAAGCGTTACAATACTTTGGGTAAAGATTTGGATCATTTAATAAATTTATTTAATTTTGTAGTTAATGAAAATTACTTATTTGACGGTAAACATGTGTTTCAGCAGATTAAGGGTATACCTATGGGGGGTAGTTGCAGCTCGGTACTTGCAGATATTTATTTATTTTTATACGAAGTTAATGATACATTAAACAAGGATTTTTTAAGTTTCAGATACATTGATGATGTCTTGTTGGTAAAGATTAACGATTCCAACAGTGAATTAAATTTTGATTATTACCCCCAAGGTTTGACATTAAAGAGAACTTCATATAACACAAAACATGTAAATTATCTTGACCTTGCTATCGACATCGAGAGGGGTGACTTGCGTACTTGCATTTACGATAAGAGAAATGATTACAAATTTGAAACAATCAAGATATTAAATTTTAATTCTAATGTACATATTTCAATTTTTAGAAATATATTTATCAACAGTTTAATTAGGATAGCAAAATTAAATTCTGAACATGATAGTATAATGAGTGACATAATAAATCTCTATCACGGTGCATTGGTTCAGAGTTATCCTATTGCTTTTTTAAATAGTTTGGTGAATAGTTTTGTCAAAGGTAAAGAATACAGTGATACTCTCCTTTTGGCGATTAAAAATATCGCCAAGTGAGTGTAGGTTTTATAAGGAGCTTCGTCCGGCTGAGTCGTCTTTTCATCTTGGTTTAATTTTTCCTACGGTTAGTTTGGTTGTGACAGGCATGGGGGAAGTTTCATGTGTAATGCCGGTATAACCCAGCATGCAGGTCTTTAGCCCTGCAGCCTGTCTCCATTGGTTGTGTTTTTTCTGTTTGTAGTTTTGTTTAAAGTATTGTTAGTTCGAATTTTTAAGGTTATTTGTTTGTTTTCTTTGCCGTTTCAGTAGTTTTGGGTTTGAAAGTATGGTATGTGGTTTTCGCATTATATATATATACAGGGTGTTCCGTTAAAGGGGTCCAATATTAATAGGGGTAATAGAGGAGATCACACGGAGCATAAATCAGTATATAATGCCTGGCCGGATCTCAATAATTTTCAAGTTACAGCAAATAGAATGAAAAATCGGAAATTTGTAAAAAAACCCTCATTGCTAAACTATCGATAATGCTACATAAAAACGAAGCACATATTTAGAAAGAACAGAAAAAATCCTACGAAATGACATAAGTTGTTTTAGAATATTGAGAATTAATGGGGAGTTACAAGCTCTGAAACAGTGAAAAAATACAAAATCAAATATTTAGCAAAATAGTTAATCGTTAATTCCAAAAATGCAACTCTACCTACATCAAGGAAAATGTTATAAAATTTGGTCCATTCCGAAAGCTTTCGAAGAAGCTGACAATAAACCATATCAGTTTAATTGTATGGGAGAAATCAAGCAGTTCCCTAGTTACAACTCTGTACTATTGCACGCTCGGAAAGAGCGAAACTCCACCCATGACGATTGTAAACACCCCGTTTTAATATCTTTCAATTATACATTTCTGATCAACCTCTATCAATACCCTTTCATTATTCAGTCTGGTCAAGTGAATGACATATTGTGCAGCTCTCACCTTGTCTTAAAGCAAACTCCGTGACTGCTGCGTTTCCTCCATGAACTTTCAGGATGATGAAGAAGAAGTACTTTTTATGCAAATTTTCTATGTGTATAGGAAGAAAAGTGTAATAAAACAGCAGTCATCAGTGGGCGTTATGTTAAAGGGAGGCTGTTGTAAGTGGGATTGTAGTAAGTTGATGTATAATAATTATGCCGGAATACTCTAACGAAGAATATGCGGACATGCATCTGATGTACGGGCAAGCTCATGGAAATGCATGTCTAGCACAGCGCATGTACCGTGAGCAATTTCCAAGGAGACGTTGCCCAAGTTCGAAACTCTTCATAAAAATCGATAGACGATTACGGGAGACTGGATCGTTTAATACAGCAAGCATTGATGCAGGGAAACCTCGACATGTACGAACACCTGCAATGGAAGAAGATGTGACTGAATATTTTTAAAGATAACCCCTCCACGAGTACACGAGCTGCGTCTGAAGTCGGTGTTTCTCACCAAAGTGTGTGGCGTGTTCTGCGTGCAGAAAACATGCACCACTTTCATGTGCAGCGGGTACAACTGTTATCAGTAACAGATTGTGCTCAGCGGACAGAATTCGTACGCTGGTTGCTTAATGTAACAGAAAATAATCCACAATTTCTGGAAAATATTTTATTTACTGATGAAGCAACATTTACGAGAGAGGGCGTGGTAAACACGCACAATATGCACACATGGTCATATACAAATCCGCACACTGTTTTCCCGTCGAACGCACAACAAAAGTTCAGTGTGAACATATGGGCAGGTGTCCTCGGCGATTATCTCATAGGACCATATTTACTCCCAGATGTACTCAATGGCAGTACGTACTTGGTTTTCCTACGGGATATCTTACCGCAGTTACTGCAAAATGTGCCAGCAACATTGCGCCACAATATGTGGTTTATGCACGATGGCGCACCGGCACATTTTTTCATAGGTGTTCGCAATCACCTCAATTCAACATATCCTGGGAAATGGATTGGACGCAGTGGACCTGTTGCTTGGCCTGCACGCTCTCCAGACCTCAATCCGTTAGACTTTTTTGTTTGGGGACACCTTAAATCGCTGGTGTATGAAACGCCTGTGGATACACCGGAGGATTTACTAGCGCGAATCGTTGTCGCTGCAGGAGACATTCCCAACTCCGTCGGAGTTTTTCGGCGTGTTCGCCAATCTTTACGACGTCGCTGTCGGCTGTGCGATTCTGTTAATGGGCGCAACTTCGAACACCTATTATAATAATGTCCGTTCGTCTGCCTTCCGACATTGAACTGTGCAGCGCAGGCCAGAAGACTATGCTTCACATATGTCATAAAGTACGTGGAATGTAATTCTTTATTTGTCATTTTTCTTTTATTTTCAACACTTTTTGGCACAGTATTTTGTAAGTCACAGACTGTGGTGTACTCAAATTGTAAATTACAAAGTTTGTATGAATTAATTTAAAATTTAGTGTCTTTTTTAAATTTATAATTAATAAAATTATTATGCTTTTGTTATTATTATTTCCTATCATAAATTATGATGCACATATACATACAATAATTGTCCATGTAAAACATGTACTGAAACTTCTTGCATAGTTACAAATCGCAATATTTTTAATTATTTCCGAATTTTCACCACCAGTTTAATTTTAAGGAATTTAACTTAAGCTTTATATCAATAAAAGACCACTTTAAAATGTAGACTATTAATGTAAAGTTATTTTGGTTCATTCAACTCTTGAATAATTAAAAATGTTGCATCTCAGAAGAAGCATGATCGAAAATGTATAGTTGAGAGTAATTAAAAAGGCGGTGTTTCCAATCGTGATGGGCGGAGTTTAACCTTTGCTAGTGTCAAAGAAAGCGGAGTTGTAACTAAGAAACTGATTAATTTCTCTCACACAATTAAACCGATATGGTTCATTGTAAGCTTTTTCGAAAGTTTTCGGAATGGACCAAATTTTACTACATTTTCCTTGTTGTAGCTAGAGTTGTCTTTTTGGAATTAACGATTAACTATTTTGATGTATATTGGATTTCGTACTTTTTTCACTGTTTCAGGGCTTGTAACTCGTCAATAAATATTGCTATTTTAATACAATTGATGTCATTTTGTAGGTTTTTTTCTGCTCTTTCTAAATATGTGCTTCGTTTTTATGTAGCATTATCGATAGTTTAGCAATGAGGGTTCTTTTACAATTTTCCGAATTTTCATTCTATTTGCTGTAACTTGAAAACTATTGAGATCCGACCAGGCTTTATATACTGATTTATGCTCCATGTGATCTCCTCTATTACCCCTATTAATATTGGACCCCTTTAACGGAACACCCTGTATATATATACAGGGTTCGTAGGCTTTTACCACAATCTTTTAATAGGATTTTTCGCGTTATTTAGATGCAGAAATGTATTATAAATCCTGAAAGTAAACGAGATGTGTACGATTTTTGTTATTTAAATATTAAATAGAAAAATTCTATTAAAAATTGTTAAAAGCGTGCGGACCCTGTATATACTATATATAATTAATAATTTGGGAAGCAAAAGAGAGGCGGGGAAAATTGGCATTTCATAAGGGTTATCTGTCGATTGAACAAAATATTTTATGACTTACACTACTATATAACTGTAACTCCATTATTTTTAGTTGTTATAAATTGCTGCAAACTATTATTATATATTTAAAAGATTAGAAAAGAGTGAGTTGTTATATAGATCTATAAACTAATATTATATATATTTAAAATTAAAAATAAAATAAATAAACAATTTCAGTATGGAATGTTTGTTTTAGATAGGTATTTTTGGAATTATTTTCAGTAGAATGTATCAGTTTCATCATCTAAAAATTAAAAATATTTCAATCAATTCAAACTTATGTAGCGTGAGAAACGACGTACAGTAAATATCTTTTATATCATCTTTTGAAAAGAAATTAATTTTAGATGATAAATCATATTTAAAACTTAGAAAACAGACTTCATCCTAAACAGTTTATTATATGTATTGCATATAACATACTTTAGTAATTTAAATGCAATCAGTTTGTGGATTTAAAATTCTTATATTTTTAATATAATTAGTTAATTGTTCACTCAAGGAAAATACAGCATAAAAAAATAAAACAATATCTAAAAATTATGTCATAAAATTAAAAAAAAGAAAAAAAAACTTTTCTATATTTACTGTTGTGGAAGTAAAGGGAAGCATTTAAATATTTTCCTCATGTATAAATTTCACGAGAGTCTAAAATATGTTTTTCTTCCCAAATGATTTGTTCAATACTTTTAAAATGCTTCGTTTAGAATTTCATTTACGATAATTATCTCAATAGATGGCGCTGCTCCGCGAAGTTTAAGCGCTGTTAAACGAGGACTATTTACGTTACATTGGAGTCCGGTCCTATTATTTCTACGCCCGTGCACGTGGTTTTATATTTGCAAACAAGTAACAGTTTGTTCTATGTTCCAGTCTAAACGATTGTAGTATCATAACATAACATATATACTTCGATTATTTATGTGACCGTTGGCTAAGGATTTATTTACAAGACAAAAAGTAAGTTATTTGCTCATGAACTCTTCTAATTAATTTCTATAATTATAGTTGATTATTTTTTTTAGGTGTCTTGTTATAGTTACCCTATACTGTGATAGGGGAAATCCCCTGATATTTATCCTGATTAGAAATCCTGCATAGCATATTTTTCGTATATATTAATCATTCTATCTGATTCCATAGTGTGTCTGATTTTTCATTTTTAAGGGTGGAATTAACAATTAAATACCATGTGTTTAAAAATGCATTTTAGTTGCTTTAGTTTCAATTCGTTGATTATGAACTTCGTCAAGAATGTAGCCTATTTTTCCAAGGTGGCACAGAATTAATTTCCAAATTGAGATTTTCATTGTAGTTATTAGTATTATTTTAATTATTAACATTTATATTTAACTCAGGCACGATTATTTCCTAAATGAAAAGAAAAGGGTAAAGAAAAGCAACAGTATTTTTTTTTTTTTTTTTTTTTTTTTTTGTCAGAATCGCAACTAGGATAAATGTGACAGTAATGGACACTGCTACTGCTAAGGAATTTCTTCAAAAAATATTGTTGAATTATCAGTTATAATTATTATATTCCAGTTTTTTTTATATTATATTAATCTATCAACAATATTTAATCATTCTCATAGTCTCATTTCCCATTGCGAATCAAAATTTAATTGTAAATAACAGAAATAAATAAAAACGTCCAAAATTCCAGCATGGTCACTCTGTTCCAGTAATGGGCAACTTGCAAAAGTAATAGATAATTGTTTTACTTACCCATCATACGTAGTATAGGGTAAATCTTGTAATCGTTTTGAAAATCGAAAAAAAAATTGACAAATTTACACGTTTCAGACACTGGAGATTCCGAAAAACATATTTTTAGAAAAAATTTTTTTGCCGTCCGTCTGTGTGTCTGTAAACGCTCTATCTCCCGAAAAAATTGAGATAGAGACTTGCAATTTGCTATGTACTGAGTATGTAATAATGGGAAGAAGCCTATTTAATTTCAATAACCTCGATTAACCGGAACTATTTTTTTCGGACTCTCGAAATATTCTGTCTGATAAAAGGTATATAAGAATTTCCGAAATTGTTTATTTTAAGAAATGAATATAAAAGACAATAAAAAAACATAAATTTTGCATAAAGCATGAAGTCGATCGGATAATGAGTTGCCGAGATATTTGGAATCTTATTTCCCACACTCTTCGATTTTTCATGACCCTGTATTTCATCCAAATTTCACTTTAAAGATATATTTTAATTGGAAATTTGACGCTTAATCAGATGCAATAAACCGCTAGTTAATAGGATTATTATTTTTGGAGTTATAAGGATGTTTCTTTCAAGCAATTCAATAATTGAGCCTTTAAAGTTTATGACGTCATCCAGCCACGATTTTATTGAATTGCAATGCATTTTATAAGTAGTTTACACATTTTATTTTAATATTTTACATTATGCATATCCATGATGGGTAAGTATTACGGTGGCCGTCAACGGCTAGTTTGTTATTGTATTTAGAGGCAGAATTTAATGAACGCATACTAATGAAACAAAATAGTCATTTTCAAATAAATTTAACAAAAATTAACAATTAGGATATCAACAATTAATAAAACATTTATTGGAATAAATCATTGTTTAAATTTAAATTAATTATTGTCATTATCACAAGATCGAAATTTTAATTATTTTAGATAGAAGATTTAAAACACCAAATCTCAGAGAATTACAGTTATCAAATTATTGAGATCATAGGGGGGAAATACTGATTGAATTTGAAAAGATACATATGTTTAAGAATATATTTAAGAACTATAATTTAAGAATTTTATTTAAGAATATATTCAGTTCAAATTTAAATAAATATTTTAATATATATATATATATATATTTACAAAATATACAGGAGTCGACGCAGGTTTTTTTCTTGGGACCCATTTTGTGAAAAGTAAAACTTATTTTGTGAAATGTATCATATTTTTGCGAAATGTATTATATATTTTGTGAAAAAAAACATTTTTTTATGAAAGAAAAAATCCATCTACTCAAATTCAAACCAAGCATTTAACAATTTCGTTCCTTCTGCTAAAGTTCTCGTTTCTGGTGAACTTGTTTTATTGTTAATGACACATTTTAAAACCTAACAAAATAAAAATAATTAATGGAGAGTATGTTTTTATGGAGTGGAATTTTGTGAAGGTTCTTATTTTATCAAGAGGAATTTTGTGACGGGTTATATTTTATCAAGAAGAACTTTCTGAGGGACCTATTTTATAAAGATGAATTTTGTGAAGGGTTTTATGTTATCAAGAGGAATTTTGTGAAAAAAGAATTTTGTGAAGGAGCCTGTTTTATTAAATGGATTTTTGTGAAGCGGCACCAAATTTTTCCTGTATCGACCCCTGATACATTAAAATAATAAAAATAATTAAATAATTTGATTGATGTTATAAAGACACAATGAATTACTAATTAGAATAAATTTTCAATTATGAATTTCAAATCATGTTAGGGATAAATTATTTTTAAAGTCAGAACCGCAGTAAGCTGGTTTTTGACAGTATACTGGAACTAGGAGTCAATTGAACTTGAAAAGAGACAGATTACATTATTCATTTACGCAATTTAAATAATCATTCAATTGTGTATTTCAGGACAGGTTATTTATAACCAGGGGTAGATCCAGGCAAAATTTGGGACCTATTTATTTTTTATTCATAAAAATCCATGTAATAAAACAAATCCCTTCACAAAATTCCTCTTACTAAAACAGGATCCTTCACAAAATTCATCTTAATGAAACATGTCTTTCAAAAAATTCCTTGTAATAAAACAGGCCTCTAAGTTCCATCTAATAAGACAGATTCCTTCACAAAATTCCTCTTAATAAAACAGGCCTCTTTACAAAATCTGTTTAATTAACACAGGATCCTTCATAAAATTAATAAAACAAGACCCTTCACAAAATTCCTGTTAAAAAAGTGCCCTTCGCAAAATTCTTCTTACAAAAGCAGGGCCCTTCACAAAATTCCTGTCAAAAAAGGTCCCTTTGCAAAATTCCTTTTACTAAAGCAGGACCCTTCACAAAATTCCTCTTAATAAAACAGGATCCTTCACAAAATTCCTCTTAATAAAACAGGATCCTTCACAAAATTCATCTTAATAAAACAGGTCTTTCAAAAAATTCCATGTAATAAGACAGATATTTCAATAAGACAGATTCTTTACAAAATTCGTCTTAATAAAACAGGCCTCTTTACAAAATTTATTCAATTAACACATGACTCTTCATAAAATTAAAAATCGTCCTTCACAAAATTCCTCTTAAAAAAAGTCTCTTAATAAACTTGAACCCTTCACAAAATTCCTCTTAATAAAGCAGGCCTTTTATAAAGTTCCATCTAATAAGACAGATTCCTTCACAAAATTCCTCTTAATAAAACAGGCCTCTTTACAAAATCTGTTTAATTAACACACGATCCTTCATAAAATTAATAAAACAAGACCCTTCACAAAATTCCTGTTAAAAAAGGTCCCTTCGCAAAATTCTTCTTACAAAAGCAGGGCCCTTCACAAAGTTCCTGTCAAAAAAGGTCCCTTTGCAAAATTCCTTTTACTAAAGCCAGGGTTGTATCGGTTTTGACCATAACGGTTTAAACCAGCGGTTTTAACCGGTTAAAACCGCCCCGGTCAAAATCAATTTTGACCATTTTGACCACTGAAATTCAATATTCAATACTAATCAAATATATTTTACTAGCACATGTTAAAACTAAGTTAACATTTGTTAAAAATATATTATAAATAACATAACACTAGCAAACACCAAATTAAAAAAAAAGTCATAACACAAATAACATAACACAGGGTTCGCAGCGTTCCTAAATTTGTCTACCTTTGCTACCACTATTATAAAAAGGTAAACTTTGTCGTATATTTCTATTGCAGACGTTAAAGGAATATACCACGAAGAGTTTTGTTTTAAAATAGTGGTAGCAAAGGTAGAAAAATTTAGGAACGCTGCGAGCCCTGCATAACACCAAGATACAATACAAATATTTTTAATTATTCTTTACACAAGCTCTTTTATGTTTTTATGTAATTTGTGTTTAATTAAAAAAAAATGATTACAAGTAACAAGTTTTACAGTTGTCCTAAACTTAGACGGTTTCGTAATTTATTTTGGATTATTCCAAACTTAGAAAATAATCTTTCTATTGATGAAGAGCTAGCACAACAGTTCATTAGATGTCATGTGAATTCAACAAATTTTATATCAATGCCTGTTATCTTCTTCATTGCTGTCCACCCGCCAGACATCGGGTCCAACTGTATCTTTTACACTTTCAGAAAAATAGGATTTTGGATAGGGTGAGGATTCTGCTTGAAATGCAATCACAAGAGGCAAAAACGTAAGATCAATATTATCATGTAACCACCGTCTTGCCATTTCTTTCTTTTCTTCATCAATACCTTTACCCATGTAGATAGGATCCAGCATATGTGCCATGTTTTGTGTTTTTAACTGCAACTGAATTATACTATTACAATTGCATAGTCCATTTTTAACACTTATTGTATTGTATAAGCATATTTTACTAATGAACCTCATAAACTTGTCAGTGTATTTTTTTAACTGCACTGTTACTTTTATTACTTATTAAGATATTTTTAATTGCAAAAAATAATAATAATTAAAATTAAGAGTATTTAAAACTATTTGTAACAGTTCTGACCATTTTTTACCACTTTTGACCAATTTTGGACGCTTAAAACCACTTTTATCCAGTGTCCTGGTCAAAATCAGTTTTGACCGGTTAAAATTACAACCCTGACTAAAGCAGGACCCTTCACAAAATTCCTCATAATAAAACAGGCCCCTTCATAAAATTCCATCTAATATGACAAACTCCTTCACAAAATTCCTCTTAATAAAACATCGTTCCTTCACAAAAACTCTGTTATTAACACAAAACCCTTCATAAAATTAAGAAAACAGGCTCCTTCGCAAAATTCCTCTTAATAAAATAGGTCCCTTTTCAGAAATCCTCTTAATAAAAGAGCCCCTGACCTTCACAAAATTTCTTTTATTAACACAAGCACCTTCATAAAATTCCATTCTATAAAAAATACTCTTCATTAATTTATTTTATTTTGTTACGTTTGCAAATATGTAATTTGCAAACTAAACAAGATCACCAGAAAGGATAACTATAGCAGAAGGACTTAAATAACTTATTAATAAATTGTTGGTAAAAATTTCAGCAACTGGATTTCATCTTTTGTTACAAAATGTTATTTGTCACAAAAATATAATAAATTTCACAAAATTAATTTTTATTTTTCACAAAATGGGCCCCAAGAAAAAAACATCTGCATCGACTAATTGATATCAATATCCTATTTTATTATTTTTTCTTACAATATATCTGTATAAAAATAATAAAAAAGAAGATAAAACTCCTTACTCTGAAATTATTAATATAAAGGCAGCAGTTTTTTTTTGTGTGTGTGCTGCTGCCTGTGTGTGTATGTGGTGCGGGGGGGGGGGGGGCAGTATTAGGGATTTTATGCTTAAACGCCCTTTTTGAAATGAAAATTTATGAAGATCCATTTATTACTTATTTCAGGATAGAGGCAGGCATCTTGAGTCACACCTCTTGTTAGAAGCTTCTTATGTATGAAGTAAATAAAAATCGTATATATGAAGTAAATAATAATAAATAACAGTTTATTCAAAGAAAGATGAAAAGAAGAATGAAAGAGAAAACTGGAATCCAACCCTTCCCAGAAACTTTCCTGCCGAGAAATTCGCGGAAACGGGAAAGAAGAACTGGGAGGAGAAAAAATTACTTGATCCGCAGTGCTCGCGCCAAGGTCTTTTAGACCGATTTCAACTTTAGAATGCAATAAATTTCTGAGAAAACGCTGGAATGCCTTGCAACTTTAGTGCACAAAAGAACCAACGGTCAAGGTCAGCTAAACTGCATTTCATTATTATAACTTTAAGGGGAAATGAGATAAAGGAAGACAGCGAATTTTGGCGGGGAAATGACCAACGTGCGAGTACTGCCGGGTTAAATAAGTTCCAGAAAATCAAAACAAAATGTGATTTTAAATATTTTTTCAACAAACAATATTAAAAAATTATATCTAAATACATTAATTATTATAAGAATAGAATGAACTGGTTTCACTGTTTCACACCAGACTCCCATTTCAGCAGACCAATAGGGGATCAGAAATCCCTCAATCTGTTAACCAAAGTTCACTTACCAAGAACTACCACAGATCACATATTCTAATACGAGCAAATCTTGTGGGTGGTTATATATATATATATATATATATATGCAAAAATTATCTTGAAAACGGCTCTAACGATTTTGACGAAATTTCGTATCCTACCGTTTTGGGGCACCAGAAAACCATTGGGCTAGGTCACATGCTCGAGAAAATTCGATTAGTGGGTGACTTTGGGTCATGGTCTAGCTAATTGTATCTAAAAAACGGTTCAAACGATTTTGACGACATTTTGTATCCGACCATTTTCGGGAATGAGAAGTCAATTGGGCTGGGTCACATGTTCGAGAACTTTCGATTAGTGGGTCATTTTTGGGTCAACGCGGGTCAAATTAATTTTATCTAAAAAACGGCTCTAACGATGTTGATTAAATTTTGTGTCCTACGAGTTTCGAGCACGATAAAAGCATTGGGCTAGGTCGCATGTCCGAGAAAATTCGATTAGTGGGTCATTTCTGGGTCATTGTGGGTCAAGATCTAAAAAGCGGCTCAATTTACACTAAATTTTGCATCCAATGGTTTTCGGGCACGAGAAGACTGTTGGGCTAGGTCACATGTTCGAGAAAATTCAATTAGTGGGTCATTTTGGGTCATGGTCAAGCTAATTGTATCTAAAAAACGGTTCAAACGATTTTGACGAAATTTTGTATCCGACCATTTTCGGGCATGAGAAGTCATTTGGGCTGGGTCACATGTTCGAGAACTTTCGATTAGTGGGTCATTTTTGGGTCAACGCGGGTCAAATTAATTTTATCTAAAGAACGGCTCTAACGATTTTGATTAAATTTTGTGTCCTACGAGTTTCGAGCACGATAAAAGCATTGGGCTAGGTCGCATGTCCGAGAAAATTCGATTAGTGGGTCATTTCTGGGTCATTGTGGGTCAAGATCTAAAAAGCGGCTCAATTTACACTAAATTTTGCATCCAATGGTTTTCGGGCACGAGAAGACTGTTGGGCTAGGTCACATGTTCGAGAAAATTCAATTAGTGGGTCATTTTGGGTCATGGTCAAGCTAATTGTATCTAAAAAACGGTTCAAACGATTTTGACGAAATTTTGTATCCGACCATTTTCGGGCATGAGAAGTCATTTGGGCTGGGTCACATGTTCGAGAACTTTCGATTAGTGGGTCATTTTTGGGTCAACGCGGGTCAAATTAATTTTATCTAAAGAACGGCTCTAACGATTTTGATTAAATTTTGTGTCCTACGAGTTTCGAGCACGATAAAAGCATTGGGCTAGGTCGCATGTCCGAGAAAATTCGATTAGTGGGTCATTGTGGGTCAAGATCTAAAAAGCGACTCAATTTACACTAAATTTTGCATCCAATGGTTTCCGGGCACGAGAAGACTGTTGGGCTAGGTCACATGTTCGAGAAAATTCAATTAGTGGGTCATTTTGGGTCAAAGCGGGTCAAATTAATTTTATCTAAAAAACGGCTTTAACGATTTTGATTAAATTTTGTATTTTACGAGTTTCGGGCACGCCAAAATCATTAGACTAGGTCACATGTTCCAGAAATTCGATTAGTGGGTCATTCTGGGTCATTGTGGGTCAATATCTAAAAAGCGGCTCAATTTACACTAAATTTTGCATCTTATGGTTTTCCGGCATTAGAAGACTGTTGGGCTAAGTCACATGTTCGAGAAAATTCAATAAGTGGGTCATTTTGGTCTTGGGTCATGATATTTGAACTCGAATTTAATTTTGACCGAGCATAGCTCGGTCTTCCCTGCTCGTAAGAATAGTCTGTGAGAATAAGATAAGAATAGTCTGTCTCTTGTCTGTGTGAACTACTTCAGGAGGCATCTCATTGTAAAATATGAATCTAGGAAAAAAAGTAATCGGAAAAAAGTAACTGAGTCAACAAAAGCAGAAAAAAGTAATCGGAAAAAAAGTAACAAGGTATTGATAAATATTGAACTTAATTGATAAATAAGTGTTAAAAGATAACAAAGTAACATATGTCTGATTTATATAATTTCCGTAGGGGGATATTCGCGAATGTTATTAGGAATTGAGTAAAATCACCCCCGGAAAAAAAGCACCATCGGTAAAAAGCTCCCTGATAAAAAAAATAAAGGGTGGGGGAGGGGGGAAAGACTTCACGTTAAGATGGGAAAATACCACATATTTATGAATAACACGTGTTTGAATAAGCCAATTATAATTTCGTGTAAAGCACGTGGCACCACGTGTATTTACTAACCACGTGTACTGGGAACATCAGAGTATTATATACATCATATATTCTAATACGAGATCAAATCTTGTGTGTGTGTGGGGTGGGTTATATATACATGCAAATTTTATTTTAAAAACGGCTCTAACGATTTTGACGAAATTTTGTATCCTACAGTTTTGAGGCACCGGAAAACCGCTGGGCTGGGTCACATGTTTGAGGAAATTCGATTAGTGGGTCATTTGGGTCACCATCGGTCAGGATCAAGCTAATTGTATCTAAAATACGGTTCAAACGATTTTGACTAAACTTTTATTACCATTTTTGGGCACGAGAAGACTATTGGGCTGGGTCACATATTCGAGAACTTTCTATTAGTGGGTCATTCCTGGGTCAACGCGGGTCAATTTAATTGTATCTAAAAAACGATTTTGATTAAATTTTGTATCTTACGAGTTTCGGGCACGAAAAAATCATTGCGCTAGGTCACATGTCGAAGAAAATTCAATTAGTGGGTCACTGTGGGTCAGGGTCAAGCTAATTGTATCTAAAAAACGGTTCAAACAATTTTGACTAAACTTTGTATCCTACCATTCTCGTGCACAAGAAGACTGTTGGGCTAGGTCACATGTTCGGGAAAATTCAATTAGTGGGTCATTTTGGTTATGGGTCAAGCTATTTTATCTTAAAAACGGCTCAGACTATTTACATTAAATTTTGCATCCTATGGTTTTTGGACACGAGAAGACTGTTGGGCTAGGTCACATGTTCGAGAAAATTCAATTAGTGGGTCATTTTGGGTCAACGCTTGTCAAGTTAATTTTATCATGATTTTATCATGAATCATGATTCTTAAATCTTACATTGTATTTCAAAACACTAGCATAATTTTAAGTATTAATAAAAATAATTTTTAACCAGGTATAAAGTTGTTAAAACTGCACTGTAATGTAAACTGAAATGTCTGAAATTCAGACACTTAAGTGTCTGAAACGGATGGTTAAAAAAAGAGACACTATAAAGTGTCTTAATTTTTTAAGACACTTATTTGTGTCTGAATTTAAGACATTTGAAACGCCTGAATTGCGGCCATTTTCGTGCTCTGATCTGTCGGCAGTAAGTAGCCATTTCTGGCCACATTTCTTTAAAGCAGTAAATGCAGCCATATTTGACCACATTGCATCCTCAATAAATGGGACTATATATGATCACAAAGCAGGGCTGGTAATTTTTTAAGAAGAAGAACCTGATTAAAGCATGGACAAACTAGCCCATGGCTCTACTTCCCCCCCCCCCCCCCCGATTTTATGAAGCCCAAAATTTAGAATGCAATTTTCGTAAAGCTGATCTTTTAAATCTCTTTCGACATTGTACTGATTATATTCAATGTTTCGAGCTTTTACAGTAAGATAAGATTGAAAACAAAAATTATATTTATCTAAAAACAGTAAAATCTCTCAATAGTGGATACTTCGGGATCACAGAATTTTTCCGCTATTCGGAAGTGTTCGGTTTTAGAGGTAAAAGCGAATACCTCTATTTAGCTAAAATCCACCTTTTCAATCCACAACACATACATGTTTGAATATTTTTACATCAGAAATGTGGAAACCTCCGAATAGTAGACAAATTTTGTAGTCTCGAAATGTCCGCTATTGAACGGTGTTACTGTTTTTAGCTAAATATATTTTTTTTTGTTTTTAATCTTATCCTACTCTATAAGTTTAAAATATTAAAAAAAATGTCAAATTTGGGAGGCACCTAAAATCAGAGGGAGGGGGTCAAAGCCGTGGAAGAGTTTGCCCGTGCAATAATCAGGTCCTGCTTTTGTAAGCATTCCAAACCTGATTTATAGTTCGCTAAATGGAGGTATATAGAGAACAAACCCAGCAGTCCTGAGGTATCCGCTATTGAAAATTTTAACTGCATAAATTCATTTTGCAGTTCATTTTCTTAGTAGAAAGTACAAGTTTCTATCATTTAAGTATGCTTTAAATTATTTTAACATTTGAATAGAATAGTTCAATAAAAAAAATAATAAATTAAGTTTTCATTCTTTTTTTGAATGTTTTATATTTTTATTCAAATATTAACATCCATAAAAACCAAGCTGGTGTTATGTAACCTTCTTATTAAAATAAATAAATAGATAAGAAAGATTTTTTTTTTTTTTTTTTTTTTGTAAAAATGTTAAGAGTATATTAAAATTTGCTAAACAACTTTTATTTTTATCTTGTACATAGCATACTTAAATAGTTATACAAAAAGAACGAATTTAATCCTAAATTTTATTGCAAAAATGAAAACAAAATATTTGTTTCTGCCATGGGCCAAACATGGTTCTTATCTACCCAATTCCCCCCCCCCCTCACACACTCACAACACCACCACCATTCTTTTTTTTCTTTTTTCAATTATCTTTATTTAGTTCCACATTATTTTGATTCTTTATTTAGAATCTTATGCAATAAGACTTTTTTAATTTTCCCAGTTCATATATGATTAAGTAAGTTTAAATATGTTATTTAGATGGAACACAGTAAACACATATAAATACAGTTTTTGTATTTTAAACAAGTTTTCATGAGGAAATACTTAGAAAAAAAATCCATTTCCATAGGAAATATTGAAAATCATTTATAAAATATTCAGAATTTCGCAACAATTTGATTCGCATGCTTTTGTGATTCGTTTTCTTGTTCTATATTCCTTTTTAAGCAACAATGTTTTTAACAGTTTCCGAACATAAATTTAATTTTGTTTAACATGAAAACATTGACTACTTCGAAAATATAATCTGTAAGAGAATTAACCGATCTGTCACTAAAATTAAAATTTCATGTACAGACATATATCAATAATTCAAAATAACTGTGTGGAAAGAACTTAATAACTCAATAGTATTTAAAAATTATATATATATATATATATATATATATATATATATATATATATATATATTAGTAAGATGATCATATGGGCATTTTTTTTATATAAATAAGATGATAATTGTAAGAGCTAGTTAATAGAAAGTAGCTCTCCTTAAAAAATATATCTATTCTTTTTTAATAAAACTAGGAAAAATTCATTCAAGTTTCAAAACTAATTAGGTGTTAAATGTACATCTTAACTGTATGTAAGTAAATATATTAAATTGTACCTTTTTTCTGATTTCCATTTTTTATTTCAAATAACTTTTTATTTAAAAAAAAAGAATAAAAAATCAAAATAAAAATTACTTTACATTTTCTCCAGTTTTTATAGCGTAAAGCTTTCAAAATGAATTTGTGTCTTGAAATCTAAATACGTTATACAGATGGAACATAGGATCTAATTGTAGTTTTTATTTTTTGAGCAAGTTTTCAGATTAAAAAAAAAATCCTGCAACTAAATATAATAGTAATTTAATTTTTTTTAAATTAAAATTTATTTATAAAATATTCAGAATTTTATGATAACTTCATTCGGATGCTTTTATGATTATTTTTCAAGTTTTATGTCCCCCGTCTGAAGCTAAAATGTCCATAACATTTCCCATATATATATTTCATTTTGTTAACATGAAAACATTAACTTCAAAATTATAATGTGTAAGAGAATTAAATGATTTGTCATTAAAAATAAAAATTCATATGCGAAATCATACCTGTAACTGAAAATTACAATTAAAAAACATATTAATACAATATCATTTAATAACTTCATACTTTTAATTATATTGTCATGTTAGTAATTTCTCTTATATACATCAGATGGTAATACCAGAGTTACTAAATTGTCATTAGAAAATTATATATATATTTTTCAATAACATGCAGGAGAAATATTTTCTAGCTTCAAGATCATTTTTCTTTATATATAGTACATTTTATCATGTCCAATTGTCTGCAGAACGAAAAAGGAGAAAAACGTGTCGTACGTAACAGGAATGGCTTATAATAAGAAATTTATTTATCGAAAAATAGAAATTCATTTCGATTTCAAATCGCGTCAATAGTCAGGCCTGTCAATTTGATGACTCTGCGTTTAAAAATGAGTCTGAATTTGTGTCAGAAAGTTTTGCGTTGTTGTGCTGAGAACCACCTTAAAAATAAAATAGTGGGAATTCGAACTCCGTGAATGCATGTAGGGGATTTATATAAGCATTCATTTTGATGTCTGGTAGTATTTTCGACTTTCGAAAATGAATTAAATATATATATATATAAATATCAGTGGCGCAGTCAGAATTCGGCTCTGAACTAGGCGGTGATTATTTGGAAACGAATGTAGTTGAAATTCTATACGATGTCACTGACTGAATTACTATGCATTTTCAGCATTTTTCGTATTTCGCATAAAGAAAGGTAAGTATATTGAAAATTTCGTTAAACTATCGCCATTATTGTTAAATGTCTGCATAAATATAAGAGTTCTGCTTGAAGTAGATTGCGTGTTTTGGTTGAATAAATGGACTGTGCGACTCTGGTTGACTATGCAAAAGTTGTTATTTGTAAGTGTGCTCTGCTGTATATCTTAGAGTTTGTTTTGACATTTTTGTAGCAATCTGTATTCACGAATTTTTTAAAAAAAGTCAATTAAAAAATATTTCCTGAAGTTTCCACGCATATGTCATATGAACTCTGGAAATTCTAAAGAGTGTAAGCAGCTTATGAATAAAATCAGGCAGCAGATCTTTTTTCAATAATCGAGTTTAATTTATGAGTTTCAGCAAACGTAGTTTCTTGCAAATTTACTTTCATTTGCTACAATCATACACTAAAAACTACATGGTCATACCTGCTAACGTTAAATTATCGCCAAGCTTGGCGATATTTAATTAAATATCTTGGCCGTAAAATTAAATCGCCGTAAAAGAAGCCAACTTGTCGATATCTGACTAATTTTTCGAAATTCCTATGCAAATTCAGTATTGAAGAAAACTAGTAATCTTCAATAATGGGTTCCATGCATGCATTTTAGCTTCGTGTGTTTCAGCAAAATTAGCTGAATTCTTAAAACAAAGGAAGCGGGAAACTACCTTTCCCTTTCTTTTTCCCCAATTTTTTTCCCCCAATTTTTTTTTTCTCTTTTTTTTAACAAAAATAATATGGTTATTATTTTTTTAGGAGGGTAGGGAAGGGGGGGCGCAGAATTCCTTCCTATCCCGGGAGCCAATAAAAGTAGCTACGCCATTGGTGGGACAATACTTACTTAGAACAGCCACTGAAAGGTAGACTGTCTCATGTAGAAAACCAGCTTTTCGCAGCTTCATTAGAAAAAAGTCCTTCCGGCCTGTACCGGGAGGAAAAGGTAGCTCTCCTATATCTTCGTTTTAAAATTTTAGCTAATGTTACACGAAAACAGCAAGTTAAAATGCAAAGAAACGTTTACAAAAGATTCGTTAATACTGAATTGGAATAAGAAATTCGCCAAATTATTGAGCAATAGCCAAATTGGCTTCATTTATGAAAACTTATTTTGGTCGCCAAATTGGGCGATATTTCGCCAAATGTCGCCAATTTTGGCGAGAATTTGGCGCTAACGAATATGAATATATAGTTTTATGCGTATGAATGGGAAAATTATTACAAGAATGAAAGAAAATAATTTGCGAGTAATAGCGTTAATGTGCTGTTTTGTTTCAAAATGTCAGCCACCCTAGAATTTCAAACTGCTCTATCTCAGCCATTTTTTAAGATAGAGGTAAACCAAAAAATGCTCTGGAATCCTTGTATCAAGGCCTAACACGTAATTAAAAAATAAATTTGAATTTTTAATTTTTTGTATATTTATTTTAGTTTTAAATTTTTAAATGGCCGCCATCTTGAAACAAAATGGCGGACCAAGCTGGCCAACGAACTCGGTTGAGACATTGGTGAGCTTAATACACACAATTAAATTCATCAAAATTGATTTATAAATACGAGCGTTATCGTATGACATAGGTCAGATATATATATATATATATATATATATATATACAATTCAACATTTGAACGGAAGGTTGTTTTGGGGTCTGGGGGTCATGATCGGTGAAAATATATCGAAATTTTCCGGAACTGCTTTCCTCCGAACGGCTGCAATAGGTAGCTTTATACTTTTTTGTATTGAAAGCTACCTAAAATCTTTTCTGTTTTGGTTTAGCTTATTTTAAACCCAAGGAATGAAAAAGGTTAATAAATGTTAATGAAAATTAAAAAGCATTCAAGATTACAATTATATTTTACAAAAGAAAATTATTTTGAACATAAAATTTTCTGGATACTTGATACTAAATCTTATAATACAAAAATCCAAAATAATTCAAAAACCAAATTGTTAATTATGTTATTGAAAATATTTATAATAAGTTTTATGTTGACTAGTTTGAAAATATCGGATATATATGTAAAATATCGAAAAAATATACAAATATCGGATATTTTTGATATTTTCGAAAATATGATATTTACCCTTCTTGGGACGTGTACTAGCGCACCCCCACCCGGTGTTACTGACTTTCGTTAC
The DNA here is from genome assembly GCA_963931845.1 of Maratus michaelseni. Taxonomy (NCBI): domain Eukaryota; kingdom Metazoa; phylum Arthropoda; class Arachnida; order Araneae; family Salticidae; genus Maratus; species Maratus michaelseni. The sequence goes on from OZ007594.1 coordinate 24,143,613, forward strand.
TGTATTTATCTGTATAAAAATAAAACATTAGAAAATATATGATTTGTTAAAACAAATGTGAAAAAAGGGGGAATGGCAGTATTTCTCTTTTTCTTTACGTTTGTTTTAACTCCCGTTTTATTTGGAGAAACCTATTTTCAATGCGACTTTTCAAGCAAGTTCATGTTCTGCTTCTTTGTTTTCCATTTCTTTTTTACTAAATTCAGACATCGTGGTGGTCAAAGTGATAGGGAAAATGTCTTTTTAAAAATTATTTAACCAAATGTTATTTTGAAACTCATAAGCATTTTATCATTTAGTTTTAAAACTTATGCCTGACTTTTGCTTATACAGTCGAACCTCGTTAACGCGAACACTCAAGTGGAAACATTTTTTTGTTCGTGTTAAAAGTAGTTCGTGTTATCCGAATTTAAATACATTACATAGAATTGGCCGGGCCAATCGGAAACAGTTCGTGCTAAAAGTAATATTCGCGCTAAGCGTGTTCGTGTTAACGAGGTTTGACTGTATTATTCGCTAATGAAAAAACGTCATCTTTGCTAGCAAAGTCAGCAAAAATTTTCTGGAAATTGCGAAAAAATTGAATGAGTTTGAGTTGTAATTTTCGCTCAAACTCGCGGATTTTTTTTAGTTCAGCTCAACTCATCGCTCGTTTTTCAAATAGTGAGTCAAACTTAGCTCAAAGCTCACAGGAAGTGAGCGAAACTCGTGAGTTTCCTCTGAATGATCGCGCTCAGTTACAACACTGGTCACTTTTATGCCTTTAAGTTTAAACATGAGTCAGAAAGTTGCTCATTACTAAGACGGGAATTTGATAACCACCTTAAATAAATCCTTAATAAATTACAGAGAAATATTTTCCAAAATATACTTTTTTTTTCCCGTTATAAAGTATTAAAATTATGATTTTCTTTAACCCTTTTCTTTTATTTTAAACCAGGGTTGGCAAAAAACCGGGTTTTTTTGAAAAAACCCAAAAAACCGGTTTTTTTGGTTTAAACCAGATTTTTTGGTTTAAACCGGGTTTTTTTGTATCTTTTTTAATTACATATATGCACATCAGTAAATAAAATTTAACATTGACAAGAATGATTAATATTACAATAACAATATATATATATATATATATATATATATTCTGAAAACAGTTTAAACAAAATAAATAAACAATTGTTATTAATTATGTACAAATTCAAATCATTAAATTTTATTTAGAGCTGAGCTAACATCATTTACATTCAAATTCAAAACAGTTATATTGTTGTGAGCTCGGGGTTCGAAAGGACTGATGCCAATATATAAGAACAATAAAAAGGCTTTATTCACTATAAACAGTGCAATACCTTCACAAATATCTTCTGAAAATTACAAGATATTCAGTAATCTTCAAATCCAATAAAAGCTAAGCAAAATTTCACACAGAAACAATGCGTTCAATACGACGTATCAACGACAAAATCGATCCGAGAAACACAGTTCTCAATGCAAAGCCTCTCGTATGAATTCAATCGCAGTTGACAGACAACTAACTCACTGAACTGATGGAGGTCCTTATATAGGTTTCAGAGATCTTTCCAGATTATTCCAGAGCCTTCAGATGCTAGAAATTACCAGAAAGTGCTTTAACTTTCGATAGAGAACCCAAGCAAGAAAGGATCCCAATGTACAGGTATAAGGGGGGGGGGGGTGGTTGCACAAAAAGTCGCCAAATCCGTCGCCAACTTGGCGACATTTGGCGATATACCGCCAAATTTGGCAAAAAAAATAAGTCGCCAAAACCATCGCCAACTTGGCGATAAACCCATTCCTTGGCGATTTTCCCATAGAACTCATAATAAAAACCGATGCTTGTTTTCCTTGCAAACCACCTGAGGCCTTTAGCATTGAGTTACATGATGCTCAATAGGAAATACATTAATAATACTGCAATTTTCACAATAACAAAATAAAATAAATTTAAACAAATGGAATATTTACAGATATATACAAAATTCATAACATTGCCCCCCTCTCAAGGACTGCACGTCCCGGGCAGTTCAACCTTTGATCGGAAAGCAAACCCGTTACCAACAAATGCTATACTATTCAAAACACATTCATAATGCTGAATTATACAAAATATACACTTATTTAAAAATAAAATAAAATAAAAGCATAGACATTATTACATACAAGTATTTAAATAATAATAACAATAATAATGATAATGCTAAGCAAAATAAATAATTACATTAATTTATATACAAGACCATGGTCATACTAATTTACATTATTTACATTACACTATTTACAATCAATGAACTAAGTACTATGGCCATAGTATGGAGCCAGCCTGTCGTAATGAACGACTCTAGGCTTCGAACTTGGTGACTTTCGGATCCGAATCACGACATCGTTCAGTCTGTTTAGGACTGTGTAAGGACCGTCCCAGTGCGATTGTAGTTTGGGAGAAAGTCCTTTGCGTCGAGTCGGATTATAATACCAAACCTTGTCACCTTCTTTGAATTGATGTCCCGTGGCTTTCGTGTCGTACCTGGTCTTCATCTTCTCCGTCTGTATATTGATCCGCTCTCGAGCCAAGTTGTGGACGTCTTCAAATCGTGCCTGGAGATTCTGCACGTATCCCTCTGGCGATGAAGGCGCATCTGGAGGGCGACCAAAAATCAGATCACAAGGTAGACGAAGATCACGACCGAAAAGCATCTGAGACGGGGAATAGCCGGTTGTTTCATGGACGGCGCTGCGATAGGCGAGAAGAAACAAGGGAAGTTTTTGGTCCCAGTCTTGTTGGTTTCTTGAGACTAGCAGTGAGAGATTGTTAAGGATGGTACGATTAAATCTCTCAACCATGCCATCCGATTGTGGATGTAAAGGCGTCGTCCTAGTTTTGTCCATTCCGAGAAGTTGACAGAGACCCTCAATCACAGCAGAGATGAAATTTCTCCCCTGGTCAGAATGCATTTGAAGGGGGACTCCATACCTTGATATCCACTGGTGTACCAAGGCATCCGCAACCGTAGAAGCTTCTTGATCAGGGATGGCATAAACTTCAGGCCATTTCGTGAAGTAGTCCATGACAACAAGGAGGTATTTGTTGCCATCAGCACTTCTTGGCAGAGGGCCTAGGATGTCAAGGGCGATGCGTTCGAAAGGTGCTCCTACATTGTAGAGATGTAGTCTTCCTCGGCTACGTTTCTTTGGTCCTTTCCGAGCTGCACATGCATCGCAAGATTTGCACCATCGTTCGACGTCAGCTCTCGCTTTTCCCCAGAAGAAGCGCTCTCGGACTCTGTGTAATGTTTTCATGAGTCCAAAATGGCCACCAGTGGGACTGCCATGTAATTCCTTGAGGACCTCTGGGATTCGGGATCGAGGAAGTACCAACTGCCACCGAGATGTCTTCCCATCTTCCGATTCGAATTTTCGGAACAGGACACCATTCCTGACGTGGAGAGAGTTCCAAAGAGCCCAATATTGCTTCGTCGTAGGACTGTAAGTCGAGATGTCTTTCCAACTGGGCTTCGTGCTAGAAGATTCTAATAACTCAGAGATTGGTTTGATCTCAGAGTCTGCCATTTGATCTTCTCGAATCTTCTCATCATTCCAGGGATCTGGTGGCGTCAATAGTGAAGTCTTCGTCTGGCGTATGACATATTCGGGATTATACTTGCTCTCCGCTCTGGAACAATAGCGACAGCTCTCGGGACACGGTCTTCTTGATAGGGCATCGGCGTTTCCATGCGATGAGCCTTTGCGATGCCTGATGTCAAAGTCGTATTCCTGGAGTCGTTGTATCCATCTGGCTACTTGGCCCTCTGGGTTCTTAAAATTCATCAGCCATGTTAGGGATGCGTGGTCAGTACGAAGGAGAAATTTCCTGCCATAGAGGTAGTGATGGAAGTGTTCTATGGCTTTCACTATAGCTAATAACTCCTTACGAGTGACGCAATAATTCCGCTCTGGTTTCGATAAACATTTGCTTCAGTATGCTACGACTCGTTCTTGGCCATCTATTTCTTGGGAAAGTACAGCGCCGACACTTTCCTGACTGGCATCCGTGTCCACAATGAATTGTTTGTCGGGGTCTGGATAGGTAAGGACTGGAGAGGATGTGAGAGCTTCTTTCAGCCACTGGAATGAATTGTCGCATTCTTGTGTCCATAGAAACTTCTGTTTGCTTTCAGTGAGCCTATGCAAGGGTCTTGCGATGTTGGAGAACCCCTGTACAAACTTTCTGTAATAAGTGCATAGTCCCAGAAAGCTTCGCAACTGATGGACATTTTCCGGACGTTTCCAGTGCTTTACTGCAGACACTTTTTCAGGATCTGTTCGAACACCTTCAGCTGAGATGATGTGTCCTAAATAGTTTACTTCTCGTTGGAAGAACTTGCATTTCAAAGGGTTCAGCTTTAAATTCGCCGCTCTTAGCTTCGTTAACACTTTTCGAATATTCTCTAGATGTTCTTCAAACGTGCGGCCACCAATGATGACATCATCTAGGTAGATGAGACAAGCTTCAAAAGTCAGACCTTTTAACACTGTCTCCATGAGGCGCTCGAACGTTGCTGGAGCATTGCAGAGCCCGAACTGCATAACTTTAAATTGCCAAAGTCCTTGTCCAGTAGTAAATGCGGTCTTCTCTTTGTCATCAGGATGGATCTCTACTTGCCAATATCCACTCTTCAAATCCAGCGTGGAAAACCATTTATGTCCTGAAAGAGTATCTAGCGTGTCGTCTATTCTTGGTAGAGGATAGCTGTCTTTCTTCGTGATATCGTTAAGTTTACGATAATCCACACAAAATCTTGTGGAGCCATCTTTCTTTCGGACCAACACGATGGGAGAGGCCCACGGACTTGATGACGGGTCGATGGTGTCACTATCCTGCATCTCTCGTAAGAGCTTAGAAACCTCTTCTTGTTTTGCAAACGGCAAGCGTCTTGGATGCTGTTTAATCGGTGGATGGTCGGCAGTATCAATTCTATGACGTGTCAGAGAAGTGCGACCTATATCATTCTCGTTTTGTGAAAACACATCCGTAAATTCCTGGAACAGTCTTTCTGCGGCATGTCTCTGCTCAGGAGATAAATTCTCATTTCGTCCAATTTCAGGTGTTAAACTTGTAGGCGGCTCCGACAAGGTCAAGCTCGGGTCTTTGCAAACACAGGTGACTGGAGCACAGGTAGCAAGAACTTCACCCTTCTGGATAGTTCTAGACTTTTCACTTACATTCGCCATCCTCACAGGGATCACATCTCTCGACAGATCTACCAGCGCTGATGCTATTAGCACTCCCTTTGGGCTCTTCTCAGGATATCCAGTCAAGCCATACTGGAAAATTCTTTCGTTTCCAGTTAATCCAGGTATCATCATTTCGGTCCGAGGAGGGATGATAACATCTGTCTTGGCTGTGATCCGTTGAATAGACCCGGACTCATTTCCAAGTTTGAAAATAGTGACATCTTCTTGAGCAGAGCGTAACTCATTATTCTTAAAGTCCAGTATAAATCCATGCTCTTTTAAAAAGTCCAGTCCGAGTATGAAAGGGTCTGAAATATCGGCCACATAGACTGTATGATGGTAAGCGGCGTTCCCAAACTTTATTTTCAATTTCATTCTTCCATGTATGTCGATCTTATCCCCGGTCACGGTTTGAAGGATAACACGGGGCGGGGTCCAGAGGAGTTTTTCCTTTAGCCGGTGAGCTAGATCTTTCCGAATGATGGTCACATTGGCTCCTGTATCGATGATCATATTACAGGGCAAATCATTCACACGCCCGACTATAAAAACTCCGTTCTCGCCGCAACTTCTTGCAGAAATTTGACACACTTGATAATGGGGCTTCTCGAAATCTGGCAACCTCCGCCCCGCGAGATGGCCATTAATTAGTTTTCCTGCTCCGCCGTTCGTGGGGAGCTATTACCTTCTGTGCTGGGTCGTTTTAGGCAGTTTCTTTGAATATGGCCTTCTCCACCGCATTTCCAGCACTTGATCTTTCTGCCAGTTTTGTTGTCCATCAAGGAGTTCATCTGCCTCATCATGTCCTTCACCTGCTGCTGTAAATGCTCCACAGCTCTATCCGACGTCTCAGGCATGTTGGCTACTCGCACAAAGTGTCGATCTTTCCTTGTAGCTTGCTGGGCTGCCTCGAATTTCAGGGCATAAACTAAAGCCCCTTTTAAGTCACTGAGATCTGCAATCCGGAGTTGTTTCTGGATCTCAGAGTCACGCACACCATCAATAAAATGCTGCAGAGCCAAGCTTTCTCTAATTTCAGTCGGACAGTCAGGATAAGCAAGATGTGAAAGCCTCTCGACATCCGTAGCAAGCTCTTGCAGGGATTCAGTGGATTTCTGCTGTCGCGACTTGAGCTGGAGTCTGCTATATTCCTTCATGCATTTCTCGCCAAAGCGTAATTCTAAGGCACTGACGAGCGTTTCAAAATCCAGCGGTTCATTTGCAGGCAAAGTCTGTAGGACATCGGCAGCATCAGCTCGTAGAGAAGCAGCTAACTGGCAAGCCTTTGTCTGGGAATCCCATCCATTGGCGTCCGCTACGATCCCAAATTGTGTCTTAAAAACTGGCCATGAGGATTTTCCGTCATAGGTCGAGAGTTTAATAGAGGCCCGGGGAAGCATAGCTTGATACTTGACATCTTCGGGATAGTTTTCGGCAGTTATCTTTTGTTTCTTCACATTTTCCAACTCCTTTTCTATACTCTCTATCCTTTCTTCTACGGTATTGGCTGTCTTTTGAACTTTTTCCTCTATTTCCAGAAATCTTCCTTCAAATTTGTTTTCCACGCTGTCAATTCTTTCATTTAAAGATGTTATTTTATTATCTATTAATTCTTTCAACTCACCAAGGTTGGTTGACATATCCTTCTTCATTTCTTCCGACATCTCTTTCATTTCAGCCTGGTTTGCGGTCATTTTCCCATCTATCGCTGACATTTCCTTCTTCATTTCTTCCGACATCTCTTTCATTTCAGCCTGGTTTGCGGTCATTTTCTCATCTATCGCTGACATTTCCTTCTTCATTTCTTCCGACATCTCTTTCATTTCAGCCTGGTTTGCGGTCATTTTCTCATCTATCGCTGACATTTCCTTCTTCATTTCTTCCGACATTTCCTTCATCATTTCTTCCGACATTTCCTTCATTTCAGCCTGGTTTGCAGTCATTTTCTCATCCATCGCTGACATTTCCTTCTTCATTTCAGCCTGGTTCGCAGTCATTTTCTCATCCATCTCTCCTAATTTCTCCAATAATTTAGTCAGTTGCGCCTCCATTGCTCTGGTAATCGGCATTCAACCCCACTCCTGACACCAAATGTTGTGAGCTCGGGGTTCGAAAGGACTGATGCCAATATATAAGAACAATAAAAAGGCTTTATTCACTATAAACAGTGCAATACCTTCACAAATATCTTCTGAAAATTACAAGATATTCAGTAATCTTTAAATCCAATAAAAGCTAAGCAAAATTTCACACAGAAACAATGCGTTCAATACGACGTATCAACGACAAAATCGATCCGAGAAACACAGTTCTCAATGCAAAGCCTCTCGTATGAATTCAATCGCAGTTGACAGACAACTAACTCACTGAACTGATGGAGGTCCTTATATAGGTTTCAGAGATCTTTCCAGATTATTCCAGAGCCTTCAGATGCTAGAAATTACCAGAAAGTGCTTTAACTTTCGATAGAGAACCCAAGCAAGAAAGGATCCCAATGTACAGGTATAAGGGGGGGGGGGGTGGTTGCACAAAAAGTCGCCAAATCCGTCGCCAACTTGGCGACATTTGGCGATATACCGCCAAATTTGGCGAAAAAAATAAGTCGCCAAAACCATCGCCAACTTGGCGATAAACCCATTCCTTGGCGATTTTCCCATAGAACTCATAATAAAAACCGATGCTGTAAGGTTGTTTTCCTTGCAAACCACCTGAGGCCTTTAGCATTGAGTTACATGATGCTCAATAGGAAATACATTAATAATACTGCAATTTTCACAATAACAAAATAAAATAAATTTAAACAAATGGAATATTTACAGATATATACAAAATTCATAACAATATATATACAAAAGTTTCCTATGTAATACATAGAACATGATCACTTGTGCCGTCAGGTTCTACAGCAGTGGTTCCCAACGGGGGGCGTACGCCCCACAGGGGGGCAATTTCACTTTTCAGGGGGGCAATTCCAGATTTGTGTGAACCCATACCCTCTGAATTGTTTTTGTAATAGTAATGTTGTAGACTGAAAATAAAAAGTACACATTCAAATTTAAAAAACAAAAATGAGAAAAATAAGTTTTTTATTCAATTTTTTAAAAGTGTCCATTCAAAAATTTTAAATACATCTCTACCAGAATAATTATAAAATAAACTTTTTAAGATATTTATGTACTTATGTATTTCAGTATTTAAAAATTCTTTATATTTTTTCTGATTTATAAGTATTTTAGAATTTTAAACATTTTTTTCGACTATTTATTGAATGAGTTGCACTGCAATATGTCATCTAAAAATCAATTTTACACATGAAACTATTCAAATGTATATTTAACAATTACTTGACGACTTTCCTTTACAAAATCTTTTATCACGTTTTATTCTGATTAGAAATTGTTGCGTCATTTAATCGCAGAAATTCTGTAATTAAATAAGAGAAAAATGTTTTATTCAAAATTATTGATTGGTCTAATCTAGGATTCTGAGCACTCTATACATCACGCATACGTGACGACCGTTGCGAAGAGATTAAAAATGACTGTCTTAACCCTTTATGTGCCAACGAAAATTTAAACTACGAGTGGTATCAGATGATTATAAAAAATATTTGATTCATCCATTAGCTTCGGTACATTTCAGGATCAATGTTAAATGCTTTTTACTCTATCAGGAGTTCATTCTTTTAAATTTTTATAAAAATTATATGTATTAGGGGGAGGGGGGCATCATCATTTTAAAGATGCTTTGGTGGGGCGCGGTCAAAAAAAGGTTGGGAAACACTGTTCTACAGTAATGGTGATAAGTTTTAAATAATTTTTAAAGATTACTTTTTAAAAAAAGTTGAAGAAATAATTGCTGTTTTATACATACATATTTCCAAATGCAACCTGTAATTCATGTTTACCAAATGATTTAGCACACTTATAAAACATATTAATATGTTTATGTATTTCATATTGCATTCATAGAATGGATTCTGTATCTTAATGTTGATACTTAAAAGTTTTTAATAGTATTATTTAATTGCAAGATTTATATTAAATTCTTTAAAGACTTAATCTATTGCCTTCCTATATTTTTTCATTTTAATAAGCAACACTTAGTTGTGTTACATAAGAATATAAAGATATAATGTAGAATTTTACCTTGGTATGCTATACTAATTTTTTTTTTAAATAAAAATAATGCAAAGAAAAGAAAGTGAGACTTACTTTTTTATTCAATTAAAAAAAACAAATTGAATTTCAGTAAGAAAATTAAATTGAAATATATTTAAAAAATATATATAAAAGAAACATTTTAAAAACATGGAAATTGAATAAATTTTCAAAATTTTAAGAAAATGGAAGTACGACACATGTCTATAAAGATTCTATGTTAATAAACAGGATTATTAGGGTTTAATGTTTTAAACAAAAAAACAAGTTTTGCCGCTTTTTGTAAACCCAGTCTGTTACGTAACTTTGATTGTACAACACCAAATGAAGAAAAAATTCTCTCTACATTTGCAGTAGTCGCTTTTGCAGTAAGAATCGTTTCAACTTCTTTCAACACACCATCATTGAACTTTTTGATTTCATTTTCTTGAATATGTCACCATTCTGTAGCTGATACATCTTTACTAAAATCATTCTCAAAAAGATATCTTTGAAATGGAGAACTTTTGGCACAAAAGTTTAGTATCAGAGATAATAAATTGTTTTTGGGAAATTTTGTTTTAGCATATTCCAATGCTTCTTTTTTTTCCTCCGATGACAATTCGAGATCAGCATCCTTGGCTCTTGGATCCAACAGATAAGCAAGAAAATGGGCTGGTGTTATTGCCATTTTATAACGAGTATCTAGTTTTTTCATAATGTCTTTATTCAGTTTCAAATCTTCCATCTGTTTTTTTAAATTTTTAAAAAGAAAAACAGTTTCTCCAATTGTACAATTTTGGCTTTGTACTTTATCTAAAGCTACACTAATTGGCTTTAATTGTTGAAAATAGTCTTCAGCATTTCTTTTCAATGAAATGTTTGAAACTAGACTTTGGATATTTTTATCAATTTTGTCTTTATTATTTTCGCATATAGTTACAAGAACTGACCATGATTTCAGATAGCTGTCTAAAGCGTCAGCAAATGAGTTCCAGCAAACTTCACAAGGCATTATTAGTTTTGATGTACTTGCATCTTTTCTGAAGCACGCATTTGCATATTGGTTGTTTCTGAAGTATTTGATTACATGCAAAATTTGTTCTTTTACATTTGGATAACTTATATCATTTGCCAGTAAATTTAAAATATGGGCTGCACATCCATAAGTAATAATATTAAACTCTTCTTTTTCATCAAACATATCCCTCATTTTTCGGACATTTCCAGTATTGTCTGTCACTAATGCTTGTATTAAACATTGAAATTCCGATTGGCATTTATTAATGGTTGTAGTCGCAATATCATACAGATTTTCACTTGTATGAGCAATTCCCGATGTATCAATAGTGTCTGCTAAGTATGTATTCCCGTCTTTTGTTGTTAAAGTAACACATATCACAGGTTCGTTGTGAATTTTTGACCATCCATCTAATCCTAATGTGACAACTTCATTTTTAAATATATTTGCACATTTTTCTTTTTCTTTGCTGTAAGTATGATCTAATCCCCAGCAATTTGTTTTCTTGATGGTGGAGAATATTCTGGGCGGAAACTCTGAACCATTTTAATAAACTCAGGATGCTCTACAGTGCTAAATGCCGTATTTGTAGCATATATAAACCTAGCAACTTGTTCATCAAACATTTGCTTTTGAGATGGTGTTGATTTACTGACAAAAAAGTCCATAGTATCTATTTTCCTTTTTAAAGAACCAATTTCACTTGTTGCTCTTTGTGTTATTGCTGAATCCAAAGAACTTGAAATACTGGATAGTGACACTGACACATCATCTACACAAAAATAAAAATAAGAATTGCTTAATGATACAGAACATATTACTTCAAAAATCATAATCATATAATTAACAATAATTCAATACAAAGACATTTTTTTTCTTTGTTTTACTGCAAAGTAAACATCTCTATCATATTGATATATTTATTTTTGATAATTTATTTAATACTCGAGATAAAATTACCATGTCTTTTATAATTTTGGATATTTATGATTGGTGAAAACTTAGTTAATCTCTAAGAGCCATGCATAAATTAAAAATTAACAATTTCATTTAATAACAGTTCTGATCACATAATTTGTTCTTAATAATATGATTAATTTGTAAAACTTTCAAACTTTTATCAAATGTAATTTTAAGATTATCAAAATAAAGTTCTCTAACAAAAAAATGTCTATTTAAAATTTTCTTGTTTTTTCCAAAATTTCATTACTTAGAATTATATAAATATTTTTTATTTCATAGAATATAACTTTCTAAAATCAAATAGCATATGCAAATTAAATAATAATATATGTGATTTTTATAATTTATCTTCTCAATCAAATAGCATTTCAAATAATAATGTAATTTTTTATAAGAGTTTAGAATCATCTGAATGAAGATATACATAATGTGTTCTCAATATGCATTACTTGTAATTTTACAGATAAATTAAAAATTTTGAATTTAACAAATATTTAACTTATTAACAAATTTTTAACAATTTTCTTTCAAAATTAAAAATAATAGCAGCAATAATAATGATAAAATAAGTACTTACCATTATCAACAGAATCAGAATCAGAATGATGATGAGAATTATTACAAGTTTCAATGTGTTTCTTCATCCTAGCTACTTGACCTTCCATTTCTTTATTACAATTTTTGCATCTAGCTCTACAACCTTTCCTTTTATCATTTTTTACTTCATTAAAATATAACCAAACTAAATCTTTTCTTCTACCAAAATTAGACATTTTTTGTTCTCAAATGCTAACTCTTGGACCATTCATACACAGGTGCAACTATGATGCAACTGTGACTTATGCAGGTTGACTGCTGAAATGAGTTGAGCTGTTCAGTTAGAAGTAGAAGTTATTTGTACATCAAATAATTTGAAAACTTAATTATATAAGAAAAAAATCTTAAAAAAAAATTAACAAAAAAACCAATTGGTTTTTTTCAGAAAAAAACCACTTGGTTTAAACCGTGGTTTAAACCATGGTTTAAACCATTTGGTTTAAACCGTGCCAACCCTGTTTTAAACTACACAAATTTTTCAATGAGTGTTCATTTTATTGTCTCTAAGTAATCATTAGTATTGATATTCCGTATTCCATAAATTCGGGACATATAATCTGCTGTACCTAAAAAAATTTACATAAAAATGTAAGCAATATATTTTTTAAAGAACTTTAATGTTGGTTAAGAACTATTGACATGTTTTTCAAAAACTGCGTCTGGCTGAATTCATAAACTACGCAAAAAAGAAACTGCCCGAGTTGATATTTTAGCTTTTATAACAGGCGGAGCACCGCCAATAAAGCTTCCGTAAAGTTTCGGTTTGAATTTTTAGCTTTTATTACAAGCTGGGCCGGGTCGAGCCCGAGGGTATAAATTTAGGTCCGTACGGTAGATCCTCTTCCTCTACCAACCAGGAAAATTTAGTGTTTATTCTGGGAAGACAAATAAAAACAGCAACATGGCAAAATTGGAAATACCACAGAAAAATAGTATTGTGAAATCATAAAATGGCACAATGAAAGAAGCAACAAAGTATGATTAGCTTGATTATAAAGGATATGGACAGGAGGTGAACTAACGCTAAAAAGCAGTATTATCATAGACTTTCTAATAATACTGTCTTTCCTTTGAGTGTATTATTTACAGTATTTCTCAAGGCGAAATTTTCAATATTCTGACGAATACATGTTAATCTTCTTACAAACTAAATAATGAGAAGAATGAAATAGGCAGTTTCACAGCACTTACGTGCACAATACACTATAATATTTATAAATCTATGTTGTGGACGTTGATGTGTGAAATTCTGAGAATCGGAAAATGCCAGGGAGTGAATACTGACTGGTTTTCAAAAGTTTGGAATTAGTGTCTATCAAAAGGGTGGAAGGCTTTTGTCCATTCGAAGGTAAAATCTCTTGGAAGGTTAGATCTCTACCCTAACTGGATTAGTAAATGTTGCAAACACAGATTGCAATAAGAAAAAGAAAACTAAATTTAGTATAAATGTCAGCCATTTTACTAAACTATAAATTTTTATTCTTAGACATATGAAATTGGCAAGAGCTTTGTTATTCAGAAACTATGATATAGAATAGCGTTTTCCATTTTTTATTTTACGTGCCATCATGTCTTTCTTAATTTTCGATTTATGCAATTACATAACATATCACCCACGAGCCACGAAAACGAAACATGTGAAATAGTTTTAAAATTATATGAAATACAAGAAATAAACCTGTAAGTTACCATTTTTCGAGTGCAACGTGTCGTTTTTAATGTACGTCGCCTGGAATTTATTCCACAAACAAACTCTAATAATATTACGCCCTTGCGATAATAAGTCACTGTCTGATATGGAGGTTTTACTCTTAAACGATACGAGCAAGGAAGACAGAACTGTGCTCGGTCAAAACTAGCTTTGAGTTCAAATATCATGACCCATGACCAAAATGACCCACTAATCACATTTTCTCGAACATGCGACCAAGCCCAATTGTGTTCTCGTGCCCGACACCCGTAGGATATAAAATTTAGTCAAAATAGTCTGAGCCGTTTTTTATATAAAAATAGCTTGACCCATAGTGACCCAAAAATGACCCACTAATCGAATTTTCTCGGACGTGTGACCTAGCGCAATGATTTCCTCGTGATCGAAACTCGTAAGATACAAAATTTAATCAAAATCGTTAGAGCCGTTTTTTAGATAAAATTAACTTGACCCACGTTGACCCAAAATGACGCACTAATCGAAAGTTCTCGTACATGTGACCCAGCCCAATAGTCTTCTCATGCCCGAAAATGGTAGGATACAAAGTTTAGTCAAAATCGTTTGAACCGTTTTTTAGGTACAATTAGCTTGACCCTGACTCATGGTGACCCAAAATGACCCACTAATCGAATTTTCTCGAACATGTGATTTAGCCCAATAGTCTTCTTGTTCCTTAAAACTGTAGAATACTAAATTTATTTGAAATCTTCTGCGCCATTTTTAAGATAAGAATAGCTTGACCCATAATAAATCATGACCAAAATGACCCACTAATCGAATTTTATGGAACATGTGACCTAGCCCAACTGTCTTCTCGTGCCCGAAAATCACAGGATGCAAAATTTATTCAAATTCGTTTGAACCGTTTTTTAGATACAATTAGCTTGATCCTGACCCAAAAATGACCCACTAATTGAATTTTCTGCGACATATGACCTAGCGCAATGATTTTTTCGTGCCCGAAACTCGTAAGATACAAAATTTAATCAAAATCGTTAGATCCGTGTCAAAAGGTTCAAGGACGGTTCAAAGTTTAGTCAAAATCGTTTGAACAGTTTTTTAGATACAATTAGCTTGACCCTGACGGATGGTGACCCAAAATGACCCACTAATCGAATTTTTTCGAACATGTGACCCAACCCAATGATTTTTTGGTGCCTCAAAACGGTAGGATAGAAAATTTCGTCAAAATCGTTAGAGCCGTTTTTAAAATAAAATTTGCATGTATATAGATTTGATCTCGTATTAGAATATATGATGTATATAATACTCTGATGTTCCTAGTACACGTGGTTAGTAAATACACGTGGTGCCACGTGCTTTACCCGAAATTATAATTGGCTTATTCAAACACGTGTTATTCATAAATGTGTGGTATTTTCCCATCTTAACGTGAAGTCTTTCCCACCCCCTTTTTTTTTTATCAGGGAGCTTTTTACCGATGGTGCTTTTTTCCGGGGGTGATTTTACTCAATTCCTAATAGCATTCGCAAATATCCGCCTACGGGAATTATATAAATCAGACATATGTTACTTTGTTATCTTTTAACACTTATTTATCAATAAGTTCAATATTTATCAATACCTTGTTACTTTTTTTCCGATTACTTTTTTTCCGCTTTTGTTGACTCAGTTACTTTTTTTCCGATTACTTTTTTTCCTGTTACCGTAAAATATGGGGTGGAGGAAGTATGAGGGGCTTATTAATTTTGAGAGAAAGAAAAGTATATCTTGGTAGCAGAAAAGAATAATTATATTTTAATGGAATGAATAATTATATTTTAAGAAAATAACATTTTTCTTGACATATAGAATGTAAATTTACTAAGTTTGAGTTGCATGAGAAAGGATATAAAAAGACAGAGGACACATGCAAGTTCTTATTTTTGGGGAGTGAAATGATTTTACTAAAATATAAAAAGTTTCATTTTTTACAGAGGTAATGGATTTCTATTTTAGATAAAATATATATAAATTACTAGAACCTATCTACGGATTAAATAAAAAATTATGAATTAAATTATTATTTACATTTTTGAAAGTCATATGTTATCTTATTGGCATCAAAGTATTTAAAATATTACAAAAAATACATTCAGCTGTTATGATTTTTGAACACTCAAACAAAAAATTATTTCAATTAGTCCTTAATTTAATTTTTAATTTTAAAATTGAAAAAAAAAACAATTAAAATATTTTTTAAAAAAAAGTCAGTATTCGGCCTAAAGCTTGGCCGAGTATTCGGCTATTCGGCCAAATCACTATTCGTTACATCCCTATATGTTATACGTATATACAATTTAACTGGGGAGTTTAAATGCATTTAAATGGGTTTTAATGGGTTTTAGATTTACAAACAAAAGGGTGTTCTAACGATTGTAGTATCGTAACATTTAAAGTGACTGATCGGGATGACAAACGAATTATATATATGTATATACAGTGAAATATGTTTAAGACGAAAACGCTTAACATGAAAAATCGGTTAACACGAAATGTTTCAGCGGTCCGGACAGTATAATATGCAATTTAATACATTTTTTTTCTTTTAACACTAAACTAAAATCGGTTAACACGAAAAAAATTCGCTTGCGATCTTCAGTGGCATGTTTGCTACAAGTCACTGTAGAATTTATTTATGGAATTGTTTAACTTCCGGGAATCGGTTCCTCTTCCTTCACGGCCCCCTTTTTTCCCTCAGTGGTCATTATCCATTAGGGCTCTCCCCTCCTCAAAATCGGTTAGTTTGAGTTGAAATTGTGAATTTCGTGTTAAAACTGTTGAATTTTGGGTGAAAATCAGTGAATTTAGTGTTTTTTGTAAAGTAGCTTATGTTTTATGAGATAAAATTAGCTTAACCCAAAAATGACCCAGTAATCGAATTTTCTCGGACATGTGACATAGCCCAATAATTTTCTCGTGCCCGAAACTCGTAGGATACAAAATGTAGTCAAAATCGTTAGAACCGTTTTTTAGATATAATTAGCTTGACCCGTAGTGACCCACTAATTGAATTTTCTCGAACTTAGTCCAATTCTTTTCTCGTAATACAAAATGGTAGGATACAAAATTCGATCAAAACCGTTTGAGCCGTTTTTTAGATAAAATCAGCTTGACCCTGACCCGTGGTGACACAAAATGACCCAGTAAACGAATTTTCAAGAACATGTGACCTAGCCCAATAGATTTCTCGTGCCCGAAATTGGTGGGATACAAAATTTTGTCAAAATCGTTAGAGCTGTTTTTAAGATAAAATTTGCATATATATATATATATATATATATACGCACAGACAGATTTGCTCGTATTATAATATATGGTTTGATAAAATTTTTTGTAAAGGCGATGGATCGCAAAAGAAATTGAATTTTGTATCTGAAAGAGAAATTCCCCAGTATAAGTGATGCTAAAATTAAAGAGGAAATTTTTGTAGGACCTCGAATCAGGGAATTAATAAAGATCCGAAATTTGAAGACAAATTGAACATTTCTGGAAAAATCACATGGCAATGCTTCAAGAACGTGGTTGCGAATTTTCTGGGTAATCATATGAATGATAGATAGAGAGAATTAGTAAACGAACTTTAAATATCATATAAAGCTTTGGGTAGCAGTATGTCGCTTAAAATCAATTTTTTTAACTCGCATCTTGCTTTTATTCTCAGAGAATTTTGGGGCTGTGAGCGATGAGCACGGAGAAATGTTCCATCAGGACATTTCAAAGATGTGAAAACGTTATCACATCAGGGTCACATCATCGTACACATGGAACCTGAGAATGTTGGCCGATTTCTGCTGGACGATTAAAAAGGACCAACCGGAAGCAAAAATTTTCCAGAAAATCATAGATCATAGGTTTCTAATGAACATTTTTTATAGATTTTCTGGAAAACACTTATTTTTTCTTTAAAAATCATTTATCTTTAACAAATAAAATTCATTGGTGATCAAAATTTTAAAACTGCTTATTTTTACTGACGACACCCAGTAGTATTCAGAAACACTAACAAAGTTCATGTAGCACTACAAAGCTTACCAGGAAACCATGCCTTAGTCTAACAATGAAAAAAATCTAAGCAAGCAGCAATCGAAAGAGCATATTGAAACGTGTTTTTTGACACATAAATCATTTGCCCTCGTCTCCCCGTTATCGAGATATAAAGTCTTAAGTTTGAAAATTTATCTATTTAATTTAAGGAAAATGGCGTGGTTTTGATTCAGAAATTTTAATAATCAGATTAACATGAAATACAAAACATATTTAGATATAGTAATATAAAAATGAAAGAAGACCGAAAAAAAATGCTATTGACAAATATGACACTGAGCCAAAAAAATTATTGAAGCGTAGAAAATCGTGGCACCCAGAACATTTCCTGAACTTAAATCTAGTACAATGATCAACCTCCTGCGAAAAACAAAATTGCAAGGGCGTTTCAAATGGAAGTAAGCGAGTTTGTACTAACTCAGACTTGTACCAAGCATAGCGAATCATGTTGGAGAATTGCGGCGTACTAAAGTGGAAATGGACATGTTTGATGATATTGATACGTTGAAAAGGTGACGACTCCTCCTTCCATCCTATTAAATCAATAAATTATCAAATTTTAAGACTTTATATCTCGATAACGGGGAGACGAGGTCAAATGATTTATGCGTCAAAAAATACGTTTCACAATTCTCTTTCGATTGTTGTTTATTTAGAAGATTATTTTCATTATTACACTAATGGGGTGATTTCCTGGTTACATTTTATTAACCAGTGATATTTATTACTAGTTCTAAAACACTATACATCAGCTGTCTGCTTTAATTTGTTGGAGTTGGGAATTTATTTCGATACTAATTATCATTGCTCATTAAGGAATTAAGAATTAATATAATGAATTTTGAGAATATTTGATCAAGTAGTAATTGATTTTGATCACATGCCTAAAACATATTTTCTTATTTATTAATTAATTTTCTTTCTTCACTCCAACTTATCATAACAGATATTTAAAATTCACAATCATATTGATTAAAGATACGATTTCTTTCTTTTAAAATTAAATTTGATTTTTATAAAATTGATATAGGGTGAAACCCCCAGTTATTGACACCCAACCAGCAATTGACACGTGATCAAAAAGCTAACCCAAACACGCATTTTGTTGTAAAATTCTACAAAGTACATGTGATCTAGTGGTAAATGAGACACTTATTTTTATTTTGCAGTCAATTTATTCACCACTAGAGAGCAAAGAACATATTCAACGAGGAAGAAAGTTTTGAGAATACAAGTGCCATTTTGAAGCAACCATCTTATTTCTAAAATTAAGGAAGTGTTTTTCTAATCTATTTGTTATGCAACCATCCAAAACTTTTTTCTAAAAAAAGTTATACTAGTACAAATTAGTTTAAAGATGCATATGATACATTAGGGCCGTGATTTAGAGTTTATAAATATTTAATTTAGCTTAATGGGGAATGCCAGTTATTGGTCCCCAGAATTTCATTTCATCAGTCTAAGACATTTAGTTAGGATTTAGTTATTGATTATATTAAAGGAAGTGGAAATCTATTATTGGAATTGTTTAAAAATGCATAATAATAAATTAAATTTATCTTGTAGTAAACACCATTAAAATTTAAGTAGTTTTAC
Source organism: Maratus michaelseni (assembly GCA_963931845.1). Classification (NCBI taxonomy): domain Eukaryota; kingdom Metazoa; phylum Arthropoda; class Arachnida; order Araneae; family Salticidae; genus Maratus; species Maratus michaelseni. The sequence continues at coordinate 24,162,928 of OZ007594.1, forward strand.
CAGTGTCTGACACCAGATGTCAATTACCGGTTCATAAATGTCAGTTATTGTATATCTGCATAACTAATAATGTAGTACTAAATATTACTGCTATATACTCTTACTATATAATCTGCATTACTAATAATACAGTACAGCTTATTAAATCCCACTTTTTATAATAAATATTAATGTATTTTGTTTATAATGAAAAATAAAGTTTTTTTAAAAACATTTTCATCTTTTAAAATAAAGTGTCAGTCACTGGTTCACTTTGTGTCAGTTATTAGTGTTACAAAATAGGGATGGTGTCAGTTACTGGAGTTTTTCACCCTATTTATGAATAAAAGAAATTTTTAGCACTTTCCAACCTAGTTGAAAAGTGCTTATGACTTCGGTTTGTCTGGCCGTCTGTCCGTGCTCTAACTCCCGTAAATATGCTCGGATTGCTCTGCAATTTTTATATGTTATTGTCGTTATCTATAGCATGTTCCCTATTTCAACGGAAGTGTGTAGCACTTATAGTTTTATTACAGGGACACTCAAAAGAATTCCGTTACATTGCGGTCTATGCACTCTCAAAAATGAGTACTCAAATTTCAAGAAATTTTCTTCGTTTTTGACGAAACGATTTCTTGAAAAATGCTCCGAGTAAACATTTCGTCAAATCGAGTAAATTTGCATCCTCAAAATTACGAAGAAAACAGTTTCCTCAAATTGTTTCTTTGACGAAAGTTCCAAAAAAAGGTTGGTGCTGCCATCTATCGGAGTTTTTAGAAGCATCTTTAATTGACTACGGCAAAATAAGATCACTGGGATTTGATCGGACTCGAACACGCGATGTTTGGCTTGGGAGCTAAGTGCTCTAACCACTTCGCTATCGTGACTTCGGAATTATTTGATTTTAAATATATTTATGGGATGTTGATGTGTGTTTATATTTTTAGAAAGCAGATTGTATTTTTATCGGTGCTGTTATACTTTCTGCATGTTTTAATTAATAAGGCTAGTTTATTATTATGGTTTTTCTATGGTTAATAAATAATTAGAAAATGGCTTGATTAATATAATTTATTAGAGAAATTTCCTTTGTTCAATGAATAATTAAAATATGGTCTAATTGTTGATCAGAAATAATTAATTTTGAAGTGCATATTTTGGAGGCGAGTTCATCAATTTTAGCGGATAAGATTACTGTTTGTAGAGGGGGGGGGGTCAGTTATACATATTTTAAATTTGATTGTTATATGAATATATTTCTTAAATAAAAAAAAGCTCCTAAAATTGTGTTTTTTTTTTTTTTTTTTTTTTTTTTTTTAAACCATTGGAAAAATGTTGATGCTTTCGATCGAAAATGGACCAAATGATGTTCGCATTTTACTATTTTAACCGTTTTTAACGAAATTCTGTAACTTTAGAAGAATTTTTTAAGCGTTTTTAACGAAATTTAATACTTTCGTGTAATTTTTTTTTTTTTTTTTTTTTTTTTTTTTGAACGATTTTGTAACAAAAATAATCTGGCCGGGAATGGGGAAATATTTTTGTCAAATATTTGAGATTTTCCATTTCATTAAAAATCACTTAATTTTGAGACGAAATAATTGTCAAAAAATGACGAAATATAGCTCAAGAATTGCGAAATCGTCAAAAGTGAGAGTTTTATTTTTGACAGCGAGGAAACAGTTTCGTCAAGATATTTGAGGATTCGCGTTTCGTCAAAAACCACGTGACTCTGTGACGAAATGATTGTCAAAAATAACGAAATGAGGCCTGAGGATTGCGGAATCGTCAAAATTGAGTGTTTTATTTCTGAGAGTGTGGGGAAAAATCATTTGCGGATTATTTAAATAATGTTTCAGTATTTTAAACGCATTGAAATTTATATATATCACTAAGGTGCATTAGAAGAAGCTTAATATGGAATAGGGTGTGCATAGCACTTATAGTTACTTTACAGGGACAGTCAAAAGAATTCCGTTACATGACGTCTATGGAGAAAAATCGTCTGCGGTTTATTTAAATGTTTCACTATTTTAAACGCATTGAAATTTATATATATATATCTAAGGTGCATTACAAGAGGCTTACTACAGAATAGTGTGTGTATAGCAGTCATCGTTCATTTACAGGGACACACAAAAGAATTCTCTACTGTCTGTTAACACTAATTCCTGGAAGTGCGTTTTAAGTTACTAAACGCGATTTTAATTTTAACTCGCTTTTTGTCTATTACGTGGTGTGTATAAATTCTGTAGATCCTATACAGGGCAGCACAAAAGTTCGCGAACACATTTCCGTTTATTGACAGAAACTCCAGAAAGATAATTTTAAACTATGCTACGCGTTTCCTAACTAAACTAAAATTTAGCATTCTATATAGTATACATACAAATTTATAGATCATATACAGGGCTGAATAAAAGTATTCGGATATTTTTCCGAATATTGTATACGTTGGAAATTCCTGAAATTATGTTTTTAAATATGTTATGCGTTTTCCAAATTGTTTACTTAGATGTTATCTTTTAGCTTATTAAACGGTATGTTTTGTAAAATTATTTTGGAAGCGTTGGAAAGTGCTACATAATCTATGCTTGACGCATGATTTTTCGTTCTTGTTAATAATAAAATGTATAATTTTTCAAACTTTTGCCAACAATATTTTTTTAATATATCTCTACTATCCTTTCAAAAGCAAAGGTAAGTATAAAATAGATTTAAATTTTTGTAATAGTGAGATTTGAACGAGAAAGAACCCTTAAAGTGTCAGTTACTGGCGGTATCACCTTAGTCCGGTCGTGGTAACTTGGTTGATGACTTTGAAAGAATCTTAATGGTACGGGGAAAGAAAGTTACTAAATGATGCTGGAAATTCATTACTTAACTAAAAAATCTAAATTCTGCTGGTTGCTACTGTGCATTCTCACCTTAATTAATGAATAAAATCATCAAAATTTGCGGTACTCGTCGGCCAGGTTATCGTGAGCGGACTGTAATTCTTTTCTAAAAAAATTGAAAACAGTGTTATGAAATTCTAAATGATTAGTATTTAATTTAATTTAATATTTATCTCATAGCTACCAAACCTTCCGGTAATGGAGTACCATTGTTCCCGAATAGAAGCATTCGTTTTATTTAACGACTGAAATTTCGGATTAAATAAGACAAAGATTAATATTTAGGAATAGTGGTGCTCAAAAATGGGAAGATTTGGAAGCTGTGTTATCTTTTGTTTTTAAGAATTACATTACTTTTTCTTCTTTTTTTTGTAGGGATCCCAACAGAAAAGATAATTAAAAAAAAAAGAAGGCCTGTTTCTTTTTCTTTATTTTGTATATTTCAAATCGCACAAAGTGAATTTTGCTGAGCGTGTATTGTGTGAATTATTCAGTTTTTGATGTGAAAATACTGTATCAGCACTTATTGTAAATAATTTATTTTAAGTAATCTGAGAATGGCTGCCGAAGAAGAAAACCATCATGTTTGTTCGAAAGATGATTTTCCAAATGAAACAAATTCTTTTTTATGGTGGTTTAGCCGATTGAATGAAAAGTGTCCCAATGATTCGCTTCTTTTTATCGTGAGAAACCGTTCGGCATTCCTGTCTCTTCTTCGAGAAAAAAATACTAATGACAACAACATGTCTTCAGCAGTGATAACTTTAGGCAAAGCTTGTAATGCTGACAATCATCACCGTAAAACATTAAATAAGCTAATGATAAATTTCTCTTCGAACATGGATCACATCGTTATAAATCTTCAGAGGTACTTAATATCATTAAGTAAACTACAAATATTAAAAAAACATCAACTGGACGCATTGTTATACTTAACAGAATTTTTGAAGAATTTTCAGCTGACGTTACCAACCTTTTCAATGGATTCAATATATATGTTGTTACCTTCACTCGAATCTACTTGTGATAAAATTTTGAAGAATCACAAAGAACTAAATAATGTTATTAAAGAAAACATAAAACTGATTAAAGAAAAACCGAAACCGTTTTCTGAAAACATTTCGTTTCAAGATAAGAAGAACGTGTCTGAAAATGAAAAACTACAATTGGAAGAACCCCCTGAAAACTTTAGGTCTTTGTCCATCTTACCAACCATTGATGACGTTGATTTGCCTTGTTCCTTTTTACGTCCCAATTTAGTAAAAGGAAGATATAAGGATGCCGAACATTATTTAGACGTACAATTTAGGTTGTTAAGAGAAGATTATATCAAACCCTTGCGAGATGATGTGGCGGAGTACAGGAGGTTGAAGAAAGACGACAAATCTCTCAGAAATTGTAAACATATTCGAGTGTATTGCAACGCCTTCTTTCATAGCGAAGAATTTGTCAATGGTGACTTATTACACGTGATAAAATTCCAAGATAAGTTATTTTCTACAATTAAATGGGAAAATAGTAAACGCTTCCTAACTGGTAACCTCTTCTGCCTGTCTACAGATGACTTTCATACTATGTTGTTTGCCACTGTTATTAAAAGAGATCCCACAGAACTTGCAGAAGGTTTACTTCTCGTGAAATTCGTAGAAATAGATGAAATAACGCTGAATCTAGGTTCGTCTGCTAATTACACAGTCATTGAAGTACCAACTCTCTTTGAATCGTACCGTCACAATTTAAAAGTGCTTCAGCAATTGGATGAGGATTCATTGCCCATGAAAAATTATGTTGTTAACGTAGTAAAGAAAGTTAGTAAGCCTGAGTATTTGCAGTTAACTACAGTATATGATATGAGGCCTTTGTTATATCCTTTAGAAATGGGTTTCTTTATTTCAGCCAAAATTAACTGGGAAAATGATACCGACAATTTTCTAATGCTAGATAAAAGGAAATTTACAGCTTCTGACTTGAATTTTGATGAACCTCAATACAATGCCTTGAAGACAGACGTTTATACAAATGTTCAAGTAACGGATGAAAGCAAGTGGCCCTCGGCCTCAGAATTAAACTTGGATGAATCTCAATATCGCGCTTTAAAGTCAGCAATTACGAAAGAATTTTCCATTATTCAAGGTCCTCCTGGTACAGGGAAAACATACATTGGCTTGAGAATTGTACAGTTACTGTTGCATAACCTTAATGTTTGGTTCCATGATAATACAGAATTTTTGGCTATGCTTATAGTTTGTTGCACTAATCATGCCCTAGATCAGTTTTTAGAAGGAATTTTACATCTTACTAAAAGAATTGTCAGGATTGGTGGCCGTAGTTCGAATGAAGCGATAGATAAATTCCAAATTAAAAATTTGGTTAGGTGTGCAAGAGTAGAAGGCAATATGCCCACATTTATTGAGGAGAGGATATCTGAAGCAAGATTTGAAATTAAAAATATTAAGAGGACAATCGGATTTGTCGAAAGATGTTTTTACTTTCAATCCGACATTGAAGTACTTAATGAAGATACTTTACGAAGTTTCGTTCCTGATGCTCAAATTGCGTCTTTGAACAGAACTAATCGTCCAATCGCAAGTAAAAACCCCAATGCAAAAGGCAATATTTATGAATGGCTGAAAATTGGCACTTTCAAGAACAGCAAGATGACCAGGCACAAAGGTGAAGGAGAACCTTCAATTTATAATAATGATATGCAAGATAAGGAATTTGAAAACGAAGAGGAATATGACCCAGAATATATTGGAAGTCAGCGTCATATCGACTATTATGATTTTATTGATAGAATTGTATTGCGAAATTTTTCAAAATCTGAGAATAATGATGACATATCGAATGAAGAAGAATGGCAAAATCAAAAAAAGAAACAGAAACAAGCTGAATATATCAGAAATAGTTTGCGAAATAATCCAGTTATGAACAAAACACGAGCATTAATGATAAAAGATATATGGGAGCTTCCCATAAATGAAAGGTGGCAGTTATATAAATTTTGGTTGGAGTATTTTATCAAAGAGAAAAAGCAAATATATTTAAATTTGCAACATCGTCTTAAAGCCGCTTATGAAGATTTGTCAAATGCACGTACCCTAGAGGATCTGTGGATGTTAAAACATGCACAAGTTGTGGGTATGACTACTACTGGAGCCGCAAAATACAGACATATATTAGAAGCTAGGAATCCTGTTGTTTTAATTGTAGAAGAAGCTGCTGAAATCTTGGAAAGTCATATTATCTCTTCTCTCACATCAGAAACTAAGCATGTTATATTAATTGGAGACCAACAGCAGCTCCGACCGTCCCCTACAGTTTATGCATTGGCTGAAAAGTATGGTATGAATGTTTCATTGTTTGAAAGAATGATCATGAATGGGATGGAATATTGCCGACTGTCACTTCAGCACAGGATGAGACCTGAAATCGCTGCTTTGATTGTGCCCCATATTTATACCGATTTAGAGAATCATGAAGTAGTTACGAAATTTGAAAATATTAAAGGTGTTGGTAAAAATGTGTTTTTTGTTTCTCATACTTTTGAGGAATTACATGTGCAAGACTCTAAAAGCAAAGTCAACGAGCATGAAGCTAGATTTATTATAAGTCTGTGTAAGTACCTAATTTATCAAGGTTATGAGCCATCCCAAATCACAATTTTGACCTCCTATTCTGGGCAACTTTTCGTCTTAAAAAAGCTGGCGGTGGATGAAAACTTACGTAAAGTGCGTATTACTGTGGTAGATAATTTTCAGGGCGAGGAGAATGACATTGTTCTGATATCATTTGTAAGAAGTAACACTGAAGGTGACATTGGCTTTTTAAAAATTTCTAACCGAGTTTGTGTTGCCTTATCAAGAGCTAGAAAAGGACTGTTTTGCATTGGAAATTTTGAACTTTTGGCAACAAAAAGTAAATTATGGAAAGGCATATTTCAAACACTTATTACAAACAAAAGTATTGGTCCTTCAATGCGCCTTATTTGTCAGAACCATCCGGATGAATTCACTGATGTTGAAGACTATTCTGATTTTTACGCTGTTCCTGAAGGTGGATGCACTCGTAAATGTGAATATCGTCTACTGTGTGGACATTCGTGTACCTTATATTGTCATCCGTATGATTCAACCCATGACGAATTTAAGTGTAAAAAACCATGTGTTAGGACTTGTGAAATGGGTCATATTTGCCAAAAGAAATGTTTTATTAATTGCAAACCATGCCCAGTTTTAGTTGAAAAAAATTTGTCTAGATGTGGACACAAAGTTACTGCTCTTTGTGGAAAAGATGAATCAAAAATCAAGTGCCTTGAACCATGCAAACAGATTTGCAAAGAAGGTCATCCCTGTTCAAAGAACTGTTTTGAGAGGTGTGGGTATTGTGAAGTTCTGGTTGGAAAAGGTTTATGTAGATGTGGTCATAAATTTACCACTTTTTGTTGAAACAATGAGTTAGCAATTAAGTGCCGTGAACCATGCAAAAAAATTGTAAAGGTTATTCATGCCTAAAGTTATGTTTAGATAGTTGTGGTTCCTGTAATGTTCTAGTTAATAAAATAGTAACAAAATATAGGCATACTGTGTAAGCTACTTGTCATATTCCCGAAAGAAATATTAAGTGCGAAAATCAATGTATTAAAACGTCCAAGAAATCGCCTGTGTCAGAAAAATGCTTTGAACCCTGTTAAAAATTTGTAGCTTGGTTGAACCAATTTTTGGGTCTGCAGTAGCTGCAACCATAAGATGGTGAAATGTTGTTCCAACATTCGGTACTAAGGTCGAATCATAAAATTGTGAAATGGCGAACCATAAATTGTGAAATGTTAAACAGTAAACTTCAAATCAATTATGGTTCAACCTTGTACAAATTTATGGTTCAACCTTATACAAATTTATGGTTCAACCTTATACAAATTTATGGTTCAACCTTATACAAATTTATGGTTCAACCTTACCACAATTTATATTTATATTTCAATCTTTCACCAATTTATTGTTTAACATTAGCACTAAATGTTGAAAGTAGGTTTCACCATTTTATGGTTGCAGCTACTGTAGCATTTTAAAATCGTTTAACTTGGTACTGTTTTCGGCTCCCCAATAGGATACAAAAAATTGTTCTTTCGTCTAAGTTTTTTTGACTACTTTAATATAATTTAGGGTGTAATATTTATTACTTCTCCTTTTAATTTTTGTTTGAAGATTGTTTACAAGATTAGAATCCTAGATGTATTTAGCAAATTTTAATATATTTCAACTATGGCAATTTGATTTTTTTTTATGTCTTTTTATGTATTTTTTTTTTTTACTTGTCATATTCCCGAAAGAAATATTAAGTGCGAAAATCAATGTATTAAAACGTCCAAGAAATCGCCTGTGTCAGAAAAATGCTTTGAACCCTGTTAAAAAATTTGTAGCTTGGTTGGACCAATTTTTGGGTCTGCAGTAGCTGCAACCATAAGATGGTGAAATGTTGTTCCAACATTCGGTACTAAGGTCGAATCATAAAATTGTGAAATGGCGAACCATAAATTGTGAAATGTTAAACAGTAAACTTTAACATGTCATCAATTTATGGTTCAGCCTTATACAAATTTATGGTTCAACCTGATACAAATTTATGGTTCAACCTTATACAAATTTATGGTTCAACCTTATACAAATTTATGGTTCAACCTTACCACAATTTATATTTCAATCTTTCACCAATTTATTGTTTAACATTAGCACTAAATGTTGAAAGTAGGTTTCACCATTTTATGGTTGCAGCTACTATAGCATTTTAAGATCGTTTAACTTGGTACTATTTTCGGCTCCCCAATAGGATACAAAAAATTGTTCTTTCGTCTAAGTTTTTTTGACTACTTTAATATAATTTAGGGTGTAATATTTATTACTTCTCCTTTTAATTTTTGTTTGAAGATTGTTTACAAGATTAGAATACTAGATGTATTTAGCAAATTTTAATATATTTCAATTATGGCAATTTGATTTTTTTTTATATATGAAGTGCTCATAGCACAATCGTAGTTTTACATGTTTTACTCTTACATTCACATATTAACATACATAAAAACTACATTGGTATGAGCGTTTCATATTGTACAAAAACAACAGCAACAAACTGATATAATTAAAATGCATTATAATTTGCTAAAAAAGCCAAATTTTCTATCCCTTTATAATCATAACTAGTAAATATACATTCTAAATTTTATTAAAATATTGAAAACATCTTAAAAAAAGAAAACAATTACACATTGGAAGAGGGGGGGGGGGGGCAAAAATCAATGCTTATCAACCCACCACTTTTTAACAATGTTCAGTTATCGTCTCCAGTCAGGGAAGCTTTTGTTAAACTGCAGAAAATTTTAAAAATATGATTAATAATTAAGTGATATATTTACAAAATTTTGATTTTCAACATCCGTAAGCGTGTGTCCAATATCGAAGTAATGTGTTTAAAAAAATTCCTGCCTCAATTTTTATATTTTGTTTAAGACAATCAACTTTGAAAACCTCAATTAAGAAAAGTTTTGAAAATTGACTTTTAAAATTAATAAATGTTTTATTGCAGAGTGTATGTCGGTTTCTAACATAAGCATGTTTGTGAAAACAGAATTTTGAAAAAAAATTATTAAGTAACTAGTTAACCCGCCCGGCGTTGCCCGGGACCGAGATAATTACAATCTCAGAGAAAGGCGTTAACCCCCTCCCCCCCATACCCGCAAATATAATGAATAATTTGTTCAAGAGAACCACCGTCACCTACATTAACGCGATCATTAAAAAAATAATTACATTTCTCTGATAATTAGAACATAACGAAGACACTACACTAAAATAGCCGGCAGATGACACCCCTTTCCGACCTCAATTTCAAATCTATATCTTAATTAGTTACCTATTAGTAAAAATTGGCAATTATTTCCTTTTATTTTCGCAAACTAAATGAAGGGATTTGCCCGAGAAACAGATCTCTTTGTAGTTCAGTTTTTAATGAAAGCCGATCCCTGTCTGAAAATTTCTGGGATCGTTTTCACATGGCGCCGGCAGATTTTTAGCAGTTTTTTGCGTAAATTAAGAAAAATTACTGGCCGAATTTTTCAAAAATTGCATAGACGGATGCAGAATTTTTTTTTACATATGCTCAGAAATTTTCAAATTGATATCTTAATTAGTTTTCTTAAAATTCGCTAATTAGTAAAATAATTTCGAATTCGTTCATTTCCGCTTCCAAATCCACAACAGTTCTTTTCTTTAGCCATTTTGATTTAAAGATGGCATTTTCAATGCGATGTTTAATGATATTCTAATTAATATCTAGAGTAATTATCAAAATATTAAAATTCTGAGACCCAGGTGCACATGGTCAGACCTTGAACTATCCACACCTAAATTTCCAGACTTCTAGATGGGCTAGATTTTGCTAGCCATCGCCAACAGACACACACACACACAGAGCGAAACTTTATTTTATTAGTATAGATGAGTCAACTTTTTTAATTTCGTAATATACAGTGAAACTTCTATTTAACGAAGTCTCATCGTTACAGTTAAAAACTTCGTTATGAAGAAAATTCGTTAAATAGAAATCAACTTAAATTCATGAAATTTTTCCTTCAGAAAGGACAAACAGGTATTGGATTCAGAACTATTTGATTAAGTTTCAACTATGAAACCGTCTTTTACGAAACAGTTGTGTACGGTCGATGAAATCACGCAACATTCCCAAGCTTTGGCTAAAGCTTTCATCAGTTCTGATACACAGGTTCTCAAACTAATGTTTTCACTGTATTCTCTTTTTTCTGTCTTTTTCAATAATGTTCTTCAAGATTTTTTATTATTCATTAGACTAATGGCTGAAGTTTAAGAGTTGTAAAAGCAGGAACAAAAATTACTTTGATGTTGTTCGATTTTCATATTGAAGCCACATTCTTATGGATATACAAAGCAATTGTCTATCAGCAATGGAAGGTCAGAATGGTAACTGTCTGACTCTAATTAATATTTTTTGCTTCAATGCGTCTGATGCCATTAAGCCATTGCATCTTCTATATCTTTGAATGTAAAAAAAGGATTTTGACTTCTCCCAACTGTCAACGCGGGAGTCTCGGTGTGAGAGAGTAATTATAACAAGTGTTTTTCTTAGTGTGAAAAAAAATTGTTTTATTTAGCAGCAATCAAAATGGAAATTATTTAAATGTGTTCATTTTCGTACAATTCGATAAAATAAATTCGCATTTCCATCGCAACATCGACCTCTTAGTTTGAATTCTGTACAAGTACAAACGTGGAATAAGCTTCGTTATCGTAATATGGAGATTAATTTACATGCTAATTGCGTTCAAAGTCAAAGTTCTGCAGAAAATTTCGTTAAGTAGAAAACTTCGTTAAATAGGAACTTCGTTAAAGGGAAGTTCCACTGTATTAACAATAACTATAGTGACCTGTGAGTGCGTTTTATTATTATTATTATTATTATTTTACCCTTAAACTACTAGTCTGAGAGGCTGCGGCACATTATTTAAAAAAATTTCATACAAGCCGACTTTCATGTTTAATTAATTTAATTAATTAATAAATAAATCAGTCGCTACGACCACAGTGGTTTCACGTTTGGGAGCCACAACATCACACAGCCCAAGCGAAATGAATGGTATCCCAATTACATATGTTACAGCGATTTTCAATTTATATATAATTTCCTAAATAAACCCAAGTTTCTGATCGTGTATAACGCATGCAAGGGATATTTAAACAAAAATCAATCAGAGAAACAGCAAATATCAATCCTAAATTACATAGAAACAATAAAAGCATCTTATAAAGAAAAAAGTACGGGGAAAGGGAGGGGGTGCAAAAGATCAGTACTTATCAACCAACCTCTTTTTTTTTTTTTTTTTTTTTAACAAGTTCAGTCATTTTAAATAACTGTGTGTGAGAATGTTTTTTTTTTATATGTGGTGATTTGTAATTGTGACCTTTAAAGCGCGTAATATATCTGGAGGTGTGTAATATATAGTTTGAAAATATCAATTTGGAGTTTAATTTTATATATTCTTCTGAATATGCTTATATTTTTCTTTAACCATGCTTTCAAATTTTCGTCCTGCTTTGCTGAAAAATGGATATTAATACTATGATTATTATGGAACGACACGATAAATCATATTTAATTTTTTTTTATTATTATTCCTGTAGATTTGTGAATCTTGAAAATATGAGCGAAATTGATTTTATACGTTCTATAGGAAAAGATTGATCTCGTTTTTATTTTTTGTAAAAAGTCCACAAAGTCTTTTTAAATTTATGTAATGACTGTTATCTATTTAAATTTACTTCATTTAAATTTAATTTTAGAAAATACAAAATAATAATAATAATAATAATAATAATACAAAAAAGAAATGACTGCATGTGCATATGTACTGTTCGTCATTGTTTCGAAAACATTTTGAAGAAACAAGTAGTTATTAATCTCTTTAAAAAATATACAATCCTGTATTATATAAGTAAATATGAACTTTTAAAAATATACATTCTAAAGCAGTTTTATTCATAAACTTCATATCAGGCATAAACAACATTTTATTTAAATGCTATGTTTCATTTTTTAGTGCCCTATTACTTATCATAAACGTAGCAAATGCGTTTGTAATGAAAGTAAATTTAATAATTGATACAGAATGTCCATACATAAATGTTTTTATATTACTCACTCTTGAAAATTTAAAATCATAAACAAAATATCGCAGAAAAATGCCTACACACAATTAAAAAAAATTAATATATCCATATAAAAAACACTAAAAGTAATAATTGTTATTTTTTAAATTGTACTATTAAACAACAACATAAACTACAATATCTGTATAAAATGTTTCTCCGTTATTAGATTAACAATGTTTCAAAAATCTTACGGTATGATAGTGTATAAAATTCTCGTACTACTCTATTATCCCGTCGACCACTTTTCATATAAAAAAAAAAAACTATCGCCAAAATGTAACGCCAAATAAACGGGAGAACGTTGCCATTGGAATATCAAAATAAATAAATAAATAAAATATAAGAATTTAAGAACACAATTTTTATTTTAATGAATGAAATAACTAATAAATCAATGAAACATAATGAAAAAAAAAAACACGCAAATGTCGAATTAAAAACCACTTGATGACATAACAAACGCGTATAATGCTTCTGACATCCAGTAAATGGCACTGCATTTTTGGCGTTTAATCTTACAGTTTGGCGATAGTTTTTTGTTATGAAAAGTGGTCGACGGGATAATAGAGAAGTGCCAAAATTCCTATTCATTTTAGAAATTTGATGAATCATCTGATCGAAAATTGACATTTAAAGACTATAAGCTTAAAATAAGTCGGGACTTTCCTGATAATGAAGCTAAAAAAGTTTTCTGCCTACGTGTCTGGTTCTTATCAATAACAGTTTTGCACGTTTGAGGGGACCAACTACAGCTATGGCGAAAAGCACCCTCACGTAGATAATAAGCGCCCTCAAACGTGCAAATCTGTTGATGGTAAGAACCAGACACGTAGGCAGACAACTTCGGGTAGCTTCATTATCAGGAAAGTCATGAAATACTAACTGCATTGCCCGGTCAGACTGTCATTGAAGATATAACAGTGGACTGGACTTCATAAAAAAAGACTGAATATAATATTTATTTATACTAAAATCTTGTAAAAAAATTAAATAAGCGCTAAAATTTCAAAAGTATAACAGTTACGTTTAAAAAATGAAACGTTCAGGGAAAATTATTACACTTTCTTTTCCCTTTTTACTAAAAATCCCTTTCTAAAAATCATTGCTTTGTTTACATTTTAAATTTTATATTGCTAATTGTGTTTTTTAAATTAAAATTTAATTGCTTAGAAAAATCAATATTTCAAATGAAAATGTATAAAAATATATCTATTTAATTGTTAATGTTGACAAATTATAATTACAATTTTATTGCACTATAATCAAGAAATCATTGTTTCGCTTTTATTCCTGTAGATCGCAGAACCAAACAGTTAAATGTAAAAAATCATGGCCTAAATCCTGCATAGGACTTTTACAGAATAACCAATGAGATGCGTTTCATTCGGGCGTTGCCATTAAACAATTAACAAATAACGCGATTTCTGTGCCACGTACGATAGCGTAATATATATATAGATTTTAAGCTGATAGTGTTTAAATTTCAATTTTCGATCACGATGATTCAGCCCCTAGAAATCTTTCTCGTTAGGATTTCATTTCCGACCTGCATTGCTACGTGATTCCGAGTTGTCTAGGTGCACCCACCTCCCTCCTAGAAGTTTGTTCTTCCAGTTTTGAATCACCCTGTATATATTGCCGCTATTTATACGAAATGAATTTAAAAAAGAAAGATAGCTTTTCAACTAATTATTTCGTAAAGATGGCAGTTTAAATTTGTCACAAACGCCTTAAAAGTGGAATGGATAAGTGAGAAAAATGACAATTTTTTAAGCATTTATTTTATTTAATAAATCTGAAATAGTTTTGTATAAGTTCGTCCGAGGCTAACGAAAAAGAAAAGCTACCGCGGTGCTTTACGCGTATCTTTTTTTACAGACCGCGGTAGTCACGTGATGCTCGAATGCACCAATGCAGGTGTACGAAAAGAGCAACACGTCACTCTAGCGGTCTGTAAAAAAAGATAAGAGGAATGCACCGCGGTAGCCCGTCTTTTTCGTTAGCCTCGGTTCGTCAATGTGACGTCATTTTTGTGTAAGTTCGTCAATATGACGTCATTTTTGTTTAAGCTCGTCAAAATTGCGTCTTATCTCTTCCACAAGCTCCAAAATAAAATCCAAATCTTGAAAGTCGTATTTTTTAGTTTATTTATTTTTTATTTTTTGAAAAATGAAGCCATTGAAAACTTGCTTTTTTAATGCGGCAAATTTTAACTTGCATTGTGAACATCATTTGAACATTCGTTGTGAACACATCGTTGTGAACATTCTTCAACATTTTATTTTCATTTCATTTTATTCTCTCTTACGTATTTAATGAAATTAATATCACAAATCTAATCTAAATGTACAGTAAAATTAGAATTCATTGTCTCAAAACAGTCAAAAAGATCCCATGCAATTTAAAAGCAACACATCGGGTTACCATACAGCTAGTACTAATTAATATATGATAAAATTTTAATTTATGAAATTTTATTAATATATGAAAAAAGGAAGAACTTGTCTGCGGCCTGAGGCCCGAAACACAGACTCTGCTGAGGCCCGTATACCAAAGTTGCTAAGTTGAAAATTTTAATTTATGATTAGCAATCTTCGCTTTATTTAATGATATACATTCCGTGATTAAATAAAGCGAAGATTATTAGTCGGAAAAAGTTATAGATATTTTGAATATAAACATTCCCTAATCTGGCAACACTGTCTTATACACAGCTTGCAAAAATTCTATTGGTCGATATGATTACTTGAAACAATGCACAATATATATGTGCATTACAGTGAAAAAATTAGTCAAAAACATTTAAATAAAAAAAATTGTGTTCCAGACTGGGTCATTCCATGCAAAATGAGCAAAAATTAAAAAAAAAAGTCGTGGCCACATCGTAACCGATTTTAATAAAATTTGGTACACAGATTCAATTCATATTTAAATAGAGCTATTCAAAATATCTTGACAAAAAATAAAATATTTTGGAAGTTCTGGACATTTAAAAAACTTGTGACATAGAATGGCTTGTATGGAATCGTTCAAAGTTGCAAGTTTAAAGTTCCGTATCTTGAAAATTATTTAACATAAATAAAATTTCTTCATAATATTGTAACCCATGGACAGTTATTATCCTATTTATTTAGTAATAATAATTTCGTAACACCATGGTTAACCTTAAATTGGTTGTAAAAATGGAAAAATTGAAAATTTTGAGAAAATTAAAAGCGTTAAAAAAAATCGAAGAAATTTAAAAACATATGTGGAATTGATGTACGATGTAATTTTACATATGAAAACCAAATTTCTCAAATTTGGAAGTTGCCATTTATTTTCTTCATCTTCAAAATAGCTTAGAAACTTTTAAAAAAATTACAAAATCACAATTTTTCCTCTTATTTATACTTAAAAAATCAAATTAAGGAAAAACGTGACATTAACAATATTGCAAAAGCATAAAGTTCAAAAAGCCCATGATATGCTGAAAAAAATTCAAGATTGCCTTTTTATTCCTTACATAAGAGAAATAAGTTCAAAAAGTTAATATTTGTTATGTGCTTTGGGCTATTTCGCTTCAAATATCTGCGCCTCTCCATGCGTTTCTGCTATCTTGCAAAAAAAAAAAAAAAATATGTAGTGCTGCCATCTATCCGGAGCCTTGATTACTATTAATTGTTTGCCCCGTTTAAATCAATAATTTATTCTACTCTAATTTAAAATATTGTTGAGGAAAAATAAACTGAAGGCAAGAATCGAAGTTTCTATATTTAAAATATATACTTTTATCTATAACGTCAAATAATTTAAAAATTTTAGGATGTTTCCTTCGTATTGAAACAAGTAATAGAAATTTTAAATTTTTCCCTAAAAATTTTCATTATTTATTTTTTTCTCATTAAGGAATAAAAAGGCAAGAATCAAAGTTTCTATATTTAAAATATATACTTTTATCTATAACGTCAAACAATTTTAAAATTGTAAGACCTTTCCTTCTTGTTTAAACAAGCAATAAAAATATTGCATTTTCCTCTCAAAATTTTGCATTATTTATTTATTTTTCTCTTTATGGAATAAAAGGACAGTTACTAAATCACTCCAATCTGTTACTTATTATTCATTCTTAATGATAAATAATTTTTGATATAATCTTTCCACTCCTACGGCTAATAATGAAAATTGAAATTTCAAGCATGTAGACACAACCTCGATCTTATATCAACTTTTAATGTAAGTTTTAATACTTAAATAAACAATCCTGAAATCTGTTATTTTACATTTACTCATAAATAAATATGATCTACTTATATGCTGATTTTCATTAAAATCTATGACATGTCAGCCCCAGCTGATTTGCTCATTTTGCATGGAATGACCCGACTATATTAAATAACGCTCGTCGGTATTAAACAAGGGATATTGAATTGTTTAAGTACCTTCTTGTAACGAGCTTTACGTATGCAAAAATACCATGGATTGCCCCCACAATTATGATTATGCCAAGGTTACATTTATGATTTTGCCAAGATCATCGCAAAGTTTATATATGCATCCTATGTACGCATATATATAGATATTCCAAACACTCCTATATGTGCCATATACGTCATTATACACATATTATTTACGTCTTATATGTCGTATATACATCTTATGCATATGTTATATATATATCATATATTATTATAATGTCATACATGCTTTATAATTTGGCGATAAATCTTGGTCGCTTGGCGATTCATCCTTGGAGGCCGCCATAACACGAAAGTACCAAATTTACAATATTAACGAAAACAGAAACAAAAAATTTATAAGAAGATTTCTCGACATCAATTTTTGAATTCGGCTTTTTTTTCATATCTGATAATTTGCATCTATCCTTTTTGTTACTTTAACATTTTTGTAAAGATTTTATGCATTTCTATGGCCTATTCAAAGAAAAATTCTTCTAAAGTTACAGAATTTCGTTAAAAATTCTTATAAAGTTACAGAATTTCGTTAAAAACGCTTAAAAAAATAAAGTAACGACGTTAGTAAAATGACGACGTCAAGAGGTCCATTCTCGACTGAAAACAGCAACCATTTTCCCAATGGTTAAATAAACAAGAACGAAAAATCATGCGTCAAGCATAGATTATGTAACATTTTCCAACGCTTCCAAAATAATTTTACTAATCATACCGTTTAATAAGCTGAAAGATAACATCTAAGTAAACAATTTGGAAAACGCATAACATATTTAAAAACATAATTTCAGGAATTTCCAACATATACAATATTCGGAAAAATATCCGAATACTTTTATTCAGCCCTGTATAGGATCTATAGATTTGTATATATACTACATAGGATGCTAAATTTTAGCTTAGTTAGGAAACGCGTAGCACAGTTTAAAATTCTCCTTCTGGCGTTTCTGTCAATAAACGGAAATGTGTTCGCGAACTTTTGTGCTTCCCTGTATAGGATCTAGAGAATTTATACACACCACGTAATAGACAAAAAGCGAGTTAATTTTAAAATCGCGTTCAGTAACTTAAAACGCACTTACAGGAATTATTGTTAACAGACAGTAGATAATTTTTTTGTGTTTCCCTGTCAATGAACGATGACTGCTTTACACACACTATTCTGTAGTAAGCCTCTTGTAATGCACCTTAGTGATATATATAAATTTCAATGCGTTTAAAATAATGAAACATTTTTTAAATAAACCGCGACGATTTTTCTCCATAGACGTAATGTAACGGAATTCTTTTGACTGTCCCTGTAAAATAACTATAAGTGCTATGCACACCCTATTCCATACTAAGCTTCTTGTAATGCACCTTAGTGATATATATAAATTTCAATGCGTTTAAAATAGTGAAACTTTATTTAAATAAACCGCAAATGATTTTTCCCCATTGACCGCAATGTAACGGAATTCTTTTGAGTGTCCCTGTAAAAAAAACTATAAGTGCTACACACTTCCGTTGAAATAGGGAACATGCTATAGATAACGACAATAACATATAAAAATTGCAGAGCAATCCGAGTTTATTTACGGGAGTTAGAGCACGGAGAGACGGCCGAGAGCACGGACAGACAAACCGAAGTCATAAACACTTTTCAACTAGGTTGGAAAGTGTTAAAAAAAAAGTTACAAGACTTTATATTTTGAAATTTGCCGTTTATTTGTATTCACTATAGATGGCACCACTATGAAACAATCTTTATCAGTACGAATCTTCATTTCTTTTTCGTTCAAGAACGAGAATCTTCCTCTCAATCTCCAGTCAATTGCAAGATTGTTGTTTACTCCTGCTTGTTTGAAATTATGAAGAATCTATAATAATAAAACTAAAAGCTTGACCGTCCAAGGCCAGATTTAGAAAAGTATGAGGTTAAGCATAGACACTACTGGGACCCATATATACTGCTTCTTTTATATAAAGTTTGGTACTTCTCCAATATCCCGTCGACCATTTTTCATAATAAAAAACTATAGGATTTACGGCTAAAAATGCATGATAATGGCGTCACATTCATTTGACGTCAGAAACGTTACACGTATTTGTTATACCATCGAGTGGTTTTTAATTCAACAGTTACCGGTATTTTTTATTATGTTTTACTGATTTATTAGTTATTTCGTTAATTGAAATAACAATTACGTCCTTAAACGGCGATACCATGATATTAAAAGAGAAAAAGCATTGAAAAAAATGTTGCGATCATACTTACGTAAAATAGATTACTTTCAACTGACGTCACAAACATTTATTCAACAGACGAGAGGGGTAATTAAGAAAAGTAATGTAAATAAATAAATATCCATTTTTTTTCTGTTTTCATTAATATATTGTAAATTTTATTGTTTAAGCTTACTAAGTTTGACATATTGATGCGTGGGGCTTTTCCGGATTTCTTGTATTTATTTATTTATTTGAGATTACAATGGCAACGTTCTCCCACTTATTTATTTGAGATTTTAATGGCAAGCGATAGTTTCGGCGATAGTTTTTTGTTATGAAAAGTGGTCGACGGGATAATGGAGAAGTACCTAATGTTTTTATTGATTGATTGATATCTCAGGGATGATATTTCTCCGACATTTCGCATACCAGTATATTCTTAGACAAAATGTTGTTCTGTTAAATCGCAGAATGTTCCGATTAAATAACAAACATTCTCTCTAAGATTATAGTGGTACGCAAAAAGTCGGAGAAATCTCATCCCTTATATCTTGAAATAATATATTATATAAATATGCATTTCAAGAAACCCCCCCCCAGTAAAACACATTAATAAATAAAATAATAAAATTACGTGTTTTGGATCACCTTAAATAACTTCAACTTTTATTAACGAAGGGATAGTTAATTGTTTAATTACCTTCATGTGCAGAGTTTTACGTATAAGAAATACCACGTAAATGTTATTTCCCCGCTCTCTGTCCTTGATGTCATTTCTACGAAACGCCAGCAAATTACAAGAATTTATTCTTGAAATATGCTGTTTCTTCTTATTCCCTATAGATGGCAGCAGTACAAAATAACTTTTATTTGTAGGAATTTTCATTCTTCTCAAGAAGATGAAACAAGATGAAACTTTCTATCAATTTAAATTTACAATCAGTTTCAAGATAATTTTTTATTCCTGCATATTTAAATTTCTTACGGATTTATGATAACGGAAGGGGAAAATGTCAGGTATACATTTCTTTTCTACATACTCGGGAAGTGTCGGATATGCATTTAATTATTCCCAGGACGCGTGATTAATCTCTGAATCTAGGGGAAGAACAATATCATTTTGGGGCCCGGGGAACGTTTCACCCGAAAAACGTTTTCTAAATTCTACATTCATGGAAACTCATCAATGCAATAAATATTATTACCGGGAAGGTGGTAGCCGAGTTAAGATATCTCATCCAACAGCTCTTCTTTATGTTCCCTGTATATAGTGTAGAAATTGTATGTTTAGCGGTGTATATAGTTGTATGTTGTGTCACTCAGGGGATTTCTAACCAACACATATGGATGCTACATGATTGGTTAACAGCCTATTGTTCACATTCAAACTACCAAGTTAGAAAAGTTTCCTGGAGTAGTCTGGATATTCGCTTGTATTAAGCAAACTTTCCTTTCCAGAAAAAAATTACGCAATATAAAAAATATATAAGTCGAACTAGAGATATCATTTTGAAGTCATTTTGGGGCACTTCTTAAATTTCAGAGGGGAAACTCGTGCTTTTTGGAGAATCGGGCCCTGCGTGTCGGGCAGGCAATTAAGAACTAGTCGTTGGGGGCCACCGTAATACTTACCCATCATGGATATGCATAATGTAAAATATTAAAATAAAAATGTGTAAACTACTTATAAAATGCATTGCAATTCAAATAAAATCGTGGCTTGATGACGTCACAAACTTTAAAGGCTCGATTACTGAATTGCTTGAAAGAGGTTTTTCCTTATAACTCCAAAAATAATAATCCTATTAACTAGAGGTTTATTGCATCTGATTAAGCGTCAAATTTCCAATTAAAATATATCTTTGAAGTGATATTTGGATGAAATACAGGGTCATGAAAAATCGAAGAGTGTGGAAAATAGGATTCCAAATATCTCGGCAACTAATTATCCGATCGACTTCATGCTTTATTCAAAATTTATGTTTTTTTATTGTCTTTTATATTGATTTCTTAAAATAAACAATTTCGAAAATTTTTATATACCTTTCATCAGAACGAATATTTCGAGAGTCCGAAAAAAATTGTTCCGGTTAATCGAGGTTATTGAAATGAAATAGGCTTCTTCCCATTATTACATACTAAGTACATACCAAATTACAAGTCTCTATCTCAATTTTTTCGGGAGATAGAGCGTTTACAGACACACAGACGGACGGCAAATTTTTTTTTCTAAAAATATGGTTTTCGGAATCTCCAGTGTCTGAAACGTGTAAATCCGTCAAAAAATTTTTTTCGATTTTCAAAACGATTACAAGACTTACCCTATACTACGTATGATGGGTAAGTAAAAATAGTGATAATGAATTTTTGTTAACGGAATTTTTGGAAAAAATGTGCTGTCCTCTAAAAAAAAACTCATTTTTTGAAATTTTCTCTATATAAAGTCTAATAAAAAATGCAAAAAAAAAAAAAAAAAAAAAAAAAAAAAAAATTAAACATGGGTAAATTTTTACAGATTAAGATTTTAATGTTGATTTTTTTTTTCATTTTATCACTTAATTACAAAGTGGCAGCCAATTCGGCCAGATTTGACTATATTGCTACATAAAGGATACCCTGAGGGAGGAATTTCGAAGAAAAATTGACCCGAATTATTGTTCTTGTACAATGAAAACCCCGAAATTCTTGCACAATCACACCGTTTAGAACGCACTGGTTTCGAACTGGCAAACATCGGCCCAAGCTACTCATTTTGTGGCCAGCAGGCTAACCACTGGATTAAGCAGGTCTCAATACCTCAGTTGGAGATCAGTTTTCACAGGGGGAAAAATAGGGCAAAAACATTTCTGATAGACATATCCTACCAAAATCTAACAGATAGTATTGAAATTGCACAGCACAATGTATCGTCTCACGGTTTCGTAAATTTCTATATAAAACTGTCGCCCAACTATTTCACGCAATGCAATGACCAATCATCATATATAAACAGGCCAGTCAAATTCTAAATACTAATCTATCAGGCGCGCCTCCATTTTTAAGATAAATTTTGAAGAGGAAAAGTTACATGACAGAAAACGGTTTTCAAAGAATAAAAGCGCCTAAATATAGAAAATAGGTATTTCAAAATGTAACAAAAGACAAAGACAAAAAAATTGTACTAAAAATATAATTTATTCATACACAAATCATTCAATATAATTCGCAGAAACTGCATATAAGCATTACAACATCGCTTTGCTCTTTTAACCCTTTTACGGATAAAGCACTTCAATTGCTAAAATGTTGAAATAAATTATTAACACCAGAAATTATAAACAAATTTACTTCTATATAACAAAAAAGCGATATTTCACATACATGATAAATATAAAACATTTCTATTAAAATTCTGCTGTCATTGTTGAATTTCGTAATTAAAATTTTGTGGTTTCGTAGGGAAACCAATGAACGTTAAAGGGATAAGCTTTGCTCTTGTAGAAATAAAAATTCATGTTTCTTTGGCGTAGATCATGACGATTTTTTGATCACAGTGACTATATTCGAAACAGAGAGCTAAATTTTTTCAGGAACCAATTCTTCGAAAATATTCTGTCTTTTCGCTTTCTTTCTTGGGTACCTGTAAAGGGAAAAAAAGTTCTATAATCGAAGTCAATATTTTGTTTCAGCTGTTTCAAAATATCATTTTTATTATAAACAAGTTTTAATACCACATAGAAGAAAAAATACCGAGCAGAATTTTCAAATATGCCCACTCAGCATTTAAGATTCACGGGTATTTTGTTTTACCCTTCAATTCTTACATAGGATATACCAAAGAAATTTTCATTTTTATAGTTGGTTTTGGTTATTTAACATACAAATAGGACAAAAAAAAAAAAATGCAATATTATTTTTTATTTGGTTATTACTGTAACCTGTACTGTAGTGTGTATTGAGCATTGTAGTAATAATTACATGACAATTTTCGCGAAAAAACGCTCATGCTAATGTTGTCTATGGGAAGGTTCTTGCGCGATTTCTTGCTCGCATTTTAATATTTTTAAATGTTTTGTTTGCATAGAATAGCTGAGGCCGATCCCTAACGTTGTTAGTTTTTACTTTTTTTATTTCAGTTTCAGTTTTCTTTATAAGCGGACATTTCCAATTTCGGAACCGGTTGGAACCGGTTCTGAAAGTGAAAGTACCCTTATATAAAAAAACTGGAACCAAAATCGAAAAAGTAAAAACTAACATTGTTAGAGATCGACCTCAGCTATTCTAAGCAAACAAAATCATGTAAAAATATTAAAATGCGAGCGAGAAATCGCGCAAGAACCTTCCCATAGACTTAACATTAGCTTGTGCGTTTTTTCGCGTGACTGATGTAGGCTCTTAACAGTATTGCTCGAACGGCGCTCGGGAAAGAAGAGTTTGTTTTCTTCGTTACTACAGTGACCTCTCACTTATACGCGATGTTCAGTAATTACTTTTTCGTACCACTATTTTAAAACAGTAAAATTCGATTTGTAAACTCTGCGATTAAATAAGGAGAAAATTACTTTAATGGTGCTGAAAAATAATTACCGTGTATCGCGTATAAGTGAGAGGTCACTGTAAAAGCTTTCAGAATCCACAAATTTTTAACTATACCTTTTGCTGTATTTGGCGGACATATCTCGATTATACAAGGCAGATATTTTAATGCAAAAAAGTGGTTTTTAGTTATTTTTAATTTATTGTGTCCAATAATAGCAATATTAAATAAAACTGTTAAGGAGTTAAATAATAGAAAATTTGATTTTTAAAAATTCTAGTATGAATTCAGAATTTCTGTATCAAGAAAAGGGTCAAACTGAGAACCTTGGCCCCATGTTGGAAACTACTGGATCGGACTCTTATCCAGCAATCTTTCTCTGCTCCATAGGTATAAAAAAACATTAATTTGTAAACCATAGAGTACCGTGGGGGGGGGGGTGGTTAAGGGGCTCCGCCTTCGAAATTCTTTCCAAAAACGGCTCCGCGAACCCAAAAGTTTGGGAACCACTGCTCTATACTATAAAATATTCATTCCTGCATCCTGTGGAGGTGTAGGAAACACTCCTGTCTCCTGAATATTAACTGTTTGGCGTGTACCCTGTATTTTCTTGGATAGGTTTCCTGAAGTACAATTTATTTTTAAATATTCTGAACTCAAAACGGTAATTTTATTTAATTGCGTCTCTCAAGGAATTCTCCACCTCACAGATAAAGACAATTCTCAGTGTAGATTAGAAAAAAAAAACAATTAACTCAAATCCGCACATTGCGTTCTGATATTTTGGTGTATTAAAGCGTATCTAGTATTGTGATTGTAAAAGACGAATTAAAAATATGTAGCAGAAATGTTTTTCTTCAAATTGTCAAGCTCAATTCATTTCGAAATGTTCTTGAGCACATGCGCGAAGAAGACAGATTTTCCGTTTTACTTTAGTTAGCGCAAACTGCAAAGTATAAAATTATCTCTAATTTAGTATCTATGTAATATACAGGGTTATTTAAAATGAATCATCCGATTTCAAAATGCTATCCTCTTTAATAAAAAGCTATGCGTTGCTGACGACTGGCTTTTTCGCTAATCGTTGCCACAGATTAATCTCGGAAAATGAAACATTTGAAGTTTCTGAAAAAATTAATAGCTGGAAAAGTATTCGTCAGAAAAGTGTTATACAAACTGCGTTAGAAAGGTAAAAAATTTGTATTTTTCTTGATATAAATTTCAAATCTAATAATTATGACGTTTTTTAAATATTGAATTAAAAAAATTATCAAATTTCACAATGGAGTACCATACCGAAACTTTCGCACATAAAAAGATAATGATAACGGCAATGTGTAAAGACGTGTATACTGGCTATAGCACGAGTCACAAATTATAGTAGCCTCATTAGTGCCTTGCTGATTCAAAGCGGAATTGTTTACTAACATTGCGGAATGGATTTTGTCGGCACTTGCACTGTTAGTTATATAATTTATCAGAGATGGTTTTAGTACCTCGCATATTGTTCTACTTTGCTGAGGTATAGAATTATGGGGGAAAGTTTTATAATCAGATGAACCCGATAATGAAAGTTCAGCCTTTTAAAAATATTCAGCCGAATGGATTTTGACGGAACCTTCACTGTTAGTTAGGTGAGTTTTGAAGGATGGTTATAGTATATAGAATACCGTTTTATCGTTCTTTACCAAATCCTACTGTAAATGATAAACTAAAAGAGTTGTCCTTAACAGCCCAAATGTTGTCTGACACATTAAAAATGTAATAACGCAATGACGTTCGCATCTTTTTAATAAAAATATAAAACTTCCACATTTTTCCTTTGTATTCATCTATTAGTTATCATTCTGTGTCGTTTGTATATGAAAATATGGAATTTTGAAGTCGGATGACTCATTTTGAATAACCCTGTATATGGCTACGTAAAAAAAGGGTTAAAAAGCTTAATTTCAATTAATTAAATAACAGTTCTAATATATTACCTTGAAATTCCTTTTCGGGATGTCTTGTTGAATGATCATCTACTAAAGAGTCAGATTCAGTAGTAACTCCATCTAAAGTTGAAGTATCTTTTTCTGTTGTTGAAGATGGGTGGACACCTTGAGTATCTTCTACAATCTGAAGTGTTACTTTTTCTGCAACATCTAAGTCGGAAACACTTTTCCTTTCTGTAACATTATTATTCAACTCACAATGAAATTCATCTATACTTTCTCGTGTGAAATTAGCCTTAAATAACTCTTTGTCAATATTGATGGAAGACATACATTTAACATCATTATCATTTATATCAGTAATGTGACTGTCCGAATTTTCTGGATTATCCACGACAATGGTATTCACAGTAGTCTTTTTGGATTCATCGACTGGTATTTTGTCAATATCGGTTGTAGACGTTACTATTTCAAATGGCACAACATCAGGACTTTCTAGATTGTCACCCTTTTCAGAAACTTCGGTTCTGTTAACTTCTATGTCATTTTTACTGATCGTAGATTCGCCTGCAACTAAACAGAGTTTACATTAAAAATTAATTAATTAAACAACATATTAATATAGACGTGGCAATAGCCCATGCCAATTTTTTAACATGAGTCTAATTTGTGTAACTTAACATATTTGTATAGGTATGTTTTTGTTAAATCTAGGTTTTAAAACAATAGAAGCTCCTCTCTCTTCTAAAATTGTTTCGTAATTTGGTTTCCTAGACAGGTTTCTCAAGTTTAATCATAGGTAAATATCTTTCAATGTACAGATTTAATATAAAATATCTCACAATCTAAAAATATATTGTCATCGTCATATAATTGCATTTTCTATAAGGCAGAAGCTACGCCATTAGTGAAATGGTGTTTTTGGAGTAAAAAACGAGAATTCTAGTTTCTGATGCGGATGTGATAAAATATTTCTTTTCCTACAGAATCTACGCTTTTTAACCACGCATAATTTTCCTCATTCAACATTATGTTATTGTAGTGGTAAATGAAAGTATGAGGCAAAACATGTTACATAATGTAAAAATTAATGAAGATACCATAATGATTTTTTTTAGGTACGTAGGATGTAGTAATGATGTAGTTGTAAGTAAACAACATTAGATTAATTTGTAAGTATTCATTTACAAAATATCTTACGAGTCAATTGAAAATTTCTGGGCATAAAGATTAAAAAAAATTAGAAACCCTTTTGAAATATTCTTTAGCGTCGATTTGGGATCTCTTATATTTAATTATTTATGCTCATAACCTGCTCATTAAAGAAAAAAGATCTCGCATAACACGTATCGCAATATTACGTCAAAAGTATTTCACAAATTGTTTAACAGTATTTTTACTGACTGACAGAATTCGGTTGGCTTCTTTTTCAGCATCATCTCCTATTAGCATTAATTAAAGGTTTTCGATTGAATTTTGATCAAGATTAACAAATTAATTTATTTTACTATTCCGCCTGTAAGTTAATATACTATACATTGGTAGCATAAAATAATAACTATTTTTAAAACATAGAAGTATTTTTTTTTACAATGTACTCGATTATATTCTAATAGAAACACAAATGAACTGAATCGCAGACTTCAATTATAGAAATTTCTGAATGTATAAATTAGGTTAACAAATTCGACAATGGTTTAGTAACGGGGATTTTTAAAATTTTCATAAATTTAAAATTTATAACTTTTTAAATTTTATATGTATGTTACGGCTAATATGATTAATCCAATCATTATTAATAATAACCGGTTATTATAAATAATGACCGGACCAGTTATTATTACTAATAACAGCGATCATTATTAATAATAACCGGTTATTATTAATAATGATTGGATTAATCATATTGGACGTAACATATATATAGTGTCACACGAATTTATCACCTTCTTAAAATTTTATAAATGTTTAAAATCATGAACTATGGGAATGGTGTGAACTACAGTTCCCAAATTTTAGGACATCCTCGAATTTCAAGGACGTTTTTTCACCTTAGTATAATCCTCGGTTCATTACTACCTTTTATTGTGCAGCATTCTATTGAATTGCTTAAACACTTTGATTACTATACGAATAATTTGGTTTCTATCCTCCGGAAGATTTTATATTTTCAACTTCTTGATGTTTCGGTATAATGAAGCTCATATATTTTTAGTCTAATTTATTTATTCATTTTATGAATCTAATCTATTCTTTGTGGTTTTTACATCTAAAAGTAAATTGTACAGATGTCTTTTCATGCCTTGTTCAAACTGTAACAAAAAGGCACATTATCTAAATTTTACATTATATACAAGAAGATGATACAAAAACTGCATGTAATGCTTTATTTACAGCTGCTTCCATATTTGCTTGAGAATTTCTTTAGGACTGCATTTTCATTTCATTAATTTTATCAAATTGCCATATCTAGAACAATTGGCATGTTTTTGCTTTAAAACATTAATATAGCCCATAGCCTAACTGTTATTTTGACGGTTGTTGGTTCTTTGGCTCGAACCGTGTTTCTGTTTGGCATTCTAACTAACATAAAAATGAGATCATTTCACCTCTAACTATCCAATTAGAAACATCTAAAAAACCTATTGCAATGGCGGCTCGTTACTTGCTATTTTTAGGGCACTAAATACATGGCTGTAAAATTTATTCTTTTCGTACCATTATTTTTTTTAAAAAGAAATCTTTTACTTGTTTAATGGCAGAACGTTTTGCCAATAAACAAGGCAAAGATTTATTTAAAAAAATAGTGGTCAGAAAAGAATAAATTTGGCAGCCATGCATTTAGTGTCTGAAATAAAGACAGCCACCAGCCGCCACTGACCTATTGCATTATGGGCATAATTTCCCTGTCCACCGCGGATAGACGATTGCGATTATCATGCTTTCTGATTAGTTGTTAAACCAAATGCTTCTTAAGTCATTTCCGGTTGAACTTGATTTCTTATATAATATCTATTAATTTCTATATAATCTAATTAATTTATGACTTTAATACAATAAATATTATAATATAATCTAATTAATTTCTATATAATCTAATCTCTATATAATCTAATATTTCTATATAATCTAATAATATATATTAATTTCTTATATTATATCTTCATAATGCTCCAAAATACCGGAAATGATTTAAGAAGCGTTTGCTTTTACAAATAATCAGAAATCGTAAAAATCCCAATCGTCGATCAGTGGTGGAGACAGAAATTATGCGCATTATGGTGGCCAGCTCTCTGTTATCTCTATCTCAGTGTAAATAAACAATATTTGCATGGCGATGAGTAGTATCAATGTTTTCGCGTCTTCAGATTTACGTAGGATGAGAAACTGAATTTATATGCTTTTGGACGCAGTGTACGAAATAATTTACTTTCAGTAGAGTACAATCACAATACCGTATTTTTCGGCCTATAATTTGCGGTTCAAATAATTTATTTTAGACCCAGAAATTATCTATACTATTATATAAAGAGGAAACGGTGACTGACTGACTGACTGGGTGACTCATCAACGCCCAGCCGAAACTACTAAAGTCAGGGTCACACAATTTGGACTGTAGATTGCTGTTATGGCCTAGGCAAGCAATAAGAAGGGATTTTTGAAAATTCCACCCCGAAGGGGTTAAAGGGGGGTTCGAATGTTTTAGGTCATTTTGCCATATCTCAGCAGCAGTTATAGGTAGAAGCTTGAAATTCCAGAAAACAAATCTACTAAAAAAATGATTCAACACCTATTTCAACGATTTTAGAAATTCCCCCCAGAAGGGGGTTAAAGGGGGGTGGTCGAATGTTTCAGGTCATTTCTTCATATCTCAGCAGCAGTTATAGGTAGGAAAGCGAAAATCAGGAAATCAAATCTACTAAAAAAATGATTAAACACCTATTTCAGTGATTTTAGAAATTCCCCCCAGAAGGGGGTTAAAGGGGGGGTGGTCTAATGTTTCAGGTCATTTCGCCATATCTCAGCAGCAGTTATAGGTAGGAGCTTGAAATTCCAGAAAACAAATCTACTAAAAAAATGATTCAACACCTATTTCAGCGATTTTAGAAATTCCCCCCAGAAGGGGGTTAAAGGGGGTGGTCGAATGTTTCAGGTCATTTTGCCATATCTCAGCAGCAGTTATAGGTAGGTGCTTGAAATTCCAGAAAACAAATCTACTAAAAAAATGATTAAACACCTATTTCAGCAATTTTAGAAATTC
The DNA here is from genome assembly GCA_963931845.1 of Maratus michaelseni. Lineage (NCBI taxonomy): Eukaryota > Metazoa > Arthropoda > Arachnida > Araneae > Salticidae > Maratus > Maratus michaelseni. The sequence continues at coordinate 24,192,911 of OZ007594.1, forward strand.
CACCCAGGAGGGGGTTAAAGGGGGATGTTCGAATGTTTCAGGTCATTTCGCCATATCTCAGCAGCAGTTATAGGTAGAAGCGCGAAAATCAGGAAAACAGATCTACTAAAAAATGATTAAACATGTATTTCAGCAATTTTAGAAATTCCCCTCCCGGATGGGGTTAAGGGGTTTTTAGGTCATTTTGCCGTATCTCAGCAGGAATTTTAGTTAAGAGCACAAAAATCAGGAAAACAAATCTACTAAAAACATGACTAAACATGTATTTTGGGGATTTTAGAATTGCCCCTCCCGGAGGGGGTTAAAGGGTGGTGGTCGAATGTTTTAGATCATTTCGTCATATCTCTGCAGCAGTTTTAGATAAGAGTGCGAAAATCAGGAAAACAAATCTACTAAAAAATGAATAAAACACACATTTCAGCAATTTTGGAAATTCCCCCCAGAAGGTGGTTAATTGGGGGGGGGGGTCGAATTTTTTAGGTTATTTCGCCATATCTCAGCTTTTATGTAGGAAGGCGAAATTAATTAAAACAAATCTACTAAAAAATTGGTTAAACACGTACTTCGGCGATTTTGGAAACTCCCCCCAGAAGGTGGCTAAAGGGGTATTCAAAAGTTTCGGGTCATTTCGCCATATCTCAGCAGCGGATTTAGGTAGGAGCGGGAAATTCAGGAAAACACATCTACTAAAAATTGGATAAACACGCATTTCAGTGAGTTTAGAACCCCCCCCCCCCCGAAGGGTTTTAAAAGGGGTGGTTTCGAAAATTTTAGGACATTTCGCAATATCTCAGCAGCTGTTTTATGTAGGTGCGCGAAATTCAGGAAAACAAATCTACTAAACAAATGATTAAACACGTATTTCAGTGAATTTAGAAATCCCCCCCCCCCCTAGAAGGTGGTTAAAGGGGGATTCGAAAGTTTTAGGTCATTTCGACATATCGACCGGGACGGGCCGCTAGTATTTGATAAAATGCTACTTCCTTGATCTCGGAATATACTTGACTTCAATTACTTTAAAACATTTCTGGGTCTAAACTGAATTATTTGAGCCGTGGACTATACGCCGAAAAATACGGTAAGTTTGAATATTGCAACTCTGACCGATTAATTCCTCTTCCAGACATCAACAATATTTTAATAGCAAAATTCAGCATAACAAATAAAAATTTCACATTCGGAAAGGCTTCTCTGAAATCTTATTCTGCCTTCCTCAGATCTGCAGAAACTTCTCTTAGGGAAAAAAGATCTGGATTCATCTTTTACACTATTGAATATATTTGACAGTAATCTTCATAACGCCTGCTTCTGCAAACGTATTCGATTAGCATAATTTACTAATTAGATTCTGATCTGGAATATAAACTGATGACAGGAAAAATTTAAACTCGCTAGCCACGATTCAAAATTTGAAAACAATTTTCTCGGAAGGAATTACAGATGGCAGCATTATGTTTCTATTGTATACAGTGCGCCCCCGAAAAATTGGATCGCGGTTTTATTTTCACATTTTGGCGATTGTAGGCAATGTAAAAGGCAGAGAAGTATTACAAAATAAAGTGTAGGAAATGAAATCTTGTTACCGAAATAATCCTATGCCATTCAATTTTAAAAATTTACAGTTTTTGAATTTTTATACGACTACTCTAATCAAAATTAGTCAATTAGATTTTTTCCCCACTTTGAATTATTTGAATTATGATAAAGGAGAAAACTGACTTTCACCACTTTTTCGTGCCATTTGAAACAGTATTCCATCAGTAAACTAGTCGTTGGGGGCCACCGTAATACTTACCCATCATGGATATGCATAATGTAAAATATTAAAATAAAAATGTGTAAACTACTTATAAAGTGCATTGCAATTCAAATAAAATCGTGGCTTGATGACGTCATAAACTTTAAAGGCTCGATTACTGAATTGCTTGGAAGAAACATCCTTATAACTCCAAAAATAATAATCCTATTAAGTAGCGGTTTATTGCATCTGATTAAGCGTCAAATTTCCAATTAAAATATATCTTTGAAGTGAAATTTGGATGAAATACAGGGTCATGAAAAATCGAAGAGTGTGGTAAATAGGATTCCAAATATCTCGGCAACTCATTATCCAATCGACTTCATGCTGTATGCAAAATTTATGTTTTTTTATTGTCTTTTATATTCATTTATTAAAATAACCAATTTTAATAACCAATCGAAAATTTTTGTATACCTTTTATCAGAACGAATATTTCGAGAGTACAAAAAAATAGTTCCGGTTAATCGAGGTTATTGAAATGAAATAGGCTTCTTCCCATTATTACATACTAAGTACATACCAAATTGCAAGTCTCTATCTCAATTTTTTCGGGAGATAGAGCGTTTACAGACACACAGACCAACACGCAGACGGACGGCAAATTTTTTTTTCTAAAAATATGTTTTTCGGAATCTCCAGTGTCTGAAACGTGTAAATCCGTCAAAAATTTTTTTTTCGATTTTCAAAACGATTACAAGACTTACCCTATACTACGTATGATGTGTAAGTAAAATGGAGAGCATGGGAGCAAAAATGGAGAGCAGAAATGTATTAAAGTGCAAAAATTGCATCACGAATATATTAAAACGGATAACTACACAGGCAGAGACGATGTAAACAAACAAATGTAGTTTTAAATCTTAGAAAAATATTTAAATAAAAGCAATTCACAAAGTAATTTTAAAATATTTTCTCTCATTTCCAAATATTTGGAGAAATGCAAACAAAATTATCTGATTGGTCGCTGCTTGAATAAGTTGCCTTCGATGCACAGAGTTAACTAGTTAGAACGGTCGTCATAATAAACATGACAGCGATTCCGCAGATGCAACATAATTTAAATGAAAAAATTAGAAAAGAGATGCATATATAGAAATAGTAATAGATATTAAGCAATGCATAATTTTGTTGCTTATAGTATAGAATTAAGGAAAGGGATGCATAATAAATCACTCTTAAAAATCATGTTTATTGGATCCACGTTACGAAATTTTGGGGTCTGGTATTTCAGAGACTAAGAATTAAAATAAAGTCTAGCAACATCAGTGCTTAATAAATCATTATTAAAAATGATGTTTATTGCATTCACGTTATCGAAATGTCTGGGTCTGGCAATTTCAGAGCCTAAGGATAAAAAAAAAGTCTAGCAACATCAGAGCATAATAAATCATTATTAGAAATCATATTTATTACACTGGGGCGCTTAATGCTTATTCTCTTGCGAGTTACAGCACAATGTAAAAGTTTCTTTTAATTACCAACTGTTATTGTTCGTATATTTGGTATACTATTGAATACATGAGCTTCTATGCAGAACTGTATAACGCAGTTTTTCATACGAGTTTTGTATATACGAGTTATACATTTTGTGAACATAATTGTTATTAACAAACCCAGAGTATTCTTAGATATAATACAATGATTTTAAATATTTAATGTCGTAGACTTTCTAATAAAGACTTAAGACAATTACAATGTAAATTCGATTAACATAACATTGTTCATGATTCATCGTTGTTTCATCATTGTTAGATGAAACATTACAACATTAAAGAAGTGAGCATAAAACATCACAAGTTTTACTTAATGATGTATACAAATTTAAAATTTTATACATACATTAATATTAAAAATATCTACTTTTCAACCACCTTCTATGGTCATCTTCAGAAATTTTTTTTATATTGCTTTTAAAGTTTGAAATTGCTTTGGGATTGTTTTTCGCATTTCAAACTTTAAAAGCAATATAAATTTTTTTTCCTGAAGATGACCATAGAAGGTGGTTGAAACGTCGATATTTTTAATATTAATGTATGTATAAAATTTTAAATTTGTATACACCATTCAGTAAAACTTGTGATGTTTTATGCTCACTTCTTTAATGTTGTTATTTTGATATTTCAAAAAAAAAAAAAAAGAAAAGAAAAGAAAAAGAAAAAACAAGTTTTTGTTGGGAATCTCTTATTTTCCTGTGGATTCTTCAGTTTTTTTTTTTTAAATAACAATTCTTTTAGACATATTAATTTTAAAAGAAATTGAATATTTACTCTCCTACCTGTTAGATCTATTTTCCAAGTCCAGATGTCATCCACTTCCAAAAGGTTTCCACCATTCTGATCTTTCATAAGAGGATGTTGGATAATATCAGAAACAAGCGGTCTGCTACTAGCGTCGTACCTCAAAACACCTTTTAGAAGATTCAGGGCGTATATTATATCTCGATCGCCTATTATGGAATTAGGGAAATTTTCTTGCAACGAACATCTAAAGCTGATTACCTAGATAAAAAATAAAAATCAGAACTTAACTAATGCAAGTGGCGAGTTCATAGGAAAGGTGTTACTTGCTAATTTTTATTTAACTATATATATTTTTTTTCAAATGCAAATCAAATAGAAACCTCTCTATGAAAATTGACAAAATATTTATTCATTTACGTATTTACAGATTGAAACGCAATAAGTTATGTTAAAATGGATTACATTTTGTTGAATTTTAGCATATTTATATCATGTGCTGATTATCGCAAAAAATTGTAAATATTAATAACATTCCAGTTCTCACATAAGTTTTCATGTTTTCAATTGTTTTTGTCATTTATTTAGTCTCTAAGACAACTGTATGAAATATTTTAACGTTTTTAGCGTTTCGTTCATCTCACGAAACCCTATTACTCCCGCTCCGTTGTCTGTCTGTTACAGAGCTATTCTCAGAAACTATGTAACTTACAGAGTTGAAACTTTGTGTATATAGCTGAATACGAGCTACGAAGAGCTCAAAATATTAAAATTAAAAAAAATCGTATTATTTTAATAAATAGCGATAAAAAACCAAAAATCTAACAGCCTTTTCCTCTTAAATTTAAATATTTTTCGTTATAGCAGATGCCAAACATTAAAAATCCACGATGAAATTCTTTCTACAATAATTAATTTTCTATCAGACGATTTCCACGTGAAAAATGAAAATGAAATAAAACGTTTCCCCCATTGAGAAAAAGATTAATATGAAATAAAAATGATTGACGTCATAGTGGTAATAAAGTGGAAATTTTCAAATATTTCTCAATAATACAAGGAGTATGAGTATGTGTATGTACACAAATCAGATTAATATCAGGTCATTAGAGAATTAAAAAGAAAATCTGACGTCCTATTGGAAGTTTAACGAATTTTCAGACGTTTGAGAATAATACAAAGCGAGTATCAATATGAGGAATAGCGAATAGTAAATATATGAGGAAACATATTGAATCGGGATAAAAATCCAATTATGGAAATATTCGCATATTTTAACATTTTGAAGGTGTACAACATGTTTAATTTTGAAATTATTTTTTTATATCGCATTTAGTCCGCGTGACAGATATTATTATAACAGAATATAATAGCCGGCTTCGCCCACTATCGGGCTGGTTTGGATACTCGAAAAAACGAAAAAATAGACCGGTAATTTTTTTTACTTAAAAAAACAAAACAAAAAAGATTTTTTTTTTTTTTTTTTTTTTTGGTTGCTAAATGAAATTTATTTGGATTTATTAAAGAAAGGATAAAGTGTTTTGAAAGGAACATTAAACGAAACCCTTTGAGCGATCTTCGATCACACTTACCCACTTGTTTTTGTTTTTACGAGGGAAAGTCATTAACTAAGTCACAAAAGATAATTAAATAATAACTTACAATGATATTCACCTCAAAACTATTTTTATTTCTCAACATATTCTCCACCCACATTTATGCACTGATATCACCGTTTTATCAGTGCCCCAACACCAGCTGCATAACATTCTTTGGGTTGCTGTCTCAGCCACATTAGGACTTCAAGTTGAACACAGGAGACAATTCAAAAGTTTCGTTGTCAACTTCTTCAACATCCACCATACAGCTTCGACTTAGCTCCAAGCGATTTTCATCTGTTTAGTCCACTAAAAAATCCTCTTGGAAGCAAGATGATATCACAGATGATGAAAAAGTTCAACTTGATGTCCTAATGTGGCAGAGACAGCAACCCAAAGATTGTTATGCAGCTGGTATTTGGACACTGATAAAACGGTGATATAAGTGCATAAATATTGGTGGAGAATGTATTGAGAAATAAAAATAGTTTTGAAGTGAATATCATTGTAAGTTATTATTTAATTATATTTTATGACTTACTTAATGACTTTCCCTCGTATTTGGTTGCTATAGTATACCCTTCCCTCCAGTGTGTATTGGATACTGGAGCGATAATTCCTTTACAAATTTCGTGCACAAAAATGCTGTTATACAACGATGAATCGCGAACAAAATTTCAGCAAACAAGTCATGATAAACACATGACCTAGACAAGATCGAAGGGTACGAGGGAATTTCTAAAAATAGCAACTCTATAACAGCAAGTGTTGATTAGATATCAACGCCTTAATTAGTTCTCAAAATACCTAAAAAGTGGTCATGAAATCTAACGAACAGATTTTTTATTCAATAGTTACAAAAATGAGAGTGAAACTCCTGAATGTTAGATCTCATGAACAGTTAAAATAAACGTTTAAACCTTTAGCGTAAACAACTGTTTTTGCATGCATTATCGATTTGTCTAATTATTGATTTTAAAAAAAATCCCTGTGCAATTTTTTTTTTAAAATGTTTTTAGAAAAAAATCTCTATTTTTAACAGACTTTTACAAATATTTTTATGAATGCGTCAATAATAAACAAGTTGGAAATTGTACGTCAAACGTGACGAATGAGGTGCGTTCGTACTATAATTAGTTTCAGTGAAACGAATTATGTCGTCTGTTATGATATGATTAATTTCCTTAATAAAATAAGTACATTTTAAGTTGGCCACATTTTATCTTTTGTTGACATTGACTGAAAATTCCACTGGGAAACCCTAGCCTAGCTTTGAAAATTTCAGAACTTGAAATTCCTATTTAGATTCTTTTTCCATTTAGTAGCTATATCTCCGGAAATATCTATACAAAAAACTGTCGGTAGATTATAGGATTGCTATAATTAAACAACTTTAATATACTAATTCGGTTTTTTGAATTCAGTAATAAGGAAATAATAGGACTCCATCTTAAATAGGACACATTCACCATGGTAACCTAGAATCTTTACCTATCATGGGATATCACTGAATGAATTACGTATGATAGGGTTTAATAGAATGAAGAATGTGACTATAACTTGGTCGAAGAGGCTATAAAATGTCATATATGACTATAACATCCTACATGTTAGATAACTTGAAATTTTGATTCTATTTTCATAAAATTTCAAATGACTCGACAAAATTCTGCAACGATTCTATATATTAAAATTTAAAAACATTCGGTTGGGTAGTTTTTGCGCTGTTATATGCTGACGGATGGACGGACCAGACGGCGACTATAAGTACTACGTATATATATATACATAATTACGAACGCAACTAAAAAACGTAATTCTTCCTCGCTATTTTTAATTAAAATATATTATAGTGATAAAAAATAAAATAAAGGAAACAGTTATAAAACATTTATTTGTAGCTTTTTAATATTTTTAATTTTTAATATCCTCATTTATCTCATGTTTTTTTAAATACCGTGCGTTTTAAAATTTCTTTCTGAACCAATACATAATGTGGAACTGATGTGGTAAGTTAGAGGAATCACTTTTTGTGTACGTACCTTTAATGAATCAAACATTACAGGGTAAGCGACCTTTAACCAATATTCCTGTATTTCATTCCCGCCGGTTGGCATGACTCGAGTCCACGTGTAGTGGGCTAACATTCCATAGGACCATATGTCAAACTCTCTCCCGTTAACTGGTATGACTTTCCCCAAGGACATGCATACTTCTGGTGGTCTAAAATACTTGGTCAGACCATAACTGTAAAAAAAAGTTGGTGAGTCACATGAACTAACATTTCAAACATCCGATGTACTTAAAAAACTAGCGCTTTATAAAAACCAGTCTACAATAAAATAAAGTAACTAAATGTAAAATTCAACAAATATTTTCATTGAATCCAAAGATACCGTTAAAAGCAAACATGAGAAATCTCAAGGAAAGGTCATGTTTACAAACTACCTGTGCCAAAGAATTCCTTCAATTTCTCCCCATAACACTTATTGGAATCGTGGTAATGAAACAAACTCATCATTATTTATAGACCAAACAGATCGCGTGAATTATTTTGTACAATAGGTGGAGGGGGTTGGGAGAAAGGTAAAAACTGGCCATACATAAGTCACCTTTTGGACACTGCCCCCTGAATACTAGGCCTGCGCGCTGACAAAAATGGCGGCTGTCGCAGGCGGATTTTTTTTCCTCGTTTGTACGGTCCCTCGAACTTTAACACCAATAATATCTAAACGTTTTTTTTTTTTTTTACTTATTTGATCTCGGAAAAACTGGCCGAAGAAAACTTTTAGAAATTATTGGTGTTGAAGTTCGAGGGATCGTTCAAACGTTGAAAAATAAATCCGCCTGCGGCAGCCGCCATTTTTGTCAGTGCGCAGGCCTAGTATTCAGGGGGCGGTGGTTTGGACCATAATGTCGTCAGCTGCCTTTTCCTTATAACCTGGCATAAAGCCGAAAACATAATTTTTTGTAGACTCGCAATCGGACACAAACTCAAAGCATTTTATTCCGAAACCCGAAATAAAAGAAATTTAATACTTCTTAACTTTTTGATAATATATATATATATAAATATATATATTTTACTTGATGTATGATAATAGACAATTCTTTTATTTTATTGCATTTTAAATTTTAACCCTTTGATTACGGGTATGGAGCATATGCATCCCAGTGACTATTGTTTTTTAATTCTATTTGTACCACTTTTTTGAAAAATAATCTCTGGCATGCACTTATACTAGGGTACTATGAAGTTATTACTCGAAACACCATTATTTAATTTCATTTAATTCATTTCAAATAATAACTGCATAGACCGTGCAGTTGTAGAATATTCTTATTTGTTTTGATAATTGCTCCGATGGAGCCGAAACATATCAAAAGTCTAATAAAACATATTTTACTGTTTTATAAAGTTTTTATATTACGCATTTTAGCAATTAAAAAAAGTATACATTGTTTTAACATTTTTTTAAAATTTATCCTTTTCCGCATGATTTTAATGAGAAACAAAATCCTACATTGTTTGCATTTTTATCTTACAAATTTTTTTTAAAGAAACACTCGTAATTACAATAACTTTGATAGCATTAATATACAGGGTGGTCATAAAGTCTTTCCCTGATTACAAAAAATATATATATTACGAAATAACCATTGAATATAATACTGTAAAATTTTTATTATGGAAAAGTCATGTTCTTAAGTTTTGTTTTAGTCCAGTCTCTACCGTCGTTCGTGAGTTCCTTGATGACACATTTCTTGGAAGATGGATTGGACGGGATGGAACAACTCCTCTAGAATTTTTTCTTTTGGGGGTACATAAAGGACAGAGTGTTTGCAACACCAGTAAAAAATATTGAAACACTTAAGGTCAGGATCACAGATGCAGTTTCTAGTGTGACAGCCCAAAAGCTGGGCAATACTTGGCGAGAAATGGAATACCGCCTTGACATTCTTCGAGCTGCCAAGGGTACTCACATCGAAATTGAATGACGTAAGTACTTGTATTAAAAACTCCATAAATATCTTTACAATAGATTGAAACAAGCATATGCCTAATTATATTAGTTTTTCTGCAATAAATTATGTATTCTTATTGGAAATGAAGTTGCTTCTATGAATGCATTGCACAAGAAGTAATTCTGAATTTTAATATTTTAACCAATTTTTCGCAGCTATTTTAAACTACAATCCAGGGATGTTGCTAGAAGTAAACAACAAGGGGTGCTCAAGAAAATGTAGGGGGGGGGGGTCATACTATTTCTCTCTCTCTGACACATGCACGCACAAACACAGATATATATGATCAACGTACTATATGGAAAGATAAATTATTGCATATTCATATTGTAGGCACTACGTTTCTTATTAAACTGTTTATAATAACTTTATTTGATGATAAGAAAAAGTAAAAGATGCAGACGGGAATGTAATGTAGGATATACGGTGGATACGACTTATACGGTATACCTTCTGGATTATTTTAAGGAATACCGAATACCCTCTACTCAAAAACACTATAGCATATACTCTTTAGGGTATACCCTCTGCCTACAGCGTATGCGCTCTGGATTTTTAACGACTACTTCACTGGCTGCAGAATGAAAATTTTCAGTGTATAATTATACTACTGAAATAATAATGATGTCAATAAGCATACTTGCCAACCTCCCGATGTTTTAAATACCAGTAAAATCATACAAAAATGTTCGCTTTATTAAATACCAGAAATTGCAAGAAAAAATAAAACAAATAATTTCATTTGACAAATATTTTTTCATAAAAATACTGGTGTGAAAAAAAAATCGGGAGGTTGGCAACTATGCAATAAGTAAATAAAAAGCTGACTGTTCACCTGTTTCAAAAGAGTTGCAATCTTTAATTTTGTTCTTAATATTCCCTACCCTTAAGAATTCTAAAGTTATGTTTTTATAGGATAACAAACATTAGAAAAACCAAGGATGTATTTTGCATTTTAAAATTAATTTTGTGTTTAGTGAAACGCTTGTATTTAAATTGGCTATTAGCTTTTTTTTTCATTAGTATGATTTATAAATCAAGGATCTTATATATATATATATATTTAAACTAGAATGACTCAAATACGAAACATAATGTTTATCATAAGCATTATATTTACTATCAAACTCATTAGAATAACTTTGTTTTATGTTAATAATGGAAAACGCTCCAAAATGACAATTTTCAGTATATAATTTATGTAAAAGTCAATATTTGCATCAGCAAAAGGTTACTAATTCTGAGTATGTGCAGATAGGATGCGCGCATATCGAAGCACTTATTTGCACTTTTTAAACCAATACTATCATTTAGTATTTATGCAAAACTGTAAAAAGCCCCCAAAACTAAGTTAAATTTTTTAACACAGTTTTTTTAACACACGATTTTTGAAACAGAATTTTATTTGGTGTCCTTGGCAACTTTCCAGGGGGGGGGGGGGCTCAAATATTTTCAGGGGGTGCTTAAGCTCCCTCCCTGCCCCCCCCCCCTAGCTACGGCCCTGCTACCATCATAATAGTTATTTTAGATCATTTCATAACCTATCATTTACATTTATGTTTACATAATTTTTAAGTTTTGAAATAGAACTATTGCACTGATTTCTGTTGATAAGTGTTGCGATTACCTTTGGGTCTTTTAAAAGAAGATGTAGAATATGTGCAAGGAAAAAAATACACTGTGCATCAGAAAAATGTATACATACACTGTTTAAAAGGTCATAACTTTCTAATTTTTTTTTCTTTTCAATGTGTAATTAATTGGAAATAATGAGTGGATCGAGATTAACTTTATGATAAAATTTATTTTAAAATACTGTATGAAAATGTAGCAGAAGTACAAAAACAAAATCGCAGGGAGTTTAAGGCAGATCCACCTATGCGACTTACTGTTCATCCGATGAAAAATAAGTTTGAAACGAATGAATGTTCATAGACAACGTTCCTGAATCGCAATTGAGCAAGAATGCACCACATGAAATTATTGTTGAAGTTTCTGAATCAATAGCCCATCGTTATAAGCAGTGTATTGACTAGAACGGTAATATTTTTAAACATCTGAGGTTGGGGGGGGGGAAGTTATACATTTTATGTAGATACTTTTGAAATTTAAATATTAATTATATGTGAATATAAACTGGAGTTATAATCATTCAAAGTGTGTATACATTTTTCTGACACACCCTGTATATAAATTTTATGACTGAAATTAGCACTTTTATAAGATTTCATTATTCATACTTTTAATCCTTTAAAACGTGACCAAATGTACAATGTGAAATGCGTACTAACCTCTCAATTTTTTCATCCATGACTGCAGTGCAGGAAAAATCACAAATCACAGCACGCATGTTGTAATCTATTAAAACATTGTCTACTTTCAAGTCGAGATGTGCGATGTTCATATCATGGAGATGTTGTAAACCCCGGGATACATCAGCAAGCCACGATTTGGTTACATCGAAGGCATTAATATCCAGACGGAAGTTATCTTGAACTAGAATTTTATCCAAGCTGTTCTTAAGTAGAGGCATAAAATATATGTCAACTTCCGGTTCTTGTATGGTATCCAGCAATGGAAGAACATTCGGATGGTTGAACATCTTCCACAATTCTTTTTCTCCTTGTGAACTTGCATAAGAAGAAATGATCTTGGCTGCCATTTTAGTTTTTTTCTTGTCTGGTGCACGAACTTTGACTACATCGCCGTAGCCTCCAGATCCTATTTTTGAAATTTTTGTATAATTCTTCTTATTCAAAATTTTGACACCTTTGTCATATACAATGGCGCGTATGCCCCATGGTTGATTTTTTATGCCGAAGTAGTATAAAATTTTATCCATTTTCAGTGCAAAATATAAAAATTTCTCAATAAATTATAAAATATAATATTTTCAAACAATGGTTATAAACTATTGAATGACAGATATATGCGACTGTTGTTAAATATAGTTTCGTTGCTTTTAATGTTATTAATCCCAAAATTGGTGTAAAATTTATACGTTTTGATAGCTATATATCAGAAAAATACGATGTAAATCGAAATTATATTAAAATATCAAATATTCACAACTTTTTCTTCGCTTTTTAAAAGATCGCTTTATATAACTTACAAATACTCACAAGTCTAAAGCATAAGTGACGATATTAACAATATAACAACGCACATTTGCGTATCATGATTCATTGTTGTGAAAAATTATGCAATCTTGCATTTTATCGAAACATATTTTGTTTTAACAATGTTTATTTGCTGTGTTTCATTGTTGTCAAAGCCGTGTTATATTGACTACCTCCAAGCTTTATTTTTGTGAATAAATATATGCATTTTTGCATTGTTATTGAAATATAAATTATTTCAACAATGTTTCATTCTTACCTTAGAAGTAGAACATACCACCGCAATGTCTGGCCTGATGGGTATGCATAAAGTGTGTACAGATAACCAGTTGGCTTATACAACCCACTTTAGAACCATATAGAGGCTTTTAAAATATACTTTAGAACCAACCAGATGGCTTTTACAATCTAATTTAGAACCAACCAGAGGGCATTTTGTGTCCCTGGGGGCTCGTAAGGGGGTTCACACTTACTTTTCTACCAGAATTTTAGTATAGTAAATTTGACCTTATCTAATCGCAGAATGTTCTATAATGAAACAAGGTGAAATTTAATTTAATAAAATACCGGTAGTAAAGTGATTATGAACCCCCTGATGAGCCGCTGCTGTTTTGTGTGGTAACTTATATTAATAAAATAACGACATTTGTTGGAGTGTCTATTTATTTATTATTTTGAGATTTGTTGACGATGCACAGTGGGGTGTTTGATGATCTAGGTGGACAAAATTCATATTTTCGATTTTCTCGGAATTTAACAAGGCCGTGTATACTGGTAGCTGAATGTCTCTTTTATCGAGATCCGTACATTGTCTAAAAACTCCGAGGTGTCGATTAACTACGACCGTAAAGAAGGCAGTTGGTTTGCGTCGTTACTATTCTGTTTTTTTTTTTTTTTTTTTTTTTTTTTTTTTTTTTTTTTTAAACACAAGTTTACTGGACACATGTGTTTGCACAAGATTTAAACTATTGTTGTTTGAAAATAAGTGCCATCTAGTTTACAAGCTTTATCTTGACTTTTAACACAGTATTAAGCATTATTAAGCAATAAGCCTTTTTTAAAAATCTGTGCAATTCCTAAGGTAATGGAAACTGAAGAAAACTCCTGCGAAAGTTTATTAACTTGCAGTGTATGTATGAATGTTTAGTTCAAATCTTGAAAGTGACTTTTTAACCACTTTTAATTATCCATTTGAGCTGAAACTTTGGATACATGAGAAGTTTCAATGACAGTACAATATTATAATATAAATAAATAATAATATAAAAAAAAACAATAATATAAATACTAATAATAATAACATAAATAATAATAATAATAATATAGAAAAACAATAATATAAATAATAATAACATAAATAATAACAATAATATAAATAATAATAATAATAATAATATAAATAATAATAATAATAATAATAATAATAATAATAAGTTATAATAGCATAAATAATAATAATAATAATAATATAAATAATTAAATAAACCAAATATTTATCACTGTTTGAGTTATTTTATTGGTTATTGGTGATACATTCGAAAAACCAGCAAAACTTAATTAAACTTCAACACCACAATTTTGTCCACCTAGATCGTCAAAAGTCCCACTGTGCGATGGTTAGAGAAATATATTGCTTATTAAAGATTTGTAAATTTGAATAAGGATAGACGAAGACGGGTCCGAATACACCCGATGTTAGGATATCTCATCTTTTGATATTTAGCCGAGATATTAATTAAAAGCTCTAATGAACGAGCTTCAATTTTGGAAGTTCGCTGGCGTTAAAATAGTTTCTACCCATGTCCTGAGAATCCCTGGGTTTCCAAGCAGACGAAGAGGAAAGGATTCCGTTTTATCAGTATTTTGGAACTGCCATCCCCACTTCCCGCATACAAGTAGAAAAAATATATCCGCTTATTCAGGGTACATTTCCATATGTAACAGTATTTTTTGTAAAGAAAATTACTTATATTTACCATTTAAAAAATATATATAGATATATTTCCCTAGGGTCGATTTCATGTTACTTTTCATGTTTTCAGTTTTTTCTACATTTTGATGTTGACAATGTCGTTTCTCAGACAACTTATTTCAAAATTAACTCTACAACTGTTTCTATAATAAATTGCTGAATTAAAGTGCTGCGACCAAAAAGTGCATCATTTTTTGAAAAACTTATACGTTGTATCATTCAGGGGTTCTTCATCATGGAAGCGCTGAAAGTGGCACTCTCTTAACTCTTACAATATAATAACTGTTACAATATTCATATTTAACCAGTGGATTTCGTGCGAAGAGGATTTCGTGCTTCTGTCTAATATTTTTAGATGCAGGTTTAAACTTCTAAAGAAAAATTAGGGATAAAAATGTCTGCAAACAACATTAGTCAAGCCAGAATATCGTCTGATTTATGCCACAGTAAAAACTGATTGAAGATAGCAAAATGCACGCGCGAGGAAAAAAATAGCAATCGTATGTTAAATGCATCAGAATGTGACGTCATCCCCACAGGATAAAGAAAAATAAATTGAATACATATAAAACAGAATTTAATTTAATATAACAAAGTATACATTTTAGGCTATGCATGAAATACGACTGCTTCGATCGATCGATGACGTTTTTTTTTCTCGTATGCATTTGAATTTGAATTTTGCTTTTTAATCATAAATATAAAATAAATCCGTGCAACACCAATGTCCCTCTTTATCTTTTTTGTACTATTTATTTTTTATAATCATTGTTGAGTACAATATAATGCGGTATTTTATTTTTGTGGCAACATTGATTGGAGAAAAATTCTTCATTTCGTTTATGAAAACAATGCTGATTTAGTTTTTAAATAACTGTAATTTTTAATAAAAAATATGTTTTAACGAAATATAAGTGTACTAAGTCAGAAACTTTTGGAATGATACCCCATTCATTGCTATGCGTTTTGGAATGGCATAGAAAAGGGATGTTGACAGCAGAAATAATATCTCCAACTATAATAAACAAGAACGAAAAATCATGCGTCAAGCATAGATTATGTAACACTTTCCAACGCTTCCAAAATAATTTTACAAATCAGACCGTTTAATAAGCTGAAAGATAACATCTAAGTAAACAATTTGGAAAACGCATAACATATTTAAAAACATAATTTCAGGAATTCCCAACATATGCAATATTCGGAAAAATATCCGAATACTTTTATTCAGCCCTGTATATGATCTATTGATTAGTATATATACTACATAGGATGCTAAATTTTAGTTCAGTTAAGAAATGCGTAGCACAGTTTAAATTTCTCCTTCTGGAGTTTCTGTCAGTAATCGGAAATGTGTTCGCGAACTTTTGTGCTTCCCTGTATATGATCTACAGAATTTATACACACCACGTAATAAACAAAAAGTGTTAAAAAGGAAGTTTGTGTGTGCGTGTTTCTCGGTTGTGTTCTGAAGAGAGCTACAAAATTTGGTGGTGCATGTAAAATTTCTATGCATGTAGTTTTGCACCTCGAAACCCGAATTTTTGAATAGATTTTTTTTAATAAATTTTTTTATGCGATTCTTAGTGCTTTTTCACGTTTTGCTGCGATTTTTCCACATTAGTAACCGGAATACGTTTTCAATCTTTTAGCGCAATATAGTAAATTTTGTCGCTTTTCAATAAAGTCTATACGAATTTCGTACAGCCTTTTTCGAATTTTTGGCGAATTGTTTCTTTCGACACGAAGAAATTTTGCCCAAAATGCTTGATTGGATCGGTGGTTGCTTTCATTTCACCTCAGCTACGCTCAGAATCGTATTTTTTTTTTTTTTTTGTCTTTTTATCTTAGAGAAAGTCGATAATTCTTTACAAATAAAATACTGTAAAACCTCTAAATAACGGACACTTCGGGAGCGCAGAAATTGTCCGCTATTGGGAAAACCTCAGAGATTCACAAAATCACTAAGAAATGCTTAATGTTTCATTATTTGCTTTTATATGTCCTAGAACTCCTATTATATGATTAATAAAAAATTAAAATTATTTTTTTAAGCAATAAAACAAATGAATTTGTACGTACGTGGACGTGAGTTTCAAAACTCGCCTTATCCAAAATTTAAAAAATCGTGTTTTCTCTATCAATCTGTTCTATTGGTAAATTTTCACTGAAAAAGCACTACAATCCACAGCAAAAATAGTTTTAGCATGTACAGGATGATTTTTTTTTTTTTTTTAAGTTGTGAAAGTAAAACCCTATAACGAAAGAACTACTGATCCAAATGACCGGAAATTTCACCAGTATGCTCCCAAAGCAATGGAAATTTTTTTGGCATGGTTAAAAAAAAACTTAAAATCTCACCGACAGATGGCGCTGTATATGCAGTAAAGTCGGGAGAGGAGCTTGTGCAAGACACACGCACAGTGGATACTCTTCACTCTGTTGTGGAACATCGGTTTCACGTTTCCAACTCGTAGCTGAAAACATTGGACAGCACACTGAAAATCGTATGCGTTAGTTGCGCAGTTCTGTACGAATGTTTTACTCCATATTTTTATTTCGTTCTGTTTCTGAAGGTGTTTGCAGTTCCTTTTCCCAATTACTGCATTCTGTATGTTTTTGATATACAGAATGCAGTAATTGGGAAAAGGAACTGCAAACACCTGTAGAAACAGAACGAAATAAAAATATGGAGTAAAACATTCGTACAGAACTGCGCAACTAACGCATACGATTTTCAGTGTGCTGTCCAATGTTTTCAGCTACGAGTTGGAACGCATGTTCCACAACAGAGTGAAGAGTATCCACTGTGCGTGTGTCTTGCACAAGCTCCTCTCCCGACTTTACTGCATATACAGCGCCATCTGTCGGTGAGATTTTAAGTTTTTTTTAACCATGCCTAAAAAATCCCCATTGCTTTGGGAGCATACTGGTGAAATTTCCGGTCATTTGGATCAGTGGTTCTTTCGCTATAGGGTTTTACTTTCACAACTTTAAAAAAAATCACCCTGTATTTCTGGCGTTCTAAAATCTTGGTTTACAATGAAAACTAATTGAAGCAGTCAGATGTTTTTCACGATTTCTTCGAATTTGATTTTTTGGAAAAGGCGAGTTTTGAAACTCACGTCCTCAAACATTTTTCCACTATTTATTACATTCGTACGAAAAAAATCTGTTACAAAAGTTTACTTTTACTTGCGATTGTATGTAATTTGTTTTTCTATATGAAATTTTAATTCTTTCAGTAGTTTTAATCCTTCTAAATCATCTTTTTTTTACAAAAAAAAATGTGTAACTGCACACTGTATTTTTCCGCTTCTTGGAAATTCTCGATATTGCAGGAAACATCCCCTAGTTTCAGTATCTAATTCATATCACTAATAGAGTCAGCTTTTGTCGAAGATTCTGAAAGAATATAATCGCCTACATCAACTGATTCTTTTTCAGTAAGTCATCATCAATGTTGATGAACATTTCGACAGTTTCTTCACTCATGATACATTTCATTAATTCACTTATTGCCTTTAATTCTTTACTTCTATCGGAAATAAGTGTTTCATTTTCTTTTAATATAAATAAGCCTGCTTTCTGAAACATTATCATACGCTTTCCGGATATATGTTTTTTTACAGCTGAAGAAATCCAAATTCGAGAGCATCGGGAAAATCAACTAATTTTAGGCAGTTCTCAAGTGTATTCATAGAATCTAACTTCGAAAGTATGTGGCTTAATAAACCATGCTTTACAATTGTGTACAACGCCTTGATCATGGGGCTGGTATACGAAGTTGTGTTTTGATGGGAAAACACTGTTTTAACATTGTCCAGTTTCAAATGTTTTAGATGAGAAGTTGCACTATCCAAAAACAAGAGAACTTTTCTTTATTTTTTATCCTATTATCAAAGGAAGTTAACTATTTAATCACTAAAGAGCTGGTCATCCATGCTTTTTTATTAGCTCTCCACAGAACACCGAATTTATTAAATTGGATGTTCTTTGAGAAACACATAGGTTTCAGAGATTTTTAAATTATAAAAGGGATTTTAAATTATCCTAATACATCGCTACATAATAAAATAGAGATTCGCTCTTTTGACATTTTTTCGCCGATACAGTCATCTTTTTTGAACAGTCATCTTTTACAGTCTTATTCGAAATAATTCTGAAAAAGAGTCCGGTTTCATCCGCATTAAGAATGTTTCTATCCTCATAACCTTCACAAATTGATTGCAGTCGATCATGCCAATCCTCCACTTTTTTAAGAACTGCATATTTTTTTCCAGATATTGTTTTTAAAGAGTTGTTGTGCCGATACCGGAACTTTTCCAGCCATCCACTCAAAGCCTTAAAATCATGTAATGCGAGTTCTTTGGCGACTTCTAAAACCTTTTCCTGAATCAAAGGTCTGCTGGTAGGATTTTTTTGGAACGAAGTTCGGTAAACTAATTCAGAAATAATAGAATATATTTCAAGGGAATCAGTATACCTCAATTTCACATGTTTGGTGTTCTCTTTAGAGTTGGTAAACCACAAATTCCTTATTTTTCATTATCTTGTATAATCTCTCCCACTTGTATTTTACCTATTTTAAAACGTTCAGCAAGTATCCGTAAACTTAAATTTGGTTTTTCAAATTCATTTACACTTACAATTTCAAATTTTACTTTTCAAATTAATCGCTTTCGTTTTGAGGTCATTCTCGAAACATTAATCACAAACAAAACACTAAATTCAGAGTACGTAGAACTCAATGTATTCAGAAAATGATAAAAATGGTGTTAACATATTTTGAAGCTTTGAATAATGTATGTCAATTAAGTCTACAGAATCAAGCAATAATCGATACAAAATACATTGCGAAATTAGGGGATTCCTAGGACACTGGGGATTTTCCCCAGACCACCCCCATACATTTATCTGTGGTCACAAAATTTGTGACACATTGCCGTAGCTCTAATTGCCGTGGTAAATTTAGAGGCTTTTTACTTTTTCTTCCTTTTTCTAACCCGTTAAAAAATCATTTTTCATCCTTTATCGCCAAAACTACTGTCCGCTATTCGGAATGTCCGCTATTCAGAGGTTAAACATATAAAAAGTTAGATTTTGGGAGTGGGGA
This sequence comes from Maratus michaelseni, assembly GCA_963931845.1. Classification (NCBI taxonomy): domain Eukaryota; kingdom Metazoa; phylum Arthropoda; class Arachnida; order Araneae; family Salticidae; genus Maratus; species Maratus michaelseni. The sequence continues at coordinate 24,212,780 of OZ007594.1, forward strand.
TTGGAAAAGTGTCCGTTAAATAGAGGTGTCCGTTATTCGGGAGTGTCCGTTATGGAGGTTTTACTGTACTATGATTTTAAAAGGGAAGTGCGGATTATTTATTATCCCATTTTTTTAACAGATTTTTTAATTGCCTTTTTTATTGCGTTTTTTAACCTTTTTTTCATGTTTTGCAGCGAGGCTAACGAAAAAGACAGGCTACCGCGGTGCATTCCACTTATCTTTTTTTACAGACCGCTAGAGTGACGTGATGCTCTTTTCTTACACCTGCATTGGTGGATTCGAGCATCACGTGACTCCCGCGGTCTGTAAAAAAAAGATACGCGTAAAGCACCGCGGTAGCCAGCCTCGTTTTGCACCGTATGAAGTCACTTGATGCCGCTAGAAGTCGAACACCGTTGAAGGGCAGTTGTGATTGGTAGCTGATAACATTGTAAGCACAGCGGGAAGTCAACCGGGCAATTGTGATTGGCAGATGAAAAGGTCGTCTGCTGTTGCAATTCGTACAGCGAGTTGTGAAATTTTCACGATTTGTCTTCATTATGCGTTTGATTTCAGAAATTAACAACGATAACTTACTGTTTTTGTATGTCAAAAAAAAAAAAAAAAAAAAAAAAAAAAGTCATTTTTTTTCTGTTTTAAAAGTTGATGATAATTCCTAACTTTTTACGTCTTTGGTTTAATTCTGTGGGGGAGGGAGGTGAGTGTGCGGTTGTAATTTAAATATCGCATTAATGCTCTGATCGAAACTCTCTCCATCTCCCCTGCCTCCAAAATCAGAACATCTTTTATTATTAGTCCGATTCAAACGAACCTTTTCTCAGGTCCCCCAGATACTAGATAAACTGCGGTATGATTTTTTTAGCCCTTGGTTACCACTATTTCTGAATATTAATCAACAGGGAGGGGTATTTTCGCGGGTTCTATGGGCCCAATTTCCACTAGAATTAGTTCATTCAACTTAACACGAACTAATTAAGATATAGATAACTAATTAAGATACAGATTTGGCGAGACCTGTTGGTAGAAAATGGTACTAAAAGATTTTGCAGGTCGTGCGCAGAACGCATACTATACGGTGTCGTAGACAGCAGGAACACGTGCCGGAGTTTCGATCCGAAAGAGTTTTATTTAGAACAGAGTGCACCTCCTAGCGGTGGAAAGTGGAACTAAAAAATTTTGCAATCAAAATTTGTCCGATTCAAACAAAGAGCCCGATTTCAATGAGAATTGATTAATTCAACTTTACATGAATCAATTAATATATAGATAACTAATAAAGACATAGATTCGGTGCCCCATAGCGGCGCAAAGTGGAACTAAAATATTTTCAGCACGTGCACAGCATGCCTTCTATACGTTGCCGTAAGCAGCGGGGACACGTGCCGGAGTTTCGTTCGGAAAGAAGTATGTTTAGAACAGAGTGCACCCCATCGCGGTGGAAAATGTTATTAAAAGATTTTACATTTAATCTTTGTCCTATTGAAGCGAAATCTTTTCTGACATTCTTCCGAGGTATTCCAGGTATTAAATAAACTTCGGTATCATTTTAAAAATTGGACAGACTTTTCTCGCGTGCACGGCACGCTTTCTACAAGGTGCCGTAAGCTGCGAGAACGAGTACCGGAGTTTCGTTCTTAAAGAGGCTCCACAGAATGCTCCATCTGATGTTGGAAACTAGAACTAAAAGATTTTGCAGCGCGTGCGTAGCACGTCTGCTACATACGGTATCGTTGGTAGCGGGGATACGTGTCGGAAATTTTGTTTAGAACAGAATGCATCCGCTGGCGGTGGAACTAAAAGATTTTCTTGCTCGTGCGCCCAATTGAAAACCCCAGATTACGAAATAGTTTCATTTCAACTCATCTTCGAGTATTAAGAAAAGTATTGGAGGTATTGAATCGAAACTGGCAGTGTGTACGTAGTTTATTTTTTTGTTTCCGAAAATGCAAATTTTGTGAAAATCCAACGGTAACCTTTTTTAAATTTTGACCAAAAACTGACCCACTTTGAATCAAATGATTCAGAGATTTGAGGAGGTGGTATTAAATTCACTTCCGCTTCAAGATATATCTCCCTATTTAATTTCCGAAAGACAAAGAGTTACCAGAGGAATGGTTTCGTGCAGCGATGTTTGGAGTCATTTCGCGTTTCGTATTATTTTTTGACGGGACCGGACAACGCTGGGCGGATCAGCTAATATATAATATTTTTAAAAGTTAGCATTAATTAATATGTTTACATTTTGAATTCAATCATTTAAACACGTTCTTTCGTTAATTTTTATTTCAAAAAATACATAATAAATGTTACAGAATTACCTTTTTTTACAAAATGAGAACCTATGGAAGAAACCTTGAATCGATCCTTCATTAGATATATAAATACTGCGAACTCATAAAAGTCAGTCATTCCTTCTTCCAAGAACGTGATATTTGATCAAAAAATTCCAACAGAGTCAGATTTGAATCTAGAATTAAAAATCGATGTTCAGACTGAACAAGGCCCGATTAATCTCTGAATTTAAGGGAAGCACACTAACATTTAGAGGCCTCGTCCATTCGGGAAAAGTTTTCTAAATTCTACATACATGGAAATTCATCAGAACAATAAATATTTTCCCCGGAAGTGGCTTAGCCGAGGTCACATATGTGTCATTAAAAATCAACCTTTTTTTATGTTTCCTGCATATACTATAGATAGAGTATATTTATAGTACATACAGTTATATTGTACGTCAGTTACCTGGATGGTATCTAATCAGTACTTCAGGATGTCGTATGATTGGTTAACAGCCTATTGATCACACTGAGATTTACTGGTTAATTCAGGTTTTCTGAAGTAGCATGGCAATTAGGTAAACTTTCCACTCCAAAATAGCAACAATAATAATAGCGATACAATGTAAAAAAATAACAAGAATGAAAAATCATGCGCTAAGCATAAATTATGTAACACTTTCCAACACTTCCAAAATAATTTTACAAATCTTTACCCTTATGATATGAGAATCATATGTTAAATTTTAACCTCCTCTGATCTTTATTTAAATTATATTTCCCCCTCCTTTTTCAAAAATTTAATGCGTTATCTATAACTTGAAACAATAATCCCTCCTTAATTAAACTCTTTTCTTTTCACGGTCACTTGTACTGGCTGGCTAATATCTCACGGTCTTTCGATTAAAATAAAAATAAAAGAATTAAATCCGCACAGATGCTTTTCTGTAAGTTACTTTCCAAATCAAGTTCATAACACAATGTATTCTTATGCATTTTTGCGGCCAGAGAGTCAGTTATAATTGTGTCTATCATTTCAACCATATGCATTTCCTTATTAGGTCTCGATAATAAGTCACTCATCCCACCCAGTTCTAAAAATATATTCTGATCGTTGAAAAACCAAGCAATTTGGGCCTGTCTAAAATTCCTTTCGCATGGGAAAGTATGCTTCCGTTGAAGTCTTCTTGGCAATATTAAATTTTGAAATGAAATGCATTCTTATGCCAAAAATCTGGCGGCCTCGACTCTATATAAATCTGAGCGTTAGCGAGTGTCTCGGCTCAGTTTTACAACTATTTTGAGTAATCGTTGCCAAGTGCTTTAAATGCTGCACGTGTTTAAATTCATGGATTCTGTTTAGTCTTGAAAATAATCATACTTCCAACCAAAAAGGGCCGCTGTAATCAAATGAGAGGAAATGGCATATTTCAGGTAGTACGTGTGATTAGAGTTGCAAAGAACCGGTTTATTCCAAGGTTTATTTCCCCCAAAAAGCCGGTTTATTTCCCCCAAAAAGCCGGCTTATTTCCCCCCAAAAAGCCGGCTTATTCCCCCAAAAAGCCGGTTTATTTCTCCCAAAAAGCCGGTTTATTTCCCCAAAAAGCCGGTTTATTTTCCCAAAAAGCCGATTTATTCCCTCCCCCTCCCAAAACCGGTTTATTTCCACCGAAAAGCCGGTTTATTCCCCCCCAAAAAGCCGGTTTATATCCTCAAAAAGCCGGCCGAAAATCCACCCCAAACACTTCATGTACTTCTTTTGTGGAATACGTATAAAGACCCACATAGCATGCACAGTCACAATGACGTCACTGTGACCAAAATTCCACCACTTTACAACGTCACACTGTGACTAAAATGTGAACGTCTTGAACACCTAAAGAAAAAACTTAAAATAAAGTTTTGAACATCTTATGGCATCAAGAAAATTACTTTTTGACAGCTTTAATTTTTTTTTGTGACGTTGCAATGACGTCACTGCAAGTCACATAAGTCACGTCACACCTATGACCAACATGCCAACACTCTGTGACTTAAGAGCCTACATCAGTCACGCGAAAAAACGCGCAAGCTAATGTTAAATCTATGGGAAGGTTCTTGCGCGATTTCTCGCTCGCATTTTAATATTTTTAAATGATTTTTTTGCATAGGACAGCTGAGGCCGATCCCTATTGTTGTTAGTTTTTACTTTTTACTTTACTGTTTTTTTATAAGTGGACATTTTCAATTTTAGAACCGGTTGGGACCGGTTCTGAAAGTGAAAGTACCTTTATATAAAAAAAACGCAAACCAAAATTGAAAAAGTAAAAACTAACAACGTTAGGGATCGGTTTCAGCTATCCTGTGCAAAAAAAATCATTTAAAAATATTAAAATGCGAGCGAGAAATCACGCCAGAACCTTCCCATAGACCATTAGCTTGAGCGTTTCTTCGCGTGACTAGCGTAGGCTCTTAACGGTGTGATCGGAGAGTGAATTTGAAAAAAAAAACTCATAAAATATAGAACTGAATTATGTCATGTACCTAAATCATTAATAAAAACATTGTCACACACTATTTAAATAAATTGAGTATTTCCAAAATAAAATAATAAATAAATATCTGTCTACATATATGAGACATATAACTTTTTTACAATTTTCATTACCATTTTCAAAAAATTTAACAAAATATACTATATAATACACAGGTAAAAATCCTTAAATGGAAATTTAGTGACGTATGAAAGTTTTGGCGGAAAGTAATTCAGAAATAGATCTCTCATTCTAATAAAAATGTTAGCAATTTAGAGGTTTGTTAGCATTTTAAATACAAACATTTAGAGTTTTTTTCTACTACCGCATGGGACTCATTTTCTAATTTTGTAATACTACAAATATTTCTTTAAAAATCTCCTATCTTTAATTATTTTGATAGACCACGCAACCCGATCATCAGCTTTCTGGTCAAAAAATAAGGGCACCACTTTTGCGAGTTCGATAGCAACACGATCTGGTCGGGGTGACCGTCCAACGCTTTCAGGATTTTCCTTATACGGTATAATTAAGGTGGTTCCAGGGATGAGATTTCTCCGCTTTTTTGCATACCAGTATAATCTTAGAGAAAACGTTGTTTTCTTAAATCTGAGAATGTTCCCATTAAATAAAAGAACATTTTCTGTAAGATTATACTGGTATGAAAAAAAGCGGGGAAATCTCATCCCTGGGTGGTTCTCAACTGACCTGCTCAACAACGCGAAGCTTTCTGACACGATTTCTGACTTATTTTTAAGCGCAAAGGCATACAATGTGCAGGACTGATTATGGAAACAATTTGGAATCGAAATGAGTTTTTCATTTTTTGATAAATAAATTACTTATCAAGTTATAAGCAATTAGTGTCATGTGACGACCAGGTTTTCTCCTGTCTTTCACTGTCACGTCGGATATTGGGTTCAAAACGCCGACTTTGACATTCTTTTCTGAAAGATCTTCTGCTTTTACCAAAAAATGGAAAAGGTTTTTCAATTACATAGTTCCTGAATAAAAACACGAGCAAATTGCATGTATTTCCGAGCAAAAATGAATTAAAAACATGTTATAAAGTATATGTCATTCCTATAGCAATTTATCAAAAACTGGCCAGTACTTAGTAAGATATCACCTCTATTAAATATATTGCTTTTTTCGATAAAGTGTAAAAAATGAAAAATTCGTACTTAGGAAATTTGATTGTAGAATAGTATTTAAATTTACATCGAAATTACTTTATAAATCCTAATAAATAAATTTGTATTTAAAATTTATCTTTACTTTTGACGTCTAAAGCAAATGCATTTGATTAAAAAATATATAAAATATAAATTTTCACTGCTTATTTCTAAGAATACAAAACTCTCTCATATAAAAAAAGAATATTATAGCATCATTAGAAGTTAATTTTTCAGCCATATAAATTATAAAGCTTTTGAAATGTCTTTATTTAAGTTATTTTCTTTCTATATCATTTGCGGTAAACTTGGAAACACCTGCCAGTTTTTTTTTTTATTTTGCTGTGTTTAAACAATACTGCGCGCGCATATTGAATACAGACGATTTTTCCCATTTCAAGTTCGGATTAGTGTGTGTTGCGTTCTTTTAAGTTTGTAGATTTATACTGTGTAAGTAAATTAACGTTTTAAAGTGAACCATCTCCATTTTAAAGTAAACCATCCATTTTAACATCTCCCTGTGTCTAGCCGGGTGTGTTTATAAGGCCTGGGTGATATTTGACTTCTCAGATCTATGAACACACCTCTTCTGCTGGAATAATTTGAAAATTATTGTAGTGGAATTACAGTCTAATTTTTCAATGAAAGGGAAGCAGATAAGGAGCATTCAAACGTAACCCCTTTACCTATAGATCAGCAGGTAACTTTTAATGTCTTCGCAGTTTTGTTAATAGTGCATGTTTAGTACTAGTACATTTAATAGTGCATTATTTAAAAGTTAAGATGTTTAAATTTTCTTTTAAAAAACACTTGTATTAAATATTATCTTTAATGTTTTAAATTTTTTAAATAGACTGTTTGGAAAAAAGCTTAAAGTATTTACTAACAATATGTATTCTAAATATAAAGTGTTATTAAAAATGAGGAATTTATTTAATATTTTGCGTTTCTTAGTTCAATTTTCATAGTTATTCATTATAATTAAAAACATTTCAATTTTTAAAACTATTAATATTTGATTTGCAATTTGATAATTTCGTTGCTAGTGTAGGTTTCAAGAAATAATTTTCTGGTATATTTGAAAAAATTGTGACAATTTAATGCATTGAATAATTTATTTGTCGAGATATGTCAATGTCAGGTGCACAAAAATAATAAATATTGATGAAACAATAAAATAACTGTTTAGTTAAGGTAATTTTTCCAGTTGTGTTATTCAATGTTTTTACAGTAAAATTTGATATTTAAGTTCTGCATTTAGTATTCTATCAAAAACTATAAATAAAATAATTTGTAAAGAAAAAATATATATAATTTTTTTGGCGTTTATGATCTTAAGTTCTATATTTCATTTACAACGAAAACTGTTTTACTGCTTGATACAATGTTTATTATTTAATAATATCGCACAGTAGGTATATCAATTTTTTAAATTGATTCCTAATATAAATTTTTCAGAATGCTTATTTTAAAATGATTACTTATATTTTCATTAAAGTTGTTCTCAAATCCAAAATAGCTAATTTCTGACATATTTCTGAATTCATTTTTATTCGGAAATACATGAAATTGGCAGGCGTTCTTATTCAGAATATATATAATTGAATGGCGTTATCCATTTTTTGGTAACGGCAGATGATGTTTCAGAAAACACTATAAAAGTCGTGTTTTGAACCAAATTTCCGACGCGCAGCGTCTGAAACGGGTAAACCGTGACCGAAATTGATCTTAAGTATTACATTTATCTAAAAATGGAAAACGCTATTCATTCCAAATAGCTTTAATAATCAGGCATGCAAGTGACATGCGTTTAAAAATTTGTTCATAAATGTGTCAGAAAGTTTCGTGACACTGAGCGAGGGGAAATATGGCAAAGTATACACATTTAAAAACTTCAATACTTAACAGCAAAATAGCATAGGTTTAATTATTGTCAATATTTTGGTGGTTACAAAAAACAAATGGAAGTAGAAGTTAATTTAAAAAGTTGTTATTTCCACAATAGAATTTCATATTATTGAAATTTTTACTTTTATTATAATTTTTAATGGATTCATCTATTATTTTTATATTAGTATGCGTTTTTTACATTTATAATTTTCTTTCTTAACGGCTACATTAGCCGGTTTCCCAATCAGATGCAAAGTTTTAATTTGAATACGAGTTGCATCAATAAAAATGATTGCCGATCCAATCCTTATTGTCGATCTTATCCGTATTTGGTGAAATCTTGTTATCCGAATCTATGCGAAATCATTTATCAGGTTCGGTCGGGTTGTGGGCTTACAGATTTTTTGTTGTTGTTGTTGTTGGGTTAGGGTAAGAATACGGGTGGAATCGAAATATAGTTTCAGTCAACCATCTTTTATGTTCAAGAAGACATTCAATCATGTTCAAGAAGTATATAACCTGATTCGTGCATGACTCTTAATCCTTGCCGACATCAGAAATTGTATCGTAACACAATTTCTGATAAAATCTGGTTACTCGGTCGTATACAAGATTCTATTCCGAACAAGACTTACAGTAAAAACATTATACCCGACTCAGGTCAGATCGGGTTCACGAAAATCAGGTCACACGATAAATAATCCAAATCTATTCTGTAGCCAAACAAATCCAAAAAGATCGATCCGAGTTTCTGGTTTGGATTCGGGTAAAATTTGGTCACCCGACCCGGTGCAGTGTCGTCACAAACGTCACAAACTTGAACAAAATTTTGATCCGAACAATCCGTATAGGATTCGGGTAAAATCTAGTCACCCTATCCGATGCAGATTGTCACATTTTTCATATTGAAGTCGCACGGTGACTTCACAAAGTAGTTACATTGTGAGGTCACAGAAAGCCTTGAAAACGGCCATAACGACCTCGCATTTAGGTCACAGTGACTTCACATCGACGGACACAAAGTCACAGTGTGACTTCACACTGACGTCGCCGTGACGTCACCATGCCTTACGGGGAGTTATTAAATGGTTAGATTCCAACTCTGGACAGCTTATGACAAAAAGTAATTCTTTTGAGAAGCTTCTCTCGTGCAGTCTCTTATAAATTTGAAGGCGATTTTCTTCTCATGTAGAACATAAGTTGTGAAAGGCAACTTAACCCTTTCCGGCACAGACAAATTCTGTTCGTAAAATGAGAAATTACCGACTGACACCAGAATTTACAAACGACTTTTTTAGAAAATAGAAACTCCTTATTTTAAGCTTTAATAGGAACAAAATTTTATTAAAATATTATTGGTGCCGTATGCAAGTTTGGAATTAAAATTAGGTGTGCCCGGAGTGGGATCACTATGCCGTAAAGGGTTAATGAAGGGAACTTAATAGAACAATTCTCTTGCTGTATTCCACAAGCTCTAAAATTCACTCGTACGATCTGTAGCATTTTGCACTCTATGCTGAGATTACACGTTATATCGGATATAATATCGGATTTATTAAACCCGTCTTCATGAGGGAGCTATCGAACATATCCCTGAAACTTTGTCAATGACGAACTTGCGGCATTAAGTTTCAAGATGGATGTCGACTCTATTTCAATCTGAGCGTTATGAAGTTTCTCGGCTCAGTTTTACAACTATTTTGAGTAATCGTTGCCAAGTGCTTTAAATGCTGCACGTGTTTAAATTCATGGATTCTGTTTGGTCTTGAAAATAGCCATACTTCCAGCGCAAAAGGGCCGCTGTAATCAAATGAGAGGAAATGGCATATTTCAGGTAGTACGTGTGATTAGAGTTGCAAAGAACCGGTTTATTCCAAGGTTTATTTCCAATAGAACCGGTTTATTCCCCCCAAAAAGCCGGTTTATTACCCTCAAAAAGCCGGGTTATTCCCCCCAAAAATCCGGTTTATTTACCCCAAAAATCCGGCTTATTCCCCCCAAAAAGCCAGCTTATTTCCCCCAAAAAGCCGGTTTATTTCCCCCAAAAAGCCGGTTTATTCCCCCCAAAAACACGAATTGCTGTCCTGCTAACTTAATTTTGTCTGTTATTGTGCCCCTCTTCTGCCTTCGGCCACTTCGTAAACATGGACTTAATAAAATGATTAGTTTCATAGTGGAGTTTTTATTGCCTACTCATCGAATCTGGAACTAACCTTTAATGAACTTATCTCGAGAATTATTCAATCAATAGAATTCCATCGCTGAAGTCTTCACTACAACCCTTTAAAAAGATGAAAGATGATATCTAAATAAACAACTTGTAAAACACATAACATATTAAAAAACCCAATTTCAGGAATTACCAACACTATTCGGAAAAATCTCCGAATTCTTTTGTGCAGTCCTGAATAAGATCTATAGATTTGTATACACACTACATAGAATGCTAAATTTTAGTTCAGTTAGGAAAAGTGCATTACAGTTTAAAATTCTCCTTATGGAATTCCTGTCAATAAACAGAAATTCAATGAGGATTTTTGTTCTGCCCTGTATAGGATCTATAGAAATTATACACACCAAGTAATAGACAAAAATAATAGTTAAATTTAAAAAGCCGTTGAGCAACTCTAAAATGCACTTCCAGCAATTATTGTTAACAGATAATACCGAATTATTTTGTGTGTCCCCGTAAATCTATACTATTAAAATAAAGTTTTGCTCTGTGTGTGCGATGGCTAGGAAAATCTAGCGCACCTAGAAGTCTGAAACTGTACGTGAGGATAGTCCAACCAACCAATAAGATGACCTCTTCGAGCATGACCCCGAAATTTTCATTTTCGCATTCGGAACGAAACCACAGAAATTTAAAGCTCTATTAATATTTTTTGGAATATTGCATTTATCGATTTGAAAATTATCCATCTATGCGTATTTCTTAACGCTGATTCCAAAAATGTCATTTTCGTAAAGGACCGATAATTAGAACTCCGGATATCAATTAACATTTAATTAAATTGATTGCAGAAAAACAAATGAAAATTAGTCTTTTCGAAGTCGCTTCAATGATGAAGCAAGTCGAGGGTGAGGGTTGCCAGAAGCACGGACTGCCATTTTTTTAAATTCAGCAATTTTAACTCAGCGATTTTAAGGTACATACATATTTTAAAATGTATATAAGATAGGGATTTCAAAATTTGAATTTGGGCGCAAATTCATACGCTGATTAAGATTTTCTAAAAATCGAAAAAAAAATATAGCGCAAGTTTTTATTTTAGAAAAATCTTGATTTTTAGGAAAAAGAAATAAAAATCTAATTGACAATGGTTTTAATAATTAAAGATACGTTTGCATGTTTTATACCTGCGGGGGTGGGGAGAAGGGGCGAATTTATATTAAATATCGCATTTAGTCAACGAGACACATATTACAAAATAGACTTACGGGCTTCGCCCGCTATAGGCACAATGGATTCAATTAATAAAGAAACGTTTCTATTTGTTATATGGGGAGAGGGGGAAATACTTGTTATTAAATACAGCATTTTGTCCACATGACAGATTTTATTATGATAGAGCAGATTAGTAGGCTTCGCCCGCTATCGAACACCTAATTTATATTGAAGTTTTCTTAAACTGTTTATTTGTTGCATTTTTCGAGAATGGGTAAACGAATTCGGCAGAGGGGATTCGGGACAGAATTCCTTTTTAAAGAGATTTAAGGTTATTATTCGGGACCGAGCAACGCCGTGCTGGTCAGCTAGCCAGTCAGTAAATTAAAGATTACTGTTTAAAATCTCCAGCATGTATTTTTAATAAAAAAACAAAGTGCTAAATTCTTAGCACTGATAAGCATAGTTCTAGTATAACATTGAATTAAAAGCAAAATAGATCGATCAATAACAACTCAATCATTAAAAAACAAGATTGAAAAATCTCGTTCCCAATCTCTAGCCCTTATTTTAACTGTTTATTAGTTGCTTTCGCTCGCGTTTTTTTAATAATTTTTTCGTTGTCATTAGCTTTTATTTCGTATTATAAATAATGTGTTTTCGTAGGTATAAACAATGTTAAAACAATATCGGCAAAATGTATTGATCCAAATAATTAAGACTATTTGCATTTAGAATACAAAAGCATTTACTATTACACGAAGCAAAAAGGAACACTATAATTTGCTGAAACGATATAAAATTGCGTGTATATTTTTTCATCTGTGGTATAAACGGAAAAAGTAATTAGTATTTTTAGATATGATAGTAATATTTTGAAATATTATATATTCAGGGATGGAACAGATGCTGGAGCACCAACGAGCCAGTTGTCATCATTGGATTTAAATAGTATTTTTCGATTTATTTAATGACAGAATTTCTGAGATTTAAAAAAGTGAAGAATATTGTTAAAATTTAATGGTGACAATCGCCTCACTGTAGCGCAGCTGTTCCATCATTGTATATTACTCAATTATTTAGCTTTCACTGAAAATATAATTTTTTTTTCCGAGTATTATATATCAAAACGAAGAAGTTTTTCCTGGTGAGGACTGAATAAATTTTACTCTTTTGTTTAACAAATTTGAACTTTAAGAGTTTACAAACAACCACATAATATGAACAAATTTTGAATAATATAAATGAAAAAATCTGAAAATTGTTGGCCAATTAAAATTTTTTTCTCACTTTCTTAATAAATAGCAGTGATATTAACACTAATTAAGCTACACTGTAAGCTACACGGTATTTTATATTTACTTCAAAAGATTCTGTTGTGCAACGAACGGCTATCAAATGAAGAATTTGTCTTTAAAGTGCCAAAGTGTAATTGTTAGTTTTAAAGTAAGATAGGTGCCCCTGTTGTGGTCATGAATCTCACATGGCCATCCCCCTATTATATGTTAACTAACCAAAAAATTCGCTAGATGGCATGATCATACCGTGAAGGAGTCTTCTAGTGTATTATGTGATCACTTTCCATTCAGCTAGGTTGTGGAATTTGACGCAAAATTCCTATTTTGTTTTTAGAGTAACCTCTTCTTGTTTTTATCTGGTAAGTCTCTTTTTTTATGCACGTTTTTAAAAGAATTTTTTTATGAATATCATCATACTCTGTTCAGTTTTTAACCCTTTCAGGGGCAAAGTACTTATGTTTCTAAAATGTTGAAATCATTGAGACACACCGGGATTTAACAACAGATTTATTTCCAAATAAGTAAAGATTTTCTTCACGTATATTATAAAAGTAAAATTTGATTACAAAATTCCGGTGTCATTGTGACATTTGGGAACTAAAATTAAGTGGGATATATTATATCCCACCACCCATCAAGGCGTTAATGCTCTATCAATTGGTGATGTCGTTGATGGTGTATATTTTTCAAGTTGTTTAGAATCAAATGATGTTCGTGAACGCTGACCTGCTCCTGACATGGCCAAAAAGGTGGCCATATCAAATGCACCATGCAAGCCTAGGATAAAGACATTTTTATTTGTTCCAATTGCGATAAGTAATTTGTTTTAACACATTTGTTAAACTCTAAAAGGATTTCACTTTTTTTCTAAATAAAAACTTAAATTGCAATGTCAATTTTGTTAACAACTTCATTTTTGATGAAAAATCCTGTTTTAAGTACACTTTTGAATAACAAAAAGAATCATTGAGTGTCACGTTTCTTTATTTTACATCAAAAATATCTTTTGTTTTATTCTTTCAATGCATTATATCAGCCGTAATATAATACTATTCTTAGCAAATTTGCCTGTCTATTATACGAAATAGTGCATTTATTTGCGACATGTGATGTTCTGCCGACAGACGATTAGACATCCATGTATCGCTTTGGTATTTCATATTTCTATCGATGTTTCATATTTATGTTCCATTTGTTGTTCTAATTTATGCTTGGATTATATTTATTTCCATTTTATCTAGCTTCATATGTCATTAATCATATTTTTGTTTCTTATTATATGGAAATTTCACAGTAATTTTTATTCGTTATTATGTTTTTTTTTTTTTTTTTTTTTTTTTTCTGAGACAAATGTGTGAATTATTACTCTATGCCGTCTCTAAATTGGAGTGTTGGTCTTTTAATTGTTCGAGTCTGTTAGCTTTTTAATTTGAAGTTAGGTATTCTATATATAAATTAATTATACGCCATCTTTAAATTAAAAATTTGGTCAGATTTAATAAAAAGAAGTTCGTTGTCTTTTGATTTCCAAGGAATTATATATATATATATATATATGCGTGTGTGTGTGTGTGCGTGTGTGTATATGTATGTGTGTGTATATGTATGTGTGTGTGTGTGTTTGTGTATAAAATCATTATAAGATATTACTGGCTTAGTAAGCTGAACTTCGTTTGCTATTTTTAATTACGTTTTATTTCGGAGTTATATAATTCAATAATTTTCTGTATATTTCTCTATTACTGTTTTTTAATTTCTAAAAGTAAAATAGATTGTTTGCATTTTAATCATAATTTGCAACAGAAAACAGTTCAGATTTTGTAAAAATTAGAAGCAGTTATACAGTCACACGAATTAGAATCTTACATGTATTTATGTTAATAAAAGTGGCATTTATGTCAACTGATTTATTAATCTTACAATTATTAAATCTGACAACGTGTTTTTTTAAATCTTTCAGGCGTTTTATCAAAATGTATAATCTACGGCAAATACGTCAGCGTAAAAGTTTAGGACGTTATGTCAATAAACGGATGAAGGAGTCTTTAATAACAGGTAAATTGGGATAGCATGGCTTTAAAGTTATGCTTTGTTTAATTTGTTTGACGTATAAAATAATATGGAATAATCTCAAATTATATTCTAGAAAATTATTAAAAATGTAAAGTGATATTGCGTTGTACCTTTTATCCTACCACTTTAAAAGAAATGGTACGTTATTTGTGCCACTTAATTTTTATCAACTTTAATAACAGGTAAATTGGGATAGCATGGCTTTAAAGTTATGCTTTGTTTAATTTATTTGACGTGTACAATACTATGGAATAATCTCAAATTATATTCAAGAAAATTATTAAAAATGTAAAGTGATATTGCATTGTACCTTTTATCCTACCCCTTTAAAAGAAGTGGTATGTTATTCGTGCCACTTAATTTTAATCAACTTTAATAACAGGTAAATTGGGATAGCATGGCTTTAAAGTTATGCTTTGTTTAATTTATTTGACGTGTAAAATACTATGGAATAATCTCAAATTATATTCAAGAAAATTGTTAAAAATGTAAAGAGATATTTCATTGTACCTTTTATCCTACCCCTTTAAAAGAAGTGGTATGTTATTTGTGCCACTTAATTTTAATTTACAAAGCAGGCTTTTTCAATGATTTTATTTATTTATTTATTTATTTTTACAATTTTGGTGGGGGGGGGGGAAATGTAAAATTGCATTTGACGTATTACCAAATGAAAAATTTCAAAAATTCTGGTGCACTGTACATTCAAGATTACAGAAACACAATTACTTGTCCCTGACCTTAACCTACTTTACAAAATCATCTTGAACATCTTCATGATTAGTGTTGTGTGTGTGTGTGTGCAGTGGCGTAGCTACACATTCCGCGCCCTGGAGCAAATAAAATTGGTACGCCCCTTGCCACTATAAAAACACTTCTGCTAGCTCTGTTTGAGGTTTAAACTCGTATATTATATTCTTATTTATACTTAAAACCCTGTTTTTTATTTAAAAAATAAAGTATTTTCATAATAAAGTATTTGACGAAATAAATACAAATAAAATATTAAAATAAACTATAATTGTTTAAGTTCGGACTACCTACTGATTTTTACGACGAATTGAGCAGTATTTCCGATTTAAATGGTCCCATGGGAGCAGTGCAATCTACCACTAACTTCTGTTGTTCCTTTCAAGGCTTTTGAAGCAATATAGAGTGCCAATAAAGAAACACACTATTGTCCAGATATTTCTAAGACGCGTTTTTTCCGTTTTCAGTACCGAAAGCTCTGAAAATTCATAAAATTCGAGTTATTATAACTCGGTAAGTTTTGATCGTTCAAAAAATGAAAGTTTTGTTTTACTTGTTAGTGAATATAGAAAATTTTACTAAATTAATAGTTTTACTAAATATAGAACTTAGCGACAGTAAAAAAAAAATAAATACATTTCGTAATCTTTAAAAAAATAACTACTTTGATATAAAGGATTTTAATAGGATCATAGTTGCCAACCTCCAGATTTTTTTCATACCAATATTTTTATGTAAAAATATTTGTTTTCTTTAATCGTACAATTTCTGAAATTTAATAAAGAGAAAATTTCTGTAAGATTTTACTGGTATTAAAAAAAATCGGGGCATATCTACCCTACAAACAAAGGCGTAGCTACCGTGGAGCAGTTGGCTCCAACTGCTCCACGGTAGCTACGCCACTGTGTGTGTGTGTGTTTTAAGACGACTAATCGGAAAATTATTAATAAATTGATATTGAAAGGTATGAATTGGGATCTATATCAATTTTTGCGTAAACAGAATGACTATCGTCAAAAACCCTGTGTTTGTAAATTTACACTTTATTTCAATTGACATTTATGAAAGTTTGGCAAAATTTTAATTTTCAAATGTCTAACGCTGTAAAGTCATATTTTGCGTTCATTCAATTAGAAAATCGAAAACCAGTACCAGAAAATATAAGTAGTCTACAGGCATATTACAATTTTGTTTGTATTATGTATTAATTACTTTTAAAATTTTACTGGTGTCGATCTGGAAGTTTTCCCTTTGTGATATAAATTTAATGTTTTTAAATTTGTAGATTTAATAAATTTTAATTTTTTACTCTATGAAGATTTAAGAATAAGTATATAAACTAGATCTTTTTCCTGGATGCCTTGCTCTAAAGAATCGAAATAAGGAATCAAAAAGGGGGTATTACCATTTGGAAAATCGAAGTTCGTGCTATTTCTAATATGTATACGACTTTTACTTCAAAAATTGCATCGTATAAAAGCTTCGTTTCGATTTGTTTAATACCGACTGTGCATTCAGTCTATGCCAAACTTCAATAGGTATGACATTTTAATTCATTGAAAGTTTAATATTTAAGCTTCGTGAAACCGCACTTTGTTATTTGTTTTGATTTATAATGCTAACGACTTAATAAATGAATTGTTTTATGAATAATACAACGACGGGAAACGAATTTTTAGATCTAAAAAAAAACAACTAATTATAATTGCAATGATAACGCGTACAAAAAAACTCCTTTATATTTAACTCAACCTTTAAAATATATAAAGCCATCTCTAAATAACTACTACACAGAGCGGTAATGCTACTTTATTTTTTATTTTACAAAGTTTTCAGTCGCAGTAATGAGGAAATAATTATTTTACACACACTTTGCTTTCCCTAAAATATTTATTGATAATTTCGTTTAAGAATACTTAAAAAAAGTTAGCTTTTGAGCGTTTGTGCTAGGAATTATGAATTATTATTAGCCTATTTTCATATTAGCAATTACGCATGTGATTAATGTACACGTGTGAATTTAATGACTGTTGTATGAAATGCATTTTGAAATAAAGGAAAATCTACTTTTTTTTTCGAAGTTATATTAAGCAGAAATTAGCGAAAAACGAAAAAAAATATCTTTCGAAAAGCCAAGTTTTAATTTCTCCAGAGCATACAATTTGGTTAAAATTACTTTTTAATCAAATTGGATTAAAACATAAACTAGAGTTTTGAGAATAAAATTACGCGAACCACAGACAAGAACGATATTTAAATCAAAATATAGAATGTATTGGATTGTCCGGAAATTTCATTCCGGTTGGGAAAATCAATTCGTACCGGAAAACTCTGCCCGTTAATTATTATATATCGGATTTAATGTCTAAACATTAATTGATAAAATTTTCCGGTACGAATTGATTTTTCCAACCAGAATGAATTTTTCGGACAACCCAATAATTTTTGTTGTACTGTGTTTAGTCGGCTCGCCTTCTTACACGATTGGCTCTGCTGACAGTCGGGTTGTCGGTACAGTTTCTGTATTCAAATTTACGACCCTATCCATAATGAGTTTTGGTTACATATTCCTTCACCTAGATTATATTATAAACTGAAATAAATTTTAATTTATAGAATGATGTATGTCCATGAAAATTTACCTGTGACATTCTTATTAGATTTTAACACATTGACGGACAGTAGGAACAAGTGAAGTTCGAAAATTGACACTATATGTTTTTGTAATTTTTAGAATATTAGAAGTATAGTTTTACTCTTTCTGCTTAAATAAACTTAATTTTGATTCATTCGGCACCTTTAATTAGGTTGCACTACTCTTTTCACAACCACGTCAAGGTGGCTAGTGGTCAGGAAAAAATACAGTCAAAAAAGTGATAAACACCAGTATATTCTTATAGAAAAATTTATCTTGATTATTCGATCAAATAATAGATTTGAATTTTTCTATAAGAATATACTGGTAATTATAATTTTTTTTACTGTATTTTTCCCTGACCACTAGCCACCCTGCACGTGCATACTGAAGCTGCAACTCGTATAACAGGTGGAAAACGAACTTCAACCTAACAAATTGTTTCCAAAACATGACACTGGGCTTCTACTTGTACGCCGGTAAATGCACATTTCTGCTGTTATAGCCGTAGTGTCTAAAAACGAACGTTTCGTTTTGGGCGGCTATTGCCGTCATGCCACATTGTGAACTTCGCTTTGGCGGCTATAGCCGCAAGTGTCCGTCAGCGTGTTAAAAGATAAATGCAAAAATCCAACAACACCGGTAAAAGTTATTTTTGCCCCATACCGACAAATATCCCATTTCTCTTAATTTTCTACTGTTTTATGCTATTTCAGGTGTACCAGAAATAGCGAGTTGTGAAACCAGTTCCAGAAGATCTGTAAAATCCCTTATGTTTATTTTGTGCACAGTTGGCTTTTCCTATCAGACGTACTCGTTCATAGAAAGTTTTCTTAAGTATGAAACTGTGCAGAATATGAGAATAGAGTATCCTATAAAATTTATGGCTCCAGCTATCACTTTCTGCAACAAAAATAGGTAAGTAATTTATTTATGAAGAAAACATTACAATCAGTCGAGGCTCGTGACTACCTTTATTTGGGGCACTAAAAGCATTGTTGTACATTGTTGCCTGCGTACGTCATAAAAACCTTTATGTGAAATACCAGGACGTACGTGCGTGCGTCCAGGTTGCCAGTTTGACCTTTTTTTAAATTCAAAATTTTGAATTCATACCAGAAAGTTATAGTAGTAATTTGACAGAATTATGACAGAGTTTTCGTGATTGCATAAATTATTATTTTTGAATTTCCGGTATGAATTTTGTATTTTTCAATTTTTTTGAATTTTTACGAAATTTAACATAGCTTTTATTCAGCATAGTATCACTAAATTGAATATGGTGCTTAAGGGGTTAAAACCAGGAAAAGTTTTCTTTAACCCCTTCGGGACCGGTGGCATTTACACAAATTTTATTCGGCTGGCACCACTTTTTTTTAAAAAAGCTACCTTTACTTAAACTATCACAAAAATGTTCTTAATTAGAGAAAGCAAATATTACTTTTATTTTTTATTGGTGTCTAAAACAAATTCTGTATGCTCTTTTTCAGGTCCCGAATGGGTTAAAAAGTAATGGTACGAAAAGAATAAAATTTACAGCCATGCATTTAGTGCCCCCAGAAGATCAGATCATGAAGTGGTAGAAAGAGCCCCCACTGTTTATAATCATTGTTACAATATCAGATGTTTCAATCTGATAATTTCCAGAGAAACAACTTTAATACTTCGATCGCCGCCGTATGAATCAAATACGATTCACACTACATTTTTTCAATGCGATGCGTGAATCCTATTTGCTTCGGATTAAAATTTATATTTCACGATTCATAGTTTACCTGTGATACATATCTAAACGAAATGCTTATGGGTAATAGAAATGTAGGGCTGGTTAAATAATTTATATAGTTAAAACGGCATAATTTCATCTACATGTACACGCCTTCCTAAATTATGAATACTCGATACTTATCATGACATACTTAGTTTGTAGTACATTACATAAAGACAATAAATCCATACATATACAGGGTCTGTACGGGTCCTGGAATTTTAAAGCCAGGAAATTATTTGGTACCAGTATTTTCTTATAGATAATCTCTTCTTAAATAAGGGGAAATTTCGCATGTTTGAAGTTGATGTATTTTTTTAGAAAAATATACTGGCATGTCACCTGGAAAAGTAACGGTACTCGTACGAACCCTGATATATAACAACAATAAATCCATATATATATAACAACAATAAATCCAATAATATATTACATATTGAGCGCCTACAAGTTTGGGGGCTGTGTATTGTTATGGGGGTCTTATTTTTATTCAATTTGGGTCAATTTTCAATATAACTGGTAAACGCATGTATCTAGGTAAATGTAGGTAAACGTATACAACTAGGTAAATAAATAAGGTAAATGGATATAACAAGATAAATATAGGTAAACGCATATAACTGTTCGTACGAGTCATGAATATTCAAGTTTGAACTTGTCTGAAGTGTGGATCACGTGTGCACCCATCGCGTAACCCATCAGACTATAAATTCTTCTCAGGCCATGCGGCGTACATGCCCGTGATTTGCACTTAATACTTTTATTTAGATGCGTGAAATACATAAAAATTTATTAATTATAATTATTTGATGCCATTTTGAGCTAGCTGCAAAACAAAAAGAAATTGACATAGGTGTCACAAACTATTTTAACATCATGGCGGTTAATGTATTAAAAACACGAAAATTGTACTGGCAGTCGAGTTGCCAGTACTATTTCTGTATTAAAACTAGTCGGATGTGCCAATCCCCAAACTTTTTTCTATTTCATAGATGTTTATACTTTAAAATTCACTATCACAGCGTCAATGAAATAAATATTTTTGGTTATTCTGTTGTACGTCAGCTGCTTGCGAATCGTCGAGTTATCTTCACTGCACGAGCAGCCGATTTACAACAGAGCTACGGAAAATCGAGGAAATCGCACAAGAACCGCTATCACAGCACCCCCTTTAGTCGGAATACCCCCAAATTCAAGAAGAATCAAATTTTTTGTATATGTTTTTGACCATAGCCTGCAAGTCTCAGTTGAATTTGGGGATATTTCGACGAAAGTGGGCGCTGCGTTCGCGATTTTTGTTCCATTTTCATTATTGTATCATCGAAAAGTGTATGAAGTTATGCAGATAATTGAACCAAATATTTTGTACATGTTTTTGACTATGACCTGCAGGTCCCAGTTGAATTTGGGGATATTTCGATGAATGGGTGTGCTGTGCTCACGATTTTTGTTCCATTTTCATTATTGTACCATCGAAAAGTGTATGAAGTTATGCAGATAATTGAACCATTTATTATTATTATTATTATTATTATTATTATTATTATTTGGTCTGGTAGGGAATTTTGAAGCATCAACAGATTGGGATTGGCATATCCGACTAGTTATTTTCTTATTTATTTTAAATTGTGTGTAAGATTTCTCTTTAACTAATTAATATTTTTACATGCAATATTTGAGTATTATCTTAGAACAAAATTAAAATTTGCGCATATTTGAGCAAAATTTCTAATTTTTGAAGTAAATGTGAAATAATTACATGCTTTTTCGACGAATATCGATACATATTTTTTATGTTTAAAATAATAAAAAATTTATATTCCATTTTAAGATATAAATATAATCTGTAAATCCGTAAAAAATGCACGCAAAAATATTAAGCACGCAATAAAAAAAAAACACGTTTTATCATTTTGTGATATACCAATTTAAAATATCTTTTAATTATTGTTCACAGTGAAAATAATTTAAATATTTTTAGACATAACTTGCGAAATTATAGGATTTTTTTTATGCAGCGTGTTTCAAATGCTCCAAAAACATCTCTACCTCCAAATGTAATGTTTATGAAAAATCGAATTGTTTGAAGATTTAAGAATGCCTGCTTCCTTAAATATGCTTAAGCGCTGAAATACAATAAAACAATATTCTTATATTTTTAAAACTGGTTACATTTTTAGGATAAATCGAGAGCGTTTCTGCACAGCATTAACAGAAGAATGTCTGTGGTATGAGAATAAATACGGACTCTGCGCTACTGTACCTGACCTATGCATTGGTTTGACTAATTATGACATCAAAGTGTATGGAGTAAGTTTGAAACTTTTTCTGTAGTTTTAGAGTACATGAAATTATTGATTTGATAAGTGTATTAGGTAGCTTTCATTACAAAAAGCTACCTATTGCAGCCGTTCGGAGGAAAGCAATTCCAAAAACTTTGGTATATTTTCACCGATCATGACCCTCAGTACATATGTCAATTTGAGGGTGAGTAGGGGTGCTATCTGGCGGCTATTTTAGCGTAGCTTCTTCGTTATGTTCTAATTATCAGAAAAATAAAATTCTTTTTTTTTAAATGATCGCGTTAATGTAGGGGAAGAGGGTTTTCTTGAACAAATTAATCGTTATATTTTCGGGTATGAGGAGGGAGGGGGAGGGGGGGGGATTAACGCCTTGCTCTGATTTACATAAAACAAATTCCGTTTAAAAAAATTAACATTTTTAACTTCTCCCGTAGAGTTTTATAAATATTATATAGATAGAATACCGGAAATTTCAAATAACGATTATCGTAAAAATGAAATTTATGTTACTAATAAAAGTACACAACCCGTATTTACTTGATGCATACTAACAATCAAACTAAATGATTTGTTGTTGAGCTCTTGACCAAGCGCATCCTGGCGGTCAATCCTACATGTTTTCATTCATTATGCATTCTTATCTCGGGTTCTATGTGCCCGATCACAACGGGGTTTGAATGATTCGACTTGGTTTTCGATCGCGTTACAGATTTCAGTTTCACCTTCCACCGCCAGGAAGCACATTATTTTCTTGAGTTCTACGGGCTCGATTTCGACGGAAATTGGATCATTCAACTCCTTTGACGCAACAGGTACCCGTGTCGGATGTTCGTATAGAAAGAATTGCGGCCCCTGGCGGTGGAAGGTGGAACTAAAGGATTTTCAGCGCGTGCGCAGCACGCTTGCTATACGGTGCCTGAGGCAGCAGGGACACATGTCGCAGTTTCGAAAGTTGGGAATGTTGTTTGTTTGGAACAGATTGCGCCCCTGGCGGCGGAAGGTTAAACTAAAAGATTTTGCGGTGCGTTCGCTGCACGCCTACTACACGCTGCCTTAGGGTGCGGCAACACGTGTCGGAGGTTTGTTTGGATCAGAATATGTCGGCGGAAGGTGGAAATAAAGTATTTTCCGTCGCGTGCGCAACACTTTTAAATAAATAACTTCATACAAAATCGGGTTAAAGATGTAAAATCATACAAACATTAGCTTTATTGAATTTTATTATCACGGGCCCGGGCAACGCCGCGGGGCTCAACTTGTATTAAAATAAAACATGGAGTTCAACAGAAAGAAGTTGGAAAATAATTTTGGTCAGCTAGAATTGGCAAATATCCCACCGTGCGACGGTGGCAAAAGGTAAACCTATGTTGATTTACAATGGTTATAAATGAAAAAAACCTACTTTATAAAATAAGCTATTTAACTCTATATGTCCGGTTTCACCGGTCATTTTGAAAATATGTCATTAGATTTGTGCAATTATTAAATAAATTTTAGAAAGATTTTATCTATTCAAATTAATAAACGCAGTCGGTATTTAGAGTCAATTTGTTGAATATTTACAACTCTACTCAAATAATTTCTTTCACATATTGACTTTGGTATAAAAAAAAATAGAAAATTAACAAATATAAAGACCTTATATATAAATTCGGAAATTCTTCAGAATTAAAACTTTCCACTGGATGTTTTTAAAGATTAAAAAAGCTGAACAATTATAATTGGAAAAGGAAGTATCTACTTTAAAATAGTTCTTCTTCATATAACAAATAATACTTTTGCAAACTGATAAAATAAAATATCCAACACTGCCCCTAAATTGTATTAAGGGCAATCGATGTCTTAAAGGAATTTTATAATTATTTTTTAAATAATACTTTAAAGTACCGTCATAGCATAAAAAGTTAATAAAGAAAATTGCCCAGTTTAACTGATGGCATTGAGATCACAGGCTATTCACACTAATTGTATATTACACTCTTATTTCAAAGAATAATGTCCTCGAAAAATAAAGAAATTGACAATAAATTAATGGGGAGGATTAGCCCCCCCCCGTTCCTCTTCTTTATACTTAATAAATGAACCTTCAAAATTTATCAGGGAAGTGCCTTATCACAATGAACCTATATACAAAATTTGCAGAAAATAGGATAATTCTGCATGAAAAACCCATTTATCTAAATTAAGGGGGGGTTAGCCCCCCGTTCTCCCCTTTATACTTAACCAATAAACTCTCAAAACAAATCAGGGAAGCGTCTTATCAGAATGAACCTATATACAAAATTTGAAGCAAATCGGATATTTCTATCAAGAGTTATCGCGTTACATACGTACATACATACGTACATACATACGTACGTACATATAGAACCTGCGGGCACATTAGCTCTCAGGCTTTGATAGCCTGTGAGCTAAAAAAGTAAGTGTAAGATATTTATTTCTAAAATTAAATCATGACTAGCACTTTCATGTATATGCGAATACTTAAAATAGGTGTATCTTACAAAAGTTATTTAAAAAAATACGCAAATAATAATTAAACTTAGAATATTCTATAAAGACATATGCTTTGAACAGTTTGTTATACATAACATATGATAATACAAAAGGAAAAAAAAATTTAATTAATAATATTGTGTCAATAAATTTCTCTTATAGCTACCACGTAATATAAGTCATAAGTATAATCTCAGTAATGAATTTTTGGATGATTATGGACCACAGGCCCCTTGGGAATACATAAGATATGCAAGATCGAACTATTGCCGATTAGAAATAAACGGTGGCATTGAAAATTGCAAGTAAGTAAACATTATTGAGTATTTATATTTTGAAAAAGTATATAAGTTCTGAAAAAAGTATCTAAGTTCTGAAAAAAGTATCTAAGTTCTAAAATGAAACAAATATATATATACTGATAATTTTAAAGCCGTAGAATACAAGTTGTTTCAAAAATGCTTACAAAAGTTATTCGGTAATAAGAGGACATATCCTTCTTTTTCTTTCAGGCCCCACCAGTGGCTGAGAGGTTCTGTTCTCAAAATCTGGTAGACGGGAGGTGCTGTGTTCAAACCCCTGTCGCGCTCGTCGACCTAACCGTTCGGAATTTTTCCGTGGTTTTCTTCGAATCTTGCCGTAAATACGGGTTAGGATCCTTTAGAAAGACCCCCACAGAGGGCACTCCCCCCTAGGGCCTATATCCCTCGTGTTGATAATTGGCCGTCATAAATCAACCCAACCCAACATTTTCTTTCAGTTATAGCTAATTTGACATAACGCCGGAAATCAGAGTAATTTTGAAACAAAGGAAATGTATCCTAAAGTGTTACTGGAAGATCAAAAACGTATTTGAAATAAAGAGACTATTTAGGAAAGTGTTTTAAAACAAATATCCCGATGCGATTTACAACTGCTCGAATTAGAGATAAGTTTTAAGCAAATGGAACTGTACAAAATGTTCATAAGCTAATCTCGGAACCGCAAGCAGACCTTGGTCACCAACAAAACCTGAAAATGATTAGAGGCTGGTAGAAACCTAAACTGTTCAATTGTTATTTTTCTCGTTCATTACGTACGTAAACGTAAAACGTTCAATATTGTAGTTCCTATTCACAATTCGAAATTAAGCGTGTTAATAAACAATTAGATTATAATCAATCAACTCATGTATACATTTTTTGAAACACTTTGTAATAATTGAAATTCCTTCTAACTAATGAAAATTCTTCACCGATCAGTTTATTTGGTTAACAAATATATCTGGAGCAACTTAGAAATTTACTAAAAAGTCATCATAAAAAGAAAAACAAGTGGGTAAGTGTGATCGACGATCGCTCAAAGGGTTTCGTTTAATATTCCTTTCAAACCACTTTATTCTTTCTTTAATAAATCCAAATGAATTTCATTTAGCAACCAAAAAAAAATGTTTTTTGTTTTTTATAAAGTAAAAATTTACCGGTCTATTTTTTCGTTTTTTCGAGTATCCAAACCAACCCGATAGCGGGCGAAGCCGGCTATTATATTCTGTCACGCGGACTAAATGCGATATAAAAAATAATTTCACAATTAAACATGTTGTACACCTTCAAAATGTTAAAATATGCGAATATTTCCATAATCGGATTTTTATCATGATTCAATATGTTTCTCAAACTCATATATTTATCTGAAAAATTCGTTAAACTTCCAATATGACGTCAGATTTTCTTTTTTTAATTCTCTAAATGACGTGATATTAATCTTCTTTGTGTACATACACATACTCATACTCCTTGTATTATTGAGAAATATGAAAATTTCCGCTTTATTACCACTTGACGTCAATCATTTTTATTTCATATTAATCTTTTTTTCAATTGGTGAAACTTTTTATTTCCTTTTTTTCATTTTTCATGTGGAAATCGTCTGATAGAAAATTAATTATTGTAGAAATAATTTCATCGTGGATTTTTAATTTTTGGCATCTGCTATAGCGTAAAATGTTTAAATTGAATAGGAAAAGGCTGTTAGAATTTTGGTTTTTTATCTCTATTTATTAAAATAATACGAATTTTTCAAATTTTAATATTTTTAGCTCTTTATAGCTGGTATTCAGCTATAAACACAAAGTTTCAACTCTGTAAGTTACATAGTTTCTGAGAATGGCTCTGTGACAGACAGACAACGGAGCGGGAGTAATAGGGTTTCGTGAGATGAACGAAACCCTAAAAACACCTAAATTGACTCAAAATAGATTTTCAAATTTAAGCAGACATCTAAACCGAATGTTTAGTATCTATTTGTTCTGAGATATATTTACTAAAGGTTTTTGCATTCAGAACATACAACTCTTTCCTTTATCATCCATTATTAATACCTGAGGATATACCTGATATACATTGTTGGTTTTGTTTTTGCCTGTCAGACAGTCTAGCCAGTGGAGCACAAGATAGTCAAAATAAACGAAAGTTTATGGGACCACAGCAAATCCAGTAATTAAACATTATGCAGAAAACGAAATCTAAGCGTAGAAGTGGATATTTACAAATAAGTGGCAAAATGAATTCGGCAAATATTACTTTTAGAAAATAGTGATGCTAATTATGAAAATCTATTTTGATAGGAAATCCTGCCAAGCGTATTAAAAAGTCCCTTGATCTTTTAACACTGTTCAGCATTGGCTAATTAAATCAAAGGAGTTCTTTGAATTGATTTAAAATTCTTGTTGTTTGGATAAACTGTCTAATAGTTTAGTTTTGCAATTATTCAAATAATTTCCAGTTAATGGTACGCACATGTTTCTACTAGATACTGCGTAAATCTAAATAAAACTGAATTTTATTTAGATATTATTTAGAATTTTATTAATGGTATTCAACTTGTGACTTACTGGAATTCTGAATTACTAGTATTAAAAAAATTTGCGCTTTTTAAACTAGCGCACGGAGTGTTTTAAATTCCCACTAGAGTGTTTTGGGGAGCAACCTGTATAGTCCATAATGCACTTATTTTCATCAAACTTCAGATTAAGTTAGACCTATACATTAATAGACGCTGATTACGTTTTGGTGTAGATATCCTAAAAGCTGGCGTTGCTATACCACTTTTTTCATTATTTTACGATAACTATATCTCAAGAACTAATGCACGGAATTTCACCCCACTTCAGATTCTGTTAGACCTTGACTGAATAGATGCTGCTTCCGTTTCTGTGTAAATATCCCAACAGGTGGCGCTGCAATGCTACTTTTTAAATTATTATCGCGATAACTCTATCTCAAGAACTAATGCACGGATTTTCATCAAACTTCATATTCAGTTAGACGTTGACATAAGTTGTTGTTGATTAGGTTTTGGTGTAAATCTACAAACAAGTGGCGCTGCTATGTAGCATTTTGCAGGATTTACACGATTTTAGCCATAGTCCTATCTGCATATAAGAACTAATGCACGGAGTTTAATAAAACTTTAGATTCAGTTAGACCATGATATAAATTGGTGCTGATTCTTTTTAGTGTATGCGAAACCTGTGTGAGATAGAAGAAAGTTTTGGGATTGGCACATCCGACTAGTTATAGTATAGTCATAAAGAGCAATTTCTTGTTTTACTTTAATCTCCAGCTGTCAGCGTTTTTGAAAATACGTAGTCTCAGTTACAATGCTTGCTTGAAAATCGTTATTACGAACAAAGAAGACTTAAATAGTGTATTGCAACAAGATCGTATGAAATATCCAGTGAAACGATATAAACAAACCCTGTCTGTGACATACTGCTTGAAATACGCTCTAAACTCAAAATGATATGGAGCAAAATTTTAATTAATATATTTTCAACAAATTATAGTAAATATATATTCAAATTATATCTTTGAAACTTGTAACTTCGACATAACATTGTAAAATAATATAAAATCTTTGTTTTCATTTTTAATACAATTAATTTCTTAATGCGTAGGTAATCGCTATTATAAATATTAGTTTAATATTATCATGTTTATATTTATATATTATGTTTAAAATTATTCCGTTAATATTTATGTATCATGTTTAAAATTATTATGTTTATATTTTTATATTATGTTTAAAATTATTACGTATATGTCTGTGTATTATGAATATTATTATGATTATTATTGTGTTGATATTTATGTATTATATTAATATTATTATGTTTATATTTATATATTATGTTTATATTTATGTATTATATTTAATTTTATTATGTTTATATTTATATATTATGTTTGATATTATTATGTTTAATATTAATATGTTTATGTTTATATTTATATATTATATTTGATATTATTATGTTTATTATTATCGTGTTTAATTTGATATTTTCATTTTGCTGAACATTTGTCGGACCGGTAAATATGAGTTGCGTACAATCAGTTTTGGGATGTAATGTATTTATATGACTAAATTGTTCAAAAAGTAAATAAAGTACACTTTCTGGCAATTGCTAAGGAACAGAGACAATTTTCGGTATAACGAACGATAGACATCGTTAAAAAAATTAAACTTAGTACATATTTAATAGAGGTCCTTATGTATCTTTATTATGTAAAACGATACAGATATTATCACATGACAAAACAAAATGCGCAAAAGAACAAAATATTCTTCTTACAGCCTTTTACAACAGTTACGGAAAAGTCTTGTTCTGCCCAAAAAAGAAACACGTATCGGTCGGTGCGTATGGACTATGACTTCCTACAATGATGCACATTTTGAATCGTTTATACTTGCTGTTCACTAAACAGTTGAATATAACTTAGAGAACTCTGACTGCTTCATTTCACAGGGCAATTTTCAGTTCCTACACGGTTCAAGAAATGTTCTGTCTTTGAGCAATACGTCTACCGAGGGCATCCCAGTCGTGCTGTATAAGATTTATGTCCAGTGAATAAGCAACGCATATCGTACGCTCAATATTGTCTTCTGCTAGTGTAAGGGACACTTCAGCTGTTTTATGTGGGCGAGCACTGTTATCCATGAACAGAACGTCTAGACTAACTGCATCCACGATCTACGTTATACATGGCCGGTTCATGACGTTTAAAACGTCACATGGAGTGGATCCTCTTTACACGGCGATTGATACAAAGCGTCGCGCCCATCATTTTGTGCCAATCGCCGTGTAAATATTATCCACTCCGTGGGACGTTTTAAAAGTCATGAACCGGCCGTGTATAACGTAGGTTGCGCTGCACCACGAAAAAGATGGATAAAATCCTAGAGAAAATCTGTGCAATACCAATGCGATGACAATGTACCTTTTTCAAATATGTGAAGCCGTTATGCCTGATACCCGATTACAGATACTTTGGCCCTAGTTATCAGTTTCCTCGAGATTCTGGTGATGGAAATGAATTATTATTTCTTTCCACACTAACGGGTGCCCAGAATAACTTTTTATGGTGTAGCTGTAGCGGGTT
Source organism: Maratus michaelseni (assembly GCA_963931845.1). Lineage (NCBI taxonomy): Eukaryota > Metazoa > Arthropoda > Arachnida > Araneae > Salticidae > Maratus > Maratus michaelseni. The sequence goes on from OZ007594.1 coordinate 24,242,771, forward strand.
CATTAGTGAACACGATTCTTTTCCGCCGTTTCTCACCCCGATGAATATGCCCCTTACACTAAAGAAACTTTCCTTATGATGATGTGTTTAGAGTGGATTGCATGTAACAAGCTTCTGTGCATTTAAGCCAGCAATATTTATTAACTGAAAAAGAGTTCTCGCAGATAACCAATTGCCGGTAGCGTTAGTAAATTCTGATGTTATCTGATCTGGAGTATCATTTATGTTCCTCTTGATCACTAGGCACACATATCGAAACTCTTCAGGTGTTGTTCCTACCACGGACTTCAGAATGACCGCTCGTAGCACTTCCACAGGTCTTTTTAAACCTCAATATTACATTCTTCGACACGCCTCTTGCTTTGATAACGTAAGTGATACTTTGCCCAACCTTGAGACATCCAACTGCTCAACCATGATCGCACGCATGCAAATGATGTCTTCCAGACATTTAACAGTCAATACTTGTCGTCCAAAAACAAAATTTACTTTATCTTCATAGACCGACAGGGAGACTCCCACTCAAGAGTGGGCTAGAATGACAGTGGAGTAAGTCAATATTTAGTTATTTGAGAAGTGAAGTGTTTTGTGAAACTTGTATTGACGTTGCATTAAGTGGTCCAACTTGTTTTGCCCTCTAGCGACTTCCTAAGTGAACTATGACTTATTTGACTGTCACGTTGAACAGAAATTAATATTACGTTCAGTGAAAATAGGGTTATCTAGATTTTTCCTAATTTTTGACTTACTCCACTGTCATCCTAACCCTCTCAAATGTTACGGCGTACAATGTCAAATAAGGAAACCACGTGGATGCACTGATTTAATACAGACAAGACATCTTGCTATACAACGCCCTCTACCGTTGTTTTTTCGTCGATTGCGCGGCTTAATGAAACGCAGTTTTACACAAATTCGCTGTTTCTTAGCATTTGTCAAGCAGTGCATATAAAAAATTAAACACTTTTGAAATTGGTAAGTATAAATCGTTAACGCAATTTGATTGACTAGCGAAACACTGTACAGAACTACAAATAACTAAATAATTATATAAAATAATATAATATATAATATTAAAATATTATTACTTTACATTATATTTATTATATTCATAACATAATGTATTTTCTCATAAATATCTCTATTTTGGCATGAGCCTAAAATATCACATGTGTTGTTTGTTGAATAAATATTTTATGCGTTAATTCTAAAAACACATTCAAATATAAAATTTCATTCACATCAAAGGGTAAAAAAACGAAAGCTGTTTAAAAAATGACATATTTTATCATCACCTTTATAAATGATACAAATATACAAGTTAATGTAAGAAGTTTTAAAAGTGTAAATTATAAAAGCTTAAATGTATATTTTATCGTAGTTTTGTCGAATACTATTGATAAGCTCTTGTGGTTTAAAAGAGATTTAGACAAAATATTAGGATATTTTTCTTTTTTATCATTTAATTCTAGTAAACAGTAAGAAAAATGAATAGAAAAACATTTTTTTATACAACTTAATTTTTTTAGGGATAATGACAGCATATTAATTCAAGCATCCAATGATGGATTGCCATACAAATGTTTTACCATTTATTCATTATTGGACAAACCGAATGAAGAACCAAGAAAATTACGTCTTAATGATGGTAAGTGTGTTTAACTCATGCAGAAAATTTAGAGTTTTAGTAAACGTCTTTTACAAACAGTTTTTTGATTAAAACAGGAACAGAATAACATGCGTTACATACACATTCTTAAATATTTTCCAACTCTATGCAACATGCGCAATAACACAAACAATACTGAAACGTTCTTTGAACGTGTAATGACATTGATGAGTTCAGCTACTGGTTTAGTTACTATTTTTAGTGTTAAATGAACGTTTTGTTAGATGTACAATCTGTGTAAGAAAAATCCACCCTAACTAATTCTGCAGTAACTCGTCGTATAAAAAGATGACTGCTACCTATAGATTTGTAATAACATCTACTTATGAATAATATACATCAATTTTGCTTAGGAGGATGACATATAGAAATTATAACAAACTTTAACAATTTCAATACTAACGTATATGTTTTACATCATAATTGTATTTTTCGGTTACCAAGCGATAAGTCATCGGACAGGTTCAGGTTCATGTTCAGCTGAGCGTGGTGGCCTACCGATTGTCTAAAGCTCTACAAACCCCGCTCAGCGCGGATATCCACTATCTAAATGCATTAATCAAGAGGCAGGGCCCGGCCAAACCCAAGAAAAAAGTCTAATCTTTAAACTATTTATACAAATATAAACAAATACAAAACATAAACAAAATGAAAACGTCAAATTAGTTACAATATAAGTCTAAATTAAAGTATCTTTAAATTAAAAACTTGTTTTAAAGTTAAGATTTCTAAGTCAGTAAACAGTCTTCTATTAAAGTCAATAAAATCACATGCCATTAATATCACAGAGAGTCACCAAAGTCATTAAGATTCTATAGGAGCAGCAACTGCTGCATTTTTAAATAATAGCTGGTTATTTTCTAACACTTTAACACAGTCTATTATATTATGAAGGAGATTTGTTCGAGTTATAACGTATTGTTACCAATCGGATAAAGGAATTGTAATAGGTTTTCTAATATGATATGTTGACGTTAGAGTACAGTTCAGCAAATAGTTTGATAATTATGCAAGTGTAAAGTTTGAACAGCTAATGTTACATTTATTTTTACTCGTTGCAAGCCAGAGTGCAATGGGGCCATTCAATGTTCAACATGTTTTTAAACAGATATATATGTAATCGATTATTTTAATGAATGATATCTTAATAAGAGTACGTCCGAGAAATAATTTATACATCTGATTTGTTTAATATAATGCATATCATTCCTTAAATAGTAATAATAGTAAATTTGGTTTCTTATAGAAAGTAGAAATGGGATTTTACCTTGGAAAAGGTCGGGTAAATTTGATTTTTGGATATGTTGTAGAAAAAACCTTCTAATGAAAAATCCAAGTTTTTGAGATGTCTCTTGTCCGTTTTTCACCATATAAAAAAAATCCAACATTTTTCAAAACTTTTTTTTGTTTTTCTCGGCTCAAGTGCATTTTACAGGGAAAATCACTCCTTTTTTAACACTTTCCAACATAGTTGAAAAGTGTTTATGAATTCGGTTTGTCTGTCTGTCCGTCTGTCCATGCTCTACTCGCGTAAATATATCCAGATCTATAGGATCTATACAGGTAACCTATAGGCTTTGAGCGTGTATTTGCCTGAATTAAACTATAGCTTAATATGTGGCGTGTATAAAAAGCTTAAGGTAATATATAGGGCTGTACAAAATAATTCAAGTATGTTTCCGTCTATTGGAAGAAACTGCTGAAGATGAATTTCCAACTGTGTTATGTGTTTTATTACTAAACTAACCTGTATCATACTATAGAGTACATACAAATATATAAATTGTATACAGGGCTGCAGAAAAGAATTGGAGCACTTTTCCGGCTGTGGATGGTAATTGTTGAATTCTGGTTTTCAAATGTGTTTTGTGTTTTTCTGAAATGTTTATTTAGATACCTTATTTACATTATTAAACAGCGATGGGTTTTTTAAAGTATTCTGTTAGTGTTGGAAAGTGTTTCATAATCTATGCTTGGTGCATGATTCTTTTTTCTTGTTTTTTTGTAGATGATAAAATTCCATGCAACATGCACTATTCATGCTTGTGAAATTCAGAACAGGATGTAAAAATGAAATTAGTTTTTGTATAATAACTCATGTTTAGAGCGTTTTAGAGACAAACGTGTCATAATCAACTTTGTAGAGCATGAAATAGTCTATTAATTATCTGTAATACACTCTGAAAATCAGAGCAACGCAATTTTGGTTGAAAACAGAAAAAGACCACGTGGTGATTTACTAATTAAAAAACGAGCTTTTATTTTTAATATTAAAAAAATGTGATTAATTAATTATAGTATGTGCAAAAAAATTAATAAACAAATAAAGACTAGGTATGACCAGGTTATATATATTTCTTTTCGCTGCTTGGCCCAGGTAGTGATTCCACAAGTGTCAGGCTCTTCATTGTCCGTTTCTTTATTGGACTTGATTGATTCTGTCCTCAAGGTCCAGTATAATATAAGGAGTGTTACAATATAGTTGAGTGTGATACTGCACACAGATAACTGAATAATTCAACCCTGCCTTCTTACAACTGCACTTCGTACCGCAAACTTTTTACACTGGCAAGATGTGAAATTGAGTAGGGCTTGAGGTGCCAATTTCAGCATGGTGACTGGAACGAGCCCATGCCCATCCCACTGCCAGCTCCACTTCAGAGGATACTTTTCGTTTTCCAGCCATGTTTTAACTTGTAGGTATATTTGTTTCGCATGATATTGAGTAGTATCGCAAGTGAGTGGTAGTCTCGGTAAATCTAATTTAATGGCGGTATCGAAGTTGAAATACCGCAGCACATCCACGTTTATGCTGGGATCACATCCGTACAGGGTAAGAACTACAGCTTCTCCAACAACTTTGTGCCCCTTTGCATTTGGGTCTTTAAAGATTTTACCTTTTTTGTTTCTGAAATGGGTTGTGAAGAATTCTGAAATATTTTATTTTCCCTTGACTGAAGATCACAAAGATGATGCTGCAGCCACTTACAGCATGAAGGAAAAGAATATTTAGTGCCATTTCTTTGAACATGAAACACTTATTAGAGTAGAGAGCATTAGGCAGTTTTCCTCTCCGGGCCTTTCGAAAATAAACAACGTCTGGAGTTAGATAAGTCACAAGAACAAAAACCCTAATGCCTTCACCATCGACAATGATAGAATAGTAATCAAGGGTCATTGATATATCAGTGTTCACTATTAGCACATCTGCCTCTTCCGTGGCTTGCTTAGTGACCATTTGCGCTTTTTCAAATTTCCATAGAAATGAAAAGTGCTTTGTTTTTTATTCACCAGCAATTTCTCTTTTGGTATCTATGGAAACATCGTCTTATTGAACAGAACTGCAGCAGAAGTTTGAATCTTCAAGCGACGAGCTGTTTCTGCACTTTTTATACATTTTTTTATTACGTTCAGGATAACCATGAAAGACGACGAATGCATTTTCACTGTGTAAATAAACGATAAGTTCTACGTATACAATAATCTGCAAAAAACATGTTGTAGTAGACCTCATTAATGTATATCAGTTTCATTATGTTTGAAATAGTTTAACATCATTAAAATACGATACAAAAGATATTTCTCCATATATCATAATACAGGGTGTTTCTAAATGAATATTGGGGTTTTAACGCTTAGTAGTATTTATTACGTACAACTTAAAATTATAATTAATACATAAAATGAAAGAGCAACTCAAACAGTTTTACCTACAAGCTTACAAGTGTTCAATGTGAACACCTTTCGTCACACAGCACACAGCACGCATGAAGTCGATAGCTCAGTTCTTCCCAAACGTTAATTAGTGTTTGTGGGGTAATTGTTGCAACAGCTGCCTCAATCCTGTTTCTTAGGTTGGGTCGGTCAGCTGGTAGTGGAGGCACATACACTCGATCCTTTAGGAACCCCAACAGGTAGAAATCACAAGGCGTCACAAGATCGAGTGAGCGTAGAGTGGCGTTTGGGAAGAACTGAGCTCTCGACTTGATGTGTGCCGTGTGACGAAAGGTGTTCACATTGAACACTTGTAAGCTTGTAGGTAAAACTGTTTGAGTTGCTCTTTCATTTTATGTATTAAGTATAATTTTAAGTTTTTTATAATAGATACTACAAAGCGTTAAAACCCCGATATTCATTTAGAAACACCTTGTATAATGGGATTCTTTCGTGCGTTCTATGAATGAACTATAATTACTACTTACGCGATACTCTATCGAATACATATTTCCATACACCTCAGTGAGGCATGCCATCTTCATTATGTTTGAAAATGTGTAACATCATTAAAATACGATACGATATAAACGATTTTTCTCCATATATCATAATATAATGGAATTCTTTTTTGTGTCCTGTGAACTAACTATAACTACTACTTACGCGATACTCTATCGAATGCATATTTACATGCACCTCAGTGAGGCATGCCATTTTCACCATACACATGGCATAGCATCTTCATTATGTTTGAAAATATGTAACATCATTAAATGTGTTAAACACGGTTTTTTCCCATTGAGTGTAACGTGACAGAATACTTAGTGTCCCTGTAAACGAACTATAATTGCTACTTATATCATACTCTGCAGATACTACGTTGTCGTCCACCTCAGTGATGCATATCAATTTTATTACATTTGAAATAGTATAACAACATTAAAATGCCTCAAACAAAAGTTTCCCCATTGACCGTACTGCAACAGAATACATTTCAGTTCTCCTGTGAACTTAACCATAAATGGTACACTCTTCATTTTCAATGTCGAACATGCCATAGTAAACCTCAATAATATTTATCAAATACATAGTAATCTGACTATATATTTACGTGAGTTAGAGCACAGACAGTCACACAGACGGCCAGACAAACCGAATTTATAAACACTCATCAATTATGTTGGAAAGTGTTAAAAATGAGGTACTGTCAAGTGGTTATAAGTAACATCTATATTATTTAGTAACTTTGTAATGATCTTTACGGATTGACAAAATAATTCTTTGTATGTTTTAAGGGTACTTCTTTTCGCTGAACACGCATCCTGGACATTTATGGGACTCGAAAGATAATCTTCACTTCTATATGTACGTTCACGACCCTCGCCGTTTAGCAAATCCTATATCTGAAGGAATCGCTCTAAAGCCTGGTTATAGATACACAATTTCTTTTACAATGGTAAGTAATAAATAACATTTGTGAAAAAAATAAATAACTGCACTTTCTCTTGATTTTGAGATTTTGATGTTTGAATTTATTATTGATATTTAACTTCATTTGAATATTGACACACGACTCTCTGAATACTAGGCCTACGCACTTACACAAAAATGGCGGCTGTCTTAGGCGGATTTTTCTCAGAGTTTGTACGGTTTCTTGAATTTTAATACCAGTATTTTCTAAAAGTGTGTTTTAGCTTATTTTACTAATATTATATGATGCGGAAAAAAATATTCTCCTATCTAAATTCAAGGGATCGTACAAAATTTGAAAAAAAAAATCACCTTCGACAGACGCCATTTTTTTGTCAACGCGTAGGCCTAGTATTGAGAAGGCTGTGATTGAGATTTACTGTTATTTGATTATTGACATTTAGTGTTATTTGATTTTAATATAGTAACGGGAAATGTCAATTTATATCTTCAGCTATCTCATTTCATTGTACGGAAAGATCGAATTTCTTAACTGTATTCTGATAATGTTGGAAAGTGTTTCATAATGTAAGCCTGATGCATGATATTTTGTTATTGTTTAAACATAACTTGAAGATTGCAGTGACTGATGGAATCTCTCAAAAAGGTCCAGCTTGCTTCTAATATTCTGAAATCTCCTTTCCTTTATAAAACAAACTGACGATAGTGATAGATGTGTAAAAAGCCCATGATATGCTGAAAAAAATTCAAGATTGCCTTTTTATTCCTTACATAAGAGAAATAAGTTCAAAAAGTTAATATTTGTTATGTGCTTTGGGCTATTTCGCTTCAAATATCTGCGCCTCTCCATGCGTTTCTGCTATCTTGCAAAAAAAAAAAAAAAAAAAAAAAAAAAAAAATATGTAGTGCTGCCATCTATCCGGAGCCTTGATTACTATTAATTGTTTGCCCCGTTTAAATCAATAATTTATTCTACTCTAATTTAAAATATTGTTGAGGAAAAATAAACTGAAGGCAAGAATCGAAGTTTCTATATTTAAAATATATACTTTTATCTATAACGTCAAATAATTTAAAAATTTTAGGATGTTTCCTTCGTATTGAAACAAGTAATAGAAATTTTAAATTTTTCCCTCAAAATTTTCATTATTTATTTTTTTCTCATTAAGGAATAAAAAGGCAAGAATCAAAGTTTCTATATTTAAAATATATACTTTTATCTATAACGTCAAACAATTTTAAAATTGTAAGACCTTTCCTTCTTGTTTAAACAAGCAATAAAAATATTGCATTTTCCTCTCAAAATTTTGCATTATTTATTTATTTTTCTCTTTATGGAATAAAAGGACAGTTACTAAATCACTCCAATCTGTTACTTATTATTCATTCTTAATGATAAATAATTTTTGATATAATCTTTCCACTCCTACGGCTAATAATGAAAATTGAAATTTCAAGCATGTAGACACAACCTCGATCTTATATCAACTTTTAATGTAAGTTTTAATACTTAAATAAACAATCCTGAAATCTGTTATTTTACATTTACTCATAAATAAATATGATCTACTTATATGCTGATTTTCATTAAAATCTATGACATGTCAGCCCCAGCTGATTTGCTCATTTTGCATGGAATGACCCGACTATATTAAATAACGCTCGTCGGTATTAAACAAGGGATATTGAATTGTTTAAGTACCTTCTTGTAACGAGCTTTACGTATGCAAAAATACCATGGATTGCCCCCACAATTATGATTATGCCAAGGTTACATTTATGATTTTGCCAAGATCATCGCAAAGTTTATATATGCATCCTATGTACGCATATATATAGATATTCCAAACACTCCTATATGTGCCATATACGTCATTATACACATATTATTTACGTCTTATATGTCGTATATACATCTTATGCATATGTTATATATATATCATATATTATTATAATGTCATACATGCTTTATAATTTGGCGATAAATCTTGGTCGCTTGGCGATTCATCCTTGGAGGCCGCCATAACACGAAAGTACCAAATTTACAATATTAACGAAAACAGAAACAAAAAATTTATAAGAAGATTTCTCGACATCAATTTTTGAATTCGGCTTTTTTTTCATATCTGATAATTTGCATCTATCCTTTTTGTTACTTTAACATTTTTGTAAAGATTTTATGCATTTCTATGGCCTATTCAAAGAAAAATTCTTCTAAAGTTACAGAATTTCGTTAAAAATTCTTATAAAGTTACAGAATTTCGTTAAAAACGCTTAAAAAAATAAAGTAACGACGTTAGTAAAATGACGACGTCAAGAGGTCCATTCTCGACTGAAAACAGCAACCATTTTCCCAATGGTTAAATAAACAAGAACGAAAAATCATGCGTCAAGCATAGATTATGTAACATTTTCCAACGCTTCCAAAATAATTTTACTAATCATACCGTTTAATAAGCTGAAAGATAACATCTAAGTAAACAATTTGGAAAACGCATAACATATTTAAAAACATAATTTCAGGAATTTCCAACATATACAATATTCGGAAAAATATCCGAATACTTTTATTCAGCCCTGTATAGGATCTATAGATTTGTATATATACTACATAGGATGCTAAATTTTAGTTTAGTTAGGAAACGCGTAGCACAGTTTAAAATTCTCCTTCTGGCGTTTCTGTCAATAAACGGAAATGTGTTCGCGAACTTTTGTGCTTCCCTGTATAGGATCTAGAGAATTTATACACACCACGTAATAGACAAAAAGCGAGTTAATTTTAAAATCGCGTTCAGTAACTTAAAACGCACTTACAGGAATTATTGTTAACAGACAGTAGATAATTTTTTTGTGTTTCCCTGTCAATGAACGATGACTGCTTTACACACACTATTCTGTAGTAAGCCTCTTGTAATGCACCTTAGTGATATATATAAATTTCAATGCGTTTAAAATAATGAAACATTTTTTAAATAAACCGCGACGATTTTTCTCCATAGACGTAATGTAACGGAATTCTTTTGACTGTCCCTGTAAAATAACTATAAGTGCTATGCACACCCTATTCCATATTAAGCTTCTTGTAATGCACCTTAGTGATATATATAAATTTCAATGCGTTTAAAATAGTGAAACTTTATTTAAATAAACCGCAAATGATTTTTCCCCATTGACCGCAATGTAACGGAATTCTTTTGAGTGTCCCTGTAAAAAAAACTATAAGTGCTACACACTTCCGTTGAAATAGGGAACATGCTATAGATAACGACAATAACATATAAAAATTGCAGAGCAATCCGAGTTTATTTACGGGAGTTAGAGCACGGACAGACGGCCGAGAGCACGGACAGACAAACCGAAGTCATAAACACTTTTCAACTAGGTTGGAAAGTGTTAAAAAAAAAGTTACAAGACTTTATATTTTGAAATTTGCCGTTTATTTGTATTCACTATAGATGGCACCACTATGAAACAATCTTTATCAGTACGAATCTTCATTTCTTTTTCGTTCAAGAACGAGAATCTTCCTCTCAATCTCCAGTCAATTGCAAGATTGTTGTTTACTCCTGCTTGTTTGAAATTATGAAGAATCTATAATAATAAAACTAAAAGCTTGACCGTCCAAGGCCAGATTTAGAAAAGTATGAGGTTAAGCATAGACACTACTGGGACCCATATATACTGCTTCTTTTATATAAAGTTTGGTACTTCTCCAATATCCCGTCGACCATTTTTCATAATAAAAAACTATAGGATTTACGGCTAAAAATGCATGATAATGGCGTCACATTCATTTGACGTCAGAAACGTTACACGTATTTGTTATACCATCGAGTGGTTTTTAATTCAACAGTTACCGGTATTTTTTATTATGTTTTACTGATTTATTAGTTATTTCGTTAATTGAAATAACAATTACGTCCTTAAACGGCGATACCATGATATTAAAAGAGAAAAAGCATTGAAAAAAATGTTGCGATCATACTTACGTAAAATAGATTAGTTTCAACTGACGTCACAAACATTTATTCAACAGACGAGAGGGGTAATTAAGAAAAGTAATGTAAATAAATAAATATCCATTTTTTTTCTGTTTTCATTAATATATTGTAAATTTTATTGTTTAAGCTTACTAAGTTTGACATATTGATGCGTGGGGCTTTTCCGGATTTCTTGTATTTATTTATTTATTTGAGATTACAATGGCAACGTTCTCCCACTTATTTATTTGAGATTTTAATGGCAAGCGATAGTTTCGGCGATAGTTTTTTGTTATGAAAAGTGGTCGACGGGATAATGCAGAAGTACCTAATGTTTTTATTGATTCATTGATATCTCAGGGATGATATTTCTCCGACATTTCGCATACCAGTATATTCTTAGACAAAATGTTGTTCTGTTAAATCGCAGAATGTTCCGATTAAATAACAAACATTCTCTCTAAGATTATAGTGGTACGCAAAAAGTCGGAGAAATCTCATCCCTTATATCTTGAAATAATATATTATATAAATATGCATTTCAAGAAACCCCCCCCCCCCCCCAGTAAAACACATTAATAAATAAAATAATAAAATTACGTGTTTTGGATCACCTTAAATAACTTCAACTTTTATTAACGAAGGGATAGTTAATTGTTTAATTACCTTCATGTGCAGAGTTTTACGTATAAGAAATACCACGTAAATGTTATTTCCCCGCTCTCTGTCCTTGATGTCATTTCTACGAAACGCCAGCAAATTACAAGAATTTATTCTTGAAATATGCTGTTTCTTCTTATTCCCTATAGATGGCAGCACTACAAAATAACTTTTATTTGTAGGAATTTTCATTCTTCTCAACAAGATGAAACAAGATGAAACTTTCTATCAATTTAAATTTACAATCAGTTTCAAGATAATTTTTTATTCCTGCATATTTAAATTTCTTACGGATTTATGATAACGGAAGGGGAAAATGTCAGGTATACATTTCTTTTCTACATACTCGGGAAGTGTCGGATCTGCATTTAATTATTCCCAGGACGCGTGATTAATCTCTGAATCTAGGGGAAGAACAATATCATTTTGGGGCCCGGGGAACGTTTCAACCGAAAAACGTTTTCTAAATTCTACATTCATGGAAACTCATCAATGCAATAAATATTATTACCGGGAAGGTGGTAGCCGAGTTAAGATATCTCATCCAACAGCTCTTCTTTATGTTCCCTGTATATAGTGTAGAAATTGTATGTTTAGCGATGTATATAGTTGTATGTTGTGTCACTCAGGGGATTTCTAACCAACACATATGGATGCTACATGATTGGTTAACAGCCTATTGTTCACATTCAAACTACCAAGTTAGAAAAGTTTCCTGGAGTAGTCTGGATATTCGCTTGTATTAAGCAAACTTTCCTTTCCAGAAAAAAATTACGCAATATAAAAAATATATAAGTCGAACTAGAGATATCATTTTGAAGTCATTTTGGGGCACTTCTTAAATTTCAGAGGGGAAACTCGTGCTTTTTGGAGAATCGGGCCCTGCGTGTCGGGCAGGCAATTAAGAAAAATAGTGATAATGAATTTTTGTTAACGGAATTTTTGGAAAAAATGTGCTGTCCTCTAAAAAAAAACTCATTTTTTGAAATTTTCTCTATATAAAGTCTAATAAAAAATGCAAAAAAAAAAAAAAAAAAAAAAAAAAAAATTAAACATGGGTAAATTTTTACAGATTAAGATTTTAATGTTGATTTTTTTTTTTTCATTTTATCACTTAATTACAAAGTGGCAGCCAATTCGGCCAGATTTGACTATATTGCTACATAAAGGATACCCTGAGGGAGGAATTTCGAAGAAAAATTGACCCGAATTATTGTTCTTGTACAATGAAAACCCCGAAATTCTTGCACAATCACACCGTTTAGAACGCACTGGTTTCGAACTGGCAAACATCGGCCCAAGCTACTCATTTTGTGGCCAGCAGGCTAACCACTGGATTAAGCAGGTCTCAATACCTCAGTTGGAGATCAGTTTTCACAGGGGGAAAAATAGGGCAAAAACATTTCTGATAGACATATCCTACCAAAATCTAACAGATAGTATTGAAATTGCACAGCACAATGTATCGTCTCACGGTTTCGTAAATTTCTATATAAAACTGTCGCCCAACTATTTCACGCAATGCAATGACCAATCATCATGTATAAACAGGCCAGTCAAATTCTAAATACTAATCTATCAGGCGCGCCTCCATTTTTAAGATAAATTTTGAAGAGGAAAAGTTACATGACAGAAAACGGTTTTCAAAGAATAAAAGCGCCTAAATATAGAAAATAGGTATTTCAAAATGTAACAAAAGACAAAGACAAAAAAATTGTACTAAAAATATAATTTATTCATACACAAATCATTCAATATAATTCGCAGAAACTGCATATAAGCATTACAACATCGCTTTGCTCTTTTAACCCTTTTACGGATAAAGCACTTCAATTGCTAAAATGTTGAAATAAATTATTAACACCAGAAATTATAAACAAATTTACTTCTATATAACAAAAAAGCGATATTTCACATACATGATAAATATAAAACATTTCTATTAAAATTCTGCTGTCATTGTTGAATTTCGTAATTAAAATTTTGTGGTTTCGTAGGGAAACCAATGAACGTTAAAGGGATAAGCTTTGCTCTTGTAGAAATAAAAATTCATGTTTCTTTGGCGTAGATCATGACGATTTTTCGATCACAGTGACTATATTCGAAACAGAGAGCTAAATTTTTTCAGGAACCAATTCTTCGAAAATATTCTGTCTTTTCGCTTTCTTTCTTGGGTACCTGTAAAGGGAAAAAAAGTTCTATAATCGAAGTCAATATTTTGTTTCAGCTGTTTCAAAATATCATTTTTATTATAAACAAGTTTTAATACCACATAGAAGAAAAAATACTGAGCAGAATTTTCAAATATGCCCACTCAGCATTTAAGATTCACGGGTATTTTGTTTTACCCTTCAATTCTTACATAGGATATACCAAAGAAATTTTCATTTTTATAGTTGGTTTTGGTTATTTAACATCCAAATAGGACAAAAAAAAAAATGCAATATTATTTTTTATTTGGTTATTACTGTAACCTGTACTGTAGTGTGTATTGAGCATTGTAGTAATAATTACATGACAATTTTCACACACACATAACTTCTAAAACTGTTATACTAATGATAAATCGTAAAAAAAGTCAGTGTTCAAATTTAACAAGTTATGGTAAACGCAAAATTAACCAACGTCGAATTTCAATGAGTGAAACGGACACGAGGAAGTTTGTAAAATTATAAAAAGAACCTGGTTATAACAGCAAGTGTGTATTTTTTTCCAGATTTTTGGTGGAATAAAAGATGTATCTTGCAGGATACATCAAGAACCGGAGGTTTAATAAGTCCATTGCTATATTTTGACCAAAACAGGATACTGTGATTCTGCACCAGTAGGTTTAATCCGTTCGAAATCTGAAAATCTTATTTCAAATTAACTTGCAGCGTGACACAAAACCGACAGGATAATTCTTCATTTCCATGCAATCCGACCCTAATCAGAAATGATTAAGGGCTCCACCAGTGGCTGAGAGGTTCTGCTCTCAAAGTTGGTAGACGGGAGGTGCTGGGTTCAAACCCATGTCGCGGTCGTCGACTTACCCGTTCGGAGTTTTCCGTGGTTTTCTTCGAACCTTGCCGTAAATACGGGTTAGGATCCCTTAGAAAGATTCCATGGAGGGCACTCCCCCCTAGGGCCTATATCCCAAGAATAGATAATCTGCCACCATAAATCAACCAACCAACCAGAAATGATTCTTTGAAGTGATATTACACTAATCAATCCCGAAATGCTTAAGCCTAAATCCAATTCAAGACCAAAAAGTGAAAATAATGTAATACAATAGTTTAAATGTAATTTCAGAAGAATAATCTACACCTATGGTGATATCTGTATATAAATTTTATTTGTTTTGAAATAATTTGAATACGTGAAGATTGAGTTATTTTCATTGGAGACAAAATTCTGTATTTCTTCGTATAATTTGGGATAGACTCAACTCCTAACAACTTGAGGAGACTCGAACCAAATCCAACCTGTAACTGATGAAAAATAGAGTCTCCCGACTTGAATGAAAAATTATTGAACTGGAGCCAATCCGGATTCAAGAGTCTGATCGTGTTCTGGTAAAATCTGATTACCCACTCATATACATATGATTCTTATTATGTGATGTGCGTTCTTGAAAACATTTATTTGTCCATCCTTAAAATTTCAGATAATCTATTTCGCATGTCAAAGAAATAAATTTTATTTTATAATTTACATGAAAATGTAAAATATCTTTCATTATTTCAGGGATCGTAGCGTACAGGAAATATTTTATTATTTTTTCATGGTAACTTTTTTGAAACAATTACCTTGATGATATATTGCGTAATTGATGATAATGGTAGGGACAAAAAAAAATTCCCATATATGCTGCAAGCACTGACATTTTTCTTCAAAACTGAAGTTTCAAATTTATATTAGAAACTATATATAACACGATAATAATATATAATATGTATAATATTCGCATATTAGAAAAAATCAAATAAAAATTGAAAAATAAATAATTTTTAATGTGATTTTGGGTATCTGAAATTGCATGCTTCTATGGGTAAATATTTTTTTTTATAATTTCTGGGCAAAGTTTACACAAAAAGAATTTTTTTTAAATGTATGCGATAAAATTTTCGTAATTTAATTCCCACTGGCGTATTATTAAATATCTGCAAAAGACAAGAAAAATAAATTATTTTGTTTGGCATAAATTATAACCAACTATCTAAAATTAGCAAATGATGCAATTAATACATGTTCTGTTTTATTTCAACTTTCTTACGATCTGTAAAATTAAACTCTTTCACAAGAAGGAAAAGGCAAAGACTTTATAGATCAACCAAATGAATAATAAATACTCTATACCAGAGGTTCCCAAAGTGTGCTCCGCGGAGCCCTTGGGGCTCCGCCTGTACTTTTCAGGGGCTCCGCGGCGTTCCAGGAAAATAAACAAAACATGAAAGAAATTAGCATATTGCAAGGAAATTTTTTTCGAAAGTGCGTAGGAATTTGTGTGTGTGTGTGTCAAAAATAAATACATATATCACTGGGTTTAAAAGTACTATAATATATTTCTTAAAATCATATAAAATTTGCATTATACATGTATCCATTTTAACCCATTTTCGGCCAAAGGTGCGTAAACGCACCTTTACTCCAACTTTATATTTTTTAATAGATTTCAAGAAATATTTTTTTATTAACACTGTGACGTATATTTTTCGCTAATTTTATTTTTCTGCTATTTTTAAGGGTTCTGGAGACATCTATAAAATATTAGTAATTCAATTGAAGTAATCACTTTCTGCTGAGAAATTTTTAAAATACGCTGGTTTTTTGCTTGAAACGGTTATTGACAAATTCGACTTTTTGAAAATGTATAATTATTCAACTTGAGATTAATCATATGTTTTTATCATGGAGTAAAGTTGCAAGTTCTGCAAATGAAATAAAAATAAAACAAATGCCATAAGAAAACTTAAAAATTTTTATTTAAATTTAATGGTAAATTATTAATAATAAATTAATAATGGCAACGTCAAATTAAATAAAATATTATTTTTCATGCACGAAACTTTTTTGATGTCTTAATGAATGTAATTTAAGCAAATTTCAATGCAAATAACACCACATTTTATAAAATTTCTATGCTTGGCCTAAAATGGGTTAATATAATATTTTTGGTTTGAATTACGTTATTTTATGTTTCTGCACTTAATGTGTTTGAAAAATTCTATTCAAAATTTTCGATGTGTTTTCAAAATTAGATTCAAAATTTTCGACGTGTTTTCAAAATTAGATTCAAAATTTTCGATGTGTTTTCAAAATTCGAATTTGTGCAGATTAAAAAAAAAATCTATCGGCATTTAATATTTGTATATATTGTATATTGTATTATTTTTATTTTTGAAATTTTAATTTCCTTAAACTTTTTTATTTTATTTTTATTAAATTTTAGTTATTTAAATCTTCTATCCTATTTTTCATAATTGTATTAAATTTTTAAAACAATGTTTGTCGCTTAAAACGTCTTTTTTATAAGATCGTGTATCATTTAAAGCCCCTCACTAGATTCATTTTACATTTGTGTATATTGTGTAAAGATATTTCTTTTTCTTTTTATAAATTTGATTTCTTTAATCCGTTTATGTTATTTGTATTATTTTTTAGTTATTTAAATTTTCTATACTGTTTTTCATAGTAAAACAATGTCTATCGATTAAAACGCCTCTTTTTTGTAACATGTTGTATCATTTAATAAACTTATTAGATTCATTTAATATTTGTATACGTTGTGTATATAGTTTTCTTTTTTCTTTTTGTAACTTAAATTCCTTTAATCTGTTTGTTTTATTTTTATTAATCCTTAGTTATTTAAATTTTCTATGCTTTTTTACATAATTGTAGTTAATTTTTAAAGCAATGTATGTTACTGAAAACGTATTTTTTTAACATCTTGTATCATTTAACAACCCATTTTTAATTTTTTTTTAAATTGGTCTCGGCTTGGCTAAGATTCTTATGTTATGATGCCACATTTTCCTATCAGAAATAAGGCTATGGCAATTTAAAAAATCCCTGACGGCTAGGTCTACAGGCACAGGTAGATTTCGAAGACGCAGACCATGGGGCGCCTGTTTGTCGGGAATTGCGGAAGAAATGACCTTTTTGCGATGATGCGGCAGTTGGAACCGCTTACTTCGAAACCTAACTTGTTTGCAGGCGGAGGCAGCAGGGATTTTTTTTTTATTTTTTTTTAGCTATAAGAGTTGTTTCTATAAAAAACTTGTCAATATAAAACTTTTAGATAATATTAAGAGGATTTATAATAAATTTAAGCGGATTTGAAATCTTGGGAATTGACGAAGTTATGAATTTTTTTCTTCTAAACCCCCCCCTTCCCCCCCTTAAGGCAATTTTTAATTATATTAAAAATATCTGGCATACATAAATTTTCAGGCCTTCTCCTAGAAGTAATAATAACTTCAAACGGATTCGATATGATCATAATTAAGAAATTATGGGTTTTTTCTGTTTTCACAAAAAGCCCCCCCCATCCCCCCCTTGGTTCGATTTTGCCCATTAACGAACTTGACCGAGATTTTATGCCCCTTGATTTTATGTATCAGTTTCGAAAAGATGCGGCAGTTGGAATCGCTTACTTCGAAAAATAACTTGTTTGCAGGCGGAGCCGGCAGGGATTTTTTTGTTTTTAATTTTTTTTTGCTGTAACGGTTGGTCCTATAAAAAACTTGTCAGTATAAAAGTTTTAGATAATATTAAGAGGATTTATAATAAATTTAAGCGGATTTGAAATCTTGGGAATTGCCGAAGTTATGAATTGTTTTCTTCCCCTTAAGGCAATTTTTAATTATATCAAAAATCTGTCATACATACATTTTCGGCCCTTCTCCTAGAAGTAATAATAACTTCAAACGGATTCGATACGTATCATAATTAAGAAATTATGGGTTTTTTTCTGTTTTCAGAAAAAAACCCCATCCCCCCCTTGGTTCGATTTTGCCCATTAACGAACTTGAGCGAGATTTTATGCCCCTTGATTTTATGTATCAGTTTCAAAAAGATGCGGGAGTTGGAACCGCCTACTTCGAAAAATAACTTGTTTGCAGGCGGAGCCGGCAGGGATTTTTTTGTTTTTATTTTTTTTTGCTATAATGGTTGGTCCTATAAAAAACTTGTCAATGCAAAAGTTTTAGATAATATTAAGAGGATTAATAATAAATTTACGCGGATTTGATATCTTGTGAATTGACGAAGCTATGATTTTTTTTCTTCTAAAACCCCCCTTCCCCCCCTTAAGGCAATTTTTAATTATATCAAAAATCTGTCATACATAAATTTTCGGCCCTTCTCCTAGAAGTAATAATAACTTCAAACGGATTCGATGCGTATCATAATTAAGAAATTATGGGTTTTTTTCTGTTTTCACAAAAAGCCCCCCATCCCCCCCCCCCTGGTTCGATTTTGCCCATTAACGAACTTGACCGAGATTTTATGCCCCTTGATTTTATGTATCAGTTTGGAAGAGATTTATGCAGAATTTTTCCAGTTATCGTGTCCATAAAAAAGTGACATAGATAGATAGATAGATAAAGTTTTGAACTGGGGGTGTTTTTTAGTTCTGGGAGTCATGATCGGCGTAGATCTGCAAAAATTTTTCAAAATTTCCAATTTAGGTGAGAATGTATTAGGTAGTATTTCTTACGAAATCTACCTAAAAAATATATTGGTTCTTTACATTTGTCATCACACTAACTATCTAAACTTTTGCTCAGCTTCACCCCTTGCTTATGATTTTCAATGAGTACCCGCCCTGATATAAATTCAACCTCACCCATATATCCCGTTTTTCTAGTAAAGTTTTGTACTAGTTGCAGTTCTTTAAACGTTTGTAGTTTTTAACCGTATATCTATTTTGAGGCAAAAAGAATAGCGAAAGAACTTTTCTTTCAAAACTATAATTAATAGCTAAATACTTCAAATAAAACATAAAAAAAGTGAACAATGCTGCACCTAACAATACAGGTTATAGATTTTGCCTCGCCCACTTAAACACTAAAACGATGATCTGCTTCTAAATGTATTTTTAAAAAAATGGTTCAAAAGAAGAAGCTCAGAGGTGATTCGTTTTCGTTGCCTGTTTAGAAGTACTAGAAACGTAAATAAGAACGAAAAAAGAATCCGTAATCACATGATTCTATTACGGGTGAGCGGGACTAGCGAAAATGTGTTATATAATTACTCATGGGCGCCTAGGCCTACGCATTTTCTTTCTTTTTGCGAGTAGCCTATTGGGATTATACAGAAGTCTCTCTTTGTAAACGAAAACTGTACAACTTACATTTTTTCTGTGTGTGTGTGGTTTTCGCCATACATAATAATAGTTACACGTAAGTCCCAATGCAATGCATGACCCAGGCAGGGTTACCATTTTGTCTTTAATTCCGAGTTCATACTGGAAATCCCGAAAGAATAGTTTTTATTTTAAAATTGATGGCATTAACCCCTTAAGAGCCTACATCAGTCACGCGAAAAAACGCTCATGCTAATGTTGTCTATGGGAAGGTTCTTGCGCGATTTCTTGCTCGCATTTTAATATTTTTAAATGTTTTGTTTGCATAGAATAGCTGAGGCCGATCCCTAACGTTGTTAGTTTTTACTTTTTTTATTTCAGTTTCAGTTTTCTTTATAAGCGGACATTTCCAATTTCGGAACCGGTTGGAACCGGTTCTGAAAGTGAAAGTACCCTTATATAAAAAAACTGGAACCAAAATCGAAAAAGTAAAAACTAACAACGTTAGAGATCGACCTCAGCTATTCTAAGCAAACAAAATCATGTAAAAATATTAAAATGCGAGCGAGAAATCGCGCAAGAACCTTCCCATAGACTTAACATTAGCTTGTGCGTTTTTTCGCGTGACTGATGTAGGCTCTTAACAGTATTGCTCGAACGGCGCTCGGGAAAGAAGAGTTTGTTTTCTTCGTTACTACAGTGACCTCTCACTTATACGCGATGTTCAGTAATTACTTTTTCGTACCACTATTTTAAAACAGTAAAATTCGATTTGTAAACTCTGCGATTAAATAAGGAGAAAATTACTTTAATGGTGCTGAAAAATAATTACCGTGTATCGCGTATAAGTGAGAGGTCACTGTAAAAGCTTTCAGAATCCACAAGTTTTTAACTATACCTTTTGCTGTATTTGGCGGACATATCTCGATTATACAAGGCAGATATTTTAATGCAAAAAAGTGGTTTTTAGTTATTTTTAATTTATTGTGTCCAATAATAGCAATATTAAATAAAACTGTTAAGGAGTTAAATAATAGAAAATTTGATTTTTAAAAATTCTAGTATGAATTCAGAATTTCTGTATCAAGAAAAGGGTCAAACTGAGAACCTTGGCCCCATGTTGGAAACTACTGGATCGGACTCTTATCCAGCAATCTTTCTCTGCTCCATAGGTATAAAAAAACATTAATTTGTAAACCATAGAGTACCGTGGGGGGGGGGGCGGTTAAGGGGCTCCGCCTTCGAAATTCTTTCCAAAAACGGCTCCGCGAACCCAAAAGTTTGGGAACCACTGCTCTATACTATAAAATATTCATTCCTGCATCCTGTGGAGGTGTAGGAAACACTCCTGTCTCCTGAATATTAACTGTTTGGCGTGTACCCTGTATTTTCTTGGATAGGTTTCCTGAAGTACAATTTATTTTTAAATATTCTGAACTCAAAACGGTAATTTTATTTAATTGCGTCTCTCAAGGAATTCTCCACCTCACAGATAAAGACAATTCTCAGTGTAGATTAGAAAAAAAAAACAATTAACTCAAATCCGCAAATTGCGTTCTGATATTTTGGTGTATTAAAGCGTATCTAGTATTGTGATTGTAAAAGACGAATTAAAAATATGTAGCAGAAATGTTTTTCTTCAAATTGTCAAGCTCAATTCATTTCGAAATGTTCTTGAGCACATGCGTGAAGAAGACAGATTTTCCGTTTTACTTTAGTTAGCGCAAACTGCAAAGTATAAAATTATCTCTAATTTAGTATCTATGTAATATACAGGGTTATTTAAAATGAATCATCCGATTTCAAAATGCTATCCTCTTTAATAAAAAGCTATGCGTTGCTGACGACTGGCTTTTTCGCTAATCGTTGCCACAGATTAATCTCGGAAAATGAAACATTTGAAGTTTCTGAAAAAATTAATAGCTGGAAAAGTATTCGTCAGAAAAGTGTTATACAAACTGCGTTAGAAAGGTAAAAAATTTGTATTTTTCTTGATATAAATTTCAAATCTAATAATTATGACGTTTTTTAAATATTGAATTAAAAAAATTATCAAATTTCACAATGGAGTACCATACCGAAACTTTCGCACATAAAAAGATAATGATAACGGCAATGTGTAAAGACGTGTATACTGGCTATAGCACGAGTCACAAATTATAGTAGCCTCATTAGTGCCTTGCTGATTCAAAGCGGAATTGTTTACTAACATTGCGGAATGGATTTTGTCGGCACTTGCACTGTTAGTTATATAATTTATCAGAGATGGTTTTAGTACCTCGCATATTGTTCTACTTTGCTGAGGTATAGAATTATGGGGGAAAGTTTTATAATCAGATGAACCCGATAATGAAAGTTCAGCCTTTTAAAAATATTCAGCTGAATGGATTTTGACGGAACCTTCACTGTTAGTTAGGTGAGTTTTGAAGGATGGTTATAGTATATAGAATACCGTTTTATCGTTCTTTACCAAATCCTACTGTAAATGATAAACTAAAAGAGTTGTCCTTAACAGCCCAAATGTTGTCTGACACATTAAAAATGTAATAACGCAATGACGTTCGCATCTTTTTAATAAAAATATAAAACTTCCACATTTTTCCTTTGTATTCATCTATTAGTTATCATTCTGTGTCGTTTGTATATGAAAATATGGAATTTTGAAGTCGGATGACTCATTTTGAATAACCCTGTATATGGCTACGTAAAAAAAGGGTTAAAAAGCTTAATTTCAATTAATTAAATAACAGTTCTAATATATTACCTTGAAATTCCTTTTCGGGATGTCTTGTTGAATCTGCTAAAGAGTCAGATTCAGTAGTAACTCCATCTAAAGTTGAAGTATCTTTTTCTGTTGTTGAAGATGGGTTGACACCTTGAGTATCTTCTACAATCTGAAGTGTTACTTTTTCTGCAACATCTAAGTCGGAAACACTTTTCCTTTCTGTAACATTATTATTCAACTCACAATGAAATTCATCTATACTTTCTCGTGTGAAATTAGCCTTAAATAACTCTTTGTCAATATTGATGGAAGACATACATTTAACATCATTATCATTTATATCAGTAATGTGACTGTCCGAATTTTCTGGATTATCCACGACAATGGTATTCACAGTAGTCTTTTTGGATTCATCGACTGGTATTTTGTCAATATCGGTTGTAGACGTTACTATTTCAAATGGCACAACATCAGGACTTTCTAGATTGTCACCCTTTTCAGAAACTTCGGTTCTGTTAACTTCTATGTCATTTTTACTGATCGTAGATTCGCCTGCAACTAAACAGAGTTTACATTAAAAATTAATTAATTAAACAACATATTAATATAGACGTGGCAATAGCCCATGCCAATTTTTTAACATGAGTCTAATTTGTGCAACTTAACATATTTGTATAGGTATGTTTTTGTTAAATCTAGGTTTTAAAACAATAGAAGCTCCTCTCTCTTCTAAAATTGTTTCGTAATTTGGTTTCCTAGACAGGTTTCTCAAGTTTAATCATAGGTAAATATCTTTCAATGTACAGATTTAATATAAAATATCTCACAATCTAAAAATATATTGTCATCGTCATATAATTGCATTTTCTATAAGGCAGAAGCTACGCCATTAGTGAAATGGTGTTTTTGGAGTAAAAAACGAGAATTCTAGTTTCTGATGCGGATGTGATAAAATATTTCTTTTCCTACAGAATCTACGCTTTTTAACCACGCATAATTTTCCTCATTCAACATTATGTTATTGTAGTGGTAAATGAAAGTATGAGGCAAAACATGTTACATAATGTAAAAATTAATGAAGATACCATAATGATTTTTTTTAGGTACGTAGGATGTAGTAATGATGTAGTTGTAAGTAAACAACATTAGATTAATTTGTAAGTATTCATTTACAAAATATCTTACGAGTCAATTGAAAATTTCTGGGCATAAAGATTAAAAAAAATTAGAAACCCTTTTGAAATATTCTTTAGCGTCGATTTGGGATCTCTTATATTTAATTATTTATGCTCATAACCTGCTCATTAAAGAAAAAAGATCTCGCATAACACGTATCGCAATATTACGTCAAAAGTATTTCACAAATTGTTTAACAGTATTTTTACTGACTGACAGAATTCGGTTGGCTTCTTTTTCAGCATCATCTCCTATTAGCATTAATTAAAGGTTTTCAATTGAATTTTGATCAAGATTAACAAATTAATTTATTTTACTATTCCGCCTGTAAGTTAATATACTATACATTGGTAGCATAAAATAATAACTATTTTTAAAACATAGAAGTATTTTTTTTTACAATGTACTCGATTATATTCTAATAGAAACACAAATGAACTGAATCGCAGACTTCAATTATAGAAATTTCTGAATGTATAAATTAGGTTAACAAATTCGACAATGGTTTAGTAACGGGGATTTTTAAAATTTTCATAAATTTAAAATTTATAACTTTTTAAATTTTATATGTATGTTACGGCTAATATGATTAATCCAATCATTATTAATAATAACCGGTTATTATAAATAATGACCGGACCAGTTATTATTACTAATAACAGCGATCATTATTAATAATAACCGGTTATTATTAATAATGATTGGATTAATCATATTGGACGTAACATATATATAGTGTCACACGAATTTATCACCTTCTTAAAATTTTATAAATGTTTAAAATCATGAACTATGGGAATGGTGTGAACTACAGTTCCCAAATTTTAGGACATCCTCGAATTTCAAGGACGTTTTTTCACCTTAGTATAATCCTCGGTTCATTACTACCTTTTATTGTGCAGCATTCTATTGAATTGCTTAAACACTTTGATTACTATACGAATAATTTGGTTTCTATCCTCCGGAAGATTTTATATTTTCAACTTCTTGATGTTTCGGTATAATGAAGCTCATATATTTTTAGTCCAATTTATTTATTCATTTTATGAATCTAATCTATTCTTTGTGGTTTTTACATCTAAAAGTAAATTGTACAGATGTCTTTTCATGCCTTGTTCAAACTGTAACAAAAAGGCACATTATCTAAATTTTACATTATATACAAGAAGATGATACAAAAACTGCATGTAATGCTTTATTTACAGCTGCTCCCATATTTGCTTGAGAATTTCTTTAGGACTGCATTTTCATTTCATTAATTTTATCAAATTGCCATATCTAGAACAATTGGCATGTTTTTGCTTTAAAACATTAATATAGCCCATAGCCTAACTGTTATTTTGACGTTTGTTGGTTCTTTGGCTCGAACCGTGTTTCTGTTTGGCATTCTAACTAACATAAAAATGAGATCATTTCACCTCTAACTATCCAATTAGAAACATCTAAAAAACCTATTGCAATGGCGGCTCGTTACTTGCTATTTTTAGGGCACTAAATACATGGCTGTAAAATTTATTCTTTTCGTACCATTATTTTTTTTAAAAAGAAATCTTTTACTTGTTTAATGGCAGAACGTTTTGCCAATAAATAAGGCAAAGATTTATTTTAAAAAATAGTGGTCAGAAAAGAATAAATTTGGCAGCCATGCATTTAGTGTCTGAAATAAAGACAGCCACCAGCCGCCACTGACCTATTGCATTATGGGCATAATTTCCCTGTCCACCGCGGATAGACGATTGCGATTATCATGCTTTCTGATTAGTTGTTAAACCAAATGCTTCTTAAGTCATTTCCGGTTGAACTTGATTTCTTATATAATATCTATTAATTTCTATATAATCTAATTAATTTATGACTTTAATACAATAAATATTATAATATAATCTAATTAATTTCTATATAATCTAATCTCTATATAATCTAATATTTCTATATAATCGAATAATATATATTAATTTCTTATATTATATCTTCATAATGCTCCAAAATACCGGAAATGATTTAAGAAGCGTTTGCTTTTACAAATAATCAGAAATCGTAAAAATCCCAATCGTCGATCAGTGGTGGAGACAGAAATTATGCGCATTATGGTGGCCAGCTCTCTGTTATCTCTATCTCAGTGTAAATAAACAATATTTGCATGGCGATGAGTAGTATCAATGTTTTCGCGTCTTCAGATTTACGTAGGATGAGAAACTGAATTTATATGCTTTTGGACGCAGTGTACGAAATAATTTACTTTCAGTAGAGTACAATCACAATACCGTATTTTTCGGCCTATAATTTGCGGTTCAAATAATTTATTTTAGACCCAGAAATTATCTATACTATTATATAAAGAGGAAACGGTGACTGACTGACTGACTGGGTGACTCATCAACGCCCAGCCGAAACTACTAAAGTCAGGGTCACACAATTTGGACTGTAGATTGCTGTTATGGCCTAGGCAAGCAATAAGAAGGGATTTTTGAAAATTCCACCCCGAAGGGGGTTAAAGGCGGGTTCGAATGTTTTAGGTCATTTTGCCATATCTCAGCAGCAGTTATAGGTAGAAGCTTGAAATTCCAGAAAACAAATCTACTAAAAAAATGATTCAACACCTATTTCAACGATTTTAGAAATTCCCCCCAGAAGGGGGTTAAAGGGGGGTGGTCGAATGTTTCAGGTCATTTCTTCATATCTCAGCAGCAGTTATAGGTAGGAAAGCGAAAATCAGGAAATCAAATCTACTAAAAAAATGATTAAACACCTATTTCAGCGATTTTAGAAATTCCCCCCAGAAGGGGGTTAAAGGGGGGGTGGTCGAATGTTTCAGGTCATTTCGCCATATCTCAGCAGCAGTTATAGGTAGGAGCTTGAAATTCCAGAAAACAAATCTACTAAAAAAATGATTCAACACCTATTTCAGCGATTTTAGAAATTCCCCCCAGAAGGGGGTTAAAGGGGGTGGTCGAATGTTTCAGGTCATTTTGCCATATCTCAGCAGCAGTTATAGGTAGGTGCTTGAAATTCCAGAAAACAAATCTACTAAAAAAATGATTAAACACCTATTTCAGCAATTTTAGAAATTCCACCCAGGAGGGGGTTAAAGGGGGATGTTCGAATGTTTCAGGTCATTTCGCCATATCTCAGCAGCAGTTATAGGTAGAAGCGCGAAAATCAGGAAAACAGATCTACTAAAAAATGATTAAACATGTATTTCAGCAATTTTAGAAATTCCCCTCCCGGATGGGGTTAAGGGGTTTTTAGGTCATTTTGCCGTATCTCAGCAGGAATTTTAGTTAAGAGCACAAAAATCAGGAAAACAAATCTACTAAAAACATGACTAAACATGTATTTCGGGGATTTTAGAATTGCCCCTCCCGGAGGGGGTTAAAGGGTGGTGGTCGAATGTTTTAGATCATTTCGTCATATCTCTGCAGCAGTTTTAGATAAGAGTGCGAAAATCAGGAAAACAAATCTACTAAAAAATGAATAAAACACACATTTCAGCAATTTTGGAAATTCCCCCCAGAAGGTGGTTAATTGGGGGGGGGGGGTCGAATTTTTTAGGTTATTTCGCCATATCTCAGCTTTTATGTAGGAAGGCCAAATTAATTAAAACAAATCTACTAAAAAATTGGTTAAACACGTACTTCGGCGATTTTGGAAACTCCCCCCAGAAGGTGGCTAAAGGGGTATTCAAAAGTTTCGGGTCATTTCGCCATATCTCAGCAGCGGATTTAGGTAGGAGCGGGAAATTCAGGAAAACACATCTACTAAAAAATGGATAAACACGCATTTCAGTGAGTTTAGAACCCCCCCCCCCCGAAGGGTTTTAAAAGGGGTGGTTTCGAAAATTTTAGGACATTTCGCAATATCTCAGCAGCTGTTTTATGTAGGTGCGCGAAATTCAGGAAAACAAATCTACTAAACAAATGATTAAACACGTATTTCAGTGAATTTAGAAATCCCCCCCCCCCCCTAGAAGGTGGTTAAAGGGGGATTCGAAAGTTTTAGGTCATTTCGACATATCGACCGGGACGGGCCGCTAGTATTTGATAAAATGCTACTTTCTTGATCTCGGAATATACTTGACTTCAATTACTTTAAAACATTTCTGGGTCTAAACTGAATTATTTGAGCCGTGGACTATACGCCGAAAAATACGGTAAGTTTGAATATTGCAACTCTGACCGATTAATTCCTCTTCCAGACATCAACAATATTTTAATAGCAAAATTCAGCATAACAAATAAAAATTTCACATTCGGAAAGGCTTCTCTGAAATCTTATTCTGCCTTCCTCAGATCTGCAGAAACTTCTCTTAGGGAAAAAAGATCTGGATTCATCTTTTACACTATTGAATATATTTGACAGTAATCTTCATAACGCCTGCTTCTGCAAACGTATTCGATTAGCATAATTTACTAATTAGATTCTGATCTGGAATATAAACTGATGACAGGAAAAATTTAAACTCGCTAGCCACGATTCAAAATTTGAAAACAATTTTCTCGGAAGGAATTACAGATGGCAGCATTATGTTTCTATTGTATACAGTGCGCCCCCGAAAAATTGGATCGCGGTTTTATTTTCACATTTTGGCGATTGTAGGCAATGTAAAAGGCAGAGAAGTATTACAAAATAAAGTGTAGGAAATGAAATCTTGTTACCGAAATAATCCTATGCCATTCAATTTTAAAAATTTACAGTTTTTGAATTTTTATACGACTACTCTAATCAAAATTAGTCAATTAGATTTTTTCCCCACTTTGAATTATTTGAATTATGATAAAGGAGAAAACTGACTTTCACCACTTTTTCGTGCCATTTGAAAGAGTATTCCATCAGTAAACTAGTCGTTGGGGGCCACCGTAATACTTACCCATCATGGATATGCATAATGTAAAATATTAAAATAAAAATGTGTAAACTACTTATAAAGTGCATTGCAATTCAAATAAAATCGTGGCTTGATGACGTCACAAACTTTAAAGGCTCGATTACTGAATTGCTTGGAAGAAACATCCTTATAACTCCAAAAATAACAATCCTATTAAGTAGCGGTTTATTGCATCTGATTAAGCGTCAAATTTCCAATTAAAATATATCTTTGAAGTGAAATTTGGATGAAATACAGGGTCATGAAAAATCGAAGAGTGTGGTAAATAGGATTCCAAATATCTCGGCAACTCATTATCCAATCGACTTCATGCTGTATGCAAAATTTATGTTTTTTTATTGTCTTTTATATTCATTTATTAAAATAACCAATTTTAATAACCAATCGAAAATTTTTGTATACCTTTTATCAGAACGAATATTTCGAGAGTCCAAAAAAATAGTTCCGGTTAATCGAGGTTATTGAAATGAAATAGGCTTCTTCCCATTATTACATACTAAGTACATACCAAATTGCAAGTCTCTATCTCAATTTTTTCGGGAGATAGAGCGTTTACAGACACACAGACCAACACGCAGACAGACGGCAAATTTTTTTTTCTAAAAATATGTTTTTCGGAATCTCCAGTGTCTGAAACGTGTAAATCCGTCAAAAATTTTTTTTTCGATTTTCAAAACGATTACAAGACTTACCCTATACTACGTATGATGTGTAAGTAAAATGGAGAGCATGGGAGCAAAAATGGAGAGCAGAAATGTATTAAAGTGCAAAAATTGCATCACGAATATATTAAAACGGATAACTACACAGGCAGAGACGATGTAAACAAACAAATGTAGTTTTAAATCTTAGAAAAATATTTAAATAAAAGCAATTCACAAAGTAATTTTAAAATATTTTCTCTCATTTCCAAATATTTGGAGAAATGCAAACAAAATTATCTGATTGGTCGCTGCTTGAATAAGTTGCCTTCGATGCACAGGGTTAACTAGTTAGAACGGTCGTCATAATAAACATGACAGCGATTCCGCAGATGCAACATAATTTAAATGAAAAAATTAGAAAAGAGATGCATATATAGAAATAGTAATAGATATTAAGCAATGCATAATTTTGTTGCTTATAGTATAGAATTAAGGAAAGGGATGCATAATAAATCACTCTTAAAAATCATGTTTATTGGATCCACGTTACGAAATTTTGGGGTCTGGTATTTCAGAGACTAAGAATTAAAATAAAGTCTAGCAACATCAGTGCTTAATAAATCATTATTAAAAATGATGTTTATTGCATTCACGTTATCGAAATGTCTGGGTCTGGCAATTTCAGAGCCTAAGGATAAAAAAAAAGTCTAGCAACATCAGAGCATAATAAATCATTATTAGAAATCATATTTATTACACTGGGGCGCTTAATGCTTATTCTCTTGCGAGTTACAGCACAATGTAAAAGTTTCTTTTAATTACCAACTGTTATTGTTCGTATATTTGGTATACTATTGAATACATGAGCTTCTATGCAGAACTGTATAACGCAGTTTTTCATACGAGTTTTGTATATACGAGTTATACATTTTGTGAACATAATTGTTATTAACAAACCCAGAGTATTCTTAGATATAATACAATGATTTTAAATATTTAATGTCGTAGACTTTCTAATAAAGACTTAAGACAATTACAATGTAAATTCGATTAACATAACATTGTTCATGATTCATCGTTGTTTCATCATTGTTAGATGAAACATTACAACATTAAAGAAGTGAGCATAAAACATCACAAGTTTTACTTAATGGTGTATACAAATTTAAAATTTTATACATACATTAATATTAAAAATATCTACTTTTCAACCACCTTCTATGGTCATCTTCAGAAATTTTTTTTATATTGCTTTTAAAGTTTGAAATTGCTTTGGGATTGTTTTTCGCATTTCAAACTTTAAAAGCAATATAAATTTTTTTCCTGAAGATGACCATAGAAGGTGGTTGAAACGTCGATATTTTTAATATTAATGTATGTATAAAATTTTAAATTTGTATACACCATTCAGTAAAACTTGTGATGTTTTATGCTCACTTCTTTAATGTTGTTATTTTGATATTTCAAAAAAAAAAAAAAAAAATGGAAAAGAAAAAGAAAAAACAAGTTTTTGTTGGGAATCTCTTATTTTCCTGTGGATTCTTCAGTTTTTTTTTTTTTAAATAACAATTCTTTTAGACATATTAATTTTAAAAGAAATTGAATATTTACTCTCCTACCTGTTAGATCTATTTTCCAAGTCCAGATGTCATCCACTTCCAAAAGGTTTCCACCATTCTGATCTTTCATAAGAGGATGTTGGATAATATCAGAAACAAGCGGTCTGCTACTAGCGTCGTACCTCAAAACACCTTTTAGAAGATTCAGGGCGTATATTATATCTCGATCGCCTATTATGGAATTAGGGAAATTTTCTTGCAACGAACATCTAAAGCTGATTACCTAGATAAAAAATAAAAATCAGAACTTAACTAATGCAAGTGGCGAGTTCATAGGAAAGGTGTTACTTGCTAATTTTTATTTAACTATATATATTTTTTTTCAAATGCAAATCAAATAGAAACCTCTCTATGAAAATTGACAAAATATTTATTCATTTACGTATTTACAGATTGAAACGCAATAAGTTATGTTAAAATGGATTACATTTTGTTGAATTTTAGCATATTTATATCATGTGCTGATTATCGCAAAAAATTGTAAATATTAATAACATTCCAGTTCTCACATAAGTTTTCATGTTTTCAATTGTTTTTGTCATTTATTTAGTCTCTAAGACAACTGTATGAAATATTTTAACGTTTTTAGCGTTTCGTTCATCTCACGAAACCCTATTACTCCCGCTCCGTTGTCTGTCTGTTACAGAGCTATTCTCAGAAACTATGTAACTTACAGAGTTGAAACTTTGTGTATATAGCTGAATACGAGCTACGAAGAGCTCAAAATATTAAAATAAAAAAAAATCGTATTATTTTAATAAATAGCGATAAAAAACCAAAAATCTAACAGCCTTTTCCTCTTAAATTTAAATATTTTTCGTTATAGCAGATGCCAAACATTAAAAATCCACGATGAAATTCTTTCTACAATAATTAATTTTCTATCAGACGATTTCCACGTGAAAAATGAAAATGAAATAAAACGTTTCCCCCATTGAGAAAAAGATTAATATGAAATAAAAATGATTGACGTCATAGTGGTAATAAAGTGGAAATTTTCAAATATTTCTCAATAATACAAGGAGTATGAGTATGTGTATGTACACAAATCAGATTAATATCAGGTCATTAGAGAATTAAAAAGAAAATCTGACGTCCTATTGGAAGTTTAACGAATTTTCAGACGTTTGAGAATAATACAAAGCGAGTATCAATATGAGGAATAGCGAATAGTAAATATATGAGGAAACATATTGAATCGTGATAAAAATCCGATTATGGAAATATTCGCATATTTTAACATTTTGAAGGTGTACAACATGTTTAATTTTGAAATTATTTTTTTATATCGCATTTAGTCCGCGTGACAGATATTATTATAACAGAATATAATAGCCGGCTTCGCCCACTATCGGGCTGGTTTGGATACTCGAAAAAACGAAAAAATAGACCGGTAATTTTTTTTACTTAAAAAAACAAAACAAAAAAGATTTTTTTTTTTTTTTTTTGGTTGCTAAATGAAATTTATTTGGATTTATTAAAGAAAGGATAAAGTGTTTTGAAAGGAACATTAAACGAAGCCCTTTGAGCGATCTTCGATCACACTTACCCACTTGTTTTTGTTTTTACGAGGGAAAGTCATTAACTAAGTCACAAAAGATAATTAAATAATAACTTACAATGATATTCACCTCAAAACTATTTTTATTTCTCAACATATTCTCCACCCACATTTATGCACTGATATCACCGTTTTATCAGTGCCCCAACACCAGCTGCATAACATTCTTTGGGTTGCTGTCTCAGCCACATTAGGACTTCAAGTTGAACACAGGAGACAATTCAAAAGTTTCGTTGTCAACTTCTTCAACATCCACCATACAGCTTCGACTTAGCTCCAAGCGATTTTCATCTGTTTAGTCCACTAAAAAATCCTCTTGGAAGCAAGATGATATCACAGATGATGAAAAGGTTCAACTTGAAGTCCTAATGTGGCAGAGACAGCAATCCAAAGATTGTTATGCAGCTGGTATTTGGACACTGATAAAACGGTGATATAAGTGCATAAATATTGGTGGAGAATGTATTGAGAAATAAAAATAGTTTTGAAGTGAATATCATTGTAAGTTATTATTTAATTATATTTTATGACTTACTTAATGACTTTCCCTCGTATTTGGTTGCTATAGTATACCCTTCCCTCCAGTGTGTATTGGATACTGGAGCGATAATTCCTTTACAAATTTCGTGCACAAAAATGCTGTTATACAACGATGAATCGCGAACAAAATTTCAGCAAACAAGTCATGATAAACACATGACCTAGACAAGATCGAAGGGTACGAGGGAATTTCTAAAAATAGCAACTCTATAACAGCAAGTGTTGATTAGATATCAACGCCTTAATTAGTTCTCAAAATACCTAAAAAGTGGTCATGAAATCTAACGAACAGATTTTTTATTCAATAGTTACAAAAATGAGAGTGAAACTCCTGAATGTTAGATCTCATGAACAGTTAAAATAAACGTTTAAACCTTTAGCGTAAACAACTGTTTTTGCATGCATTATCGATTTGTCTAATTATTGATTTAAAAAAAAATCCCTGTGCAATTTTTTTTTTTTAAATGTTTTTAGAAAAAAATCTCTATTTTTAACAGACTTTTACAAATATTTTTATGAATGCGTCAATAATAAACAAGTTGGAAATTGTACGTCAAACGTGACGAATGAGGTGCGTTCGTACTATAATTAGTTTCAGTGAAACGAATTATGTCGTCTGTTATGATATGATTAATTTCCTTAATAAAATAAGTACATTTTAAGTTGGCCACATTTTATCTTTTGTTGACATTGACTGAAAATTCCACTGGGAAACCCTAGCCTAGCTTTGAAAATTTCAGAACTTGAAATTCCTATTTAGATTCTTTTTCCATTTAGTAGCTATATCTCCGGAAATATCTATACAAAAAACTGTCGGTAGATTATAGGATTGCTATAATTAAACAACTTTAATATACTAATTCGGTTTTTTGAATTCAGTAATAAGGAAATAATAGGACTCCATCTTAAATAGGACACATTCACCATGGTAACCTAGAATCTTTACCTATCATGGGATATCACTGAATGAATTACGTATGATAGGGTTTAATAGAATGAAGAATGTGACTATAACTTGGTCGAAGAGGCTATAAAATGTCATATATGACTATAACATCCTACATGTTAGATAACTTGAAATTTTGATTCTATTTTCATAAAATTTCAAATGACTCGACAAAATTCTGCAACGATTCTATATATTAAAATTTAAAAACATTCGGTTGGGTAGTTTTTGCGCTGTTATATGCTGACGGATGGACGGACCAGACGGCGACTATAAGTACTACGTATATATATATACATAATTACGAACGCAACTAAAAAACGTAATTCTTCCTCGCTATTTTTAATTAAAATATATTATAGTGATAAAAAATAAAATAAAGGAAACAGTTATAAAACATTTATTTGTAGCTTTTTAATATTTTTAATTTTTAATATCCTCATTTATCTCATGTTTTTTTAAATACCGTGCGTTTTAAAATTTCTTTCTGAACCAATACATAATGTGGAACTGATGTGGTAAGTTAGAGGAATCACTTTTTGTGTACGTACCTTTAATGAATCAAACATTACAGGGTAAGCGACCTTTAACCAATATTCCTGTATTTCATTCCCGCCGGTTGGCATGACTCGAGTCCACGTGTAGTGGGCTAACATTCCATAGGACCATATGTCAAACTCTCTCCCGTTAACTGGTATGACTTTCCCCAAGGACATGCATACTTCTGGTGGTCTAAAATACTTGGTCAGACCATAACTGTAAAAAAAAGTTGGTGAGTCACATGAACTAACATTTCAAACATCCGATGTACTTAAAAAACTAGCGCTTTATAAAAACCAGTCTACAATAAAATAAAGTAACTAAATGTAAAATTCAACAAATATTTTCATTGAATCCAAAGATACCGTTAAAAGCAAACATGAGAAATCTCAAGGAAAGGTCATGTTTACAAACTACCTGTGCCAAAGAATTCCTTCAATTTCTCCCCATAACACTTATTGGAATCGTGGTAATGAAACAAACTCATCATTATTTATAGACCAAACAGATCGCGTGAATTATTTTGTACAATAGGTGGAGGGGGTTGGGAGAAAGGTAAAAACTGGCCATACATAAGTCACCTTTTGGACACTGCCCCCTGAATACTAGGCCTGCGCGCTGACAAAAATGGCGGCTGTCGCAGGCGGATTTTTTTTCCTCGTTTGTACGGTCCCTCGAACTTTAACACCAATAATATCTAAACGTTTTTTTTTTTTACTTATTTGATCTCGGAAAAACTGGCCGAAGAAAACTTTTAGAAATTATTGGTGTTGAAGTTCGAGGGATCGTTCAAACGTTGAAAAATAAATCCGCCTGCGGCAGCCGCCATTTTTGTCAGTGCGCAGCCTAGTATTCAGGGGGCGGTGGTTTGGACCATAATGTCGTCAGCTGCCTTTTCCTTATAACCTGGCATAAAGCCGAAAACATAATTTTTTGTAGACTCGCAATCGGACACAAACTCAAAGCATTTTATTCCGAAACCCGAAATAAAAGAAATTTAATACTTCTTAACTTTTTGATAATATATATATATATAAATATATATATATTACTTGATGTATGATAATAGACAATTCTTTTATTTTATTGCATTTTAAATTTTAACCCTTTGATTACGGGTATGGAGCATATGCATCCCAGTGACTATTGTTTTTTAATTCTATTTGTACCACTTTTTTGAAAAATAATCTCTGGCATGCACTTATACTAGGGTACTATGAAGTTATTACTCGAAACACCATTATTTAATTTCATTTAATTCATTTCAAATAATAACTACATAGACCGTGCAGTTGTAGAATATTCTTATTTGTTTTGATAATTGCTCCGATGGAGCCGAAACATATCAAAAGTCTAATAAAACATATTTTACTGTTTTATAAAGTTTTTATATTACGCATTTTAGCAATTAAAAAAAGTATACATTGTTTTAACATTTTTTTAAAATTTATCCTTTTCCGCATGATTTTAATGAGAAACAAAATCCTACATTGTTTGCATTTTTATCTTACAAATTTTTTTTAAAGAAACACTCGTAATTACAATAACTTTGATAGCATTAATATACAGGGTGGTCATAAAGTCTTTCCCTGATTACAAAAAATATATATATTACGAAATAACCATTGAATATAATACTGTAAAATTTTTATTATGGAAAAGTCATGTTCTTAAGTTTTGTTTTAGTCCAGTCTCTACTGTCGTTCGTGAGTTCCTTGATGACACATTTCTTGGAAGATGGATTGGACGGGATGGAACAACTCCTCTAGAATTTTTTCTTTTGGGGGTACATAAAGGACAGAGTGTTTGCAACACCAGTAAAAAATATTGAAACACTTAAGGTCAGGATCACAGATGCAGTGTCTAGTGTGACAGCCCAAAAGCTGGGCAATACTTGGCGAGAAATGGAATACCGCCTTGACATTCTTCGAGCTGCCGAGGGTGCTCACATCGAAATTGAATGACGTAAGTACTTGTATTAAAAACTCCATAAATATCTTTACAATAGATTGAAACAAGCATATGCCTAATTATATTAGTTTTTCTGCAATAAATTATGTATTCTTATTGGAAATGAAGTTGCTTCTATGAATGCATTGCACAAGAAGTAATTCTGAATTTTAATATTTTAACCAATTTTTCGCAGCTATTTTAAACTACAATCCAGGGATGTTGCTAGAAGTAAACAACAAGGGGTGCTCAAGAAAATGTAGGGGGGGGGGGGTCATACTATTTCTCTCTCTCTGACACATGCACGCACAAACACAGATATATATGATCAACGTACTATATGGAAAGATAAATTATTGCATATTCATATTGTAGGCACTACGTTTCTTATTAAACTGTTTATAATAACTTTATTTGATGATAAGAAAAAGTAAAAGATGCAGACGGGAATGTAATGTAGGATATACGGTGGATACGACTTATACGGTATACCTTCTGGATTATTTTAAGGAATACCGAATACCCTCTACTCAAAAACACTATAGCATATACTCTTTAGGGTATACCCTCTGCCTACAGCGTATGCGCTCTGGATTTTTAACGACTACTTCACTGGCTGCAGAATGAAAATTTTCAGTGTATAATTATACTACTGAAATAATAATGATGTCAATAAGCATACTTGCCAACCTCCCGATGTTTTAAATACCAGTAAAATCATACAAAAATGTTCGCTTTATTAAATACCAGAAATTGCAAGAAAAAATAAAACAAATAATTTCATTTCACAAATATTTTTTCATAAAAATACTGGTGTGAAAAAAAAATCGGGAGGTTGGCAACTATGCAATAAGTAAATAAAAAGCTGACTGTTCACCTGTTTCAAAAGAGTTGCAATCTTTAATTTTGTTCTTAATATTCCCTACCCTTAAGAATTCTAAAGTTATGTTTTTATAGGCTAACAAACATTAGAAAAACCAAGGATGTATTTTGCATTTTAAAATTAATTTTGTGTTTAGTGAAACGCTTGTATTTAAATTGGCTATTAGCTTTTGTTTTCATTAGTATGATTTATAAATCAAGGATCTTATATATATATATATATTTAAACTAGAATGACTCAAATACGAAACATAATGTTTATCATAAGCATTATATTTACTATCAAACTCATTAGAATAACTTTGTTTTATGTTAATAATGGAAAACGCTCCAAAATGACAATTTTCAGTATATAATTTATGTAAAAGTCAATATTTGCATCAGCAAAAGGTTACTAATTCTGAGTATGTGCAGATAGGATGCGCGCATATCGAAGCACTTATTTGCACTTTTTAAACCAATACTATCATTTAGTATTTATGCAAAACTGTAAAAAGCCCCCAAAACTAAGTTAAATTTTTTAACACAGTTTTTTTAACACACGATTTTTGAAACAGAATTTTATTTGGTGTCCTTGGCAACTTTCCAGGGTGGGGGGGGGGGGGCTCAAATATTTTCAGGGGGTGCTTAAGCTCCCTCCCTGCCCCCCCCCCTAGCTACGGCCCTGCTACCATCATAATAGTTATTTTACATCATTTCATAACCTATCATTTACATTTATGTTTACATAATTTTTAAGTTTTGAAATAGAACTATTGCACTGATTTCTGTTGATAAGTGTTGCGATTACCTTTGGGTCTTTTAAAAGAAGATGTAGAATATGTGCAAGGAAAAAAATACACTGTGCATCAGAAAAATGTATACATACACTGTTTAAAAGGTCATAACTTTCTAATTTTTTTTTCTTTTCAATGTGTAATTAATTGGGAATAATGAGTGGATCGAGATTAACTTTATGATAAAATTTATTTTAAAATACTGTATGAAAATGTAGCAGAAGTACAAAAACAAAATCGCAGGGAGTTTAAGGCAGATCCACCTATGCGACTTACTGTTCATCCGATGAAAAATAAGTTTGAAACGAATGAATGTTCATAGACAACGTTCCTGAATCGCAATTGAGCAAGAATGCACCACATGAAATTATTGTTGAAGTTTCTGAATCAATAGCCCATCGTTATAAGCAGTGTATTGACTAGAACGGTAATATTTTTAAACATCTGAGGTTGGGGGGGGGGGAAGTTATACATTTTATGTAGATACTTTTGAAATTTAAATATTAATTATATGTGAATATAAACTGGAGTTATAATCATTCAAAGTGTGTATACATTTTTCTGACACACCCTGTATATAAATTTTATGACTGAAATTAGCACTTTTATAAGATTTCATTATTCATACTTTTAATCCTTTAAAACGTGACCAAATGTACAATGTGAAATGCGTACTAACCTCTCAATTTTTTCATCCATGACTGCAGTGCAGGAAAAATCACAAATCACAGCACGCATGTTGTAATCTATTAAAACATTGTCTACTTTCAAGTCGAGATGTGCGATGTTCATATCATGGAGATGTTGTAAACCCCGGGATACATCAGCAAGCCACGATTTGGTTACATCGAAGGCATTAATATCCAGACGGAAGTTATCTTGAACTAGAATTTTATCCAAGCTGTTCTTAAGTAGAGGCATAAAATATATGTCAACTTCCGGTTCTTGTATGGTATCCAGCAATGGAAGAACATTCGGATGGTTGAACATCTTCCACAATTCTTTTTCTCCTTGTGAACTTGCATAAGAAGAAATGATCTTGGCTGCCATTTTAGTTTTTTTCTTGTCTGGTGCACGAACTTTGACTACATCGCCGTAGCCTCCAGATCCTATTTTTGAAATTTTTGTATAATTCTTCTTATTCAAAATTTTGACACCTTTGTCATATACAATGGCGCGTATGCCCCATGGTTGATTTTTTATGCCGAAGTAGTATAAAATTTTATCCATTTTCAGTGCAAAATATAAAAATTTCTCAATAAATTATAAAATATAATATTTTCAAACAATGGTTATAAACTATTGAATGACAGATATATGCGACTGTTGTTAAATATAGTTTCGTTGCTTTTAATGTTATTAATCCCAAAATTGGTGTAAAATTTATACGTTTTGATAGCTATATATCAGAAAAATACGATGTAAATCGAAATTATATTAAAATATCAAATATTCACAACTTTTTCTTCGCTTTTTAAAAGATCGCTTTATATAACTTACAAATACTCACAAGTCTAAAGCATAAGTGACGATATTAACAATATAACAACGCACATTTGCGTATCATGATTCATTGTTGTGAAAAATTATGCAATCTTGCATTTTATCGAAACATATTTTGTTTCAACAATGTTTATTTGCTGTGTTTCATTGTTGTCAAAGCCGTGTTATATTGACTACCTCCAAGCTTTATTTTTGTGAATAAATATATGCATTTTTGCATTGTTATTGAAATATAAATTATTTCAACAATGTTTCATTCTTACCTTAGAAGTAGAACATACCACCGCAATGTCTGGCCTGATGGGTATGCATAAAGTGTGTACAGATAACCAGTTGGCTTATACAACCCACTTTAGAACCATATAGAGGCTTTTAAAATATACTTTAGAACCAACCAGATGGCTTTTACAATCTAATTTAGAACCAACCAGAGGGCATTTTGTGTCCCTGGGGGCTCGTAAGGGGGTTCACGCTTACTTTTCTACCAGAATTTTAGTATAGTAAATTTGACCTTATCTAATCGCAGAATGTTCTATAATGAAACAAGGTGAAATTTAATTTAATAAAATACCGGTAGTAAAGTGATTATGAACCCCCTGATGAGCCGCTGCTGTTTTGTGTGGTAACTTATATTAATAAAATAACGATATTTGTTGGAGTGTCTATTTATTTATTATTTTGAGATTTGTTGACGATGCACAGTGGGGTGTTTGATGATCTAGGTGGACAAAATTCATATTTTCGATTTTCTCGGAATTTAACAAGGCCGTGTATACTGGTAGCTGAATGTCTCTTTTATCGAGATCCGTACATTGTCTAAAAACACCGAGGTGTCGATTAACTACGACCGTAAAGAAGGCAGTTGGTTTGAGGGAGTTTCAACGGTTGCACTAGTTTCTTGTAAGTTCGAAAGCACGTCGCGTCGTTACTATTCTGTTTTTTTTTTTTTTTTTTTTTTTTTTTTTTTTTTTAAACACAAGTTTACTGGACACATGTGTTTGCACAAGATTTAAACTATTGTTGTTTGAAAATAAGTGCCATCTAGTTTACAAGCTTTATCTTGACTTTTAACACAGTATTAAGCATTATTAAGCAA
Source organism: Maratus michaelseni (assembly GCA_963931845.1). NCBI lineage: Eukaryota > Metazoa > Arthropoda > Arachnida > Araneae > Salticidae > Maratus > Maratus michaelseni. The sequence goes on from OZ007594.1 coordinate 24,283,361, forward strand.
TAAGCCTTTTTTAAAAATCTGTGCAATTCCTAAGGTAATGGAAACTGAAGAAAACTCCTGCGAAAGTTTATTAACTTGCAGTGTATGTATGAATGTTTAGTTCAAATCTTGAAAGTGACTTTTTAACCACTTTTAATTATCCATTTGAGCTGAAACTTTGGATACATGAGAAGTTTCAATGACAGTACAATATTATAATATAAATAAATAATAATATAAAAAAAAACAATAATATAAATACTAATAATAATAACATAAATAATAATAATAATAATATAGAAAAACAATAATATAAATAATAATAACATAAATAATAACAATAATATAAATAATAATAATAATAATAATATAAATAATAATAATAATAATAATAATAATAATAATAAGTTATAATAGCATAAATAATAATAATAATAATAATATAAATAATTAAATAAACCAAATATTTATCACTGTTTGAGTTATTTTATTGGTTATTGGTGATACATTCGAAAAACCAGCAAAACTTAATTAAACTTCAACACCACAATTTTGTCCACCTAGATCGTCAAAAGTCCCACTGTGCGATGGTTAGAGAAATATATTGCTTATTAAAGATTTGTAAATTTGAATAAGGATAGACGAAGACGGGTCCGAATACACCCGATGTTAGGATATCTCATCTTTTGATATTTAGCCGAGATATTAATTAAAAGCTCTAATGAACGAGCTTCAATTTTGGAAGTTCGCTGGCGTTAAAATAGTTTCTACCCATGTCCTGAGAATCCCTGGGTTTCCAAGCAGACGAAGAGGAAAGGATTCCGTTTTATCAGTATTTTGGAACTGCCATCCCCACTTCCCGCATACAAGTAGAAAAAATATATCCGCTTATTCAGGGTACATTTCCATATGTAACAGTATTTTTTGTAAAGAAAATTACTTATATTTACCATTTAAAAAATATATATAGATATATTTCCCTAGGGTCGATTTCATGTTACTTTTCATGTTTTCAGTTTTTTCTACATTTTGATGTTGACAATGTCGTTTCTCAGACAACTTATTTCAAAATTAACTCTACAACTGTTTCTATAATAAATTGCTGAATTAAAGTGCTGCGACCAAAAAGTGCATCATTTTTTGAAAAACTTATACGTTGTATCATTCAGGGGTTCTTCATCATGGAAGCGCTGAAAGTGGCACTCTCTTAACTCTTACAATATAATAACTGTTACAATATTCATATTTAACCAGTGGATTTCGTGCGAAGAGGATTTCGTGCTTCTGTCTAATATTTTTAGATGCAGGTTTAAACTTCTAAAGAAAAATTAGGGATAAAAATGTCTGCAAACAACATTAGTCAAGCCAGAATATCGTCTGATTTATGCCACAGTAAAAACTGATTGAAGATAGCAAAATGCACGCGCGAGGAAAAAAATAGCAATCGTATGTTAAATGCATCAGAATGTGACGTCATCCCCACAGGATAAAGAAAAATAAATTGAATACATATAAAACAGAATTTAATTTAATATAACAAAGCATACATTTTAGGCTATGCATGAAATACAACTGCTTCGATCGATCGATGACGTTTTTTTTTATCGTATGCATTTGAATTTGAATTTTGCTTTTTAATCATAAATATAAAATAAATCCGTGCAACACCAATGTCCCTCTTTATCTTTTTTGTACTATTTATTTTTTATAATCATTGTTGAGTACAATATAATGCGGTATTTTATTTTTGTGGCAACATTGATTGGAGAAAAATTCTTCATTTCGTTTATGAAAACAATGCTGATTTAGTTTTTAAATAACTGTAATTTTTAATAAAAAATATGTTTTAACGAAATATAAGTGTACTAAGTCAGAAACTTTTGGAATGATACCCCATTCATTGCTATGCGTTTTGGAATGGCATAGAAAAGGGATGTTGACAGCAGAAATAATATCTCCAACTATAATAAACAAGAATGAAAAATCATGCGTCAAGCATAGATTATGTAACACTTTCCAACGCTTCCAAAATAATTTTACAAATCAGACCGTTGAATAAGCTGAAAGATAACATCTAAGTAAACAATTTGGAAAACGCATAACCTATTTAAAAACATAATTTCAGGAATTCCCAACATATACAATATTCGGAAAAATATCCGAATACTTTTATTCAGCCCTGTATAGGATCTATGGATTTGTATATATACTACATAGGATGCTAAATTTTAGTTTAGTTAAGAAATGCGTAGCACAGTTTAAATTTCTCCTTCTGGAGTTTCTGTCAGTAAACGGAAATGTGTTCGCGAACTTTTGTGCTTCCCTGTATATGATCTACAGAATTTATACACACCACGTAATAAACAAAAAGTGTTAAAAAGGAAGTTTGTGTATTTGTGTGTTTCTCGGTTGTGTTCTGAAGAGACCGCTGCACACAGAGCTACAAAATTGGGTGGTGCATGTAAAATTTCTATGCATGTAGTTTTGCACCTCGAAACCCGAATTTGGAATTTTTGAATAGATTTTTTTAAATAAATTTTTTTATGCGATTCTTAGTGCTTTTTCACGTTTTGCTGCGATTTTTCCACATTAGTAACCGGAATACGTTTTCAATCTTTTAGCGCAATATAGTAAATTTTGTCGCTTTTCAATAAAGTCTATGCGAATTTCGTACAGCCTTTTTCGAATTTTTGGCGAATTGTTTCTTTCGACACGAAGAAATTTTGCCCAGAATGCTTGATTGGATCGGTGGTTGCTTTCATTTCACCTCAGCTAAGCTCAGAATCGTTTTTTTTTTTTTTGTCTTTTTATCTTGGAGAAAGGTGATAATTCTTTACAAATAAAATACTATGATTTTAAAAGCGAAGGGAGGATTATTTATTATCCCATTTTTTTAACAGATTTTTTAATTGCATTTTTTATTGCGTTTTTTAACCTTTTTTTCATGTTTTGCAGCGAGGCTAACGAAAAAGACAGGCTACCGCGGTGCATTCCACTTATCTTTTTTTACAGACCGCTAGAGTGACGTGATGCTCTTTTCTTACACCTGCATTGGTGGATTCGAGCATCACGTGACTCCCGCGGTCTGTAAAAAAAAAAGATACGCGTAAAGCACCGCGGTAGCCAGCCTCGTTTTGCACCGAGGCAAACGAAAAAGACAGGCTACCGCGGTACATTCCACTTATCTTTTTTTACAGACAGCTAGAGTGACGTGATGCTCTTTTCGTACACCTGCATTGGTGCATTCGAGCATCACGTGACTCCAGCGGTCTGTAAAAAAAGATACTAGTAAAGCACCGCGGTAGCCTTTCTTTTTCGTTAGCCTCGTTTTGCACCGTATGAAGTCACTTGATGCCGCTAGAAGTCGAACACCGTTGAAGGGCAGTTGTGATTGGTAGCTGATAACATTGTAAGCACAGCGGGAAGTCAACCGGGCAATTGTGATTGGCAGATGAAAAGGTCGTCTGCTGTTGCAATTCGTACAGCGAGTTGTGAAATTTTCACGATTTGTCTTCATTATGCGTTTGATTTCAGAAATTAACAACGATAACTTACTGTTTTTGTATGTCAAAAAAAAAAAAAAAAAAAGTCATTTTTTTCTGTTTTAAAAGTTGATGATAATTCCTAACTTTTTACGTCTTTCGTTTAATTCTGTGGGGGAGGGAGGTGAGTGTTCGGTTGTAATTTAAATATCGCATTAATGCTCTGATCGAAACTCTCTCTATCTCCCCTGCCTCCAAAATCAGAACCTCTTTTATTAGTAGTCCGATTCAAACGAACCTTTTCTCAGGTCCCCCAGATACTAGATAAACTGGGGTATGATTTTTTTAGCCCTTGGTTACCACTATTTCTGAATATTAATCAACAGGGAGGGGTATTTTCTCGGGTTCTATGGGCCCAATTTCCACTAGAATTAGTTCATTCAACTTAACACGAACTAATTAAGATATAGATAACTAATTAAGATACAGATTTGGCGAGACCTGTCGGTAGAAAATGGTACTAAAAGATTTTGCAGGTCGTGCGCAGAACGTATACTATACGGTGTCGTAGTCAGCAGGGACACGTGCCGGAGTTTCGATCCGAAAGAGTTTTATTTAGAACAGAGTGCACCTCCTAGCGGTGGAAAGTGGAACTAAAAAATTTTGCAATCAAAATATGTCCGATTCAAACAAAGAGCCCGATTTCAATGAGAATTGATTAATTCAACTTTACATGAATCAATTAATATATATATAACTAATAAAGACATAGATTCGGTGCCCCATAGCGGTGCAAAATGGAACTAAAATATTTTCAGCACTAGCACAGCACGCCTTCTATACGTTGCCGTAAGCAGCGGGGACACGTGCCGGAGTTTCGTTCGGAAAGAAGTTTGTTTAGAACAGAGTGCACCCCATCGCGGTGGAAAATGTAATTAAAAGATTTCACATTTAATCTTCGTCCGATTGAAGCGAAATCTTTTCTGACATTCTTCCGAGGTATTCCAGGTATTAAATAAACTTCGGTATCATTTTAAAAATTGGACAGACTTTTCTCGCGTGCACGGCACGCTTTCTACAAGGTGCCGTAAGCTGCGAGAACGAGTACCGGAGTTTTGTTCTTAAAGAGGCTCCACAGAATGCTCCATCTGATGTTGGAAACTAGAACTAAAAGATTTTGCAGCGCGTGCGTAGCACGTCTGCTACATACGGTATCGTTGGTAGCGGGGATACGTATCGGAAAATTTGTTTAGAACAGAATGCATCCGCTGGCGGTGGAAGTAAAAGATTTTCTTGCTCGTACGCCAAAAATGGTTATTTTTATTGAAACCGCTAAAAAAAGTTACCCATTTGATAACCCCAGACAACGAAATAGTTTCATTTTCACTCATCTTCGAGTATTAAGAAAAGTATTGGAGGTATTGAATCGAAACTGGCAGTGTGTAAGTAGTTTATTTTTCTGTTTCCGAAAATGCAAATTTTGTGAAAATCCAACGGTAACCTTTTTTAAATTTTGACCAAAAACTGACCCACTTTGAATCAAATGATTCAGAGATTTGTGGAGGTGGTATTAAATTCACTTCCGCTTCAAGATATATCTCTCTATTTAATTTCCGAAAGACAAAGAGTTACCAGAGGAATGGTTTCGTGCAGCGATGTTTGGAGTCATTTCGCGTTTCGTATTATTTTTTGACGGGACCGGACAACGCTGGGCGGATCAACTAATATATAATATTTTTAAAAGTTAGCATTAATAAATATGTTTATATTTTGCATTCAATCATTTAAACACGTTCTTTCGTTAATTTTTTTTTCAAAAAATACATAATAAATTTTACAGAATTACCTTTCTTTACAAAATGAGAACCTATGGAAGAAACCTTGAATCGATCCTTCATTAGATATATAAATACTGCGAACTCAAAAAAGTCAGTCATTCCTTCTTCCAAGAACGTGATATTCGATCAAAAAATTCCAACAGAGTCAGATTTGAATCTAGAATTATAAATCGATGTTCAGACTGAACAAGGCCCGATTAATCTCTGAATTTAAGGGAAGCACACTAATATTTAGAGGCCCCGTCCATTTGGGAAAAGTTTTCTAAATTCTACATACATGGAAATTCATCAGAACAATAAATATTTTCAAAGGAAGTGGCTTAGCCGAGGTCACATATGTGTCATTAAAAATCAACCTTTTTTTATGTTTCCTGCATATACTATAGATAGAGTATAGTTATAGTACATACTGTACATACTGTACATACTGTACGATATTGTACGTCAGTTACCTGGATGGTATCTAATCAGTACTTCAGGATGTCGTATGATTGGTTAACAGCCTATTGATCACACTGAGATTTACTGGTTAATTCAGGTTTTCTGAAGTAGCATGGCAATTAGGTAAACTTTCCACTCCAAAATAACAACAATAATAATAGCGATACAATGTAAAAAAATAACAAGAATGAAAAATCATGCGCTAAGCATAAATTATGTAACACTTTCCAACACTTCAAAAATAATTTTACAAATCTTTACCCTTATGATATGAGAATCATATATTAAATTTTAACCTCCTCTGATCTTTATTTAAATTATATTTCCCCCTCCTTTTTCAAAAATTTAATGCGTTATCTATAACTCGAAACAATAATCCCTCCTTAATTAAACTCTTTTCTTTTCACGGTCACTTGTACTGGCTGGCTAATATCTCACGGTCTTCCGATTAAAATAAAAAGAAAAGAATTAAATCCGCACAGATGCTTTTCTGTAAGTTACTTTCCAAATCATGTTCATAACACAATGTATTCATATGCATTTTTGCGGCCAGAGAGTCAGTTATAATTGTGTCTATCATTTCAACCATATGCATTTCCTTATTAGGGCTCGATAATAAGTCACTCATCCCACCCAGTTCTAAAAATATATTCTGATCGTTGAAAAACCAAGCAATTTGGGCCTGTCTAAAATTCCTTTCGCATGGGAAAGTATGCTTTCGTTGAAGTCTTCTTGGCAATATTAAATTTTGAAATGAAATGCATTCTTATGCCAAAAATCAGGCGGCCTCGACTCTATATCAATCTGAGCGTTATCGAGTGTCTCGGCTCAGTTTTACATCTATTTTGAGTAATCGTTGCCAAGTGCTTTAAATGCTGCACGTGTTTAAATTCATGGATTCGGTTTAGTCTTGAAAATAACCATACTTCCAACCGAAAAGGGCCGCTGTAATCAAATGAGAGGAAATGGCATATTTCAGGTAGTACGTGTGATTAGAGTTGCAAAGAACCGGTTTATTCCAAGGTTTATTTCCCCCCAAAAGCCGGTTTATTTCCCCCAAAAAGCCGGCTTATTTCCCCCCAAAAAGCCGGCTTATTCCCCCAAAAAGCCGGTTTATTTCTCCCAAAAAGCCGGTTTATTTACCCCAAAAAGCCGGTTTATTTTCCCAAAAAGCCGGCTTATTTCCCCCAAAAAGTCGGCTTATTCCCATCAAAAAGACGGCTTATTTCCCCCCAAAAAGCCGGATTATTCCCCGCAAAACCTGGTTTATTCTCCCTCAAAAAGCCGGCTTATTCCCCCCAAAAGCCGGTTTATTTCCCCCAAAAAACCGGTTTATTTCCACCGAAAAGCCAGTTTATTCCCCCCAAAAAGCCGGTTTATATCCTCAAAAAGCCGGCCCAAAATCCACCCCAAACACTTCATGTACTTCTTTTGTGGAATACGTATAAAGACCCACATAGCATGCACAGTCACAATGACGTCACTGTGAGTCACGTACGTCACGTCACATCTGTGACCAAAATTCCACCACTTTACAACGTCACACTGTGACTAAAATGTGAACGTCTTGAACACCTAAAGAAAAAACTTAAAATAAAGTTTTGAACATCTTATGGCATCAAGAAAATTACTTTTTGACAGCTTTAAATTTTTTTTGTGACGTTACTGCAAGTCACATAAGTCACGTCACACCTATGACCAACATGCCAACACTCTGTGACTTAAGAGCCTACATCAGTCACGCGAAAAAACGCGAAAACTAATGTTAAATATATCGGAAGGTTCTTGCGCGATTTCTCGCTCGCATTTTAATATTTTTAAATGATTTTTTTGCATAGGACTTCTGAGGCCGATCCCTATTGTTGTTAGTTTTTACTTTTTGGACTTTAGTTACTGTTTTTTTATAAGTGGACATTTTCAATTTTAGAACCGGTTGGAACCGGTTCTGAAAGTGAAAGTACCTTTATATAAAAAAAACTCAAACCAAAATTGAAAAAGTAAAAACTAACAACGTTAGGGATCGGTGTCAGCTATCCTGTGCAAAAAAAAAATCATTTAAAAATATTAAAATGCGAGCGAGAAATCACGCCAGAACCTTCCCATAGACCATTAGCTTGAGCGTTTCTTCGCGTGACTAGCATAGGCTCTTAACGGTGTGATCGGAGAGTGAATTTGAAAATAAAAAAAACTCATAAAATATAGAATTGAATTATGTCATGTACCTAAATCATTAATAAAAACATTGTCACACACTATTTAAATAAATTGAGTATTTCCAAAATAAAATAATAAATAAATATCTGTCTACATATATGAGACATATAACTTTTTTACAATTTTCATTACCATTTTCAAAAAATTTAACAAAATATACTATATAATACACAGGTAAAAATCCTTAAATGGAAATTTAGTAACGTATGAAAGTTTTGGCGGAAAGTAATTCAGAAATAGATCTCTCATTCTAATAAAAATGTTAGCAATTTAGAGGTTTGTTAGCATTTTAAATACAAACATTTAGAGTTTTTTTCTACTACCGCATGGGACTCATTTTTTAATTTTGTAATATTACAAATATTTCTATAAAAATCTGCTATCTTTAATTAATTTGATAGGCCACTCAACCCAATCATCAGCTTTCTGGTCAAAAAATAAAGGCACCACTTTTGCACCACTCGTCAGTTAAATTTCCCTTTTCCGTTCTCCATGTTAATCCAATGGGGATAAGTTTCCACACTTTTCTAAGGATATCTCATGAAAAAATGGAGTTTTTTAAATTTTGTTTTTTGCATACAATTCTTAAAACTTGTCGTTCTTTACCCCAGTTTTCATTTTTCATTAAAAATAATTTTAAATACTTGATTTCATGTGAAATAATCTGAGTATGATCAAAATAATTATTATGCCTCAGTAAATTGGAATTTCTGGCAGTTCTAATAGGTTGTTTGAAAATTTTAAAAAACGCGGAAAAAACTAGTGTTTCTGATTTATACATTGATATAAAAATATTTTATTTTAATTTATTAGCGAAGTAGCTATGATTAAAATAAAAAATATATTTCTATTTTGATCAGCTCGGTGCTTTCTCCCAGCTAGGCAATCTATCACTCGATATGAAAGGATTCCCTGCTCTCTTTGTTCGATTTGAGTAATGACTTAGGTAGGGGAGATGTTTTAGGGGTTAGTATTAGGGGGTAAAGGAAAGACATTTTCAAGCTAGTATAGTGTATTTCTTATCCAGAATTCTGTTTTTCATAAGCACAGTTTATTTCCATGTTTTTAATTTGATTATTTTAAATCTTTATGTAGTTTATTTCAATAATTTTCTAATATATTTTTAACACTTTGTTTGCATTATAGTTAGTTTTACATAATTTGTAACATTTGTTACATAATTTGTTACTGTTTTAGTAATTACATTCACTTTTAGAATTTATATAAGGTAGACGAGTTATACTTGAAATAATACATCAAATGGTATTTAACATCAACATAAAAATTAATTATTTTTATTATGTTAATTTTTATCACATTTTTTAAGCACAAATTTTAATTCTAGCCTCTGTATGTTTTTTCACATTTTTTTTTTTATTTAAAGATGAATTAAAATTTTTCACCTGAGTCAAAATAATTATATATAGTCTCTTCGTTACTAATAATGCAATCATGAAATAAATTCATTTTACAGTTTCTTGAAACACTGCCGTCAAGCGTTATTACTATGCTATATACTATTTGGAAATTGTATATTTGTATTTGGCAAATGACTATTACTTGAGCATAATGCGAAATATAATTTTGAATGGTATCGTTGGCCCGGCCTGCCCTGTGTAAAAATCCGTAAAATTTGGCCTGCTTCAATAATTTTTGCAAAAAATAGGCAGATATTTTTATATTGACATTATTCTACAATTGAAAATTTTTTTTAAGAATATGACATATATTTCTAGGCAAAAAATTAAAGTGTAATAAAACTTATAAAAAGGAACCTGTCCATGATGCAATCCTGTCTACGGAAAAAATGTGTTGATCCGTGCGAAAAGAATATATTAATTCATGAAAAAAGGAGTATAATACATTTATAGTAGACGACGTACATGATAAAAAGGGTACCTCTCTATAACGGATTTTTCTTTTCTCCTACGCGATTTCGTGTTGAGGAGCTTTTGCTGTATAACATTTTTCAGATTTTTAAGTCTCCAAGCCATGCAACATGGACTAACGATTTTAATGATAACTCAGACATTTACAAACAAGTAGAGATTATTCATTAAAATAAATCAATATGGTAGTTTAACTGGGCATAGACAAAAATAAATCTGGGAAGTGTAGTATTTTTGAATTGATGTGACTGTATTTCGCAGTCCAGAGCGCTTTTTGAAAAATAAAGAATATAATCTTGGAAAAAAAAAGCTAAAATAAGTATTTTTTCACAGAGCTCCTCGTACTCCATTTTTAACCACATCGGCGTTAAAAATCTATGTCTTGTATGCTATATACTATCTATATATATATTTGTCTTACGTGGCGCTGAAATAGGGCTGAATTTCTACCTTATCGTTGGCAACAGCCGTAGTTTCCAGAGCTCAGACCAATGAACAATACAAGATTGTGTTAGCTCCGCCTCCAATATGGCTGTCAGTGTCAGAGCAGTGAAACTGAAGCTAGCAATTGTTAAAAATAAAATAATATGAACGTAATCCAAAGCGTCTGAGATGATTCCGCATTTTAATTATGAGTAATATTGTTAATTTCAAATTAATTCTCAACTCTCATTTAGAGTTTATTTACGAATATCTCTCGCACAAAAAATCGGAGATAGAAAAATATAAACTTTCTAGAATGCCCCTGCTGCCATCTGCTGCTGTTTTATTGAAGTAAAAATAATTTATTTTTCCGAAATCTATAATCAATTAGAATAATAAAATGTCGAACGAAATTTAAACAACCATTGATGATAAACTATCTTCCTACCACGACCACGTATTGGTTTTTTTTTCTTTTTTTAATGAATTTAAGCCGTGTTGTACAATATTATAGGTGCAATAAGTTTTAAACTAATTATGTTTCCAAGATCCCTTTTTCATAGTATTTAAATGATTTATATGCACTTTAGTAGCATCAACTAAATGCATTTTTAGTTGTGTTTTCAACGGAGTTTTCAATTACTTTTTTGCAGTAAAAAATTGTCAATTTCATATGTTCAAATGATTTATTGTAGTACTTATTCCGGCTAGAATTACTAGAAAAATAAAAAGGGGCGAGCGAAGCGAGCTGGGATCGCGTAGCGGTCTCAATGTGAATTGCTTCGCAATTCACGGGGGGTTGACGAGCGTTAGCGAGTAGGGGGCTGAGTCCCCTAGTTTTTCTATAACTATGCTATATACTATTTGGAAATTGCATATTTGTATTTGGCAAATGTATTTGGGTACTTGAGCATAATGCGAAATATAATTTTAAATGGTATCATTGGTTATTATATTTAGATTAATTTTCAAATAAGCTGTATTTATTTTTGTATATTACTTATTCTAAACACTAATAACAGCACAGGACAATCAGAAAACGGCATAGCATGTATGGGAATAGCACAGTGTATCCGCTAGAGATCTGCATGGGTGTGAAGCCGGAACCCGGCCCAGCCCAGTCCGGTTTCAGGCCTATTTTTATTCGCGAGACTCGGGATGGCCGGGCCTAGTCTTTGCTCTTTTCGGGGAAGGGTTTCTCGGGCCTTACTTTTTAACGAAGCGTTTCTTTTTACGCCCGGGCCAGACCAGACTTCTTTTTTCAGGGCTTACTAGAGGTCTGTATAGGACGAAATTTCACGCCCGGTCCCGACCCAAACCGCGAAACCATATGAATATCAATTGGTCCGGCCTGCCCTGTGTAAAAATCCGTAAAATTTGGCCTGCTCCAATATTTTTTGTAAAAAATTGACAGATATTTTTATATCGACATTATTCTACAATTGAATTTTTTTTTAAGAATATGACACATATATATGTAGGCAAAAAATTAATGTGTAGTAAAACTTATGAAAAGGAACCTGTCTATGACGGAATCCTGTCTACGGAAAAAATGTGTTGATCCATGCAAGATAGAAAAGATATAATAATTCGTGAAAAAAAAGGAGTATAATACATTTATAGTAGACGACGTACATGATAAACAGAGTACCTGTCTATAACGGATTTTCCTTTTCTCCTATGCGATTCCGTGTTGAGATAATTTTGCTGTATAGCATTTTTCAGATTTTTAAGTCTCCAAGCCATGGAACATGGACTAAAGATTTTAATGATAACTCAGACATTTACAAACAAGTAGAGATTCATTAAAATAAATCAATATGGTAGTTTAACTGGGCATAGGCAGAAATAAATTTGGGAGGTGTAGCATTTTTGAATTGATGTGACTGTATTTGACTTTTAGTCATTATACCGGGCTAGGATCGGGCCGAACTTTTAACTTTTATAACGAGCCGGGTCGGGGAATTTTTTCTCTGTAGATCGGGCCAGGCCTGGATGGGTTGGGTTGGGTTGATTATTGACGGCCAATTATCTACACTAGGAATATAGGCCCGGGGGGAGTGCCCTTCGTGGGGGTCTTTCTAAGGGAACCTAATCCGTATTTACGCATGGATAAATCCAAGGCTCGAAGAAAACCACGAAAACTCCGAACGATTATGCCGACGGGCGCGATTGGGATCGAACTCAGCACCTCCCGTCTACCAGCTTCGAGAGCACAACCTCTCAGCCACTGGTGGGGCCGGCCAGGCCTGGAAATTTCGGCCGCAGACCTGTAGTATTCACATAATGTGAGCATACATTTGAAACAATTAGGTGCATTTAGAAAATAGCACGACAAACTCAGAAAATGTCACTTCACTATACCGCGTAATATGTCTAGAACAACCTATTTTTCTCTCTCCTCCCTTTTTTTTTACCTTGTTAGGTGTTGAGATTTTATTAGATGAGGCTACTACTCTGAGATCAGCAATATTGCTTTCATTTTTATAGGATGATTTCATCTTTTTAATTTGCATATATATTAAAATTATTCTCTGATATTTATTTTTTATTGAATATATATATTGAATATATGTATATATATTTATTTTTTATTGAATATATATATATATATATAATTAATTAATGGTTTTTATTTATATGTATATCATAAAAAAAAAAAATTTCTACATTTTTTAAAATGTTGTAATCTATGTAGTTAAATAAAAATAACTTTAACTGTAGGATACAATTTATGATCTGAAGGATTCTCTATTTAACTGTGAATTTAACCTCTTCTTTTGGATACAATTTTGTACATGTGCTCACAATATACTAAATATCTTGGGATATTATTAATATAAGTAATATATATATATTTTATTTTTTTTTCTTCTTTTTCACACTCCTTTTCAAATTGTATGTATAATTTATAATATTCCATTGTAAAGGTCTTGTTATTCAATATTGTTTCAGCGATTGTTCGGGCAAGATATGGCACTATATTTAGCAAAAGCTGGTGTCATATACAGAAAACAATCGTTCTTTGCTTATAAATGTGATTTTCTTGCCCTTGAAAAAGTAAATTACTTTATAAGCTTTTATTTGTGTATATACTCGTGTGGTTTATATTTCATTCCTTATTTTCTATTTATTTAATTTTTTTTTCTTCTTAATAAATTAATAATGAATTAATAATGTTACATTTATTAGGACTACAATTTTAATTTGTAAATTGACAGGGCTCTTTGGTATCGGGATTTCAGTGTATGTGGTCAGTTTCTTATGTTTCAATGGTTAAATTTTACTTAAAGTTATATATATATATATATATATATATATATATATATATATATATATATATATATATATATATATATATAGGCCCGCTGTTGCCTAGGCTCGCGATAATAACCTCAAATATATCTAAAATTAGTGTTCAGTTATGTATATTTTTAAAGAAAATCTTTCCAAACGAACCTAATGTTGGGCCACACTGCCTTCGACAGTGTACATCCTCGGATTGATATGAATTTATATTTTTTAACGAAAATATATCCAAACGACCCTAGAGTTGAGGGCCCCACTGTCATCGGCATAGCGTACTCGGGGGGGGGGGGTGCTATGTACGCTCCGATCTGTTTTCATTTTATATTGAAAAAAAAAAATCTTTCCAAACGAACCTAATGCTGGGGGGTTCTGCTACCCTCGACAGCGTACACTCTCGAATTTGTAGGATTTTATATATTTTTAAATGAAAATCTATCGAAACGAACTTTGATTTAGGGGCAAAATCCCCCGCCTCGGCAACTAGGAACTGCATGGCTTGACATTTTCAGAAAATTTAAGTAAATAAATATTTACCAATCTACAATTTTTCATATAGACGTTTTTGCTTGTTCTTGAACCCTAAAACACAAAATATTGAAATGCCTCCATCAATAAAACATTACATCATAACCGTACACTAAACATAGAACTCATAGATCCCCGCCACCCGAGAACGATGGCAATAAGAGAATCTAAAAGCATTTTAGATGCAATGGAACAATATAAAAAGAAAAAAAGAAAAATCGAAGAAATATAAAAAAGTAGCTATTACAAATCCAATTGTAAAGGTTGCGTCATACTACCCCAGTTAACTTTCTTCTTTCTTTCTGTTTTTTGTACGTTTCTGAGCATTTTAAAATTTTGTGAAAGATGCAATATGTATTTATGAGCTTTTTACTAGCATAAATAAGCAAAAAATGCATTCTTATGTAAGATAATCAAAATGAATATGATGTATGTAAACTTTTAAAATGATTTTTTAAAGCATATTACATGTCTCATTTTTTTTATGCTCCATTTTCTTTCTTTCTTGTTTGTTTATTTGTTTCTATATTTTTATTATTTTATTTTCTATTTGAAATTTTGCTGTTATATGTAGCATAATGTTAATTGTAGCATTTTCATAATTTTAATTCCAATACTCACAAAATATGCTAATTAAAATTTGAAAGTTACCTGTTATTTTAAATTTTAGTCGATTTTTTTTTCTTTTGATAATTGCATAAAGTTCAAGAAGTAAAAAAAATATAAATAACTTACAAATAAATATTTTACCTTTGCTGTAGTGAAAGATGCAATATGTATTTATGAGCTTTTTACTAGCATAAATAAGCAAAAAAATCATTCTTATGTAAGATAATCAAAATGAATATGATGTATGTAAACTTTTAAAATGATTTTTTAAAGCATATTACATGTCTCATTTTTTTTATGCTCCATTTTCTTTCTTTCTTGTTTGTTTATTTGTTTCTATATTTTTATTATTTTATTTTCTATTTGAAATTTTGCTGTTATATGTAGCATAATGTTAATTGTAGCTTTTTCATAATTTTAATTCCAATACTCACAAAATATGCTAATTAAAATTTGAAAGTTACCTGTTATTTTAAATTTTAGTCGATTTTTTTTTCTTTTGATAATTGCATAAAGTTCAAGAAGTAAAAAAAATATAAATAACTTACAAATAAATATTTTACCTTTGCTGTAGGATTTGTTTATTAATTTGTAAAATATTTTGAAAGAAAACTAATCAAATTAATTTTGAGTAAAATCGTAATGTATAGCTACTTATCGTTATCTATGATTTATTTTTACTAGTAATCTATTATTTATTTGTACATTATACTGCTTGCATTTTTCAGTGGTTTATAAAGTTTTTTTTCTTCATTTTTTATTTCTTGTTTTACAAAAAAAAAAAAAAAAAAAATGTTGCAGTATTAAAAAATTGTATGACTATTTTTAGAAAATGACCTAATTTTATTAGAAAGTAGGTTATAAATGAACCGTTTACTAATTTATTTTTTAGAAATTATTTTTACCTATATGCGATCTTTAAAAGTATCCAGTATATTTTTTGATATATCTAGATGGATTTTGTTTCAAAAAATGTTTTAACAACAGATGAAAAACTTTAAAAAATAAAAGAATAAATAAATAAAAATGGATTTCGTTAGCTATGTATTGTTGTATAACGGGGGAGAATAAAAAAAGGTCTCAGAACTTTTTCTTTTTTTTTTTTTTTTTACCCCATATCTCATTAAATTAATCGGTTTGATTTTTATGTAATCTTTCGGGAAAATCTTCTACGAGAAAATTATGAGAATTTTCCTTATCCGTAAATAAGGCCATGAAATCCAGAGAAATACCCTGCTTTAATTACCCATGCATTTTTTGCTGAATTTTTTAATAATATTATGCTGCATATATATTGTATCTATATATTGAATATTGTATAATTGTAAAGATGACAGTGGAAGAATTCGTAATTTTGAATATGTTTAATAGTGTCAGTTTTATTGAAATATGATCCAAACCAATAATAATAATAATAATAATAATAATTTACTAAAATATGTGGGAGATAACTATGAGTCTTCCTAATGAATGGAAAAACTCTACTATGGTAAATTTGGAATAATTAATGATTTTTAAAATCTTGTTTAGTTGCTAAGTTTAAATTTACATAAATACTGTTCTTTATATGTCCTGTATAAAAAAAAGGAAAATTCAGATATTATTTATATTCAGAATGTAACTAGTATATATATACATACAGATATAATATAGAAATTGTAGCAGTTTCTTATATGTTGTTTTTGTGTCTATATTTACAATTGTATAATTTTGAAAATGAAAAATTTGAATATGCAACGCCAAATATATTACTTTTCTCTTTCAGTTAATATTGTTATAGACATTTTTGGTGGGAGAAAGAGGGAAGGAGGGGGGGTCTTGCGGAACACTAATTTTTATTTAATGATTTTCTTTTTCTCATATGTACATATATTAATAGTATTATACTATAGTATTTTTTTTTGGTGAATTATATATATATATATATATATATTGCTGCATATCTATAATGTATTTATATTGAATATTGTATCCTTTAATTGTATAGATGACAATGGCAGAAATAACTAAAAATTAGTATTATGTATTGCGCTTCGGAAATTTTAATATTTTTTATTAGTGTTAATTTTATTGACAGATGATCAAAACTAAAAAAGAATAATAAATTTTAAATATTGTAGTAATGGCCGCATTATTGCATTATTGTAAATCTCATACTATGTTTTTGCTAAATAAAGCTCTATTAGAAAACACCACTTGGAGTATTTTTGGTATAATTTATATTCATTTTGCACTCTAGTTTAATTTCATTACTAGATGGAACCCGTCAAAATTTGACGGCAAAAAACTTGATAGTACCATAAAAATAAAATTCATAGCTGCTTTAAAATGTTTGAAACTTTTGAAGAATAATTCAAATAAATAAAAAACCCACTTTGAATTAAAGCTAGGTTGAAGAACAGCAATTGGCTAAGTTTCACTGGCACATGCACTCGCGGAATTTCTTTCATCTGACACATTTAGCGCTGTTGTGCAAGTAAATGGTAAGTGCCCCCTTGGGGAGGGGGAAATGGCGGGATGGACCAAGGAGATGCATAACATGAATAAGCAGTCAAAGACCTTTCAAACGATATGTAACATGAGGGGGGTGTGCAAAATTAAAAAAAGTACCCCCTTGGGGGGGGGAGGGGTAAAGTAGGGGATGGACACGGAACATGCATAATATGATTAAGTGGTCACAGACCTTTCCAACGATATATAACATGACGGTTGTGTGCAAAATTTAGAAAAGTACCTCTTTGGGGGGGGGGGGGCAAAGTGGGGAGATGGACATCAGAGATATGCATATGATTAAGCAGTCACAGACCTTTCCAACGATATATGACATGAGGGTTGTCTGCAAAATTTAGAAAAGTACCCCCTTGGGGGAGGGGGGGGGCAAAGTGGGGAAATGGACATTGGAGATATGCATATGATTAAGCAGTCACAGACCTTTCCTACGATATATGACATGAGGGTTGTCTGCAAAATTTAGAAAAGTACCCCCTTGGGGGAGGGGGGGGCAAAGTGGGGAGATGGACATTGGAGATGCATAATATGATTAAGCGGTCACAGACCTTTCCAACAATATATGACATGAGGGGTGTCAACAAAATTTAGAAAATTGACCCCTTGGGGGGGGACAATTGGGGAGATGGACATTAAAGATGCATAATATGATTAAGCGGTCACAGACCTTTCCAACAATATATGACATGAGGGTTGTTTGCAAAATTTAGAAAAGTACCCCCTTGGGGGAGGGGCAAAGTGGGGAGATGGACATTGGAGATATGCATATGATTAAGCAGTCACAGACCTTTCCAACGATATATGACATGAGGGTTGTCTGCAAAATTTAGAAAAGTACCCCCTTGGGGGAGGGGCAAAGTGGGGAGATGGACATTGGAGATGCATATGATTAAGCGGTCACAGATCTTTCCAACAATATATGACATGAGGGGTGTCAAC
Source organism: Maratus michaelseni (assembly GCA_963931845.1). Taxonomy (NCBI): domain Eukaryota; kingdom Metazoa; phylum Arthropoda; class Arachnida; order Araneae; family Salticidae; genus Maratus; species Maratus michaelseni. The sequence goes on from OZ007594.1 coordinate 24,301,517, forward strand.
AAAATTTAGAAAAGTGCCCCCTTAAGGAGGGGGAAGTGGCGGGATGGACCCCGGAGATGCATAACATGAATAAGCAGTCAAAAACCTTTCCAACAATACGTAACATGAAGGGTTTGTGCAAAATTTACAAAAGTACCCCCTTGGGGGGGGGCAAAGTGTGGGGATGGACACCGGAGATGCATAATATGATTAAGCGGTCACAGACCTTTTTAACGATATATAACATGAGTGGTATGTGCAAAATTTAGAAAAGCGCCCCAATTGGCAGGGGGGGGGGGATGGACCACACAGATGCATAACATGATATTACAGTCGCAGGCCTTTCGAACGATATATCATATGAGTGGTGTCAGCAAAGAAAAGTCTCCACCCAGTGTGGGCAAAACATACTACCCCCGCCGCCATAATTATTGATGCGGACTCATTTTTTAAATTCGTTCGTACCCCTCTTCTCCCGCAAAATGTTGTGAATTTTTAAAAACTCCCCTTCCGAATTTTTTTATACCAAAAGCACTTATGTCCGTCGTCTGCATGCAGAGTTTTGTGCTTACAGACGCCAGACACAACAACACACACACAGACAGAAGTTTACCGACATTAATAGTATAGTATAGATGATACTCAGTGCCTACACATTTCACCCTTTATAATTCAGCCAATGAGTTGACGGTTGTTCATTTCCAGAAACGAAACAATAATTCTTTAGGATGAATTTTGTTTGTTTGATACACCGTGGCAGAATGCGTGCAATGCAGCGACAGGCATCACAAACTTTTTAGGGCACCTGCAGACTAAAAACAAATAATCAATCTTCGCAGGAAAAAAAATCCTAGATTTCGTCAAATGATCACGGGAAAAACATTTATTTCATCAAAGGATCATGTAAAACGTGAATTTTGTTAAAAGGCCACAGAAAAACGCGATTTACGCAAAAGATGAGCAAATTTTGTCAAAGAATCGCAAAACAGGAAATTTCACCAAAAGATAGCGCTTTCTTGCCAAATTTAGTCTAAAAATTGCGGAATAAAATATATTTTATCAAAAAATCGCTGGAAAACGCACATTTCGTTAAAGTATCGACAGAAAAATGCGAATTTCTTCAAAGATTGCTGAAAAAACGCGAATTTCATCGAAGGATTGCTGAAAATTCATGAATCTTATCAAAAGGCAGCAGAGAAAATGTGATTATTATCAAAGCATTGCGAAAAAAGAAAATTTCGTCTAAGGATCACAGAAAAACGCAAATTTCATAAAAGAATCATGGAAAATAACGCAAATTTCGTGAAAAAAATAAAATCGCAGAAAAAACACAAATTTCGTCAAATTATCGCTGAAAAAAACCACAAATTACGTCATAGGATAGCTGAAAAAAATGTGAATCTCGACAAAAAAAAGATACAGAAAAAAATGCGAATTTCATTAAAGAATCACGAAAAAAAATGCGAATTTTGTTAAAGGATTGCGCAAAGAATGTGAATTTTTTGAAAGGTTCGTGTGAAAAATGAAACTGTCTTTATTAAAAACAGCACACACACAAACATCTATACAAACCTCAATACACACAAACATATTATAGGCAGGGCTTGAAATTCAATTTTTCCAAGGACGGGAGTCTCCCTACCAACATTTTTAAATGGAGGGGAGTTGTAATGTTTGGGAGGGAGAAAAAAAATCTTTAAACCCCACTATTATTTTACGTGCTATTTAAAGAATTACATTAATGCAGACATGACAAAATACCATTGAAAAAATTAAGTCAACTGAGAATGATTATGTAAAATGTTTATTTTTATTATAAAAAAGGGAAGAAAGTTAAGTTTTATATATGCAGTGTATTTTTCAAGTTCCATTAAATGTGTTAGGGACCCTTAACAATTAGGTTGTTAAATAAATTTCTGACTTTAGATTTTACTTGATTGAGATTCACCGATCGATCGTGGAAAAGACACAAAGTTCATCGATCTGTCGCGGAAAAAACGCTAAGTTCGTCGATCTGTCATAAAAAACGCGAAGTTCGTCGATCAGTCGGGGGAAAAAAGCAAATTTCGTCGATCGATTGCAGAATAAACACAAAGTTCGTCGATCTGTCCCCAAAAAACGCAAGGTTCGTCGATCAGTCGCTTAAAAAACGCAATGTTCGTCTATCTGTCGCAGAAAAAACACAAAGTTCGTTGATCAGTCGCAGAAAAAAATGCAACGTTCGTTGATCTGTCGCGGAAAAAACGCAAAGTTCGTCGATCAGTTGCGGAAAAAAGCAAATTTTGTCGATCGATTGCGGAATAAATGCAAAGTTCGTCGATCAGTCAGGGGAAAAAAGAAAAATTTCGTCGATCGATTGTGGAATAAACGCAAAGTTCGTCGATATGTCCCCAAAAAACGCAAGGTTCGTCGATCAGTCGCTTAAAAAACACAATGTTCGTCGATCTGTCACAGAAAAAACTCAAAGTTCGTTGATCTGTCACGGAAAAAACCACAAAGTTCGTCGATCAGTCGCGGAAAAAACACAAATGGCAGTATTCTGCCCTTAACGAAACAAACCGACTCGGAACCAACTGATCCCGTAATTCATAACGAGATTTGACAGTTTGCAATTCTGCCCTGCGATCGGATTTTTCGACTGACGTTCAAACTCCCTGCTTTGAGCTTACCAGTTTCGACCAATCATTTCCAAGGTCACGCGTGGTTTGTTTATTTACGCGAGATGTGAACATGTGTTTTATACCTATTTAAATGCAGACTTTTTTGAAATTTTTTTTCAAATGATTGATTTTTTTTTTTTTTCCGAAGTTAGGTTTGCGGAAATTTAGAAGTCAATGATAAATATTATTTATAAATATTAATTAAGAAATAATTTTAAAATATTAATTAATGATGAGACTAGGGAGATTAGATGGGATATGGATTTTAGGTTAGAATTTAAATATTTTGATGAAATAAAGGAGAATACACCAAATTTAATAAAAAAAATATGAGGTATTTATCTAAATTCTGTAAATATACATTGTTGTTTAAATATATACTACATTTTCTTATGACCATACAGCAAAGATTTTATTGCTGATTTGTAAATAATGTAAATTATACATTTATTTTTTTTTACTGTTCAGTTAATCTGAATTGTTGTAACGCATTTTTTTTATTGTAACTTGAATTTGAAATTAAATCTTCGTAGTCATGTGACATTTCCCTCCCCCCCCCTCCCCTTTTAGGTAGCTTTCAATACAAAAAAGTATAAAGCTACCTATTGCAGCCGTTCGGAGGAAAGCAATTCCGGAAAATTTTGATATATTTTCACCGATCATGACCCCCAGACCCCAAAACCACCCTCCGTTCAAATGTTGATTTATATATATATATACATATATATATCTCCATATATATATATATATATATCTGACCTATGTCATACGATAACGCCCGTATTTATAAATCGATTTTGATGAAACTAATTGTGTGTATTAAGGTCACTAATGTCTCGACCGAGTTCGTTGGCCAGCTTGGTCCGCCATTTTGTTTCAAGATGGCGGCCATTTCAAAATTTAAAACTAAAATAAATATGCAAAAAAAGTTAAAAATTCAAATTTATTTTTTAATTACGTGTTAGGCCTTGATACAAGGATTCCAGAGCATTTTTTGGTTTACCTCTATCTTAAAAAATGGCTGAGATAGAGCAGTTTGAAATTCTAGGGTGGCTGACATTTTGAAACAAAACAGCACATTAACGCGATTACTCGCAAATTATTTTCTTTCATTGTTGTAATAATTTTTCCAGTCATACGCATAAAACTATATATTCATATCCGTTAGCGCCAAATTCTCGCCAAAATTGGCGACATTTGGCGAAATATCGCCAAATTTGGCGACCAAAATAAGTCTTCATAAATGAAGCCAATTTGGCTATTGCTCAATAATTTGGCGAATTTCTTATTCAAATTCAGTATTAACGAATGTTTTGTAAACGTTTCTTTGCATTTTAACTTGCTGTTTTCGTGTAACATTAGCTAAAATTTGAAAACAAAGATATAGGAAAGCTACCTTTTCCTCCCGGTACAGGCCGGAAGGACTTTTTTTCTACTTTTCAGTGAATATGAATTGTTCTTATGCCTTTTTCATTAGACTTAAAATTAAATAAATATTTTCTATATAAATTAAATATTCGTAGTCATATGACACCTTCCCTCCGCCCACACGCTCCTTTTAGGTAGATTTCGTAAGAAATACTACCTATTACATTCTCACCTAAGTTGGAAATTTTGAAAAATTTTTGCAGATCTACGCCGATCATGACTCCCAGAACCCAAAAACACTCCCAGTTCAAAACTTTATCTATCTATCTATCTATCTATGTCACTTTTTTATGGACACAATAACTGGAAAAATTCTGCATAAATCTCTTCCAAACAGATACATAAAAACAAGGGGCATAAAATCTCGTTTAAGTTCGTTAATGGGCAAAATCGAACCAGGGGGGGGGGGGGGGCTTTTTGTAAAAACAGAAAAAAACCCATAATTACTTAATTATGATACGTATCGAATCCGTGTAAAGTTATTATTACTTCTAGGAAAAGGGCCGAAAATTTATGTATGACAGATTTTAGATATCATTAAAGATGGCCCCAAGGGGTGGAGAAGGGAAGGGAGGGGGGGGGGGGGGTAGAAGAAAAAAAATCACAACTCCGTCAATTCACAAGATATCAAATCCGTTTAAATGTATTATTAATCCTCTTAATATTATCTACAACTTTTATATTGACAAATTTTTTATTGAACCAACCCTTATAGCACAAAAAAATTAAAAACAAAAAAATCCCTGCCGGCTCCGCCTGCAAACAAGTTAGGTTTCGAAGTGGGCGGTTCCCATCTGCCGTATCATGGCAAAAAGGTCATTTCTTCCGTAATTCCCAACAAACAGGCGCCCCACGGTCTGCATTTTCGAAATCTACCTGTGCCTGTAGGTCGAGCCGTCAGGGTTTTTTTTTTTTTTTAATCTCGTGTAATATACCTTTTAGATTTCATTTTAAAACTTGAATTATGTATATTGCAAATTGTATTTCCTTTCCACAATTTGAATTACATTCCGCATAATTATGAATGCAGCAAGTATATTTCAAACTAAATAAGATTTTTATGAGGTGTTTATCTAAATTTTATAGATATACAGAGTTATTTAAACATATATTACATTATCTTATGACTTGTAGCAAAAACGTTCGCAAAGCGAGTTTTTTTTTTCCCCGTAGTGGGTGATTAATAACGTTGAGGCTTTTAATTATAGATTAATATGTTTTTAATCTCTTACACAGGGACCGGTTGCACTAAAATATCGCCCACTCCCACCTTTTTTATTATGTTAATTAGTAAATTATTAGGGATCTGTTTAGGAAGAAATTGGGTCCCTTTAAAGAACCCTTCACAATATTTTTCCTTTCAAAACTGGACCCTTGACAAAAATGTTCATCTCAAAACAGGGCCATTAAAAAAATTATTTGTCTTAAAAAAGGAAATTCTTTGTCTTAAAAAACTTTTACAAATTTAATTATTTAAAAGTAAAATCTAACTGTCACTTTTACATAAAGAAACTGTATATTTTACATACACATATCTTCTTAAAAATGTATAAACAAGAACCAGAATATGACGATCCTTTCAAATTCACAAAATTATGACTAGATTTTTCACAAATGTAAAAAGCTGTTCATAATTTACAAGGACAGGACCCAGGGAGTTAAGTCTGGACAGACCTCTGATTATGCTAATTATGCTATGAGATTTTGGAAAATTTTAATGCTGTTAGCGAAATATATTAATTAAACTATATACATTTTTAATGTTGTTTGTGAAATATGATTTAAACTAAACAATTTTTTAGTGTTGAATAAATATTTAATGTAGGCAAAATCTTTCATTAAGTTATTTTTATTTATTTATGTATTTATTTATTTATTTTGCGAATTATCTTTTTATCGAAATGTGTTAATTACATTTTGGAAACAAAACGAAATAAGTAGTAATGCTCTCCCTTATTAGTTTTCAATAGAAAATATGTTTCAATCTTTATGTATGTATTATGACTCACACTATATTTCATACATATACAAGACAGTGCAAAAATATTCCGGTAAATTTCATTAGTATATAAATTCTATCGGTAGTGTAAAACTGTTTTCTTGTAACAAGCAAAAATAATTTCGTAAGCAAATAAAAATCTTTTCACTCTAGTGAACTTTTAACTAATTATTAGTACGATTGGATTAGGGCGTATTTTTTTCTTTTCCTAACGGGTCTATAATACTTTATTATTTACAATTCAAAATAGTATTAAAATAAATTTTAACTGAAAAATAATTTATGTTCAAAAATTTCGTGTAAACTGTATTCATTAGAAAATGTACCTATTCTAAAAGGCTGTCTTTTTGCCCTGTATCCTCATATACTAACGGATAACTATCCTCATATATAACGGAGCGCTGCATATATACGCGCGCCATCTTAAAACGATAAAGGGAACGCTTTCCGGCTGCCTACAGCAGTCGGAGAAATTACCACATAACAGCCCCGAAATACGGGAACGAATTCCGAGACGGTAGGGGCAGAATGCGAAATTATCACTTCGTCGGCGCATTACGAGAAAGTCTTCCGTTCCGATGAGGGGAGAATGCTGCCGAAAGTCCGTCAATCGGTTGCGGAGAAAAAAAATCTCGAAATTTATCGTTCGGTTGCAGGTAAATTAAATAATGCAAATTTCTCCAAAAATGCTGAAATTTTTTGGGCGGGAGACTCCCACTCATTGTCTTTTTTTGGGCGGGATTTCAAAATTTTCGGCTCGAATCCGCCCTGAAATTCAAGCCCTGATAGATATAGTTTTAATCTGAAATAATATACTGAACTTGAACTAACTTTTGAAAAATCGGGTTAACCCAAATCCAACTTGCAGAAATCTACACTCAATCTGAAATTAACTCGAACCATAAAGTCAGTTAACCCAACTTGCAACAAAAATAATTATTGCCGAGATAGCATTTACCCTCTCTCCCTATGCTGAAACTTTTCAGAAACTTTTCTGTGAATTTTCTGATTTTTTCTTTTCTCAGAAATGCTGTAGTCATTTTGTCCCCCAATTTTGCCCTTTACAATTCAGCCAATGAGTGGAGGGGGCCAAAGGAGCGTTCCTTATCACAAACGAAAGATGAGATACGTTCGTTTGATGTCGTTGTTGAAAATTTATGGATTTCTATTATTAAAGTAATTTTTTCATTTTACCGTATTTATTTTCTTTTTGTGTTGTATGTATTTTGCTACTTTGAATTTTTTTAAACTAACCCTTTTTTTTTTGGAGAGTGAGAGAGAGAGATTTAGTAATTTGGTGACACGAAGTTCCGCAAATTCTTAAAATCCACAAATCGTTTCCAATGTAAACAATGAAATTTACAATTAAGTTGCAAGTGCAAAATTTCAGTTTTTTAAAATTTTCATGTCATTCTGTACACATTTTAATATGTCATTCTGAGCATTATACATATTTAGTTATGCATTATTAATTATTTACTTGATCTTTACTTTTAATATTTTAAATATTTCAAACTTACAGCTAAATGTAATTATTAAAACATTTGAAATACTGCATTCGAAAAATGAAATTTCAGCTTAGAAACGCGACAATTATTATTAGGTTAAAAAAATTTAAAGTAGAAAAGTACTTATGATATAAAAAGAAGAAAAAAAATACACCAGAATTTATCTGTATTACAAAAGCGGGAGAAATGATTTTCTGTGCTATACGAAAAGATATCCAAATAACTCAATCATGAACATAGAAATAGGTATCGGTTTCTATGTTCATGTGCACTCAATCCAAACTTGAAACTTTTAAAAAGGTCATTGAATGAATGAAATTCATCTCCGCCTTTCACATCCAGAAAACTTGCTGTGTCGCCAATTATGTTTATATTTTATATATATATATATATAAATAATAATTCAGGCACTTTTCCGTTATACGGACACCATTGTCGCCAAACATACATACATACATACATTTTGGCATAGTGTCCGTATAACAGAAAAGTACTAAAGTTCATGGTTTAAAATCACAATAAAATATCATGAAATTTATTGATTAGTTGTGGGAAAATATCGGGGAAATAATGTGTTTTTCGTGAATTTTTTGTTTTGTTAACAATGTGGTTAGAGAGCCAGGGAGAAATCCAGAAAACTTGCTGTGTCGCCAATTATGTTTATATTTTATATATATATATATAAAAATAATAATTCAGGCACTTTTCTGTTATACGTACACCATTGTCGCCAAACATACATACATACATTTTGGCATAGTGTCCATATAACAGAGAAGTACTAAAGTTCATGGTTTAAAATCGCAATAAAATATCATGAAATTTATTGATTAGTTGTGGGAAAATATCGGGGAAATAATGTGTTTTTGTGAAATTTTTTGTTTTGTGTTGTTGTGTTTAATTGTAAGCATTGATTATAATTTTCAGTGCATTATTAAATTGAAATTTTTGTTTAAAATATGTAAACAAAACAGTGACCAGAAACCTGCACAATTTCTAATATAGATAGGTAGATAGATAGATGCATGCATGTAGTACTTTTAATTATTTGGTAAAAATACTGTGATCGTCACTGAGAAAACCTGAATTTAACCTAAAAGTAATTGTCGAGTGTTTAAGCTGAAATTTCATTTTACGAATACAGTATTTCAAATGTTTTAATAATTACATTCAGCTGTAAGTTTGAAATATTAAAAGTAAAGGCCAAGTAAATAATTAATAATGCATAACTAAAAGTAATTGTTGAGTGTTTAAGCTGAAATTTCATTTTACGAATACAGTATTTCAAATGTTTTAATAGTTACATTCAACTGTAAGTTTGAAATATTAAAAGTAAAGGCCAAGTAAATAATTAATAATGCATAACTAAAAGTAATTGTCGAGTGTTTAAGCTAATTTCATTTTACGAATACAGTATTTCAAATGTTTTAATAGTTACATTCAACTGTAAGTTTGAAATATTAAAAGTAAAGGCCAAGTAAATAATTAATAATGCATAACTAAAAGTAATTGTCGAGTGTTTAAGCTGAAATTTCATTTTACGAATACAGTATTTCAAATGTTTTAATAGTTACATTCAGCTGTAAGTTTGAAATATTAAAAGTAAAGGCCAAGTAAATAATTAATAATGCATAACTAAATATGTATAATGGTGAGATTTTTTTTTCTTGAATTATTCAGTGAAACTCGCCTTATAAATGTACGCAAATAATTCACATCAAAATCTTAAAATAACAAAGTTTTCTTTCGTGTTTAGCTATGCTTAATAACCAAAAAAGCTTGATTAATACAAAAATTATTTGGTAAAAATACTGTGATCGTCGCTGAGAAAACCTGAATTTAATCATATCACACAGAATTACATATTAAAAGTTTAAAAAACTCATCTTAATAGTTTGTTTACATCGGAAACGATTCGCGGAATTTCGTGCCACGAAATCTCTCTCTCTCTCTCAAAAAAAAAGGGTTAGTTATAAAAAAAATTCAAAGTAGTAAAATACATACGACTTAAAAAGAAAATAAATACGGTAAAATGAAAAAATACCTTAATAAAAGAAATCCATAAAGTTTCAACAACCGAACAACCAAATGGAATCGTAATACACATACGCTTCTAGAGAGAGGAAAAAGCCTTCACCTCATTGGCTGAAACATCGCGTGTGAAGATAGTAAAAGCCTCTAGCTGATTAGCTGAATGCTCGCGCATGCGTATAAATAGCATTTTTGCACGAAAAACTAAAAAGCAGGTTAGCTTTAAGTATATGGATGAAAATGCTAAAATAAATGCCAATGCATGAAATAATTTCAATAATCAAAGATATTTTGTTAAAATTCTTTGACGTCTTTTCCCTTTTTTTTGTTTTTTGGTTCTTTTTTTTAAGAGCGGAAGTTACTACATTCACAATTTCACAAAAGATTTTCATTGTTTTATCCAATGCGAAATACTAATGGCTATATATTATCGTTTATAAAATGGGCACAAAATCCCATGAAAATATCGAATTTTAACATTTTTGATAAATTTATGGAACATGTTTAGATATCTTATATTGAAAAAAGAATATGCAACTCACAGACTTACTAAAATCTTCACTCTCCCTCCATTTCATTTACATGATGATGTCTAATCATTTTTATCTATAACAGTACTTTGTGTTTGTTTGTTTAAAATACACAATGCAGTAATTATACAATCAAATGTGTATTGGTTTTTCAGTAGTAAATTAATGTTGCTTTACGCAATCAAAAGAAAAATTAAAAAAATATTTCACATTATCTATTAAAATTTGGAAAATGTTCAGAAACAATTTGGTTTAATGTATCTGTATTTTAAAATTTGAAGATAAAGGTTAACATACAATAAAGATAATATAGAGTAATCTAAATCATGAAACATGTCAACAATCTAATAAAACTTATTTTACTGTTTATAATGTTTTTATTTTGCGCCTTTTAGCAAGAAGTACATCTAAATAATTTTAGCCAGAAAAACTACATTGAATCATTTTTTATTGCCAAATTTTATTTCATCAAGTATTTGCTAAAGAGCTGGTATTTAATAAATTTATGCCGGTATAAAAGTCGAAATTATTCTGAATGTTTCAAACTGCCTATTGAAAGTCCAAGTTGAACACATAAAAATACTCAGAGTTCAAAATTCTCTGCAAAATCCTTCTCATCCTAATAACGAAAATAGACCACCTTCCTCTAAAGGGGGAGAGAGCTGCAGGTCACTTTCCCCTGACCACAGAGTCAACAGACTGCCTATACAGGTTGTTGTACTTTAGGGCATTTAACGGTAACGCCTCTTTGACAGTACGGGGGGGTAAGCACTGATCTGCTATCTGAGCGAAACAGGATTTTAAAAATGAGTGACGATCAGTCTTACCGACTCGGAACCAACCGATCCCGTAATTCATAACGAGATTTGACAGTTTGCAATTCTGCCCTGCTTTCGGATTTTTCGACCGACGTTCAATCTCCCTGCTTTGAGCTTACCAGTTTCGACCAATCATTTCCAAGGTCACGCGTGGTTTGTTTATTTACGCGAGATGTGAACGTGTGTTTTATACCTATTTAAATGCAGACTTTTTTGAAATTATTTTTTCAAATGATTGATTTTTTTTTTTTTTTTTTTTTTTTTTTTTTTCCGAAGTTAGGTTTGCGGGAATTTAGAAGTCAATGATAAATATTATTTATAAATATTAATTAAGAAATAATTTTAAAATATTAATTAATGATGAGACTAGGGAGATTAGATGGGATATGGATTTTAGGTTAGAATTTAAATATTTTGATGAAATAAAGGAGAATACACCAAATTTAATAAAAAAAATATGAGGTATTTATCTAAATTCTGTAAATATACATTGTTGTTTAAATATATACTACATTTTCTTATGACTATACAGCAAAGATTTTATTGCTAATTTGTAAATAATGTATAAATTATACATTTATTTTTTTTACTGTTCAGTTAATCTGAATTGTTGTAACGCATTTTTTTATTGTAACTTGAATTTGAAATTAAATCTTCGTAGTCATGTGACATTTCCCTCCCCCCCCTTTTTTTTCTACTTTTCAGTGAATATGAATTGTTCTTATGCCTTTTTCATTAGACTTAAAATTAAATAAATATTTTCTATATAAATTAAATATTCGTAGTCATATGACACCTTCCCTCCGCCCACTCGCTCCTTTTAGGTAGATTTCGTAAGAAATACTACCTATTACATTCTCACCTAAGTTGGAAATTTTGAAAAATTTTTGCAGATCTACGCCGATCATGACTCCCAGAACCCAAAAACACTCCCAGTTCAAAACTTTATCTATCTATCTATCTACCTATGTCACTTTTTTATGGACACAATAACTGGAAAAATTTTGCATAAATCTCTTCCAAACAGATACATAAAAACAAGGGGCATAAAATCTCGTTTAAGTTCGTTAATGGGCAAAATCGAACCCCGGGCAAAACGTATAACTGGAGTTCCACTGTATTTCCGAGCAAAAATGAATTAAAAACATGTTATAAAGTATATGTCATTCCTATAGCAATTTATCGAAAACTGGCCAGTACTTAGTAAGATATCACCTCTATTAAATATATTGCTTTTTTCGATAAAGTGTAAAAAATGAAAAATTCGTACTTAGGAAATTTGATTGTAGAATAGTATTTAAATTTACATCGAAATTACTTTATAAAGCCTAATAAATAAATTTGTATTTAAAATTTATCTTTACTTTTGACGTCTAAAGCAAATGCATTTGATTAAAAAATATATAAAAATATAAATTTTCACTGCTTATTTCTAAGAATACAAAACTCTCTCATATAAAAAAAGAATATTATAGCATCATTAGAAGTTAATTTTTCAGCCATATAAATTATAAAGCTTTTGAAATGTCTTTATTTAAATTATTTTCTTTCTATATCATTTGCGGTAAACTTGGAAACACCTGCCAGTTTTTTTATTTTGCTGTGTTTAAACAATACTGCGCGCGCATATTGAATGCAGACGATTTTTCCCATTTCAAGTTCGGATTAGTCAAGGAGTCACATTGTGAGGTCACAGAAAGCCTTGAAAACGGCCATAACGACCTCGCATTTAGGTCACAGTGACTTCACATCGACGTCACTTGACGTCACGACGACGGTCACAAAGTCACAGTGTGACTTCACACTGACGTCGCCGTGACGTCACCATGCCTTACGGGGAGTTATTAAATGGTTAGATTCCAACTCTGGACAGCTTATGACAAACAGTAATTCTTTTGAGAATCTTCTCTCGTGCAGTCTCTTATAAATTTGAAGGCGATTTTCTTCTCATGTAGAACATAAGTTGTGAAAGGCAACTTAACCCTTTCCGGCACAGACAAATTCTGTTCGTAAAATGAGAAATTACCGACTGACACCAGAATTTACAAATGACTTTTTTAGAAAATAGAAACTCCTTATTTTAAGCTTTAATAGGAACAAAATTTTATTAAAATATTATTGGTGCCGTATGCAAGTTTGGAATTAAAATTAGGTGTGCCCGGAGTGGGATCATTATGCCGTAAAGGGTTAATGAAGGGAACTTAATAGAACAATTCTCTTGTTGTATTCCACAAGCTCTAAAATTCACTCGTACGATCTGTAGCATTTTGCACTCTATGCTGAGATTACACGTTATATCGGATATAATATCGGATTTATTAAACCCGTCTTCATGAGGGAGCTATCGAACATATCCCTGAAACTTTGTCAATGACGAACTTGCGGCAATAAGTTTCAAGATGGATGTCGACTCTATTTCAATCTGAGCGTTATGAAGTTTCTCTGCTCAGTTTTACAACTATTTTGAGTAATCGTTGCCAAGTGCTTTAAATGCTGCACGTGTTTAAATTCATGGATTCTGTTTGGTCTTGAAAATAGCCATACTTCCAGCGCAAAAGGGCCGCTGTAATCAAATGAGAGGAAATGGCATATTTCAGGTAGTACGTGTGATTAGAGTTGCAAAGAACCGGTTTATTCCAAGGTTTATTTCCAATAGAACCGGTTTATTCCCCCAAAAAGCCGGGTTATTTCCCCCAAAAGTCCGGTTTATTTACCCCAAAAATCCGGCATATTCCCCCCAAAAAGCCAGCTTATTTCTCCCAAAATGCCGGTTTATTTCCCCCAAAAAGCCGGTTTATTCCCCCAAAAAACACGAATTGCTGTCCTGCTAACTTAATTTTGTCTGTTATTGTGCCCCTCTTCTGCTTTCGGCCACTTCGTAAACATGGACTTAATAAAATGACTAGTTTCATAGTGGAGTTTTTATTGCCTACTCATTGAATCTGGAACTAACCTTTAATGAACTTATCTCGAGAATTATTCAATCAATAGAATTCCATCGCTGAAGTCTTCACTACAACCCTTTAAAAAGATGAAAGATGATATCTAAATAAACAACTTGTAAAACACATATCATATTAAATAACCCAATTTCAGGAATTACCAACACTATTCGGAACAATCTCCGAATTCTTTTGTGCAGCCCTGTATAAGATCTATAGATTTGTATATACACTACATAGAATGCTAAATTTTAGTTCAGTTAGGAAAAGTGCAGCACAGTTTAAAATTCTCCTTATGGAATTCCTGTCAATAAACAGAAATTCAATGAGGATTTTTGTTCTGCCCTGTATAGGATCTATAGAAATTATACACACCAAGTAATAGACAAAAAAAATAGTTAAATTTAAAAAGCCGTTGAGCAACTCTAAAATGCACTTCCAGCAATTATTGTTAACAGATAATACCGAATTATTTTGTGTGTCCCCGTAAATCTATACTATTAAAATAAAGTTTTGCTCTGTGTGTGCGATGGCTAGGAAAATCTAGCGCACCTAGAAGTCTGAAAATGTACGTGAGGATAGTCCAAAACCTCTCCAGAATTTTAATATTTTGAAAAATAGAGTAGATATTAATTAAAAACTTATATCAAATTATATTATATTAATTAAAAACTTATATCAAATTATATTATATTAATTAAAAACTTATATAAATAAATATCAAAGATCACATAAATGTGCTCAGAAATTAAAGGAAAGGGATAGTTTTTATTTAAACAAAGAAACAAGTACACTTCTGCTTAGATTTGTACCTCGAACCGAGGCTAGCAACAAACCAATAAGATGACCTCTTCGAGCGTGACCCCGAAATTTCCATTTTCGCATTCGGAACGAAACCACAGAAATTTAAAGCTCTATTAATATTTTTTAGAATATTGCATTTATCGATTTGAAAATTATACGTCTATGCGTATTTCTTAACGCTGATTCCAAAAATGTCATTTTCGTAAAGGACCGATAATTAGAACTCCGGGTATCAATTAACATTTAATTAAATTGATTGCAGAAAAACAAATGAAAATTAGTCTTTTCGAAGTCGCTTCAATCATGAAGCAAGTCGAGGGTGAGGGTTGCCAGAAGCACGGACTGCCAGTTTTTAAATTCAGCAATTTTAACTCAGCGATTTTAAGGTACATACATATTTTAAAATGTATATAAGATAGGGATTTCAAAATTTGAATTTAGGCGCAAATTGATACGCTGATTAAGATTTTCTAAAAATCGAAAAAAAAAAATACAGCGCAAGTTTTTATTTTAGAAAAATCTTGATTTTTAGGAAAAAGAAATAAAAATCTAATTGACAATGGTTTTAATAATTAAAGATAAGTTTGCATGTTTTATACCTGCGGGGGTGGGGAGAAGGGGCGAATTTTCATTAAATATCGCATTTAGTCAACGAGACACATATTACAAAATAGACTTACGGGCTTCGCCCGCTATAGGCACAATGGATTCAATTAATAAAGAAACGTTTCTATTTGTTATATGGGGAGAGGGGGAACTACTTGTTATTAAATACAGCATTTTGTCCACATGACAGATGTTATTATGATAGAGCAGATTAGTAGGCTTCGCCCGCTATCGAACACCTAATTTATATTGAAGTTTTCTTAAACTGTTTATTTGTTGCATTTTTCGAGAATGGGTAAACGAATTCGGCAGAGAGGATTCGGGACAGAATTCCTTTTTAAAGAGATTTAAGGTTATTATTCGGGACCGAGCAACGCCGTGCTGGTCAGCTAGCCAGTCAGTAAATTAAAGATTACCGTTTAAAAACTCCAGCATGTATTTTTAATAAAAAACAAAGTGCTAAATTCTTAGCACTGATAAGCATAGTTCCCAAATATTTTGATCCCACTAGTATAACATTGAATTAAAAGCAAAATAGATCGATCAATAACAACTCAATTATTAAAAAACAAGATTGAAAAATCTCGTTCCCAATCTCTAGCCCTTATTTTAACTGTTTATTAGTTGCTTTCGCTCGCGTTTTTTTAATAATTTTTTCGTTGTCATTAGCTTTTATTTCGTATTATAAATAATGTGTTTTCGTAGGTATAAACAATGTTAAAACAATATCGGCAAAATGTATTGATCCAAATAATTAAGACTATTTGCATTTAGAATACAAAAGCATTTACTATTACACGAAGCAAAAAGGAACACTATAATTTGCTGAAACGATATAAAATTGCGTGTATATTTTTTCATCTGTGGTATAAACGGAAAAAGTAATTAGTATTTTTAGATATGATAGTAATATTTTGAAATATTATATATTCAGGGATGGAACAGATGCTGGAGCACCAACGAGCCAGTTGTCATCATTGGATTTAAATAGTATTTTTCGATTTATTTAATGACAGAATTTCTGAGATTTAAAAAAGTGAAGAATATTGTTAAAATTTAATGGTGACAATCGCCTCACTGTAGCGCAGCTGTTCCATCATTGTATATTACTCAATTATTTAGCTTTCACTGAAAATATAATTTTTTTTTCCGAGTATTATATATCAAAACGAAGAAGTTTTTCCTGGTGAGGACTGAATAAATTTTACTCTTTTGTTTAACAAATTTGAACTTTAAGAGTTTACAAACAACCACATAATATGAACAAATTTTGAATAATATAAATGAAAAAATCTGAAAATTGTTGGCCAATTAAAATTTTTTTCTCACTTTCTTAATAAATAGCAGTGATATTAACACTAATTAACTGTAAGGTACACGGTATTTTATATTTACTTCAAAAGATTCTGTTGTGCAACGAACGGCTATCAAATGAAGAATTTGTCTTTAAAGTGCCAAAGTGTAATTGTTAGTTTTAAAGTAAGATAGGTGCCCCTGTTGTGGTCATGAATCTCACATGGCCATCCCCCTATTATATGTTAACTAACCAAAAAATTCGCTAGATGGCATGATCATACCGTGAAGGAGTCTTCTAGTGTATTATGTGATCACTTTCCATTCAGCTAGGTTGTGGAATTTGACGCAAAATTCCTATTTTGTTTTTAGAGTAACCTCTTCTTGTTTTTATCTGGTAAGTCTCTTTTTTTATGCACGTTTTTAAAAGAATTTTTTTATGAATATCATCATACTCTGTTCAGTTTTTAACCCTTTCAGGGGCAAAGTACTTATGTTTCTAAAATGTTGAAATCATTGAGACACACCGGGATTTAACAACAGATTTATTTCCAAATAAGTAAAGATTTTCTTCACGTATATTATAAAAGTAAAATTTAATTACAAAATTCCGGTGTCATTGTGACATTTGGGAACTAAAATTAAGTGGGATATATTATATCCCACCACCCATCAAGGCGTTAATGCTCTATCAATTGGTGATGTCGTTGATGGTGTATATTTTTCAAGTTGTTTAGAATCAAATGATGTTCGTGAACGCTGACCTGCTCCTGACATGGCCAAAAAGGTGACCATATCAAATGCACCATGCAAGCCTAGGATAAAGACATTTTTATTTGTTCCAATTGCGATAAGTAATTTGTTTTAACACATTTGTTAAACTCTAAAAGGATTTCACTTTTTTTCTAAATAAAAACTTAAATTGCAATGTCAATTTTGTTAACAACTTCATTTTTGATGAAAAATCCTGTTTTAAGTACACTTTTGAATAACAAAAAGAATCATTGAGTGTCACGTTTCTTTATTTTACATCAAAAATATCTTTTGTTTTATTCTTTCAATGCATTATATCAGCCGTAATATAATACTATTCTTAGCAAATTTGCCTGTCTATTATACGAAATAGTGCATTTATTTGCGACATGTGATGTTCTGCCGACAGACGATTAGACATCCATGTATCGCTTTGGTATTTCATATTTCTATCGATGTTTCATATTTATGTTCCATTTGTTGTTCTAATTTATGCTTGGATTATATTTATTTCCATTTTATCTAGCTTCATATGTCATTAATCATATTTTTGTTTCTTATTATATGGAAATTTCACAGTAATTTTTATTCGTTATTATGTTTTTTTTTTTTTTTTTTTTTTTTTTTTTTTTTTTTTTTTTTCTGAGACAAATGTGTGAATTATTACTCTATGCCGTCTCTAAATTGGAGTGTTGGTCTTTTAATTGTTCGAGTCTGTTAGCTTTTTAATTTGAAGTTAGGTATTCTATATATAAATTAATTATACGCCATCTTTAAATTAAAAATTTGGTCAGATTTAATAAAAAGAAGTTCGTTGTCTTTTGATTTCCAAGGAATTATATATATATATATATATATATGCGTGTGTGTGTGTGTGCGTGTGTGTATATGTATGTGTGTGTATATGTATGTGTGTGTGTGTTTGTGTATAAAATCATTATAAGATATTACTGGCTTAGTAAGCTGAACTTCGTTTGCTATTTTTAATTACGTTTTATTTCGGAGTTATATAATTCAATAATTTTCTGTATATTTCTCTATTACTGTTTTTTAATTTCTAAAAGTAAAATAGATTGTTTGCATTTTAATCATAATTTGCAACAGAAAACAGTTCAGATTTTGTAAAAATTAGAAGCAGTTATACAGTCACACGAATTAGAATCTTACATGTATTTATGTTAATAAAAGTGGCATTTATGTCAACTGATTTATTAATCTTACAATTATTAAATCTGACAACGTGTTTTTTTAAATCTTTCAGGCGTTTTATCAAAATGTATAATCTACGGCAAATACGTCAGCGTAAAAGTTTAGGACGTTATGTCAATAAACGGATGAAGGAGTCTTTAATAACAGGTAAATTGGGATAGCATGGCTTTAAAGTTATGCTTTGTTTAATTTGTTTGACGTATAAAATAATATGGAATAATCTCAAATTATATTCTAGAAAATTATTAAAAATGTAAAGTGATATTGCGTTGTACCTTTTATCCTACCACTTTAAAAGAAATGGTACGTTATTTGTGCCACTTAATTTTTATCAACTTTAATAACAGGTAAATTGGGATAGCATGGCTTTAAAGTTATGCTTTGTTTAATTTATTTGACGTGTACAATACTATGGAATAATCTCAAATTATATTCAAGAAAATTATTAAAAATGTAAAGTGATATTGCATTGTACCTTTTATCCTACCCCTTTAAAAGAAGTGGTATGTTATTCGTGCCACTTAATTTTAATCAACTTTAATAACAGGTAAATTGGGATAGCATGGCTTTAAAGTTATGCTTTGTTTAATTTATTTGACGTGTAAAATACTATGGAATAATCTCAAATTATATTCAAGAAAATTGTTAAAAATGTAAAGAGATATTTCATTGTACCTTTTATCCTACCCCTTTAAAAGAAGTGGTATGTTATTTGTGCCACTTAATTTTAATTTACAAAGCAGGCTTTTTCAATGATTTTATTTATTTATTTATTTATTTTTACAATTTTGGTGGGGGGGGGGGGGGGAAATGTAAAATTGCATTTGACGTATTACCAAATGAAAAATTTCAAAAATTCTGGTGCACTGTACATTCAAGATTACAGAAACACAATTACTTGTCCCTGACCTTAACCTACTTTACAAAATCATCTTGAACATCTTCATGATTAGTGTTGTGTGTGTGTGTGTGCAGTGGCGTAGCTACACATTCCGCGCCCTGGAGCAAATAAAATTGGTACGCCCCTTGCCACTATAAAAACACTTCTGCTAGCTCTGTTTGAGGTTTAAACTCGTATATTATATTCTTATTTATACTTAAAACCCTGTTTTTTATTTAAAAAATAAAGTATTTTCATAATAAAGTATTTGACGAAATAAATACAAATAAAATATTAAAATAAACTATAATTGTTTAAGTTCGGACTACCTACTGATTTTTACGACGAATTGAGCAGTATTTCCGATTTAAATGGTCCCATAGGAGCAGTGCAATCTACCACTAACTTCTGTTGTTCCTTTCAAGGCTCTTGAAGCAATGTAGAGTGCCAATAAAGAAACACACTATTGTCCAGATATTTCTAAGACGCGTTTTTTCCGTTTTCAGTACCGAAAGCTCTGAAAATTCATAAAATTCGAGTTATTATAACTCGGTAAGTTTTGATCGTACAAAAAATGAAAGTTTTGTTTTACTTGTTAGTGAATATAGAAAATTTTACTAAATTAATAGTTTTACTAAATATAGAACTTAGCGACAGTAAAAAAAAAATAAATACATTTCGTAATCTTTAAAAAAATAACTACTTTGATATAAAGGATTTTAATAGGATCATAGTTGCCAACCTCCAGATTTTTTTCATACCAATATTTTTATGTAAAAATATTTGTTTTCTTTAATCGTACAATTTCTGAAATTTAATAAAGAGAACATTTCTGTAAGATTTTACTGGTATTAAAAAAAATCGGGGCATATCTACCCTACAAACAAAGGCGTAGCTACCGTGGAGCAGTTGGCTCCAACTGCTCCACGGTAGCTACGCCACTGTGTGTGTGTGTGTTTTAAGACGACTAATCGGAAAATTATTAATAAATTGATATTGAAAGGTATGAATTGGGATCTATATCAATTTTTGCGTAAACAGAATGACTATCGTCAAAAACCCTGTGTTTGTAAATTTACACTTTATTTCAATTGACATTTATGAAAGTTTGGCGAAATTTTAATTTTCAAATGTCTAACGCTGTAAAGTCATATTTTGCGTTCATTCAATTAGAAAATCGAAAACCAGTACCAGAAAATATAAGTAGTCTACAGGCATATTACAATTTTGTTTGTATTATGTATTAATTACTTTTAAAATTTTACTGGTGTCGATCTGGAAGTTTTCCCTTTGTGATATAAATTTAATGTTTTTAAATTTGTAGATTTAATAAATTTTAATTTTTTACTCTATGAAGATTTAAGAATAAGTATATAAACTAGATCTTTTTCCTGGATGCCTTGCTCTAAAGAATCGAAATAAGGAATCAAAAAGGGGGTATTACCATTTGGAAAATCGAAGTTCGTGCTATTTCTAATATGTATACGACTTTTACTTCAAAAATTGCATCGTATAAAAGCTTCGTTTCGATTTGTTTAATACCGACTGTGCATTCAGTCTATGCCAAACTTCAATAGGTATGACATTTTAATTCATTGAAAGTTTAATATTTAAGCTTCGTGAAACCGCACTTTGTTATTTGTTTTGATTTATA
This sequence comes from Maratus michaelseni, assembly GCA_963931845.1. NCBI lineage: Eukaryota > Metazoa > Arthropoda > Arachnida > Araneae > Salticidae > Maratus > Maratus michaelseni. The sequence goes on from OZ007594.1 coordinate 24,322,611, forward strand.
ATGCTAACGACTTAATAAATGAATTGTTTTATGAATAATACAACGACGGGAAACGAATTTTTAGATCTAAAAAAAAAACAACTAATTATAATTGCAATGATAACGCGTACAAAAAAACTCCTTTATATTTAACTCAACCTTTAAAATATATAAAGCCATCTCTAAATAACTACTACACAGAGCGGTAATGCTACTTTATTTTTTATTTTACAAAGTTTTCAGTCGCAGTAATGAGGAAATAATTATTTTACACACACTTTGCTTTCCCTAAAATATTTATTGATAATTTCGTTTAAGAATACTTAAAAAAAGTTAGCTTTTGAGCGTTTGTGCTAGGAATTATGAATTATTATTAGCCTATTTTCATATTAGCAATTACGCATGTGATTAATGTACACGTGTGAATTTAATGACTGTTGTATGAAATGCATTTTGAAATAAAGGAAAATCTACTTTTTTTTTTCGAAGTTATATTAAGCAGAAATTAGCGAAAAACGAAAAAAAATATCTTTCGAAAAGCCAAGTTTTAATTTTTCCAGAGCATACAATTTGGTTAAAATTACTTTTTAATCAAATTGGATTAAAACATAAACTAGAGTTTTGAGAATAAAATTACGCGAACCACAGACAAGAACGATATTTAAATCAAAATATAGAATGTATTGGATTGTCCGGAAATTTCATTCCGGTTCGGAAAATCAATTCGTACCGGAAAACTCTGCCCGTTAATTATTATATATCGGATTTAATGTCTAAACATTAATTGATAAAATTTTCCGGTACGAATTGATTTTTCCAACCAGAATGAATTTTTCGGACAACCCAATAATTTTTGTTGTACTGTGTTTAGTCGGCTCGCCTTCTTACACGATTGGCTCTGCTGACAGTCGGGTTGTCGGTACAGTTTCTGTATTCAAATTTACGACCCTATCCATAATGAGTTTTGGTTACATATTCCTTCACCTAGATTACATTATAAACTGAAATAAATTTTAATTTATAGAAGGATGTATGTCCATGAAAATTTACCTGTGACATTCTTATTAGATTTTAACACATTGACGGACAGTAGGAACAAGTGAAGTTCGAAAATTGACACTATATGTTTTTGTAATTTTTAGAATATTAGAAGTATAGTTTTACTCTTTCTGCTTAAATAAACTTAATTTTGATTCATTCGGCACCTTTAATTAGGTTGCACTACTCTTTTCACAACCACGTCAGGGTGGCTAGTGGTCAGGGAAAAATACAGTCAAAAAAGTGATAAACACCAGTATATTCTTATAGAAAAATTTATCTTGATTATTCGATCAAATAATAGATTTGAATTTTTCTATAAGAATATACTGGTAATTATAATTTTTTTTTACTGTATTTTTCCCTGACCACTAGCCACCCTGCACGTGCATACTGAAGCTGCAACTCGTATAACAGGTGGAAAACGAACTTCAACCTAACAAATTGTTTCCAAAACATGACACTGGGCTTCTACTTGTACGCCGGTAAATGCACATTTCTGCTGTTATAGCCGTAGTGTCTAAAAACGAACGTTTCGTTTTGGGCGGCTATTGCCGTCATGCACATTGTGAACTTCGCTTTGGCGGCTATAGCCGCAAGTGTCCGTCAGCGTGTTAAAAGATAAATGCAAAAATCCAACAACACCGGTAAAAGTTATTTTTGCCCCATACCGACAAATATCCCATTTCTCTTAATTTTCTACTGTTTTATGCTATTTCAGGTGTACCAGAAATAGCGAGTTGTGAAACCAGTTCCAGAAGATCTGTAAAATCCCTTATGTTTATTTTGTGCACAGTTGGCTTTTCCTATCAGACGTACTCGTTCATAGAAAGTTTTCTTAAGTATGAAACTGTGCAGAATATGAGAATAGAGTATCCTATAAAATTTATGGCTCCAGCTATCACTTTCTGCAACAAAAATAGGTAAGTAATTTATTTATGAAGAAAACATTACAATCAGTCGAGGCTCGTGACTACCTTTATTTGGGGCACTAAAAGCATTGTTGTACATTGTTGCCTGCGTACGTCATAAAAACCTTTATGTGAAATACCAGGACGTACGTGCGTGCGTCCAGGTTGCCAGTTTGACCTTTTTTTAAATTCAAAATTTTGAATTCATACCAGAAAGTTATAGTAGTAATTTGACAGAATTATGACAGAGTTTTCGTGATTGCATAAATTATTATTTTTGAATTTCCGGTATGAATTTTGTATTTTTCAATTTTTTTGAATTTTTACGAAATTTAACATAGCTTTTATTCAGCATAGTATCACTAAATTGAATATGGTGCTTAAGGGGTTAAAACCAGGAAAAGTTTTCTTTAACCCCTTCGGGACCGGTGGCATTTACACAAATTTTATTCGGCTGGCACCACTTTTTTTTTAAAAAGCTACCTTTACTTAAACTATCACAAAAATGTTCTTAATTAGAGAAAGCAAATACTACTTTTATTTTTTATTGGTGTCTAAAACAAATTCTGTATGCTCTTTTTCAGGTCCCGAATGGGTTAAAAAGTAATGGTACGAAAAGAATAAAATTTACAGCCATGCATTTAGTGCCCCCAGAAGATCAGATCATGAAGTGGTAGAAAGAGCCCCCACTGTTTATAATCATTGTTACAATATCAGATGTTTCAATCTGATAATTTCCAGAGAAACAACTTTAATACTTCGATCGCCGCCGTATGAATCAAATACGATTCACACTACATTTTTTCAATGCGATGCGTGAATCCTATTTGCTTCGGATTAAAATTTATATTTCACGATTCATAGTTTACCTGTGATACATATCTAAACGAAATGCTTATGGGTAATAGAAATGTAGGGCTGGTTAAATAATTTATATAGTTAAAACGGCATAATTTCATCTACATGTACACGCCTTCCTAAATTATGAATACTCGATACTTATCATGACATACTTAGTTTGTAGTACATTACATAAAGACAATAAATCCATACATATACAGGGTCTGTACGGGTCCTGGAATTTTAAAGCCAGGAAATTATTTGGTACCAGTATTTTCTTATAGATAATCTCTTCTTAAATAAGGGGAAATTTCGCATGTTTGAAGTTGATGTATTTTTTTAGAAAAATATACTGGCATGTCACCTGGAAAAGTAACGGTACTCGTACGAACCCTGATATATAACAACAATAAATCCATATATATATAACAACAATAAATCCAATAATATATTACATATTGAGCGCCTACAAGTTTGGGGGCTGTGTATTGTTATGGGGGTCTTATTTTTATTCAATTTGGGTCAATTTTCAATATAACTGGTAAACGCATGTATCTAGGTAAATGTAGGTAAACGTATACAACTAGGTAAATAAATAAGGTAAATGGATATAACAAGATAAATATAGGTAAACGCATATAACTGTTCGTACGAGTCATGAATATTCAAGTTTGAACTTGTCTGAAATGTGGATCACGTGTGCACCCATCGCGTAACCCATCAGACTATAAATTCTTCTCAGGCCATGCGGCGTACATGCCCGTGATTTGCACTTAATACTTTTATTTAGATGCGTGAAATACATAAAAATTTATTAATTATAATTATTTGATGCCATTTTGAGCTAGCTGCAAAACAAAAAGAAATTGACATAGGTGTCACAAACTATTTTAACATCATGGCGGTTAACGTATTAAAAACACGAAAATTGTACTGGCAGTCGAGTTGCCAGTACTATTTCTGTATTAAAACTAGTCGGATGTGCCAATCCCCAAACTTTTTTCTATTTCATAGATGTTTATACTTTAAAATTCACTATCACAGCGTCAATGAAATAAATATTTTTGGTTATTCTGTTGTACGTCAGCTGCTTGCGAATCGTCGAGTTATCTTCACTGCACGAGCAGCCGATTTACAACAGAGCTACGGAAAATCGAGGAAATCGCACAAGAACCGCTATCACAGCACCCCCTTTAGTCGGAATACCCCCAAATTCAAGAAGAATCAAATTTTTTGTATATGTTTTTGACCATAGCCTGCAAGTCTCAGTTGAATTTGGGGATATTTCGACGAAAGTGGGCGCTGCGTTCGCGATTTTTGTTCCATTTTCATTATTGTATCATCGAAAAGTGTATGAAGTTATGCAGATAATTGAACCAAATATTTTGTACATGTTTTTGACTATGACCTGCAGGTCCCAGTTGAATTTGGGGATATTTCGATGAATGGGTGCGCTGTGCTCACGATTTTTGTTCCATTTTCATTATTGTACCATCGAAAAGTGTATGAAGTTATGCAGATAATTGAACCATTTATTATTATTATTATTATTATTATTATTATTATTATTTGGTCTGGTAGGGAATTTTGAAGCATCAACAGATTGGGATTGGCATATCCGACTAGTTATTTTCTTATTTATTTTAAATTGTGTGTAAGATTTCTCTTTAACTAATTAATATTTTTACATGCAATATTTGAGTATTATCTTAGAACAAAATTAAAATTTGCGCATATTTGAGCAAAATTTCTAATTTTTGAAGTAAATGTGAAATAATTACATGCTTTTTCGACGAATATCGATACATATTTTTTATGTTTAAAATAATAAAAAATTTATATTCCATTTTAAGATATAAATATAATCTGTAAATCCGTAAAAAATGCACGCAAAAATATTAAGCACGCAATAAAAAAAAAACACGTTTTATCATTTTGTGATATACCAATTTAAAATATCTTTTAATTATTGTTCACAGTGAAAATAATTTAAATATTTTTAGACATAACTTGCGAAATTATAGGATTTTTTTTATGCAGCGTGTTTCAAATGCTCCAAAAACATCTCTACCTCCAAATGTAATGTTTATGAAAAATCGAATTGTTTGAAGATTTAAGAATGCCTGCTTCCTTAAATATGCTTAAGCGCTGAAATACAATAAAACAATATTCTTATATTTTTAAAACTGGTTACATTTTTAGGATAAATCGAGAGCGTTTCTGCACAGCATTAACAGAAGAATGTCTGTGGTATGAGAATAAATACGGACTCTGCGCTACTGTACCTGACCTATGCATTGGTTTGACTAATTATGACATCAAAGTGTATGGAGTAAGTTTGAAACTTTTTCTGTAGTTTTAGAGTACATGAAATTATTGATTTGATAAGTGTATTAGGTAGCTTTCATTACAAAAAGCTACCTATTGCAGCCGTTCGGAGGAAAGCAATTCCAAAAACTTTGGTATATTTTCACCGATCATGACCCTCAGTATATATGTCAATTTGAGGGTGAGTAGGGGTGCTATCTGGCGGCTATTTTAGCGTAGCTTCTTCGTTATGTTCTAATTATCAGAAAAATAAAATTCTTTTTTTTTAAATGATCGCGTTAATGTAGGGGAAGAGGGTTTTCTTGAACAAATTAATCGTTATATTTTCGGGTATGAGGAGGGAGGGGGAGGGGGGGGGGATTAACGCCTTCCTCTGATTTACATAAAACAAATTCCGTTTAAAAAAATTAACATTTTTAACTTCTCCCGTAGAGTTTTATAAATGTTATATAGATAGAATACCGGAAATTTCAAATAACGATTATCGTAAAAATGAAATTTATGTTACTAATAAAAGTACACAACCCGTATTTACTTGATGCATACTAACAATCAAACTAAATGATTTGTTGTTGAGCTCTTGACCAAGCGCATCCTGGCGGTCAATCCTACATGTTTTCATTCATTATGCATTCTTATCTCGGGTTCTATGTGCCCGATCACAACGGGGTTTGAATGATTCGACTTGGTTTTCGATCGCGTTACAGATTTCAGTTTCACCTTCCACCGCCAGGAAGCACATTATTTTCTTGAGTTCTACGGGCTCGATTTCGACGGAAATTGGATCATTCAACTCCTTTGACGCAACAGGTACCCGTGTCGGATGTTCGTATAGAAAGAATTGCGGCCCCTGGCGGTGGAAGGTGGAACTAAAGGATTTTCAGCGCGTGCGCAGCACGCTTGCTATACGGTGCCTGAGGCAGCGGGGACACATGTCGCAGTTTCGAAAGTTGGGAATGTTGTTTGTTTGGAACAGATTGCGCCCCTGGCGGCGGAAGGTTAAACTAAAAGATTTTGCGGTGCGTTCGCTGCACGCCTACTACACGCTGCCTTAGGGTGCGGCAACACGTGTCGGAGGTTTGTTTGGATCAGAATATGTCGGCGGAAGGTGGAAATAAAGTATTTTCCGTCGCGTGCGCAACACTTTTAAATAAATAACTTCATACAAAATCGGGTTAAAGATGTAAAATCATACAAACATTAGCTTTATTGAATTTTATTATCACGGGCCCGGGCAACGCCGCGGGGCTCAACTTGTATTAAAATAAAACATGGAGTTCAACAGAAAGAAGTTGGAAAATAATTTTGGTCAGCTAGAATTGGCAAATATCCCACCGTGCGACGGTGGCAAAAGGTAAACCTATGTTGATTTACAATGGTTATAAATGAAAAAAAACCTACTTTATAAAATAAGCTATTTAACTCTATATGTCCGGTTTCACCGGTCATTTTGAAAATATGTCATTAGATTTGTGCAGTTATTAAATAAATTTTAGAAAGATTTTATCTATTCAAATTAATAAACGCAGTCGGTATTTAGAGTCAATTTGTTGAATATTTACAACTCTACTCAAATAATTTCTTTCACATATTGACTTTGGTATAAAAAAAAATAGAAAATTAACAAATATAAAGACCTTATATATAAATTCGGAAATTCTTCAGAATTAAAACTTTCCACTGGATGTTTTTAAAGATTAAAAAAGCTGAACAATTATAATTGGAAAAGGAAGTATCTACTTTAAAATAGTTCTTCTTCATATAACAAATAATACTTTTGCAAACTGATAAAATAAAATATCCAGCACTGCCCCTAAATTGTATTAAGGGCAATCGATGTCTTAAAGGAATTTTATAATTATTTTTTAAATAATACTTTAAAGTACCGTCATAGCATAAAAAGTTAATAAAGAAAATTGCCCAGTTTAACTGATGGCATTGAGATCACAGGCTATTCACACTAATTGTATATTACACTCTTATTTCAAAGAATAATGTCCTCGAAAAATAAAGAAATTGACAATAAATTAATGGGGAGGATTAGCCCCCCCCCCGTTCCTCTTCTTTATACTTAATAAATGAACCTTCAAAATTTATCAGGGAAGTGCCTTATCACAATGAACCTATATACAAAATTTGCAGAAAATAGGATAATTCTGCATGAAAAACCCATTTATCTAAATTAAGGGGGGGTTAGCCCCCCGTTCTCCCCTTTATACTTAACCAATAAACTCTCAAAACAAATCAGGGAAGCGTCTTATCAGAATGAACCTATATACAAAATTTGAAGCAAATCGGATATTTCTGTCAAGAGTTATCGCGTTACATACGTACATACATACGTACATACATACGTACATACATACGTACGTACATATAGAACCTGCGGGCACATTAGCTCTCAGGCTTTGATAGCCTGTGAGCTAAAAAAGTAAGTGTAAGATATTTATTTATAAAATTAAATCATGACTAGCACTTTCATGTATATGCGAATACTTAAAATAGGTGTATCTTACAAAAGTTATTTAAAAAAATACGCAAATAATAATTAAACTTAGAATATTCTATAAAGACATATGCTTTGAACAGTTTGTTATACATAACATATGATAATACAAAAGGAAAAAAAATTTAATTAATAATATTGTGTCAATAAATTTCTCTTATAGCTACCACGTAATATAAGTCATAAGTATAATCTCAGTAATGAATTTTTGGATGATTATGGACCACAGGCCCCTTGGGAATACATAAGATATACAAGATCGAACTATTGCCGATTAGAAATAAACGGTGGCATTGAAAATTGCAAGTAAGTAAACATTATTGAGTATTTATATTTTGAAAAAGTATATAAGTTCTGAAAAAAGTATCTAAGTTCTGAAAAAAGTATCTAAGTTCTAAAATGAAACAAATATATATATACTGATAATTTTAAAGCCGTAGAATACAAGTTGTTTCAAAAATGCTTACAAAAGTTATTCGGTAATAAGAGGACATATCCTTCTTTTTCTTTCAGGCCCCACCAGTGGCTGAGAGGTTCTGTTCTCAAAATCTGGTAGACGGGAGGTGCTGTGTTCAAACCCCTGTCGCGCTCGTCGACCTAACCGTTCGGAATTTTTCCGTGGTTTTCTTCGAATCTTGCCGTAAATACGGGTTAGGATCCCTTAGAAAGACCCCCACAGAGGGCATTCCCCCCTAGGGCCTATATCCCTCGTGTTGATAATTGGCCGTCATAAATCAACCCAACCCAACATTTTCTTTCAGTTATAGCTAATTTGACATAACGCCGGAAATCAGAGTAATTTTGGAACAAAGGAAATGTATCCTAAAGTGTTACTGGAAGATCAAAAACGTATTTGAAATAAAGAGACTATTTAGGAAAGTGTTTTAAAACAAATATCCCGATGCGATTTACAACTGCTCGAATTAGAGATAAGTTTTAAGCAAATGGAACTGTACAAAATGTTCATAAGCTAATCTCGGAACCGCAAGCAGACCTTGGTCACCAACAAAACCTGAAAATGATTAGAGGCTGGTAGAAACCTAAACTGTTCAATGGTTATTTTTCTCGTTCATTACGTACGTAAACGTAAAACGTTCAATATTGTAGTTCCTATTCACAATTCGAAATTAAGCGTGTTAATAAACAATTAGATTATAATCAATCAACTCATGTATACATTTTTTGAAACACTTTGTAATAATTGAAATTCCTTCTAACTAATGAAAATTCTTCACCGATCAGTTTATTTGGTTAACAAATATATCTGGAGCAACTTAGAAATTTACTAAAAAGTCATCATCAAAAGAAAAACAAGTGGGTAAGTGTGATCGACGATCGCTCAAAGGGTTTCGTTTAATATTCCTTTCAAACCACTTTATCCTTTCTTTAATAAATCCAATTGAATTTCATTTAGCAACCAAAAAAAAATGTTTTTTGTTTTTTATAAAGTAAAAATTTACCGGTCTATTTTTTCGTTTTTTCGAGTATCCAAACCAACCCGATAGCGGGCGAAGCCGGCTATTATATTCTGTCACGCGGACTAAATGCGATATAAAAAATAATTTCACAATTAAACATGTTGTACACCTTCAAAATGTTAAAATATGCGAATATTTCCATAATCGGATTTTTATCATGATTCAATATGTTTCTCAAACTCATATATTTATCTGAAAAATTCGTTAAACTTCCAATATGACGTCAGATTTTCTTTTTTTAATTCTCTAAATGACGTGATATTAATCTTCTTTGTGTACATACACATACTCATACTCCTTGTATTATTGAGAAATATGAAAATTTCCGCTTTATTACCACTTGACGTCAATCATTTTTATTTCATATTAATCTTTTTTTCAATTGGTGAAACTTTTTATTTCCTTTTTTTCATTTTTCATGTGGAAATCGTCTGATAGAAAATTAATTATTGTAGAAATAATTTCATCGTGGATTTTTAATTTTTGGCATCTGCTATAGCGTAAAATGTTTAAATTGAATAGGAAAAGGCTGTTAGAATTTTGGTTTTTTATCTCTATTTATTAAAATAATACGAATTTTTCAAATTTTAATATTTTTAGCTCTTTATAGCTGGTATTCAGCTATAAACACAAAGTTTCAACTCTGTAAGTTACATAGTTTCTGAGAATGGCTCTGTGACAGACAGACAACGGAGCGGGAGTAATAGGGTTTCGTGAGATGAACGAAACCCTAAAAACACCTAAATTGACTCAAAATAGATTTTCAAATTTAAGCAGACATCTAAACCGAATGTTTAGTATCTATTTGTTCTGAGATATATTTACTAAAGGTTTTTGCATTCAGAACATACAACTCTTTCCTTTATCATCCATTATTAATACCTGAGGATATACCTGATATACATTGTTGGTTTTGTTTTTGCCTGTCAGACAGTCTAGCCAGTGGAGCACAAGATAGTCAAAATAAACGAAAGTTTATGGGACCACAGCAAATCCAGTAATTAAACATTATGCAGAAAACGAAATCTAAGCGTAGAAGTGGATATTTACAAATAAGTGGCAAAATGAATTCGGCAAATATTACTTTTAGAAAATAGTGATGCTAATTATGAAAATCTATTTTGATAGGAAATCCTGCCAAGCGTATTAAAAAGTCCCTTGATCTTTTAACACTGTTCAGCATTGGCTAATTAAATCAAAGGAGTTCTTTGAATTGATTTAAAATTCTTGTTGTTTGGATAAACTGTCTAATAGTTTAGTTTTGCAATTATTCAAATAATTTCCAGTTAATGGTACGCACATGTTTCTACTAGATACTGCGTAAATCTAAATAAAACTGAATTTTATTTAGATATTATTTAGAATTTTATTAATGGTATTCAACTTGTGACTTACTGGAATTCTGAATTACTAGTATTAAAAAAATTTGCGCTTTTTAAACTAGCGCACGGAGTGTTTTAAATTCCCACTAGAGTGTTTTGGGGAGCAACCTGTATAGTCCATAATGCACTTATTTTCATCAAACTTCAGATTAAGTTAGACCTATACATTAATAGACGCTGATTACGTTTTGGTGTAGATATCCTAAAAGCTGGCGCTGCTATACCACTTTTTTCATTATTTTACGATAACTATATCTCAAGAACTAATGCACGGAATTTCACCCCACTTCAGATTCTGTTAGACCTTGACTGAATAGATGCTGCTTCCGTTTCTGTGTAAATATCCCAACAGGTGGCGCTGCAATGCCACTTTTTAAATTATTATCACGATAACTCTATCTCAATAACTAATGCACGGATTTTCATCAAACTTCATATTCAGTTAGACGTTGACATAAGTTGTTGCTTAGGTTTTAGTGTAAATCTACAAACAAGTGGCGCTGCTATGTAGCATTTTGCAGGATTTACACGATTTTAGCCATAGTCCTATCTGCTTATAAGAACTAATGCACGGAGTTTAATAAAACTTTAGATTCAGTTAGACCATGATATAAATTGGTGCTGATTCTTTTTAGTGTATGCGAAACCTGTGTGAGATAGAAGAAAGTTTTGGGATTGGCACATCCGACTAGTTATAGTATAGTCATAAAGAGCAATTTCTTGTTTTACTTTAATCTCCAGCTGTCAGCGTTTTTGAAAATACGTAGTCTCAGTTACAATGCTTGCTTGAAAATCGTTATTACGAACAAAGAAGACTTAAATAGTGTATTGCAACAAGATCGTATGAAATACCCAGTGAAACGATATAAACAAACCCTGTCTGTGACATACTGCTTGAAATACGCTCTAAACTCAAAATGATATGGAGCAAAATTTTAATTAATATATTTTCAACAAATTATAGTAAATATATATTCAAATTATATCTTTGAAACTTGTAACTTCTACATAACATTGTAAAATAATATAAAATCTTTGTTTTCATTTTTAATACAATTAATTTCTTAATGCGTAGGTAATCGCTATTATAAATATTAGTTTAATATTATCATGTTTATATTTATATATTATGTTTAAAATTATTCCGTTAATATTTATGTATCATGTTTAAAATTATTATGTTTATATTTTTATATTATGTTTAAAATTATTACGTATATGTCTGTGTATTATGAATATTATTATGATTATTATTGTGTTGATATTTATGTATTATATTAATATTATTATGTTTATATTTATATATTATGTTTATATTTATGTATTATATTTAATTTTATTATGTTTATATTTATATATTATGTTTGATATTATTATGTTTAATATTAATATGTTTATGTTTATATTTATATATTATATTTGATATTATTATGTTTATTATTATCGTGTTTAATTTGATATTTTCATTTTGCTGAACATTTGTCGGACCGGTAAATATGAGTTGCGTACAATCAGTTTTGGGATGTAATGTATTTATATGACTAAATTGTTCAAAAAGTAAATAAAGTACACTTCCTGGCAATTGCTAAGGAACAGAGACAATTTTCGGCATAACGAACGATAGACATCGTTAAAAAAATTAAACTTAGTACATATTTAATAGAGGTCCTTATGTATCTTTATTATGTAAAACGATACAGATATTATCACATGACAAAACAAAATGCGCAAAAGAACAAAATATTCTTCTTACAGCCTTTTACAACAGTTACGGAAAAGTCTTGTTCTGCCCAAAAAAGAAACACATATCGGTCGGTGCGTATGAACTATGACCTCCTACATTGATGCACATTTTGAATCGTTTATACTTGCTGTTCATTAAACAGTTGAATATAACTTAGAGAACTCTGACTGCTTCATTTCACAGGGCAATTTTCAGTTCCTGCACGGTTCAAGAAATGTTCTGTCTTTGAGCAATACGTCTACCGAGGGCATCCCAGTCGTGCTGTATAAGACTTATGTCCAGTGAATAAGCAACGCATATCGTACGCTCAATATTGTCTTCTGCTAGTGTAAGGGACACTTCAGCTGTCTTATGTGGGCGAGCACTGTTATCCATGAACAGAACGTCTAGACTAACTGCATCCACGATCTACGTTATACACGGCCGGTTCATGATGTTTAAAACGTCACATGGAGTGGATCCTCTTTACACGGCGATTGATACAAAGCGTCGCGCGCATCATTTTGTGCCAATCGCCGTGTAAATATTATCCACTCCGTGGGACGTTTTAAAAGTCATGAACCGGCTGTGTATAACGTAGGTTGCGCTGCACCACGAAAAAGATGGAGAAATCCTGGAGAAAATCTGTGCAATACCAATGCGATGACAATGTACCTTTTTCAAATATATGAAGCCGTTATGCCTGATACCCGATTACAGATACTTTGGCCCTAGTTATCAGTTTCCTCGAGATTCTGGTGATGGAAATGAATTATTATTTCTTTCCACACTAACGGGTGCCCAGAATAACTTTTTATGGTGTAGCTGTAGCGGGTTCATTAGTGAACATGATTCTTTTCCGCCGTTTCTCACCCCGATGAATATGCCCCTTACACTAAAGAAACTTTCCTTATGGTGATGTGTTTAGAGTGGATTGCATGTAACAAGCTTCTGTGCATTTAAGCCAGCAATATTTATTAACCGAAAAAGAGTTCTCGCAGATAACCAATTGCCGGTAGCGTTAGTAAATTCTGATGTTATCTGATCTGGAGTATCATTTATGTTCCTCTTGATCACTAGGCACACATATCGAAACTCTTCAGGTGTTGTTCCTACCACGGACTTCAGAATGACTGCTCGTAGCACTTCCACAGGTCTTTTTAAACCTCAATATTACATTCTTCGACACGCCTCTTGCTTTGATAACGTGAGTGATACTTTGCCCAACCTTGAAACATCCAACTGCTCAACCATGATCGCACGCATGCAAATGATGTCTTCCAGACATTTAACAGTCAATACTTGTCGTCCAAAAACGAAATTTACTTTACCTTCATAGACCGACAGGGAGACTCCCACTCAAGAGTGGGCTAGAATGACAGTGGAGTAAGTCAATTAAGTTTAGTTATTTGAGAAATGAAGTGTTTTGTGAAACTTGTATTGACGTTGCATTAAGTGGTCCAACTTGTTTTGCCCTCTAGCGACTTCCTAAGTGAACTATGACTTATTTGACTGTCACGTTGAACAGAAATTAATATTACGTTCAGTGAAAATAGGGTTATCTAGATTTTTCCTAATTTTTGACTTACTCCACTGTCACCCTAACCCTCTCAAATGTTACGGCGTACAATGTCAAATAAGGAAACCACGTGGATGCACTGACTTTAATACAGACAAGACATCTTGCTATACAACGCCCTCTACCGTTGTTTTTTCGTCGGTTGCGCGGCTTAATGAAACGCAGTTTTGCACAAATTCGTTGTTCCTTAGCATTTGTCAAGCAGTGTATATAAAAAATTAAATACTTTTGAAATTGGTAAGTATAAATCGTTAACGCAATGTGATTGATTAGCGAAACACTGTACAGAACTACAAATAACTGTGAATAATTATATAAAATAACATAATATATAATATTAAAATATTATTACTTTACATTATATTTATTATATTCATAACATAATGTATTTTCTCATAAATATCTCTATTTTGGCATGACCCTAAAATATCACATGTGTAGTTTGTTGAATAAATATTTTATGCGTTAATTCTAAAACCACATTCAAATATAAATTTTCATTCACATCAAAGGGTAAAAAACGAAAGCTGTTTAAAAAATGACATATTTTATCATCACCTTTATAAATGATACAAATATACAAGTTAATGTAAGAAGTTTTAAAAGTGTAAATTATAAAAGCTTAAATGTATATTTTATCGTAGTTTTTTCGAATACTATTGATAAGCTCTTGTGGTTTAAAAGAGATTTAGACAAAATATTAGGATATTTTTCTTTTTTATCATTTAATTCTAGTAAACAGTAAGAAAAATGAATAGAAAAACATTTTTTATACAACTTAATTTTTTTAGGGATAATGACAGCATATTAATTCAAGCATCCAATGATGGATTGCCATACAAATGTTTTACCATTTATTCATTATTGGACAAACCGAATGAAGAACCAAGAAAATTACGTCCTAATGATGGTAAGTGTGTTTAACTCATGCAGAAAATTTAGAGTTTTAGTAAACGTCTTTTACAAAAAGTTTTTTGATTAAAACAGGAACAGAATAACATGCGTTACATACACATTCTTAAATATTTTCCAACTCTATGCAACATGCGCAATAACACAAGCAATGCCGAAACGTTCTTTGAACATGTAATGACATTGATGAGTTCAGCTACTGTTTTTGTTACCATTTTTTGTGTTAAATGAACGTTTTGTTAGATGTACAATCTGTGTAAAAAAATAAAAATACATCCCAACTAATTCTGCAGAAACTCATCGTATAAAAAAGTGACTTGTACCTATAGATTTGTAATACTTCTGTACTTATGAATAATATACATCAGTTTTGCTTAGGAGGTCGTCGACATATAAAAATTATAACATACGTTAACATTTTCAATACTAACGTATATGTTTAACATCATAATTGGATTTTTCTGTCACCAAACGATAAGTCATTCGGACAGGTTCAGCTGAGCGGGGTGGCTTACCGATTGGCTAAAGCTCTACAAATCCTGATCAGCGGGGATATCCACTATCCAAAGACCCTAATAAGAAGCAGGGCCCGGCCAAACCCCCCGATGATTACCGGCCCATCTTTAAACTATTTATACAAATATAAACAAATACAAAACAGAAACAAAATGAAGATATAAAATTAGTTACAATATAAGTCTAAATTAAAGTATCTTTAAATTAAAAACTTGTTATAAAGGCAGGATGAGATTTCTCCGCTTTTTTGCATACCAGTATAATCTTAGAGAAAACGCTGTTTTGTTAAATCGCAGAATGTTCCGATTAAGTAAAAAAACATTTTCTGTAAGATTATACTGGTATGCAAAAAACGGAGAAATCTCATTCATCCCTGCCTTTAAAGTTAAGATTTCTACTAAAGTAGCAAGATGTGAAGGGGCCGATTGACTCCTCATAGTGACTGGAATGAGCCCATGCCCACCCCACCGCCAGCTCCACTCGAGAGGGTACTTTTCGTTTCCCAGCCATGTTTTAACGTGTAGGTATATCTGTAACTCATGACATTGAGTAGTATCGCAAGTAAGTGGTAGTCTCGCTAAATTTAATTTAATGGTGGTATCAAAGTTAACATACTGCAGCACATCCAAGTTTATGCTGGGATCACCTTCATTTCGGGTAAAAAATGTACAGCTTCTCCAAAAACTTTGTGCATCTATGCATTTGCGTCTTTAAACATTTTACCTTTTTTGGTTCAGAGATGGATTGTAAAGAATTCTGAAATATTTTATTTTCCCTTGACTGAAGTTCACAGAGATGGTGTCGCAGCCACTTACAGCATAAAGGAAAAGAATATTTTTTGCAACTTCTTTGACCTTAAAACACTTATTGGAGTAGAGAGCATCAGGCAGTTTCCGTCTCCGGGCCTTTCGGAAATAAACATCGTCTGGAGCTAGATAAGTCACAATAACAAGAAGATCAATGTCTTTACCATCGACAATGACTTAAACGTAATCAGGTGTCAATGATATATTAGTTTTCACTGTTAGCACATTCGCCTCTTCCGTAGCCTGCTTTTTCAAATATGCATAGAAATGAAAAGTGCTTTTTTTTCTCATTCCTTGACAATTCATCTTATAGCATCTGTGGAAACATCGTCTTATTGAACAGGACTACAACAGAAGCTTGAATCTTTAAGCGACCCGCTCTTTCTGCACTTTTTATACATGTTTTATTATGTTCAGGATAACCATGAAAGACAAATGCATTTTCACTGTGAGTGTTTCTGTAAATAAACGATGTTCTACGTACACAATAATCTGCATAAAACATGTTGTAGTAGACCTCATTAATGTATATCAGTTTCATTATGTTTGAAATAGTTTAACATCATTAAAATACGATACAAACGATATTTCTCCATATATCATAATACAGGGTGTTTCTAAATGAATATTGGGGTTTTAACGCTTAGTAGTATTTATTACGTACAACTTAAAATTATAATTAAGACATAAAATGAAAGAGCAACTCAAACAGTTTTACCTACAAGCTTACAAGTGTTCAATGTGAACACCTTTCGTCACACAGCACACATGAAGTCGATAGCTCAGTTCTTCCCAAACGTTAATTAGTGTTTGTGGGGTAATTATTGCAATAGCTGCCTCAAGCCTGTTTCTTAGGTTGGGTAGGTCAGCTGGTAGTGGAGGCACATACACTCGATCCTTTAGGAACCCCAACAGGTACAAATCACAAGGCGTCACAAGATCGGGTGAGCGTAGAGTGGCCTTTGGGAAGAACTGAGCTATCGACTTGATGTGTGCCGTGTGACGAAAGGTGTTCACATTGAACACTTGTGAGCTTGTAGGTAAAACTCTTTTGAGTTGCTCTTTCATTTTATGTATTAAGTATAATTTTAAGTTTTTTATAATAGATACTACAAAGCGTTAAAACCCCGATATTCATTTAGAAACACCTTGTACAATGGAATTATTTTTTGTGTCCTGTGAACTAACTATAACTACTACTTACGCGATACTCTATCGAATGCATATTTCCATGCACCTCAGTGAGGCATGCCATTTTCACCATACACATGGCATAGCATCTTCATTATGTTTGAAAATATGTAACATCATTAAATGTGTTAAACACGGTTTTTTCCCATTGAGTGTAACGTTACAGAATACTTAGTGTCCCTGTAAACGAACTATAATTGCTACTTATATCATACTCTATAAATAATACGTTGTCGTCCACCTCAGTGATGCATATAAATTTTATTACATTTGAAATAGTATAACAACATTAAAATGCGTCAAACAAAAGTTTCCCCATTGACAGTACTGCAATAGAATACATTTCAGCACTCCTGTAAAGTTAACCATAAATGGTACACTCTTCATTTTCAGTGCCTAACATGCCATAGTAAACCTCAATAACATTTATCAATTACATGGTTATCTTACTATATTTACGTGAATTAGAGCACATACAGGCACACAGACGGCCAGACTAACCGAATTTATAAACACTCATCAATTATGTTGGAAATGTGTTAAAAATGAAACTATTTTATGAAATGAAATAATTTTATTAAGTGGTTATAAGTAACATCTATCATAGCTGCCAACTTTTACGCTTTTTTGCTACCACTAAAAATTAATAGAAATTTTTGTGTTATTGAATTATATGATTTCGGCGATTTAATAAGCTAAAATTTACTATAAAATTTTAGTGGTAGGAAAAAAGCGTAAAAGTTGGCAGCTATGCATCTACATTATTTAGTAACTTTGTAATGAGCGTTACTGATTGACAAAATAATTCTTCGTATATTTTAAGGGTACTTCTTTTCGCTGAACACGCATCCTGGACATTTATGGGACTCGAAAGATAATCTTCACTTCTATATGTACGTTCATGACCCTCGCCGTTTAGCAAATCCTATGGCTGAAGGAATCGCACTAAAGCCTGGTTATAGATACACAATTTCTTTTACAATGGTAAGTAATAAATAACATTTGTGCAAAAAATAAATAACTGCCTTTTCCCCTATTTTTGAGATGTTGATGTTTAAAACGATTACTGATATTTGACGTCGTTTGATTATTGGCACACGACCCTCTGAATACTAGGCCTACGCACTTACACAAAAATGGCGGCTGTCGTAGGCGAATTTTTCTCAGAGTTTGTATAGTCCCTTGAATTTTAATACCAGTATTTTCTAAAAGTATGTTTTAGCTTATTTTACTGCTGCTACATAAGGCGGAAAATAGAAAAAAAAAATACTGGTATCAAAATTCAAGGGATCGTACAAAATTTGAAAAAAAAATCACCTTCGACAGATGCCATTTTTTTGTCAATACGTAGGCCTAGTATTGAGAAGGCTGTGATTGAGATTTACTGTTATTTGATTATTGACATTTAGTGTTATTTGATTTTAATATAGTAACGGGAAAAGTCAATTTATGTCTTCAGCTATCTCATTTCATTGTACGGAAAGATCGAATTTCTTAACAGTATTCTGATAATGTTGGAAAGTGTTTCATAATGTAAGCCTGATGCATGAAATTTTGTTATTGTTTAAACATAACTTGAAGACTGTAGTGATTGGTGGAATCTCTGAAAAAGGTCCAGCTTGCCACTAATATTCTGAAATCTCCTTTATAAAACAAACTGAAAGACTGACGCACTCAGAAAAAGGAATTGATTTAAACTACAAAACATTTTTGTTGAGTACATTTTGGTTGTTTTAGCAAAATTGGAGTAAAATTGAACCATTTTACTTCAATTAACGAAACATTTTTACTGACGATACAATTTTTTTTTTTTTGGAATTGCAAAAAAAAGTGGGTTTCAACAAAAAAAATTTTTTGTTGGTTCAAACAAAATTTCCATTGATCCATATTTAAACAAAATTTTTGTTTAAATAAGGGTCAATAAAAATTTTGTTTGATTCAACAAAAAATTTTTTTGTTGGTTCAAACAAAATTTCCATTGACCCATATTTAAACAAAAGTTTTGTTTAAATATGGATCAATAAAAATTTTGTTTGATTCAACATGTTTTTTTTTTTTTTTTTTTTTTTTTGCAATTCCAAAAAAAAAAAAAAAAATTTGTATCGTCAGAAAAATGTTTTGTTAATTGAAGTACAATGGTTCAATTCTACTCCAATTTTGCTAAAACAACAAAATGTACTCCAAAAATATGTTTTGTAGTTTTAATCAGTTTTTTTTTCTGAGTGCGATAATGATAGATGTGTATATTTAACTAGATGTTTCTGGAAACTTGTGTTTTGCGAGTTTTTCCTTCATCGCGGTAACCCATAATGTCTGTTTAAGAATTTTTCTAAGAATTTCGAATTTAAAAAAAAGAAAACAAATTCTCAAAACACTATATTTTCCCTTTTAAATATAATTTTGAAATGTTATTATATGTATTTTTTAAAATTAATGTCTCAAAATTAAAAAAAATTGCAGCAACAAACACAGACTTTACCGCCACCGTATGATACTAATTGTGAAGATTATTTGAGCAAGTGGAAGGAAAATGGAGGAAGTGGCCCAATTACAAAAAAGGTGAAACTTTTTATCTTTTTTTATTACTAAATTTCTAATTATTAAACACGTTTTATTAATATTAAATTAAAAGCAAATCTGGAGAGTATTTTCACGCTCAGTTACAATTATGAATTGTTGTTTATACCTGCAAAATTAAAGTTCAGGAAGTTTCACTTTTAATTATATGTTGCTGATTTAAATTTCCCGCCTCTTTCACCTGTAGAAATTACATGTTAATAACATTTCTGACGATATTTTGTAAGTAATTCTAAAACTCGAAATGTATAATATGAAAATTATTATAAATTTTATCAGAACTACAATAATGGTTGAGAAAAAAGGCTGTCTTTCTTAAAGCAGAGAGTTTCTTTTTGTTGGTCTTGAGACATGTCCTTCACTTGGAAGAAGGCCATGACACAGATCAAAGAAAAACAAAACAATTTACGTATAGCAGTAATAATGGAGTTAGCACAGGAGCTATTATTTTTTAATACAGATGGTCAAAAATACGCTTAATTATAGAAAAGACCCAGGAAGGGGATATACTTTCCCAAAAACTGTCAAATTCCTCACTTAACTCAAGTCAAGAAGGCCTCACCGTTTTTCTGCAACAACATAAGTTTCTTTAACAAGTAATATCACTACAAAAGGATATTCCGTGGATTTCATTAATTCTAAACCGGAGAAAACTCACGGCCGTACTTATCAAAACTCGTTTGTCGAAAGCTCTGCTTGGAGTTAACACATGACTCAATGTTACGTTACCACTCTCAGACCCGAGAGCAGGAGGCTTTCAAAATCCACAAATTCTATCTCCTGCTCACTCTATATAGCTATTCCACAACCGCTGTTACCTAATTAACATATCATTACAAAAATAACCGTGGAAATCAGATTCCCGAAGATTCATACATATTTCGCAAAACATAAAGAAATGACAGAATAGGTCTCATTCACGCGCAAACGTCAATATCCAAGACACCACGATCGCATGCAAAATCTCAATACACACTCAACCACTAGAGCACTCTTATAAATAAGTAGCTAGGCACTCTGCTACAAGCAAAATTCTTGGAGTAGACATATGAAATATATTTTTCTTTATGATTCAGAGACCAAAAACTAATAAAATTTATAATAGTTACAATACTTTAAAAATTTTTTTAATCATCTTTTACCCAACAATGCTTGAGAGGAACCTGTGACTATCTTTGTAGATCTTCACATCCCTTAATCTATGGTAAAGCATGCCTGGGTCAGGGAAACCTGATGTAAGGCCTAGGGACCGGTTCCCTTCTGGGTATCCGACTCCGAAGCTGTTGGGGGACTCCGGCTCGTAATGTAAAACTGAAATTTTAACAATATAATCGACATCAAACATTAAAAAAACTTTTCTTGTGTAACTAAAATGGGGAAACGGTCATTGTCAGGAGCAATGATAAAAGCATCACTGAATAGTAGAAATGAAGAATTTCATTTATACAGGGTATGTCAAAAAATGTTTACACACTTTGAAGGATTAAAATTCCAGTTATTATTCACATGGAATTAATATTTAAATTTCAAAAGAATCTACATAAAATGTAGAACTTTTCCTCCTACCACAGATGTTTAAAATTAGTACCGTTCTGGTCAATACACTGCTTATAACGGTGGGTATTGATTCTCAAACATTTCATTTGGTATTGTGGCGTATTACTGCTCACTTAGTTCCAGAACGCTGCTTATGAACATCCATTCGTTTCAAACTTATCTCTTATCCGATGAACTGTAAGTTGCATAGGTGCAACTTCCTGAAACTCCTTGCGATATTGTTTTTGTACTCCTGCTACATTTCTATACTTTCAGCAGTATTTTAAAATAAATATTCTTTTTTCAAAAGTTAATATTGGTCCACTCATTATTTCCAATTAATTACACCCTGAAAAGAAAAAAATAGAAAGTTATGACCCGTTAAACAGTGTATGTATACCTTTTTCTGACGCACCCTATATTTTAATGAAAATATTAATTTTCCATCCAATTCCATCTGGAAAAAGTAATTTTCCAACGTCTAATTATAAATAATTATGAATAAAAAATTCAACTCTCAGACCCGAGAGCGGGATGCATTCAAAATCCACCGCTGCCCTCTATATAGCTATTACACAACCGCAGTTACCTAATTAACATACTATTGCGTAAATAACCGTGCCAATCAGACTCCTGAAGGTTCATAGATACTTTGGGAAACATAAAGAAATGGTATATATAATAGGTCTCATTCACGCAAAAACATTAGAATTCAAGACACCATGATCGCACGCAAAATCTCAAAACACACTCGACCACTAGAGCACATAAATAAGTAGCTATTATAAGTAGCTATAAGTAAGTAGCTACAAGCTAATAAGCTAATGAGCTAAAATAAGCTAAGCTAATAGGTCAATAAGCTAATAAGCTAATAAGCATAAATAAGTAGCTATAACAGCATAACTAACTAGGCACTCTGCTGCAAAAAAATTCTTGGAGTAAACACGTTAGAGATATTTTTTGTTATAATTCGGAGCGCAAAACTAATAAAATTTATAATAAGCGACTACTTTAGCATTTTTTTCAAAAAAAAATATTTTTTATTATTTTCATCACCTTTTACCTATTAATGCTGTCGTTATGTTGACTTTCTTACTAATTTTAACTCATAAAATAAATTTTATGACCTTACCAATCTGAGAAAATACACGTAGATTTTATCTCACCATGTGCTATATGGCCGCGAAAAAGTAATTCTACGAAACTCTAAATAATTTCTATAAACAACTTGCTCAAAGATAATTATCAATACAACTTTTACTGAATTTCACAGAATAAAAGCATTTCACTTCCACTTATCACTGCAAACTTCTACGTTGCAGGTTCTTTTTTCTACGTGCAATTTCTAAATTCAAAATTAGCAAGTTACTCCTTACTAAATATTCCACTGTTATTTTCCCCTGGCCAGAGAGTGGCAACAACTTTTGGTGCGTAAATTAAAATCTAAAACATTAATGTAAAACTGAAATCTCAAAAATATAATCGACATCAGACATTTAAAAATTCTTATTCTGTATCAAAAGTGGTGAAGCGGGCATTGTCAGGAGCTCATTAATTTCGAATGTAAGAAAGGACACATCACTGAATAATAGAATTGAAAAATTTCATTTATATTTTAATGGAATTATTAATTTTTCAGTCAATTTGATACCTCTAATTGTAAAAGGAAAAAGGAAATTTTAATAAATTATTTGCGATGAAAGAAGTTTTCTAAATAAAACAATAATAAACTTAAAAAACACATTTAACAGGGGTAACGAGTTCTTACATTAGATAAAATGTATATCAATTGCCGGTATATAGATAATATTATGCAGTGAATAATTTAGACTTTTACTAAGTTTATTAGCATGAAGGTATTCAAATATTACGAAAATGCATTAAGCTGTTAAAATTTTAAACATGCAAATAACAGAAAAAATCGATTACTATTCGGTCTAAAATTTGGCTGAATATATATACAGTCAAACACGGTTAAAACGCTCACGGTTATTACGCAATCTCGCTTAATACGTGGAATTTTTCCGGTCGCTTGAACATCGCCCATACGACTAATGCCAAGGCAACACTAGATACCGGGCTTGCTCATTCCCTCTCAAAACGTCACAAATGGTGGCTGACCGCGACCATCGATTGGTCCAAAGCAACGCGCCCATCGTTTTGTGCCAATCGCTGTATGTCTTTCCTCCTAGTCAGCCACCTTTTGTGACGTCATCATAATGAATGAGCAAGCCCGGTATGTAGTGTAGCCCTGCTAATGCAAAAATACCACATTTAATACACGAACGGTTATTACGTGATCCCGCTTAACACGCGATAATGTTTCCGTTTCTTGAGGCAAAAAAAACTTGCTTTATGTGCGAATTCATAGACCAAAATGCGAACTTCTTCCCTCTTCTTCAGTGTTGCTAATTTAGAAGCATACTTTTATTTAGATATCTTCCAATAATTTGGAATAGTAATATTCGCCTTAATTATCGAAATTTTAAATAAGGTGAATATTACTAATCGGATACAGTGGTAGATATTTGAATAAAAAATCCCGATAAATTAGCAACACTGGCAATCTTCTGTGATCCCGCGTCATAATATTCATTCTCTCTTGCTCCGTATATGTTTCTACTGAAGTAGAGAGAGATGGACGAATTTTTGTCACTGTTTTTATTTCTTCTTCTTTTTTTGCATGGTGTACGTTATCAATTCTTGTTTTTTTTTTTCCCTCACGTACTCTGTAGTAAATAAATCATCCCAAGTAGTGCGTACTTTTAAACGCATCTGAAGAGAAAGAGAAAGGTTCAAAAAGACCTGCATTACTATTTCTCCGTTATTTTCTTCTAATGCTTGCCTGCTTTTGTTTTATTCACGGCCGTTAATACAGAGGCCGATGTTATATTTGAAGTGGTAGCGTAAAACTTCAGGGATCAGTTCTCATTAAACACATAGAAGTAAATTTATAATATTGAAAAAAGTATTAATACAACAAAGTTCTTGGTTAAATGAGAGTTTACAACAACAACTGGGTTCTGACGAGCTTACAATCAAAAGTCAATTAAAGAATTGTCCGTTAAGCACGCTAATGATTTTGATAAAATCAAAATTATTAGAGTTCGATAAAAATTTATCTATTGAGAGAATTTGCCCCTCTCTTGCTTCTTTTGCAGAAACTCCTTCATGCCGCTTGGGGTGAAACGCTTATCTAATTGATGGGATGTCAACTACCTTTTCTGTATGATAGCTTTGGATGGACTTTCCTTCACTTCCGTACCGGTTCATATTCTGAACCTAGAAGTACAAGCCTCTCTGGCTCTCAAAGTTATGCTTAAGAGAATCCTTGCGATTTCTAAAGAAGCAAATCTCTACCGAGATTTCACCAGAGCTAAGACTCCGAGCTTGAATCAAACAGATTCACAATTCCATCTAAAAGCTATCTAAAATCTCCGTACATTCACTTATCTAACCTGTGTATAAGTTGCACAGAACAAAGAATATTTCTCCAGCCACTAGTGGCACTAGAAAAAGAGATCAGGAACAAAGTTCACTCTCATAGGTCGAGAGTATATTTCACGATTGCACAACGAAAAGTTCCATTTTTGCTATTGAGATTCACCTGTATGGCCTTCGGTAAATTGTAAGAGATGTCTCCCTGCCTTATGCATTGAAACATCTGTCGCTGTAACGTTAACTGAGATGATTGGTGATGACGGAGCGAAATATTTGATGTTTTGTGGTGGATTTCTGGACTGAGTCCAAATTTAGAGCAGAGATCCTTTTACATGGCTTTTCCTATGCTGGTATCTGAGAAGTATACAGGGATTTTGTGTAAGATACTGTAAAGTTCTCACACCAGTAAGTTAGTTGCGACTCGAGATTCTTGGATTCAAATCGTATCTTATTGTATTGTCGAGTTTTAGCAAATTTTCTGTTAATATAGAGAATAGTCATTGAATAAAAAAATGCACTATCAGTGTCGGAAAATTGGACAGTATACAAAAATTTGACTCTGACGGGAATGATAAATAATAATAATAATAATAATAAAAAGCAAAAGCATTCGCAAAATCCATAAATATTTCGGAATTAATGTTATATATCCTGCTATGAAATACAGGCACAATCCACAAAAGTGCAGTTGCATGTTATAAATCCAAGAAATACGATGGTGTATAAAAGATATCGTTTGACTAATATACTCGAGCGCGAGATTTAAACATATCTCTTAAAGGCCAGCAGTGTAAAAGAAATCTTCACTGATAGCAAAGATTTTCAACAAAATATTTTAACCGATCATTTAAATGATCTGATATTTGAAAAATGGATAATGTTTTTCTTTCTAAACTTTTTCGGATGATTAAGATTTACGTTGAATTTTCTAGGACTGTATAGAACTATGCAAGATTGAAAGAATGATGGAACAGCACAGCTGTGTGGGTAAAAGCATCACGTATCCCAACCGTTTTCCTATATGCTCGAAAAGTAAGTTGCTGAAATGTAAAAAAGTGTCTCTAGAAAATGCCCGTATAAGATAAACTTAAAAAAATATATATATCGATTAAATTATTTTACCATTTAACTATTTTAAAGATAGATTTAAAACATTCAAAATTAAGTTTTCAATAAGTTAATAAAACTAAGCTAATTTGTAAAACTCCTATGTATGTTCTTAAAATGTATCATATTTTAAACTTTACAGTCATCTTCATAAGGTGTTCAAAAACATTTATCATTTAATGCCTATCCCTGCTGATGATCATTCCAACCTGCGACCCGCTGCTTATGGCCGAGTGCTTTATTGAATGCGGCTAGGCAGAGACTCGAAAATTTCCTTAAAATATCGAAATTTTATTGTAGTGACACTTTTATGCACTTAAAAAAAATGAAATATCAGTTTCAAATACAACAATTTATCTTCCCGAAATTTTGCTAGATATTTGTGAGTTCATTCTTTATTAACTCCAAGAGAGTTTCTAGATATCAAATATAAAATTTTAGTTTTTATTTAAATACTAGTTGATCCGCCCAGCGTTTCCCGGGCCCGCAATAAAACCTTGAATACATTTCAAATTTGTATTATTTTATATATTTTACCCGATTTTGTATGAATTTATATTTTTAATGACAAAATCGCAAAATCGTAAAAAAATATTTACTTATTTTTTCAAGTAGGATCGTTATATAGTTAACAAAAAAATAGCTTTTGTTGTCCAAACCTTTTGAAAATTTCAATGGTCATAAATATAACGGTTTTACAGCCCGTGTAAAATTACGTTTTCGTTTCGCTTCGTGTCCGTTAAAATAAAATAATAGTATTCGTCGTCTGATCTCCCTGAAATTTTAATCGTTTATTAATATTTCCAAGTCCTCTATAAAATTATGTGAAAATATAAGCATTTTAAATAGTGAAAACGTTACCGGAAGCCGAGCGTGACCGCGGAAAACATCCCGTTATTATGGGTTTTCACCGAGAATATCTCAGATTTTATTATTATTTTTTAAATACTTGTACTCGTCCGAACGTACAGTGGGGCAAAATCCCGAAAAGCTGGCCAAAATATGAAAATGTTATTCAAATTAGACGAAACTTCCTACACAGGTGTTTTTCCGGATGCTGATTACGATTCCGTAGTTAAAATTTAAAAAATATATATATATAGGAGATGCAATATAGCGGACTAAAAATTTAAATGTTTTGAAAGTTATTCAATTTGTAAGAAATTTCGTATACAGGTGCTTTGAAGGATGCTAATTACGATTCAAAAGTTAAAACTTAAAAAGAATATGCAAATTGGTATAGATACCGAAAGCGTTACATTAAAAAATTGTTAATAACATTTTTAAATTGTTTCAAGAATAATTTTTTCATTTAAAAAATCTTCCCTTATGTAGAAATAATATTAATCGCAAACATTCCTTCATGACAACATTTTGGGATTTTCATATCCTGAAAATCGATTTAAAATGGCAGCTTTTTTAATCATACCCAACCACTGGTAGAAATCTGACCAAACTGACAATTCTTATTCTTTTAAAATATCATTGTACAACTGCAGCAGAAAGACATGAACACTTTTTCCTGGAAATTCTGGAAAAGAACGTCAAATAAAAAGCGAGGATAGATAAGGGACAGCCCACGGCTTCTTTATATTAATAATATCGACCAAGCAAAGGCTTGGAATCACACAGAATATTTCTCTTTATATTCTTATCAATAATAACTTATTCCCGCTTCAAACTGATTTCCAAGGAGTTGTAAAACATTTTAAGAAACTTAGACTACAACATTGTTTTTCAAATAGCAAGTTTTTTTTTTTAATTTTGAAATTTGTGAATAAATAAAATTTTTACTTTGAGTCCGAGCCCGACAAAGAGAAAAAAGATAACTGTATCACATTTTAATTAAACCCTCTTTTTTTTTACAAAACCTTTGTTTAGAATATAATTATACACGTCAATAAAACAGAAAAGCTGCTATTTTCGGAAAAATAACTTTGCGCAAAGAACTGCTGGCACTCAGCTTTGGCAGAAGACCACAGCAATTCAGACAATAAAATTATCTTCTAACACATGCACTACTCTTTTACAATTTCAGAATTTTTGAAACGACTAAAAAAGTGACATTTCTACTTGTTGTTGCTTAAATCTGCACAAAATGTAAAATGGCAGTTTTTGGCAGCTGGTTTTTTTTATTATTCATTAGATAATAGTTCAGGACATTATCTCCTTAAATTTCGTCGCGGAATACTGTGGAACTTATAAACTTTCTGATGTTTGAAAACAAAAAAATGATATTTTAAAAAATATATATTTTTATCAAAATTAATCATGATATTATTAATTTTTATGCGCTTAATATAATTTTTCTAACGCATACCAATAATTTATACACCATCATCGTGTGAATCCATTTTACAGAATTAAAACTGGATGATATGGAAATGTAGCACGAGTTTAGAGGAACCGCTGTTTTGCTCTTTTTGTTCAACTCAGATGATACTCCCCAAAGCGTCACTTTTGAAATGATGCATGCTGTCAGGGAAACGCGATAACCTTTTTCTAAATATACATATTCTGACCCTCCAAACATTATTCTAGCCAAGTGTGTAATCAAATTTCCCGAAATAGTAACTTTATTTTTCGACTTTTGGCCAGCTTTTCGGGATTTCACCCCACTGTGGAACGCTTCGAAATTGCTATAAGTGATGAAAATCTGGTCTACTGAGATGTTCTAGAAAGATTGTGCCAAAATACGAACATTTAGTAACTTTTAGCGTAAGAAAAAAAATCTTCTCGTGAGGCGCGAAATGACCTGCATTCGCTGGTGATTTTGAAAGGATTAGAATCCATATTTAGAAAATAATTATACCGTGTATTAGAAAACGGTTTCAGCTCTAAAACCAGATGTTTGGTATGTCTGTATCTATAAAATTGTGCTATTGAGGGGCGTTGGCGTAAGGGGGAAAACATAAGCCTGGGAAAACGACCCTTTTTCAAAAATGTTTTTCAAAGGGTTAACGTATTTTTTTTTTTTCAAATTGATTACGGCGTTGGAGACGTAAGTATACGATCTTTCAGAATATGTTTTTTGTTTTTAAATAAACAAAACAGTTTCGTCGATAGAATTTAAAACCCAATTGCGAAATAAACGCATTCTTCATGAAAATGGTTCTTTATTCTCGTGAGCTGCGGTGAATCGGGTTCTGGTCATGCGCGAGTTCTGAAAGCCGGCCCAAAACTTGTATTTTCCCCCACAGAAATAACTTTGAGATTGTTTAATATTAAGTGAAAAAAAAAAGCTCAATTGTTGTAACATGCATCTATTTTAATCACACTGTTGTCCGCATTATTATGAGGTCAGCATTTATATGAAATATATATGAATGAGTATGTATTGATGAACACATACAAATACAATGAGCATTTGCAATACAATGAGTATCTGTTGAAAGTACAAATGACAGGATTGCCATAATAGCGCCAAATTTTGGCCAACTTGGCGAAACATCGCCAAATTTGGCGACAAAAATAAGTTGACTTATATGAAGCGAACTTGGTGATATCTGGTTGATTTGGCAAAATTCCCATTTCATTCCATTAATCTTCCATAATCTTCTTCTATTGGCATAGCCCACTATTTTCTATAAAGTGCCATAAGACAATAAAAAATATTAAGAAAACATGTTTTTTTTTTTTTTTTTTTTTTTTTTTTTTTTTTTTTTTTAAAGGCCATAATACTTATTCTATTTTTTTTTTCTGTTCTGTTTGTATCCCTTAAGCTTTTATATCTATATTTTAATGAAAATTAGTGATTTGATATTATATGATTATAAAAGAAGTAATGTGCCAGATTCGGCGAGATTTTTAAATATATCTTTGATTTCACGAGCCAGCAACAATTTCCTAACGAAAAACCGTGCAAAATATTTAAAATATTTTTAGTGATGATAAAATCAGGTTTGGCGATCAAAAGTAGCTATCATATGACATTTTTAAGGGGTAACACCACTTTGATGCCCTGAAATTAAAAACTTTTTTAATTGTTTCAAGCAATGCGAAGTAATTAAAATAATCATCTTATATCAAATTATTATTCATATATAAAAACAGAAAACTGTTTTTTGGTTGATATATTATAAAATGGCGGCTTGATAGCTGATGAGTGAAAGGTTAAGCGGTGGACGCTATAATTCATCGTAGAACTAACTTAGAACAACGAGACAAATAAACATTTTTTATACAAAATCTAGTCAAACTCATAGCCGTTAAAAAGAATAGTCAATTTTTGTAAAATTACATTAATTAGAAGCAAAATATAACTTTTCATCTAAAAATTACAGCATTTAAAATTACACTGAAAAACGACATATAAATATGTCTAAAAAATGCTACGTATTTCATTAGAAAAATATGTGGCAATTCATTTTAACAATGGTCAAGTTGATTGATTGAAAATTATCAGCAAGAGTATCCGCCGATTTAAAAAATAATTTTCTCAAAATAAAAAAGCGCTTAAAGTTTCCACTGCTGCTAACTCACTGTGGGGCACGTTGTGTAGTTCCAAATTTGCTCTTTCACTTTAATAACGATTTGAAATGAACTAATAAAATATGATATTCGCTCTTTACAAAGAGTAACTTTAAAAGACATACAAAAAAAAAAAAAAAAAAAATCCCAAAATTTTCAACAGCTCTAAGTGGTGTTGCACACTAATGATCATTTTGTATGTATGTACGGTTTATGTAATTAAACGTTATATAATGTATTTATGCATACACATGAATTCAGAAATCACGGCAAAAACATTAAAGGGGGATGGAGAGCACTGTAATATATGTATATATAACTAGGGTCGTAATTTACTTATTGAGTCAGAAATACTTCGTCTTATTCCAAGAACCCGGACTAGACAATAATTTAACTTTTATAATAATTTAAAGGTTGTGATATATTCAACAGATTTACTTTGTTTTCTTAAAAATGAGATGATATAATGAGAAATGCGCAAGTAATGGCCACAGTATGATGAAAAGCAACATTTAGAACATTTTTGCAATTAGAATTATATCTCTAAAATAATTGGTCTAGAAATTATCTATTGGTAAATGACGAGAAAGGGACATCCTGAGTCTAAACATCTATATTCTTATGTAAATAGGCACATGTTCTTTAAACTCAATATATTTTTATTTGTGTATTTTAATAAAATCCTTACTGTTTTTTTCAGTTAGTACTATTTCAGATAAAGTGGTTGAAGAATGTTCATCAGTTTGCAGAGAGGCTTGCGAGTAAGTCATTTGACGATTTATTCAAACTTCCTCTTCGAAAAGAGTTGGCTTTTAGACAAAAACACTAAAAACACTATTTTAATGTACCGTATTTATTTATTCGATCATTCTTAAATACAGTAGGCACCGATTATAACTATTTAACTTTGTACTCAGAGGCTTAATCCCGTTATAATGCAAAGGTTTATAACGAAGTTTGGTTATAACAAACTAAAGGCTTACTACGTCTACAGCGAATTTAGCGTTCTTAAATGAATATGTGTGTTCTGGCAATGATCTAAAATAGAACCCTGTTTCGTCGGCGTTATAAATATTTTCTGCTGAATATGAAAACATAAGTTTCGACCAGCCCTCTTTCATCTATTTTTCTGAAGCTGGCAGATCAGCATCTTTTTATTCTTCATTAGACTAACTTAAAAACGATGTTTTCCCGTTTTCTCTAAAGCTGAAACCAGTCATCACTTGTAACGAATCCACATTTCCCCATTCTGTCCGTTAAATCAACTGTTTTTTGTCGCATGGGTGGACAACTGTATCTTTTCCTGAATCGTTTGAAAACCACAATTTCATCGTTTTATCCACTTTTTCATTACATTTTTCTTACATTCTGCTTTTCTTTTTTTATATTAAAACTTCACGATTTTTAAGGCTTTCACACAGAGGAGGCTGAAAATTTTTTAACTGAAATCCGGCGTTGCGTTGGCTCATTTAAGGTAAATAATCATAACGATGTAAAATGTGTAAGGATTCTTTTCGCACCTAAATCCGTTCGTTTTTTATTCGTAGTAAGCCATTTTCACTGTTCGTCAATAATAACTGAACAATATCTAACAGATTATCTGGCTAGAACATGTTCAAAGTCTGTTAAAACAAGTTCAACAGGAGCGCGAAGTGATTCTTCAGGAATTGAAGCGACATGGCGTATTATGCTTGCTTTCCGTTGAGCATGTTTTAACACGCTTTGAACATGTCATTGACACAAATGGAATGCACATTGAACAAATGCTGCGATTAAATAAAGTTTTATGTTTCCAATTTGTGTTTCCGGTTCATAAAGAACCGGAAACACAAATTGGACCAAAAAAGATAGCGCATAAAAGATAGAAGATAAAACAAAAAAGATAGCGCATAAAACGCTGTCTTTTCACCTGGTAATCGAAATTTAAACTACTATTTTTTATTGAATATTTCTCTTCCCCATAGTCCATATAATGTATATGCAAAGTTTCAACGAAATCCGTCAACCAAAACAGTCTCCAGATTGGTCTGAGTACTGTAATTTTAATTATAATCAACCGGTAGATACACATTAGAGCATATAATGGAGTGAGGAAAAGTTTTGAATAAGATGAGAACATTTATTTAAAGGCTACATGACGACGGAAGAACACTTTTCATCGACACTTTACGCTAGCGTTCGATGTCGTCTCGTGTGTTTTTCAGTTGTTTATCTGAAAGATGCTGGATTTTTTAAATATCTCTTCCTAAATGTAGCCAACAGTAAAATTTCTTGAGAATCATGGAATGCAACAATTTAATGCTCTCTAAACTTCACAGACTATTAAGCATTCCATTAGTCATACTAAACATTAACGAGTTATCAGTAAATAAAATTCTTTTTTAAGAAGATTCATTCAGAACTAAGCAATGGAAACTCCCCGTCGTGGATGTATGGGATAATACGTATTGGGGTCATTTCTTGTCACTGTGAAATGTAGATTACAAGAGCGTCTTTCCCGAAATAGAGAAAAGATAAAAAAGTAAATGATAACATTTTGTAAATTAGAGTTTCTTGAACAAAATAATGTAAGCTATGTTAAAATAACTGTTATTTCTTACATACTAAAGCGTGCTTTTAGGTTTTCCATTTTCTGCTCCTTACTATATATTCGTATAAATCAGTGACGGCTCGCGACTCGATTTTTAGGGCATTACATGCATGGCTGCCAAGTTTACTCTTTTTTATTAACGATCTTTTTAAAAAAAAATCTTTACCTTATTTAATGGCTGGGAAGTTTACTCTTTATTTGTTACCGCTCTTTAAAATAAAAAAAATCTTTATCTTGTTTAATGGCTACCAAGTTTACTTTTTTTTGTTACCGGTCTTTTTTTTTAATCTTTACCCAGGGATGATATTTCTCCGCTTTTTCGCATACCAGTATAATTTTAGAGAAAACGTTGTTCTCTTAAATTGCAGAATGTTACGATTAAGTAAAAGAACATTTTCTGTAAAATTATACTGGTATGCAAAAAAGCGGAGAAATCTCATCCCTGTCTTTACCTTATTTAATGGCTGCCAAGTTTACTCTTTTTTTGTTACCGCTATTTAAAAAAAAAATCTTTATCTTATTTAATGGCTGCCAAGTTCACTCTTTTTTGTTACCGCTCTTTTTTTTTTAAAAAAAATCTTTACCTTATTTATTGCAGAAGTTTTGCCATTAAATATGGAAAAGATTTCAATTAAAATATAGTGGTAACAAAAAAGTGTAAAATTTGTCAGCCACGCATGGAGAGTCCCAATAAGGCAGTCACGAGACGCCACTGGTATAAACATATTTTTCGGAAAATTCTTATGCAAATATTTTATGTGAGATCTCTCATAATATTAGATCCACATCCCGTGAAAGTCATGATCTAGAAAATTAAGATAACCAAAATAATCACTAATTGTGATAAAATAATTCTCTAATTACTATTGAAGAAAAATATTTGACTAAAAATTTTGTTATAAAAACTATTATTATAATCTTGTAACTCTTCCATATTACAGTGTTATTCTCTATACAATTGCTGCAGAAAACCACATTCCAGTAATGGACGGAAAGCATTTGGCGTAAGTTTTGATACATATATTATATATTTTATCGTTCAGCTTTTTTATGCTTATTCTTCAGTTTTGTTTCCAGTGCAAAAGTGTCCAAATACACAATATTATATATTGGCTTTAAGTCATGAAGGCAAAAAAAAATCGTTAAAGGGACCAGAAAGATTTAAAATTACCAAAAATGTATTTATTATTATTGCTATTTTAATAATATTTGAACTTTTAAGAATATCATGGGTCATTCTCAGATAAAGAAAAACTTTGACTTCGTTAAAACAGATTTTTTCTTTTGTCTTAATCCCCTACTTTTTTGTGCTAATACAATGTTTGCATGTCTAGCATTATGAGAAAAATATCACCAGAAATCGTATGCTGTGGGAAATATTATTCAGGTTTTAAACCCATTTGCTACCAACCACGAGTATACTTGTGATTTTTCAATCTAAAATTACGAATTCGTACCGAAAATTTCGAAAGAAGAATTTTTATTTTATGTAATCACGAAATATCTGTAATTAAATTAAGTAAATATTGCATATTTCTTCAAACACATAATGTTAAGTATTTTTACTCAAATTGTCTATTAAGATGGGCAAAGGTCAAGATTGAAAATTTATTTCTGTTCTTCAAAAAGGATGGCAATTATGTTGTATTACGACAAGAGATTAGGGTTTAAAAGTTCACGATCAAGACGTAGTAATTAGTAGTTAAAATGTGAAAATATTTTCTTATCAAAGATGTTCAATCTAGCAATCTAGTTGAAATGTTATAGAATTATATCAGAAAAAATATCTCTTAATATCACTAAAACAAAATATACATTTACTGACTAAGAGTGATTATAGTACTTATAAAAAAATCTTTAAAATCTTTTAATAACAAACCAACTAGTTTTGTATACACTGTCATGGCTTGGGGTCCATCAGCATAATTCATTCTCATAGAATTAAAATAATCCCAGAATAAAGTGAAGTGATAGGTCTTGATTGGCATCTATTGTAAGAGGATTGTCTTAGGGAGAATATCTTTGACCATTTCAAGTAAAATTGAAATACCTTTCATGTTTTGTATAGCCTTGCTAAATGAGTGTAAAATCTTTCTATAATAAGATTATCTGAAGGGGTTTAAAATGGGCCAGGAAGGCATTCCTATGAATAGCATGACTACAGAAATGGATTTCGAAGTACCCTGTGGTAAGAAGGGGTGTGTCAATCAAGTAAGATTTAAGGATTAGGAAGAGAGGAAGGGAGGGAGTTTTTCGCCATGTAGAGGCACACTTGGTTTTGAGTTCTGGAGAGTCGGACCTTGTTTTTTGGGATTCCTGAGATGTACAAAAATGTCTTGTAATATCATCTGAAATTTTACTATCATATTTTTTTATAATTGTTGTTTTTAAATAAAACTTTTTCGTTTAATGCGAACTGAGATGTTTAACTGTATGTGTGTGACCACGATACCACAACACTTTTAACGGTGGTATTCTCAAGGTCTGCAAATAGTAAAAATAATATTTCCACAAGAAATTGAACTTTAAAACTAATAAACATGTATCACGAAATGTAATATAGGGTGCTGTCTATTGTGTGTGTGTGTGTCATTGTGCTTTAACAAAAATAATCTTTCATAAACGTGATTTAATTTATACATACCTTTTCAATCTTACGCAGCATCTCATGCCAAATATCAGATATTTTAAAAGATTGTGTATCATTGCATATGTTATTGTTGCGTATATAGTTTTTTAATGACTTGTGGATAATGGCCGGGGAATAAAATATTGATGGATCAGCTATTTAACTTTCTTTAAAATTAATCTGCAATGGTTCTACGTTTCTAAGTCTGGTTTTCTTGAAAATAGGAAACAATACTTTTGACTAGAGTTATACATAGTTAAAATAAAAAAGTTTAGTTAAAATTTTTGATTCGTTTAAGTTTGTATGAATTGTAACAAAGAATTAGTTCTCATCATCATACAACGTGAACATGAGCGAAGAATTTTTTTTTAAATAAATATTATTACATAAATCATTTTTCCAAATATTTGAAAACTAAAATATAATTATCTTTAGGAAAAGAAAACATCTACAAGTTGCTATAAAATTTCGTCAGTTGAACTTAGAAAAAATCTTCATGGAACCTAAGTTCCAGGTAAGTATTTTAATTAAGCGAATTTAAAAAATATATATATATTTTTTAAATTAACATCAGTTTATTTGATTTTTTTTCTAATGTAAGTATTTCAATATATATATATATATATATATATATATATATATATATATATATATATAATTATTTTCAGTGAAATTTATCTTTTTGCCATGTAATAAATGAATATGTTTCCTGTTATGAATAACTTGATCTTAAACACTAGCATTGACACTAACATTGACACTAGCATTGTTTCTTATATGGTATTGAGTACTTATCCACTCTTACTTCCTATCATTTTAATGTGTATTGTCGCAGCTGATCAGGCAATTTTGAATAGAAAGGATCAGGGTCCATAAGCCGTATTTTTGGCCCATGAAATGAGACTAAAACTCGATTTTGTTATACTGACTTCATTATTTCACTTTTTAATATTAGAAGGTTTATCCTGTACGATTTCAACAGTAGTTTTTGCATTTTGTTCGGATTTATATAACTTACACTAGCTCAAAGTTCGTATTATTCGTAGTTTTTGATGAAAAATACGCAATTTCTCCTAATTTTACCTCAATTATTTATAGGAGCTCAATCGTGCAACACGTTCTCCTTTACATATATTATAAAATACATCAAAATGTACAATATATGTAAAAATAAAAGTATTGCAAAGCTGCGCTCATAGTAAAATATTTAAAAAATATATTAAAAATTGGGGTAAAATTAGGAGAAATTGCGTATTTTTCATCAAAAACTACGAGTAGTACGAACTTTGAGCTTGTGTAAGTTATATAAATCCGAACAAAATGCAAAAAATATTGTTGAAATCGTACAGGATAAATCTTCTAATATTAAAAAGTGAAATATTTAAGTCAGTATAACAAAATCGAGTTTTAGTCTCATTTCATGGACCAAAAACACGGCTTATGAACCCTGGTCCTTTCTATTTAATACGCAGTGTATTTCAAACGTAAATCCTTGCGCCCACGAATATAAAACTCCCTTATATTGTGGAAAATTGCCCTTGATAACGTTCTTCACAATATAAGGTTCCAATTTCTTATTAAATTGTTCGTCCCTTCTGTTATTGGACTTTTATTTTACAGATCATTTAGCATTATTGGAATGATTCTATTTTCTAACATATTCTATTACGTGGTCCATTCTTCTACTGTCGATTTTATCTTATGATTCAACTAGTGTAAATGCCTGTTATAGGACGGTGGGTAGAAATCATGGTTTGCAATTAAAATTTGAAATAATTGATGAAAATATTCATATACAATTCATCGACAATAACGTTTCCTGTCAGTTTTCTTTAAGTTCAGGGTCTGATTGATGTATGCGCCGCTTTGGTTTTAACAACAAATTTGCTATCTGATGTAAATAAGATGATAAAACAGAGGAGAAATTACTGTTCTATCTTAAATAATAAAGGAAAACAAGTATAGATTGAATGAAATATCAGTACAAATAGCTTTCATTGACTTGTATTGCAAGAAATATAAACATGTGAAATTTATTTTTCTTAAAAACTGAAATATTTATTTCAGTTCTTCACTGAGAATGATCTCTGGGGACCTGGACATTTGTGGAAATTCTAATACACATGCATACACACACGTAAATATGTGGAATAGATTTAAAAATAGCGAAAACGATTTCAGAGAACCTTAAAATGTTAAAATATGCTAATATTTCCATAATCGGGCTTTTATCATCATTCAATATGTTCCTCATATGAAGCTATATATTCACCTGCTTTCTGTACTTACTCATACTTCTGCTCTTTGTATTATTGAGAACTCTTTGAAAATCTGTTATACTTCCAATATGACGTCATATGCATCTTCTTTTTCATTCTTGAAACTTTTTATTTCATTTTCATTTTTCATGTCGAAATCGTTCAGTAGAAAATTAATTGTTGTGGAAAGACTTTTACTGTGGATTTTTAATTGTTGGTAGCTGTTATAACGAAAAATGTTTACATTTGATAGGAAATTGCTGTTATATGGATGGGTTCTGTCCGGAATCGTCACCTCACTTGCGTATTATATAAATAGACAGTCATTTTTTTCAAAAAGTTTTATTATGTATATATATATATAGGTACATTATAAAGGACAAATGTATCCATGCGTAACGCTGACGTTATTTTACGAATGGCAAAACATTCAATAGCAAAACAATGGTAGAAAACATTCGACTGATTGACAAGTCTTATAGTGCAAACGGGACTCCTATATAACAATTTAGTGGTTTTTTTTTTTAAATATTGAATGCGAACTGACTTATGGGATATCCTGTATATACGCATAAACGCATGCTCAAGACAATATTTAGTAAAATATCTCGAAACTGAGCACCAAAAGTGAGTCTGAAAGTAAAACCAACTTGACAATAATATTGCGAAATTCCCATTCTGATTTGAAGTCAGCAATCTTCTATAATAAAGGTACATGTAAAATTGTACGCTTTAGCTGTCGTGTTTTGGAGTAAAAATAACTATATTATTGAAAACATGTTAGCGGTTTCCGCTTAGTTATATAGATTAATATGATAAAGTTTATTGATTTCTTATCTATATTTTAGCGATAGTGAAAAAATATTTTTCGTTTATTCAAATTTATCTAGCATTATAAATCAACATTTTTGGGGACGAGTGCCTAAAATAAAGGGTCAACGCAGAGTCATTCCTTCCTAAAAGACACTAATCTATTTTAAAATCTACCAAGGTCTTCTTTTCCCCACAGTTATAGTTGATCTTGCCATTCCAAATTACAGGTTAACAAAGACTGTGGGGAAAACAAACGCTTTGTAGATTTAAAAATCATTACCGTCTTTAAAAAAAGGATGCCTTTTGGTGGATATTTAAATCACCCATCCTGAAGTATAACGTAGCAGTTCTTTATAATTTGTTATTATTTTAAAACTAATAAAGCTTGGCCAGTTGTTTTTTTTAACGCACATAGCGCTTGGAGGGGGGGGGGGGGCTGTAGGCAACATACATCCTAGCGAACTACAGCCACTCCGGTCTCCAACCAAATGAACGTCGAATTATTGTGGGTTGTTTTTATTTTTAGATGAAAATCTTTTTAAATCAATCTAAGGTTGGGGTTCCCAAGAACCGTTTTAACAATGTATGGCCGAGAAATGGAAGATGCCATGGTTAAATTGATTGCCGTATTAGCGATTTAATTTCTAACCTGTAGCTGTATTACACCTTAACATTTGACCAATAATTTTTGAGGAAAACTTAAATAATAAAAAATACAGCGATCTCTACTGTAAGCATTTTGTAATCTACATCATTCTTCTGTAAATAAAACGTTAAAAAAATTGTTAAAATATTTAAATAAAAACGGTAAATTAATTTTAAAAAAACGTTTTGTTTAAAAAAAACTTTGAAATCGGACAATCAGTTCTCGAGTTATTAAATTTTGATATTTTTAACACGCAATTTAAAGTCATTAATATTTTTCATCTTTAAAGGCACGTGTACTTCGTTTCTCGGCAAGAAAGCATAATTTGTATTTCTGTCGACGCCCGAGGGTCAATGTGAAATATATATATATATATATATATATATATATTGCTATAGAGACGAAATTGACATTTTTCCAATTCACGGTAGCAGTACAAAATTGATTTACAGATCGTCATTGCGTTTCCAAAATAATCCATCAATATTACTTTCTTTGAAAATTTGGTAAACAAACATTATATATTTTTTGAAAAAAAAATAAACGATTGCCGAAAGTTTCCTTCTTACAGAGAAGGCCACTAACGGCCCAATTAAACGACATGGGCAACTACATCAGATGGAAAGGTTTTTAGTATTCAAACGCTACAATGATAGCCTAGTTTGTGTGCGAATTTTTTTCCTGTTTAACACTTATTCTTACACTATGTTTCAGAAATTACATTTAAAAATATGTAAAAAAAATAACAATAAATAGGTGTTTACACATGTGCAAGCTGTTAGAAAATATAATTATAACAATACCTCTTTTAAAAAATTCTTAATAAATTAATATGAAATCTCATGATATTAACGCTTCCACCTAGTAAATGTACAAAAAAATTATGTATTTTTCCCCTAATTTTTTCGAAACATTACTTTTATTCAAATTAGAAGAATATATTTAAATGGAATCGGACATTATTTTAAGGATTTTATAGTCAAGCTATACAAGCTACAGTATACTACCTTAAATCCGCAACCCTAATATCAGCAAACGTCTAAAATCTGCACATCGTTTTATATGTAAACGGTGAATCTTAAGTTAAGATGTCGGGGGAAAATTCAATATATTTTTACTTTTATATGTATAAATTTATTTCTGTAAAACTGCAAGATAGCACTGATATCAGTGGATATTGCAATCTGCTTACAAAATACATTTATGTATTAATCAATCAAGCTTTTTTGGTTAATAAGTCTTCCTAAACATGAAATAAAACTTCGTTATCTTACGATTTTTATGCCAATTATTAGTGTAACTTTATGAGGTGAGTTTCATTGAATAATTCAAGAAACATTTATCTCATTATTATGCAATATTAAATATTTACTTGACAAAAAGCTTTTAATATTTTAATCATTTTCTTAATTTTTATAATTTTGCTTTATTATTTTACTTAATTATTTTATTATTTTACTGTATAGTAATATAAACATTTATTATAATTTCTTGTGCAGTATAACACCCAAATTGTAGTAAAAAACTGTAAACAAAGCACCGCAAAATTCTAAACTCTGCAAAATATCTGGTCCCAAGCTATGCAGATTTGAGGGAAGCTACTGTATATAGTAACCTTCGATATTTTTTTTATCATATCTTATCAATTAAATTATTTCATAACTCATAAAGTTAAACACTTTTGACTCATTTTCTTACATATCTTTCTTTATTGTAGGACATAGAACTCTTCAGTTACATCGGTGGCTTCATGGGACTGTGGCTGGGAGTCTCCTTCGTCACTTTCGTCGATTTCTTAGAAACAATGACGGACGTCATAACTTTTGCTGTGATGAAATGGAAAAAGCTACATGGAAAGAAACGTACTCGTCACAGATTTCCATACTAAGTTTGTGGGTTGTAACGTGCTTTATAACATTCCACTTCAAGTAGCACTTACAATATGATATCGTAATGAAAATGCATGAAATTGTCTTAATACTAAGGAGAGGGCCAATCTTGGTAATGACAGATTTTGATTATTACTTGCCCATCATACGTAGGCAAGTCTTGTAATCGTTTCGAAAATAAAAAAAAATTTGACGGATTGACACGTTTCAAACACTGGAGATTCCGAAAAACATATTTTTAGAAAACAATTTTGTCGTCCGTCTGTCTGTGTGTGCGTCTGTAAACGCTCTATCTCCCGAACAAATTGAGATAGAGACTTGAAATTAGGTATGTACTTAGTAAGTAATAATGGGAAGAAGCTTATTGAATTTCAGTAACCGCGATGATCCGGAACTATTTTTTTCGGACTCTCGAAATATTCGTTCTGATAAAAGATACATAAAAATTTTCGAAACTGTTTATTTTAAGGAGTAAATATAGAAGACAATAAAAAAACATAAATTTTGTATAAAGAATGAAGTCGATCGGATAATGAGTTGGCCGAGGTATTTGTAATCCTATTTTCCACACTCTTCCATTTTTCATGATCCTGTATTTCATTCAAATTTCAATTCAAAGATATATTTTAATTGGAAATGAGACACTTCATCCGACGCAGTACACCTTTAGTTAATAGGATTATCAATTTTGGAGTTATAATGATGTTTCTTTTACGCAATTCAGTAATAGAGCATTTAAAGTTTGTGATGTCATCAAGCCACGATTTTATTCGAATGGCAATGCGTTTTATAAATAGTTTCCGCATGTTTTATTTTCATATTTTATATTATGCATATCCATGATGGGTAAGTATTACGGTGGCTCCCAATGACTACTTTTTACTTATGTTGTAGGATCGAAGCCCCATAGTCTCAGGTTCAACGGATTTTATACAACGCTCCTTAGTTCTCGAGAAATAAGGGGTATAATATTATTACACAATTTAAATACTGTAATTTACGGTCTATAATCCGCGTATCTAACAATCATATTTCTTCCAGGAAATTTTATTTTATAAAGGGTAACTTTTTAAATCGCTGTAAATATTTGATTTCAATTATTGAATAAAATTTCGGGGTTGAAACATAATTGTTTAATCGGCGAATTATAGGCCGGAAATTACGGTATTTAAGTTGTGTTATAATATTAGACTCCCTATTTCTCGAGAACTAAGTAGCGTTGTATAAAATCCGTTGAACCTAAGACTAAGAGGCTTCTACCATACAACATACATAAAAATATTCAACATTTGTGATTACCGAGT
The DNA here is from genome assembly GCA_963931845.1 of Maratus michaelseni. NCBI lineage: Eukaryota > Metazoa > Arthropoda > Arachnida > Araneae > Salticidae > Maratus > Maratus michaelseni. The sequence goes on from OZ007594.1 coordinate 24,365,060, forward strand.
TTGGCGCTCTCCTTGTAAGACATTTAGAATAAAATTTTAAAACGTGTAGTATGTTTGTGCAATTCATTTTTATAAGGCACTAAATCCTAGATATTGTAAAATCAACGTCAGACAGATTTTAGTTTTTTAGTTTTTTCCTAAAATTCTAATTTTTATAATAACTAACTGATAACTAACAAAACATATTACGACATAAGAAACATAGTAAGCAAAGATAAATTCTTAAAACATCTAGCATCTGTGTGCTTCGCAGTTTTTATTCATTCCTAAAAATCTTACATTTTAGATTTTATGTTGTTTTTGAAATCACTAATTCAATTGTAAGCAAGATATTGATTCATAAAATATTGAAAAAAGTTTTGTAATTAAATATCTTGTCATATATTAAATTATTTTTTTGAAAAATGTTTCTTTCATATATCTTTATGCATTACTCAAACCTGTATAATAAACCAAGCTTGATAAATAGCTAGTTAATTTATTTCTAGTTGTCATTAATTAATTGTTAATTCTATTTTTCTCAATGTTGGCAGTACAAAGCATGCAATAAACTAAGAGACGTTTCTCGTATAGTAATGTTACTCATAAGAAACTTTTTCAACACTGTCACGTGATTCGGGAGAGATTCCTCAGTAAAACTGACAATTTAAATTTTACTTCCTAGATTTTAGGCGCGTTCGTAATTATATAAATACATAGGACCTATAGTCGTCGTCTGGTCCGTTCGTCTGTCCGTCTTTCCGCATATAACAGCTCAGAAACTACTCAAACCGAATGCTTTGAAATTTAATATATATAATCCTTCCAGAATTTTGTCGAGTCCTTTCAAATTTTATGAAAATCGAATCAAAACTTTAAAATATATTAATAAAAGTTTTCTTCATTCTATTTAATCCTATCTTATGTAATTAATTCAATGATATCCCATGATAGGTAATGACTCTAGGTTGCCATTGTGATTACGTCCGATTTAAAATAGAGTGCTATTATTTCCGCATTACTGAATTTAAAAAACAAATTTGTATACTAAAATTGTTTGATTATACGAATCCTATAATTTTTTGGACAGTTTTTTGGATAGATGTTTCGGGGGAAATAAATATAAAATGAAAAAAAAAGTCTAAATATGGATTTCAAGTTCTGAAATTTTCAAAGCTAGGCTTAAGTTTACCATTGAAATTTTCAGTAAAATTCAACAAAAGATAAAATGTTTCCAACTTAAAATGTACTTATTTTATTACGGAAATGAATCATATAATAATAACAGACGATATAATTCATTTCACTGAAATTAGTTACAGTATGATTGATATATTGCGGTGTACAACTTTCAACTTGTTTAAATTTAATGTCGCAATAATTGAATTTTAAACAAACTTTTGGCCAATACCGTTAACTTTCTAATTTCGATGCGTTTAACTAAAAGAAGTTGGTTTATATATTTTGTGATTGTTGGTTGATTAGTAATTTTCATGTAGATGTGGACCAGAGATTTTGATTAATGTGCGCATGAACATCTACAAGTTGTCGCACACCTGTGGATGAAAAGGAATTTAGAACATCGAACGAGCATATAAAACTCGCTCTACTCGGACAATTTCCTGCGTAAAAAACACCAAGTCAAATAATAATAATAATAATAATAATAAACTAAAAAAATAAAAGTTTTTTTTTTCATTTTTTAGTTAAGAAATATACTGTATTGCTTCTTGTCTACGAAAAGTAACTCCCGGTTATCTCGTAAGTCTTATTCATAAAACTAATTGTTATACTTTTAATGATTTATAATCGAATTTCTCTGTTAATAGCGAATCAATATTCTTACGTAAGACATATTTCTAACGCTAATAAATTCTTTGATTTTATGAAAAATGCTAAGCGAAAAACAATGAGTAGTATCTTTTTATTTTTTTTTTAATGGATGGCACTGCGCATATCGAAATGTGAAATGTTTATGTTAAATTAAAAAGAAAATCAGTAGAATAAATAAATTTTAACGGTGTTTAGAAACAGTTCATTAAAAAACAAATCACGCCATAATGGTAATATTGCAGCATATTTACAATAAGTTTGCAGATAATGGTACTGAAGCTTTTAATACTTTCAATCTAAATACAGACAAAGACAACACACAAACTGGTTTATGATTATCACATACTTGTGCGTTTTTCACCATATCGAAAATACCCAAAATTGTTTAGCACATTTTTCGGTTTTTCTTGAGTAATTCAGTTCCGTTGCATTTTATAAAAAAAATAACTATTTCTTTATTTTGTAGATGATAAAATGCTCTACAAAAAGCACCATTCATGTTTGTAAACTGTCGGAAATGGAGGTGAGATACGGAACCGTGAAAATAAGGTAAAATTAGCAAAAGTGCAAAAATTCACAAATGACGTTTGTTTTTGTTAATAACCTATTTTTATAGTGTGTTTTAGAAAAAAAAAAGGTTATAAACAATTTTGTAGAGAATGAAATAGTCTATATGCTTCCTTCATTAGATCATTATTTATCTGTAACAAACCCTGAAAATCAGACCAACGCGATTTTGTGTGAAAACAGGAAAATACCATCTGGCAAGTTACTAAATTAAAAAAAAACGAGCTTTTATTTTGTTTATATTGAAAAAATTTTAAAATTTATTAATTATAGAATGTACAAAAAAAAATTAATCAACAAATAAATAGGAGATATAGCCACTTTATATGTGTTTATTTTTTTTTTGTGCTGCTTGGCCTGGGTAGTGATTCAATCGTATCATGTTCATCTATCTCTGTACTTGACTCGATTGATTTTAAGTCGCTAAAATCCTCAAGATCCAATGTAATATCTGGAACATTGCCACATAGTTGGTAATAGCACTGCATACAGATGGCTGAACACTTCAAGCTAGCCTTCCTAAAACTGCAATTCGTACTACAACTTTTTTGTACTGGCAAGATGTGAAATTGTGGGGCTTGAGGGGCTGGCTCGCTCATCATGGTGACTGGTGTGAACCCATGCTTATCCCGGAAGCACAGAATTTTCAAAAATTTCTATTGGAATCAAAATTTAAAAGCGTGTATCATTTTTCTAAATGTTGTTATTTTTTAAATGTATTATTGTGTGGAGTTATAATCTATTGATCTCGGCCTTTCTCCAGCAATAACCTGTCTAAAATCTCTTCTAACACTACATTTCACATTCTTTTCTAAAATATATTTTGTCTTTATTGAAAAAAAGAAAGACGATATTCAGTTTTTTTAGTATCTGAGTAAGGATACCTGGGCATTTCGAAAATTTAACCTTATAAACGACTTCATGAATACGTCAGAAAGTTCCGATTGTAGATTTAACAACAGCCTTAATATTATAAATTTTTATGATTAATTCTCCTAAAAATCTTTTCCATTTTTTCTTGAAATTGCGATGGTACATTTATTTATATTTCTAGTCTTGTATTTTCTTCATTCACAAAATGTAACCAATTAGTTTAAAAAATAATTACTTTTTTTAACTCAACCGCTCCCTAATTCTGGCTTTAGAAAACGAATTTAGCACAAAGAGTTGTCATAAGTTGCCCAAATCCAAAATGACTATTTTCTGACACATTATTTAATTCTTTTTTGTTCGTAAACGTATCAAAATTATAGGGGCTCAAATTAAGAAACTACCGGGTGGTTATAATATAAGTATCTCTATTTGGAGCTGTCTGTAGCTCGAAGGAATAACCAGAATGTAACCAAAATCGGTACACTTACTACTCGAGAAAAGGGAAGAAGAATGAAACAGAAAAAAAATTGCAATAATCACCGATAGATAGCGCTACTGAGTGTGACATACGTGATACAAGAAAAAAGAATTAAGCCGTCAAACCGGATGGTACACCTAATTTATTGGAAAATGTCGCAGTGAATGTGGTTACTCTTTCACATGGTGGTGCCGATCATGTTCAAGTTCCACATGGCCATTTTGCTGGAGGACATCCAGGCGGTGCACGACGTGCTCAACTGCGGAATGTAACCCATCAGGAACGATGTTTCGCACTTGTTGTGATATGCGGTAAAGTCATTGAGGTTATGCGACAACTCCACGGTACACAAAATTACACATTACATTTCACAGTCAAAAGCGCCATCTGTCGGCGATTATTGCATTTATTTTTTTTTATTGTTCCGTTCTTCTTCCCTTCTCGAATAGTAAGTGTACCAATTTTGGTTTCATTCCGGTTATTCCTTCAAGCTACAGACAGCTCCAAAAAGAGATACTTATATTATAAGAACCCGGTATATAAACGAACTGTATTTCGGTAAAGTCAAAACAGCTTTCAGAAAATTCTGTCAAATAAGGCGCTTTGAATAGAATTTCATGTAAGATCTTAATGTATTTTCCAAAATTTTTGGATAACATAAGCCTAACACTTAGACCTAACTCAAAAAAGTGTAAAAAATGGTTGTTACCATTTGAAAAATCAAAGTTGGTGAAATTTGTAATAGATAGCCGACCCCTATTTATAAGATTAGATTCATATTCGAAAAATATACAAATTTTTTTTCCAAATGGCACATCTCACATCTCTCTGCTTTAATATCGAGATAAAATAGTATGTGTTTCTTTTAACACTTTCCAACATAGTCGAAAAATGTTTATGAATTCGGTTTGTCTGTCTTTCTGTCTTTGCCGTACTCTAACTCTCGTAAATATACTCCGATTGTCATGAATTTTTTACACATTATTGAATTTTACTTTAGACTATTCAAAATTGAAAATGAAGTGTGTAGCATTACTAGTTCAATTACAGGGGCACACAAAATAATTTCATTATATTATGGTCTGTGGGGAAAAATCGTTTGCAGCGCATTTTATTGATGTTATATTGTAGGATTTATCGTTCATGTACAGAGACGCACAAGAGGATTCGTTTAAATGACTGAATATGATCGGTCATTGCTAGACGTCTTCTTTCTGATGTGATATGCAATTTTATGTAATTTTTAGTGTAATACGTGTTGTTTACAAATTCTGTAGATCATATACAGGACTTACGGCACGAAATACTTAGACTATGGTCAGCAATTGCTAAAAATGGATTTTTACTGAGTTAAATCGACTTTAAACCGATTATTTAGATATCGCATTTCATCGTATGAAAAAAAATTAAATTTCTTAATAATATTTATTCTGTTAGTGTTGGAAAGTGTTTCATAATCTATACCGGATGCACGAATTTTCGTTTTATTTTTAATTTTAATTTTGTTATTTTTTTATTTTATGACTGTACGTTAACGCAAATTTTCTACGTGAAAAAAAGTTCAAAACACGCACACATGATTTTCGTTAAATAATGTGCAGGATATGTTATAATAATAGTCAGAGCTGCATTTTTACGAGGGCAGTTTGATAAGTTCTCGGCCTTTACACAGAAATGGAACAAGTATGACCAAATTACAATGTTGTTTGTAAAGTAGGATCCTTTAGATGACATGCCGCCGAGTTTTAGACGCATGAGTTTATTGGTTATTGCTGGGCGATAAAGTAAAGTAAACCTGTTTTGACATTTTCGAAAAATGGAAAAAATTGAAGTTCGAGCTGTCATGAAATACTTTGTTAAATATTATTTAACCCCCACGAACGTACAAAAAGAGTTACAGTCTATCTCAAAGGATTCTTGTCCTTCATATTCGACGATAAAAAAGTGGGCTGCTGGATTTAAACATGGTAGGAAATCCATTCAGGATGATGAACGCTCAGGTCGCCCAAAAACCACTACGACCGACGAAATCGCCCCACAAATTCACAATGCCGTATTGAGTGATCGCCGATTGAAGATACGCGAACTTGCTGAACATTATAAACATCTCTATAGACCGTGTCCACTACATTTTACACGATGTTTTGGATATGAAAAAGCTTTCTGCTCGATGCGTGCCGCGCTTGTTGAGCGTCAACCAAAAACGCCAAAGAATGAACATTTCTCAAGAGTCTTCTGAAATGTATTGTGTTGCAAATTGAAAAATAAAATGAAATATTGTCAAAAATCTTGTATTTTATCTTTCAAGCCAGGGACTTTTCGAACCACCTTCATACAGGACTGCACTAAAGAATTCGCATACAAGAGTGTATCTTATATGTATTAAGTTGCAAAGGGACTACATTGGAAAATAATATGAAATTATGTCAAAAATCTTGTGTTTTCAGTGTCAGGCCGAGAACTTTATCAAACCACCCTCGTATTCTACTACTGGTGTCTCCGTCTACAAAAGTTAAATCAATGAAGTCAAGTCAAAGTTAAATTTCAAATACTTTATTCCAATTCTTTCTCTACTGAGTACAGATGTTCAATTTTCAAAGTGTAATTTATTAGGCATTCAATACAGACAAAAGTAACATAATAGTGCCAATGATTGAAAGGAATGAATCTGTTATTTTGTATTACGTTTGTCATCTGCAATCCGTGTCTTCATATTTCTCCATTTCATCATGGGATACACAATAATATCCACTAATATTTCGATCAAATCAAACAGTGTTATAAAAGATATCCCAATCCATAATCCCAGGTATCCGCCAATGTGACTGAATAAGTCTTCGCTCTAAGTTATAAAAGAAAAAAAATACATGTAAAAACCATTAAATAAATGATATGTTTATTTAAATAATGTTCTTTTTATTATGTAGGATGAGTGCACCAGTGATTGACCAGGGAAATACGAAAACTAAAAAAAAAAAAAATGGGAATATATTCTAACTTTGTTTGTTTGACAAAAAAACAAAAATTGCAAGAAATACATTTTTTCAACACATAGTTGCGACTAAAGATCTGCTTGAATGTTAGAGTGGAAAAATTAAAAATATTTTCACCTTTTTTGTTTATAACAGTTTCTGAATTATTGTGCTGTAAAATCTTTCTTCACTTTAGGATTACCCTTTATACTTATCTTTTAGCAGTACTGTTTAATACGTACATTCAAGTTTTGATTTTTGCCCAGGAATTTTAGGTTTAACCCAGGTCAGTTACTGGCGCAATGTCTTTTCTAACTAATACGATAAAAATAAATTTAAATTCTGAACTCGTGTTTGTAACTATTACAACAACATGAAGGAATCGTCAAAACTGAATAGAATGTATTCCACAAACAACCTGTATTGATGCAAATGAACTATTAAATTCACACAAAAACAATAGTGCATGTTTAAAATTGGAATTTGGTGAAGCCATCACGCGCTGCAATAAGTGCTTTTATACAACGTGACTTTGAATCTAACAAATGTTTAATAAGTATCTGCGGCAAAACATTCTAGATTGCTTTTATCCGAACCCAAAATTCATCTATATCAGCTGCGAGACAGGCGTCACGACCTAAACCATCGAGCATGGCGTCTGTCTAGTATGATGTATGTGATGTCTAGTATGATGTCTGTCTAGTATAAAACACTCCAGACGGTGGCGTTCACTGATCTAGAGTCTAAAGCGGAAACTTCATCCCTTCACCCTAAATAAAAGGATAATTTATCGAAAAATACGATTTCCAACCAATCGGCAGATCAGTACCTATGTCGACGAGCCTATTATAGCTCTATGATAATGTAGGAAGGGAATCCTGTACAAATGAACTCTTGTGCCCACGTAGACGCCGACAAATTGTTCGAGCAAACAATTACATACCTGTAGAAATGTTCTATCATTCCGCTAATTACGCTGATGAAGCTGTACGCTCTGTCACTGCCATGCGAATGAGGTACACATCAACCCATGCTGACGTTACATTTTGCTGTCCATTGCCAGATTTCCAACTCGTTCGGCTCCCTCGAGCCCACTTCTTTTACACTCGCATCACTGCACTCCACATGATCAGATATTGCATAATAAGGAAATCCCTTTCACTTTCGGCACCATTCGTACCTGTTCAAATTCCGTAGCTTGCTCATATGGCACCCTATGCCCTCGTCAAGGTATGGTGGCTTCTCAATAAAACGTTTACCACAGGCAGACAATCATAGAATAGTTTCAGCTTTCCAATACGTCTCCCCTCTATTTATATGACTAAATAAGCAGTTCAAAGAGCAATATTAAGCTGACGTATGCGCGGTGACTCTGAAATTCTAATCATTTGGATAGAACATCCTAATTTGCATTTGCTGTCAGTCTCAGCTCAATCGTATGATTTCTTCATGGCCTTGCATTTCTTTCAAACAGGAGTTTAAAGAAAATCGGAAAATGTTTACGGATTATAAACTCTCTTATCTTAATTAGTATTTAGAGAAATCTACATATAAAGATATATGTCAATAATTTCATTAGTAAAAAAATTAAACTAAAGAAATTTCTAAATGGGTAATTTACTGGTGCATATACAGTATATGAACTAACAACCACTTACGGTAAACATTGGCTCGGATTTCAATCGTTCCACTCTCAGACGATTAAAACTAATTTCTAAATCCAAATAGGATGCTCTAAAAGGCAAAATACTGAGTTAGTAATAACATTATGTAAGTGCATTTCAATAATATTTATTTCCAAAATGAATGCCCTTTGGCAAATACTCGAGATTGCATCATACACAGAAATGATAAAATAAAACACAAATAAGATGAAGACAGAAAATTGGAAAGTTATATTTGTACCATCAATTAACTTATAATTTGGTTGCTGTCACATTCAGTTTTATTTATAATGTATGCCTATCATGTGTTTTAATATATTCATGCTACATTAGCCAAAAATAATTGACTTGTATAACGTCTGACGTCGAATGACTAAAAGGAGAATTTTGATGGAACAGTGATCCAATTTCTCACTTGAACGCGAGTAAAATCCTAAAAATGTTTAATATAATCTCTTTGGTCACTAAAATACACAAAACTAAACAGATAAGCACTATTTTTACAACAAAATTAATTAATGAAATTTCTAATCATTCATAAATGCAGATACCCATATGATATCAGAAAAAAGCAGAAACATTCCGCCGTCATTTCAATAAAAAAAACTTTTCGAAAAAAAAATTTAAGCACTTTCAACAAAATACGTGAATTAAACGTAATTTTCCGTTGGTAATATATCGTTAAAACACGAAAACGATTTGATTTGTTTATTTTCCCAAAAATGCATCAATCTAACATCAAACTACATGAAATCCTTCAATCTAAAGTTCCATTTTCGTCAAATAACAGATTATTTTCGGTAACTGTACTTTTGCAAGTACTTTTTGCGTATTAGAAACGATAATTTTACGTCGGTGTTTTCTGTCTCAAAACACAAAACAATCGTTGACCTTAAACTCGAAATTGCCTTAAATTATCTAGGCCGCGGTGTTGAAACTTTACTGCAACAGCTGGAGCTAATACATAACAAAAATACTAATAAGAACCGGCACTTGCAAATGAACCGGCATTTTTTAAAACACGGTTTCAAGGAGCTGTGCAGGTGTTTAGAAATTATTTAACTTGCCAACAACTTCAAGTGAAATATAAAAAGTCTCGAAGTTTTATAAATTTATTTTACTGGTTATACAGTATTATGAAATAAAGTTTAATTCAATAATATATTACAGCACAAAGGAAAAGTGTTCTTTTATACACTGTCAAATGTGATAAGCCTAAAATGAAAAAAAAAACATGAATATATATATTTTTTAATATTAAAATATCATTTTTCTGATAGTCATTGACTTGTCATATGCAATCCCGAAAAGAAGAAACAAAATATGTATTGTGCTGTCCTCTAAAAAAATCCTCCAGTGAAATGTTTCACAAAAAGAAAAACACCCTTGTACTACATCAAATATTTCATTAAAGTCAATTTTATCGTTTTGTTTTGTTTTTATGCACCATTTAGAATAATAAAAATAGTGCTTATTTAGTTTTAAAATTGCAGACAATTAATTGCTAATAATTGCAGAATTCTGGCAAAACATGATCTTCATTTTTACAGATTTTCTTGTTATAATAAAATTTTAGAATATCTACATAAAATTTTAATTGTTTTTATGTTAAACCATTAATATGTAATAAAATGCATCATTTTCAGCTGATTATGTCAGGTGTGGTTTTTTTTTTAGGTAACATTGGTTATATTTTTAGAAACGTGGGTTTTTTCAAATTCTCGCTTAATTGGCTGCCACTTTGTAATAAAGTGATAAAATGAAAAATGCTCAAAATTAAAATCTTAGTCAGAACAAGCTGTAAAAATTTAGCCATGTTTAATTTTTTTAAATTCTTTATTAGGTTTTATATAGAGAAACTTTCAAAAAATGGGTTTTTTAGAGGACAGTACAATACTACCCTATGATCTTTTATAACATAACTATCGCAGAGGTGCAAGAAGTTCCATTCAACATAGAATTGTGTCTATTTTACGAATATGAATGCAATTTTTGTAGTATGGCTCGTCTACTTATTACAAATTATACCGACTTCATATTTTCAAATGGTAACACCAAATTTTGACACCATATTTGAGTTTCTTGCAGCTTAAATAAAGGTATAGTTTTTATGCTTCATCTTAAATTTATATAAATTTAGAAAATGATATAGTTTGGGGACTCTAATGTTAAATCCACGTTACAAACCTTCGTTTACAAGCCTAAAATGAAAAAAAAAATTGGAAATCATCCAAATAGATTTTTTAAAGAGATACAATAAATAAATCCAAAGGTATTCCATGCATTTTTTTCGAATCAAATATATTTTAATTACGAAAAATATTAAGAAATTGGTATTAAAAAATGGGAATTATGGAGTACATTAATTTTTAATAAATCAAACAACGATTGTCAAAATATGGTTGTGTAAGATTACAATCCATTCCAATCATTAGTTTTCGAGATATTGATAAGTTCTACTTTTCGACGGTATAATGGGATCCTTCTCCTGTTATACCAAAATTTATACTAAAATTTATACTAAATTAATATAATTTATACTAAAATTTAAAAAAAAATTGTATAATTTTCTTTTATGTAAAAGAAATTTATTTTATAATTAAAAATTATGTAATTTTTGTGCTAACTAATTGAATATACGCGGTAATTTTCCTAGTATGATCTTAATTTTATTTTCTGAATCTTACATGTAATCAATCCCCTTACACATTTTCTGTATAAAGATTTAATAAAACGTATGTAGACTACAAACTTTTCTGGACTATCTTGATCCAAAGAACTCCAATATGGGGTCAAAAGCGAGTGCTAATATTTGAAAATTTAAAGTTGATACAATATGATGTAGGCGACCCTTTATTGATATTAGAAAAGTAGTGCAATTCCCAGTCGAATATTACCTTCCGCATTTCTCTGCGATGAGTTGGTGATAAAATGCCGTGAGATAGTGCAGCTTTTTTTCCAGAGCTGTACATAGAAGAATAGTGATTTAAACTCCGGAATGATATTTTAGAATTTTAATTTATATTTTGATATTCAAGAAGTGAGAAATATACTAATCCAGGAACACTCCCACACATAGACTTGTTGTACATGATTTTTACATTTAATATAAATGCTGGACCATTACACCATAAAATATTACAACATTAAAGAAGTGAGTATAAAACATCACATATTTTTTACTGAATGGTGTATACAAATTTAAAATTTTGCACATACATTAATATTAAAAATATCTACGTTTCGACCACCATCTATGGTCATCTTCAGGAAAATTTTCTTATATTGCTTTTAAAGTTTCAAATGCGAAAAGCAACCATAGATGGTGGTCGAAACGTATATATTTTTAATATTAATGTATGTGTAAAATTTTTAATTTGTATACACCATTCAGTAAAAAATATGTGATGTTTTATACTCACTTCTTTAATGTTGTTTTCACATTTGTTACTAATTTGTAAAAATTGTATTGTTTAGCTTATTTGATCACAGAATTAAACAAAAAATCTGTGGTGAGGATAGTTATTTATAAATATCGGCGACAAAATTTTAAAGAGTACACAAACTGAGTAAGCTTAGTGTTTCCGGGTTAGAGCAACCGTGAAAATGTTAAATATTTTGTAGAATTTTCAATTTAAAATTTTTTTCATTTTGAAAATATCAAAACACTTAACGAGGAAAGCTGGTACTCTCCTCAACTATCGACGATGCCACATTTTCTGATTTATACTGTTGCCATAACTGTAACCGTTTTAATGGTCTGCATTTATTTCTTGCATTTTGAAAGTGTTTGCGATAAGCAATTACCTTCTAGCATTGAGGATATCTTGACATCTTCAGATTTTATGGAAAAATTGTCCAAATTGAAAAATTTGATACTATATATCTTTCCAGCATTTTCACTATTTTTAGAATTAGAGATTTATCTTATAGTAGTTGTGTTACATAAAACCTTAAACAACATGTTAAATGCACATATTCGCGAGGCATACGTATTTTGTCACGTGACAAACAAGTCCCACGTGAAATAAAGGACAATATTTTAGCGATGTGTGACGTTGTCGCATGCTCAAGTCTAATAATAACTAAAAAATAACAATACTAAAAATATGCGATTTTAAGAATAATTTAATCTCTTAAAAATGCAGTATAATGACATTTAGCGTAATTTCCGGCGTAGAATCCACGGATCATACAATCATGTTTCGACCCAAAAATTTTATTTTATAAAATGTAATTTAAGCAGAAACTGTTGATTATTTCAATTGGATTCCCAGTTGTAAACAACTTCACTCCCTGTATATGAATTTTTGTATATCACATCCTAGAGGAGCCACGACAAAAAAAAGTATAAATGTAGCATATTAGCACTAGAAAATGAAAGAAAAGTAAAAAAAATGCATCAGCCTATCCGAAATAAGTAAGCCAGCCAATCAAATTTAACGTGAGTAAAGCAGCTAATCACATGTAACTTACTAGATCGCTGTAAATTTTTGACTTGAATTATTAAATAAAATTTCTGGGTCTAAACTTAATTGTTTGATCCGTGGATTATACGGAAAGAAAAACTTATTTATTCTCCCTAGTTTGCATCAGCCAATCCGAAATAAGTAAGCCTGCCAATCAAATTTAACTTGCGTAAAGCAACTAATCACATGTAACTTACTAGATCTCTGTATATTTTTGTATTCAATTATTAAATAAATTTTCTAGGTCTAAACTTAATTGTTCGATCCGCGAATTATACGGAAAGAAAACTTATTTATTCTCCCTAGTATACTGTTGTTAACTCTCCATCTAAAATGAATATTGGGTATTAATATTTCTGAAATTTGTTATCGCTTGCATAAAACGGAAGCTGTATTTATTTAATTTCTTCCAATACGATCCACAATTGGACGACAAATGAACCATTTTTTCTTAATCAACAGTCTAGACTACTTACTTACAGTGATCGTCAGTGTATTGGCACTGTAAAAATAAAACAAAAACTACAATTAGTACAGAATTTTAGCACAACGGCAAATTTATTGATAATATTTTACAGTTATTTGCTTTAAGGTCATTGTGCCTAAATGACACCCGTTTCCCATGGTATTGCCACATTTAGGCTATATTTGGTGTTTTATTAAATAAATATTTTTTATTAACCAGAAAAAGATTGACTACTGCGCTTTTAACTCAAAACTAACTTGTTTTGTAGAAATTGAATCAATATTTGTAATCTAAGCAAACAATGTATGATTTATTGCATTTAGGGTCATTTTTGTCAGATTTACTGTGGTTAAAAATTCTAAATGGGACTTCGAAAGTAACTAAATGTGACAATGCATTTTATACATACCACTTCATCTTAAAATATTTATTTAATTGCTATCACTTTTATAAACGTTTAATACAGAGTTGAAATACATAAAATTAAAAGGAGAAGCACTTATTATTAAACTATTTAATATACGAGGGTCGATCCAGAAATAAGGTTCTCAAAGAACTGCAGTCGCACGGGAAGGTGCGAGGTGAAATACGGCAACAGCGCTGTACGCGGTTGTTCCCGGACTCGCGATCCCCCCGGCCGCGCTTCGCTGCGCCGCTTATTCTTGGCTCAGCAGCCGTCCGAGATGGAGGTTTCCATTGTTGGTTCTGCCAAGTGCGAGTTATTGTGTAACACTAAGAAAACTCTGGCGAGCTATCCAGAACCGCCGGCGAGGACGACTGACAGCCGGTGTAACGCTGCTTCAAGACAACGCCCGACCTCTCGTCTCACGTCAAACCCAGGAACTTTTGACACAATTTGGGTGGATTGTCATGTCCCACCCACCTTATAGTCCGGACCTCGCACTTAGTGATTATCATTATTCCCCAAGATAAAGTTACATCTGGGTGTCCAACGCTTCCGAAGCAACGATGACGTCAAAGAAGAGGTGAAACGCTTCCTCAACGGGTTGGCGCCGGAGTTCTACGACATTGGGATACAGAATTTGGAGCACCGTCTACAAAATTGCGCAGAAAAGATGGCTTTCTTTTTTCCAACGATGTGAATTTCTATGAGAATAAATCATGTTGTCTATTTGTAAATTTGATGGGAACCTTATTTCTGGATCGACCCTCGTATTAATAACTTATTTTAATAATAACTTAAATAATAAAAGGAATTAACAAATACATGGTATTGATAATATTGTAAATAAATAACAAATACTTTAATATTCATACTTTAAACTTGACCATGTAAAACAAGTAATATAAAAAAAATTTCAGTCAATTCCTACTTTTTAATCATAAATATATAAAATAAACCCGTGAAGCATTAATATCCTACGTTATCTTTATTGAACATTATTTTATAATCATCGTTGCGGTATTTTATTTCTGTAGCATCACTCATTTGAGATAAATCTTTCATTTCATTTATGAAAATAATGGGAGGAATTTTTTTCTCCCATTTAAAACTAAAATTAATTAATTAAATTTAATGAATGAATTATTATTTGAAAAAACTGTATTAACATAAAGTGTCATCCACTGCAAGTTTAAAAAAATTTATTTGAACTTGAGTGGATGAATAGAAAATATTTTATTAAAGATTGAAAATTTGATCAAGATATATATAGAGAGAGTGTGAGCTAATAGTAGGAATTTAATAAAAAAGAAGTAACTAATGAAGGACCAATACAGCATAAATTGTATCAAAGCAATGTTTATTACTGTATATTTTAAACAAATATTTTGCTTTTCAATTTGCCCTTAATTCTTTTTTGCTTTTTATCTTCGGTGTAGACCTCAATATTTTACTTTTTGCTTACTAGAAGATTTGTATGTAGAAAATTTTGGAGGTTTAGGCTTTTGTTTAACTGACTGTCTTCAAATTTTTGCTGAATTGTGTTTTTGTAATGCTGTTTTTACTTTTTTAAGCTATAATTGTTCTTTCTTTTCCAATTTTTGTTACTGTTTTAGCCTTTTCACTTCGTTGACCTCTTTAATTGTTTTCATATATGTTTCAGTTGTTGAGCAATCCAAATGTTTGATCCTCACTTTTTGGTTGAACTTTAATTTGTTATTGAAACTGTTTTTTACAAACTGCTTTTAAAAGCATGAAATGAATTAGCTTTAGGAAGAGATATTTGTGAGTGTGATTTCCCTGTTTGCAATCCAGACTGTTCTTAAATAGAATCTTACTTGTTTTTGCAAGTTAGTTTTTTTTGTTTTTTAATATGCATCCATTGTTTGAAAATATTCAAAATCTTGTTCGCTTTTGTTGCAATCCAATGTTAATTTTTTTTGGACAGACACAACACACATTATTGCAGAAGTTATATTACAACATTCATGGTGCTCAATTCGAAAACTTGTGCTGACAGAAAAGTCAGCATTAGTTGTTAAATCGACATTGTCCAATGTTATTAAATCATCGTTAACGCCAAAATCAGTATATATTGTCCTTCTTAACAAGAAGGTAATCATTATTAGTGCTTCATTAACATGAAAATCATCTCTAAAGATCAATTTATTGACATGTCACTGCACAAATTATCGGTGATAGCTAAACTCTCATCAGCCATGTCATTATTGTGTGTGCCTGGACTAGAAATATTTGATTCATTTGATTCATCTTTCTCGATTACTTTCTTTTTATAACGCTGAAGAACATTATGATCGAAAGATGATTCGGGAACAGCACACAGATTGAATACGACGATGCCACACTTTTTAAATCCATTTCAAATTTAAGTGTTTTCAATCTACACAGGAATATTCAGAGCTTCAATAATATAAGCGTATTCAGTAATCCTGTGTTCATGTGTTTTTATTCATTGTTTAAATATACGTCGCTATTATTATCCGATATTATTGAGTAAAATTTTTAAAGACATATATTTTTCTCCTTTGATCATTTGAAACACACATTTAAGTACCCAGGCAAAGAAAGACTCGGGCATGATCGTGTGGAAATTCCTAATTTATTAATTCAATAAAGCTGAATTAATCACAATTTCTGCTTTAAACATAATTTGAATACAATATATGAAAATGACACATAAACTTACCTTAGTGAATCGCCTAAAAGCCTCTCTGCTTTTCACAGATCCAATTCGTTTCTAATAGATCTTTGAAGTTTTGTTCAGAAAGAGGTTTGTTTCGAACAGAATGCACCTTTTGACAATGGAAAGTGGAACAGAAAGATTTTTCATGTCTGCTATACGGTGCCGTAGGCAGCGGAGACACGTGTAGGAAGTTCGTTTACAACAGCATGCGTCATCTGGCGGTCGAACTAAAAGATTTCCCTGAGCGTGAGCTGAAAATGGCTATTTTTTATCGAAACCGCAAAGAAAATTACTGATTTGATAATCCCAGACAAAGAAATATTCTCATTTACACTCATGATCAAATATTACGAAAACTGTTACAGGTATAGATTCGACACTAACAGTATGTACATAGTTTAATTTTGTTATACCGAAAATGCAAATTTTGTGAATATCGTACAGTAACTTTTTTTAATTTTGTCACAAAAACTGACCCTTATTTAATTAAATGACCCAGACATTTGAGGGGGTCGTATTGAATTTACTTCCGCTTTGGAGTCCGTCTCTCTATTTACTTTCGGACAGACTAAAGTAGCACCAGAGGAACGGTTTCGTACACCGATCTTTAAAGTGTTTTCGCGTTTCGTATTATGTTTTGGCAGGGCTGGTCAACGCCGAACGGATCAGCTGTTATTAAAATAGTTATTATGAAAAAATAGTGTAACCATACTTTATATTAAACCAGAAGGACCCGCGCGAAACTTTCACACTGCAATCTTTAAGATTATTTCCTGGTACGTATTAGCACTAATTTTTAATTAACTATTTTTTTTTAATCAAACAACGCGTTTTAACGAAATGTGGGTGTACTATCTCAGAAACTTGTTCAAAAACTTTTCGAATGATACCTCATTCACCGTTGTATGTTTTTGCTTAGAAAAATTGATGTTGACCACAGAAATAATATATATGATGATTGCTTGTGTATAAGAAAATGGGAATAGATTGCCAGAAAATTTTTTGCCAAATTTTCTTCTCTCGCCAAGGTCATTTCTCTAGGTTCTCTATACTGAAAAAAAACCCCGAATTATAAAAAAAATTGAAACGCTGAATCAGACGTTTAGGAAATTCATACGAAAACATTTCCTCAGGTTTTGCAAAACTGTTCCAGAAATGTCTTAAATACATAAATCAATATTTGGTGAAGCACTTTTTTGAAAGCCTATGGGAACTTAAACATGGGATGTTCAAACTTTGTGGTCCAGCAGCCATTTAAGTGACGTCAGACGTCGCTAGAGTATTAACAGCTTAATGAAATATTAAAAAATAAATACTTACAATTTTTGTGAATTCTAATGAACGCTATATCTAAATGGAATATAATCCTTAAATTTCGTAATCTACTGGTTCTCTGATACAGTACGCATATACACAGCCATGATTAATCAAAGAAAACAAATAATCGAATTTAGGTGACGCACGCGTAAAAATTAAATAAAAACCCGATAAGCTCGATATTTTTTCAAAAAGTACGCGCAAGAAATAAATTAACAATCGTATTTTAATTGCATTATAGGATGGCGTCATCTGTAAATGCAGTATTTTATTTTTGTGGCAACACTGATTTGAGAAAACCTTTCATTTGATTTATGAAAGCAATGTCGATTTAATTTTTAATTAACAGCAATTTTTAATCAAAAAACATGTTTGAAAGCAATATAAGTGTACTATGTCAGCAGCCTGTTCAAAATTCTTTCATATGGCATTTCCTTCATCGTTCTGAGTTTTGTATTTTCTTAGAAAAAGGGATGTTGACAACATAAATAATATATACGATTATTATTTTAAAATTACTTTATATTAAAATATGCTTTATATTAAAATATTATTGTAATTTATTAAGACATGAAATGATATACCAATTTATCCTTGATATTGTCAATGATTTCAGGAGTTATAGAATATTCAGTCACTCTAAAAAAAATTAAAAATATTGAAGAATATTTTCATATATAAATGCAATATGCTCAAAAATCTATCTTTTACTACATATAGACTTAATTTTATGTTACTTTAAAATAATAATGGATGTTAAAACAAATAATACTCTTACTTGAAATTCAGCATTTTTTATTAAAACATATTAAAACATATTAGACATATTAAAACATTTACGGATTCATGAAAATTTTCGACTTTTTATTAATGGGTTTATATAATGTCTGATGTCCTGAATACGATCTGATTATTTTTGGATAATACTATCTGTCTGCCTGTATTTGGCATAACTTTTGTGGCCATTCGAACGCAAAAACTAATGTGCGGAATTTCATCAAATTTCATATTTAGTTAGACCTTTAATTAAATTGCTGGTGATTAGATTTTCGCGTGTATCACCTAAAGGATGTCGCTTCAATTGTCACAAGGATGGAATCGCATTAAACTTTATATGTAAGGTACCTATTATGAAAAACTTTCCTTATTCAATTTTGGTTTTGGACGGTGCAATCTTATGCTTGCGGAATCGAATTATAATCTGGTCCATGTCCAATTTGCATATATTAAATTATGAAAGTGGCTAACCGTATAATAAACGTTATAATAATTGTTATAATAATTGTTCTTTCCCATTACATTTGTAACCAAATTTTTGCAAGAATTGCTCATATTTGCGCCAATCGTGGCTGTGGACCGAATTACGGAATAGCAAATCCTTTTGTGATGACTCCTGTGGTTGCGTCGCATTTTATATTGGACACCAAATTTTTCATTTGAAGTTACAATTAAATTATACAGCACACCAAAATAATAAATACTTCGGGACCGAGGAATTTGTTCACTATTTAGAGGTAAAGGCTCATAAATATATATATATTGGGGATTAAAGCGGTTGTTGATTTAATTGGGGATTGAAAAAGTTGTTGTGCACTTTATTTTACTTCACAGCCCGAGAGGAACGGCACAGAATAAGAACCAAGTCTGTAGAGCATAGATGTTCCCCCGGTCCCCTTTACTGAGGTTTTAGAAAAAAATACAAAATTCAGCCGCAGCTGAACCTGATGGTAAACGCGACAGAGAGCGGGCTGTTGAACAATAGATAAATGATTATATGACTATAATGGAAACAATATTTGCATAAAATACAATAGTACAAAATAATATCACTGCCGGAGAATACAAAGCTCCGACGCGACAAGGAGCAGTGAATAAGGGAAAAGTGAGTCTCTAGCTCAGTGATGAATTAAGATAAAAAGTTCAGATGAAATCTAAATATGTTTTTAAGCTTTGAGAGCAAAGCCGGCCGCGATAAAATATTAGCCAGCCAACCGTCTGGAAAAGGGGAAAAAAGGTTCTTTTGAAGTTAAAGAGGTAGGACTCAAATGGACCACGACCGGTAAAGAGAGCTCTAGTGGAGGCAGTGAGCAGGAGAAGATCTAATGATAATACTGGGATCAGATTGTAGGTATACATACTTTTTATCATTGTATAAAACTTTCCGGCATAGACAAATTTTGTTCGTAAAATGCGAAATTACTGACTAACACACCGGAATTTACAAACAACTTTTTTAGAAAATAAGAACTCCTTATTTTAAGCTTTCAATGTAGAAGAAAAATTTTATTAAAATATTCTTGGTGCCGAATGCAAGTTTGGAATTAAAATTAGGTGTGCCCGGAGTGGGACCACTGTGCCGGAAAGGGATAAAAATTTTAGTCATAAAATTACTATTCTTCCATCCCGTTCGAGACTGATGAAAAGATCATTCAGCTTTCGTATTGTACAAATGTTTCATATGAATTGATCATGTTATGTCTTCCGAACTCACGGTACGTGCGTGCAAGGTACATTGTCCAAGTCTTCTATGTTTCCGGTATCGTGTGTAAGTCCGCGAAAGAGAACGACGAAAGGTTGGTTGGTTGATTTATGACGGCCGATTATCTACTCGAGGGATATAGGACCTACGGGATTTTGCCTCTATGGGGGTTTTGTAAGGGATCCTAATCCGTATTTACGGCAAGGTTCAAAGAAAAACTCCGAACGGTTAGGTCGACGAGCGAGACAGGGGTTTGAACCCAGCACCTCCCGTCTACCATATTTGAGAGTAGAACCTCTCAGCCACTGGTGGAGCCAGAATGACAAAAGGAAAATCATTGTATAGAAATGTGATGTAGCATGTTTTGATAGAATAAATACTTAAGTTAGATGACATGAAGAATTCAGTCGTGCTTTGAGAAACGTTTCATAGTGGATCGAGTTAATGTAAATAATTAAACATGGCTTTATTACGAAAAACACTGGACTTAGTTTGGCTGAAATTCCTTACAGGCACTATTTCTAAATTTAAAATAAATAGCAGAACTGGGAATTGATGATAATATATATATATATATATATATATATATATATATATGTAATAATAAAAAATTTTCTCCCTATTTCTTTAGTTAAATTATTCCAAATTCTTCAATTCTTTTTTCCCTCTCTTTTTAAAATATCTCTTAAATCTATTTTGTATTTTATTCCATAACTTAATCAAAATATTCTGTTATTTATCATTCTAAAAATCTTAATCTGTTAAAAGCTACACGTATTTATTAAAACCTTATTCTCTTAAATTGCAACACTGCCTCTAAGCGCACCTGCCTAATTTCTTCTTTTGAGACATTTAATTTTTATTCTTTGGAACTTTTATAATACCATTTTTATTTCTATTTAATTCATTCGGCATTCCATTTCAAGCGGTTTTCGCGCCCAAAGGCCTTTTTACCTTTTTAATTTGCCGCTTCTGTTAAAGAGTTTTAATCATACGTCAGAGACACGTCTTCGTGGCCTCATTTTTTTCATACATTAGCGAGAAAGCTCCGCCTTCTTTATCCCCCTAGCGCCCTCCGAACATGGATGCGAGTGGACCAGCTTGTTCGCGCGTTTTGTACCTTTGGGCCAAATTTTGAAGTATTTATACGGTTACACTGGCTTCGGAGACGGAATTTACACGAATTAGTGGTTGTCATCTAATTGCCGTCACTGGGGAGTCTACACTAATGCATCGATAGTATGTTCTTCAAGCTCTACTAATTCTTCAATATCTTCAAATGTGTTCAGTTTTAATGAAGCGAAAGTTGGTGGAGTTTCTTTCATCTCTGTGATCACAATAAAGCCACTGCTCATCTATTAAGTTATTAAGTCTTCTTTTTAATGTTTTCGGGAAATTTCTTCTGGATTTCACTACCTCTGCTCAATTTTTACGACTGCTAATACACTACGATTTCCGATGTGATATACTTCGAGATTTGTCTTCATGGTGAGCGACTCGAAGTGATGCCCTGTCCGGGTGTCATGACTACATTTCAACGATCTCGACTGCGGCTACCTCGATATGATTATCAGGTAATTTTAGTGGTTTCGGACTGAGATGTTCCGATTGTCTGGTGGAAAGAACGTTCAAGTCGACTGCAATAGCAATCGTCTATAATGTGCCAATTTTCGACAGGAATGTATCAAAAAAGCCGGTCAGGATAACTGATGACCTGTGTAATAAAAACATTTTGGAGACTTCCCAGTGATATTGGAGAACAACTACCGATTAGTTGTCAAATTATCACTCATAAGTGTTTATAAATTTATCCCAGAAGTGACGTCTGTAAGTTAAATTATTCTTTTATTTTTATTGATTTCTTTTTTTATTGATTTGTTATTATTGGCTTATATAGAACAAAAATTGTTCTTAGAATACTTTAGAAGAATTTTGTTCCTTTTATCCTGAACATTTAGAACTTACGAAATTTAATATTTATTATTATGTATTGTTAAAAAATTAATTTTATTTGGTTAAGCTCACAAATATTACTGAAAGTTTTGAACTGCTCTGATATTTATTCCTATATTACTTCATTTTACAAGAGTAACTTCATTTTATGTTCTTATTTTATCATTTAATTATAGTCCCTTTTCATTCGGTGATATTTATTCATAGGAAATAATTTCTATTTATTGAAAAAATATATGAGTAATCTCTTTTCAAGTAACATGTATTGGAACATATTCTATGCCATTCTAAAAATGCATAAAAATTTATTAGATTATCTGAAATTACAGCTTCACTGATTGCATAATAATCGCAAAAATAGCTTTTGAAGTTTATTAATGTGAAAAAAAAAAATGTGTTATCTCAAAAGAAAGTTGGGTAACATTGAAAGGGTAAAATTATTGTGCAGTTAATTTATTTGTTTATTTTATTACTTTTGTTTTTTGATGCTATATTCTGAGAGTACAATTCAAGAGCCAAAAAAATTGTTCTTACGAAATAATGATACTTATTTTAAAAAAGTGTTTTATTTATTTCATTCTAAATTGTGATATTCATATATAGTGGATCTATTTATAGAAAGATTATAGTAGTAGTTTACATTTACTATTTAAGTGAAATGAATTTTAATATGAATTGGACTTTTTTACTGTTGAATATTATTTAGTTTGTTATTTAAATTATTAAGAGTTAGATATTTACAGTTGTTGTTAAGTTAAAGAATTCTTTATACATTGTTATTTTTTTTTACATGTTATTAAAGTCAGGGTTCGTTAAAGTTATTGTTGAAAGTAAGGGTACTCAAACCAAAATGGCTGAAAAAGAGCTTAATGTTATTATTTTTGACCCAGAAAGTGGGATGAATGTTGTGTCTTGGCTTAGACACTTTGAAGGATCAGCCCCTCCAGATAAAAAAGAGTGGAAAATCAACAATATTTCCAAATATTTGAAGGGCGAAGCATTAAAGGTGTATGTTAATGAATGTCTAGATTGTAAAGAGTATGAAAAAATTGCTGAGATCTTAACTGAAAAATTTCGGAAAGTAACAGTCCCCCGTTTTTCTGATTTCGCCTCGCTGAAATTGCATGACCTAAACAACTTAGAAAATTATTTCCGTCAGAAAATAGAGATAGGTCGACAACTTAAACTATGTGAAACTATTATTTTGCAAGGATTGACAGATGGCTTAAAACCTGAATACCAGAACTATTTAATAGTTATCCTCCTGATCAATTAAAATTATCCCATGAGAACCAACAACAAACTAATGTTAAATTTATAGTTTCGTCTTGATTTTAATATAATCCAAAAATAAACGAAATAAAATAAATTAATAATTAACTAATCAATTCTCTTCTGTATAACCGTGGTGTTCTTGATTGTGCACACGAGAGTGTCACTGTTGAAGTTTCCACTTGAGTCAACTTTTTATGCTGGCGTAATTTAGTTGATTTAAGTTAGGAGTTTCTGATACTGAATTGGATTAGATTAGAATAATAAATTAAACAGTATTAACTAAACTAATAAAATAAACTGGATTAAATTATATCTTAAACTAATCAAATATGATATCTTAATACTAATTGAGAATTGTCCAACCTTTCTTAATATGCTACAAGGTAACATTTTTTCATTTCACAACTTATGTTTTCTTGTTTGACTGAAAGCAAGATAGTTACATAACCATCATCTACACAATAATGATTGTTTTCACGAATTTTTCTTATTTATTCCTTATTTTGTATTATGTATTTTATTTAGTATATTCTCATGCCTCATTCACTACTATATGGATGAGATATTAATGATATACTTAAGAAAGTAATTAAAGAAAGAGTGTGATATTTTTGAATTATAATGCTTGTTATTGCTGAACTTATTGTTGAATATTATTATTATTAGTTATACTATTTATAATTTGATATTGAGATTAAATATTACTTGAATTTGAATACTACTTGAATTTGAATATGTTGAGATATATAAATTTTTACTTCTAGAAGTAAACAAGTAATAAAGTAGTAAAGGTAATGGAAGTTATAAAGGTAATAATGGTAATAGTAATTTTGATGTTGAGTAAAAAACTCTTATACTGCTTACATTACCTATTTGCCTTTTTAGGTAATTACCATTTGTCAGACAAACTATACCATAACAAAATACTCATTTCTCTTAAGTTTCTTAGCATTCCATTCAGGACTGAGTTTTTCAGACAAACATAAGTTTAATATTTGAAAATTAACTTATGATTATTGTTATTGTTAAGTATTATTATTTTTAAATTTTTATTGTTGATATTCTTCTTCTTCTTATTATTATTATTATTATTGTATTATTTGTGTTTTATTGTTGTTAATATTAATCTTAGTACTATTTTCGAGTTGTTGCTAGTAAATATAAAGAATTCAGATGAACTTTAATTCTGAAATAGACTTTCATAAGGAAGATCAGTAAGATCTAAAATTTGAAGGATTTTTCTCTTTCAATTTGTAAACTGTTCAGTTTGTGAGGTATGCAAATAACTTTTTTGGATGGACTATCACTCAGACGAGAACTGAACGACAAATTAAGCAACAATTCTACAAGCAATTTGCAACAAATTTTGTAAGATGATACTCTGGAAGTATGTTATCTATTATTTTAAATTGTTACAATTCTTTTCTTATTTTGTTTAATATTTTCTACAGCTTTTTATGTCATTGTTAACAAGATTAATATCTTGTAATTGTATTTTTATTAACAACTCCACCAATTCACGTTATAGTTATTAAATTTAATGTTATTGGGCATTAATGAATAAATTTTGGAAATGTACTTATTTTGACTTCCTCCAGTTGATAAATTGTAATCCAAGTCCGTGTAACATTTCCCTTCAATGAACTTGCAGGTAATATGACCTACCGGTTCATTCGTCTTTTTGGGTGGGGGGATATGTAATAATAACAAATTTTCGCCCTATTTCTTTAGTTAAATTATTCCAAATTCTTCAATTCTTTTTTCCCTCTCTTTTTAAAATATCTCTTAAATCTATTTTGTATTTTATTCCATAACTTAATCAAAATATTCTGTTATTTATCATTCTAAAAATCTTAATCTGTTAAAAGCTACACGTATTTATTAAAACCTTATTCTCTTAAATTGCAACACTGCCTCTAAGCGCACCTGCCTAATTTCTTCTTTTGAGACATTTAATTTTTATTCTTTGGAACTTTTATAATACCATTTTTATTTCTATTTAATTCATTCGGCATTCCATTTCAAGCGGTTTTCGCGCCCAAAGGCCTTTTTACCTTTTTAATTTGCCGCTTCTGTTAAAGAGTTTTAATCATACGTCAGAGACACGTCTTCGTGGCCTCATTTTTTTCATACATTAGCGAGAAAGCTCCGCCTTCTTTATCCCCCTAGCGCCCTCCGAACATGGATGCGAGTGGACCAGCTTGTTCGCGCGTTTTGTACCTTTGGGCCAAATTTTGAAGTATTTATACGGTTACACTGGCTTCGGAGACGGAATTTACACGAATTAGTGGTTGTCATCTAATTGCCGTCACTGGGGAGTCTACACTAATGCATCGGTAGTATGTTCTTCAAGCTCTACTAATTCTTCAATATCTTCAAATGTGTTCAGTTTTAATGAAGCGAAAGTTGGTGGAGTTTCTTTCATCTCTGTGATCACAATAAAGCCACTGCTCATCTATTAAGTTATTAAGTCTTCTTTTTAATGTTTTCGGGAAATTTCTTCTGGATTTCACTGCCTCTGCTCAATTTTTACGACTGCTAATACACTACGATTTCCGATGTGATATACTTCGAGATTTGTCTTCATGGTGAGCGACTCGAAGTGATGCCCTGTCCGGGTGTCATGACTACATTTCAACGATCTCGACTGCGGCTACCTCGATATGATTATCAGGTAATTTTAGTGGTTTCGGACTGAGATGTTCCGATTGTCTGGTGGAAAGAACGTTCAAGTCGACTGCAATAGCAATCGTCTATAATGTGCCAATTTTCGACAGGAATGTATCATATATATAAAGAAAAATTAAATGAAATCACACAAAAGTTATAATTATTTAAATTTTCTGATAAAAATCATTAAATTTCTAATCAAGTTCTAGTTTCACTCCAGGTCACGAATATCTAATACATCCACGAAAAGTAGATTGTCTATTGTGTACATTTTGGTATATTTGAGATGGGATCTTGGCAGAGACAAAAGAAATGCATTTAAACTCCACAACGTAATGTCTTTTCAGCTGATCCTTCAACGTGAATATTATATATGTAACTGAATTATTTTTTTTTAAATACTTCTTCTATCTAATATGTGTTTAGTTTAAAATTATTTTTTGTATATTATACGTAACATTTGGTGTTATTGGTTGTATATTTTCAACAGATAGGCATATAAATCGTTGATTACTGCAAACAGTTAGAAAATGATCAAGAAGGGAATTTTGGCCAACATCCACGGCGTTATATTGGCTCGATCTATTAGCTGCGACTTTCTCTTATAGTGATTTACTGTCTTGTGAGTTGGTTTTGGCTTCAACCATTTGTATCACCGCGTTGCATATCTGCAACATACCCCAAAATCAATGTTACTTATACTACGGGCTTTGAAAGACAATTTTATTTATTGCTTCTATGTTCCAATAGAGTAGTTAATGTAATATGTTCATAGAATTCGCAACAGACGGTGATAGTGAGTTAATTTTTCATGCCAATATTTTAGTTATCATTTGAACAGTTTCACATCGTAATTGCTAAAAATAAAGTCAGTAAATTTTGACAAATTAAAAAGGCTGGAGAGATCCAAAAATAGATTTTTTACAAAGGTAAGTTCGTATGCTTTATAATTTTGTATTAGAAAATTGACACTATTTATGAGAAGTATGCAATTTCCTGTTTATTGCAGATCAGATGTGAAAAAAGTACCTTTTAGTCAATATATATATATATATATATATATATATATAATAATATCATATATTTTTAATTATTTTTACATATTTAATATGGTGTATTCTAACATCTGAGTAAATGTTTTCAAATTGGGGTTGTTGAGGGGTCACAAAGGATTAATTTATTCAGAATAGAAATTAAGAACATTTGGAGAAAACTGTGGTATATTCTGATGATGAGTTTTATAATAATTTTAAAATGCTGACATTATTTTGAGAATTGAGTTAAAATTAAATTTCAAGGCTGTAGTTCAGTTAAGAGGAATTTTTGGCAATGATTCTCTCATTGACGGAAATTTGAATCACTAATTTATACTGATCGAAATAGTCAAATTACTGAACTAACAGTATTAGAAATAAAAATAAAATGTTAAAATTTAATAGATAATTTCAGTAGACAATATAATAATACTATGTTTGTAAGTAATATTAAAATACCTACTCACAACCTTCATGGCAGCTGGATTCACATTTTGTCTGCAGCTCTTCAGAAACATAATCATCTAAGAAGGAGGGGCGTTTTTAATAGTTAATGTATGCTATTCCATATTTCATAGATTTATAAATTTATAAAGACATAAATTTATAAAGATTTATAAAGACAGTGGGGTGCAAAATGATAGGAACGACATAAAAACAAAGAAATCAGTTAGCGTTTGCTTTTCAAATGCGCAAATCTTTGTGAAAAAATTAAAGACGTGGTATTTCAATTAATATTAAAGCAATCGTTTACAAAAGTTGTATATATATATTTTTAAATCTGTTTTAAAATACGCATTTTTCTAAATTTACGCCACGGCAAAAGGATAAGAACGAAATAAGTATTTCGAAACCGCGGTCCGTAATTGGTGAAGATTTCCGCACATCATTTAACAAAGCATTTAAAAGAGATTCTTAGTGTATTCACTTAGTTCGCAAAACCTTTTGACGAGTGGGAGAGGGGAAATGCTTTCTGTCTTCAAAAGGAGAATAATTTTAGATTATAACAACATCGGAATGTCACTTCATAGAATAGCTGTAAAATTAAATGTTCAAAGACTGGTCATTTTTAATTTCAGAATCCAATTGCTTATGGTGCTATACAAAATCTGCATGAAGCCAAAAATTCTTTCCGAGAAATTTCGAGAAAATTAGTGGGTTATTTTTGGCTTACTATTAGTCAAGCTAATTTTATCTAAAAAACGGTTCGAACGATTTTGACTAAATTTTGTATCCTACCATTTTGAGATACGAGAAGATCATTGGTCTGGGTCGCATGGTCGAGAAAGTTCAATTAGTGGGTCATTTTCGGTCACTACTGGTCCGGGTAAAGAAAATTTTATCTAAAAATCGGCTCTAATGATTTTGACTAAATTTTGTATCCTACCGTTTTGGATTACGAGAAGACCATTGGGCTAGGTCACATGTTCAAGAAAATTCGAATAGTGGGTCATTTATAGGTCACTACAGGTCAATGCTTTTCAATGTGAATGAAGGTTGAAACAGTTATTAAATTTTTGAACAGTTGACAGTATACGAATTCGCAAAGTTGGCGATATTTCGCCGAATTTGGCGAGAAGGTAGTCAAGATTACTAATCCCAAAATACATGCTTGATGCCAAATGGAAGAATGTCGCCAAGTTTGCGACTTTTCGCCAAATGTTGGCGACATTTCGCGAAAAAATTGCCTTTGAAGGAGTTTTCTAGAAATTCCCAATAGGAGCCGAGATACATGATTCAACCAATCAGAGTCCATAGTTCTTTATGCCAGGAATGCTGTACTTTGTTTTCTGACATATAAAAAGGCATTCAGGCCTAACAGTCCTGCTACCAAAAGAAAGTGTGCAACCAACTAAAAATGTAGTTTGGAAGGATGCTCTTTCGTTGTAAATATGTAAATAATGTAAAATTTAGAAATATAAACATAGTTTTGAGATTGGTTGTATATGTAAATAATACTGTTATAAAATAAAAGGCTTTATTCGCAATAATACAGCGAAAATTTAATTTTTACAATTTAATTGAAAATTTAATTGAACACAACGTTCATTTTAACCGAGCGTAGCTCGGTCTTCCTCACTGGTCGTCAAAGAATTATATGACCATCCTGTATGTTACAAGAAGACAGTCAATACATTTTAAATTGTAAATCCTTTTCTTTTTTAATATAGAGGAAATTTATAGTCATATAAAATTAATGTGCTCTGTTTTTAACTAACAACTTGCTTTTCAAGCTAATTTTCATAAACTTACTTTCATTACGTGGACAAAGACTGAAATTATTCGGATAGAAAATAGCCTTATTAAGACATCCATGTTGATCCAGCATTGCATCCATCATGCAAAGTTGCATGCAATCCTATAAAAAGACAAACTGCCAATTAGAAAACACAATTAAAATACAGTAAAATTGAAAATTAATAATATTTTAAAATTATGTTACACACATTTATTGCTATATTTAAACCTATTCGTATATAAATGTGCCTGAGCAATTTAACGTTTACTATTATTTATTACAAAACTAGCAATATGCCCGTTCTCTACATAAAAATCAATTAAAACTACATAAAAGGCATTTATACTGGGTGCTCTATCTTATTCTTGACCAATACCTAAATCTTAACCCTTTTGCTGCTGGTGTCTTAACAATTATTTTTGTTAATTTCAGCATCTAATAATGATAGTGTATGTCTATACATTTACTATTATGCATTCACTTATGTTTCAGCATTTAGTAATAATAATAATAATAATAATAATTTCCTTAATTATCGTTAAGCCGTTGACGTTTCTTTTTTTTTTTTCAAACATATGTTTCACTCTTTAAAATTTAATTATGAACTGCTTTTACGAATTAATACTTTGTGATAAACAATAAAATGTACTAGTAAGTTTTTATGCTTGTTTAGTTGAGTTATAATACGATATTTTCCAAAGTCTTAAACAAATCTTCCTTAGACTTGTGTCATATGAAAAATGTGCAAAATAACTACTTTCGTTATATTTCAACAAATAACATATTCGTTAAATTTCAGTAAACCTTAACTTCTATGATTTTTATTCGCTTAAAAGTGACTTTTTTTCAAAATTTGATTTTAAAAAATTCAGTAGCGAAAGGGTTAAACAGTTTTATATGTAATTACAATTGCAGAATTATTTTAAATGTTTTCTTTATCATATGAAAATCCGTTTATGACAAAATAGTTATATATAAAAAAAAAGGTACGCAACGTAAGTATTTATGAATAAGTACTATTTATGATTTTGACTATTTTGTTAGTGGATTGCGAGGTTTCTCACATTGTTTGTGCCTTAAGATCAGTTTCTTAACCCCTTGGGGACGAGCGACACGTATACGTGACGCATAAGATGCTCAAAATCCTCGATTATTCCCACCAGTTAATTTTTATTGTAAGCTTTGCCTCATTTAATGATAGCATTTCTGCGATTCTATTAGGCGAAAATTTCTGTTTTGAAAAACCGGTACTAAAAGATTAAAAATTCTGTAAAGGACGCTCGTCGCGAAGGGGTTAATTCCTAGTCCGAGTGTTCTACTGTTTGTAGCGCTGTATTGTGTCATGACACTGGAGTTCATTTTTCCGAGAGCGCAGGGCGTGAACAACTGTGTCACAGATGATGTTACGCTGCGTGGAGCCACCACCCCCTGATGACTACACCTGCTTGCTGACACAAAAATGGCGGCAGTTGTAGGTGGACTTTTTTCAGCGTTTCAACGGTCCCTTGAATTTGAATACCAATAATTTCTTAAAGTTTTCTCCGCCTTTTTTAGAATAAATATGTCAAAGGAAACATTTAGAAAATACTGGTGTCTACATTCAGGACCATACCACCACTTTAAAAAATCCGCCTTAAACAACCGCCATTTTTCTGTCAGTGCGTAGGCTTAGCACTCAGGTGGAGTAACCGTCAACGCTCCACCACATCAAAAGTACAAAAACTGAAACAAAAATATTTGTTATTGCACAAAAATAGTTAAAATCATTATACGCTTTTTGAGAGGGGCCCTCGTCCACCATTTTTCTTCCATAAAGCCACATAATCTACACAGTTAGTTTCATACGGGGGAGGCAAATTCTGTTTACGTTTCTGAAATAAATGCAAATATAATATGAAATTCTGAAAAAGGTTTAATGAAAAGTATAGTAATTTAAAATTTAGTTTTTATGAGCAGAATACAGTATAGGGAAAAGTAGGGTAAAAGGGGGATATTTTATTATTATTGGCTTCTTAAAGTGAGAATTTAATGTAATTGCGAGTACATACTCTGCACTCATCCTTGTACTATAATATCATCTACTATCTATATTATAAAGGACAAACCTGTCCGTGCGTAACGCTGATGTCATTTTGCGAATGGCAACAGCTGACGATGAAATTTTGGTTTTGCGATTTTTGCTACTGCAATTGTTTTAATTTCTAAACATTGCATATTTGTAATTTTTACAGCGTTATATAGGGGGGAAAAATCTACTTTCAGTTGCAATTTATTTGAAAACTTTATCGCAATTTACTCATTAATTACAGCATTTAAATTAAATTTGTAACATGAGTTTTTAAAAATCTATTTCTATTGATTTCAGACGATTACAAAATATTAATCCTATGTAAATATTTAAATATTAATAATTATTAATATTATATATTTTACTAGCAAGCTACGCCCGCTACGCTGGTCAATTTCTCTTAACGAACCTTTAATCAAACAAAATATTGACATTTCATAATTCACTTTTATATTTTAACAGAATAATAAGGCTACTATAATTTGTGACTCGTGCTATAGCCAATATACACGTCAGGACACGTCGCCCTTATCATTATCATTTTACGCGTGAAGGTTTCGCTATGGTACTCTATTGTGAAATTTGGTAATTTTAGAAATTCAATAGTTGAAAAATCGCAGAATCATTAGATCATTTTTCTTTAGAAATTGTTCTTAGAGCGCATTTAGATCTTATAAATAACAATCATGCCGAACTTGAAGTTTCTAGCTCCTTCAGCATCGCAAAAATCGCAATTTTAGAACGTTTTTCGCTTCTGCACCCCCCTCGGGGTAGTGGCACCGACATAAAATATACCCTATGTTGGAGCAGGGATTGTCACCATCCATTTGCCACCATCACTTTTGAAATCGCTTTAGTAGTTCCAGAGATTCCATACAAATTGTAATTTAGAAGGTTTTTAGAAAATTTTTTGCTTATTTCAGCCTTTTAAATTTCGAATTTTTTTAGACTTTGTTCTTATAGAGCATTTAAATCTTGTAAGTAAAGACCATACAAAATGTCAAGTTCCTAACTCCTTCATTATTGAAAATATCATAATTTTGGAACGTTTTTCGCTCCTGCACCCTCTGCGGGCAGTGGCACCGACAAAAAATTTAGCATATGTTGGAGCAGGGACTGTCACCATCCATTTGCCACCATCACTTTTGAAATCGCTTCTGTAGTTTCAGAGATTCCATAGAAATTGTAATTTAGAATGTTTTTAGAACGCTTCTTCCTCATCTCACCCTTTTAAATTGCGAATGTTTTTATAATTTGTTCTTAGAGAGCATTTACATCTTATAAGTAACTACCATACCAAATTTGATACTTCTATCTCCTTCAATACACAAAAAATCGAAATTTTAGAACGTTTTTCGCTCCTGCACCCCCTGGGGGTGGTGGCACCGACATAAAATATAGCCTATGTTGGAGCAGGGATTGTCACCATTAATTTGCCACCATCACTTTTAAAATCGCTTCAGTGGTTCCAGAGATTACCCCCTACAAACAAACAAACAAACAATCTTTACTACTTTATATATTAGTATAGATAAGGAGGAATTAGCCCCTTGTTCCCCCCCTTTATAGTTAACCAATCAATCCCGAAAACTAATCAGAGATGCGCCTTAACACAGTGAACCTATAAATAAAATTTGAAGGAAATGGGATAATTCTGCATGAAAAACCCATTTACATAAATTAAGGGGGGTATTAGCCCCCCGTTCCCCCCTTTATACTTAATCAATCAATCCCGAAAACTAATCAGGGAAGCGTCTTAACCCAATGAATCTATAAACAAATTTTGAAGCAAATAGAATAATTCTGCATGAAAAACCCATTTATATAAATTAAGGGGGGATTATCCCCCCGATAATATAAAGGGGATTATCCCCCCTTTATATTAAATAATCAATCCCGAAAACTAATCAGGGAAGCGCCTTAACACAGTGAACCTATAAACAAAATTTGAAGGAAAACGGAATAATTCTGCATGAAAAACCCATTTATATAAATTAAGGGGGGGGGAGGGAATTAGCCCCTTGTTCCCCCCCTTTATACTTAACCAATCAATCCCGAAAAGTAATCAGGGAAGCGTCTTAACCCAATGAACCTATAAACAAAATTTGAAGGAAAACGGAATAATTCTGCATGAAAAACCCATTTATATAAATTAAGGGGAGATTAGCCCCCCCCCGATCCCCCCCCCCTTTATACTTAACTAATCAAACCCGTAAACTAATCAGGGAAGCGCCTTAACTCAGTGAACCTATAAACAAAATTTGAAGGGAAACGGAATAATTCTGCATGAAAAACCCATTTATATAAATTAAGGGAGGGGAATTAGACCCTTGTTCCCCCCCTTTATACTTGACCAATCAATCCCGAAAACTAATCAGGGAAGCGCCTTAACTCAGTGAACCTATAAACAAAATTTGAAGGAAAACGGAATAATTCTGCATGAAAAACCCATTTATATAAATTAAGGGGGGGATTAGCCCCCCCCGTTCCCCCCTTTATACTCAGCCAATCAATCCCGAAAATTATCATGCAAGCGCCTTAACACAGTGAACCTACAAACAAAATTTGAAGGAAAACGGAATAATTCTGCATGAAAAACCCATTTATATAAATTAAGGGGGGGATTAGCCCCCCATTCCCCCCTTTATACTTAACCAATCAATCCCGAAAAGTAATCAGGGAAGCGTCTTAACCCAATGAACCTATAAACAAAATGGAATAATTCTGCATGAAAAACCCATTTATATAAATTAAGGGGGGGAATTAGCCCCCCCATCCCCCCCCTTTATATTAACTAATCAATCCCGAAAACTAATCAGGGAAGCGCCTTAACACAGTGAACCTATAAACAAAATTTGAAGGAAAACGGAATAATTCTGCATGAAAAACCCATTTATATAAATTAAGGGGGGGGGGAATTAGCCCCCTGTTCCCCCCCCTTTATACTTAACCAATCAATCCCGAAAAGTAATCAGGGAAGCGTCTTAACCCAATGAACCTATAAACAAAATTTGAAGGAAAACGGAATAATTCTGCATGAAAAACCCATTTTTATAAATTAAGGGGGGGATTAGCCCCACCCGCTCCCCCCCCTTTTATACTTAACTAATCAAACCCGTAAACTAATCAGGGAAGCGCCTTAACTCAGTGAACCTATAAACAAAATTTGAAGGAAAATGGAATAATTCTGCATGAAAATCCCATTTATATAAATTAAGGGCGGGAGGGGAATTAGCCCCTTGTTCCCCCCCTTTTATACTTAACCAATCAATCCCGAAAACTAATCAGGGAAGCGCCTTAACACAGTGAACCTATACACGAAATTTGAAGGAAAACGGAATAATTCTGCATGAAAAACCCATTTATATAAATTAAGGGGGGGGGGGAGGAATTAGACCCTTGTTCCCCCCTCTTTATACTTGACCAATCAATCCCGTAAACTAATCAGGGAAGCGCCTTAACTCAGTGAACCTATAAACAAAATTTGAAGGAAAACGGAATAAGTCTGCATGAAAAACCCATTTATATAAATTAAGGGGGGGGGGGAATTAGCCCCTTGTCCCCCCCCCCTTTTATACTTAACCAATCAATCCCGAAAACTAATCAGGGAAGCGCCTTAACACAGTGAACCTATAAACGAAATTTGAAGGAAAACGAATATTTCTATGAAGAGTTATCGCATTACGTACGTACATACATACATACAGAACCGGCTGCCAAGCTCTCAGGGCTTGACAGCCAGTGTGATAACTGAAAAATGGCAATTTTAGAACGTTTTTTGCTCCTGCACCCCCTGGGGTTAGTGGCACCGACATAAAATATAGCATCACTTTTGAAATCGGTTCGGTAGTTCCAGAGATTACCCCCTACAAACAAACAAACAAGATTTACTCCTTTATAATATTTACATTTGAAACAATTTAAAGAGTTCAGCATTTGTTTCCAGCTCATATTCAATAACGAAATTAAAACTTCATTAAGCAATCAATAAATTGTATAAATAAAACACAAATTTAAGAGACATGTAATTGAAATAAGCGCTTAAAACCACTTAAATTATCAGAATTTAAAAAAACACTGCTGCAGATAACGAAAATTTTAGCGATTTCTTCGGCTATTAACTTCTGGTACGAGGCCAATACGAAATTACTGCTTTTAATAAATTTCTAAAATGTATTTAAATATATAATTGATATGTTTCATATAAAAATGCTCTTAGGTGTTGTCAGGATGCAATCTAAAGAAAATATTAAGTGTAAAAAATCTTTTAGAGTTTACAATTAAAAAAAAAATAATTCACATATAGTCTCTATTCCCGGAAGCCAGGGTTGGATGCCCTAGTATAGATAAAATACAAACGGAAATTTCGTCGCAGAGTCGACTGCTTATAACTCGAGTTCTACAGAATGGATTTTGATGGAACTTACACTGCTAGATAGATAATTTTTCAGGCAAGGTTTTAGTATATAACATATCGTTCTACATAGATTAGTTATAGAATTATGATAGAAAGTTCTTTTCTTTTGAACGAAGAGGTTACCATTGGTCATTTCTTGACGAAATTTATCGTTAGTGAAAGACACGAAATGGCTATATCATTTAGAAAATAATACAAACAAAGCGTCGGTAATTCTTGTGATTTCTCCTTACAAACAAACAAGGAAAACTTTTTTTTTATACTTGTATAGATTTGCAAAATTATGATTTTAAAAATATTATCAATTGTACTTTTTACATGGCGACGTGTGTTACAGAAGAGAGATAAAAATGTTTTCTTAAAGAAGAATATCATTCACGTTCTGAAAAGAAGAGCTATATTTGTAAGACAAAACATATGGGAGTCATCGGGGACAAATCTATACACATTCAAGTTAGAAGCTTTTTTCTATTCCCATTCCTAGCAATACAGCATATTTATTTTGACACTCTCGAGAAAATATACTAGATGCACTACCTAAACGAAACTACGTCAATAACTTTTGACATTAATAAGAAAGTATACTGGTTTTTGTAATTTGGCTTACGTACGGAGACCAGAATACACATTTAACTTTCAGAAAAAGTAACAAAGGGATAGTTCTATTATGAACAGGGTGGGCAAAATAAAACTGTCCCGGAAAATATTTATAAGGCTGATGCGGAATTGACCCTCGTTAATGAACACGAGAACTTCCCATCACAGAAAATGCTGTAAATGGCCACCGTCGACGTCGATGTAGTGCTATGATCCATTTATCAAACTGTGAGACACATGTAGAGGGATAGCAGCAATAGCGTTTTCAATGTTCTGCTGTAGCTCTTCCAGTGTCTTGGGATTATTTGAACAAACCCGGCCCTTTACCCCACAAGTAAAAATCACAGGGTGAGTGATCAGGCGATCGAGGTGGCCAGGAGATTGCACTGCCTCTACTGACTGTCCTCTCCTCACCGAATACTTCATGCGCTCGTGACAAGGTTGTCAAGGCAGAGGTGTGCAGGTGTACCATCTTGCTGAAAATATGCATATAGTCGTTCATCTTCTGTGTTCATTAACAAAAGTCAATTCCGCGTTTGTCTTATACATATTTTCCGGCCAAGTTTTATTTTGCCCACTTTGTACAATCCCAGTATTTTCATTCACATGAATGTACGAAATCCGTGTACTTTTTCAAGGTTTTATATGTTATAAGAAAATTAACATACGGCTTGACTGTTTTTATTATCATCTGTTGCGAAAGACGATATCGGAACAATGTGCATTACATTAGTGCTAAAAAATTTACAACAATTTAAAGAATATTACCCAAATCTTTACTTCTACATAATATGAGTAAATTCCTTACCATCGTCACGTAGAGTCTGTAGCTATATCCGGATTCCAGGATCATATATTCAGCAATCGGATTCTTTAATTTCCGAGGGTCGTGTACAGATACGTAAGCTCCTACCAAATCTGCATAAAACAAATATTCTTCTGGGTGCAAATTCAGACGAAAACTATAATCTAAACGAAATAAAAGATTTATTATTTTTTAAAAACTTTATTAAACTATAACTGAGGAGGTGCAGTTTCTGTGACTACTTACAAGTTTTCCCTTTGAAGTGATGAAGGTGTATTTGTTTCTTTAAATTATAAAAAACATAATTTTCAAAAATGTTTTCTGTGTCATAATAAATTTTTTTTAAAGCTGAAATTTTTAATTTTGGAAGTAATTTTAAGTTTCAAGTTTCGCATATTTGAAATTTCGAATATTTTAAAAAAGGAAGTTTTAATAGATTCACAAATAAATGCACGTCCTCTTTTACGTATTACAGTTTCAACACCCCAATACTTTTAAATGAAGAAAATATTGACACATTATAAATATGTCATTTGCTGGATATGTACTGTGTAGAAGAATTTAAAACCAATATGCTGTAGCTTTTATTCTACGATTTACAATTGACGGGGTCGGGGCAAAAGAGTGCTAAGCCACATTTTTGAACTTCTGAGATAAGGTGGGTGAACCAAAGGTAGCCAGTGTTCCTAAGGTAGCCCAACTCTCAAAAGTAAAATTAATTTAATTTTTACTCACAAAATCGTGCTACTGCATTGTCAATAATGCATCTTCAGTGCGCGTGGCTGAATTTAAAGAGATCGCCTTGATCCTCCGACATTTTATTCAGTGATTTCACTTCTGAGGAGTAGTCGTTCTAATTTCCAGGTAAGACGATATTTTAATTTACACGTGTTTAAAATCTTAGACCTTTGACTTATGATACGTTTTCTGAAAGCTTATTTCTTTCTTTTTAACCCCATTTACTTCAATTCTCAGAAAATTATCATATTAGTACTTTTACGTCATGCAAAAGGCGACCATACGCATGTTCCCAAGGCGGCAACCGAATAAAAGAAATGTGGAAATCAGTGTAGTAAGGGTGATTTTCAAAATTTTTACATAAATATCTGAAAAACGTATTACCATTTACTGTTAACACCAAAAATCACTCAAAATAAGTCAGTAACTCCCAGAAGAAAATCCCTGAACTACCGTGCACAAAAAGTGCTTCAAGTTCTTTTCATGTCATAAGATAAGAAGATTAAAAAGAAAAACTCGAAAGACATTAAAAGAAAGAAAGGATCATCAGAGCATAATAGTAAGCAAAATAGTTTGTCGAGTATTTTTTCACATTTTAAAAGGGATTTCAATACATGTGTCACCTTTAGAACACTATTCGCCAAAGATGGCCCACAAACTACAATTTTGAAATCGTATTATAAAAGTAATTCAATTTTATTTTACAAAGAAAAGTATACTTGATATGTGTTAGAGATGGGTGTAAAACTTTACAAACACAAATTCAGCCACATACTCCCAACCAGAAAATTATAAAAAATTCTCAAAGCTTAACTATGGCCAACTTTTATTCACCTACCTTATATAGGTTTGAAAATTAGATCAAATACACAAATCAAAATTTATAAAATAAAGTTTTTTGCCAATTTCTGAGTAACATTTGAGATATTCTGAATAACAATATGGCATTAATTTAATGATATTACTTTAGCACTAGAACTACCGAAAATTTTATTATTTCACACCAGAAATTTTATTTAAAACAACTTAACTTATTCATTTAACGTATTTCTGTGAGTTTTATATTTAATATATTTTAAAAAGAAATTTCTGGTTCGAATCGGAATATATTCATTTGGTAACCGTCAAAATGACGGCTCATTGTAATTCTAGTGTTAATGATATACACTTTCTTTCTGATAAAAAAGTGCTAGAAACATCTGGGGCAAAAACGAAACCTGGGACATATGCTGCCACCTAATGAGATTAGAAAAAAATAATATGTAGGATATTATAATTTACAATATTAAGCAACAGATTACACTGTCAGATTACACTGTTAGATTTATTTCATCAAAAATGTGGCTTGGCACTTTCTTGTCACGACCCCCTCAATTGAGAAAGACGCATCCTCAAAGCGAACATAGCGTAAATAACGAATGAAAAGATTAAAAATATTGACGAGTGAAAAATATTGTATAAAGCTCAATATTTATTTTTTAAACTATCTCAAAATTGGCATGGAGGCAGTCAAAAAGGTAAAAATAATAATAACACTTTCAATACTTTTTGTAAAAACAAAGAAAATAAACAGAGAACATAAGTTCAAGATTAAGAATACACTTTGATAACAATGATGACATTCCGGGTGAAATATATGAAAATGCAATCTCTTAAAAATATGGCAATCACAATTACAGAGCTCGACAATGCGACGAGTTGCACGTGAACTGAGCGTCATCTGTGCAACGACAATCAGAATTTGTAGCATTTAGACACACCACCTAATACACTGAAAGTTAGATCAATTTACAAATTCATACCACAGAGGAATACGCACTTCCAGCAATTATCGATCATAGTCAGTCCTTTAACCGAATTATTTTGTGTGTGTCTGTAAATGAATGCTAAATGCTAAACATTCTATAATCTATGGAAAACATGCAGTGCACTTCAGTGACTTCGCTATGTTTGAAGTATCATAACATAATTAAAATGCCCGGCAAACGATTTTTTCTCATAGATCATAATGTAATGATATCGTTTTTTGCGTACCTGTAAACGAATTATAAATGTCACTTGTTCTATTATCCTGAGAAAGCATGTTGTAGTCCACTGCTGAAACTGTATTTACTAAAACTAGGATAACTATAACTATTATTATACAAATTGTTTTAAGTACATTTCTTTGAATGACGCGTTATAAATATTATAATTTTCCAACTGGGCGAAAAATGTCCGAGCAAAGATTCGAACCAGGGATTTCTTGGCTGAAGCCGCCAATGTTCTACCAACTGAGCCATCCCGAACGAATCTGGAAGACCTATTTCACACAGTTAACCTTATTGATCATAGCATCTGGTCTGATATCTGAAACAACTCAAAAGAATAAACGCAAGTAATGGAACTCCAGTAAACGCTGTATACGTAATTACACTAGATTAATTTTAACGCAATTCTACGAATTGGTAAAAAAATCAATTTCTTTCCCAATTTGTATTATTTTGTTAAAATTAATCTAGGGTTATAAATACTTACAATCTGACAAAGAGAAATTTTCTGGATATTTATTAGGCTCGTCCATTAATGAAAAAAATGTGAAACACTTGTACGGTAATCCATCGTCAGAAACTTGTACCATAATGCTGTCACTAAAAGGACAAAGTAAATTACAATTAAATCCAATCATTAATTGCATGAAAAAATAATGTAAAATAATTTCTTCTTCGTGAAATCTATAATTAAAATACTGTATTAATTAATTTACAGTAGAGCGGTCGGTGCCCGAGGCCGATCCGGAATGAAAAATCTGGATGAGAAAA